>OX352773.1:210666947-213070375 GCA_947095535.1 Poecilobothrus nobilitatus | reverse complement strand
GGTGGTATACGATGATGACTATCGGAACGTGCTGGTATATCAGGAACTTTTTTCATTTCTGGTGCATTTGTTGTATTATTATTGTTGTGTGCTGAATAATGATGTAATGGTACTGGAGGTGGTGGTGGATTTAATGGTTTATGTTGCATTTGTTTGGCTCTTAAAGCAGCTTGTGCTGCTAATTCTGATGTAATTTTTGGTATTTCTGGAGCAACATCAGATTTTTCTGCATTAACTGCATTTGTTGATGATTGATTTGATTGTTGTTGTGACATTTTGTTTTTAGGCTTTTGTAAAAAATTGTGCGTCAATAATAATTTGTTTATATGTATATACACATATGTTTGTATGTATTTATTATTGTAGTATATATTTTGTTGTTTTAATACTGATGTTTGCTATTTATTTTTTTTTCTTTGTAATTAATATAATTAAGGTTAATGATTTTTTTTTTTTTGTTTTATAAGTTATTGTTTGTTTTATAATAATATTTATATACTTATCAATATTATGTATATATATATTATGTTATGTAAATATATTCCTTAAATGATATGTTGATTAATTCGTTATATATGTTATGTATGTCAAAAGCTGAAGCCGATATTATAATTTTTTATAAATAAAATAATTTGCTAATTAAATTATTATTATTAATATTATTATTTTATATATTTTTATTTATAATATTTTAATAAATTTTTTTTTTTTTTAATAAAACTATCATTTTATATTTATATAGGTATACTAATATTTTAGGTAAAGGGTTAAATATACTGCACTTAAATTAAAATTTTTTTTTTATATATTATATGGATATGTAATTATTATATTATATATATTTAAGTGATATATTTAAGTGATATATATATAATAATTTTTGTAGTATAATAAATTAAATTTATTAATATATTAAAGCTTCTTCGATGATATATTTATATATTTGATTATATTATATGTAAACACTAGCTTTGGTTAATAATTACAATTTTTATTTAAATTTATTTTTCACAATACATTGATTTTAATCAATACATTAATTTTTATTATTATTTTATTAATATAATTTTATTTATATAACCTGTTATACTTTTTTTTTTTTTTAATATTTAATATTTAATTTAATTTTTATTTTTTTTTTTACATTGGACAACATTTAAAATTTTTTCACTTATTTAGAATACTTTTGTGGTATGTGTATAAAACTTTTAATTTAAATAAAACTTTTTTTTTTTAATAATTTTATTTAGATAAATAAAAGATTATTTTTTTTTAATTTTGAACACATTTTCATTATTAATTACTACAATACAAATTTATTATATTTTATTTTATTTTTTTCTTTTAAATTTTCACATATTTGTTTTATCACTGTTTTTTTTTTTTTTTTATAATTTATTTAAATTTTCTTATTATCTTTTAGTAATTTTTATTTATTACATGCATATTAATTTTTAGAAAACTAATTTTTTAAAAGAATTACAAATTAATTACTAATTATATATTAGTTAGTTATTAAAATAAGAATGGGAAGTAATCCCGTTAATTAAAAAAAAAATAAAATTTTTAAAAACTATTAAAAGACGTGTTAAGTAACTGTATTTTTGCAATCAAAATAAACCAATAAATACATAGTTTTAGTTAGTAAGTTATTTTACATATTATATTTTTTGCCTAATCAGCAAAATTATAATGAACAGTATTAATCAAGTAACAAAATACAATTTCTGAATTGTGGATTATTGGAGAAAATATAGGGCAAAGGTGTTTAATTTAAGGTGTTAAGGCAATTCCGTTAATTTACTTCAAAAGAATTGTAAAAATTACAATTTAATCTATTCTATTTTTAATAATACTTAGTCCTTTTTAATGTAGTAACTAACTGAGTCAAAATTACTAAAATCAACTCTAATAGTAAATATGTCTACTCTTTTTTTAACTTTTCCTCATCTTCCAATGTGTACATTTGTAATTGAAACAGTCTTATCAGCCTAACCGTCAACCAATTGGAAAGCAATCGTAAGAATTAATAACTGTTATTACTATTATTATAATAACTGTATATATACAAATAATTTTATTTTGATTTAGATTGTTATATAAGTACCGTAATCCCATCTTTAATTAGAATTTTTTATTCTGAATTTAAGATAAATCCTAATTTATCTTTTTATCATTCTTTTATTTATATTTAATGTGTCTTTTTTCATTAAATACAATATATTAGGTGTAGTTTCTTCAACACTGAGTTTACTTTAAATATACAATAAAATCTACTTTGAATGTACCTGGGGTGTAAAACGTAGTAACGGTACTCGCCTCTACTCTCTATACGGATTTTCTGCTTTACTTTTTATTATTGCTCATTGTATTTTATGAAATTTAAGAAATGACATTTAGAAATAATATATTATGTATAATGTAGATCAAACAGATAACAGATTAATATAAACAGATTAATAAAATTTTAAAATTGTGTTGTGATCGTGAGATATTATATTTATAAGACAATTTTCAAATGGCTCTAACTCAACGATAATTTTCAAGTGCACAAAACTGGTTTGTCCAAATCATAGATAAAAATATAACATTTCACACTGGACCCAACTAACTTTTAAAATTAAATTTGTAAAGCCGTTAACTAATTGGAGCTAAAACAAATCCATAGAATTTTAATATCTATTTATATGAGAAAAATTTAAAGTATGAAATACTACGAGTATAAGAAATTTTTTAAAATGCATATTGACAATTCTGTTATTAACGTATGATAAAGTCTTTCTAAAAATTTTGAGAAAATGTTTAATAAGTATAAATAATAATTATGATATGTATCATGTATATAGGTATGTATAATATAGGTATTATACAATTATGTATAATATAGGTATTTTTATAAGTAGATTTCACATTTTATAGGAAATTTAAAAAAAAAAAATTATAATTTCACTTATAACAATTAATATACATACATATTATTAAATAAACTAACCAGCCCAAAATTCATTATAATACTTTATTGACCACATAATAAAAAAAAATAAACCTAAATCACTTTCTCAGAAAAATTGACACAAATAATATATGTATAAATGCAAAAATTAAAAGAAAATATAAAAAACAAAAAAAAATAAAAAAAAAATTTTAATTTTATTCATTTTATATTCTAGTTATAATAGTATAGTTTGTTCCTATATATTTATTTGCTACCATATTACTATTATCCTACTAAGACCCATAATAATATTTAATGGTTACATAAAAACACTTTTTTTTTTTTTGTATCTTATGTTATTATTTTTTTTTTTTTTTATATTTTTGTGGAATGTTTTTATTACAAATTTACTCAAATAAAAAAAAAAAAAAAAAAAATTAAGCAGAATTTGTTTTTTTCAAAAATGTTTCTATCTCTTTTTTTTTTATTTTTATTATTCTTTTTGTTAAAAAGGATAAACAGTAGTTTGTATATACCCCGGACGCTTGCCAACAGTTCCTATTTTGTCTTAGCTTCCTTAGAGACTTAAATCATTCTCGTGTCAATTATGACTGTTTAAAGATATTTCAAAAAAATAAAAAAAATCCCATTCCATATTGTAAGAGGAAAGTTTGGCTTAGAGAGAAGATAAAAAGTTTCCGTTTTAGAAAAGAATTCAACTAATCTCAGTTGAACAATCAAATTAGTATTTATTTTTTTTAAATTTTAATGATTAAGCATCAAATGGAAAGGACTTTTGAAATAGTATTTAGTATTAATTAAAGAATTGAAAATTGTATAAAGAATAATCTAACAATATAATTGAATACTTTTTGAATTAATTTTTAGTTTTCACTCATAGTTTTTATTAGAAGATGGTAACCCTGTTGTTGTATGAATTAATATTTAAATATTTGTTTCTTATACCGTTATAAAGCTGAACAAACAAACAAATAAACTAACAACCTAAGACTCTTCTTTTTCAAAAAACCTTACTACTGTCTGTCCACAGCAAATCTCGATAACCAGAAATATTTTTAAGATTTTTTCTCTTTCTTTATTTTTATTTATTTTTTTTATTTTTTTTTATTTTTTTTTATTCTTTTTTATTTTATCCTATACAAAGTTAACATTTCGTTTTTGTTTCCTTATTATTATATTTCATGTGTATTTTTAGTCCCCGCCTGACATACTTTGCATTTTCTTTTTATATTCGTAGTTTTTCTAACGGTTTATTTTCTTTTCTATATGATTTCTATTCCTATTTTAAATTTTATTTTTCTGTTATTATTTTTTCTCCCCATCAGTTTTTTTTTTGAAAATGGTTTTTTTTTTTTTTTATTTCTTTAAAAAAAAAAAATACATAGTCATAAATCTTATATTCCATTTCTTTTTTAGAAAAAAAAAACCATTATAAAATATTTTACTTATTTATATAAGAAATAATAATATAATATATTCATTGTTTATGTACACGTGTATGTAAATATTTTGCATATATTATTGTTATATATATAATATAATATAAATTGTTATTGTGGTTGTTTGTTACTGTTATTTACCAAGTATTATCAGTTTTATCACATTTTTTAATTAAAAATTGAGTATAGAAGAGAAAAATATGCATTTTTACACTCAATTAAAGTTTCCACTTTCCATAGAAGAACAGAGTAACAGAGTTGAGAATAATTTGAAATTATATTTTCTCTCACAAACTTTTTACTCATATATTGTTTTTCTCAACAATTTTTTTTTTCAAATTTTACACTCATTCTTCAACATTTATAACATTTCTCTTATCATTAGTAGTAGTGCAAAATATAAATGAATGAAGGGTAAATATTTATGGAAGGAAAAAGTTTTGTTTACGTTTTTTTTGCAAGGATAATGGTTTTTTTTTTTTTTTTTAGCATCAAATAATTGTAGTTGTACGTTTATTTGTGTATGTGTATCAAATAAAGATAGTTTTATTTATCGTATTTTTTTTTTGTAGGAATGTATTGGTGAAAGCAACAGCATAAATTTTTATATTGATTTGTTTCATATTTTTTGTTATTTTCTTGTTTTGTTTATCATTTTTGGAATTTTATAGGGGTTTTATAAATGTCAGATAAATGATTAGGAATGGAATAAGGATGAAAGATGAAAATAATTATTACATATTATTATGTGTTTCCTGTTTTTGCTAAAACCAATGCTGTTAAATATATATATATTGTTATATATGTACGGATATTGTTAATTAATTCTTATATTCATTCAAAAAAAAAAAAACTAAAAAATGTTAGTAATAAATAATGGGCCAGTCAGTAATTATGGATCTGTAATAGTTTTCATTATATAGATTATATTTAAATAGTTATAATTAGTGATACAAAATTATAAAATCAATTCTCAAGTTATTTCTTATTATTTTTACTATTCGTTTTTCTATTTTGTTATTTTTATCTATCGTCTAGGAAAATTTTTTCTCTACAATAATATTTCTTGTTTAAAGTACTATTATGGATTCAAATCTCATAGCCATTATATGTATATTAAATTTGCATAATTTTCCGGTCCTTTTGTTTATTTAAAGTATACCTACTAATATTTATTTGAAACAACATAGTTTTTTTTTTTTATAAATAATCTTAGAGATATAAACATTATTTTACAGTATAATAATCTTAATAAGCATTCACAAAAATAACATAAAAATAATTTAAAAATTGAAATTAACCACTCTTCAATTTTTCTACAAACATATTTTGTAAGTAATTATAACTTTGTACGTGATAACCTTAAAAAAAAAACTGATTTCGATGGATTTAGTTGTAGCTGGTTGTAGTTTGTAAATACATATTTTATAAAAAAAATATGTTATATATACTTTTAATATAATAAAAAAATTTTACTCATTTCCAATTAATAAATTTGTTTACAAATTTATTTTAATACGTTTTTTTTTTGTTTTTTGTCAAATAACAAAATTAAATAATATAAATAAAAGTTCTCTTTTTTTTAGTTTATTTATAAAAATTATTTTCAAAGTCATATGTTTTAATTATTTCAACTCTTAAGTATGTATTTGTATTAGTTTGACAGTTGACAGATAAAGAACATCAAATAAAAAAACGGTAATTCTTTTATTTTTCTCTTGATTCTACCGTTTCATAACAGTAACGGTAATAACGGTATATATAAGATAAAATACAATCATATTAAAAAATCATATTAAATTCTCTTTTATTGAAAATTCTCATTATAATAATAATGTTGTTATTACTTAATTTTTATGACTTAATATACGCGCACGCACACATTTACAAAATTTAATTTTAAATGTATTGTACATGTGCCCTGTACAGTTTGTCTAGTATATGTTTTTTAACAACGTCAAGAAGAAAAAAAAAATACACAAATAAGTAGAATACATATATAATTTTAAACGTGTGTTTATTTATTATACAAAAGCAGTTTTCTGTTTGTAGGTATAAGATGATATAAGTTTACTGTTATATCCTTAAAATAATTTTCAATGTTTCCTCTTAGTTTTTTTTTTATTTTATTTTATTTTATTTTTTCTTTTCTTTTACAATTTTAATATATGTACTTGCAAATATACAATACACATTGTAAAGTTACTAAAATTATACAAAAAATAAACACATTCATATACCTAAATACATAATATGTTTATTAATATTAACAATAATAATAACAATACAAAAATGAAGTTTTATCTAGAAAATAATATCTATATAAATACGTATGTATAACAGGAAATAAAAATTCGTATATGTTCAGAAATTCACTCGATTGTATTGAAATTTAATGATAAAATTCAAAAAATAATTATCTGACTATTAAATTATTTATTTATTTTAATTTTAATTATGGTGGAAAAATTAATTTAATTAAATTAATTTTCTTTTTATTATATTTAATTTTTTTAATTGAAAATAAAATTAAAATGTTCTTATGAGTCTTAACTATTTTAATTTTAGAATATTTAGAATAAAGTTTAGGGCGAATTGTATATTATGTACCTATTCCATTTTAATTTTGATGAAAAAATATTGCGACCTAAAAACTGGTTTAGAAAAAGTTCAGTTGTTCAAAATATATGTAGACAAATTTATATAAGAAAGAGAACGTCACAGTGAGTAGTGGCGACGGCAACATTTTATTTTAGAAATAATGTGTTTTAATGGGTAAACAGAGAATATGGCAGCGGTAGAGATATCGCTGCTTTTTCATTTCAAATTCTAATATTCTGCGCTCTGCCTTGTCTCTCATATTAAACAAACGTCATTTAAATTAATAAAAACAACTGTCAAATAAAATAAACGATAATAAATTAAATTCATATATTTTATGAAACAGACACAAAAAATTTATTTAAAAAAAAAAATTGTTTAAAATTTTTCGCTTAAAACAAAAATTTTCTTTTAAATGACATTTAAAACATATTCTGCTGTTGCTCTTCGCCATATTCAGTTTTAAACAACACTGTTCTGATTCTAACTAAACTCTAAAGTATATGTTTCAACCTTTAGACTTTAGTATGAAATTTCGAGTCGGATTCTGGAACATCATACAAATGAAATTTCAGAATATTTAAATGAATTTTTTTTTTTCATTTTCTTTGTTTTTTTTATTATTTTCTTCATTGTTTATTGTACGTTTGTACGTTTTCAATTGAGAATTTATTTTATTTTTTTTTTGTTTAATTTTCTTCAACAATATATACACGCTATATAATATACGAGTATAGAGTATATATTGTAAGTATGTGGTTGTAAAAAAAAAATTTGTATATGTATTCATTTGTAGAAAAATATAGGAATATTTCGATTTATCCTGATACCACGGTTTTTTTGTTTTGTATTTCATTTTATAATTTTTATTTTTAATTATATCGAAAAGAAAACTCAAGATTTATACAAATGACCACGTCCAGTAATTTAATTTATTACCCATTTCAGATAACTATACTAACTAATAACTTTGTATTTATTTCTTTATCCTTTTGATACACATAAATACAGGAATGAATAAAAAAAATATATAAAAAATAAATCCTATTGTTTTTTTTTATCAATTAAATACTTTGTTATGTATGTATATATAACATACACACATATGTGTATAATGTATTATGTATATTATAGATATTAAAGATAAAAAAAAAATTCTTAATGTAAAAATAAAAATAAAATATAAAAATAAATTAAAAAAAATAAAAACAGACTAACAAAATTGAAATATAATCCATTTTTAATATACGAGTATATAGTTAAAAATTATTTGCACGATATAAACGCAACACCGACGGTGTCTGCGACGTTAATGACAACAATAATATAGTAACGGTATCTTTTATCCTTATAGAATTTCTGTATTGTTATTTATCTATTGATATTTACGTTATTTTTATTAACGCTCGATTTAATTCTGATAAACGATTAATTGATTAAATACACATAAATACACATTAAAGAATAATAAAATGGTATATTTTTTTTTTATTATATTATATTTTTATACAATTATCCTTAATTTTTTGGATTATGCTGTGTCAAACTTTTTATATATAAAAAAAAATACAATACCGGTATTTTTTGTATTTTTACTTCTACTAAAACTCACTCTACATAAAAAATACCATTAAATTTTCTTTTTGAGCACAATTTTAAATTTATATTTTGGGTTTTTTTTTTTTGTAATTTTTTTAACAAAACATTGTATTTTTTTTTTTTTGTTTATGAAATATCCTTAAAATAGCCTTTCTTATTTAAATAGAATTTATTAGTACGCGACATTTTGTTCACGTTTTGTTTTTTTTTTTTTTGGTTTTTCTTTTTCTTGTTTTTTAAGAATTGCTGACTTTTAAAATATGATTTTAATATAATAAATAATATGTATTCCGATTTGTGTCGATGAAAATTTTTGGCATAACTCTAGGAAAATTCCTGATCCCGTTTTTATTTTGTCTGAATTCGATTTTTTTTTGTTTAAATTTTTTCAGAAAGAAAATAGCCTGCGATAACTAATAGTAAATAAAGATTAATTTTTAATTTTTTTTTTCCGGGGGGAACACAACTGTAAATTCCTTCCAGAGTTTTTAAAAAAAAAGACAGTTTTCGACGTTTTCACAACCGTAAGTATAAAAACCGACTGAATACTGATTAAAAATTGAATTTGTTTTTTTCAATTTTCAGAGATTTTCTTATAATTTTTTTTTTTTATTGAAAAACTCGCTCTAGTTCTCTTTATTTTCAAAGGAATAATAGTAGTATGGTGTTATACAAAACTGTAAATTTTCCTTTTAAAGAAAAATTTTCTCTTAAAATATATATGAATATTTTAGTAAGGTTGCACAGTTGTATGATAAAGAGGATATAGAAGGAAGGAAAAATTTCTCTCAAAAAAGGAAGAAAAAAATAATAATTTTGATACCGGGTAAATGCTATTGACCTCGAAATTCTAGATTTATTGTATTTTGTCTTTTGGTTTTTTTGTAATTTTTTGTTTGTTTTTCCGTTTTTTATTTCTTGCATTGTGTCAAATTTAAAGGAAATATTTTTTTTTCAATTATTCTATTCTTTAAGATTTAAAAAAAAAATATTTAGAATTTGTATTATTTAAAAAAAAAAAAAAAAATATCTTATAATAATGATTGAAAATATAAAGTGTCAAAATAAAATAAGAAACAGTAATATCTCAGTAAGCCCAGTTAGTTCTCGATAAATAGAACTTAATGAATAAAAAAGAAATGATTAACACGAATGTCTAATAAGAAAATGGGTATAATTAAATTAATTAAAAAAAAATTCAATTATTTAAAATAATTCTTTTTTTTTGTTACAATTCGTTTTACAATTTAATTACCAGGAAACTCACTTGGAAGAAAATTTATGTTTCCACCTATTGGTAAATTAATTTTTGATGGGTTTTCTTTTATAATAGGAAATTGTATATAAATAGGTTTGACATTTTTTTCAGTCAAATCTAATAGCTATATAAAAACTTTCATTTTAAGATATATTAATAATTCTATTCAAAAGAAACGTTATAAGACAAATTGTCGAAACTTCATTTAACAATAACAGTAAACAAAAATACAGAAACTTGTTTTTACATATATTAAAATAAACACAAAAAAAAAAAAAATAAACAAAATTTTGTTAAATTTTTCGAAATTTCACTGTACATTCAATTTATTTCCTTAAAATTTACTTAAATAAAAAAAAAAAAAAGAATAAAATTTTCATATATAGGTACTTTACAAAAATTAAATTTTAACACTTATTTTTTTCCACTCTTCTTTTTCTTATAACCCGCAAATATACTCGTATCAAATCAAGTAATTTTTCTGCCAAGCACTTTTTCTACGCAATTTACTTTGTAAAAATTCACCACATTTAACACACACATTATCAAAAGTTTCACCACCCACAATTTCTCTTCTTTGTAACCATTTTCAAAGGTTTTACTCTTTTTATTTAATTATTTATTGATTTTTACTGTAAGAGTGTAAATTTAACTTTCTTTCAGCATTTTTTTTTTTGCCATTTTGTTTAAGTGTATTAATGATTTTATGCATACATACATAATAAATTTATAATGAGTAAAAATGAAAACAGATGAGTATTGACAATAATATAACTATATACTTAGTATTAAGCTAAAAAGCCGGTTTTAAGTATATCAATTTGTTATTTAGAATTTGTTAGTAATTAGTAGACAAGGATGTACTTTAGATGTTTAATAAAATTTTAAGGATAACAGTGTAACACTATAATTTACGATGATAAAAAATAACTTGATTAAATTTGTAGAGTTTAATTTAAAAAAAAATCATTACAATCTGAAAAAATAATTAACATCTTAACTTCTTAAGAGTTACAATGTATGGATTATTATTTGGATTTGGATTTGGATCTACACGAGAAATCCATCACATGACAAAAGCATTTTTAACTAATTTTCTTAATTTTCTGAGGAAATTTTTAAAATTATATAAAAGAAGGGCATAAGTATATCCAACCAAAATATTGGCTTTGAAAATCGTAAAAACGCAATTTTATTATACCCTACACATAAAGTATAGGATACATTAACTTTAGTATTGAGTTTGTAACCACCAAAAGGAAGTGCGAGTTAGATATGGACATGTATATTTTGAATCAGGATCACCTCCTGAGTCGATTTAACGATGTCCGTCCGTTAGTCCGTTCGCACGATAACTCAAAAACTAGTAAAGCTATCTTGATGAAATTTATATATTTATAATTTATTCATATAGGTTACTAATTACGAAAGGAAGGCCAAATTCGAATCTGGATAAAATCGGTACATGGGTTCGGATTGTGGAAGCTACCGAAAGATTTCGGAGCAAACAAGATTATCTCCAAAACCAACAAAGATTGAACTTTCAAATTTTTTATAATGATGTTCCTTCCCGTTTGAGTTATGTCTCTGAAATTTAAGAGGATTTGATCCTTGGGTTCGGATTTTGGAAGCTTCCAACAACAAAGATAAAATCTTTGAATTTGGTACAGTGGTGTTCTTTCGTGTTTTATTCATGTTTCTGAAATTTGGGAGGATTTGGTTCATGGGTTCGGATCTTGGAAGCTTCCGAACGAGCCCCAGAGCAAACGAGTATATCTCCGCAACCAACAAAGATAGAACCTTTATTTTTAGTACAAGTGTGTTCTGTTATGTTTGCTTTTCTGTAAAATTGGAAACTGACATTTGAAAAAATTTGAACCATGGGTTCGTATTTTGGAAACTTAAGGACGAGCACAAGAGCAAACGAGCATATCTCCAAAACCTACAAAAGTAGAACCTTTAAATTTAGTACAATGGTGTTGTGGCATGTTTTCTTTATGTCCGTGAGATGGATTTGATGAATTAAAGTGGCAATTCACCTGACACACGCCTCCCAAGTATTAACAAGCATATCTTCGAAATTAATAAAGATAGAAACTTGAAATTTTTTACAAGGGTGTCAAGCATATCCCAAGAGGATGCTCTTTTACGTTCCTGAAATTTGAGTTCAATAAAACAGAAAAGGGAAGAAGTTCAAGCAGCTGCCAAAAAACTTATGGATTTTTAATTTAATTCGAATTATTCAGGTGTACGGTATTAATAAATCGGTTGCATCGACTTACTGTTACATTTACTTGTTTTTATAACGATTCGGTTCTAAAAAATACCATTAGATGGTATTACCGTTATCCTTTCCTCAGTACAGTTTTTCTTAAACCTCTTCGTTAACCTTTATTCATTACAGTTTTTCTAAGATAAGAAATTTTGTTCATATCATATTAAAAACAATAGCCAGTATCTAAATACTTTCAAAAAGATAATATAAATTACTTTAGAAATTGAACTGATTTGGAATCCATGTAATTTTTCTTAGAATTTTTTTTATGAAAAAAATTTTGAAAATACACTTTCTTTAATTTAAATAAAAATCTTATTTACCAAAAATTCTTAATATAATTTTTGTAAAATTCATTTTCACTTCAATTTTTTTCTTTTTTATTTTGAAAAATGCGCACTCATGTCCTCATTTACATTCATGAAGTGCCCAACATTATAGAATTTTTAATTTATGACGTTTTTGTATCTGTCAAAATTGATCGAAGTAGAATTTATTTTTTTAAGTAATTTATGTTTATTCTTAAACATTTCAAACCCTCTCAAAATTTTAAATGTTTAATTTTTTTATGATTTGGTAAAGCAAATAGAAGGGATTAAAAAATTTTTACTCGCGGTGTTAAATAACGGTAACTTTAAAAATTAAATTACAGAAAATAGGGCACTTCTTGTTTCTTGTTGTTTTGTTGTTTTGTATAATTGTTTATAAAAATGTCTAGCATAACTTGAGTTATAAAACAATTTCAACATAGAGCTTTTTTCAATTTTGAGTGGCTCTATAGCTCTGTAAGGGAAGGAGCTAGATACAAGAAATAAGACCACTAAATAATAAAATTTAAGTCGATGGTGATTACAATTTTCATTTTAAAATTAATTATCTTGTTTCTAAAGTGATAATTGAAAAAATAATTAAAATAATATATTAAAAAACATATAATAAGTTGTTAATTATCATTTATTAAGAATTTTTTAATAAGTAGATTAAAAAAATTTATTTTTTTACAAAATAAACATTTTTTGAGTTTTTTTTCTCTATACATACATACATACATTTATATTCAATATCATAAATTTAATATTTAAAACTAATATAAATGAATGTGTATGTGTTTCCTTATAATTAATAATAAAGGAGCGTAACACTTGACAAAACTCAGATAGCAAATATCTATTTCGCCTAAGTCCATTTATCAAAAAACTTAAAATGCAAAAAAAACTATTAGCAAATTTCCTAATTAAAAAAAATATTGCAGTTTACAGTTTCCATTTGTCAAAAAAATTAAAAAAAAATTCTCTTTAATAAGATCGTTGACAAAAAAATAACAGTATTTGCTAATTTTAGTAATAAGTTAATATGGGAGTACCTTGAAATTCCAAATATTTCAAAAATTTAATATCATAATCTTAAATCACATAATTCCAAATTTCAAAACCCCAAAATTACAAAATCCCAAACTGGAAATTCCAAAATTGGAATAATATTTTCAACGTAATTATATAGACAAAATAATAAATGAGAAAATAGTCATTCACAAGGATGTTCAAGAGATATTTTAGAGTTAGTATAAAATCAGAGTTTAAATAATTTGTTTTGCGGAGATTTGGGGGCATCAGCTCCGACTATTTTAAATTCTTTGATACTAAAATATGTTTGTAAGAAAAATAATTATTATTTTTTATTTTACGCCTTTTACAAAATATGTATATCTAATGTGCCTCATTTACCTATCTTATTTGATGTTATTTGAAGATTTGTGAAACGTGTATCTAGTTTGCAAAGTAAAAACTTGACATTTGAACTTTTTATTAAATGAATTTTGTGAAAAAGAGTTTTTTTTGTCAAATCATATTGGGGTAAAGTGGATATCTACAATGTGAGTTTAGGTCAACTGGGCTATACCCTAATAATAAGTGTATAATAAGAATTTTTTCTAGATTTTTTTTTTATTTTTATAATTAAAAATAATAATATTATAAAAATGCTTCAATTTAGTATTTTAAAAAAGAATAAATTAAATTAAAAAAAAAAACAAAATCTATTAATAACTTATTAATAATCATTAAATTTATAATTTGGTTATTAATTTTAATTATAATTAATATTTTATTATTAATTAGTATTATTAAATACTGAAATTAAACAGATATTATTGAAATTAATTTAAGATAATGTGAATATTATCTAAAAATTAAATTTTTCCTTTTTTAACATTTTTAATAACACAAATTTATAGTTTAATCATTTCTTAATGCTATGATTCATTATTTGCTATCGGCCTATCACAGTTTCCTCAAGAGATAACAATAACTAATAACATATTATTAGGTTTGTAGTTTGTTCTAAGTAAAATTTTGCTTTCGTTTAAAATTTTAATTTAATTTTTTTCTCTGAAATTGAGAAAGAGAAAGAGAGAGAGAGAACAATAATATTTTAATAAAATTGTCACTAAGATTTGGTCGGGTAAAAGTTTGATTCGTAACTCGTGACTTGTGAGTCCTGACGTTTTAAATGTAGCTTGAATTTTTTGTTGTTCTAAAGAGCACATGTAACAAATTACTATGGGCTCTATAGAATATATCAAATAATATACGTATTCGGATATTTTAAGGCGGACCCACTGTAGCTACAGATTTCCAATTTTGTGTCCCGATGCGAAAGCGTAAAATCAACATGCATACCAAATTTGAGTGAAATCCGAAACCTTTTGTTTTTTTTTGTTTGTCTGACCACGTGGTATTTTAAAAGCACTCATATTTTATTCAAACATTATAAGGGGGTTCCACTACAGTTTCCGACCTCAACGTTTTTTGCTAAAGCCCTAATCATAACATTAACCCCTATACCAAATTTCATTCTAATCGGATAAGAATTACATGAGTTATGCTGATAACAAGTTTTTTACATGAGTTATGCTGGTAACAAGTTTTTTAGCACGCGGACATGGACGCGAAATTTTCAAAAAAAAAATTTTTTTTGTTTGGATTCTACATCCTTAAAAATGTCCAGAAAATGAATTGCAGCGAAATCTATTTTTTTTTTCTTTCGAAAACCCATCAACACTCATAGTATATTTTTGGTGCATTATACTATGCGTACGCACGTCAGTTTTTAGTTTCTGCAAAATAAATTAAATAAATTATTTGCCCGACATCCGTGAGGAAAAGGGCCCTTTGCAAGAGCATTTATGCTATTGTAAAATTATAATAAATTAAAAATAAAATAAATTATCCCCCTAGCAAAAAGATTCTAACAAAAACTTCTAACAAAGTGTTCTTATTTACTAAAATGACCCCAAAATACTTGTTTTCAAAAATATTGATAATTGCTTTTCAAATTTTTTCTTGGTCTAGTTAATTGGATTAGACTACCAATAATATGTGCCTCCAACCCAAATTGCTTCGTAATAGTTGCTTCGGATTAGTATTAAAAAAGAATCAGCCATGTCCAGCACAGAACCGATCGCAGGAACAGGAAAACTTAATCTTTTGGTTTTTTTTAATAGGGCTATTTACGTTATACATATAATAGCTATAATATATTATATAAATATATATATATGTTTATGAAACATGTAAATTTGTCCATTTTATACAAATGTTTTAAAAAAAAAAAATGTTCACACAAAATAAATTTTGTATTAGTAAAAACGCCAAAAAACAAGGTAGAATGTAAACCAACGGTTTTTAAAAGCGCACATTTCCAAAACTCAATACAAACCGTTTAGAAGTGTGACTTACACAAAAATTTGAAAATTTCATGTAATAAGAAAAAATGTGAAAATAGGACATTTTTGAGATTTTGAGGGGCCGTAAGTCCGGAATCCTATATAACTAAGAAAAGCTGTTAACACACGTAAAAATATATTATTGAAGCTTTAATTTTTATGTCTTGCCGAAGAAAAATTTTTACAGGTGCCTAAGTTACAGGTGTCTAAAAATAGCAAATTTTCAATTTTTGAGGCGTAATAACTCTTAAAGACGAGGCGTTACCAAAAAATTTTCTGAGGAAACTTATACTAATTCTAAAAGTTCTTTCTTGTCTCAAAATTTCAGGTTCCTATCTAAAGGGATGCCGGAGTTATGAAAAAAGAAATTTCATGCAAAATGTGGTTTTCACATAACGGTAAATTTAAATCGTAAATTACAAAATATTACATAATTTTGATATTGTTTTATATAGATAATAAAATTTTCGATCTGCTACCGGTTTTAGATTGCAAAACTATTACGCAAAGCCCGAGATATATACATCTGAAAATGGGGCTTTTTTACAATTTTGAAGAGCTGCAGCTTTGGAACCCTTTACAACTTAAATAAACCTTTCACACACGTAAAAACATATTATTGTAGCTTTAATTTTCATGTCTTGCCGAAGAAAAATTTTTACAGGTGCCTAAGTTACAGGTGTCTAAAAATAGCAAATTTTCAATTTTTGAGGCGTAATAACTCTTAAAGAGAGGGCGTTACCAAAAAATTTTCTGAGGAAACTTATACTAATTCTAAAAGTTCTTTCTTGTCTCAAAATATCAGGTTCCTATCTAAAGGGGTGCCTGAGTTATGAAAAAAGAAATTTCATGCAAAATGTGGTTTTTACATAACGGTAAATTTAAATCGTAAATTACAAAATATTACATAATTTTGATATTGTTTTATATAGATAATAAAATTTTCGATCTTCTGCCGGTTTTAGATTGCAAAACTATTACGCAGAGCCCGAGATATATACATCTAAAAATGGGGCTTTTTTACAATTTTGAAGAGCTGCAACTTTGGAAACCTTTACAACTAAAATAAACCTTTAACACACGTAAAAATATATTATTGTAGCTTTAATTTTTACATCTTGCAGAAGTAAAATGTGTGCAGGTTCCTAAGTTACAGGTGTTTAAAAATAACAAATTTTCAATTTTTAAGCCCTAATAGCTCATAAACAGGGGGTGGTCCGAAAAAATTTTCTGAGCAAACTTATACTAATTCTAAAAGTTCTTTCTTGCCTCAAAATTTCAAGCTTCTATCTAGAAGCGTGCCGGAGTTATGAAAGTAGAAAAATCATGCAAAATTTGGTTTTCACATAACGGTAAATTTAAATACTAAATTTAAAAAAATTGTATAATTTTGATATTAATTTACAAAGATAAAAGAAATACCTGTCGAATGACGTTTTCAGATTGAAAAAATCTTAAGCAGAACATAAGATATATGCATTTAAAAATAGGGCTTTTTCAAAGTTTGAGGGGGTGTAGCTCGTAATGGGGGGGGGCTACATGAAAAAGTTGTTCCACAAAATTATTTTTTTTATGAGACCTACCTATGGTTAAAATTTTTTTTCTCTATCTTTAACGGTGTAGAAGTTTTGTAAACAGACGGACGGACGGACGGACGGACAGAGTGAAACTAATAAGCACATTTTTTCAAAATTTTTTTGGAAATGTGCTAAAAATGTGTCAAAAATGAGGACAAACCTAAAAGTATTTTGGATCAAAAAATTTTGTATTAAAAAGTTATTACTCTTCCCTTGTGTAACAACTTTTCCTTAAAAACTTTCTCATAATATTCTTCCTCTTTCAAAATATTTGTAAAAAAGTTAAAAATAGCCCCTGTAAAGTGATACTGGGGCTGATGAATTTTTATCAAGAACTTTCTAAATCGAGATATTTATGTTAAAATCTTAAATATGAAATATTATCGAATTCTGTTTAGCCATTTTGGCAAACAGACACACAGCCACAAAAAAAGACAAACAGACACCACTTCAAAAACATTTGATATAAAATTTTGATGCCATCAGCTAATCCTGTTTATGCATTACATTTATGCGATCGGTAAAAAAAAGTGAAACTTAGTTATTTTAAATGCAGGAAATAAATCAAAATAGAACTAATCATACAAAAATAATATTTTTCTACTTTTTTGGTGCAACATCCTAATAAAGAAGGCATTGCCCTGACCCGATCAATTTAAGAAAACCATAAAAATCTATGGATCTATTCTATTAACTTAAGTTTTACTATACCGACAATAACTAGATAGTAAGTGCTACATTTCCTTGTTGTTAAATTTATTGTTCAAAGCTGTTTAATTAGTCTCTAAATGATGATTAAATTAAAATTTAAAAGTTCCTTCATATATACATTTACATCTTTAATATATTTTTTCAATTCAACAATTTTTTATTTTAATTTTGTATAATCATCTGTAACCTTTTTTGACTTAAAAAAATTTTAAAAAAAACATAGAAAAGCAGTGACATTTTAGATATTATAACATCCCTTATTTCATCCTTTTTTAAAAATTCATTCATAAAAATCTTTTTTTTTTCAGTCTTTTACAACTATGACTATTTTAAATTCTAAGTGTCACTATTAGAGTATAGTTGTGATTAAAGGATTATAAATAAAGAAGAATTTTTATGTTGTTTATTTTCTTTTTGTTTTTGTTTTTCTTATGAATATTAATTTAATTTAATTAGATATTTTCTGCATTTTTCGTTTTTAGCACATTTCCAAAAAAATTTTGAAAAAATGTGCTTATTAGTTTCACTCTGTCCGTCCGTCCGTCCGTCCGTCTGTTTACAAAACTTCTACACCGTTAAAGATAGAGAAAAAAAATTTTAAGCATAGGTAGGTCTCATAAAAAAAATAATTTTGTGGAACAACTTTTTCATGTAGCCCCCCCCCATTACGGAGCTACAGCCCATCAAGCTTTGAAAAAGCCCTATTTAAATGCATATATCTTATGTTCTGCTTAAGATTTTTTCAATCTAAAAACGTCATTCGACAGGTATTTCTTTTATCTTTGTAAATTAATATCAAAATTATACAATTTTTTTAAATTTAGTATTTAAATTTACCGTTATGTGAAAACCATATTTTGCATGATTTTTCTACTTTCATAACTCCGGAACGCTTCTAGATAGAGGCTTGAAATTTTGAGGCAAGAAAGAACTTTTAGAATTAGTATAAGTTTGCTCAGAAAATTTTTTCGGACCACCCTCTGTTTATGAGTTATTAGGGCTTAAAAATTGAAAATTTGCTATTTTTAAACACATTTTACTTCTGCAAGATATAAAAATTAAAGGTTCAATAATATATTTTTACGTGTGTTAACGGCTTTTCTTAGTTATATAGGATTCTGGACTTACGGCCCCTCAAAATTTCAAAAATGTCCTATTTTCACGTTTTTTCTTATTACATGAAATTTTCAAATTTTTGTCCAAGTCAAAATTCTAAACAATTTGTATTGAGTTTTGAAAATGTGCGCTTTTAAAAACCGTTGGTTTACATTCTACCTTGTTTTATTTTATTCTTTATTTAATATTATATATATAATATTAAATAAATAGAATAGGATAAAAAGTGTATTCGCTTCTCTGATTTTAAAAAGCCGGAATTATTATAAAAATAAAAACAAAAAAAGAGCATAGAATAAATAGAATTGTATAATTTAAAAACATAAAAAAAGGATAGTGTGAAACAAGAAATCCTGTTAAAATGCATATGATTTCCTTATATTGTATTTAAATTGAAACATTGTTTATTTTTTTTTTTGAGCAAAAAAAAGAAACAATAAGGCATATCCTTGCAGAAAGAAAATACTTTAATAATATTAGTAGGCAAATAAAAAGAAATTATAAAATTGTGTCCATGTAATTGGAATATTGTATAAAAATGATTCTAATTTTAAAATCAAATGAATCTTAGAGTTTCAAATAGCTTTAAGTTTAACGACAGCTTTGCAAAATATAAAAATTTGAACATAACATCTTTTAAAAATGGTTTCTTCATTTGAACCAGATTATAATCTTTGAAGATTATATATTTTAATTTCTGGAAATGGAACTCTGATCTATTAATAAACCTTTTTTTAATATTATATCTTTTAATTCATAAAAAAAAAAAAATAAAACTTAAGCTTTAATTTCCAATAAAATGTACCGCCGGAAACTCACAACTGAATTGCGGCAACGTCTTTGCGGTGTCGTTTGCGCCAATGTAATTCAATCGTTAGTGGTTTCAAATAAATTCAGTTGCAATCAAAATAAACTAACAAGAAGTTTTTTTTTCATACTAGATAGAGAAAGAAGAAATATATGAAGAAGTCATAATTTCGTTGAACTGCAGCTTAGCAAGTAAAGAAATGCAATAGATGACATATTCAAAAGTAGAATTTGTTTGCCAGTAGAAAAAAAATGGGTTGGGTTCGAAATCCCAAAGTCAAAATCCTAAAATCAAACTCTCAAACCCAAAATATCAAAAAAAAAGAATTCCAAATTTCAAAATCCCGTAGTATTGCAAAATCCCAATATTACAAAATTCCAATGTTACAAAATCCCAAGTTACAAAATAATGAGATTTATGCATTTAAAAAATAATTTCAAATTTTAAATAATGTTTATTATTAATAAAATTAAACACCATCAAGCTACAACATTGTCATTTCTATTGTTTTCTATGTTATTTGTTATCTAGAAAAAGATTTTTGTTTTTTATTAAAAATGTTAACTATTAAATGTTTGTAATCATTTTATTTTCGAGTTGAATAAAATTCTTGTTCAGTCATTAAATGACTGAACAGCTATACGAAAGCCCCTAAAATCAAAAACGAAAAAAGTTCCCAAAAAAATTCAAAAAATTTCTCGTGTTTTAAAACTAGATTTTTTTAAAATATATAAAAAATTAAATCTGATTCAGAATCTCGTATGAAATAAATATTCTGGAAAAAGGGCCAACCCTGATTTTTAACAGCAACTCTAAAATATTTCCTAATTCAGAATTTCGCATATACATAATATATAAATATTCTGACTATTCTGTCTAAAAAACAAATATCATTTTAAAATAGTGAGGGCTGCTGCCCCCAAACCCCCGTTAAATAAATTATTGAAACACTGATTTTGTAACCAACTCTAGAATCTCTCCTAGTTCAAATAAATGCATAAAAAACATTAATAGTTCCTTGTGATTATTTTTTTTTGTGGGATTTTATAACTTGGAATTTTGAAATTTGGGATTTTTTTAGCTGGAAATTTTTTTTTTTTATTTTTGTCTTATTTGAGATTTTGTATCATTGGGATTTAGGCGGACTCCCGAAAAAAGCCATTTTTACTATAATAAATTACGATTTTTAATTCATTTTGAGTTTTTCTCTTTTTCATGAACGTAGATATGCTCAATATATTCCTTTTATACTGTTACTTATGTTATACTGTTCTACTGTTAGAATTACATAATAAAATATGAATTTTGCGTTGACGAAAACGCTTTCAAATTAATTAATTTCATTCAAACATATGAACATTTCCGTGATTACACCGCCAAAATGTAAACCATTGCAATGATTTTATTGTATTTAATTTTAATGTAAAAGCAAAAGCAAACTGAATTGTAACGGTATTCAGTTATGCGATTCCTTCGACGTATATCATTGCGACGACAGTTTTCCAAAAAAATATTAAGAATATTATACGGCTTCATTTATAAATTTAATAAGTTAGTTTTATAACTTAAATAAATAAAGACTAGGGGCCCCTGTTGTAGTCATGTATATGTAATATGTAATCAAATTCTATGTTGAATCCCAATTCATATAATGGACAGTTGCAGTTTAGAAAAATAGAATTTATGTAAAAAGTACAATCCGTAAAAATTCAGAAAGCAAAACCAAATTCGTCAAAACACTAACTGAAATTATTTTTAAAATAACGCCTTTTAAGGTTCTGACCAGCAGAAGCGGCAGCATCAGCAGAAGGAATACGGAATTTCATAGAAAGGCAAAAATAACAATCAATATTTTCTTTTCAACAATAGACCGAGAAAATAAATGTTATTGAAAATAAAAAATAAAAAAATCAATTTAAGTATTATTTTCTCTGAATCCACAATAAAACAATTCTTTATACATTATCACAATGCCATGTACATATAAGTATTTATATAAGTATTTTGTATGAGGATACATTATTATGGAATACTTACATATGAATAGAAAAATGTTGAACTGAAAGTCACTGATTGAATAAAAGTTCAATCATCAGAATTTTATTATTATTGTTCCCAATAAATTGGGAAGTAAAAAAAAAAAAAACAATATTACTACTATATAGTACTATTATTTCTTTATTTTTATTTTTACCCCCTCTTAGATTTCCTTCCACAAATAACTTAATTATATTTATATAAAATATATAGCTGAATGTATTTATTACATATAAAAATACAACAACAAAAAAAAAAGAATAGGCCAAGGATCAACTTGAAATCCTTTTTCAATTTTGTTTTATTTTTTTTTTTGTTTTATTTTTTTTCAAATATAATTCAAATATAACAAGTGTATTGTTCCCTATTTACCCATTCCGCATACCAATTTATTACAATTGTTATGTTATTGTCATTTTTTTGATTAAATTGAGGTCACAGAAGTCTTCTTCTTTACAAAAATTCTTACTTTTACCCTTTGTTACCTACACTATGCTTAAGTAAAAAGAAAGAAACAAAAGGAAAAAGGGGAAAAAAAAATCAAAATTAGAAAATTCTTACATGCTTATATGCATGACACTACTATAATAAGTTGACAATACCGAAATGGTGATAATTACAAGTAAAACCCCGACATACGCAAATATGCGTAAATATTTTAAGACACTTTAGCACAAATGTAATGTTGGTGTTTTATATGAAGTAAAACTCTTATATCAAGCAGTAAAATTGCATACATTTAACTGCAAACCAGCGTATTAAATTAGTAGTCGGTTCAAAGCATCAAACCTGTAAGCTAGTAAAAATTTAAATTTTATATTGAAAATTAGGTAATGATCATCAAATCATGATCAAAAAAAACTTTTTCAGCAAAAGTTTTTGTTAGTTTCATATAAAATGTATATGTTAAATACTAAATATTAGTTTATTTTTTTTTTTCAGAGGGTTGATGTAAATCTATAAGGTCACCAAGAAGAACTGCACGTGGTTCCTCAAAGTAGTGTTGAACTTTAACAAACCAAAACCACCTCCCTTTTGAAACCAAACTTTAGGATGAAATCTTTAATATATGTAGGAAAATTTGGATGGATATTTTGAAGAAAGATGTTAATGTTCTTGTTAAACTTAAGTAAATCGTACACATATGAATTACCAACTTTAAGGAACATATGCGATGATATACGGTTCCACAAACGGGACGTGTGCATAACAAACGAATTTCCATAAGCTGTATTTCGCCATTTTGATGACTCTACATGATAGGGATGAGCTTCTTTTGCACTCCTTCTTTCTCGTTGGAAAACTTTGAGTGGAGGCATTAACTGTTTTATTTTTTTGGAACAGGTGTTAATCCTTACGAGATATCTATAAAACAAGGTCAGCGACCCAACTGTACGGCAGTAGTTAGGGGGATCGATTTTGATACCTTTTTTGGGAATTGGGAAAATATGTGCAACCTTCCATTGGGTAGGATGGATACCCGAAGTGAAGGAAAGGTAGAAAAACTTGCGCAGAGGTTTTGAAATACTGGAGTAACATAAAATGTATGTTAAATACTAAATCTTTGTTAAAATCGCTAACTAAAAGTAACTTTCAGAGATCAGAAAGATACTGAACCAATTGATTTACAAATATTTAGAATCTAGAATTCGGATAAATAATTTAAAGTTTTTGTTTTCATTGTAATCATTAAATTGGTTAACCAATTTTCGTTCGATAATGTACCAATTGTTCTACTCATATAATATAACTGGCATTCAAACACACTGCGGGTTATGTATATAAATTATTGTTTATATAGGTTAGGTATATGTATATACGTATTAACAAGTTTATGTATATATTTTTGTGTGATTAAAGGACATTAAATATAACATGTAAATTATGGGTGAATACTTATTTCTTTTAAAAAAAAAACAAAAAAAGCAATAAAGAACTTCCAAGATTAAGATGAAAAATTAAATATATAATTTATTCTTCAAAAGGAAAACTGAAACCACAAAGAAATGAGAAACAGTGTATTGTCGACTGTGTCAACTCTAAGATACTCGCTCGAAAATAATAATATATGCTGTTTCGATAAAAGTTAATAATCTTTTACAAAATTTCATGTCTTAATAAATAGATGTTGTAGATGTTTACTTTAATTCTCTTTTCAAAATTGCAAATCCTCAGGTTAATTAGATATTGAGTTATTCTGCTATAAAAAAAGAAGTTACATTGCATGAAGTCGCCGGTCGAACTTATTTATTATCAGAAAAACTGGTATTTATATAAAATTTTAATAGTAAAAATTTTAGGATAATTAATCCATTATTTTTAGAATTATCTTGAATTATCAAACGGACAGATATACGGATGGAAATAGCTATATATCTACACAGAATTCAATTTTGAGCTACATTATTCCTTCTCAACAGTGTTACAACCGCAATGTTACATTTATTATAACAACCATATTTGACCCAGTATAAAAAGTCGAATCAATATTCGCTTTAAAATACTTTAAGATTTAAATAAACAATTCAATTAAACTAAAGTTTTGTTGGGGTTTTTTCATTAAATGAAAGATGAGAGAGAAAAGAAAGTTAAAAAGAATAAATTTCTTCTAAACCAAAAAATCAAACTAAGTACTATCCATTAAAACTTTAGTGCTTTGTAATTGTTCCAATTATTATGGAATTTCAAGAACATAGTACAATCCATTCTAAAAACTTTTTTTTACTGCTTCAATGATTCACTTGAAAATTTCCCGTTTTCTATATTAATTTCATACCAGCCTTACACATATTTATATTAAAATTTACTTTTTTTTATTCATTCATGATAGGTGTCGCTTTTGATTGATTTTCTTTTTTTCTGTTGTTCATGTTTTACAGGTATTTTTCCAGGAATTTTTTTATTCCAAAATTGCAGTATTTGAATTGGTTTTTACATATATTCACAAATTCACAAATACAACTTCAGAAAAAAACCATGCTTGGGTTTCTATCAACTCAATTTAATATTAAAACAATAAACTCAATTCAATTCTCTTCCATCAACTAAAATTAAACCACCATATGCCATTCTTTAAAAAAAAATATCCTGTGTAGAATATAAAATTTCATTTTTTGAATTCCACGAAGAAAAGGAAACCACTTTTGTTCTTTGATTGTTCTACACACTTATCATTCCAAATGCGAAATGAAAAAAGGAATCTGTTTTGTTTTAAAAACATTTTCCTTCGAAAATTTTTCTACAGAACACCAAATGTAGACGGCAACATTAAAAAAAAAACAAAATCGGAACGATAAATTCTGTTAAATTAAAAATTAAAATGTTACATACATTATAAAATATTTCCTTAATATATCTTGTGAAAATTCGTTTGTCTCGCACACGTCACATGTATGGAACTATTTGCATTTGTATCTACTTCCAAAAATTGATAATTCGTAAGTGTACTATTTACATAATGAAATTTAAGAAAAACATTAACATCTTTCTTCAAAATACTTTCGCTTCATTCTTCCACTCCATTATCTATAATTATATTTCCGTTATTCGTTATTTGTTCAGCATACAAACGTTATTCTTACATACTTATGCTGAAAACAAAACTGTTCCTTTCTATTAAGAGCCCATCCTGAAGTTTAGTTTGAAAGAGAGTAGCTTGGTTGGTTAAAGTTCAACGTAACCTAGATGAAATTTATACTTTGATGTTTTTCACCGTCCCTCGTAAAACAAAAAAAATTTAATTCGATTAATATGTTTAGAGCAGTTATTTATTTAGTCTTACCAAATCCTTATATAATTTTGAAAACATAAGAGATACTTTAATTCAATCTTCATTCTCATCCGATTTATAGGCAACTTTATAAGCGTTCAATTTTGCATTAAAAAAAAAATTTAAATGGGAAAAATTTTAGGAAAATTCAGTATTGTTGAGGAAAAATGTTGCCAGATATAAAAAAAATAAAACAAAATTAAAACAGCACTCTAAATAACTATAACAAAATAACAGTGTCCAACGCGCTTTTTGACAAAAGATTTTAACGCATTCAACGAGAATAAAAACAAAACTCTTGGGAAAAGGAAAAAGTTGAATGAAGAAAAATGTGCGTCACGGAAATTATTTTAAGCAAGACTTTTTTTTTTGTTTCTGTTTTTTTTTTTTATATTGACAATCTGTGTTTTTTTTTTTTTTTTTGTTGAAAACGATATTTCAAAAACGATTTATGAAAAGGATGAAGAATCAGAGAAAAAACAGAACAAAAAATATAAAAATTATGATTAAAAATATATATGTATATATATATATATATATATATATATTTGTTTTTAACCAAAGTCCTTTAAAAGTGAAAAAATAAAAAAATACAACCAATATTAAACCAACTCAAGTAATAACAACAAAAAATAACCACAGAATAAAAAAAGGACTAAAAGCTTCCTTTGTTAAAAAAAAAAAAATTACCATTATAGTCGGCTTTAGTGAATTATGTATAAATTCAGATTTAAAATTAAAACAACAGAAATGAAAAATGCTTGTTTTTATTTTTTATTTTTTCTTGTTTTCGTTTTCTATAAAGGACATTTTCAATTCAATAAAAAAAAAAAATAAAATGGTAGACATGGGTTTTAAAGAATATATGTAAGAGCTTCTGATTATAATTTATGTGATTTAAGGATAAAATGGATTGATAATGGTATGAGTTTCTGGATTTATGGTGATGTTATTCTCTTATTTTTTTTTTACTTACATTGACACACAATTGAAATACAAAAGTATACTTAAGAGGATCGAAAATAAAACATAGATAAAGTAAGAGTATTTATACGTAGACTAGTCTTAATCATGAAGTATAAAGTCTGAGAATGGAAAACTTTTTAAAACTTATGTTATAAAATTTAAATTACAAAGTTTTAAGGGCCATATGATTTTATTTAACTCACACATGTGATTTCACTTAAATTTTAGAATTATTTATAAGTTTTGAGTTTTTAATGTTTATGTAATTTTAAAATAAAAATATTGTATGTTTCTTATATAAATATTAAAACAAAAAAAATATACAAACACCTCCTATAAATTTTTAAATAAATATTAGAACAAACTCCTGCTTTCTAAAGGTATTTATACATTCTTACTTCGGAGGATAATTACGTATGACAGATTCCTACCTTAATTATAAAGATAGAACCTCTGTCTACCAAAAAAAAAAAAACATTGGACTCAGTATCTTTTTCTTCTATTACTTTCACCCTCAAATTCTTATCAACATTTAGAATAGCAGGTTTAATGACAAGGTGACTTTTTATGTTTTTCATTTAAAGTGAGTATAAAACATTTTGTTCAGGTCAGATATCGGACATTGCAAGTTCTTCTATTTTCGCATAAACATACCAAAAATTTTGTATTTAATCTGAATTTGAAAATTCTATTACCTGTATATTATTTTGAGCCATTTTTTTTTATGCCAAGAATATTATAAAATTGAAAAGTCATATATTTCATGGCATTATAAATCAGATTACTTACAAATTACAAAAACAAAAAAAAATCTCCATTTTACCTGAAATGAAACAAAAAAAAATGTATTTTTAATTTATTTTGTTAAAATAGGAAAGCAATAAAAAATTTTAAATTTAAAATAATTATAGTAGCAGCTTAGAAGTTATCAATTGGAAAATAACAGCCAACTAACTTCAGTTTATGTTGGACTAATTTTTATTGAAATCTACCAAAATTACATTCCTGAATTGTGGTTAATCTTAATTCAAAAACTTCATTATAACTATTTTTTACACTCTTTTATATTAGAAAAGGATTGTATACAATTAGCAGATCCTAAATTGCAAAATTACATTTGACCTAATATCTTTGGAAAAAAGTACATTTTATTTAACAGAATTTGTCGTTTGGTTGTTTAATATAATGGGACACTTCGCAAAAAGATATTTGACAAAGCGCCTCCACCCCCAAATTTCGGCAATACAAATAATTCAATCCTTGATTTTGTAATCAACTCTAAGATCCTTTTTAATTATTTTTTTTACATACCTATTTCCAACATTAAAGCATGTTTTGTTTTTTCTTAAACTCGTTTTTCTTATTATTAAGTAACGAATTAAAACAATTAGTTACTGTTTGTTAAGTGGGTTTTTGTGAAAAGTATTAGTTGCTATAATAGCATTAGCTGCTATAAGCATTATATATGCAAAAGTGAAATAAGAAATTTGGCATAGGAAACAAAATGGGAGAAAATGCTAGTTTGGCATATAGATTTTGGGAAAAGGCTTTCTTTGAAACGCTTCTTTAATATAATTTTCTTAGAAGTTTCTTGCAACCATTACTTTTTAAGGCACAAATTAATATGAAGACAATTAAAAAATTTTGAATGCTAAAGAATTAACCATCATATTCTTAATTAGTTAAGCAAAAAGCAGATTTCATGATATAATCACATAATTAAACGAATTGCGAAGCCTGTAGTAAAAGCGAAAACGGGACAAATTCATATCTAGAAGTAACTATAACAGAGCAGACATAAAACACATGTGCCAAGAAAATTATGTCATATATTCTTACCTATTATGTACAATATTCTAAAAAAAAAAAATTAGTATCAAATGAAATGTTATTCATTTGGTAGATAGGACTTTTAAAATGTTTGTGAACACTATATTAAAAAACTGGAGAAAAAGAAGGAATAACTTAATTCTGCTTAATATCCCACCAAAAAAAATTCTCTTAAGAAATTTAGGTATTCATAATTTCATATAAAAATTATTAAAGTGTTTTTTTCTTTACTTTTCTACCGAAATTTTTTTCTTTAAATAACTCAAATTTTATTTATAATATTTACTACCATAAATATTTTCTTTTGTCTATAATTAAACCAAAATGAGCAACTGCACATCTCTCAAAAAAAAATTCAAAATTTGCTTATTAGTTTCGCTCTGTTTGTCAGTTCGTCCGTCCATCTTTTTTCAGAAACTTCTACACCATTTTCAGATTTCAAGTAGTTCACTCATTACATAGTTATAGACCCTCAAAAAAATTCGTTACCTTAGAAAATTCCTTTATACCACCACGTTTTTTTAAGAGTTACTAGAGATCAAAAATTTTAATTTTGCTCTTTTTAGACTCCTGAACAAATATATTCAAAATAAAAGGCAAAAATTAAATCTTTAGCTTTATAATTTTACATGTGTTAATGGTTTTTCTTAATATTAAAGTTATATATAAAGTTTCCTTATATAGGGTTTCTTAAAAATCGAAAAAAGAGTCACTTTTTTCTTTTATATAACATTCTAACAAAAATTACAAAATTTATTACAAGGGACAGGTACTCTAAACTGTTTTTATTGCTTTTTGGGAAATCTTAGCCTTTCAAAACCTTTAATTTTTATTCTGTCTTGTTTACTAATGGTTTAGACATTTCGTACTATAAAAATTAATGAAAAATTTTGACAATATGTGGGAGACCTAGGTAATTCCTCACAGATATAAAAAAGACAATCTTAAATAAACCTATAAAATATATGAATTTCGTATTTAGAAAATAACTTTAATAAATTTTTAAAAACAATCCAGTTGAAATAATAAAAGAAACTCCCACAAATCATATATCGTAAAAATCGTACCTAAAGTCCTTTTATTTGTTCTTTGCGTAACTTATCGGAATATTTGGATAGGCAAACTAAGGGACATTAACTATATTAGATTTTCACTTAACTAATTAAAAATTTTTCTTATTCTTATTATTTAAATAATTTAATTTTAAGGAATGATAAAATAAGTATATTGGTACGACTCCTTAACAATAATTATTCATACCATAATGTTATGATATACCATGTATACTAGTATATGTATTCTAAGAAAGTTATTAAATTCTTTTCAACCGTAAGATTTTGCAATAAAATATATAAAATATTTCTAAGAAAAACTGATTTGGAATTTTCTTACATTTTTTTTTTTTTGTGAAAAGATCTTAAAGAATTTGAGGTTTTGTAAGACTCATAATTTATATTTTACATTCTAAAAATAAGCCGAAAGCATCATCATCAAAGTCAAAAAAAAAATTATCTTAAATTTAAATTTACCTCAGAATTAAAATAAAAAAAAACAAAAAATCATTTATTTTTAGAATTATTTTGAAAAAATTTTTTTTGCACCCATAGTCCTGACTTGATTTTCAAGTATGAGTATTTTTGAATAACATAACACTTATATATTGTTTATCTTTATCTGTATATACGTCAGATTGGTATTATAATATTGTGTCTTATATATTTTAGTTTATTACTTTTTAGAAATTTTTTCTTTCATTTCTTCGAAAAGGTCAATGGAAATATTTTTTATTCGGATCGTACGTATGAGTTTAGGTTTAGGATATATAAAAAAAAAAATAATTTTAAAAAAGATATAGAAATAGAATATTTTTCGGTATAGGGTATGATTTTTTTAAAAATATGAGATTGAATAAATAAATAAAGGTTGACATAATATAGCATATTAAACTTATAATTTTAAAAGCTACAGAGAAAAGATCTCTTTTTTTATTAAATATGTAATTCTAATGATTTATCTGATATATTTTTAAAAATCTTTATAAGGTATGTTTAGTTTTCCTTTCTAGAAAATATTTTAAATTTTTCAACAAATTGCATAAGTCGATTTTTCATTGAAATTAATTAAAAATACCTATTACAAACAGTGATAATGATATGATATAATTTAAAAATCTGAATATGTGATTGAAATGATCTTTTTTAATTCAAACAAATGTCAAAATGTTTTTATTGATATAGAGATAAAGCTAAAACTCCTCTTTAGGACATGTGCCAAATATTTGATATTTGCATATTTAAAAAATTTGCTTGTTATTTCATTATTCTGTTTGTCAGTCTGTTCGGCTGACCGTGTGTGCATCTGTTAACAAAACTTCTGTTTAAAGTAGAACAATAAAATTATAACCATGGGATAGGTTTAATCTAAAAATAAAAATATGCTACACTCATTATAAAAAAGGATAATAAAACCCCAATAAAATGTAAAAAGCACCAACATTATATTTTTACATTTTGTGATTAACGACTTTTCTTAATTATATAGGATATCCTTCCTATTCATAAAAATTTTGATACAACAGAACCTAAATCCATGTTTTTATTGTCGTTTTGAAAATACACGTCTTTAAAAACTTTTGATTTTACATACTGCCTTGTTAAAAAATTTTATTAATCATAAGTCTTTTTTTTAAATCCTTTTGATAATTGCCTTCTATCAAATTAAACAAACTTTTTATTTTAGGTATCAAATTTAAAACTGGTTTAAGTAATTGATATTAGGAAGATCAACACCTTAGTGTATCCTCGACTAAATAAAAAAAACAGAGCATGGAAATTTTTCTTCTTATCTAAATTGGTAAACGTTCAATATAATTAATAATCAGCTAACTCTTCTAAGGACATAATTTTTCCAATTTAATTTTAAATTACTGTAAAAAATACCACCATGCCTAAAGCAAATAGGTATGCGTCTTTAAAAAATAATGCTAACATCGTATTTTTTCACCGTTATGTTGTATCGATTTTATGTTACTTTATTAGTGCTATTTATAAATACACCTTTCAAGATCACAATATAAATCAAATTTTTCGCATCGTTTTTAATTATTAAGTATAAGAGTTTGGTAAAATTTAATTCCTATTATTAAATTGAACAAAGGTAAAAACTTTGGTGAAAAGGAAATAATCTTTAGTATATACTTTTATGTTCAGTAGACTTTAAAATAGAATGTACTTAGATTCACTTTGTAAACTTGACACTGGCTCGTAGTTTTATTGAACTGAAATAGACATGATAGCAACGAAAACAAAAAAAAAAAATATATATATATAAAATTTTACTTCAAAATGAAAAAAAACTAAAAAAAAAATTCCTCAGATGACAAAAATTATCATTAAAAATTCAAAAGTTTCGCCCTTTTCTTGTTATTTTCTTTTTTGTTTTTTCAATTTTTATTATATTTTCTTTTCTGTTTTGATATTTCCACTATATTATTTATAGAGCATCATCATTATTCGAGTATGAAAAATTTTGTTTCTTTTAGATCGTTGCTTACTTAAAATGGTATCAGAAAAACAATTTTTTTTTAAATTTTTATATTTTTTTGTTTACGTATTTGATTTAGTTCCATTTATAGACCTCTTTATAAGTCAAACTAATTCTATATAAGCCAAATAATGTCCAACCTTATAATATAAGCTTTCACGGCTTGAACCATGAGACAAGTAATCTTCAAGATTTTATATATCTCAGTCTTTAACTATTCAAATTACTGGAATGATAATCCAAAAACAAAGTAAATCCCTTATATAACTGATTGATCCTTTTAAGTTTTTTCTTTCAAATACCCCAATTTCTCATTCACTAGCTGCCAAAATATGTGAAAAGTGGTACATATTCTTTTGAAGCATCATATAACTTTTCTTTCATTAAAAAAATCTAAAAAGAAGTGACTTTCAATATTGAAATTCTAAGGCAATGTTCATATCATATTACTTTAACCAATAATATCTAGAAGAAGGATCTATAAGATATTTCACTATTTATTTTAATGCTTGCTTCTATTTTAAAAATGCTATAGAAAATTTATAGGCCTTAAAACAAAAAAAAAAAAAAAGAAAACAACAGTAAAATAAAACATGAAAAAAAGAACAAAAAAAAAAAAAGGATTTCTTATTACTCTAAAAAGGAAAGAAACAAAAAAAAAACCAAGAAAACAAAGAAAATGATGAAAATTTATGATAATGTGCTATAGCTTAATGTATATAAGAAACAAAATGTATAAGAAAAGTGGCTATTTTAGGAATTGAAATGAAAAAGAACATCCTTATACTCATCTTCTATTCCACAAATTACTCTCCGACGGCATTCAAATTAAAGATACTTTTCTTATTTAATATTGCAAAAAGAGATAATAAAAAAGAAAAAGATAGAAAATATTGAAGAGTTTTCAATTTTCTTTTGTAAAAAAAAAATCTTAATATTTTTTTTTTTTCTCTTCATTTTTTTTTATACTTTTTATTTTTTCTATTTTTAAAAGTTAATTTTAAGCACGTGATAGTTATGTTTTGGTAAAAAAAAAAAAAAAAACAATAACAACAAAAAAAAAAAGAAAAATTAAAAATGATGGAGCCAAAAACAAAATAAAAAAAGAAGAGGACATAAATGGAATAAGAATGAAAAAAAGAGAAGGAGAACAGTAATTTAAAGTGTTGTACTATTTTTTATTTAAGTTTTATTTTTTTTGTTTTTTTGGGATTTTTTTTCTATTAAATAACAAAAATAGCAACAATAATAACAACAATAAGTGTAAATATTGACATGCTGAGATAATTGTTTTAATTTTTGTTCTATTTTTTTTAGGGTCAAAAATTGATGTACTTAAAAAGAAAGTTATTAAAGTTGGTTTTTTAAATGGGATGATACTTAAAACAAAAAAAAAAAAGAAACTTTCAACTCCCTAAAACTTAAGCAAAAATGACTTTCCAAAAAAAAAATATATAATAATAAAAGGATTCTTATTGTTTAAAAATACTTAAAATACTTGAAGAAAAACCAGGCAATTTAATAAGTAATTTAATATAAAGATTCAAAACAAAAATAAAAATTATATTATGTACATAGTTATACATAGTTAGTAAGTTAGTTAGAATGATTGTTTGAAATCATTTTCTTTAAAATTAAATGTAAAGAATTTACATTAAATTTAAGTAGAACATATTTACACTTTAAAAGACAATTAAAGTGAATAAAGATATGAATATTTAGACTTGTTTGTGTAGTGTATATAAAAGTTTATTTTTATTTTTTTTTTTATTTTAAAATACATATTTAATATTTTATGTCAAATTTTGAAGTTAATAAATGTAAAAATAAGAAATGTATGTACTAATTAATAATTGTACTAATTTTCCAAGGACTAAAGTTGATAAACAGAAAAATTAGGAATCTATTTCTTAAATGTTAAAAAAAATTTTATCTTTAAGTTCGTTGAATTTAAAGAGTACAATACTGTAAATTAATGAACATCTAAATAAATAATTCTGTTTTTTTTTAATATTATAAAAAAACCTTTAACATTTCTGAATCCTTTTTTTTTTTCACTAAATTCAATAGTTTTCACATTACTTCATTTAATCAAAGTTTTCTGCTTTCCTTTAATATTTCTTTTCCAAATAATATAATAACTAATATAAAATATAATAATTCCAAATATAGTATAACTATTTTAAATAACTAACTAGTTAAAAATTTTCCAAAAAAGGACTAAAAATATAATATATCTAAAATATTCGCTGACTGCCTAATTTACAATAAAATTCTTTTGCATTTTTAAAAATGTTTGTTTCCAAATTATTTTAAATATTAAAAATCTAAATAATAATTTCTAATCTTAAAAAAAAAAAATATTTAATAATTTTTCAAACAGATGTCATTTCATAATACATTTTTGTTTAGCCTATCTAATTTTTGAACAGGAAATCATTTTTTTCTAAACGTTAAAAGAAAAACACAAAATAAATAAACAATTCAATTTTATTGATAACATAATATTACAAGTACCAAGAAAAAAATTCTTCTATTTACCGTTAATATTTCCATTATATAAATCTTAATTTGAAATGAAAATAATAATAATAACAATAATCACATAATAAAATTCACAAACATATCCTTTTTGTATCATTGAGCGATAAGTGTCGATCCTTAAAATAATACCATGTTTATCTTCGAATCCATTCCATTTTTTTTTTCTCATATTTGTTTTTCAATTTCCTTTTTTTTTTTTTGTTTTAGTTTTTGTTGTATAAAGTGTTATTTTTTTCACCGAAAATTTATTCAATATTATTATATTTCCGACATAAAAAAATTTCAATATTTGACGCATTCTGGCAAGGGTTTTGTTATTTTATTTTGTTTTTTGAATTAACTAAGGCTCTACATTAAGTGACGAATGTGATCATTAACATTAATTATGCTCTGCATATCAATGGCATTTTTTAGAAAATACTATTTGATGCTGTATAATTAATAAAACCAGGTGAAATCATGACAAAAGTTATTGTGAACCGGATGCCAGAAATATGTAACCTTATATTATAAAAAAAAACCAAGAACAATAATAACACTCACCCATCATAACAATCAACATTTTTACATTTATGGCCTTTTCGGAAATCGACCAATTAAAGTTAAAAACAGACATTACATAGTTTAAAAACGTTTAAAGTTTAATAAAAAAATTAAAATATGTAAAATACAATTAGAGTAACTCTTAATAAGCAACAAACAAAATAATGCAATAAAATTAAAAGAAAAATTTGACTGTTAGGTATCATCTATTGGAATACTTTAACTTTTGATCGATTCATATATGGATTGAATCAATCAAAATGGAATGTGTAATACTCATGTAATTCAGTCTACAAAGGAAAACAAAAAAAAAAAGAAGATTATAGCATCACATCATTAACAATTTACTATCATCATTTTCAACATTTATATATACATATAAATATGTATGATTCATAATATAATGTCTATATAATATGTATACATCTAAATGACAAAATAGAAAACCGCGAGTGTTAATGTGATTACTCCCAAATATCTCATAACCGTTATTTTATTTAATGCTTCACTTATCTTTTCTTGTTTTTTTTTTTTTTGTATTTTTGATTTCTTTTTTTTTTTTTTTGTGCAAAATTTCAGCATAACAGAATAATTTTCCAAAAGAAAAAAAATATATCACAGAATTCAGAATATCGGAACCTATCTAATAAAAATAACAGTAAAAATACTAAAAATGAAAGAGAGAGCAAGTAAAACCAAAAAAAAAACATAAAAGAGTGAAAGAGAAAAAAAAATTTTTACTTTCAAAAATTATTTTAATAAGGCAGACATCTGTCATAACATAACTGACTTCCCAAGTCATTTGATGATGCTTGTTGTACAAAAAATAAAAAATAAAATTTAAAATGATATTGAATGCGATATTTATTTTTTGTTGTTTTTAGTTTTGTTTTTATTTATTTATTTATTTATTTTTTTTTTTTTTGTGCTTGCTTTTTGTTTCAGTAATTGCATAAAAAGCAAAATGATTTAACTAAAACAGAAAAATATTTTATGTGTCAACAACCCTATCTATTAAAATAGTAAATATTTTAATTGTTTTTTTAAAAACATAATATAAAACAAGGTAGAATGTAAACCAACGGTTTTTAAAAGCGCACATTTCCAAAACTCAATACAAACTGTTTAGAATTGTGACTTACACAAAAATTTGAAAATTTCATGTAATAAGAAAAAATGTGAAAATAGGACATTTTTGAAATTTTGAGAGGCTATAAGTCCGGAATCCTATATAACTAAGAAAAGCCGTTAACACACGTAAAAATATATTATTAAACCTTTAATTTTCATGTCTTGCCGAAGAAAAATTTGTACAGGTGCCTAAGTTACAGGTGTCTAAAAATAGCAAATTTTCAATTTTTGAGGCGTAATAACTCTTAAAGAGGGGGTGCTACTAAAAAATTTTCTGAGGAAACTTATATTAATTCTAAAAGTTCTTTCTTGTCTCAAAATTTCAGGTTCCTATCTAAAGGGGTGCCGGAGTTATGAAAAAAGAAATTTCATGCAAAATGTGGTTTTCACATAACGGGAAATTTAAATAGTAAATTACGAAATATTACATAATTTTGATATTGTTTTATATAGATAATAAAATTTTCGATCTTCTGGCGGTTTTAGATTGCAAAATTATTACGCAGAGCCCGAGATATATACATCTGAAAATGGGGCTTTTTCGCAATTTTGAAGAGCTGCAACTTTGGAACCCTTTACAATTAAAACAAACCTTTAACACACGTAAAAATATATTATTGTAGCTTTAATTTTTATATCTTGCAGAAGTAAAATGTGTACAGGTTCCTAAGTTACAGGTGTTTAAAAATAACAAATTTTCAATTTTTAAGCCCTAATAGCTCATAAACAGGGGGTGGTCCGAAAAAATTTTCTGAGCAAACTTATACTAATTCTAAAAGTTCTTTCTTGCCTCAAAATTTCAAGCTTCTATCTAGAAGCGTGCCGGAGTTATGAAAGTAGAAAAATCATGCAAAATTTGGTTTTCACATAACGGTAAATTTAAATACTAAATTTAAAAAAATTGTATAATTTTGATATTAATTTACAAAGATAAAAGAAATACCTGTCGAATGACGTTTTCAGATTGAAAAAATCTTAAGCAGAACATAAGATATATGCATTTAAAAATAGGGCTTTTTCAAAGTTTGAGGGGTTGTAGCTCCGTAATGGGGGGGGCTACATGAAAAAGTTGTTCCACAAAATTATTTTTTTTATGAGACCTACCTATGGTTAAAATTTTTTTTCTCTATCTTTAACGGTGTAGAAGTTTTGTAAACAGACGGACGGACGGACGGAGGGACAGAGTGAAACTAATAAGCACATTTTTTCAAAATTTTTTTGGAAATGTGCTAAAAAGAAAGATTTAACTTAATGTTACATATTAAATCTGTTTATTGGTTATTTAGAATATTTCTGATCAGGGTTAGGTACATCAACATCAACGTAATATTAGTTTACAATCTAAATTATTTAATGTTATGCATCAGAATATTAAAAAAAAACAAAAAAAAAAAAAAAAATTGCATACATAAAGGCGTAAATAATTAAATATATTCAGTACCTACCTAAAACTTTAACAAGGCAACAATCATTATTATTATTTTAACAGCAGCGAATACATTAATATTTTATTTTAAAAGCAAATAAGTACATAATACTTTAATTTATTCACTAAGTTTTCAAAAACTTATATTTTATGATTTGAATAACGGTATAACTTTGAAGTTAATGCGTTTTGCTTTGGTGACAAAAAAAAAACACAAAACTTGATAAAAAATGTGTTTGTGTGTGGCATTATATTTTAATATAAAAGTATCGTTTCATTTTTTTTTTTTATAAACATATTGCATTATTATACACTATACAGCTAACGAATGTTAATGAGATTGGTAATAAGCAAAAAGTAAAACAGTAATTATACTTTCAGTATACATATAACGGTATATCCATAATACTATACATTAAAATTCAATTGAAACGAAATATAAATAAGAGAATGAAAAAAAAAAAAACACAAACAAAACTGTCGAATAATATCACAATGAAGATAGCAAAATAAATTTATATTTAATATTTAAAAGTAAAGTAAAAGTCGAGTAAAGCAACGGATAGTATAGGAAAAAAAATAACTGTAATAGTGTAGACTAAAAAAAAAAAGTAATAAAAATATAAAAACAAAATACTATAAATAATGGTAAACTTTGAGAATCCTTTGACATGGTTTTCTTCTACAAAAAAAAAAAAAAAAAAAAAAAAAAATATATAAAAAGAACAAATATTTTTGAGAATATTTTAAATAAGTTTTTGACTTTATAACTATTTAGACTGGACCAAATTAAAAGCAACTAATATTACCTAGTTTAATTTTAGTTTAGTTAGTTGCACAATTAAGCAAATGTGATATCCTTAGTGTATTAGCCAAATTTAAGGTGCTTTTTGATTTTTATTAAATAATTGTTAGAACCTAGGAAATTTTGAAAAGGTTTAAAAGACAAAACTTAAAAAAAATCTGTTAAATCTATTAAAATAATTTCAAAATCTGTTTAAGTTATTAAATTAAAAATTCCGAAATCAAAAAAATTTTTCTCAATTTTTTCCCAATGCATCCAATACAATCAAACTTTCGAAAACAAAATGTTTCTATAAAAATTGGAAATTATTAGTAGTAAAAGTAAGAGATATTCTGAATAAGCTAAATTCAAACAATTAATAAGGACAACTGTGGTTTGACGATTCTGGTTGTGATTTTTTTAATTCTATCTGCGATATATAAGTACGAGTTAAATTTTTTATGTTAAAATATTTTGTGAACTTTGAAGTGCTCAGATGAGTTTATAACCAATTAAAGTGCGTATTCAAATATAATTTTAATACAAATAAAATATAATTGTCCCAGACTAATATTATTACATCCATTTTCAAAATTTTAAATGTTTTATTTAACCGACCAGAAAACTTAAAAACGCATGTAAAATGAGCGCAATTTAAACTTTTTTGTTTAATAATTTTATTCAAGGATTTTGTTTTTTGTTTATTTTTGTTTTTTTATTTCGTTTCGAAATAAAAAAAACAGTATCTACTGAACAAATGTATTTTTGTAACATTATACTTTGTCTATCTTTATATTGTATCAATTAAATTTCTAAAAATACGATAATGACAATTTGATAAAAAGCTTAACTTACTTTTATTTTTTATATACAAAACTAAAATTAAATGTTAATAATAGTACCTATAGCTATGAAAAATATGAAACAAGGGAATATCTATATAAATTTAAAGGATGGATAATAAAAACCGCGAGTATTTTTGTTACATAAAAATTTCAGAATTTTAGAATTTAAATAAATGAATCGAAAAATTATCATTTATTTTCAGGGGATTCAAAAATCAATGAATTGAAATTTTACAATATGACAATATTTAAATTAAAAAGTTAAATTAAATCGAAAATATTTTTAAAAATTTTTATATTAAACAATTATTATTTAATTTTAATCTAGGAATACAAAATATTGGTAACATGTTATTCAAAATATGCATATTTTTAATATACTGAAGACTATATAGTACTTAAATTGACATCAACGAAAATTTTTTAATTAATATTACAAAAAGTTTATTTTATCTTTGAAAACTAACAGATATCTTAATTTAATAAAGAAAAAAACTTACCAAGCTATTTATTACAGGTAAATTATTTAAGAAACGAGTTCCATAAAAGCCTAAAGTATTCTTAAAATTAAAATGAAAGTTAGAATTTGTAGAAAGATTAATATGTTATGACTTATGTTAAATAATTTCTATTAACAAAGGACATTACCGTATGAAATATCAGGTCACATTAAAAGCCTTCAATAAGGGAGCCAACAAAACAATATATAAAGGGAAACAACATAATATACTGTAAGGTATAACTTTTAGTCAAATATGTGTTTACTTTGCTTCCTTTTTTACTTATTCTTCAAGTTTACTTTTTACTTATTCTTCGGAAAAATAAGTTTGTTCTATAAACTTGTACAACATCATTCATTGAATCAAGCTTTAAAATATTAATCTGATAATTAAAAATAAATAATACAAATTATTATATCCTTTATACTTAATTTAGTTTGTTTTGTCATAAAAACCCCGAAAATTCATAAATGTTAACAACTCCTTAGACTGATTGAGAAATCATTGAAATATAGGTATAAAAAAATCAATTAATGTATTGTATATTATTTATTTTCCACTGGACTTTCTCTTTTTAATGACATTTTTCTTTCCTCATCCTGTTCTTATAAATTCCATAAAATAATTTTGTAATTACAAGGAAAAAATTCTAAGCCATTTTACATAATAATTCATTTACGTATTCCACTAAAACACTTTCAATACACTCAGATTCTACATACCTTAAACCTGTTGTAAATAGTAGGTAATAAAACAGAAAACATATTTTGAAGTTAATAAAGTAATTAAAAAAGATAAACAAAAATGTAATAAAATAATTATATACATGTTCATTTAATTTTCCCTTTACACAAAAAAAAAAAAAAAAATGAATCCCAAGCGTTTTACATTTCATTCTCTTTAATCTCTCCTTAATACTTTTCTTAATTTTCCTTTTTTTGTTTTTTTGGTTTTGCAGTAGATATTTCTCGAACTCTTGTCGTCATCCCCTCTTTTTAATTTTGAAGTTATCCCGAAAAAAACCACAAAAACCAAAAGACAATTTTATTTCTTATATCTACTACTTAACAAATAGCAAACAACAATAACAACAATAACAATACTAAGCAAAAAGGACATTAATTTAAATGCGTATTTATATAAATATTATTTTAAATAACCTGTATAATATATAAAGTAATTTTTACATTCCATATATCCAATATATGTTTCCCATTAAAGACTGAACACGAACGAGTATGAGGAAATGTATTTTTTTCTTCTCGTATATTTGTTATTAACATACAACGAACAACCTTAAACCCCAACCTGTCAAGTTGTTCTTTAATATAAAAAATATTACAACATGTGTGCATATGTGTGTGGTGAATATGTAGACTTCAGGTCTGAATATTTCAAATTTTAATTTATAAAAAAAAAAAAAAAGCATTGGATATAAAATAAAGACTAAATACTATGCCCGAGGGGAGAAAAAGGACCATAATTAAAAAAAATCTAAATCCAACTCTAACTCTACAAACAAAATGAATCAATGTAACATTGTTACATAACTTAACAGTAGTTTATCTTTGTTTCATTTCATATTTTCTTTTACTTTGGGACGGAAATTTTAAATTTTGCTGAAAAATTTAAAGGCTGATAAAGGATACCGGCAAATATTATGGACTTGAAAACTTAATGGTCAAAAAAGAAAAATACAACAAAAATACAATTTAATACTATATGTATTTGTTATTATATATATAAACAAAATTCACCACAGCAATATATGATTAAAATATAAAATATAGTAAGTTTCTCTTAAACTGAATATAAGTATCTCTTTAAGTGAATAAACAAATAAAATATTGATGGCCATTATTTTAAAACTCACCACATAAATTGTGATGAATTTCGTATCATACATATAAAATACAAAATGCTTTTAATGGCCTAAAAAAATTACACGCTACAATAGAACAATAATATAAAATCAAAACAATTGTAGACAAAAAACAAACAAAATAGTGACATGCGCCTAAATGATATTATGTTATATTATACATTCATATAATATAATATTATATTATAACGGAAATTATATTGAATTAAATATTTATAACTGTGTTAGTTTAGAACTTTAAACGATATTTTATATTTGAAAAGAAAAAATAAAATAAAAATTATTTATTAAAAGAGAATACGTTTACTGTGAAAAAGAGAAAGAATGAAAACGTGCAGGGAAAAAAGGAAAGAGAAAAGAAGAGTAATGTAGGTATATAAGAGGACTAGACTTAAATTAGAAATAAGGAATTTATAATGAAAATAAATTCTATAGTTGGAAATTGTTATATACTTTATGAGCAGGGATAGACCAAGTTTCATTCATTTAACTGTCATATGTGGTTGTAGCAATTTATATATATATATATATATGTATATGTATAAACAATATTTTACACCACTACTCAAATGTTTTCTTTATAAATAAATATTATTTGTTTGTATGTCAATATCACGTACCTATATAAATCGTGAATATAACTTTGATTTTAGCTTATTTATGGTAAAAAATTTACATTACGACAGGTGTTACAAATTTTTTGTTTTTTTAAACTTTTTCAATTACTGTTTCAGTTTTGTTGAATCCCGAAACAATAATAAAACAAAAATAACGGTATAACCTTAAAAAGTATAAAATACAAATAAAACAAAGTTTGACGCCTTCTCTGAACTAAAAACAAAAAATATAGTAAAATTTATTGAAATTTATAAAATAGTTATTTCTGAGATGGTATAGCGGGTAGATATAATTACGGGCGATGAAAATATGCCTTAATCATGTTTTGTTTACATAACTACAGATTTGAAGATTCTTTTTGTAATTTATTGTTGTAAATAGCGCAGTACATAAAATAGACAAAATAATGATATAAAATTTGTGAATCTTTAGTTGAAACTACGGAAAGTGAAATTTAATTTAGAATATATAGCATATACAATGGTTAAATGAAAACTAACTAAGTATTAAAAAAAATTAAAATTAAATTAACAGATAAAATTTTAAATAAGTGGTAAATATATCTAGAGTCTTTTATTTTTTATGGTTTTATAAAATAGCTCCTATGTTTAAAAAAAAAATTTCATCTCGCCGGATATTGCATTCTGTAGGAATCCAGAAAGGAATCATTTACACATATAAAAAAATGTTAACTTTCAGGTTCATTCAAATTTAATGTAAATAAATTCCATGTCCTGACACAGTTGTATTTTACCACATTTCTACTTTTTTGTCGTATTTAAATATATAGTAACTAACTTGAGGATGATTTAAAAATGCAAAATGTATAAAGAAATGCAATATATTCTGTTGGCAATTTTAAAATGGAATTCGGGTGATGTAAAGTGACTTAATAATATTAAATCTTCTACAATCATTTATTTAAATGGTTTCTTTTTATTTTTAGACTATCAATTTTATATTATCCATATTTTTATCTGGATAAAAGTTTGTCTAATTTTTTTTTTATGCACAAAGCCTAAAACCAACTTATATTATAATGTTATATTAGATTTCATTATAACTAATACAACATAACTTAATTAGCACATCCTTAAATTTTTTTTTTATAATTATTCTTATACTTTTACTAAAGCTTAAATTTCCTCATTATTTTCCAATTATTTTTGTATTCTTTCTGTTTCCTTTTATTATTTTGTTTTTTTCGTTTGTTATTTTGTTGTCCCTGCAACATTCAAAAGTGTGTGTTATATTAATGATATATATAACTTTCGCTTAAATAATACATAAATACATACAAAAAACAAAAAAAAAAGATAACAAACAAAATTTCAAAAAATACTGACATACTGACAGCTTTGTTGTCATAACACAAAAACCCTTAAAATCTAAGAGCAAAAATAATGGCAACCGTATCGGTATCATAAACATAACAAAGTCCATTGCTTTATAAAAAAAAAAATATTCTAATAATAATAGATTAGATTTACTATAATATGTACTTTTTACCCTAAGGAAAAGAAAGGCCACAAATAAGAACGAAAAGAGACAGGAAATAGTTAAGAAATAAATAAACAAGAAAAGAATTAAGAAAGAAAAAATACAAAAAAAAAAATAAATAAATAAAATAAACAGTATTAAATTTGTTACAATGATAAATTGAAATACATAATATTTCGACTTATGTTTCAAATATGTCTTGATCAAGTTATCTATTATATTTTGTCTGTTCGTTCCACTGTTCCGCTATTTCCGAAACCTTTTTCCTGCAGGCAGTTGGACAATAGTTAACATATAATCAATTCCGTTGATCCGAAACATTTGAAGATCTTTCCCTAATAAATGTTTCATACAGAAGGTGTCTTACAAAATCTTTTATATGATACTTGAATGAAGGTACAATTAGTGAAACTTCAAATAACCTAAACATCATGAGGTTAGCCAGACTTGGGGTAAGATTAAAATTAAGGACTGATAAAAGCTTAGAAAGATCATTTTCTCGATTATTAATTATTAGTTCATTATTAACTGTTCTTTCCTTTCCTTACTATTTTTTGAATCATATATTTTCATAATTTCATCTGTCATTTTGTACATTTCATATTTCTTTTTCTTTTGATTCGTTCGTCATTTTTTTTAAGGAGATTTTCTACTTTTATTGATAAATAAAAAAAAATAGTTATTTTCCCTTTCTTTTGGTTCACAAACCTCAATAAAAAAAAGGTTATTGAACTCGATTTATTATACCTCATACCAAAAAATTATTATAACGATTACTATCACCGCAACATTAGTCTTGATAATGATTAAAAAAAATTAAAGATAAATTTATTTTTATGTTATAACTTTTTTTTACGTATTATTCAAAATATAAAAAAAGCTTTTTAGAAAAAATCTGAATATTATGTTAAGAAAAAAGAAAACAAATTGGAATTAACCTCTGAGAAAATTTTTAAACAAGTTTGCAACTATATTTAATAGAATTATTTGTTACCATATCGATGCTATAGTAACCTAAAATGGACTTTACAAAGTTCTTGCCATTTTTTTATCCTTCGTAAGGTTTGAAAGATTATAACATAAAAATTAAGTTTTAAGAAAGCTTAAAAGTTTTTATTTTATTTAAGATTAGAAATGTTTCTACATAATTTTAAAATGTAAATTATTCAATTTGTTTAGTATGGATTGGTTTTAGACGTGCAAAAATCTTCTATAGATACTCTTACATCGGAAATAATTGACTCGATCATTTTAACCGAAGATCATTCAGGAGATCTGTTTTTCAGATCTAACTGGAGACTCAAATTTAGCTATCATTTAACCAACCTAAACTTCTTGGAAACGGCAGTGTGTTGTGAAGCATAGAACATCCATTAGCTATGTAAGGGCCAACTACCACAAAAAGATATTCTTGTTTTTCTGAAGAAGATGTTTTTGTTTGAAATAAGAGGTCCTTGGTAAATATCACATACTTATAAGGCAGTTATAAGTGTAAAGAAGCAAAATAATGTTAAAATAAATTGTAAAGTAAAAAGAGTAACTAAAAACATTTTTTCCTAGTGGTTACTGTATTATGCGGTTGTTAATTTTCCAAAATAGATACAATCTCAATTGATTTTTCTTTTTCTAGTGTTCTTCATTTTTATCATTTATCAACTTAACTACTAATTTTTAACTACTGGTTTTTGAAAATGCTGACCATAAAGACAAAAAAAAATGAATAAAAATATGATTGACCAAAAAATCTGAAATTTTATCTTCAACAATAAATAAAAAAGAATAAACCATTTGGGTGGAGATACTTTAATTTTATACCATTTAATTCGTTAATATCTTCTATCCTTTTCTATTATATTTTATCCAATATAAATAATTTTGGTTTTTTTTGTTTTTTTTTTGGGGTTTTGGTTATTTTTTGGCTTGAGGTTTTGGTCTGGAACTTAAGGGATAGGGATCAATTTTGTTCATCTGTCTGCTGAAAAAACAAATGAATTTATCAAAATAATGGATGATTAAATAATTGGTCAGCTGTGTCTTATATTATAAGGGACATTTCTACGATTCTAATGAATTTAACGCATTTTCTTTTTAGGTTTTCTGGGGCATTAAGACAAAAAAATTGTTCAATGAGTTTTGGTTATTGTTTTTTTTTTTGTTAAAATGTTGATATAGAATACCAATCTTCTATTTTCCCTCTCTTTATATTATAGTAACTAAGTATATTCAAGTTAATGTCTTAAACTATATGATGAAATTTATAACATGACATCCGAATTCTGATGATGAATATTTTCTTGTATTTTTTATTGTTTTTGTAATAAATATGTGCACTTGAAGTATAGAATATGAATAACAATCTTGGACGAATGTATTTAGATAGGTTTAAATATATTTAGTTTTTCTTTATAAAAAAAAACTTGAAATAATTAATATTGACAGTACAATATTTATTACACATTTTTTATATTAAAAAATAAGTAATAAAACTAAACCGAAATATAAAATGAGTTAGGGTGGCCACGATTGATTGATGATAGCAAAATCAAAACAAACAAACTAAAGGCTATTTCCTACTAAAGACTAAGTAAAGGCTACTTCACACTCTATGTATTGACATATTATATGGCTTCGAATGTGTAATACGAAAGGAGTCATATAGTGTGAACGTAAAAAAAAAATCATGCGACATCCATTATGTTATGTAACATATTCATAGTCACATAGAAAATTCGATTTTACCGTTCTATTGTCTATGACAAAGACTATTGTCAAATGACAAAGACAAAATAAAAAATATAAAAATATTCAATTTTATTATTATAAATTTTTTTTTTTTAGACAAAATATTTAAAATAATTTCAATTTACACCTTTAACTACCCCTAATTATAGGAAAAAAATAATCTTTAACAGTGCAAATAAAAATAAAATACAAAAGACAACACAAAACAATGAACACAAAATATATTTCAGTCGACATTCAATCCATTTTTGACCGATCAGCTGTTTAATATAAGCAATACATTCCAAAAAGTCATATGACAGATATACACATATATTGTCTGAAGTGGCCTTAACACTGCACAAAGACTGTTAAAATAGCAAACTAAGGAGGCCAGAAACTAAATTTATGGGATTTTAGTTTATGAGAGAAAAAAATTCTTGTAGTAGCCCACTAGAGGTCTAAAATGATTACTTTTTTCATTAATACGATATTTTGATATTTTGTTCATGGGATTCAAATTTCTGGAGTTCAGAAACGATATTTATGGGACTTTAGTTAATCAAACAAAAAATTTTATTTTAACTCACTAGAAACGTAAATTGATCACTTTTTTTCTTTAACATGACATTTTGTTATGGGATTGAAAAAAAATAAATAATTTAATTCTAATATCGAAAAATTTTCGAAGAAAAATAATGATTGGATGATTAAATAATTTTATTCTGATTTAAATGAAGAAATTCACGCTTCATGATCGTCACTGTAGATTACGTTTCTTTTTATGTTCACAACTGTTTCTATGGAAAATTTTATGTACTTAACAATAATTTAATGAAAATTTAATTGACAATTAAGAAAATGCTTGTAAACAATTTTTAAATGAATAAATTTTTTGATGTTTGTAATAAAATTTACTTAATAAAATTTAATGTATATAAAACTTTATATATTATACATATAAATACTATATAATATATTTATTATTTATGTGTCATGTCATGATACCTGACGTATGTGTATTTGATGTCATAGTTTATATTAATATAAAATAGATACGCTGCTATGTATGAAACTATCTTACGATATAGATATAGAAAATTTTGAAGACATTTATATTGGATTATAAATCAAAAAAAAAAAAAAAAAAACATTTAGGATATGAATTTAATTAAGTGTTGTTGGTTTTTCTATTTACAAGTTATTTTATTATTTAAATAAATATTTAAATGACATATAAAATATGATATATTAATTTAAAATCATTCATTAAAATTTTATCTTTAATTTAAGAAAAGATAAATTATAAAAATTAAAGTGTTAACATAAATTCTACATTTATTGATAATGCTTATAATTCTAAGCATACAATATAATATAACGAATGGACAACTCTAAAATTAATTCAAAATGGAAATCCCAGTAAAAATCAAATTTTTGAATAATAATGACATCTTTACTTTCTTCCTATATAATTAACAACTGTAGAATTAAAAATGACTAAACTTTACAACTTCATTAGTATAAGTCGACTATTGTGGCGGTTAAAAAGGAAATGTTGTTGTTATATCCTTGAAACGTTAAAAAAGTTAACGTTTTCGAAAAAATCTCCTCATAAACTTCTACCTTTCTTTTTAGATTCTTTCTTCAAACATATTTTACTTACTTTTTAAACTAATTCAAAAAATACTTAAAAAAAATATATAAGACAACTATAAGGTCAATGATATAATTTATGATAATCTATATGATTCAATCTGGGTTCGAACCCAAAACCTTTCGAATGAATGATATTATAAAATATAACAAAATCTACAATCAAAATATGTTTAATGTTTCTTCCTCGTTTTGTCTAACAGTTTTAGAAAACTGTTCAAACCTAACATTAAAACTAAGTTTTTTCCGTTATCCCAAAGAAAAAAAAAAACGATTACCTTCCTATTCAAATAATAATTATAAAAAATCGACAATATTTATTTTTCAGTTTTTCTTAGATAATGATTTAGTATAAATTAAATATTTTTAATATTTAAATTTTTAATTTTATTTTACTATATATATTTAGGTTTCCTCGTCATATCGTAGAAAAATATTTTCTGACCGTAAAACGACCGTTTTCGTGTTATTTTGACATTTGGCAAATACTTTTTCAATCTAATGATGAATTCAAATCATAATGAACTGACAGAGAGTTATAAATTTGAGGATTTCCATTGTACGGTTGATAGCCAATAATACGGAGTGCAAATATATTAATATTGTCTTTATAAATTAGCAAGTTATGGGAATATAAACTATGCTTATAAAAAAAATTAAGTTGCATATTGGAGTTCTCCGATATGTAGACCTGTTGCTCTAGATCAAACATATTTTTTGAAAAGTTATTGGCATGCAACTTGACATTTTTTCAAAAAATTTCAGTTACCTATCTTTAATAGACACTGAGTTATTTTTATATAAAGAAAGAAGTTGTATGGCAGCTGCTCGAACCTGCAGGGCAAACTTGAGCTGACTCGACGTAGTAAACATTTCAGAATCTTAGCTGTTTTATTTTTTGAGTTATCGTGCGGACAGATAGACGGATATATCCGGCTTAATCGACTCAGAATTCATTTCTGGCTCTAGACTGAGATGTTACAAACGTAATGGAACATATAGGAACATGGAACATAAAAATATTAATAAAAAATTATTATACCCTGAAACATACGGGTATAAAAATAGAAATAATTTATGATTAACCCATGCACCTTCTTGTAATAATTAAGTTCTATTTCTAATTACTTTTTATTTATTTGGTACCTCATAAACTTATTTAATTTATCTGTTCCACTTTTTTATTATCTAATTACCTCCTCTCTTTCTCCATTATCTCCTCTTCATTCTTTTTTTTTCTATTTTTCTCCGTTATTCTGTTGTTTTATATCAAACTTTAACACATATCAAATAACAGAAAACCACCACAAGTCATTATTAATTCCTATTCTGAAAATTTTATAGTTTATCTTACCATCGATATACATTTATACATATTGGGGCAAAATTTCCTATCAGTTATCTGGTTCAGTACAGTCATTTCTATTCAGTTAAGTTTTATTATCATTAATATATTATATAGTAGTGGTTGTGTTATGTTCATATGATGTGGTCATTGATTTTTTGACGGTTTGTTAATCATATAGAACGCAAAAAAAAAAAAATACAGTTGTAATTCCCCACGTCTAGTGACAATAACCAGTACAGCGCGAAAACAAACAAATTAAAACTTGTTTTATAGGAAAATCTTTCACAAATATCACAATCCTTGTAATGACCAACAGCATGATAATATGTATAGATTTGTAAAATTTTTAATAAAAGTAAAAACTAAAAGGATATTCCTAACAGACAAATTCCTTTTAGAAAGGAAATAGCAGATAGGTAACGATACAAAAAATTTAATCCTCTTTTCCTGTGTATGAAAACAGCTTCGTAATGATAAGCTGCCGCTTACATTTCAATGAAACATATATAGGTATACAACAACAAAAATAAAGAAGAAAAAAAATTACAACTTCATCATCATCGTTACCATCAGTATTATCAACAGCAATAAAATTTTATACGATTTAATGATGATTGGTAATGATTATGTGATGACCTAGAAACTTGTAGTAAGTAATTGCGTATAGAACATGTCATCATGTGATGCATACTTTAATAATTATGTATAATGAAAAAATAAAACTGGATATAATAAAAAACCCAGGCATATTTATGGCAAAGGATATCTCATTTTATAAAAATTTATTATCCTTATTATATAGATAGTTTATATATAAATATATAAAAATTGTTGGTAAAAACTATGGTAGATATGATTTTATTATACGTAGTAATATAATAGTTAATAATTAAGATGAAGATAAGTTTCATCTTTTTTTTTAATTCTTTTACATAAACACTCTTTGCCAATAATGAACATGAATAATGTAAATCTTCATCTAAAAAAACAAATATCTACAAATTAATAAAAGAATCATGCTTTTCATCATAATTTATGTTTTATATAATTTTTGAAATCGAGTTCGAAATAATTTTAAAGCATATAGAACAAATGGTATTTTTAATAAAAATAAGTACCTATAAACATGAGATGGTAAAATCTTTAATTGGGTTCGACTTTCTTCTAAATAGTCTTTAAAGGTAGCTGCATATCTAATTCTTTAGCTGGATGTTTCAAAGTTAAAGCCAAAGCAGTTAACACAGCTAAAAATATAATGTTAAAATTTTAAATTATATTTCTTTCTTATAACGAATTTGCACATGTTATCAAATTAAAGGTGTCTGCAAATAGTAAAATTTCCAATAGGTCTTAAATTGGTCGAAGCAAACAAAATTTTCCTAAAATATATACAAATCTTTTTGCTCTCAAAATTTCCAAAGTTTCCAACTAAAAATGTTTCGAATATCCAGAGAAACCAAAATCTTGAGAAATGTATTTTCACATAACGGAAAAATTCTCTCAAAATTTCCAAAGTTTCCAACTAAAAATGTTTCGAATATCCAGAGAAACCAAAATCTTGAGAAATGTATTTTCACATAATGGAAAAATTCACATAAAATGCAAAAAGTTATATAATTTTTAAATTGATTTATGAAGCTTAAATCCTTGCCTTTTAGGATCTTTTTTTTTAATATTCAGTAGAACTAAAAATATAGACATGAATTCTCTAACTTTGAGAGACTGTTGCTGCGTTATGGATGATTAAAAGAGATGTAGCAATCTCAAGCGATATAAAATCTATGTAAACAGTTGGATAAAACAATGAACGGATAAAGTGACTCTAATAAGCTAATTTTCGAAAAAAAATTTAACTTGAACAACAAATTGAACTTCAAAATGTATTCGATATCTGGCTGCATAATTTCATTGACAGTTTTATTGAAGATCGGTATGATTCTAAAATTTATAACATAGAAAAAAACAAAAGTCAAAATACTGAGTTGATTTGATTTTTTCAATGCTCTTTTTTATTTCGAAGAGCACAATATTATATATTTCGAAAATCAAATTATACCAAGAATATCAAAATTTTAATACAGACTAAATACGAGAGCAACAATATGCCATCTATTTTTCTACGTTCTTTTTTTTAATGGCAATGAAAGGATTTTTTACGTTATACTTTTTTTCAATTATTTATTTCAACCTAGTTTTATTTTTTATTATTTTTTTCTGTTGTTGCCTCTGGTGTAACAGATACTTTTTAAAAAAAAATAAAAAAATAAAGCAAAAAAAAACTATAATGGTAAAAATATCGATGAAAAATTAAAAAAAAAATATTGGGTTGAATAAAAAAGTTAAAAATAAAAAATTATGAATAGTTCAAAGAACTGCCGTTAGTTCCCCCGTCTGAATCTTCTGAAAGTTCTCATTCTAGTTAAATAGATAAAAAACTGAATGTTTTTATATGAAAATGTTTATATAAATGAATAAATGTTTCTATATTATATTTAAGTTGAATATTTATTTAGAGAAATTATTTCAATGAAATTTATTTAAGTTTTTCAAATTGTTAAATTTTTTTCATCCATAAAAATTAAAAAATCAAGACCATGAATGAAATTTAATTGCATTGAATACTGATAAACAAAAAAAACAAAAAAACAAATGCATTCTACAGATCTCCTTTATAAGTGCAAACCAATTGTAGTAACTGAAAATGACAACTGTTATATTAAAGTTAGTTCAAAAAATGTTTAACTAAACCGGATGAAAGAAACAAATAAATTAGCTCTCTACAAAATCCTGAAACATATAATTGTATATAGAATAGGTATAATATAGTTGGTCTGTATCGGTATAGACACATTTTTAAAATGAAAACCGATCCTATTTGTTTTACACGAAGATCAAACTTTATAGGAAATGATTCCTTTGCACACTTATTTGGCAAATGTTCCAGAAGTTCCCTTTTATTAATTACATACAAACATAGCATATATTTTTTAAAGAAAAAAAAAAAATTATTAAAGATTTTTTTTGTTGTTAAGCCTCTGGATCGAACATTAAAATCTCAGGAGATAAAATAATAAGTTAAAATTAGAAGAAACTAATATAATGTAGAGTGTGCATGAAAAAACAAAAAATTCCTACTTCAAAATTTATTTCGAGGGATACGTATTATACTTTTAATATTATTATAAATAATGACAAATATTTTTCATATATCCCACCAACAACGACATATAATCATTAAAACTTAAAGATAATGGTAACCCCAAAGATATTCCTTTAATCAACATGACAATCATTATGATGGCTATATTGATTAACTAACTGTATCTGACATAATATAACAACACTTAATCAAAAGTAAAAAATATCTATGTATATAAAAACATTGTTAAGTTTTAGTATAAGATAAGACATTTCCATACCAGAAATATTTATTTGCCACGAAAGAATTCCACAGTTAAATGATTCCAGAGAGATATGCTTAGTTCCTATTTTATAAATATGAATCCTTAAACATATATATAAAATGTTTATTTGGGTTTATTTTAGAGATTTTATTCCTTAAGCTGGTTTCTGTCTTAAGGGGTACTTAAAGAAAATTAAAATATAGAATGACGGTACATGTAGATTCTGTCAAAAAGAAGAAAAATCTCCAGAATACAATAAAGAAAAACTGCAGAACTTTAATCCGAGCAAGATACGTGGCTCTAGAAGCATATTGATTTACCGCAGATGAGCTACCTTCAATAAACACTCTACAGAGTTTTAGTTTCTTAGAGGCAGTGAGAAACTTCTAACAGTTTCTTAGAGGCAGTGAGAAGCTTCTAACAGAAGTATTATAAGTGGAGGCAAAATCAACAAAACATAACCATAGGGGAAGCACAATAAATTTACATGGAAAAACCTCTTTGAATTAATAAAAATCTTGAGAAACTCAAGCTTATAAACAAGTTATATAAATAAAAAAAATATGTTTCGCTTAATTTTTACTATAATAATATGTACCACCATTTTTTTTTTTTTTTGGAATAAATAAATTTATAACAGGAATTTTTTTTATGTAGGTACACTACGGTTTCTTTTAAACAATTATATTTAAATTCAACACAGATTTAATTTTCGTCTGATACGAAAGATTTAAAGCATAAATTTAATTTTATTTGTGTTTTTTTTTTTTTTTTTTTTTTGTGAATTAAACAACTTAAATAAAAAAAATAAAAAAAAATCCCAATAAAACTGACTGACCTTTTTATTATATTCACTCCATTCCTTGTTTTTGGTATGTTTTTTTTCCTTTCATCTTTAATTTCCTTTAGCGATTAAAATTATGGATGCGTAAAGGACATAAATTAAAATGACATCATAATTTTTATTTTATATTTTATAAAAAAAAATAAAATAATATTTTTATCCAGTCGTATGAAAAATTTCAATTTTCAATATTTCAAATACATGTATTGTTTATTTGAAGTATATTATATGTTGTAAGATCTTACAGAAAGTTATCGGCAAATGTGTTAATATCGGAATGCTTTTGGGAAAATTTCGAAATAATTTCCCTCCTCTTCAATTTACTTTCACTGCAACTCATGTACGAATATCTATAATTCTCTATTTTAGATATATTTGGTCTGGTTTTACTAAACTAGAATTTTTTTACGAAAACGGTTTAAAAAAATTAGGATCAACTTTTATAAAATAAAAATTAAATGAAAACCTAAGTTGGGAAATATTTACCAAATGATGACAATATAATAATATTATGTATGTCATAAAATTAAATTTTATCGTAAACGTGCAATTTATACAAAAAATTATTGTAGACTATAAAGGAAGACTTAAATTATAAGGATTTTATAAATCCGGTCTTTGACTATTGTTATAATTGATTAATGTGTTAATTTTGAAGTCTAAAAATAACTCAACATTCGGGGGCCTCGTTGACTTAGTGGATAAAAGGCGTAAAAAATGCACTATAAACACCGAGGTAGTATGGTATCGAAATCCACACATATCGTAAGAATAATTCCGCCTTAAGACATTTACAGCCATACCTGAAAAGAAAAAACTATGTAATTCCCTTGTCACATTTATGTGACAGAGGAGTCAACTAGAAATAAAAATCAAAAATATTTACTAAATTGGAAGGAAATAATTGTAAAATATTATAGATAGGTACTTATGATAACCAATTGTCCTATTATTTTCTTGGCTAACTACCAATACTTATGGTATTATTTATATTTTAATAAACGCTAAAATGGAAAAATAATTTATAAAGTGCCCATGTTTATGGCTTGTGTTTTTTTTGTTTTGTTTCCTTTTATAAATTAAAATATTTTGCGAAATTTCAATTTATTTACAGAATTTATTTACTATGCAGTTGTAATTCATATAGCCTTGAGCTTATAATTAATGTAGGTTAAAAAACAAAAAAAAAAAAATGAAATATCTTTTTAGTAAATTTTATTTAAATTTAAAAGAAAAATAGGTATTTAATTTTTCAAAGCATAAACAAAAAAAAATGTCCCTTTTTAATGTATTTAAAATACAGATTAATCATTATTTGATTATCCATTAAAATCTTAAATATTTAGAAATTTAAATCTCTACATTTAATAATAATATAAAATATAGAAAATTTAAAAGGATTTGATTTTGAAATGTTTCGACATAAATTTTTTTTTAAATCAAAGTTTCAAAAAACAAAATACATACATATACTAATAATATCTGACACGATGGGTCTATGACATTTAACATAAATCCACTTATCAAAAATAAATTTGGCATAAAAAGACTTTTAGCATAATACCAGTAGTATAAAAAGACATTTAACAAAATTCAATTTGTTCTAATTGGACACTTCGCATAAAATGTTGTTGTCAAATGGAACACTTGGCATAAATCTTTTTAGCAAATGGGACATTTGGCATAAATTTTTTGTAGATATTTTAGTTGTTGGTTACGTAATAAGGTTGGTAGTGTTGGTCATGATGATGATGATGATGAAAATAGTGAAGATGATGATGATCATTATGATGACAATGATGATTATGATTCCGTATTTAAATGGAAAGATGAATAGAAAAAAAATTTGAAAAAAAGGTAAAATACCCTGATTTCGTAACCAACTCTAAAATCTCTCCTAATTCAGAATCTTCCATAATATACAATTATATAAATATTCTGTAAAAGGTGTATAACTCTGATTTTGAATCCAACTCCAAAACTCTTCCTAATAAAGAATCTCATTCATACATAAATATAAATATTATAGAAAAATGGGGCAATCCTGATTTTGAATCCAACTAGCTCTAAAATATACTTTTATACTTTTAAAAAAATGTCAAAAAATTTATTTTCCAATATCTTTTTTTTAGTTTATAGTTCATAATAGAGTTTAAATCGCATCACAAAAATTATTTTCAAAAACCTGTTTTTTTTTTAATTATAAAAATAAAAATTATCAAAAAACAAAATAATTAAGTAATCTGATTAATTGGCATACTTCCAATTATGTCCCATTTGCCAAAAAGATTTATGCCAAATGTACCATTTGCCAACAAAATTTTATGCGAAGTCCAATAAGTACAAATGAAATTTTCCTAAATGACTTTTTATGCTACCTGGTTTTATGTTGACAGTCTTTTTATGCCAACTGTGTTTATGCCAAATGTCTTTTTGAGAAATGGATTTAGGCCAACTGTGGTGCTCCCATTTACAAGTGCACAACTATCAATATATTCTTCATATATGATTAATTTAATTTTCTTTTTCTTTTTGATTTCAAACAAAACATTTTTGAATTTTCTAACCAAAAAAACCTAAAAGTGCATTTTGAACTTAAAGTTTATAACAAATAAATTGCAAACCAGAAGAAAAACAACCCTTAAAATCATCAGCAGATGCAAACAAAAAAAAAAACAAACAAGCATGTAGTATGAAAAAGTTTTTCCAAAGAAATTTGCATTAAAAATACCTCCGAAAAGTATTCATTCATATATAAAATACAAAGTTGTCCTTGTGGTCTAGTTCCCTTATATCATTTTATTTCTGCATCTAAAGTTCTTTTTAAGAAAAATTGTGTAAAACTTTTTTATATCTATATTGTGGAAAAAGTTTTACATCGTGAAATATTTTTGTTTTTAAAATATGCTTATATAGGTAGTTTTATTTAAGAGATTGGAAAATTTTTATATATAAAAAACTAGAAAAAAATAAAACAATATTTAGTAAAAGTTTATCATTGGAAAATGGTTTTCAATTGTTTACCATACGCTTATGAAACGAAAAAATTTAAAAATTTTTTTTTTTTTTTGTAATTTTTGCTACTAAAAAATCTTTTTAAATTTAATTGATTATTATGATTACAGCAGAACTACAGTAGCCCAATAAAGTCATGATAAAAAAAAAAAAAATTACAAAAGTAAAACAGAAAAATACTTGAAATGCAAAGAAATAAAGATTTGATCGCTGCAACATCGCTATTTCAAAACGAAGAGAAGCCTGCAATTATTTAGATACAATTTGATTTATTAAGATATAAAAGCTTTGGTCATATTTATAGGTTGGGAAGTTTTCAGGCATAAGAATGAAAATAACTTAGGATAATTGGAATCATCAGTATGTAAAAAATAAAAATCTTGACGGTACTGCAATTACGTTGAAGTAGAGAAGAAATCCGATATCAGCCTGGTAAATAATGCTAGAATAGTTTAACGCCACAGAGCTATCAAATACGATGGTAAAATGCATTATTTTATATTAAGTATTTATTTAAAATTAATATTGAAATAGAGAAGAATTTAATTTATCTCAAAAAGAAAATTATTAGATAGGAAGACAGGAAGGATAAGTTTTTAATAAAAAAGTTTTGATAACCCCAGAAAAATTTGCCAAATTTTTTTTTTTTTTTGTTATGAAACGGAGGTTATATTAAAGGTACATACAATAAATTTATTGTAAATCATATATTAAAGCTTAAATTTTTTCTACACCATATTTTACAAGGTATCACATTAAAATTTCATAACACTCCACGATATAATAAACCTTTGTTAATTAACCGTATCTCTAAAGATCATATTATATTATTTAAAACAAAATTTAAACTGGATTTAAAAAATTGAAAATATTGACTTGTTTTTTTTTTTAACCAAACCAAAGCCAATCTTTTCCTTTTACCCAACCGCAGGAGATTGAAATAAATTAGGCTTACAATAAAAAAATAACAAACAAATAATAAATAAATCAATGATTCTTTTTTATACATAATATTAAAATACTCAATATACTTACACTTCTAAATTTTATTGTTGCCATGTTATTTTTCCAATTGATTTCAAGGTAAATTTTCCAGTTAACTTTAATAATATATTGTTGAAGTATACTATAGTATAAATTATGTTCTAGAGAACAAAAATTTCTCTATCTTGATTAGTAAATAAAATTCTATATAAAGGACAAACGTGTTTCAATATTTAGAGTAGATATTATATCTTTAAGATACATATAGACAAAAAACATAAAAATACTTCAAAGAACTAAAAACTGATGTTGCCAACTACTTACAATAAGAAAAAAAAACAATAAATAGAAAAATGAAGAAAGGAAAAGGAAATGTTCCTATTGAATAAATTCACCTTTATTTCAATTCAAGTAATAAAAAAAAAAAAAAACCAAAAAAAAAAGTCTTGAAAAATAATGTCTAGAAATAAAAAATTGTAAAAAAAAAAAATTTTTTTAAAGAAACATGAATAAATTTTGTGATTACTATGCAGTATGCGTACTTCTGATTATTTACTATAATGTTAATGTTTTTTGCTTTCTTTTATTCTGTGTCTTTTTTATTGTCTGCGATTTTTTTTTTTTTTTTTAGAATAAGATAATATTAATTTTTTTCTAGAACAAAAATGGTCACATTATTCGGAGTCTAGTAATGTAGAAGTTAGTTTAAATAAAACCGAGATAAGTGGAGCAAATACTACACAAGAAGTTTCAGTGAATCCAATGTAATTCACAAGGTGTATTTTTAATCAAGAGTATGATTTGCTTTTTATAAGGATATTTGTTTTGGTGTTTCACTATTTATTTCCTTAGGCCGTTAAGTACTTCAGTACCGTTAAAAACTAACTTGAATATTTAGTAAGAGGAAAGGATCGTAGTTGCCAAATAATTATCAGTAGAAGATTGAATATAAAAAATTGTGTCAGTCCACACATAAATATATTTGATGGTCATTCAAAGACATCGCTATGCTTCTAAGAAGTCCTAATTATATTTTTTGTTTTTAATGAAATAAAATAACAACAAATTAAATTAATTTGTCCATCTCTGTAACTTATAATAATCTAAGAATAAAGATTTGAATTAAAAAGCTAGTAATCTTACAATTTTTTTTTTGTTTTATATGCTATCGTATGCTTTTCTTATTTTAAGTACCTACCTAAAGAACATATTATTATTATTATTATTCTCTTTCTTTTCTGTTATTATTTTTACTGCTGAATTCCCCTTGATTTTTCCAGTAATTTTGTTTTATTTCTTTGCATATTATGTATATACGTCGAGTGTAATTTAAATAAAAAGTACATTAAGACATGACATAGAGCACATAGAGTGATTCAAAGATGAAATAATTATTGAAAGATTTTTGTACCTTTTCTTTTTAAATTCACAAGTTTTATTTTTCTTTTCTCTCGGAACAAACTTTTAACAAATTTAAAATGGTATTGAATTTGATAAGATAATAAGAAAATATTTGGGTACCTTTAAATCATCCTGTTTCAAAGTATAAAAAATTAAAAAAAAAAAAAAAAATTAAGTAATAAAATTTCGTCCTAAACTATTCCGATGTTTTTGTTCCCAGTTTTCTAATTATTACTTACTTTTATTCATCCCCTGTCCAATATTACATAATAATTTACAGGCTAATATACCCAACAAGCATTTTCTTATTTTGTTAATACTACAAATGTTTTTGAATAATAAAAATGTTTTTTATTACATTTTGAATTCATTCGTTTACTTTTATTATAGTTGTTTGTCTTTATCAAAGATTTCCATTGTAACGATAATTTTATATTACATTGATAAAATTTTAATACCATGTTTATTAATTTTTTACTTTTCTTTTTGTGCAAAAAAAAGTTTTAATAAATTAAGAAATTTGTTTATAACACATTTATAATATAACAATGCCAATGGAAAAAATAAGAATTTTATTGTTTATGCTCATATAAAGCTTTGAACTACAGCACAAACTTCTTAACTACAGAATCCTCATTGTAACAGAAGAAAATAGCATGAATTGCATAGTTTTAGGCTGCTTCTAAAATTAATTTGAATTTAAGCATATATTCTAGAAGACATACTTATTTTCTTTCATAAGACATTTTGCACTATACGATTTCACAATTGGATCCTCCTATGGTTTGTGCAGTAGTCTACCTTTTTTCGTATTAAGTGATAGAAAAAATATTTTTAAAATGAAAATCGTATGCTAAAATCAAAATCTTTCTGAGACAAATTTAAGAAAAATAAATCTTCAAAAAAATCCTTGAAAAAAAATATAAACTAAATTCAATTTTTTTTTTAAATTGATTTTTTTTTTTTTTTGTATTTATTTTTTAGAATTTCTTCACATATAACAAAAGAAGAATTCAGAACAAAAACTCGAAAAAATACAATACATGTTTGCCTTATAGCCTATTTATTTTTCTTGATTAAAAATAAAACAAATCTGATAACTAAAATGAAACTTGAAGTTTGAAGGTTCTTCAGAAACGAAATAAAAGTTTTGGGACGATAAGAAAATTAAAAAAAAAATATAATTTGTATCAAAATTTATATATACAATTAAGAATAAAAAAAAACTTTGTAGATCTATCTAAAAAACCTAAGACATTTCTTCTTTTAGACATCCCTGTATCTCAATGGTGGATTTAAAGTTTTTAAAATGTATCGAATAAAACATTATTTTAATGTGACAAACAAATAATTAAATTTTGATATAAATGCCGCAAGTTTCAAAATATTAAACTAATAAATTTATTTATTTTTTCTTCTTGGAGTCTTCTAAAATATGTTTAAAGTCTTCTTTAATCTTGAAAACAAATATGTGAACTCTTTTTAAACAAAAATAATATTTTTATAGTACATATTTTTAAGATAAAAAAAAACTGCATTAATATACCATTTTAATGCTTTCACTTGATAACTATGCACACAATTCACATTTGTTTCCTTCAATGCAGAATAAAACAAGGAAACAAATCATAATTTTCTCGCATTTTCTTTTGTATTTTTTTTTTGTTTTTTTTTTTTTTAAGTCTATAGTATTATTCATAATTTTACTATTTTTCCTTAAGAGCAAAAAAAAAAAATTATATCTGAACAGAAAGTAAAGTGATTTTTCCGGTTTGAAGTCAGGAAATTAAAAGACAAAATTATATTTTATTAAGGGAAAAAAATGTATCTTAATCACATACAAATAACAAATTTAATAAAAAAAACAAAAGAATATAATAAGCGTATAAAATGTCCCACATTCCGCGGGTTGTATTTTTATATTCGTTTCGCCTCATAATATCGGAAAAGGGAAAAAGTTTCCACTAAATATTATATGCAACAAATTCTATTAAAAAAATATTATTCCTTATTCTATTCTTTTATCTAGAGAGCTAAAAAAAAGAAACATTCATTGCACTTTTGAATCAGAATCAAAAAAAAAAAAAGAAAAAACTCCACTAATAGAATTTTTCACAAACTGATTTTAACTTATTGTCGCCGCAATAAGGTACTGTTGAAGCACAGAAAATAAAAAAAAATAAAAAATTGAGGTTAACGAACACACGTTCACAATAAACTATGAACATAATAATAATCAGGTTTCCAACAGGATTCCTACAATGATAGTAACTACATTGATGATGACGATGCTGATGATCATGATGAAAATAATAATAATGATGATTATGTTGATTCAAAATGTTTGTATTTGTATTGGTAATAATAATGGTAACAATAAATGATGTTGTAACTTTATTGCATACGAAGAATCCTTAAAGGTTTGACCTTATTACTCGTTGAAGCCGCAAAATAATACAAAATTATATATACAACAAAAAAAAAAAAAAAATACCAGATATAGAAATAGAATAGAAATCATACTTTATAGTTTCTTATACATATAATAAATCATCTTATGGTGGTGTAATGTGGTGAAATTGGATGTTTAGTTTATTTTACTTACCTCTGTTTTGACTGAATCCATTAAGTAAACAAGAAAAAGTTTATTTTTTCTGTCTTATAGTGTAAAAAAAATGGTTATAAAATAACTGTGTTGATGTCTAGATACTGACAAAATCATTATATTATTTATTTCTTTACTAAGTTAAAAATATTTTATTGGGGGTAATATATATATATCTGGCGGTTTATCATCCACACAGTAAAAATTATGCGCAACATGTTAAAAATATTGATGATATTTAATTTGATAAATTTATTAGATGGGGTGTTAGAGCATGAAAAGATAAAAATAAGAAAAACTTGTTTAAATAGTACAATTGTTTCTTGAACCTTGTTTAAATCATAAGGTTGTTTGAAATACAATTTAAAGATATGATGATAATTTGTTAACAACATTTTGATGAGATTGACTTAAACTTAATCTAAAAAAAAAATAGCTACATAGACTTAAACCCTGAGTGAAAACTTTGATTTGGAAAGAGTTTTGAAAATAATTTTTAAGCTAACGATCTATAATTTTTAAATTTTTTATATTAAAAATAAAATAACCTTTATTTGAAAGAAAAGTAACTATTCTCGACCTACTAAAGAACTTTAATATTATAATTTTTATTATTATAAGTTGTAAACGCCTAATTAACTACTATTGTTCTAAAAAATTCAGACATAAGAAAATCTATTACATTTTTCATACTCTATAGATATTCTGAACACCTCAAATTTATTTAAAACTTGTTTTTTAAAAATTAAAAATTTTTTTATTTTTAAAAATTGATATCTCCCTTTAAGATACATGCCACTAGTCTGTCAAGAAAAAAACGGAAATACCTTGATAGTTTCTTCTTCCAAGATTTAAGTGATCTCCCTGGCATTGATCTGAGAAAGTTTCAAAGTTTCTTCCGTCAGATAGACATCACCGTGGAATTTTGTGAAAATTAACACCAACTCTGGTCGAATAGGCTGTCGTACGTTTTGAAGGTACACTACAGACCTAGAATGTAGTAAATACTGATACATTTACTCACTTTTCATCTATAAAAAATAAGATAAAAGTTGAATCATAAACTGATACTTGTTTTAAAAAAAATTAATCGGACCGATAACAACAACAAACTGTTAATATCTAAAAATAATTATGATAAGATTAAAAGACTTTCTCATATGTTTTTCTTAATCTTCAATGAGGCATCATTAACCGCTCAGAAGATTTATCATGAAAAATTAAAACCGCTATATATGCTTCTAAAATTGAACTTCTAATTGAACCTAACCTTAGATGCGTAACCATTATAGAAAATAACTAAATACAATAAGCGACATAAAATAAAGCATTCTTCTTTACTTCTTCTAAATATAAAAGAAAAAAAAATCAACTACCCCAAATGAGACGATATATTACTACTACTTTTGTAAAAAAAGAACTTTCTTTATTATATCTTATTGAAGATTATCCTTCTAACAAATTTTTTAATAAAAATAATTCTTCCTTTGTTTTTTTCTTTTTTGTTGTTACAATATTTCATCTTCGAGAAATATTTAAGGAGAACAGGTGAGACCATCGATATACAATATAACTAGGTATTATTTTGTTTATATTCTGTTCCTCATAGGTTATTATTAAATTTGTTAAGTCATAAAAACGTTGTTATTGAATCAAAAAAAAAAACGAAAAGAAAAGAAAATATTACAAAAACAAAGTAAAAAAGGGAAAATATTATTCTTTTATTTTATAAAACAAAAAATTTCCTTTATACTTTTTAATATACCCCATGTTTCTCATTCTGGTCTGGTTCATTTCATTTCTGCAGGATTCAAAACAAACAAAAATAAAAAAAAAAAATGTTTCGAAAGATTCAATATTTTCAGGATATATTAAATTAAATTTATTAAAAAGATATACAAATCCCAAAAGAAAAATACTGATGTACAATATCAATATGTTGTAGCTAAATGTTAACTTTAGACGAATAGGTTTTCCTCTCTATTTTCGCAGATAAATAGAGAGCAAATCATATGATTTTGATTTTAATCACAATAATATCAAAGTTTCAAAAATAGATTGAGGAGAAAAATTAAAGTGGGCAGCCACAATTATATGAACATGTTTGTGCTTTATAAATCTTACGTTTATATTTAATTTTTTTATTATTTTAAGATATATGTTATTTATCAAGGCTTAAGAACTGGTATCTAGTCAGATTATTATCTTTTAATTATAATTAAGTCATCAAATAAATTATAATTTTTGCATATAGAAATTATGTTGGTTTTTCGTCTAAGATAACCAATTACTTACCACATAATACTTACTACATAATACATATTTATATTTAGATACATTCAGAATAGAATTTGTATAGAATTTATATTTTTCTGTGCTAAAATTTTGCCTAAAGGACTACTTTATGTGTGTATAATTTTACTTTGCTGTTTAATTTACAGGAATGTTTACTTTTTATTTTGGATATTCACTGTTTACTTTAAGTTTAAGATCCAGAAATACCTGTTGCTTAATAAAAATTGTTTGCATAAATAAAATAAAATATCATTTATTGTATAAAATTATGAGGTTGATATTGAAAACTTAACGAAAGAATTTAAGTTGAAAGATTAAAACCAAAAAAAATTTACTTTAAAAATGAATGCGCCTGCTTACCACAAATTTTAATAATAATAATATAATGATTTGTATAAAAAAACATCTATAAATTTAATATAAAAATTAAACTGATAAACAATATCGGCATTTTTTTTTTATTTAATTAACTTTGGCAGGGTTTCTAAAGAGTAGGTACAATTTCTTTTAATCTCAATTTACCTGGTAAATGGAACCAAATACTTCAGTTCTCATACAAAATTATCAATCAAAAGAGATTTTTTGCATATCTAAAAAAAAAAAATTACAACTTCTTCAAATCGGACATTAACCATTTTCCATTTAATACTGAACGGTATTGCAGTTCTTATTTTATTACTGTACTGTATACATTTTACTACTTATAAAAATATCATATATAGAATATATTTTCGCACTGATATCTTAAGATTAACTATTAAATATCTACGGTTAATTGTTAAAATTAATAATTTCTATACATTTTGATCTCCAGCTATATATATTATTAAGTCCAATTGATATCATATTTTATAGAAGGGCAAAATTCAATTAATCAAAAGTGAAAAGTTTTAATTTTATTGATAAAATAATAAATAATTGATTGTTTGAAATAGACTATAATTTCTTTGAATTATCCACCCTCTATCATTCACTGATTTTTATATATATACATATATGTATATATTTTTTAATATATATATTTATATATATATATATATTTTATATAATATATATATTTTATATAATATATAGTTATAAAGAAAAATATCAGTATATTTAATATTTTTCCTATGATATTATTCATAAATATAATCAACAATTATTTATACATATATTTTTATCATTTTTTGATCAAAATTAAAGTAAAGAACGCAATTGTATAGATAACCCCTAAAATACCACCTAACAATAACCTGACACCTTGAATAAATAAAAAAAAAAAAAAAAATTAAACAAACAAACACTCAATCAATCAAATTACCTGTCCATAAAATAAAGAACTCTATATATTAATATATTTGTATTTTCATTTTTCATTCACGTGCTACAAGTACTCTTGTGTCAATTTTCCATAACAATGTTTTTTTTATCCCTCTCTTTTTATTTTATCTATTTTCCATTAAATTTTCTATCTTTTCATATTAATAAACTGGCCCTTTAATCACAATGAACCACCCAACTCTATACACAATAGATTCGACCCTATATACATTTTCTTTCTTTATTTCTTTTTATTTCACCTTGTTATGAGTTTTGTTTTTTATTTTTTTATTATTGTTTTTGATTTTGGTTTTTTTTTGTTTTTATTTTTTGTTGGTCGGTCAAAAGATTGAACCTAACCAACCGATAAAGTCAGTTATGTCAACTTGAAAATATTTTTTATTTTTTATTTTTATTATTATTTTTATTATTGGATTATCACTGTTTACAATTTCTTTGTCTTTTTATATATTTATTCCTTTCTTTTATTCTTCTTGAAATCCTCCATATTAATTAACACTTCACCTACTTTTTTGTTGTTTTCTTAGAAATCTAAGAAAATTGTTTTTTTTTTTTTTTGTTTTGTTTTATCTTAGCTTTGTTTTTTATAAAGATAAAAGTGAGTGTGGGTATTTACATGTAGAGCGAATATAACTGGAGAATGGAGAATTTTGGAGAATTTCAATCCAAAAGATTATTATTGTAATAAAGAAGGAAAAAAACAAAAAAATACTTTATTTTTAGAGCAGAGAGTTGCCGATGTTAAAATAAAATGTTGCAAGAAGTGACTATAAAGCAATTGAAGCTGAAGCCATAGTTTTTATACATCATTAGGAAAAAATTAAAAAAATTGTATACATGTTTAGAAAACCTTTAATCGTTTGTATATTAATTGTAGAACTAAAGAAAATCTCTCGTCAACACTTAAGAGATTAAAAGCAACTCTTTTCCTTCATATTGTTTTGAGAAGAGAAGGGATAACGGTATAGTTTCTTTAAAAAAATAACGAGGGCGGGTTTATGTAGAAAGTCGAAATTCTGATCACACATTAAAAAATCCAATATGTAAAAGATAATGCTGTTATCCTAGAACTAATATAATATAATATAAGATAGTAGAAATATTTAGACCAAGTAGAGGCAACAACGGTTTATTTATTTATAATAAAAAATAGGTGTATACTCGAAAATATAATGTACATAATATTTTCTTTTTGCCAACTATGCTTAGAAATACTTACTAATTGTAAATTATTTTACTTTTACAACATAATGTATAAATTAAAAACAGTCTAAATATTTCTACTTTCAAAATTTAAATTAAGCATATAAATATTTTGTTTTAACCCTAAGTATTCAAATAAACTGATCCATCCTGTTTTTTACCTTCTAAACATTTTTTTTTTTCTTTTTGAAAAATTAAAGAAAGTTTCAAATGTTAAAAAAAAAAAAGTCCAAAACAAATATTACAAAATTCCTTCAATAGAACATACCTTTATAGAACAACAATAATAATAATAATAATAATTATAACAATAAAATAACTTAAATTAAGTTATTCTGAAAATAAAAAGGAACAACAAACTTACCTTTCTCTTGTAATTGTTGGCGATTAACATCAGTTTTAAGTGTTTCAGCTGTATGGACCAGTTCATTTAATTGTGGTTTCTTTACTTCTAATTCTCGTAATACATTCTGAAAAAAGAAAAACAAAAAATATCCTATTAATGTAATAACGGTAATAGAAAAGAGATAAAATTTAATAAAAATGGTAAAATTCTATTTAACTTTTCCTTTTTATTTCTTTTGTATCTTTTTTTTTTTTGTATTTCTATCTTTGTTACTGTCAGTGAAAAAATATAAAAAAAATTTAATGATTACAAATATAAAAAATCGTATTTTAATTTAAAAAAGAAAAAAATGGAAGATAAAAAAAAAATAAAAGACAACGAAATAGATAAAAAGAGATAGAAAGTAAAAAAAAAATAAAAAAAAAAAAATCAAACAAATTTAAATTTAAAGAAAATTGTTAACAATATTAAAATGAAAAGGTAAATAACAATTTAATTAAAAAAATATACAAAAGAGAAAATATTATAAGTTGTTTTTTTTTTCCTTTCTTTCTCAATTTACTGTTGTTGTCTCATTTTTTTTTCTATTATGTTTTTTATACTTTTTAATTTTTTTATAACTTATAAAAATTAAAACTAGACAAATGTTTTTGTTTTACTCAATTTATTTTTGGTGGTAAAAAGAAATACTGTAATAATCGTATATAAAAATAGTAACGAAGTAGAAGAAAGTAACGGTATTTATTGTAAAGTAAACATTTTATATTCTTTTTTTGTTTAGTAAAGTTTAAATAAAATCATTTTTTTAAAGGTAATTCAATTTTTTTAAGGATATTCTCGATTTGCAAAAAAAAAATCCTTTAGAAAAATGGATAAAATTAAAAAATAGAAAATGAATGCGAATTCTATAATTCTTTTTTTTTTTGTTCGAAGCTTAAAAATTTTGTTAAATTTTTTATTTTGGTTCATCACCAACATCAGTGTGATGAGGAAGCAAATTAACAGTTCCCTTTCAGATGTAATTGAGGTACAAGTATTATTTCGATAAAAGTACATAAGTCATTTTTTATTATTTTGCAGGTTAGCATTTTTTTAATCTTGTAAATCAGTTATTTTTTATTTGGGTACGGAATTAATTTACAATTTGCTATATTGTTATCAAAGCGTCAGAACATCAGTATTGAAAATATCATGTGATTAGGTATAGGTCAAGAAAAAAAAAAATTTGAAGTTTTTTGACTTATTAGCTTTTCTACACTAGACTGAGAAAACATAATTTATATATCATATTTTATTTTGTTTACACTGTATTATGATATTTTATACAATACTTTGACCTGATCAAGTTTGAACCTAATAACCTTTCGCTTGAAAACTCAATTGCGTTGTACGCACTGCGCTGTATAGTCAAAAATTGAATATAAATATTTCAAATTTAGCAAAGTTGTCAATTATCCAAATTTTAAACAAAACAGTTTATATCAATATAATATCCTTTTTGGTTTATAAAACAATTCTATGTTGAGAAAACATTATATTTATTTTTTGTTTCATTAATGTAGACTGAATTAATGCGCCAGTAATCACTAGACTCTAAATCCGTAGTGTCTCTATAAAACGTGGGAAAGCTATCCGGCCAGAGTTATTTTTAAATTTCCCTATATTTATTCCATGTTTAAATATTATATGAGATTTCAAAACTTCTTCTGTCAAAGTGGTATTAAAATCTGACGGAGGAAATTTTGAAAGCTTCTCCGAGTTCACCTGAAAAAAAAACTACTGAGATCATTTCTAAAACATTAACTTTTATACTCTAACATTAACAACATTCCAACTGAAGAAATATAAATATACGTATAATAAATAATTAAATGCTTTTTCCGGCACGCTTATTCTTGTTGCCATTCAATTTTAATTGATTTAAAAATTTTAACTCAAATATGAAAATTGTACAATTAAAACGGTAATTGCCGTCATTTTAAAATACCATGGTTAGAACTGAGAAAAATTTGAAATGAAATGAATAATTTACAATAATAAGAAGTACATTATAAACGTTTAAAGTCTCTAATTTAAATTATAAAAATAAATAATAAAGAGCTTATATGACAGGATTTAAGAGATCAAATTAATTTTTTTTCTTTTTATTTTAATATTTTAATATATGGGATTAATACTAAATAAATAGCAAACAAAAACTAAATTTAAATGAAGACAATTGTGTAATTAAGTGGTGAATTCTTGTAAGACAAAGCCAATACTTAATGTATTAAAAAAAAATATCGACAAATAACAATTAATTACTAATGTAACCCCCACTGAATTCAATTTTCATAAATCCTTCTCAAATTTCACTCCTATTCTGTATAGTTTTGTCATCTATCTACCCACAATTTTTATTTTATTTTATAAAACTTAGTTCTTTTTGCAAATGAACTCTAAATTATCTCCACAAAAAAAAATATTTTAAAAATAAAACTTTTAATAAACGAGGAAGAGTGCAGTAGAGTAGACTGTGTCAACTCTGGGATACCCGTATGAACGTAATATATCCTGTTTCTATAAAACTTGATCATCTTTTAAAAACATTCAGAGTTTTAGTACCGAACTACAGAGATATATTTATGTAAATTGTGGAGTTGTATGATAGCTACCCGAATCTATTGCGCCTAGCTTCATTAAGTTCCAAGAAATGCAAAAAGCCTGAACCGGCTGCTTTAGACCATTCAAATTTTACAAAAGTTTTTGGCATGCAACTCGACACTTTTTCACTAAATTTCAGATAGCTAGCTTCAATAGACACTGAGTTATTTTCATTTAAAAAGAGAAGTTGTATGGCAACTATCCGAACCTGTCATATCATCACAACCAAATTTTACAGAAGTTGTTGCCATAAAACTCGATCATCATTTGCAAAATTTCAGATACCTAGATTGAATAGACACTGGGTTATTTCCATTTAAAGAAAGAAGTTGTATGGCAGCTACTCGAACCCGGCAGCCGAAAATGCTGGAGTTAAATAGCAAAACTAACAATTTTGTAAAAGTGACGTAAAAAAAAATTCAGCCTCCTAACTCCTTTATTTTTTGAGTTATCGTGCGGACGGACGTACATGGCTTAATCGACTCAGAATTCGATTCTGAGCCGATCCATACCTTTGATACTATATCTATCTCGACTCCTTTAAGGTGTTACAAACGTAATGGCAAATTTATTATACCCTTGAACATAGTTCATACGGGTATAAAAATTATTCAGTCATGATGTAAAAAACAAAAACATTGAAATTATTGTTATTTGTTATTTTTGAGAATATTTTTGTGAAACTTCTGATTATAACGAAATTTACCATACAAATAAACAAACAAAACATAATATTATTATTTTTTTTTTATTTTTTATTTTGAATTCCCAGACCCATATATAAAAATTCTTAAATATAAAAAAAATACCAAAAATTCTAAATACTCTAAACAAAATTTTTTTTTTAAATGATAAATTTTTCTTTTATATATCGTTTATAATATCCTTTTCTATATCCTTTGATATTCTGTCTGTTCGGTTCTCTAATAAACTATTTAACAGGTATTTTTTTTTATTTATTTTTAAACTCCTGCAAAAACTATTGCAATGCCCATTAAAGTGTCTACAGTTTAATATAGTATTTCATTAGAAAAAGGTTCGGGAAATAGGAGACGATTAGAAACCAACAATATTAAAATGTGATAAATGAATTGTTAATAATTTAAACATAAAGGACCATATTATTTCTTAAAATTTTCATGACATTACATATTAAAAAAACTATTGTTACGGGGTGTGACAAGTGCAATAAAACAAAAAAAAAAAAAAAAATTATCTATACCTATACGAAAACTCATTACAATCAAAATAATAATAATAATAATAATAATAATGTGTACTTTATAATTTTATGTCTAAAAAGAAATTTTTTTAGATTTTTCCGAAATTCTAAATAAAAGTTTAGAGAATGATTTGAACGAAAGGAGGAAGGCGCAATGAATGAAAAAGGAAATAAATTATCAACATATTGTTTACAATCTGATAGATAAATGAGGTTTTACACCATCACTAATGGGATTTTAATGACTGACTTGCAAATATTTTAACTTTAACTTTTTTTTTTTTTTTTTTTTTTTATTTTCTCTGGTTTTATGTACAGATTTTTTTTCAATGTTTCGTGTTTCATACGATAATAATATAATTATTGACTTGATTTAAAAAAGTTGATAAGTTTTCTATGTTTTTGTTTGATTTCCTTTTTTTTTTTTTTTTATTTTCTTTTTGAAGGAAAATATGTTGTTCTTCAATAAATAAATTCAGTTATTAAAAGGGTGTTAACAAAATAATAAAGAAGAACAAAAAAAAAAAAAGAGAAATAAATGTTATGAAATGCGTATAATTTAAAAGGCGATAACAAAAATCAAGAAAAAATTTAATAGATGTTAATTTTATAAATAATGTGTTCTCATTTTTATTATTTTAAAATCTGTTAAATATTATTGCTTTAGTGAAAAAAATGTTAATATTATTTTTGTAATTATTATTTTAGATACATTTGTTTACGGTTGGTACTTTTTTAAAAATTTTTTTTTGAAATAAACATTGAATAACATCGTTAGATTCAATATCTGGTTTATACAAAATTTGATCTGGAAAATCAATAAAAAAAAAAAAAAAAAGATTAAAGGACATAGCAATTAGCTACATTGAAGTCGTCTTTTCTTTAATGGTTCTGCCTATGACTGATACCAATTATATAAATTCAGTGTATTAAGTGTTCTTTTCTTAAATTAAGGAACAGTCAAATTATGAAAATTTTACTTGTTCACGCCAACACTATAAATTTTTTTTTTTTTATTATATTTCTTTAATGATTTTAAAATTTTTTTTAGTTCTCCTATAAGCTATACTATTTAAAGTATTCATGTTATTTTAGTTATCCTAAGCTACTAACATAAAACAACTATAAGAAGAGCATAAATTTTAAAACTTTCCTTCATAATATTTTCTATTTTAACGGTTCAGATAAATATTAAGGTTTTCTACCCTCAAAACCTTAATATTTATCTAAACCGTTAAAATTAACTACATTACCATAAACTTTAAAAGGTAACACTAATGAATGTGAAAAATTTTACTTTTATCATCTTTTATACAAAAAAAAAAAAAAAAACAATATTAAAATTTAATTTCTCCTTCGTCAAATATTTACTTTTTCTTTCGTTAAATCATTTAAATATGAAATGAAACAAAATGGTTTGTGTCATGAATAAATGAATTTTTTTTTTTTTGTTATGTACCTACATAATTTGAATAAAAGCTCTTTTTAACTACCCTATAAACCACCCCCAAAACCAACTTTTAACAAAAAAATTATTTATTCAAAATAAACTTTTCATAATATCTTTGATTTAATTTATATTTTAAATAAAAAAAAAAGAAAAACAGAGAGAGAAAGAGAATATAAACAGAAAACAAACAAAAATTTAAATAAAATATGTGAATAAAAGAAATTTTTTGGTTTAAGTATCCTTAAGTGGTGTGTAACATTTAATTGAAAACAAAAGTAAATGTTTAATGTTTAAAAATGTATAATAATATCTAATATCTATAATTAAAATAAACTGAATTTTTGAAATAATGGAATTTTTTAAAATTTATGTACTTATGTACTTTTTAAGGTGTATGTACTTACCTTTTGTTTTTCAATAGCCACCCGAATTGCATCAACATCACCAACTGGTATACTTTGACTTTTGATCATATTCCGTTCTAATGTTAACCAATCAGAAATCTGAAATAAAAACAAAAAACAAAAATTAAATTTTAATTTTTTTTTTTCTTTAATAAAAATATAATTCTAACAGTTAATTCTAACTGTAATAATAAAAAAACAAAAACGGAATTATAATATTGTAAAAGGATATTGTAATATTGTATTCAATTTCATGGTTGGTTTTCTAAGTTCTCCTTTATTTTTTTTTTTTTAGTCAAATACATAAATGTTTATTTATCACAGTTGTATGCAAAATAATTAAAACAGTAAAAACCTTAATTTATAAAATAATATTACAGTTTTATTCTTTATTATTTTCCATTCTATGGAATCAACTTTTAATTATAGTGTAGAGTAGGGGTAGGGTATATCCAAATACTATCATATTACTCTTATTTTATGAAGATTATATTTTTAAAATCATTATTTTGAATAAGTGATTGGTTACTTGGCTGTAGATTTTTTTACAAGAGTATGAAACAATAAACGAATTGTAAAGTTCTTACATCGAATAATAATTTATGTTTCTCTTTTGGCATTATATATTATTATTCAAAATTCCTGAAGAGGCTTAAATGAGTGTTACTTTGATTCTAAATTGATTAGAGTACGAAAAATTAACCGATAAATACAGTGAATATTTTTTAAAATTAAACATACTTCATATTGCATAATTTGTTAAGCATGCAATATTTATTTAATAAAGATGTTGTTGTCAAACTTTGTTACAGATGATATAATGCAAAAATTTAAAGTAATGGAATGTAATGCTTACTTCCATTTCCTTACATCGTTCGATTTGTAAAAGTATTCAGCGGAAAGTAATCAAAGAAAAGGAAAGTAATCAAAATAATTATAGCTTAAAGCATACCTTGAAAGTAGTTTTCGAATATTTATGAAAGTACCAAAAATTTTTTTTTATTTCATTAAAAAGGAAATGTATTTCGTCAAAGGTCTATAAGAAATAATGTCTTCAAAGTATTTAAAGATAAATTAAATAAAAGTAGGTAAGGATTGGGTCATAACCTTTAGTTTCACAATATAAAAAAAAAAAATTTTAATATAATAAAAATATTTAAAAGCTGCTTTATATGAGCAAAAATGGGCTTTTGGGTGCAATTCAAATTTTAAAATGAAAAAAGCAGACTTAATATTTTAATTTTAATTTTAATATTATTTTTCGATTGTTAATCAAAAAAATAAACAGAAAGCTCTCCAACAAAGATTTAACTAAACTAATATACAAAAGATATTATGATAATGATTAATTAATTTAAATATGTGTATATACTTTTCCTTACAAGTGTATTTAATTTATTTGTATTTATAACATATCCTGAATTTTTATGTGATTAAATAATAAAAACAACAACAACTCGAAAAAAAAAAAAAATTGAAATAAAAAATTCAACAGAAGAAAAGACAATATTCAGTTTTTTTTTTTTTTTTTTATCTAATTATCAATTGTGATAAAAATTTCTCTTTCTCAAACTCTCGTTATTTAAATTTGTTGTTGTTTTTCTTTTTCTATTATATCCTGATTATTATATATATGTGCTCAAAGGTTTTTTCTCATTTTTCTCAGAAAAATAAAAAAAGCATAAATAAAATAAATTTATCCCTATTATCCTTGTGTTGGATTTTTATCACGTTTTTATATATAAAAAATGGGAAAAATGAACTTCCTGAAGGCACTTTAGGTCACAATTTCTTATAAGTTTTTTTTTTTTTTTGTTTTGTGTTGTCTTTTGCATTAACATTTTATTTATTATATTTTTTTATTTTACCGTTAATTTTTATTTTATGTTCCTTTCTGTAATTTTACTTTTTATCATTAGAAAGTAAAAGAAAGAAAGAGAGATAAAGCGAGATGAGAAAGAGAAAAAAAAAATAAAAATAAAAAAGCTGAAGTAGTACAAAAGTTCACAAAATTTTGTGATTTTTATGTGGATGAGAGTAAAATGATTTCTGAATTCCTGATACAATTGGTACAAAAAGAGAGCGTTTAAAAGGTCTTTTTTGTTTCGAATAGAAAGGCACCACAAATATATATATGTATATATATATATAAATATAAATAAACACACGATAAAAACATTAATAAAATCTAAATTAAAAAAAATATATAACAGGACCTTGACATAATGATGATGATGATGATGATAGTGAAAATTAAAATAAAAACATTAAAAACGAAAAAAAAAAAAACCATATGAGGGAAATCCTTGTAATTTAATAAAGCATTGATGAACAATTACCACAAAAGAATGGTTAATACTTGGAAATATTTTATAGTGAAAGATGTTTAAGTATATTTAACAAACAATTCGGTTTCGAATTCTTTACAGAACATTTTTTTTTGGGGAATAGTAAAGAAAACTAACAGGAAATCAAAGGGAGGAAAAACTTCAATCAGGCAGCAGGTAAAAGAAGTGAAATAAAGATAAAAAAAAAAAACAAAATTTCGAAATTTTTCGCTTCAGGGGAATAAAAATGATTATGAAGATTTAAGAGAAACGTATTCCAATTTTCTTATTTTTCCTCTTTTTTTTTTTTTTTTATCTCTAATGAATAGATATTATATTATTGTTGTTGTTGTTGTTGTGATTTCTTTTGATTTAAAAGATTTTTAAAGAAATTTTTTGAATTTTCAATACACAGATAAAAGAATTAATAGAAATAACGAAGGATATGATAACTCTTTAAAAAAAAATTACTTTTAATATTATGAATATAATAAAACAAAGAATCAGCAATTAAAGCTTTGTGAAGGTTTTGCCTTAGGATAAATGAATAAATTTATTTTAATTAACATAAAAATAATAAAATATTTTAGGTACTAAAAGTTTTTTGTTTTTTTTTGTTTTTATTATGGAGGAAAGTAATTTTCATTTATCATGGTCTAAATTTATTTAAATTTTTTTGTATATTTAAAATTAATAAAAATGCATGTTCTTGAATTGAAAATTTTTGGTAAAATTAAAACCTCGTAAAGAAAATTTACTACTGACAAAAAATCGAATAATAATAAGAGCAGATGCTACTAGTATTTGTCATATTTGCAGTACTATATTATTTAGACTTCCTTTATTATATTTCAAATTGCGATTGCCAAAACTTTTATAAGTTCTTATTTAATTTTTTCCCTCAATTTTTTGCATTGTACACTTATAAGTTTTAGAAAGATGTGGTTATTATTTTCATACTATGCGATTATCTCTTTATAAAACTCTTACAAGTTTTGTGAAAAAACAATGGAATATGAATAGATTTAATTAAAAACTGAAGCTTGTAGATTGTAGATGTGGCGTCATCAGTTGATTTTCTAACACATACTATAAAAAGTAAATGTTTTATATACATATTATAAGTGTGAAAATTCATGTTCAACTAATTTAGAGTTTCCTGTTTAGGATCAATTTCACATGCATTGTGAAACTATGACATATATGATTTTTTAGCACATTTCCAAAAGTTTCGCTTTGTCCGTCCATCTGTTTACAAAATTTCTACAACGTTAAAGATAGGGAAAAATAAATGTTAACCATGGGGTAGGTCTCATAAAAAAATTAATGTTGTAGAACAACTTTTTCATAAAGGCCCATCCATTACGGTGCTGCAGCCCCTCCAACTTTGAAAAAGTCCCATCTTTAAACGCGTATATCTAATGTTTTACTTAACATTTTTTCAATCTGAAAACGTCATTCGACAAGTATTTAGTTTATTATGAAGTAGTTGTGTAGTTATGTGAAAACCAAATTTTGAATGATTTTTTTAGCTTCATAACAACGGCACGCTTTTAGATAGGTGCTTGCAATTTTGAGGCAAGAAAGAATTTTTAGAATTAATATAAGTTTTTTCAAAAAATCTTTTTTGGATCACCCCCTATTAGGTATTAGGTATTAGATTATTTATTAGGTATTAGAGATCTTTATTAGGTATTAGAGCTCAAAAATTGAAAATTTGCTATTTTTAAACATCTGTAACTTAGGCATCTGTATAAATTTTTCTTCGGCAAGATATAAAAATTAAAGTTCCAGTAATATATTTTTACTTATTATTTTATACAATCTGATTAAAACCGTGAACAAAATGCAAAAACATATTATATAGCAACTGTAATCATAATAAAAAGCTGTTATTTTAAATACAAGCATATTTCCATCATTTACAGTCCCCACACCATTCAAAATTTTCCTTTCCTCTGTTCTTTATTTTGTTTTCATAATATTTTTTTCTGTTTCCTTTATTGAATTTTATTTATAGAAAACAAAACAAAATTGTTTACCTTCTCCATCTTTTATAAAATTATATCAGTGGTCTCGGGAAAGGATTTTGTAACATTTTCTTTTAAATTTTTTGAAATTTAAAAAAAAAAAAGAAATTCTTTGGGAAAGTTTTGAAGTGTAAACAATAACCAAAAAATCCGACCAATCTGATAATATTTAAATTGTATTTTATACAAACTTAAGTTTCAGAGATTAAAAATTCAATAATACAGGGAAATCAACGGCGTTCTTTAATCCTAACGTCATATAGATGATAGTATTATTTCTTTTCTTTATAAAAAAGAAACGATACTTTAACCATCGTTTAAAAAATTATAATGAAATATAAAGGCTAAGGTAATACAAATACTCATTTAGTCTGGTATAGTAAAAACCTTATTATGAATTATGAATTTAATGTCACATGTAATAAATGATTAAGACGTATGAGGATCTATTTTATAGTAGATGTTTGCTGTTTACTAATAGGTAATTTTTTTTACACTAATATTTAGAAAATCACTTTAAATTCTTAGCGTGCATCTCCCTTCATTCTCCTGTATACAAGAGAGATGAGATCAACAAATAATCACTTCCTCACTTTTAAGTCTTTAAATAGGTAAACAGTTAGCGTGCTTCATTCTAGATACAGAAGAATGAGATTAACAAGTAATCACTTTCTCACTCCTGAACCATTTAACTGTCTATGCAGTTAATGTGACTCTCCCTTCACTCCGATTACGGAAGAAATCAGCTCACACATCTTTTCTGACATTGGTAAAATTTCATTTATTGAACAATAATATTTATATAGAATAACGACAAAAGTAAGAAAAGACCGCCTAACTAAAATTACTACATATTATGCTCTTTTTTCAAAAAAAATGTAGGCTTTTTTTTACTGTTGGGTTAAGAAACTTCATGTTCACTAATTTGTTATTTGATTATTATAGTGATATTTATAGAAAACACTTTACATCCTTTTTACATCCTTTTTATTGTGTGTGTTTTTTTGTTTTTTTTTGTTTTGTATAATCTTGTTTTCAAAGAAAGTAAATTTTTTATGACTTAGTTTTGTCTTTTATCATTTTTTCACAGGATTTTTAGGATTCTTTTTTTCAAAGTTTTCATTTTTACTATTGCTTTAGGCATGCAAAATACTGTTTTTTGTTTTCTTTGTAGTATCATCAGTTTCATTTATTCGTAAAAACGTAGCGCAAAAACTCTAGCAAAAATGCAAAAGGTTCCTAGATGTAAAAATGTTTGTATATTGTAAAAATAATGTAAATCTGAAATAAACCCAAGATCTTAGATAATAATTTATGCTGTAAAATCAAAAAAAAATTGTTTTTTTTTTGTTGTTTAATATTTTACATCAAGTAAAACAGTGGCAATTAACAGGAAGAAAGTAAAAAGTGACGGTAAATCCTTGAATCAATTTTTGATTCAACCAGATAATAAATGAAAGTCAAAATTATGTATTAGGTATATAAAATAAAAATAGCTTTTTGTTTTTCTCTTTCCTTTTATTTCATGCCTACCATTAGATTCATCTGAAAGGCTTTGTTGCTTTTTACCTTATCAGAGTATTTTACTTAGAAATGATTCACTAAAAATAAGGATTAATATTTATTTTCAGGCTTGGTTAGAATTTAAACACTTTGTTATTTTAGTTAATCAAAATAATACTTATATATATATATATATATGTACAACACTAATTGGTTTATAAAAATAAAAATAAGAATAAATATTTTTATAGGTCTTAATATTGTGTTCATTAGATTTACCTGCAAAACGGATTTATCAAAAGTTACAGATAAATTTGTTGATAAATTTTGTTTTGTTGATTTTGAGGTTGATGATGATGATGGTGGTAGTTGTTTTGCTGTAAAAGAACCCGGTACATAAGATGATGATGAGGATATTGTTTCCTCTTTCTTTTGTTTTGTAACTGAAATTATTGAAAAAGAAAATAACATATAATTAATATAATATAAATATCTTTTCATTAAAATAATTAAAATATATTCAATATGAAATAAAAATGTTAAATAAATATATTAAAAAAGAAAAATATGATTAATTGATAATTATAGAATTAATTTCTTTTACTTAGATTTAATTTAACAGAAATGCTTAAATTTTAGTTCTATATATACTGCTCCTTCCTTTAATTCAAAGAACAAAATCTTCAATATTTTGTAAAAACCTTTTTAAATTATTTCGTTCTAAAGATTTGAACTTTAATTTTTTAACTTTCATTAAATTTTTATAAACGTTTAAAGGTCCTAATTTTTTCGATTAGGGTGTTGCCCGATTATTTAACAAAAACAAATTTTGTTTTTTATTGTTCCGTGTTTTTTATTATTCTCATTCCCCATTATTTTCTATAGAACTTCATTGAGTTGACAAAATTCGAAAATGCTTTATATTTTTTGTTTTATACAAATTAATTTTTGAAATTTTTTTCTTCTATTTCAAATTTTATTTCATTTCCCATTTTATTTTTTTTTTTCTTTAGCATAAATATCCTTCATTGAATGTTATTCCTTTGAAAATATACTACAAATAAAAAAAAAAATGCCCGTCCCACCTCATATTCCTCCACAAAAAAAAAAATGAATTGGCTTTATTTTATATCGATTTTCAAAAAAATAGAAGAAGGCACAAAATGTAATATATAAAGCAGAAAGTTTATCTGTTTGCCTTTTTGTTTATTCGTTTATAGCTTAGGAACCACTCACGCTAGAAAATTTTACAGTAAAACTCCATGCTGCAAGAAAATTGTAAAGTCTATGTTGCATTCTGTTCCGTTAATCCGTTAAAGAAATGCCTTTTATTCAATTAAAGAAGTACATTTGAATAATTTGGTTTCGATTTAGTAACGCACACGCCTCACTTTCACTTTCAAAGCATTTAGTCAAAGCAAATTTCGCTTATTTTTACTATACTTTAAAAAAAAAAAAAGTAAAAAGCAATTTTGTTGAGTTCCGTTTTAATAAAGATTATTTCGTCTTTTCGTTGTTCTATCTAAAAGTTTTGTTAAGTTTAAACTTTGTATAAATGTTGCCTCTCAGCAGAGGAACTCTCTGATTAAATAACAATCCATTAAACAGTCGCACGGCACGTCGATCAGTTAAAATATTTGTGGCAAGTAAATATCGTCAAATTTTACATGCCACTTTCCAAAGAACCATATAGGAGAAAAATTAGAATTCCTTATAAGTTTCTACAAAATTGATGTAATGAATGTTCATATTATACCAATAAATGTACAATATATCTGATTAATGGTGCAGTGCGTAAATCACCGATAGGTCTCAGGTTGAAACGCCGGTCAGGTCAAAAATAATATATAAAATATAATAAAATAATGTAAACAAAATATTAAATATAATTACGATTGGGGTCATAAAAACAAAAACAAAAAGGATCATAAAAGTATCGGCAGATATTTATATCTGGACGGGTTTACTGACCAACAAAAAAAAATGTACAATACATATAATATTATAGACCTCTGCATAAATAAACAGGATAAAGTAGTATATATTCAAAATTTACGATCATCTTACATTACATAATAAAATACACTATTTCAGATAATCAAATAACTAATATTTTCCATTTAAAAATTGAAAAACAACAAAAAATCTCTGAACTTACAAATTTTTAAGGCAATGCTGGTTATGATAGTATATAGTTACTACAAAATAAATAAAAAACAAACTGCCGACTTACATTACAAATTTAAAATGTCATTCTTATAGAATTTCTTTTTTTTTCTTTTTTTAGAAATTACCATTTATTTTATTTTGCTCTGCATCTGTCTACAGATATATCCTAGAATGCATTCTATACAAATTCAAAAAAAATATTTTATAAAATTGAAAACTCATTTGGAGAATTGTTTTTCTTTTCTTTCATTTCTGTATTCAAGTCAAAAAATATTTAGGCCAAAAATTAATAATTGAAAATAAAACAAAAAAAGAAAGAAGATAGGACCTGTTTTTAAAGCAGGAACGAAACATTAGAACTAAAAGGAAACGAGGAAGAGTGCAGTAGAGTAGACTGTGTCAACTCTGGGATACCCGTATGAACGTAATATATCCTATTATAAAACTTGATCATCTTTTAAAAACATTCAGATGTTTTAGTACCGAACTACAGAGATATATTTATGTAAATTGTGAAGTTGTATGACAGCTACCCGAATCTATTGCACCTAGCTTCATTAAGTTCCAAGAAATGCAAGAAGCCTAAACCGGCTGCAATAGATCAATCAAATTTTACAAAAGTTTTTGGCATGCAACTCGACACTTTTTCACTAAATTTCAGATAGCTAGATTCAATAGACACTGAGTTATTTTCATTTAAAAAGAGAAGTTGTATGGCAACTACTCGAACCCGGGCGCCGAAAATGCTGGAGTTAAATAGCAAAACTAACAATTTTACAAAAGTAACGTAAAAAAATTTTCAGCCTTCTAGCTCCTCTATTTTTTGAGTTATAGTGCGGACGGACACTGAGTTCTTTTCATTTAAAAAGAGATTTTGTATGGCAGCTACCCGAACCCGTCACACCACCACAACCAAATTTTGCAGAAGTTGTTGCCATAAAACTTGATCATCATTCGCAAAATTTCAGATACCTAGATTGTATAGACACTGGGTTATTTCGATTTAAAGAAAGAAGTTGTATGGCAGCTACTAGAACCCGGCGGCCGAAAATGCTGGAGTTAAATAGCAAAACTAACAATTTTGCAAAAGTGACGTATACAAAATATCAGCCTTCTAGCTCCTTTATTTTTTGAGTTATCGTGCGGACGGACACTGAGTTATTTTCATTTAAAAAGAGAAGTTGTATGGCAGCTACCCGAACCCGTCGCACCAACACAACCAAATTTTGCAGAAGTTGTTGCCATAAAACTTGATCATCATTCGCAAAATTGCAGATACCTAGATTGAACAGACACTGGGTTATTTCCATTTAAAGAAAGACGTTGTATGGCAGCTACTCGAACCCGGCGGCCGAAAATGCTGGAGTTAAATAGCAAAACTAACAATTTTACAAAAGTAACGTAAAAAAATTTTCAGCCTCCTAGCTCCTCTATTTTTTGAGTTATAGTGCGGACGGACACTGAGTTCTTTTCATTTAAAAAGAGATTTTGTATGGCAGCTACCCGAACCCGTCACACCACCACAACCAAATTTTGCAGAAGTTGTTGCCATAAAACTTGATCATCATTCGCAAAATTTCAGATACCTAGATTGGATAGACACTGGGTTATTTTGATTTAAAGAAAGAAGTTGTATGGCAGCTACTAGAACCCGGCGGCCGAAAATGCTGGAGTTAAATAGCAAAACTAACAATTTTGCAAAAGTGACGTATACAAAATGTCAGCCTTCTAGCTCCTTTATTTTTTGAGTTATCGTGCGGACGGACACTGAGTTCTTTTCATTTAAAAAGAGATTTTGTATGGCAGCTACCCGAACCCGTCACACCACCACAACCAAATTTTGCAGAAGTTGTTGCCATAAAACTTGATCATCATTCGCAAAATTTCAGATACCTAGATTGAACAGACACTGGGTTATTTCTATTTCAAGAAAGACGTTGTATGGCAGCTACTAGAACCCGGGGGCCGAAAATGCTGGAGTTAAATAGCAAAACTAACAATTTTACAAAAGTAACGTAAAAAAATTTTCAGCCTCCTAGCTCCTCTATTTTTTGAGTTATAGTGCGGACGGACACTGAGTTCTTTTCATTTAAAAAGAGATTTTGTATGGCAGCTACCCGAACCCGTCACACCACCACAACCAAATTTTGCAGAAGTTGTTGCCATAAAACTTGATCATCATTCGCAAAATTTCAGATACCTAGATTGAACAGACACTGGGTTATTTCTATTTCAAGAAAGACGTTGTATGGCAGCTACCCGAACCCGGGGACAGAAAATGCTGGAGTTAAATAGCAAAACTAACAATTTTACAAAAGTGACGTAAAAAAATTTTCAGCCTCCTAGCTCCTCTATTTTTTGAGTTATCGTGCGGACGGACACTGAGTTCTTTTCATTTAAAAAGAAATTTTGTATGGCAGCTACCCGAACCCGTCGCACCAGCACAACCAAATTTTGCAGAAGTTGTTGCCATAAAACTTGATCATCATTTGCAAGATTTCAGACGCCTAGCTTTATTAACTTCCAAGAGGTGCAAGAAGCCTGAACCGGCTGCTCTAGGCCAACCAAATTTTACAAAAGTTGTTGGCATATAACTCGACACCTCTTTACTAAATTTCAGATTCCTAGCTTCAATGAACACTGAGTTATTCTCATTTAACCGGATAAGTTGTATGGCAGCTACCCGAACCCGTCGCACCACCACAACCAAATTTTGCAAAAGTTGTTGCCATAAAACTTGATCACCATTTGCAAGATTTCAGACGCCTAGCTTTATTAACTTCCAAGAGGTGCAAGAAGCCTGAACCGGATGCTCTAGACCAACCAAATTTTACAAAAGTTGTTGGCATGTAACTCGACACCTCTTTACTAAATTTCAGATTCCTAGCTTAAATAAACACTGAGTTATTCTCATTTAAACGGATAAGTTGTATGGCAGCTACCCGAACCCGTCGCACCAACACAACCAAATTTTACAGAAGTTGTTGCCATAAAACTTGATCATCATTTGTAAAATTTCAAAACCCTAGCTTGAATAGATACTGAGTTATTTCTATATAAAGAAAGAAGTTGTATGGCAGCTACTCGAACCCGCCGACCGAAAATGTTGGATTTAAATAGCAAAACTAACAATTTTGCAAAAGTGACGTAAAAAAAATTTCAGCCTCCTAGCTCCTTTATTTTTTGAGTTATCGTGCGGACGGACGGACGGACGGACGGACGGACGGACGGACGGACGGACGTACATGGCTTAATCGACTCAGAATTCGATTCTGAGCCGATCCATACCTTTGACACTATATCTAGCTCGGCTCCTTTAAGGTGTCACAAACGTAATGGCAAATTTATTATACCCTTGAACATAGTTCATACGGGTATAAAAATAAATAAAAACTATTAAAATAAAATTTTTTTTCAAAGGAAAAGCTTTTTTTATTTTTATATTCTTCAGTTCAGTACAAAAAATTGAAAGGAGTGTGAAGTATTCTGGGAACTCTCAGTATCCAACATTCAAAATTTAACATTTGTATAGGAAAAATAAGACTTATGCTAACACACACACTTAATATTATATTTGTGTGAAGTATAGAAAAAAAAATAACATTATAAGTGGAAATTATGACTATTCTTTTTTTTTTTTTTATTTAGTTGTTTACCAAAAAAAAAAAAAAAATAATAAAACAAAGAAAAAAAATTTCTTTTGTTAATATTTAACGAGATGGAAATTAATATAGACAGTACCTATTTTATATTGAAAGGATTATATTATTTTCATTCTGTTTTATCCCGGTAGGAGTACATATACATGCTGTCTTTGATAATAATTTAAAATCAAAAACTGTATAATGTAAAGGGGGGAAGAAAACAAGCAATATAATGAAAATAAACAATGAAATGACACTTTTTGTTATTCAAAAGGAAAAATTATTACAGAAAATGATTGTGTAAATTACAATTTTTTTAACTTTTAATTCAATTCATATATACAAAAAAAAAAATGTTATTTTAATAGAGCGAAAAATTTACAATTAAGTAAATTAAAAAGAAAATTTATTTAATCTATATATGAATCATTTGATTTGATGATTTGATGAATTTCATTTGATCTACCGATCGTTAACTTTTTTTCATAATAGACTCAAAATATAGACCATAATTTATAAATAAAACCTTTGTTTTAGAACAAAAATCGTAAGGATGAGATTAAAAGATGAAAAACTTAACAAAAACAGTTATTTTGTTTAAAAACAACTTTTTTTTTTTTTGGGTTAATAAAGGTTAGAAAAGCAAAATGTACTCGTATATACCCATTAAATTTAGCACCTTAATAATCTGTTATACACCATTTCATTAATAAAGCAGCATTGTATATTTAAAAAAAAAAATGATTCTGCTTCTTGTGTTATTATTATCGAATTCTAAAAGCATTGATTAAAAATTATTTTAGGTACTTGTACCGTTATTTTACTTATTTATTTGAGAATTACTGAGAACCGATTTCACGGTTCGAATTTAAGATTTATTGAAGTTCAAGTTGCTGAGTTTAAGCTCGAAAAGTTATAAAATGAATTAATCAGTCTCAATTTCAACTATTTTGTCTTAAACGGCACATTTAAAATGAAATTTCTCATTGGTTTAAATTATTTTCAATAGGTGTCGTTAGTGTTTTCTTGTCATATTTGTTAAATAAAAAAAGTTGTTTACCAAGAAAACCGTTTCAAAAGAAAAAAACACAAGTGCTAAATTAATAAAAAACAAGGTAGAATGTAAGCCAACGGGTTTTAAAAGCACACATTTCTAAAGAATGTTTAGAATACAAACTGTTTAGAATTGTAACTTGAAGAAAAATTTTAAAATTTCATGTAAGTAATAAGAAAAAATGTGAAAATAGAACTTTTCTGGAATTTTGAGGGACTGTAACTGTGAAACCCTATATAAGTAAGAAAAACCGTTAATACATGTGAAAATACATTACCGGAGTTTTAATTTGTAAGCCTTGCCGAAGAAACAAGGTGCTGAAAATAGTAATTAATGGGCTACATGAAAAAGTTGTTCCATAAAATTGATTTTTATGAGACCTACCCATGGTTAAAATTTTTTTTCCTATCTTTAACGGTGTAGAAGTTTTGTAAACAGACGGAGGGACGGATGCACAGAGGGAAACTAATAAGCACATGTTTTCAAAAAATTTTTGGAAATGTGCTAAAAATAACATATAAAATTTAAAAACTAATAAGACGCAGATCTGGCATGCGTCAAAGATTTTCGATTTTCTCATCACATTGTAGATATATGGTTGGGGAACCAAAATAAATAAACCAACAAAGAAAAAAAAAGTGCAAAATATGGATAAAAGTCATGTCACCCACAATTTTATGAATTGCAAATTATTTATTAAAGTTTACAATTTATAGATTCAGTAAAGAAATATAAATCAGTTATTAAATTTAATAAATAACTGTTTGGCAATGATGCCGAAATATATATAGGCTTTATAATAAATAAATATAATATTTTAAGACTTATAAAAATAAAATATTAATAAAATTATTTTGTGGACAAAAAGTATAAATAAAAAACAATTTTTTTTTTTACTCAATAAATCTAATTAGCTCTAAGTCCTAATTAAAACTTATTTTCACAAAAAATAATTTCAATCTTGACGTTCTCAACATTATACTTTGGTATATTTTATAAATTGCTTAAACCAATATTTTTATTCTTATAACTTGTACTAAATTTTTGAGGTACAAAAAAAAAATCAACTTTAAAATATCAAAATTATAAAATAATTAAATATAATATCAAAAAGTAAAAGTTTTGAATTCCTGAATTCCCCTTTCATGCTGTAAATGAAAACATATTAACTTTGCCTAACGAAGTAAAAAAGACCCTTGAGGTACATATCTATATATTATTCAATTTGTCATTATTTTATGTTTACTGTCTATTTCGAAAAGAAAATAATATACTATATAACATTATAATAAATCCATTTATATTATCCAATCTCATTTTCAAATAATATTTACATAACAAAATACTGTCATTATTTACAGATTAGCTGATCCAATTATTAAAATAAAATGTTATTTTCAAAATAATCGATATAGATGAATGCCTTCTATGATGTTCTTAGGGGTTAAAGGATCAGAAGAATATGAATTTTAAAATAATCGATATAGATGAATGCCCTTTATGGTCTTCTTAGGGGTTAAAGCATCAGAAGAATATGAGTTTTAAAATAATCTATATAGATGAATGCCTTCTATGCTTCTCTTAGGGGTTAAAGGGGTTAGGTGTCAATTTGACTAGTCTGAGAAATACATTTTCATATTTTGTTTAAAAGCTGATTTAAGACTTGCACATATTTATAATAATAAATAAAAGTTAGTGAAGTTTTATTTAAACAGTTAGGCAAAGTTCTACAAAATTAATATTTTTTGCTACATTTCTCAAAAAACTCTGTCCCTCCATCTCTCCATCCGACCGTTTATTATTCCGTTTTTTTACGAAACTTCTACACTGTTAAATCTAGAGAAATAAAATTTTAACCATGCATAGGTCTCGTTAAAAAATTAGTGATGTAGAGCAACATTTTTTGTAGCCCCACCCATTAAACGGGAATTGCAACTCCTCAAATTTTATAAAGCCCTATTTTCTAATATGTACATCTCAAGTGTATGTATTTGTGCATCCTGCCAAACGACAGGACATTGTTTTATATTTAGAAACTTTTATCAAAACAAAATAGTTTGTTGCAATTTGATATTTAAATGTAGGTGAAAAAAAAATTTTACAAAATTTTGCTTGCTCCATAAATCTTCGGAACACTTTTAGTTAGAACCTTGAAATTTTAAGAGAAGAAAGATCTTTCAAAATTAGCACAAATTACATTAGAAATTTTTTTTGTACTTTATCGCCTGTTTAAAAGGTAAAAAAATTAACAGTTTACTATTTTTAGACACTTGTAACTTTGGCAGCTGTACAGATTTTTTCAAAGTAAAACGCAAAAAATAAAGCTTCAATATTATAATTTTACATAATATTATGGTAAAAGCTTTTCCTTCAAATTGAGAAAGGTGTCTCTTGATTTTTCACAATTTTTTCTTACATAAGTATAAAATTCTAAGATACTTTACAAATTTTGCTACAAGTTACAAACCTTAATTTCTAAACTGTTTTGGTTATCTTTTAAAAAATGTGCGTTTTCAAAAACCTTTAGTTTTACATTCTGACTTGTTTGTTTTTTTTTTGCAAACAATCAACAAAGTTAAAAGCATTTGTTAAAAAGTACTGATAATGCTGTCATTTTAAAATTGCTATATTAAATGCAATACATATAATATATTACAAAACATTAAAGCACTTTTCATCTCCACAAACCACAATATTATCATTTAAAGCATCAATAGTTGTCAGTAATATTTTAAACAAAACAAAAATTTAAATTTAATTTCCTTCAGGCAATCAACAAAGTTATCATGACGTGTATCGATCATTTTTGTATTACATTTTCTGATAGAAGACCTCATCATGTCATGTTATACAAAACTCTATTGTAATGTTTCTCTTTTTTGTTTTTTTTTTTTTTTTTTTTGCAATAAAAAATAGTTTTTGATAAATATTTGTATATACATTTCATCAAATTGTTGTCCCAGTTTTAATATAAATCATCATTGAATTTTTCGACATTCATATAAATAAAATAATAAAAAAAAAATATAAGAATTTTTTTATTATAATAAAAAAGTGTTAAAAAGTATAATATTGCATTCAATATCATTATGATATTTTTATTGTGCAATTTATTATATTTGGAATGTTTTTTTTTTTTTTTGACTATAAAAAATGCAAAACAATATAAAAATAACGTTTAACTAAAAAAATAAAATGCTTTTTAAATGGATTTTAAATGTTTATTATAAAGTAGGCAGCTACTGCAGACACAATATTTTGTAAAAAATATTATTCAAGCCAACGATAGAAGCTTATTTCTAATTTAGTCCATTGTCAATGATATGGGTTATAAATCATTTTTATTTATTAATATTATTGGCTTAATTTGGCTTAATTTTCCTTTCAACCGTCAAGATTTGTAACCACACTTCATTTATTAATACGACATATTAACCAGTCAGACATGAAACACTTTTCACAAATCATTTACTTATTTATATGTTCAAAGCACACAAGACATCTTCAATTAAAAAAAAACTACCTGTACTAGCAGTGCAGAGTTTTAACCAGTACTCCCTCGGTTAATAAATCACTTATTTAACACCTCGGCCACCTAGGCTATATTAATAGTACAAATTACATAGGGTAATGCAATATTACTAAATAATTGGAAACTAAGGCTATTATAGGTCGAATACTGTTATTAATTTATACACGAATATTATTTATTTTGTTTATATCTATAATTGTAATTTAGTAGTTTTCAGCCACACACTATATATTATGACATTCCACTTAGCTTTTAATGTAAGTACATATTGGAAACGATTTTTCTATTACAAAATTTACATTAATTTATATAACATAAATATACGTATGTATGTTTAGAATTATGATTTTTTTTGTTTTCTTTTGGAAACAAGAAATTTTGTATCCTATACAAATTTTGTATCCTATACAAATTTTTTGTGATTTAGACGGCACGACACGATAAAATATAATATACGTACAACCAGCTACAAGACCTAATATATTATTTGTATGTACACTATTTTTGGTACAAAAGAGGATTTGTTTATTATTAAATCACTTGCTCCCTGTGCTGGATTTGAATCAGCACTCACTCAGTTATAATCCACGTGCTTAACAACCATGGTGCCTTTCAAATCATATTTATTTATTTATTTATTTATTTATATTAATATTACATATATTAATGTAGTGCAATATTATTGAACCATCGGCTACTAAGGCCATTATAGGTTTTTATACTATTATTAAATTATATACTAATATTATTTATTTTGTTTATATTATATACTATATATTTACATTATATTGGGTCGTAAGGGGGTTATGTAAAGAAAAAACTTCGACCTGTGCAGGGATCGAACCCACACTCCTTCGTTCAAATCATATTTATTTATTTATTTATTTATATTAATATTACATACATAAATGTAATGCAATATTATTCAACCATCGGCTACTGAGGCCATTATAGGTTTTTTTATACTATTATTAAATTATATACTAATATTATTTATTTTGTTTATATTATATACTATATATTTACATTATATTTGGTCGTAAGGGGGGTATGTAAAGAAAAAACACTTACGACTTGTGCAGGGATCGAACCCACACTCCTTCGGTTATTACGCCACACGCCTACCCACTAGGCTACCGAAGCCCCTCAAATCATATTTAACACTATTAATTCTTTACATTCAAAAAATTGCATACTTTTAGGAATATATTTTTAAAAAATGTATTTCTTTTTTAAAACTTTAAATTTTTATTGCATTTATTTTGGAAAATTTAAAAAGTTTTATAATGGACTTGGATACTATATACTATTTACTGGATATTATTTACTATAAAAACATTTTGATGTATTTTGATAAATTATAAGACAAAATATTGGTGGGTATAATATTTTAAGAGAATTTATAATATTTAAAATTAATGTTGTAAATTATCAATTGTACGGAAATACTTATATTATATTGGCATCTATAAATATTATGACAAATTTCATTGTTTTATTATAATAAAAGACAATTTTAATTATTAAACTTATAATTCAAATACCAAAAATTATTAAAATACCTATACATACTTAACTGTCATAAAATGTAAATTTGTCAATAAAAAACTTTCAATATTGTTAAATTTTATATTTTGTTGAAAAGAAAATTGAAGTTTCAAACAATACAAAATTCTCATTTATCATTTTATTAAACTTCTATACAAAATCTATATAAAATAATTATGATACATTGAAAATGGCACAAAGAAAAATTAAACTAAAAACATTTTTCTTTAATAAAAAAAATATTTGTAGATCACAGTAATACATTAATTAGTTTACTCATAATATATGATAAACTACATAAATACATAACATTACGATTACAATAATATATAATCAGAATTAATTATCCTTTAAACATCCTTTTAATATTTTTCTAAGAGTTCCTAAATGAAATGCTACATTTATAAATGAAAGAAATGAAGTGGAAAAATATTTAATACCATCGAAATATCAATACGTTTAAATATCTGTGGTTACAAGAAATAATTGATTAAAAATTCACTTTACCTTGACAAATTTATTAAAATATTTCCTAATCTTTCCAAGATTTTATCTCTAAGAAATCATATAGACAATTTCCATCTGCCAATAACAACAAATTGAATACATCAAGATTAAAATAGGAAAATCATTGATACTTTAAAATTCTGATGATTTCCATTAAAATGTTGCAAACCACCAAACACAAACATTTCAATAAATATTCAACGGATTATCTAATATCTGGTATTGAAAGTTTAAGTTAAGAATAAACTAGAGCAATATTGACCAAATAGTCAAATTCTATGTTAAAATATAACACAAAGCCTCATTTAGTTTTTTAAGTTTTGCAAGACTAAATCGATACAAAATTAAACTTAAAAAAGAAAACCTAATATTTGATATGAATTCCATATAAGATAATCCACCAAGTTCTCTAGCGATAAAATACTTTTGAATAAAACTATTGGATATAACAAATTTTCAATGAACGACAATATCTGATTTGAGTATTGGTTATTTTTACATCACTAATAAATTTATTTTATATATGTACATACATATATATATGTATTTTTTTAATTTTCCATAGAATGTTAATTGTTTTTTAGAACATATTTCTAAATTTTTTTAAGAATTTGCTTATTAGTTTGATTGTATCCGTTGATCTGTGTGTTCCTCTGTCTGTCTGTCTGTCTGTTTAGAAAACTTCTACATCCTTAAAGATAGAGTAATACAATTTTAACCATGGTTAGCAGTCATAAAAAAATTAATGATGAAGAATAACTTTTTTATATAGCACAATTAGGAAGCTACAGATCTTTAAACTTCAAAAAAAAGAGCCTTCTTTTCAAACTTGGATACATCAGGTCCAGCTAAATATTTTTTTAATCTAAAAATATCAAACGACAGGACTTCTTTTTTTTATTTTTTAAAATAATATCAAAATTATATAATATATTTTTTAAATTTAATATTTAAATTTACCGTTATATGAAAACAACATTTTTCAAGATTTTGTTTCCTTCGTATTTTCAAAACAGTTTTAGTTAAAACTTTTGAAATTTAATATAATAAAATAAGAGAGATCCTACAGAATTAGCATAAGTTGTCGCAGAAAATTTTTTCGTACCACCTCCTGTTTAAGAGCTATGAGGCATCAAAAATTGGAAATTAACTATTTTCAAATATCTGTAACATAGGCATCTGTACAATTCTTTCCAAATTAATACGCAAAAATTGAAGCTTTAATATCATACTTTACATACCTAAATAATTTTTCTGGATTGCATTATAAGATTTGTGGGTTATTTAGGGTTTGTAAAAGTAAAATTCTAACATAAGATTTTTACATGTTTTAACAGCTTTCCTTAACTGTAAAGGGTTTGTTTAAAACGAAAGGAACTGTTTCTTGATTTTTCACAATTTTTCTTATATTTGGTGCAAATCACAATTCTAAACCGTTTGTATTGTCTTTTGGCAAAATGTGAACTTTTTAAAAACTTTGGTTTACATTCTAACTTGTTTTAATTGTTCTCTGGAATCAGGAAAAATTTTTATTTAACATTTTTATTTCGTTTTTCTTTTTTTTTTTTTTGTTTTGGCAAGACAATAAACAACCAAAAACTATAAGAATATTATCATATTTGTTTTTTTATTTAACAAAACAACAACAAAAAGGATAAGAAATATAAAGAATAAATATTTTGATAAGAAAAACCAGAATACTAAACAAAGTTTTATATTTTATATGTACATTTTAACATTAAACTAATTGTTTTTTGATTTGTTTTAATACATTCGAATGCACAGATATCAAAATTTATAAAACATATTCTACATATTGTATATTCACTTAACTAACCAAATCAATGAAACAAATACATATTTGAAGTTTATAAAAATGTTCACATATACCTATAAATTTTATCCTATTGGTCTTTCCAAATAGGTACTGAATCTAAAACAGAACTTAAAAAAAAATTTAATGAATTTAAAAATTGAATAAAAATAAAAAATAAAATTTCAACCCTTTATTGCAAACGTTTTGTTAAGAGATACAATTATATATTTGAATACAAGCTACCATATTGTTTATTTATTAAAGAAAATAACCTAAATATCAATTTAATTAAAACTAAAATTTTTAATTTTAATTTAAAGAAAATTCAATGGAAATTGTAATTATAATTTGTATAGAAATGATATTTGAAATTAATTATTTGGAATAAATTGAAAATATCTTCTAAAGACTAGCTATAATATTTATACAAAGGGAAATAGATTAGATGGATGTTCTATAAGTATAATATGTTAGTTGAAATGAAAATAAATTGGGGTATTAAAGATCAGGTAATTAAAGATTAAAAATAAATTCGGAAAAAATTTGAAACAATTGAAACTAAGAATTTGTGGATAATGTATTAAAAACCATTCCGATCATCGATGAAAACTTTGCTTCTATCATTCTTATGTCAAATGAAAAACTATCATCGCCTAACCAAAAATTCGTCGTCGATGAAATTTAGGTATTTTTTATTTTTTTTTGACATTTTTATCTTTATAATTTATCTTTATCAAATTTTTTTTTCATTAAATTCTTCATTTATTCTTTTTTATTTTTGGTTTCGCTATAATTATGTTTCATTTGATGTAAAATAGTTAAGTAAAGTGATAGTTTCACCGACAGTTGATGGTCGAAACTTGGTGTTTATAGCTTAAAGGAAAATTTAAAATTACTAGTGTCATTCTGTGTTCGAAATTTAAGCGAATTATAGGAGTTCATTTGTCTGGTATTATCATTTGACTGTATTTCATTTGGCTGTATTTTACTTGACTGTATTTCATTTGATTGTTTTTCATTTGACTGGATTTCATTTGTAACCAACTCTAAAATCTCCTCTAATTATATGTTTTACATAGATATTTCAACAAACAAAATATTTAAAAGCATGAGGACTGCCACCCTCAAACCCATGTTAAACAAATTATTGAAACTCTGATTTCGTAATCAACTTTAAAATTCTCCTAATTGTATGTTTTACATACAGTCAAATGATAATAAAGGCAACTTGCAAAAAATATAGGCAAATAATTTTTATTGACACGCATATGATCCAAAAGGTAGATTTATTTTAAAAACTCTTTCTATTGAAATTGTTGTTGCTGTAAAGAACCATTATGCGCGTTAATTAATGTTTACTTTGATTAGTTTTTGAATATTTTTCTTAATCAAAAAATAGCTAACAATTTTTATTTCTTACATAGAGATATGTAGATAGAGGTATCATACTATAATTATAATGATCCGATTTACTTAAAACAATTATTAGAAGAACTTATTTAATGTTCTAAATGAAGATAAGAAATAATTTTTTATGGTATATTTTATCTTTCGGTCATAACTAAACAAAAAAATATTTTTTTTGGGGGCCTCGGTGGCCTATATATTTTTTGTAAATTTTAAATCTTTAAACAGAAAAAAAAATTATAAACTGAAACAGAATTCAACACATAATATTCTATCTTACTACCCCACTCTTCAGACCACAATTAAAATTAAATTCATTTTGGGGGCCTCGATGGCCTAGTGGGTAAGAGCGTATAACATACACTGTAAACACCGAGGGAGTGTGGGTTCGAAGCCCACACAAGTCGTAAGAGTAATAACATGTATAGCCACCTTATAACATGTCGGCCCCTTATAACATGTATAGCCACGTCTGAAAAGGAAAGGCTGTGTAATTTCCTTGTTACATTTATGTAACATTGTAAAATTACAACATAGAAAATATAGAATGTACCTATATATAAAAAAATTTTTGTACGGCAAAAAAATAATTGAATCGAAACCAGAAATGGATTAAAATTCTACGATAAAAAAAATAATTGAGTCACAACCGGAATAATTACATTTCTATATATATTTATGTTGTATCCTAAAAAAAAAATTAAGTCTCAAGCTCAACCGAAATTTTATATTGGTTTTTCACCTCAAATATACCTAAAATATAAAAAAAAAAAGATTCGACAGATCAGAAAAAGAAAACCTTTCTTTTGTCTATTATTTCATTAAAATTACTTCAATAATTTTTGCTCAAAATGTTTCAATTTCATTATATGGAGAAAAACATTCGATTAAATATGTTGATTATATTCTATACTAATAAAAATATTGGTTACATTTTTTTTTTTTTTTTTGTTAAGATAACGAATCCATATAACTCAGGAGTTATTTTCATAATCAGTAGAAACAGTAAACATACTATTATTTAGATAAAAATTTAAATATATTTTAAATATTAATATCCTCCTAACACAAAAGAAATGCTTTCCACAACAGTTTAACGGCTATTAAATTCTAAAACAAAAGAAACTAAATCAGAACGCTCCAGCTGTTATAAAAAAAATATAAATACATATTGTTCTCAATTACCATCTAATATATATACTAAACAATTCAATTTGTTCAATAGATAAATAAAAAATCACTGATAAAAAAAAATTTAATATACGATATATTTACGATATTTAACTCAATATACGATACAACAAAAGAAAAAAAAATAATGATCAAATTTTATTACTCTCAACCGGCTCCTTATCTTCCTTTTTTCTTTTTTTCCTTTTAATATATTTTCATTTTTCATATTTAAATCGTTTACAATCTATAAAAATTTCTCTTTACACTAAAAAGAAAATCACTGAAAATTATTTAATAAGCGCCGAAAATCATTAAATCATAAATCATCTTTTCTCCATTAAAAAAAAATTGTGGAAAAAAAAAACAATTCGCTTAATTTAGCAAAAATTTTTGCTGCCTTTCAAAAATTTTCTTCTTTTTTTTTTTGGTTTTGTTTTTTTTTTTTGTTTTTCTTCAATCAATTGCCACATTTACCCATTATTATTATATTGTTTTCTTAGTTTATTAGAAATTTTCCGTTAAAAAAAATATTATAATTCAGTCATCATACATATATACAAACCTAACAATAGTCTCTAATAAAGACTATATTCAACTTTTATCAAAGTTTTTAATATGCTTTCTATCTAACAAAAAAAAGGGAGATTTTTAGTCCTCCGATTAAATATACCTATAGGTATAGGAAATTAAACAAGAATTTCTATTGAATTTTTCATAGTTCTGGTTTTTTTTTTTTTCAATTCTAGCCCAGATTTGTTGTATATACATTTTTTGGTTTTGGTTTACCAACCCCTCAATAACAACAAAAAGATGTTTAAAAAACTGGTAATAACAACAAAATACAAGAAATGTGAATGAATTTTACAATCAGAAATATCAAGAGAAATAAAGAATAATAATGGTTAATAGCTAAATCTAAGCAAATACCCATTTTTTTTTTTTGGTTTAGTCCTGCCATAAATACTTTCACCCATATCCTATTTTGCAATCTGGTTTTAATTTTTTCATGATTTCTTTTGATGCTGAATGTATAAAAATGAAAACAAAAAAAGCAAAAAAAAAACTATTAGGATACATTTTAATCTATAGATAGCCCAGATGTTCTTCCTTTCAAAATGATTTAATTTGAATTCTTCATCTCCAGACATTTTAATAAATTGTTATTTTATAAATTTTAATATAAAAAAAATGAAACAAGAAGAATTAACTTTACATCATCATTCATTTCTATATTTTTTCTATTTTAAATGTTTTTTTATAGTTACGTTATTTTGAAATAGTGTCTGGAATTGTAATTTGGGTCATCACTTCTTTAACAATAGACAATGATGGTATTGTAACAAATAAAGTTGTTCTAAATAGTTTTTTGTTTTTTTTTTTTTTTGGCTGAGTAAAGAAAATTTTTTAGCTTAAAGCGATTGAGAAAATGAAAAAGCCTCTACATTGGTCTGAGTATCGACTAAAGAAATACTTAGATGGTAGGCATATTATTGCAGCATTTAGGAAAATTTTAAAAAGCTGTAATTTTAACTAGAACCATATTTTATAGATTGTTAAAATGTAAAACTGATATACACTCGTAAACATATTATAATAACAAATATAAGGATCAAAATAAAGCATGATGATTTAAAGATGAAGATAAAGCATGATGATGCAGGATAATACAATAAAAAGTTTCTTGCTTACGATTTCTAGAAGAAAGTATAGAGAAATTCAGAAATAGCAGAATTGAATATGATCCGTTTAATCATACTTAAACTTCACAAACTTTTGGAAAATTGCCTCAGCGATAACTAAGAATCTTGATGATAGAAGTTAAGCAAAATACATTCAGTTATGGATCATCAATCATAAGCCTATGACACAGGTCCCAAAATCCAAGTGAAACAAATTTAAATGAAATGAGTACACAGTACCAAATTTTAACTCAATTGAAGACATTTAAAATATAGTATTTTTTATTATTAAAAGAAAAAGGTAAATCCTAAAGTGCCAATTAAATAAAAACTAAATCTATAATGCATTACAAAAAAAAAAAAAAAAAATTGGAACCAAATGTAAAATTTAGATATAGTATCTGACCTGAATCTGTAAAGATATCATAAATCTTGAAATTCTTAACCATTATAAGTAGACATTATATTTTTTCTTTGGTATGAGGCATCAAAAATCTAATGCTGACCCATCTTTTTAATGTTTAAAAAAAACATCAGAAATACAAAAAAAAAAGAAACAAAAAACAAAAATTAGATAAAATTTACTATATTGTATAATATTATGACTTCTAAAATTATAACGATTATTTTGCGAAAAGATTACCAACATTTCAAATTTTTTTTTTTTTTATTTTACCTTCTTTTGACTTCAATAAAAATAATCAAAAAATAAAATGGTGAAAAATACGTATTTTCCCCTTGTTGTAATCTTTATTTCGTTCTGATGACGAAGTAAAAGTAAAAAAAAAAAAAAAAAAAAGAAGAAAATTATCAGTTTCCGTTTTTTATCATCTGAAAAGAAAATTCATTTCTACAACTAACTGTAAAAAATTTCTCATATATTATTATTATTTCTATGATTCTTCTTTGTTCAATGTGCCTAGTCTTAATAATCATAATAACTGAAAAAGAACTTAAAGAAAACGAAAACGAAACCTTAATAATGAACCATTAAAACAGAATGGTGTGATGAAACTACAAATTTATAGTAGTAAAATATTAGGAAAGAGGATATAAAAGTTAAGCAGCTAAAGAAGCTATATACTAAAAAGGAGAATCATATGCCTATCAATATCCTTTATGAGGCTTTAATCTTTACCTTTTGGTTCGTTTGTTTTTGATACCTCTAAGATTTTTTTGTTTTGTTTGTTCTAAATGTTGTGCTAGACAGTGTGTAAATAAATAAAAATGAAATAGAAAACCATAAAAGAATTAAAAAAAAAAAACAGAGATAGAAGAAAAAAAGGAAATAAATGTTTTCTAAAGAACTTTTGAATATTATTTTGAAAGCAATGCGCTATAGTTTGTAGGCAAAAAAAAAAATGTCTTAAAGAAATATTGAAAATGGGAATAAAACCAAAAATAAAAGAAAAAAAAACTAAAATTAAATCTAACAATATGAATTTAATCGGTTTTACTGAATTGAACTGTACTTTATGTGCATAAATCATTAGTACTACACAGTTTATAAAACTTCAAAGCTAAACGGTTGGCATTACTAAAGACATTAAGAGATTAGAAATAATAACAATATTGAAACTAAGCTTCTCAAAAGATTTTATGTAAGAGGCCTTTAGGTTCTTAATGTAATGTAACGCTATAAGGATAAACTGTTACACTTGAACTTCGATTTCAAAACAAAAGGAAATTGTATTGTTAATACCTTTTAGAACTTCATTTATCAACATTTATTGTATTTTTATGCCTAACTTAAAGATATCTACTCTGTAAATGTGGACATTGTGTTTAGTGACTACTTTTTAAAATGAAAAGAAGCAAATTAAATTTTAAATAATTTCAAAGGAATTTTTTATTTATATCCTAGTCAAAAGTATGCAATAAGGTTATATAACAATACAACAGATTAATTAAGAATATTATTTTCAAAAATTTTCTTTTTCACCAAATCTTTGCTCAATTTTAATTGGCATTTACTTGCAAAATAATAAATACTAAAATGAAATACAATCCATAAATCCCAAATAAAGTGGTGTAGGAAGTCAACAAAAGGAAGATTATTTATGTAGAAAAAAAAAATAAAACTCAATAAGTTTGTTTCTCTTTTTTAACTGTATTGGGGAAGTGCAAAAATCAATTTCATTTTTCAAGTGGAAAATTATTATAAGTGGTTTCTAAGAAGAAAATAATTTCTTTTTTTTAATATTGTTTTATAGAAAATTTAAAATTAATTTTTCAACATTACAATATTATGTCACTTTAGTATGACAATACTTGAAATTTGGAATATCCTCAAAATATACTATTTTCATTCTAATTAGGTATCTCTTAATTCATATAAAATATTTATATTTAAGAGTGAATGATATCCCAACGATTTCTTTAAAAATACAATTGATCTCTTACTAACAATAAAAATTCCTAAAATATGAATAGAAATTGATTACGAGTACAAAGAAATAAGAAATCTTTTAAATGAACTCGATTAATTCGGTAATAGTTTAACAAACGCTTAATGACATAATTTACCTAATCTAGAGGTGCAAAAAGAGGTGCATTAAAGAGAATAAAATCATGAATTTTCAAAATTTGACTGGAACTTTAAATCTTAAAGTTTTTATAAAATAGTTTTCTTTATCTAATCATTTTTAAACAATTTCCTAACTTATTATAAATTTTCAAAAACTACTTGACTAAAATAAATTGAATAAAGTTGTAGTCAAAAGTGAGGAAGCCTTCACAAAAGAATTCAATCAAAAAATCTGATAACAAAATTATTTCAATAGTTTTTATATTTCCTTATATTGAGTAAAAGGATTGTATTGGTAATAAATAATTTATAAATTGGTTATGATCAGTTCCAACAACCGAAAATAGATTTTTTTTATATTTAATGATAACTTAAAAACGATTACTTCTAAACTTGAGACTTAAATTTATTTAAACTTTTTTAGATTTTATTTTTTATAGTATAATATTTAAATTTATATTTACCATAAGATTATAAAGATTAGAAGATTTTAAAGTTGAAGCTTTAGTGAACACAAATTATTTTAGGGAAACGTTCTCAAATCATAAAATTAGAAAATGCCGAAAATTTAAAATTCAAAATTTAAACGTTTCAAAATTATCTGCTTATGTTTACCGAATCATTTTAATAAAATCGTGATTGATATCAGCAACGAGATTACGATAGGAGTTACAGAAGTAAAAAATAGCTATACCATTATCAGTGAATCTGCTCTTCAAATATTGACATAAATATAACTTTCAATACTTATTACACATATTAATTAATACATATTAAGAAATGTATTGGCTCAAGCATTTGAATCCAGTATCCAGATACATTTTTAAAATTGTCACACTATTATCCATATCCTTTTGTACTTCTGAGTCATTATAATGCTTTGCAGTTAGGGTATCTTCTGTAATTCCCATTAGTAGTTTTAATGGGTAGTTTAATGGGTAAAATAGGTAATTTTAATGGGTTAAATAATCGCATACAACCAATTAAGTGAGAAAAGCTATATCAATTGGGATTTATAACAAAGTATACGAAAAAGTCAATTGGATCACATTCATTTCTTTAGATTTATAGAAAAAGAAAATAAGAGTATTATAAATTATTATTATCATTTTCAATAGAAAATAAGATACAAAGCTGAGATTATGGTACCTATAAGCACCAAATATTATACTTCAAAATTCTGTTGTTATTTTAAATAGCCGGTTAATTAAAAAACTTTTTTTATCTTAAGATTTAATTTTTTGTTGTTATCATTCATAAAACAAAAAAAAAAAAAAAAAGATTATATTTAAGAAGAAAAGTTTTCATAGATTCTTTTGTATACGTTTTCTTCTTTACTTAAGATTTAAGTATTCTTAATCAACAATAGTCAGTATTATAGTCCCACAATCAAAATTTTGATAATTTAAATAAAAATAAAAACAAACTAAGACTGAAACTACTTTTTTGTTGAAAATTTCTTGTTTAACTTTTTCGATATATAAAAATTTGTTGTATTTTATTTTAGGCAAAAAAAAAATTTGTAATTTGTATATTTTTTTTTGTATATTAAGTAGGTCTTGATTCTTTAATTTAGGATAATCTTTAATTTCAAACAAACAAAAAATTTTATAAATTTATTTTTTAAATTTTGTTCTATTTTTATCACAAATTTTTAATATAATCAAAAAAATACAAAATGTTATTTTAAAAACAGACCATGATGGGATATTTCTTTTGTTTGGGATTGTTCTATAAATTTGAATATTTTAATAATTTTTATACAAAAAATAAAATGTTTTTGCATAGCAATAACATACCACTTTAGATGCTTAAGCCAACAATAAACAATTTGAAGAAAAAATGTGTTAAAGTGCCGAATATACATAGCTCTTAATGGTATTTCTTTTTTCTCTTCCACTCTACCACTAGAAAGTATAGGGTATAGTATACTAAGTTATATACTATATTTGACTAAGCTTCCGCTTTGTTTAATCATTATTTTTTATATTGAAGCTGCAATCTTTCGATTAGAAAACCGACGATTTTATCTCTACGCTATTAATCTGATCTTGTTCATATTTAATTATTATTTTTTATTCTTTTCAAAATTTAAATATGAGAAACTAACAACATCAAGTAGAGAAAAAATAAGAGCACTGAGGTTGTTTTTAACAAATACATTCTGTTTTATAATTTGCCATTGTTTAAATTTTATTAATTTCCTTACTTTTTCGAAAATGTAGTATAAGAAAAGGAATTAGGTTACGTTCATATCCGTTGATTTATGAAATTTTATATACGAACGGCATTTCGAAAATTTTTTAATAAAGGTAAGTGGAATATTCATGACAAAAACAAATAAGTTTTGCAATAAGGAGACAAAAAAAAATAAGTTTTGTAGTAAGTAGATCGTGCAACTAAACGCAGGAATCAAATTAGTTTTTTTTTCTTTAATATCGACATTAAAATTAATTCGATAATCAAAAGTACAACAGCCATTGTAAACACCAAAATTTGTAACATCGCTGCTTGAAAACGACAAAAAACTCCCTTATCGCAGAAGTTTGATAAAAACAAATCTAATTTATTTTGGAAAACTTCTAGAAGGAAACATACCAGCATTTTTCAAAAGGCTTACTTAATTTACTTTTTGTAAAACTTTTGAAAACGGCCACACCATACGATCTAACTTGCCTCTCCTCTCTTTTTAGCACATTTAAAAAAAAAAAGACATTGTGAAATTTGCTTATTTCTTTCACTCTGTCCTTTTGTCTATCATGTCCCTCTGTCTATTAATAAAACTTGTCATACAGTAAGTAACTCCACCAACTACGAAGTTAGAGCCCCTTAAAATAAGGCAAAACTCTATTTTTAAAATTATCTATCTATCTCTATTTTAAATGGAAGTAGTACTGAATCACATGGACTCGAAGTCATTAATTTCAGAAACACTACATTAGATAATTATAACTACGCAGTTACTATCCTATTAGATCTGAAAAAAAGCACAGTTAATCATGATATACTACTTCGACACTGTGAATCATGATATACTACTAAATTGTCTTTATAACATGGGTATTAGAGTAATCCCAGCCAATTTATTTAAGTTTTACTTGAAATGTCGTAAAATTAAAACTCGAATAAATGATTATATTAGTGATGAAGAAAGTCTACCAATTGGAGTTCCTCAGGGCACAGTTCTTGGTCCAATTATTTACTTAGCTTATGTAAATAGTTTCAACCAAATTGGGGTAACAGGGCATCATTCAATGTTTGGTGATGATAAAATAATTTTATATAAAAGTAAAAACACTAACCAACTTGAAGAAGACATTAATAGTGACTTACATAAAGTTAGCGAGTGGTTAAATAATAGCAGATTAACAATTAACGTAGCTAAAACTGAGTTCTTATTATTTAAGCAAAAAAATAAAGAAAATATTAATTTATCAATCAATCAACATCAATCAATAACCAATAAAAAGAGTAAAATCAGCTAAATATTTAGGCTTACACGCTTAGACCTGTCCCGAAAAATAAATTTAAAATTGCTATTTTATTCTCATATCCAGTCTAAAATACGGTATTTAATCACAATTTGGAGTCAGGGTTGCAAAACATTATAAAATCAGTTACCGTACTTACTAACAGAGCCATAAAAATCTTATACATACTACATTATGATTACTCAATAACATTGTTATATACTGATTGCAAACTACCCTTTGTCGAACAAACAATATTTTCGGAAAACTGTAAGCTGATTTATAAATTATCTAACAACTTAATCAAAAGCAATCTTATACTACAAACAAATGCCTCAATTAATAATTATAACACAAGAAGTGAGGAGAATTTTCGACTGGGAGCTTCTAGAACTGAAAAAATGTATTAATGTAATATTAGGCAATATTGCATTATATTGTATTAGATGTAAGTTAGTATTTAAGAGAGATTTATACCAGTTTTTTTTTTTACTGTTTAAAAAAAAAAACAAAAAAATTCTTTACTTTAGACACCTGTGTATATATTTATCGCAAATATAAAACATCAAAATTACAGCTACCATTACATTTTTCTTAAAACTCAATAGAAAGTATCGTTTGATTTTCATAATTGTTTCATTATTGAATTTTCCTTTTTGAAATTGCAGACCTTTTTCATTATGATATAACTCCGCAAAATTTAAAGATCCTATACGAAAGAGAAGCAGTTCCGACTAACAGTTTTATTTGATTTTTTCTGAACATAATTTTCAATACCATTTTATATTGCAATTTTATTTTTTATCTTATAATTTTCTTTTTTCTATAATACTTATATCAATTTTTAAATAAACCTGAATTGGATTAAATATTTTTAATAAATAAATATAATAATAATAATGTAATAATTAACATAGAAACATTTTCTATCCTCGTTTCAAAAGTAACCTGGGGTAAGTATATTTAACTATATTTTTAAAAATATTTTTTTTTTAATATTCTCTTTTTTATGTTTCTCAAAATAAAATCTTTTAAATTTAGCTTTTGAACCATTCTTCTTAACATGCGTGCCATAAATAAATCACATCCAGTCTGAATAGAAATTATAAAAAAACTTATTTCAAACTTATAAAATGATTTCAAATTAAATTAAATAATTCATCCTAAAGATCTTTAATTTTAAAACAAATCACTAACTTTTTAACCGAAATTTAAAAATTGATTTAAAAATAATTTTTTATTTTACTCTTTTCTCAAAACAAAAAAAAAAAAGAAATGTTTTAACATCAACCTTGAAAAGTCAATATTGAAAAAAAACAATTTTCATTTAACAGCTCTTTTTTTTTTTTTTTTTGTTTTTTTTTAATACATAATTAAATTTCATTACAGTCATTAAATGATTAATGTTTGGACATTTTTTGAAACAATGGCATTTTAAAAATGTAAAAATTCAAAAATTCAAAAAAAAAAATAAACAAATTTAATTTGAAAAAAGAAAATACCAAAAAGGAACCGAAAATAAACTTTTTCTAAAAATAATTAAAAATAAAGGAAAAAAATAAACCGAAATGAAAAACTCCTAATAAAACCGTAGTAAATTTTACTCATACTCCTCTGTCAATATTTTATTTTTTGTTCGTGATGACCAAAAAGGCAGAATTTTTTTTCCCATTTTTGCATTTTTTTAAATTTAATTCACGCAAAAATTTGGCAACTTTACCAAAAACAATGAATAAAATAAAAAAAAAAAAAAAGCTGGTAAGGTAGAAGTCAAGAAATTGAAATACAAACAAAAATTCCAGTCCATCATCGTCATTTTAAGTCAATAATATAACAAATCACTGACAGAAATTAAAACAAATAAACAATTATCCCTTAGGTTTATATATATATATATATTATGTATGTATGTTTTAATTTTGTTACATATTTAGTTTTAAGGCATTTTATATTATCTCTTTTACATATACCTACATAAATACACAAATACATATATTTATTACAAGAACGATAAGATACCTGAAATATTTTGTAAAATTTTTCTTTATCTATGTATAAATATCCTTTTTGACCCATACTTTTAATACTCAATTCGTGTTTGTATTTTCCTAGACCTGAAATTTTTAAACAGTAATTTAGAACAACAACATTAGTTACAATTTTTCTGAAAATATTATACTGTGTCCCTGAACCAAAGGAGCAAAATTTTCTTTAAATATATTATTTAATACCCTTAGATTTGGAAAACAAAAAAATAAATAAACAATAATAAAAGAAACGAAACTTTTTAACTTATTCAGCCCTAAAGAAAAAATTTATGACTTTATGATGGATCAAATTGTAAAAATTGTGTCGTAAATCAAATTGTCAATAATAAAAATATTTTTATTTGTAAATAGTGTACATTTATTCGACTTAATAATTACTCAATAATATCTGACTTAATAGCAATGGCTCAGTTTTGAAGTTAACGTTCTGTCAGGTGAAAGATCTGAGGCTCAAACCCTTGTGAGTGTAAATATACTAAGAAAGTATAAATAAAATAAATAATATAATTCTAATTTAATGCTTGTAAACCTCAACTACACCTGCTTAGGGGAAACGTTGATTTATTTCCTCATTGCATTGTAAATTATGAGGAGCGCAAAACAAACATTTAATAGTTAATATTATAATGATTTATAAGCGACTGATTTCTTAGATCAAGAAGTCTTATAAGATCGAAAACTTCAATTTTTAATAATTTTTATATTAGACCTAATATGAAGATGGAATTTTGATTTAAATCAAATTATTAGTGTAGATTAGATTAAATTTTCAAACTTAGAATTTATAACTGAAATTGACCACAAAAATATGAAATTTTTTTTAAAAGAAATGAAGGAATAATATTTAAACATTTAAGCAGTAATTTTTGTACGAAATGAACCAGAATAATTGAAAGAGTTATTGGCCCCGTTGCTTTGATTATTTATGAACGATGTACGCATATTCGCTTTTTACCAATCTGTTTCTTCCTTATACTGAAGTATTTTAGCTTATAAAAAAATTAAATCACGCTTTATACAGTTTCCTAATCCTTCCTGATAACATCAGTAAGTCATTTCAATATGACACCATGCATCCTAGGACATCATTCAGAGCGAATGTTTAGGCATAACATTTTATTTTTTTTTAATGCATTTCTCTGCCACATAAATGTGGACAGGAAATTACGCAGCCTTTGCTGTTCAGGCGTGGCTGTAAATGTCATAAGGTAAAATAACTCTTACGCCGTGTGTGCGATTTGAACCTACACTCACTTGGTGTTTACAGCGTATTTTATACGTTCTTACCCACTAGGCCACCGAGACCCCCATAGCATTTTATATTTTGAAATTTATATCTATGTAGATATCTATATAGTATAGGTATAGTTATACAAAACAATGGCTGCCGATAAAACAAAAAATATCATTAATTCTGAAAATACTTTCAAATAATTCCAGATTCTTTAATAATTCCATTTTTCCAAAATTAAAAATGCAAAACTTATAACAAATTGGCCTAAATTTGTTGTCATTGTAAATTTATAATTTTAATTTTCTTTTTTTTTTGTTTCTCTTTTTTTTTTTTTTATTTAATTTTGAACCCATAATATACAAATCTTTATTTTATTTCATAGATGTTGAACTTTTAGATAAATACCTATGTCTATGTTTATCCTTCAAATTTGTCTATGAGATCCTTGAAAATATCATTTTAAGAAGGAGTCATTCTCTAATTTTTCTGTTATTTTTTTTCTTTAATAATTCAAAAAAAAAAAATTTTTTTTAATTTTTCTCTTTTTATTTATTTTAGAGTCTCACGAACACAAATAAAAGGTCGAAAAGTCTACTCAAGACTTCTGTCAAAGGTTAAGGATAACAAACGAAAAGAAATAAATTTCAAAAATAATAAAACAAAAATATAAAAAGAGAGTCATAGAATAAAAAAATAACCAGTAAGTCTTATTGTAATAAACTAAGATGTCGTATATGTACATAATAATAAAAGAGACAAAAACAACAATAAAATAAAAGTTAAATTTTAAGTTTTCAAGAAAGAATTTCTATTCACGTCATAACATATTTTTTAACTCTCCTAAAGTTAACCGCACCCATTCCAAGTTATTTTCTTTATTATAACCCCCACTTTCCGAACAAAACAAAAAGGGATGGGTTCAACAAAAGAAATTCTTATAAAAACAAAGTATCCAAGTATTCAAATTATGCACGTTTACTGTATACATTTATAAATAGTAGCACTAAAATAAAAAATAAAAAAAAAATATAGAAATGAAATTTACAACAGTTTTAAAAAAAAATAAATTTTTTTTTTGCTCTCATCTTTAAAATTATAAATTTTTTCATTTGTTTTGAGTGGTTTCATCATCAAGTTTTTTACTCAAGTTTTCTAATAACTTCTGGTAATTTTTCATAACACAATAAAAAAAAGTGCAAGAATAAAAAAGACATGGGAAGTCGAAATCCAAAAGAATAAAAAAAGTAAACAGGGAAATTAAAGCACAAAAACAATAACGAGCACAGTTTAACAAAAGAAAAAACGAAAACCACGAAATTAAATCACATTCATTTGGCTGAAGACTTAGTAAATAACTAAGCCAATAGATAGCCAATAGAAAGTTTTACATCAATAATAAAAAAAGAAAGTTTATTACAGGCCAACATATACATATTGTTCTACAGCCTAATAATCACAGCCTAATACAGCCTAAGAAAATCTAACTAGCAAATAAAAACGTACAAACGTGTTATTGTATTGACGCAAAAAGTAAATGCCAGTTTATTTTTTTTTTTTATTGTTATTTTTTATTTTGTAAATATTTAAAAGTTCGTTGATATTTTATAAGCGCTGAAAGGCACCGACTGGTTTTAAAAATGTTTTTTTTTACATCTGTAGTAATGTTTAAAAAATAGTCATGAAAAACACAGAAAAAAAAAAAAAAAACAAAAAACAATCAACCAGAACAAAAACAAAGTAAAATATATAAATAAATAGAAAGAGAGCAACAAAAATATAGAAGAGAGAGACAGAAAAAGTTTGAAATTAAAGAAAAATTCTGTATATAAACAATGATGTAATGTTCTGATTGAAAATAAACCCTTTTATTTAAATTTATTTTTATTGTATACTGTCCTGTTGTATACTGTTTTATTTTCTTTCCCTCTCTCAAATTTACAAATAGAAACAAAGTTTTAAAAATAGAAAAGAAAAATTTATTTTAATGGGAAATATTTTTGACGTTAATTTTCATAAATGTCCATCAAGTTTTAACAGCGTTTAACATTTTTCAACACAGTATATATTTCCTTATTACTAGTAAGATTATACTTTTTTGATTTTTCCTTTTTTTTTTTTTTCTTGTTGTTTTAGAAAGAAAATTTTCTTAGTAAACAAAACAAAAAGTAAAATAAAATAAAATACAAAGAAAATAAAAGTTTTGTAATATGATATGAAAGCCATATTAAAATTTGTGTAAAATTATTTTCTTAAGAAATCATCCATAATATGGAGATAAAGAAAAGGGCGCAAAAGATTGAAGTGTTAAAAGCTACCTATAACAGAAGAAAATTATTCATAAAGATACCGAAAAGGAATACAGATAACTACCAGATTTTATTTTTTAGTGAAAATTCATAGTTTTGATTTTTCTTATCTTAAGATATATGGATTTTTTAACTATTTTCACAGAATGAAGTGCGCTGCTCTCTTCAATTTATTGTTTTTCTGAAAAAGTACCATAACGTTTTCTATATATCGTCCTCAGTTCTCAATCAATAATTCTTCTATTCGATGCCACCCATGGGTTCTATAATGTTGGTAACAAATATTGTAACTTTCTTCAAAATATTTCCCCAAATTTTCCTACTCATCCACCATAATTCTTAACTTCCTAATTCTATTCATCCATAAAAATCCTTTCCACATTCTTATTTTTTAAACCCAATTATACATTTTTATTAAAGATCCCATTCTAAAGCCAGATTTTAAAGGAGGTGGTTTTAGTTATAGCTAAAGTCCAACACTATTCAGATCGAATTAATGAATCAAGATCGAAGCTTTAACATAGGTCATGGGTTCAATTATTTTAAATTAAAACAAAAGATAATTGTAATGAAGACTAGTTAAATGCTAATTTAGCAAATAAATATTAATAATTTTAAAAAAAACTTAGTCTTATGCCTTAAAAAAGGCTCAAACAAAATAACGAAAAAATATCCTTTATGAATAATAAATAATTGGTCATAAAAAGATTACAATATCGTAACAGGTCATTTTAAATGAAAGATCATCAGATATGAATCCACATGAATCCAGTAGTTTAAGAGAATATGTTATAGTATACTCAACTGTATACTACGCTATGAAAATCAAACTAAATGAGTCTTTGTACGTTATAAAGCAATGATATAGATAATATATAAATATATATATGCAGTATAGGAATAATATATATAAAAGGAACTGTTAGCTAGCATGCTTAGAAACAGGTTCTAACAGGTTCTTCGAAACTATATCACTTAGTTTCAAATCTACGAGGTATTATAAAATATAATAACTTTAGTTGCGTATAACTCATTCAGATGGGACCCTATTAGCTATCATCTTGTAAATAATGGCTCTATCATCAATCCAGACCCACACAGAAGTTTAAATTTTTTTAATTATAGAAGAATCAGTCCCGGCAGATCAGTTTATCAGTCTTTTAAATCAAATATTAAAATGATGATAATCGAATCATAAATTTTTAAATACTTCTTCAGAAAAATTCGTAATTATGGTAGCAAGAAAAAAATACTTTTTGTACAAATTTAGTACAAAACACATTTTTTTGTTTTTTAATGTAAACATATCTAAACAAAAGACATGGGTATATAAAAACACCAGATAAAAACAAAAATCAAAAAGGCAAGAAAAGAACAAAAAAAAAAACATGGAAATTAAAAAGTTTTCTTTTCTAACAAAAGTTTTTAAAGACTAAAAATAAATTAAAGATCTGTGACATAAGATAATATTATTTTTCCGCCAAAAATAAGAAAACAAATAAAAAACATTAAAAGTTACAAAAATTCGTTAAGACATTACATTTTAAAAGTATATATTTATATGTATGAAAGTATGTATATATTTAATGTAAGTGGAGAATGTAATGTATTCGATAATTTTTCATTTAAATGTCATTTTATATTTTACTCATAATAGCATAAAATGTATCAGTTAAAAATGTCAGTATTTATAACAACGATGCCTAAAAGAATTTTCTTTTTATCTAAAATTAAATTATAAATATAACATTAATGTCATATTTATAGCATATCATACTACTGACAAAATAAAAAGATACTTTATCTTTATGTTATTTTCAATCAATCAGGGTTTCTTGAATTGAAGAATTGAAGATCAGAGAAACAAAATAATGAAAGGGGTTTTGTAAGATAAAATATATAAATAACTAGGAATCCTTGAAATTTTACAAGAAAAATTTAATCATAGCTTTTTAATATGATTGCATAAGATAAAATAAATATATAATTGGTAGCATATGTAGTGTGGTGAAAACTATGTTAACCTAACCTAACTATGTTAGGTTAAACACAAAATTAACAATTTTATTTTCTCTTTACACAATTAGGTGTACCTACCATGATTGTACAAACAAACACTTTAATGATTTAAACATATATTGTGCAACTTATTTTTTCCTTGCTAATCCTAGCATTTAATTTTCTTAAGTCAAAATAATGAATTTAGCCTATGCAATCAATTAAAATAATCTATAATCTATGCAATCAATTTAAATAATCTATTAGATATTAGGTAACTACTTAATGGCTATTCTTAAATCTAGGAAGTACAACCTAAGACTAATACCTCAAGTTTTCCAAAGAGTAGCAACGCTTTCCACCCCTACGTAGTTCAAATCCTTAGATGGTACAGCAATTCGTTTATTACTCGAATATCACAAAAGTGGAATCATCTATCACATCATATGTTTTCTAAAATATGATTGCATTTTTAATTTATATAGGTTTAAGAAGAACGTCAATATTTTGGTTCATCATATATCTGAAAACCTTAAACAAATTTTTACTCTATAACAGAATTTTTGCCTTGATCAAATAGTGTAGTAGTATTAAAGGTTGTTTAACCTATTTTGTGGTCAAAAATGGAAGTACTGTTTAGTGGGTTAAAGTTCCACACGTTAATAGAAGAAAAGTGCTTCTACCTCTCCTATTTAGTGTCTTTCGATAATTCCCATTTACTTGAAAAATAATTTCCCACCCGTAAAGAGAAAAACAAAAACATATTAGAGGAGTTACATCTCTGAACTCCATATTTGAAACTTATATTTTTGTTATCTTGTTCTCGCAGTTTTGACTGAATATTAATCTTGGCTTTTATCTCGTTATTGAATTTGTGAGTTGCGTTATATCTATCACCTTGTTTCTAATATCTTTAAGTAAATGTAGTTCAAAAGTAAGCATTGGATTTATCGATCTCTACTCAAGAAACTACAATGAAAGATACAAATAAAATATATGTATTGCAAACAATCATTGTAAGATTCAGTTTATAATGGATTAATAAGTTAAAAATCTTAGACCATAAAAGAATATTAAAACTTTTATTTCTTATTGATTTCTTTTATTAATGGAAAAATATGAAAATTAAATTCCCTTTTTTTGGTTTTTTTTTAATTTAAATTCTAAAAATATTTCAAAGAAAGCATCATTTACGACTTATCACTAAATTTTTGTAATTTAATGAATAAAAACATCATCATCATTCATTTTTAAAGTAATTTTATTTTAGAAACATACCTTAAATTCATAATTTACATATGGCCTTACCACGTTGATTGAATATAAAATGAAACAAATTGTATTTTCTGATACATCTAACACAGAGATAAACTTTGAAAAAAAAAAATTATAAACGCTACAGATTGTCACGATAAGTTTTATGTATGTATAATGTTCGTAATAAAAGTAAAAGAGTAAAAAAAAAATAAAATAAAATATACATTTTCAACGTAAATAACGCACAAAATGTTTTCCACAAACATATCATGTAAAATGTTTTTTTTTTTTCACAAAATTAAGTTTATATAAGATTCAAAATAAAATATACATGAAATACAGTTGAGTTTTTTTTAAAGGATGTCCTACAAAAAAATTGATGCTCTTTATTGAACCTCTAAACTTCAATGAATAATAACGAATAATTATAACCTCAAAGAGAGTACAAGTCACAATTTGAATCACTAAGTAAAAAGAAATGTAACGGTAACAAAAACCGAATATTGAATGCAAAACCTGAACAAAAAAAGCCATTATAATGTCTTTTTACTGAAAAACCGCTTCAAAAGACAAAGAAACTACATAGGATTGTTGAGGCACAGGATCATACGAATAAGAATAAATCATCTAAATATTATATACCTATATCTGAAGGAATTGTATTACTTTTCTATCCTACTATTACAATTGACTAAGAACCTGTACTTTTCTGAATTCAATGTTGAGTGGAAAGAAAATTAGACATACTTGCGTTTATAAATACATTCTATAGCATTAATTCTATCTAAACAAATTTATTAATTATCAAATATAGTATTTCATTATAATTAATTATATTTTTTTTTCCTGTTTCTATTCCCAAGGGATATCCTAAAGAAATGAGAATATCATAAAAATCTTGCCAATAACAGTATTTAAGAAATAAATAATTATTAAGAAAAGTATTGTCTTATTATTTACATTATTTTCATGAGTGAAGCACTAGAATAATAAATAGGATTGTCAATATAAAATGTAAATTTATTGGTATTAATAAAAAAAGATATATTACATAGAACTCATAAAACATTTACTTTTAATAACAGTTAAAATAATTCTAGAAGTTATCAAATTTCTATTCACCCCGCAACAAAATTAATAAAAGAGTTCTACTGTATTTAAAAACATTTCATGGTATTTAAATGTTTAATATTAAGTTCAGTTTACATTAAAAAAGAAGAAAATAAAAGAAAAAAAAAATTTTTATTTAAGGAAACATTTTAAAATTCTCTTTTCCATTTCTTATATCAAAGAAAATTTAACGAAAAAAAAGAAAAAACCTTCACCTTGAATATTCTATTTTCGTTTTAAAGTCGACGAAAAAAAAACACTAAAAAAAAAAAAAAACAAAAAACTGAAAAACTTTTATTTTAGGTCTTTAAGAAACTTTGAACTATATGTAAAACTACCCACAAAATTGTATTGTCGCACCTTAAAAAAATAAAACGAAAATTCTCTTTTTATTTTACTGTACAAATCTGTGGTATGTAAAAGTTGATGGTTAGGATATACCGTTAAATAAAAAGAAAAACACTTTTATTGTTCCAAATAATTTCATGTTGTTGTTTTTGTTGTCGTTGTTATTGTCCTTGTTGTTATTTTTTTTACAATATTTTTTTTTTTTTGTTTTTATGTTCGCCATTTGCCTTGAGTGGATAGATGTACACCAATAACAGAAATATAATAGAACTTTTCATAATGTAAATGAACTAACGGTTGTTTAAAAATGTTTTCATTAAGGAAAGAAAAATTTTGTTATACAAAAAAAAAAAAAACAAAACAAAACAAAACAAAATAAACCATGCAAAAGGAACAAAATAAAAATCATATACCGCAACCAAACAATTTTCTTTATAACAAAAATAACAGAGAAACAACAGTTGTTGTTTCAAAAGAAAAACACAAACCAAAAACCAAAAAAAAATATGTTACTACAAAAACCAAAAATTTTTCTCTTTTATGATGAAAATAATATTTAATTTAAAAAAAAAAATTTTTTTTTTTTTTTATTTGTTACAAAACCGTTGTTCAATTTGTAACACATCACGTATTATAAAATAGTATCACGAATATCTACATTAGATTTAAATTCAGTAAACTAAACTATAGTTAGTATGAAATTAACTTAATAAAAAAAAAAAAAATAACAAAATAAAAACAGGTTTTTAAGGTCCTCTTTTTTTCTTCACTAGTAGTAATAGTAGCAAAAATACGTGTAATATAGCAATAGGATGAATAAAGTAAAAGGACGTTTTTTTTCAATTTTCAAAGCAAAATTTTAATTTGTAAAAGTTCCTATTAGTTTGTTGTTAGTTTCATGGAACGTTGGTTTGTGACAGCATAACAGCTTTCGGCTCTTTTAATTTTAATATCAACTCTGTTATATTTATTTTTATATTTTTCATATTTCTTTTTCAGTTTCATTGAACAAAAAAACACATATAGTAAGTATAAAAACAGGAAATTTGTTTCGACTACTCATACCTACTGACACTTATTCTAATTTTTTTTATTTTTGTTTTTTTTTTTTTACAAAAAATATTTTCCATCTCTTTTTTTCATTTTGCTCCATTTTTTTGTTTTTCTTTCTGTTCGTTTTGTTCTTTTCTTTTTTTTTTGCTATATTCTTTGTAGGTGATTTGTCGAGGTGTATTTAAGTGAATTTTAAAAGCAATATTCTTCACAACATTAAGTGGAATACAAAGACATACACACAAAAGTAGATCTAAAGTAAAGTGAGGTCAAAAATTTTAGAACTGAAAATGAATGGGAACGCATAAAAGTAAAAAATTTTAAATGAAAACATAAAGAAGAATGTTACATTATTTAAACTTTTTTGAAGAAATATTAACGAAAAAAAAAATAAACCACAAAAAAACAAAGTATGTAATATTAAGCGGGTTTATTGTAAATAACACTTATATATGTATTATAATACACATATATATATATAAATTATTTTTATTTTCAATTTTTGGTTTTATTTAGATGTTAGATGCTTTCACCATTTTTATTTTTTTTTTCTTTTTTTTCTTTTAAGTGTTAAAAAAAAAAAAAACCTTTTAAATCATTTTAGCACTGTAAAATCTGATTCTTTCCTTTTATGGTTTTCCTTTATATTTCTGGATTGTAGGATTACAAATTCCTGAATTAAGTATACTCTATATATTATGTTATTTTTACAAAAAATATAATATTTATAAATCATTTGTGAAGAATTATTGTAAGGAATTGAAAACACGTGCAATTATATAATAATAAAATATCACGATATTATTCACGATATATACTTTAAATAATTTTCTTTAAATAATTTATTTAAATATATGTACATTCATTACCTACATTAAAAATTTCAATAAAATTATAATATTTTTATATTGAATTGTATATAAATTTTATATAGTGAGTTATAATTGTTAACTGAAATAAAATAATGGAAAAAAAAAAAATCAATCTTTTGCTTTTTTTGATTTATTTTTTTGCTTTTATCAAATAAATGAAAAATAAATATTAAACTAATGATCATTAGGTAAAATATGATTCAAGAAAGGTATAGGTTTATCTTATTCTTTGAAATATTTTTAAATTTAACCGAAGAAGATGACTGTTGGCGCTTAAAACAATAGCTCGGTTAATGATTCCTTTGGTTAAATTGAATGTCTTAAACATATAAAAGTTAAAAAAGTCGTCAAAATTAAATATGAAGTCCTGATAGGAAAACGTCTGATAGACAAAATTTTCTGCAAAGAAATTAATTTTCAGCAAAACAGAAGAACATTTTCAATCTATAATAGAAAAGAAGTTACACCAGAGTAAGACGTACAGATAGAAGGAATTTGTTAATTATGATAGGATATAATTAGTTTCTAAATTCTATTAATATCCAACCGTAATCAATATTGATTCCTAGAATGCTAGTGGATTTTCCCTTTTAGGCTTTATTTTTTTTCTTTTTCATTTTTTTGCTTTCTTAATGAAAGCTGAGCTAATGCATCAACAATCACTAGGCACAAGATGATTATAATGTACCTTGAAAACCTATCAAGTAATTGCTTACAACGTGTACAGGACTTAAAATCGCAATCGCCTGATTAATAAGCCATGTGTTTTACCACTCCGCCACCTAAAGATCTTTATATTTATCTTTATTAAAAGAAAAATGGTTTCGACTTTTTTATGACTTATGATTATTACTTATGAAAATTTATGATTTTCAATAAAAACAAAGTTGAACAAAACTGAGACGGCTTTTCTTTCTTTAGATGTCTAAAATGGTCATTATAACAACCAAAACTACCTACTTTAATGAAAAATCTTTGCCTGATTTACCGCAGACTTAAATATCTAAACTTAAGATATCTGACTCATGGCGTAGTGGTTAAGTTGCCAGTCTTTCAATCGGAGGGTCCTGCGTTCAAATTGGCCAGGTCATATATATAAAAATATGTAGTTAATTTTATATAGTAATAATGTATATCATATAATTAATAATAATAACAATAGTAATAATAATAATAATAGTAATAATAAGAGTGATAATAATAATAATAATAACTGCTACAGTCAAGCTATCTTCGGTTATATCATGTAGGAACGTGTTATATACTATTGCACGTTGTAATCCACTAATGGCCCTGACTCTTTAGTAAATAATAATAATATTAAATATTAATAATAAGTAATACTAATATCAATAATAATAGCAACTCCAGTGACAGTAATGGTTGCCTTCATTATTAATCTATGCAGGAAGGTGTTATATACTTACTGCATGTTGTAACTATTGTAACGGCTTTTGGCACTGTTAGCAAAATAGTAATAATAATAAGCGAATTCATTGTTTCCTTACAATCCCACTCCCAATCCAATGTTTCCGCATCCTATCCTTTCCTATTCCTATTCCCTAACGAAGACACTGCGTTAGCATGTAAAAGTTTCATCCCATTCTATTAGCTGGGTTTAGTCAGTAAGAATCTGACAATACCAAGGGTCAATTCTTGGTGTCTTTGGAAGATTCCCACATCCCTTACAAAAAAAAAAAAAATCAGACAAAAATATTTAATTAAAGTAGATAATTTTTGTTCTGGATGACCATATTATGCAACTCAAGAAAAAACACAGATTATATAGTAATCTTGTGACGAAGGTAAATTTTGTTATTAATTTTCTTTGTTTAACGGTCGTAAAAAAAAATCTAAAAAACTATTTCACAAAAAATTCAAAATTTTCTGAATTAAATTTGTCGGAAAATATTATAATAAACATTCCATCGAAAATATTCCATATTCCTTTAAATCATACACATACATACATATTTCCATTTCAAAACTATATTAATTTCAAAGTAGGACAATATGTATATACAATAACTTGCTTAGAATAATATTTAAGTAATATACACCTGAGTATAATAATTATACCTTAATTATATTTTTTCGTGAACAAAGTAACAAAAAAACACCTTATAATGGTATAATATTAAATAGGAGGTGGGATTTTCTTACATTTTAGGTATCAAAAAAAAAAAATATATAAAAAAAATTTGTGACAATTTAATAATAACAGAAGTAAGTGTTAAATCATTAAGGAAATTTGATTTAATTGTAGTTTATAGGCTTTTAGTCATTTTGTAATTTATACTTTGGAATTTTTTAGAAGTTTGTATTTACAGTTTGTTAGGATATTCGTGAATTTTTTTATCTTTAGGGAATTATAAAAATATAATTTATAATTAATATTATATTCATATTAAAAAATATCAAATAAATAAAATGTTTATTTCTAGGGTCATTTTGATTAATTATATTTTATATATAAAAAAAAATGCTTATTAAGTATTAAAATATTGATTAAAAATAACTTATCAGAAAATAGTGAGGGTAAATTTAAATAAAAAAAAATTATTTTGGTTATTTCTATAGTCTTAAATAAAAATATGATTAAATTTTTGTAATTAATAGTAAGAAAAAATGAATTAGAAATAAACATTTTAATAACTGACTAAAAAAAAATTGTCCGGAAGAATTATTTTTCTATAAGTACTACCCTATATTGACTAAAAGGAACTCATTCAGTTTTTCTTTTTTTTATTATATTTTCTATTTATTATAATCAAAATTAGTTCTCTTTTTGTTATAGCAAAGTAAGAACTATAATAAGGAACTAAGAAGGAATAGATCAGTGATATTTTATACTTACAAATTATATAAATTCATATATATTTGGATGGATAAACTCACCTGAAAAAAATAAATTTAAAAATATTAGTAATGATAAAATCATTTTAAATTTCGAATAAAATTTTTAATAAAATTTTAAATAACATAAGTATAAAATTTTGAACATATTAATGTACAATTTAAAAATACTAGTTAGATTTTCCGGTTCGAAATTTGGGAAATCCTATCAAACTACATCAATTATGAAAATTTGTATCTATACAACAACATATTACAGTTGGTCTATCTGAATGATAACACCAAAATATCTTATATTTACCTACCATTATGTGAGTTTTTAACCTAAAGGTTTTCTTATAAAGCGCTTGTTTTTTATTGTTTTTTAAAGGAACTAAAGAAAACTTTTATAATAGGTTTTTTTTACTGTCACTAGAAGTTTTCTGATATGTTCACCTTAATTTACTTACAAAAAACAATTTGACAACTGATAAGCCGGGTTCTAACTAGATTATATTAATGAAGCAAGTTGAACAAAGAATTTAATCAAGACAAAAAGAAAAAATGATAAATATGCCCGAATGGGTTAAAAAAATTAAAAAAAAATTTTCATTCATTTCATTCGAATTTTATTAAATTTAAGCTCAATTAGTTTAAACTCTCATATTAAGATTTCATATCGATTTAGGCAGAATAACAATAAAGAAAAAAGCATATTATGTCTAATAATAAAAATGTTCAAATTTAAAATTCAATGAAGAATGTTTGCATTAAAAAGCCAATCCTCACCTGCTTCATAGTTCCAGAACATTGTATCTTTTTAGATAAACACGATTATATTTAAGACGATAACCATGTCCTCTATTATATGACTATAAGAGACCGGCTAATGTAAAGTCATTGAATATAATCCGGGCGAAATAAATGGAGATAATTTAAATTACGAAATGTCCATACCAGAAAAAGACAAATTAATAAAGAGAAATTACTGGTGGCTGGAAAACACTTATTAACTAGAATTAATTAATAAATATACATATTGCTTTTAATTAGGTTAAGGACGTTAAGTAGGATAAGTTTTTTATCTTATAGAATGAAATAACATTATTTCGTTTTTTTTTTTATCTTTCCAATAACAAAATTAAGAAAAGAAAATATTTGTTCAAAAACTGAAAAATTAATTAACTTAAAAAACAAAACAATGCGTACAATTAATAGAAAAATTATACCAAATTTAAATATTAAATATCATTTTCAAAAAAACTGTTTTTGTTAAACTTTTTTAGGCTAAATTATTTAAATACGATTATTATGAAGAAAAATAAAGTTTAATTTAAAACAAAAAAAATGAAGAATGTTTGCATTGTCGCAGCACTATGAAAACAATTCAAAGTGACCAACGTAGAAAAAAACGTTGACATCAATTAAAAATTCTATAATATTCAAATAACGCATCTTCTTAAATATCTATTTTAATGCACGATTCTTAGAATATTTTTTAATCCAAAAACTTAACTGCCCACTTAGGTTTAGCCTAACACACTTCAAACTTTAAATACTCTAAAATAATATCACAGTTTTTATCAAAACTTAAATTTTACCCTAATCAAAATTTCAAAAGAAAATTTTAAGATAAGAAAATTTCAAAAAAGAAAAACAAAAATGTATTTTTTTTTCATTTCCTCATAAACAATTTTTTTCTAATTTGCATAAAATTAAAAAAAAAACTATATTTTAAATTCAATTTTATATTAAGTTAATCAAAAGAAAACAAACAAAGAATTTCTAAAGAAAATATTTACAACAATCAAAAAAAAAAAAAATATCCTACAAAATAAAAATAGAAAATTATCAACGCTTCAAAGAATAGACCTTTTCTTAATTTTGAGACAATTCAATTATTCAATAAAAATAAACAATGATACAAAACATTTTGTTATAGGTACATTCTTTTAATAAAAACAAATTTTCAAGTAGAAACAGAAAGTTCTGGTCCAAAAATAAGAATCTCCACACAATACATTTGACAATCATCTATTCTATAGAATTATCATATTAAAGATGTATAGGTGTTTCAGCGGGATTACAACAAATCCTTTTCTAAGGATCTTATATTTTCAAAATAGCTTATCGAGTCGGAGTAAGACTTTTAAAAGTATTAATATTTTTTTATTAATAATATTAACACATATACTAACGGTTAAAATATTAAAAGAAAAGGACTACTGAAATTCAAAAAAAAAACATCCTGAGAACAGGATGAAGAATAGAACAGTTTTAAATTAAAGCATTATCCGCCAAAAATTTATATATGTATTAAATAAAATAATAGAACAAAGTATTAGGTTTTTACGATATTGGTACAATTTTAAAATGATCATTCGACATTTTGTATCTTTTGGAGAAAAATTTAGTGTCTAGTGTCAAAAATTGCAGATTAAATTCAATCCTTAGTCATCCTTAGTCATCCATAGTCATATCTCTACTCCCTAGCCCATACCTCCCAAGCTATTAGGTTTTGCCTTCCATTATTTTGAATATAAAAAATTAGTTCGGGTTTAGTTAGTAAGAATCTGACTATACCAAGGAGGTACTCTAAGTGATTTTTTGATATTTCCACCTCCATTAGGAAAAAAAATGTTGCAGGATTTTTAAAAACTATAATTCTTTTGCACTAAAGATATTTAATAGATTTCTAAAAAACCCAATCACTATAACACATCAGTCAGTGTTATAGAGTCATACTATAAGTATGTATTTTGTAAATTTTTTAAAAATTTTTATTAATACCATTTTATTTTTCCTAAAAACAAAGTAAGCTAATTTTTCATTTCAATGTAAACCATTAACATTTTTTTTTTCAACCTTTTCTCTGTTTAAGTATTCATCCTTTAATAAAAAAAAATATTCTCCATTCAATGGCCATCAGAATTTCTTTTAAAATAAAAAATATTTCACTTCATCTAATTTTATTACATATGACTTTATTTCACTTAGACCGGGCCAAATTATCCTTAAAATTATTCCACCTTTAAAATTACTTTTTCGTACAAAAACAAAAGAAAAAAAAATATTTTTTTTTAGAGAAAAAATTACTAAAGCACCATTTCTTTCCAATTTATTATTCAACTCTAAAACAACCTTAAATAACTGAAGAGAAAAGCGAAAACAACAACCCATACTCATACCGCTTTTCATTTCTTCTTTCCTTTTCAAATATAAAAATAAATTTTCATACTTTGCATACAAATTAAATTATAGTGTATATTATAAAAGGAAAAAAAAAAAGAATAACATTTGCATTTTTATTGCGGCAACAATGTTGCTAAACAATATAATAATAAATCTTTCGGAAAAAAAAAGAAAAATTAAATATAAGATGAAAATTTAAAATACATATTTTCATCATTAAATTCAAATATGATATCATATTAATTGAAAACATATAAAAAATCTTTAAATCTTTCAAGGGACACAACAATATCACAGTATAGTGACTCGTGGGGCACCACAACAGTTTTGACTAGCTCACAAGAATTTTTAAAAACTTTTACAAAGGAACGAATATAAAACTAACATGAAATAGAAAAACGAATATTGGAATATTATGAGTAACTTTTCTTTAACCCGGTTGATCATATATCCTTGACCAATCTAACAAATTGATATCATGTTTTAGATAACAAGTACCTTGTGTATATATGATGATGTATAGTGGGACCGAAAATATGTACGTGATTTCAAAATAAAAAAAATACATCGGCATAACATGATTGAATTTATCCAAGAAAAAAAAAAAAAAACATTAAGGATAAAATTTTAAAGATTCAGTTATTTAGTAAAACTATAAAGAATCTGACAGCAATGAATTCCTAGAATTTATTTCTGAAATAAAATATAAAATATGATGTCTAGTCTCAATGAAAATTTCAATTTTCAAGTAAAAATTTTCTTTGAAATATTTTTTTTTTTTTTTTAGTATATTTTCCGCCACATAAATGTAACTAGGAAATTTCACAGCTAAATTTCACAGCCTTTCTTTTTCAGGCGTGGCTGTAAATGTCGTAAGGGCGGATTATTCTTACGACGTGTGTGGGATTCGAACCAACACTCCCTCGGTGTTTATTTTACATACTAGACCACCGAGGCCCATATAACATTTATTTTGAAAATTTATTGGAAAATTAAAATTGTGAATTAAATTCTAAAGCGAAAACATCCTTTAGAAGTTTAAAAGGAATTTAAAGGAATCAAAAGTTTAGATTAGTATATGGATAAGTCTATTTTCATCTAACAAAAATATCAACACTCTTGTTTAGACTATAGTATCTTTGTATATTAATTTGTCCGGAAAGCTTAAGCATTCCTAAAATAATTATGCGCAAAATTTTTGAAAAGCTCTATATATGAAAGAATTGTGAAACACCTATTAGGAGCAACTAAAAGGTAGGTATTTGGTAAAAATTATTGGGAATTTTTCAAATTGAATTTCTTCTAAAATCTCTTCCTTTGGTTAAAATTTCATTATTTCAAGTTATTATAATACATTTCAAACGAAATTTACAATTCATCACATATTAACAAAAAAAAAAAAATAAATAAAATTTCAATTTCATTTAAGCATAAAAAATATGAAAAATATATATACAAAGATGTTATGTGTTATCATAAATTCATAATTTTTGTTTTTTTTTATATATTAGGAAAACAAAAAAAAAAAAAATAAGACACCGAGAGACATAAATAAATTTAGGGCAAAAAAAAAATGTCTTGAAATAGAAAAGTTATTAGATTCCATCATAAATAACCTAAAAGCACATAATTTGGCAATTTTTTTTCCCCTATATTTATCATTAGAAAGAGAAAAGTGATGGCAGTGATAGAAACAGAAGTAATAATAATCCTTTACCTTTTATTTTATGTCATATAGATAGACAACCTTTTTTTGTTCTACTATAATTTTTTTCTTTTTTTGTGCACATTTTAATTTTGTTAAGAAAAAGATACAACTAATACCAACACATATGTCCTGATGTTATTTGAAACACAAAAAGATTATTTATTTCACCAACACTATGGTGTGTTTTCTTTGTTTTTCACTAAAAATGAAAAAAAAAAAATGAATAAAAAAACAAAACCTTTCTCAAAATATCTCTGGTCCATCTCAATGAATAAATCCAATGGAAAAAAGCAAAATAGAAAAATATACAAAAATGAATTTCCGAACCATAAAATTGTCTAAAAGGCAAAACATTAAGGATTGGATGGACATTAGGATTTTTCAATGTCCCAAATCTTAAATGGGATTCGCACAATCATGAACATTTTTGTAAATTACTCTTTCTATTTTTGTTTTGTTTTATTTCTATTATAGAACATTCTTCATGTTAGATAACATAGACAAAAATAAAAATTGTTAACGTTAGTATAATAACAGTAAATATAATATAGTCATTAATACAAATGATCATTAGTAACTCCGATTCATTTTTGAAGCTACTAGTAATAAGCAGTAGTTAACTTATGTATATGAATATTCTATGTTATATTCTGTACCATTTTTCAACATATACATATTATAACACTTTAGCACCCCTTTACTCTTTAATAATGTACAGAAAGATAAATAGCTTTCCAAATGAACTGCTGCAGCCATCAACAGTATTTTTATAAGTTTAAATACGGCACCCAAGAAGTATTTTCTTCAATTAGGAAAATAAACCGATAATTTGCATAGCATGCAAATACTGTATTTTTTCCTGACTTGTTTATAAGTACTTGAAAACTCCTTCCTACTAACTTTTTTTTTTACTTAAAACCCACAACGCAAATCTATATGGAAAATCATAGGTTGACTAACTTATAATAGAAATAGTCACTATTAATTTTTTTTTTGTACAAAATTTTGTTATTTACAAAAATGAAAATTGAAAAGGACATTCCTGTTTTGTTCTTTTTGTTGGTTTTTGTTTTTCTCTTTTTTATTTTCTACTCTAAATTGACCACGTATACATATATATAAAACCATAGTTATGGTCGAAAAAAATTAATAAAAAATGAAAATTCACGGGGAATGGAGTAGATACTCAATCAGAGTTAACCGATTAGGTAGTAAAGCTATTGAGAGATAAAATGATAGAAACACAGAATAAAAAACCATTATATTTTTTCTTTTTGTTGATGAAATCCTGAAATAAGGGAATTGACTTCATTCTTTTTGATTTTTGATATTTTATTTTGTTTTAATTTTTTTTTTTGTTTTTTTTTAGAGATAAATCGATCGGAAATTGAAACTGCTGTTTTTTGTCTTGTTTGTAAAAAAAAAAAAAATTGGTTTTTCATTCATGTTAGGTTCTTTTTGATTTGTTGGCTTATTAATTTTCAATCTTTTATCCATTCAAGGTGCCTAAAGTAAGAAAAAAAAATCTAGAAAGGTAAAAATTCATAAATAAACACTTAGGAATAATTCTGACACTAAAGGAATCAATAATGATAATATGAATTTGTAAGGTAATTTAAAAAAAATAAATAAATGTATGGAACTTTTATAAAAACGTAAATTGAATATATTTTAAATTTTCATTTTGGAGATTTAAATAATCTGGCATGAAAAATTTTTTTTTTTTTTTTTTACCGTAAAGGGCAATAACTCTTACGATGTGTGTGGGATTCGAACCCACACTCCCTCGGTGTTTACAGCGTATTTTATACGCTCTTACCCACTAAGCCACCGAGGCCCCTCTCGCATAAAATGTATTTTAGTTTTTTAAAATGTCCATTAGTAAAATTTAATTTGAATGCAATTAATATTTTTCTTCAATTTTAAATGTCATTTTCTTTAAAGCTGACTTGAGATGAAGAGACTTGAATTAAATTTGAACAAAAGATAAAGTAAAGAAGCTGTCACAACTTTCTGCAAAGGACGAAAAAAAATAAAGATTTATATTAAATATATAAATTAAAATGAAAAATAGTGTAATTTTTTAGTCTTCCTTTTAGTCTATGGTCATAATTATTATTTTTTTTTTTTTTGACTTTTTCAATTTAAAAACTTTTGAGAAGCATTTGATGTTCCATATAAAGAATTGAAGCTCTTATTTTTGTAATTTGTTTGTATTAGATGTTAGGGTGCAATAAGAATAGGTATATTGAGGCAAAGTAGTGATATTATATTATAATACTTAACAATATAAAATTGATGGCAAGAATTTCACATTTAACGTTCAAGAGAGACGTTAGAAACTGGACTTTATCAAATATGAAAGTGCTAAAGTAATATTTCTATATGCAATGCATGTCGGATGATAAGGTTAAAACTAACAATGAATTGTAATTAATATACAGGTTGGAATTCAAATTAAATATTTTATTGTTTAAAGAAAATTTGAACCTGAGTCCCTTAGATATAGAGTCGGTCGGTACTATACCATTGTATTTCATTGTATCATCACTGTGGTACTTAACAAAACTAAGTTTCAACATTACAATATTTTTGAAATTTTAATTTAAATTAAAAATGATTTAGTAAATATTGTAAATGTAGTGCGTTAAATAAATTTTTAAATACAATTCACAAATCTAACCAAAATAAATTATCTATTTCTAATCAGTTTCTGCTTAACCCGATTAATATATTATAAGGATATTTGTATTCTGAAGTACTGTCATCTACATAGAGAATTTCAAAAGAATAAAAATTAGAAATCAATTAATACTCAATCCACGAAAACAAAAAAAAAAGGGATCCAGTGAATTTAATGATAAAATTTCACTAATCAATAACTAGGTATCTCATTTTTTTTAAAACTCCTTCACTCTTAGTAAAAAATATTTTATATCCACTTCTTATATTCATCAAATAATTTTTTATATTAACTTTAATGTAAAAAAAAAAAAACATGTGTTTAATTTTATTCTATTGAATATTCAACCTATTTCCATTATTTCTTCTCTACCTCTTATCTTTTTATTTGTCATGTAATCATATTTTCTTATCAGACTCAAACCAATAATAATTACAATTTGTCTATTCGAGACACCTATATAGTGAAGATATTTCAGGTGATAAAAATTTCATTTATTAATAATACCATCACCCCCAAATACAAGATTTCATCTTTAATTTTAACTTCAATTTTATACAAAAAAAAAAAAACTCCTAGACGTATGCAAAAGTGTAAACATAAATATAATTTTCATATTCAGGAGGAAAAGAGAAAGATACAAACTCTTGGTTTTTTTTTTTTTTTTTGCTCTTATTCATATAAGGAAGTAAATGTGAAAATAAGAACAAAAATTCCAATTTACAAGATTTAAAAATGCAATTTGTAATACAGTGTAGAACGGTAATGAGGTGTGTAAACTACAAAAAATGGATTTATTTTCTTTTTTTAAGTTCATTAGTAAAGACAAAAAATTGATTAAAGTTAAAAAGCTGTCAGTTCAATTATTAATAATTATAGTAATTGCAGGAGTCTTATAGCTATACAAGATTGTAATATTGTAACCAAAAAATAACAAAATTAACTTCAAAATATTTGTAAGATCGAACTGAGGATAGAAATTTAGGGTAAGATCAAAATATAAAGGTAAGATCGAGGTAAGAACAAGTTTTGTTTCGTTTTAAAGATTTAATCTATATTTACCTGTTCAGAAATATAAGAAATATCTAAAATGAAAGATCTGTAAAATTACTTATTTTATCTTATATCTTTGAATTAAAATTTGGAACTGTTATGTTCCATTATATTAAGATTGTCTAAGATGGGAAAAATTTAGAACAGAAATATAAGTATGCAACTGACGGATCCCTAAATAAAACACCTTTATAACACACCTATATAAGACACCTTTATAATCCCTATATAGAGAGGACTCACTTTAAATAAAAATTTAAGTTAACGAAAAACAAATTCTCTTTTTACTTAGACTCTTTTTTTAAAAGGTGATAACCGATTTTTTGTCAGTTAGACACCAAAGAAAACGTTTTCTAAAAATACAGTTATAAGTCGTATTTTATAGAAAAACCGGTCTAAGTCTCAATCTATAACTTTATTTTCTTGTAAGCTAAGTAACGGAAATTTTTTTTAATTTTGATAGTCATCGGTTTTTGTCTTCATCTTCTTTTTTTTTCTCTTTATGTGGCTCTTCCTAGAAAGTTTTTTTCGCTATAAAACATAATGTGTTTTAAATTTGAAAAAAAAATAAAATAAAATAAACTCAAAGTTAAAAATAAACAAAAACATGACAAAATGTAAAAAAGTTCTTTTTTTTTTGTTACTTTCAGTGTTTGTCTTCTATTTTTTTTTTTTTTTACAACAAAAAAGAAAAACAAACAAACGATTTTTTTTTCGTTGTATATTTTCTTTTCTTTACACCTTTGATTTTTTTTTCTTTTTTTTCCTTTTCTTTTGTTTTGTGTACCCCTGTTTTTACACCACCTATCAACTTACAAAATTGTTTTTAAACAAAAGATTATAATAATATATGGTTTATTTTACATTTTTGTTTTCAATATTTACTCCGACTTCTTGAAGTTCTTGTTCGTTCTTATTATGAATAATGCTTTTGTTTTTTTTTTTAATTTTTCTTTAACTTGTTTTTTTTTTTTTCTTTTTATGTTTGTTTATAATTATATTGGAAAAAGTATGGACTGTAAAAAGGGACGCTCCACGAAGAGAATCTAAAAAGAGGATTTGTTCTTAACATAATATTGATTTTGTGCTTACATTCCTGTCTTAATCTGGCTGATTTTGTTAGTTCAATCAACAATGAAAAAACTTGACTAACATTTCCAATAGGAATGAGAATCGAATACAAAATATCTTACATTAGACAAGTATATATTTTAACATAGCAGGCGAAAACCGGCACGTAAAACTCAGATCAATTAAAAGAAAATTTTACCGGATTTTTTAATGAAAGGAGACGAAACAAATGATTGATTAGAATAGTACTTCGATATCCAGATTGCGAAAAAAGCAACTTAAGACGAAGGAAAAAACAAACCAAAGAAAATGAAAATTATTGCCAAAAAAGAAACAAAGGTATAAATATTATTAAAGAATTTTGTAAAAAAAAACATCACTTAAGTGACACTATAACTAAAGATAGCTCCAACATCACAAAAATATTTAAAAAAAACGCTGAAAATTTAAACTAGTTAACGCTAAGGAAGATAAACTTATTATATCCTGAAGATTTCTTTTAAACCCTAGTTAACACATGAAACTAAATATATAGATATCAGAAAACAGTTTTTAAAGAAGCTTTTCCTTGCGTGAAATATTCACCACAAAATAAGAAAAAGAACTTTAAAAGACAAAAAATATTTTCTGATCAAAAGAATTCACTCCACTCTAATTTATAATAACATTATATTTAACATAATTTTCTTTTACTTAAATAAATGTATTGTAGGTTTGTGTATGTGTATGGAAATTTAAGAAAATTACACTTTTTTTTTTTGTTTTTTTTTTTTCTGTGCAGACATTTTCTTTTAGAAAAACTTTCTATATTCATATGGTTTTTCTTTTTTTCAATTTTATTTATTTTTTTTTTTTTTGAAACGTTTTCAAAACATATTTATGATGATTGACATTCAACATAATACGAACTTCTTTTACTTATGTATTAATGCATAGATACATACTTACATACATATAATAATGTTTTTTTTTTTTCTTTAAAATGTTGAAGGTGGGAAATTAATAACAACACTAAAAACTACAAGATAAAAACAAATAACACTACAATTAGAAAAATTGGGACCAGATTTTTATCATCAAAATTCGGTTGATCAAAAAAAAAAAAATTATTGCCTCTGAATTTGAATTGATTGCAGTTTTTTTTTATGAGTACTTTTAATACTTTTTATATATTATTATTATTTTTTTTATTATCCTAAAATTTTAAGACAGTTTTTGTTAAAAGACTTGTCATCAAATATTATTTTGTTTATTATTTTAATTATATTTCGCCTTAATCTACGTTGTATATTCATTTTTAATATTTATTTAACGATTTTTCACTTTTTTAAATAATTTACTTTTTGTTTCTTTACTTTTTTTCTTCTTTTCTAAAATACTCGGACGAATACTTAATGTAGATGAAAATATACTAAAAATTTGACAGATAATCAAGTGTGATCAGCTAATTTAATTAGTACGATATGTCCGAAAACACTGAACATTTTTCGGAGTTTTTCGGAATTAATCAAGTGCGACAGTTTTGTAAAATGATCTTAGAAAATAAACAATGTTTAGATTTTACTTCTTTTTTCTTTTATTACTATACATTAGCTTAAATGAATATTTAGCGCGTTCTCAAACTTCTCGCACTTGCACTTGGTATTAGCACTAAACGTGTCAAATCACATTAAATTTATACCTAAAATATCCGAAAAATTTTTAGTGTGTTCGAAGGTATCCGCACTAAACCTATCAAATCGCAATTTATTAACTGAAAAAATTAATGGTTTTTTTTATCACACTAAAATCGCATTAAATGAATAGCTAAATGAATAGCAAAGAAAAAGGCGAAATTTGGTCACAATTATAAGCACAATAGTGCGAAACAATATTAAATTTACAATAAATAATTTAACGAAGCTCCAAAATTTTCAGTTTCATTCCTCTTATTAATTTTGCATTAAAAAAAATATTTTTATGTCGATTTGTTTATTGATCCACAAAATCATATTCTTCATTTTAGCTGTAAGATGAAAACCGAACACTATTTATTTATTAATTTAGTCATTATAAGGTTGTACATTTTTCGCATATTAAATAAATAAATTATAATAAAATTCAAAAGTTTAAATTAAACCTATACATTAATAAAAAAAAACTCTAAGTTCTAATAAATATTTGAAGTTCTAATTTTTTGAATAACATTAAGACGCAAAACAAATTTTTAAAACCGTAGGTACCTACTGCTACATTATAGCATAGATACATATTTCGCTACTTTAAAAATGAGCAATAATGGTCACTCTATTCAAAAAGAAAATCTAATACATACATTATTAAGAAAAGTATATTAAAGTGAAAATTGAAAAATAACATAGAAATAACGAAAAAACTAAAAAAAAAATAACGAATCCTGGTGGAAAAATATGAAAACTTAATAATAATAACAATAATAATATAATTATTATTACAAGGGTTAATATCCTTTTTATTTTTATAATATACTATTAAAACACCATAATAATAATAATAATAATAATAATAATAGAAAATAATAATGTTGACAATACAAGGGATGATTAGAAGCAACAACAACAATAACATAAAAAATAAAAACAACAACACAACAATATTTTAAGAAAATTAATTTTTTTTTTTTCATCCACAATTTTTACACTTAAATATTTTTTTTTTTTTTTTTTTGTTTGTTTTTAATTGTTGGGTTTCCCATATTTTTTTTTCTCTTTAAAAAAAATTAACCTTTTAATTACTGTTTGCCTAGACATAATAAAAATAAAAAAAAAAACTATACTTAAAATCCTTGAAATTCTTGAAAACCTCAAATAATATTATTAACAGAAAATTAGTCCAAAAGGAGCTCAACTTATTTAATTAATTGTAACGCAAACGCAACAACAAGAAAAATGGTTTTGATTCACTTACAAAAAAAAAAAAAAAAAATAACGGTGATGATAACATTTTACTTAAGCAAATCATTAAAAAATCTTTTAAATAAATTGGTTGAAAATAAATCATGAGCAGATTTTTATTAAAATTTTACTCTCCCATTTTTTTCCTTACATATCTAATTGTTATTTTCGTGATCCTTTTCATTTAATTCTCAGTTTATTTTTTTGTTTTTATACGGGACAGAGTTTTTAATAGGTAATAGTTAATCATACAACAGGATATTAACTATTAAAGTCTTTTCAATAAATAAAAATAAAATTACTAGTCAATTAATTTATTGCTCCGGATGTTCATCATCATCATCATTATCATTATAAAAAGTTATTTTTTTTTTTTTCGTAACTCTTAGGAACAATTTTACTTCAGTATTAAATGTTCACATCTGTTATTTCTGTTATTGTCACCTAATGATACTTGTCATTTCTATATTTTGTTTTTATTATTTCCTTTTCATTAATGCTTCCTCACAGTTCATTGATATTAATTTGTTTTTTTTTTTTTGACCCATTAGATTACAGATTGGGACTTGCTAACAGAATATAAAAGAAAAATAAAAAAAATAAGTTGAAATTTTCAAAAAAAAAAAAAAATACCGAGAATCGAGACAAAGATGACAGGCAAATTGAAAAAGGGAATAAAAAAGGATATTAAATACTTTATACGAGTTATAAAACTAACTGTAAATGCAAAAATGCTGTAAATGTCAAGTTTTGTGAAAATTTAGTGGGTTATTTTATTGTTGAATATATATAAAAAAATATTAGAATTTAAAAAGAAAAAAATGTAAGTCCTTACAATACAATTTTAATTGAAATGAGAACTAAATAAAAATAAAACTATGAAATATAATTTAATAATTTAGCTATTGGTTTGAGTCTAAGCTAACTCACAACAAAAGGAAGTGAATTTTTACCATTGTGAATTGGGTAAATTAATCAACTACTTTCTTAACCGGTAAAGAATTTCCACTTTAAGCGCAAAGTCAGTGCCTTAAATGCAAGTAATTTAATTTTAAAGAAAAGTTTTGCTTTTTAAGTGCAATTTTTTTTATTGTTAAATGCAAGTTTTTGTGTTTTTTTTTTTTTGCTTTTTGGTTAAATGCAAATTTTTGTATTTACGTAATTTCTTATAAGTAATTATGTAATAATGTATGTGTATAAAATATATGTAGGTATATATTATTCTTTAAACATTTTTCAGACAGGTTACAAGAGATATAAATCGGTTTTTTTTTTTTTATTAAATTTAATACGCTTTTAATGAGACTAAAATTTTATTCAAATATGGTTAAAATAAACAATAATATTTTGAACTTGAACTTGAAAAATTTCTCTTAACAAAAAAAAAAAATACACTTGTAATTGAAAAGAAAATACTTGCACTTAAATCAGAAATACCTATTTTCTCATAAAATAAAAAAGGTACATGTATATATTTAAAATCTTCAACTAATAAAGACAACATTCTACAATAGTTAAATTTTTAATAAAACTAAACACAAATTAATAAGGAATTATTATAAAAATTCTCCAATATAATTACCATTCATTACTATAATTATCAAAATTTCGAATTTACCTTTTCATTTATTCTTCTTTACTTTAATTTTTGTATTAAAATAAATTGAAAAGATTGTAAGAAAAAAATAATATCTATTTTCCACATCTTATTAGATAGATACATTGGAAAATTAAAAATTTATGGTAGCCCAGAGAGTGATAAGAAAATAAAAAAAAAAATATTAAGTTTCTTTTTTTTTCTGAATTGAAAAAAATTTTTTGTATCCAATACTACTTTACTATATTAACTTCAATTTTATGTGCTATATATTAGGTCCCTTCCTTCAGCCATTTAAATACAATAAAAAACAGAGAGCAACAAAAAAGAAAAACCAAAAAAAAAAAACTAAAAACAAAACGAAAGTGTAATGAAAAAAAACAAAAAAAAACTCTTTTTTCTTTTTTTAAGCTCAGAAGTTTAAACAAGTCACTACAGCACAAAAAAAAAAAAAAAACAAAAAGAAAAAATAAATATCCCACGGGACATAAAATTCCAGACGACTTTTATATTGGTATTATAATTTAAAAGAATTTTGTTACTTTAGATATACATACATACACATAGTTATTTTCGTTCCATAATGAAACTTTAATATAAAAAATATCCTTTAAAAATTTAGCTTTTAATACAATTACTTTTTCTAATTTTTATTTATGTTTTCATCCTTGGTTTTAATAATTTTTAAATTTCAAAAAAAAAGAAAAAAGAAAAAAAAACAAAAACAAAATTCAAATCAAAGAGAAAGTTTTTGAATTGAATTATAATTGATATTCAAAATAAAATAAAAACAAAAATTTTGAAATAAATTAACAAAGAAGGAAATTAAAAATTAAAATATTTTTTTAAAACAATTAGGAAATTAAACATATTACAGAATAGTTTTAACTTGTAGAATATGCAATAAAAATTAAAGTGAGTTATCCTATAGGAAATTAAAAAAAAATTTAAAAAAAAAAGGATGAAAAGATGTAAAAATTAAAAAAAAAAAATATTTAATTTTAATCATAAATAAAATGTTGCTATTTTGTCTGGTTAAAAATAGTATCCTACCTTATATTGGAGAGTGAAAATAATTTACACAAGGCACATAAAACTGTTAAAGGTGCAAATTTTCCAACTTGAACAAACATTTTTAAATTTTCTTAAAAATGTAAGAAAAGGTGGTGAAAAATCAATGAGACACTTTTTACAATTTTAAGGAGTCCATATTTATTTATTTTTTTTTTACTTTGTAATAGTTTATACAGGGCTCTATTGCATGAACCACTTAACACTAGTCAAATAATCAAATAATCATTTTTTTGATAAGTGATTTTTTTTTTTTTTTCTAATCAAAAATTTATTAATTTATTACCAAATAGAGTGTTGGTGCAACAAAAACTTATCAAAAAAATGATTATTTGATTAGTGATAAGTGGTTGATGTAATAGGACCCAATTGCTATAAGTTACAGGTGTCTAAAAATACCAAATTTTAAATTTCAGACTCGTAATAGTTAAACAGGGGTTAGGTACAAAAATAAAATTCTGTGATAATGCTATGCTAATCGCTAACGCTCTTCTCTAAAAATTTAAAATTTCTAATTAAAATCGTGAAATATGCAAAGAATAACGAGGAAGAAAATTTCATTATTCTATCAAAAACCGTTTTGAAGCTTTGTAAACAAACGGATGAATGAACTGAAAGAATTATGAAGCAAATTAAAAAAATTTGTAAAAATTTTTTCAAAACTGTGCTAAAAATGATTATTTCTGTGTAAAACTGTGCTAAAAATTATTATTGTGCTAAAAATGACTATTGTGCTAAAAATGATTATTATTAAAATGCAATTGTATTTTGTAAAGGCTAAAAATGAAAATGGAAATTTAAGTAGATTTATACGGCCCCTTGTAATACAATTTATTGCAGTTGCAAAGCTTTTGTAAAATATTTTTAAAAGCAAGAATATAATTTAAATTTAAATAAGGAATATAAATTCAAATGTCACCATATATTATCCAGAATAATTTCATTCATATAAGGTTGTGAAATTTTCAATAATAGAAAGCAATGAGAAGTCGATGAAGTCTAAATTTTTAAATTTTAATCTAATAATGATTTGAAACTAAATTTAAATTTAGTTTCAAATCAAAAAATCATTATTAATCATTATTAATAGGTACCTAATTAAAGATATTTTGTTTAAAGAAGAAAAAATATTACTCTAATTATTTTGTAATAGTTTATTCCTGTAGGTGCACTGAACCATTTATAAGTAAGTCAAACGGCAGTTAAAAAACTTAAAAATAAAAATTTTGCTTAAAATATGAAACATTGTTAACATTATAATATTAATAGAAAATAGTTCAATTTTAAAAAATCATTTCTGTAACTATAATATAAATACATAATTAGTATCCTTTTCTTTCAATATAAGCATTCAAAGGTAAAGGTAAAAGTAATAAATTGAAACCTAAAAATCTGTAAAAAAAAAATTATAAATTTTATATTGTAATTAATATATTTTTTAGTGTCACCCCATTTTTCAAATGATTCTAAATTTCTTCTTCAAATTCCTTCCTTCGAATCATTTTAAGCAACCATAAATTATTTCAGCATTCAAAAATTCTTAACCACTTTAATATTAAATTTTAAACCATTTTTGTATATAAATATTAGAAAATTCAATGTTATCGGCTAATTATTATACAATATAATATTCCTGAATCCATAGATAATTAATCTAAGAACATAATATTCTGCTAAAATAATTAATCTTGCCATTCCGAGCTAAAACATTTAACAAATATTTCCAAGCTTTATTTAATATGATAAAAAGTAAAAATAAAAGAAAAGAAAAACACCATAGCAAGTCCAGAACAAAAATTGATATAAACCAGGTAAAATTTCCCAACATTTTACTTTCAATACAAAACTTTTTGTTTTAAATAACATTTATATAATTAAAAGGGAGTACACCAGATTACCTAAATCCATTTCTCAATAAAACATTTCACCTAATGCCACAAAAAGGACTTATAGTAAAATTGCACTTCATAAAAAAAAATTTTTGACAAAAGGGGCACTTCGCCAAAAGACTTTTAACAAAATATTATTTAAAAAACAAGTCATAATTTTATTGTATGTAAAATATGAATGTAAAAAAAAAAATTTGTTAGGAGAGATATTAGAGTTAGTGACCAAATGAATGTTATATGTTTTTTAGAAAATATATGTTTTAAAAATTTTGCAAAGTTCTTGCCAAATGGAAAATTGCAAAATGTCTCCAAATGAAAAGTTACAAAATATCACTTAAGCTAAAAGATATTAGACAAAATGACGTTTTACAATTCAAAAATCGATTAACTGTACCTAAACTTATTAAAAAACCTATTATTTCACTATCATTCTGAATTTTTATAATAAATCCTCTTTTGAAACTAAAAAATCTTACACAACTTAATATTCACCAGAAAAATTAATATCAATTTCCTTTTAATTATGTTTTTTCTTTCCTTAAATCCTTAAGAAAATGAAAACAAATACACATTATTAATACTAATAAATTAATGTTTAACACGAAAATGACATTAATAAAAAAGAATTTTCAATTTTCTATTAATAAATATTATATTTTACATAATTATATGTCCTTAATAATTATATAATATTTGAAAAAAATTAAAAAAACAGAAAAAAAATACGTTTTTTTGGGAAAATACTTAAACTGTCACTAACACTCTCAATATTCCCATTATAATTTTTATTATATGAATCTTTAAATAGCCTCATCACAATAATTTTTATTGAATTTCGAAATGATGAAATAAATTGATTTTTTATTAAAGAATCCTGGAAAATTTCTAAGAAAAACATAAATATTCATTTAAAGATTATTTTGTTTTTTTGTTTTCATTTCACTTTCAGAGTGATTTGTAAAGAAAATTATATGGTCCGAATATTTTTGATTTCGTACTTACATCTCTTCTTCTTATTGTTTTTTTTTTTTAATTTATTGTTGATTGTTTAAGAATAATTTTGATTAAGTTGTAAACTACTTTTACCATTATTAAATTTTCAGAGAATAATAATGAATTTATTTTCGGAAATAAATATATTTGGTCTTTCATTTTTTGATAGATCTTATCATTGATTCTGAGATTCTAAAAATAAAACTTTAAAATATAAATCACTATAAAATTCCTCTACATTTCGGTTATTTTAATGGAAAAACCGTTTTCTTTAAAGTTTTGTTTAAATATAAATTTAAAAGTAAGAAAATCTTAAATATTCAGATAAATTTTCTTACTCCAAATGAATCTTGCTTGTAAACAAAATTTTATTCATAACAAATTTTAATTAATTAAATTTGAGAAAACTCTTATTAAAACTCCTAAAATATCTAAAAAAGTGTTAAATAATAAAAATATAAAATGTGTAGCCAATGAAAGAAATTAATAATTAGAATCCTTTCGTGTAAGCATAAAAAATTTAATGTAAAATAGATATGCCCACCTAAATATATGCAATTTTTCAAATTTTTTTATTTTTGAGGCTAAACAATCTAAATTTTGGGGGCCTCGGTGGCCTAGTGCGTAAGAGCGTATAAAATACGCTGTAAACACCGAGGAAGTGTGGGTTCGATCCCTGCACAGGTCGTAAGTGTTTTTTTCTTTATATAACCCCCTTACGACCAAATATAATATAATGTAAATATATAGTATATAATATAAACAAAATAAATAATATTAGTATATAATTTAATAATAGTATAAAAACCTATAATGGCCTTTAGTAGCCGATGGTTCAATAATATTGCATTACATTTATGTATGTAATATTAATATAAATAAAAATAAATAAATAATAAATTGGAGGCTGAGTTTTAAACATGTGATTCATTAATTCAGGGTATTTACTTGCAAAAAGATCAGCTGAAACACACTAAAAATCGAAAACAAAAACTGTAGACACAATCTATGGAAAAGAACTATAATCGAAAAGGATATAAAAAAATTATAGAATTCAGTAAAAATAAACTAGGATTCCTGTTGGGACACTTAAAGAAAATTCGAATAGTAAATGACAGTACATGCAGATTTTGTCAAAAGAGAAAAGACATCAGATGGCATATTCAAAAACTTCGGAGCTTTACTCTGAGAAAGTTATGTGCATCTTAGAGACCACATTGCTTCGCGGAAGATGAACTGCCATCAAAAAATACTATACAAATCTTTACTATCTTATAGGCTGTGTATTATAAGTGAAGATAAAATCTACAACAAGTAATAGTGGGGAACACAATAGATCTACATCAAAAGATCGCAGTAAACACCAGACCATTTAAATATCAGGTCGCAGGTTACCTAAATAACAATCTAACAAGAGGAGTATGGATTCAAATCGTTCATATGTAGCAAGTTTTTTTAATTGAAAACGAAATCCTTCTTGCTATCAAACATAGTATAAATATTACACATACACAAGTATGCAAATGTTTTTTAATCTAAAAATCTTTTAAATCTCAACAAAATTTATTTAATTCAATTAAATTCAATTAAAAAATTTATTTTTTCCAATTAAATCTGTTTCGACCTACAAATTCGTCTTATTTTTATTATTCCAAAACTCTTATAACAATCTATTGCTTAAAACAGAAAATTTTTAGTTGTAAAAATTCAAAATTTCTTCTTAAAAAACTAATCTAATACAACATATTATTATATGCTTAACTTAAAATTCAAAAATAATTTTATTTATTTATTTCTTATTATTTTTAAAATTTTAAAGAAATTCTTATCACATATTTAATTATAATATCCATGCAAATTTAATCTTACTTAACTTATATTATATACCAAACTCAACCTTTCATTTAATTTACAATATCTATTTAGAATAGCCAACCCCTTTATAACTTATACTAGCAGAAGCAGACACAAAAAACAAATAACCAAAAAAAAAGAAAACAAAATAATTTTAATTAAAGGATCCGAAAAAAAAAAACAAAAATCCTTTAATCCGATAATCAATTTATTTTCCTTTAATTCTCTTTTTCCTTTTTTTATTTGTTTTAATCAGACTTGAGATATATTAAATAGGACACCAATATTATAAAAAACAGGTGGGATAGTCAATTTCCCTCTCTTAATTCAAAAACAAAGACAAAAATTTTAATAATAAATTCATAATAAAGCTTCCATAATAAATATAATTTACCTTGACGATAATAAAATATTAATCATAAAAAAATGAAATAAAAACAATAACAACAAAAAAAAGAAATTCCAAAACACTTACCGTTATCAAAATCAAAAAATTACGAAAAATCACAGGACAACAAAGCGCGAATGAACAAAACCAAATGCTACCAGAGCAAAAATTAGAACAATCAAAGCCCAAAAAAAAAGGACTTCGAAGAGTACAAGAAAAAAAGTGGATAAAATAAAAACGATTTTTGTTTACTCAATAATTCTATCCTTTTCACTCCTTTTGATAATAAGTTTTATTTATTGTTGCTGTTGTTTGCATTTTTTATTTATTTTATTCCATTATTATTCCTGTCATTTTTGTAAATATTATCTTCGAAATTATCCCGTGATATTGATGATGGTATTCCCGTTTTTCCTTTTCTTTTTTGATTATTATCGCTGTCCTTTTTTCTTTTGTTGTTGCTGATATTGTTACGGTTCTGGTTACACTTGTTGTAAAAATGTAATTAGAGCTTTTGTTGATTTTGTTTTATTTACAAAGTAAATTATATTTATACCGCGCGGCGGTCAAAATAAACAGTTAAATAATAAAAGGATAGTAGGATTCTAATTATGTACCGTAATTCTTTTAGTTATTTATTAAATTAGTTTAAAAAAAAAATTATTTTCAATCACATTCTACCGTTATTTATCTTTTGTTTTTCAAGTTTGCTTACAAAAAGAATGCAAAACCTAATTAAAAAACAGGTTTTTAATACCTTTCAATTGTTTTTCATAATTTCATAAGTTTATGCTTTTACCATGCTCGGGTTATCAGCTAAAATTTCTTGTATTTTCATAAAAATTTTTGAATTTTATATGCTGTAAAAGAAAACCTCAAAGGATTTAAATAACATGAAGGTTAAAAAAGGAATGTTTTTTCTAGAAAACTTACAACTTTTTTCTTTTTCTTTTATTCTTATAGAATCAAATTTCCACGTTTTCTTTTTATAGCTACTTACTACTTTGTTGCACTTTCTAAACTATTTTACTCACACTTTTATCTATCTAAGCTTTATATATTTCGATTTTTTGTTTTTTATTTTCTACAGATCTTACAAAATTTTTTAATTTTCTTTTTACTTTTCGGAATGCTATGAAAAAAAAAACACTTTTGGGAATTTTGAAGGAAAAACTTTTTTACTATTTTTAAAACAAAACAAAAAGAATTTGTTAAAACATTATCCTCTTCTTTTTACCTTTAAACACAAAAACAGCTAATATCTTAGCGTTAAAGTTATAAAATATAAAATTACTTTTGAACTTCTCCCATAATCAACAATAATAATATATCAATTCTCTTATAATCGTGAAAAACTATTATTGATATCCTTTTTGATAATTTTAGGATTGTAATTCTCACGGGACTTCATTTCAAAAATTTAAAAAAGAAATTTTTGACTACAACTTTAAAAAATTAAATATGTATGTATTTAAAATTAAATTTTATTTAAATTTCTTTTTTATTTATATTAATTTTTTCTTATTTTTTTCTTTTTAAGATATTAATTAATACCGTTATATTTGAAAAACAAGAAACAAAGTTATATATTATTAAAAACAACAATAAAGGATATTAAATCTGAACTTTCTTTTTAAGAGCTCCGCTAATTTGTAAATTTATAAAATAAAATAAATTTTAATGATATTTTATGCATAATTTCTTTTCCATTTTTTTTTATTTTTTATTTTTTTTCTTTTTTTGAATATTTACGTTAATTTTTTATTTTCTAATTTTTTTATACGTTATATAACGGTTTCTTTTCGCTTTTAATGTTTAATGTTATCAGCTGAAAGTGCCACGCTTAACTAACCAACATCAGACTTTTATAAATAAAATATTCATCAGTAGTGTCGTCTCATTTTGGTTTCACATTGTACACTACAAATACCACCACCATTAACCGTTACCATTACCAAAGCTAAGAGCTTAACACTGTTCAAGGAAGAAAACAAAAAAACAATAAACAAATAAAAAACAAACACAACGACTCCAAAGTCGAAAATACAATTAAGCTCCACGTTCACTTTGTTTTTCTTTTTTCTATATTTTCTTATTTTTATAACGGTATTTACATGGGATAAATTTTGAATAGAAAATTTTACATATATATATATATATATATATATATATATATATATATTTATGTGTGCATATTGTTTTTTTTTTTTATAATACACCGTTACTGTTAAACAGTACAGTTATTCGTGTATATTATAATTCACTTCAATGTTTTTCGCTCATTGCTTTTTTTTTTTTTTGTTTTTGCGTTAATTTCAATTCATCGGAAAGGTCTGATACCGGTTCTTATTAAAAACAAAAAAACAAACAAAACATAATTTAAAAGAAAATAAATAAGCAGGACTTTCACCGAAAAATAATACAAAAAAAAAAATTTAAAACAAAAAAGCTTTTTTTTTTTTAATATATAAATAACCATAAAACCAAAATAAATTTGTCAATGTATTAGTTGAAAACAAATAAAACTTTTGCATGAAAAACAAAAAAAAAGGAAAACAAACACAAATAAAGGATATCAGCTGAGCAGCGGCTTTTTCATATAAATATTTTTGTTGGTTTTAATTTTTATTTGTATTTGCATTTTTATATACGTATATGAATGTATATATAATGTATATATTTATTGGTATTATAGATGTATTTAAAATGTATTATAGAAAACTCTAAACAGATGGGAAAAAAGTATTAAAGTTTATTTCTGGTAAATTAAGAATACCAGATACTAATAAATTATGATATGTTTAAAAATAACGATTATTTTTTATGAATGATGATATTCTTGAAAAAGAAGTGCTAAATGATATTTCTTGAAAAAGAAGAAAATATTCTTGATATTGAAGAAAAAGAAGAAGAAAATCAGAACATTCTTTAGTTTTTTAATAGAAAATTACATGTAAAACCGGCATTTTAGACTTTCTTTATCCAGTCAGAAATTTAAAATTTTAAAAGATATTTTACTTCCGTTCAAAAGAAAATGTTAGGAATAATTATAGTGCAAATTTGGATGCAAAATATCTTGTACAAGCTTTTTTAAAATATGCCTGTTTAAAAATTTTTTGCCAAAAATAGTGTCATAGCTAAATCTGATGTAAACGATAATTTGCTTTTGATATGGTTTTATAAAGTTTATGCTGTAATGTTTTATAAAGTTTCTACTATAAAATAAAATATTTGTATATTTTTCACCGTAACATTTTCTTTCTTATTTTACCTTAACACGATTGTATTTTTAATTCATCTCAACGATTTGTACATAAATACGTCTTTCTTCAAAAAAAAAATTCTTTAAAAATAATCTCTAAAAGTCCTGATTAAAAGCTAATTCTTTTAAAAATAAAATACATATGGTAACCTTATTTATCGTTTTTAAGTTTCTTTAAAAGCAATTTTACTTTTAAATATTACAAAGTATAGAAAAATGAAAAGGAAAAGTTTTGAATATATATTATGTCGATATATACATTTAGTCACATATATTTATATATATATCATTACGTATAAGCATTATTTAGTAATATATTGTTGTATTGGTGTTTGATTTTTCTTTATCAGTTGGTGGTTTTCTCTTTTATATTATGTTGGCCTTTATAAAATAAATATATTTTAACTTTGAAATTTTTCTTGTGGTTTTTTCTATTATTTCTTCTTTTCTTGTTTTGTTTTGGTGAAAGCATGCAACGGATATTTGTTTTTTTTTTCGTTTTGTTGTGTAACGGTATGTAAAAGTTTCAAAGGAATAAAATAATAAGTAAAAAAAACTTTGAGTATAAAATACATAAATGCACATGGCTGTTGATTAATACTTGATAGAATAACTTATTATAATATTGGGTTCATTTTTAAATTGTCACAGTAACACATTCGTAACACTGGCATGAGTAGACTGAAAATCATTTCATGAAATTTGAATGATATTTTTCCGCGAATAGGGAATTATTGGCTCTGAAATTGTTTAGATCAGAATTGAATTATCTCAATTTGCTTAATAGCACATCATCAGCTTTATAAAAAAAAGACTATAAATAATAAAACTGGATTACTAGGAACTGAATAAAAAATGCATATGCCTTTTAATTAAATTGGAATTCTCGTTCAATGTTATAATTAACTGAAAATTGAAAAAAAATACAAAATTATAGAAAATATCTAAAAACAAAAATAAAATTATAGAAAAAATCGTATTTCAAATTTTGGAAAAGAAACCAGAAAATATTAATACAAAGTTCTAATTAGTTTGTTTTTATACATTACACTTAAAGTATATTAAATATCTGAAATTTTATATTTAAATAGTGCTGTTCATTCATTTTATATAGATTTTAATTTAAGGTTATTTTTATACATACAGGATATAAAACTGCATCAGAATGGCAATTAAAAACAAAAAATAACTTAAAAATACCTCGATGAATTTAAATGTTTTGGCTAATATACACGTGCCAAATAACCATACTTAATTCTGAAAAGAAACTTTCTCTCTATTATTAAAAAAAAACAAAAACATAGGAGTGTAGTTGGGATTCATCATATGAATGTATAATACAAAATAATGAATGGATGATTGCCAGGAAAAAAAAAACAAAAATTCAAGGCTATTATATTCCATACACAAAATGAATAACAATAATTATTTATATACACATTAAATATTATGTATATATAATTTCATATATAACACACATATAATTTCATATAAATAAAAATATTTAAGCTTTAATTTTTATTAAATAATATACCTATACTATAATATTGCAAAAGGTAAAATAGAAAAATTTTATTGCAGAAATATTTTTTAAATGCTGCAATGCATGCATATTGAATCCTATTTATTTTATCACGTACATTGCCAACCAACATATACATATATATTTATATAATATATATTACATTAAAACTACATATGTATGCAAAAAAAATAAAACTGTTTTATTCTTGTAATTAATGAATATTAAAAGAATTCGGCAAAACCACTATAACCACTTCCACTTCCTTCCATTTCCACTTGTTCCACTTCCATGTAAGATAAAAAGCAGTTTTATACATTGTAATTTGAACATATAAAATATACATTTTCAAAAGGAAATAATTTCCTTTATGACAGCTCAAAAAACTCTTTTACATAATCAACGTTAAAATAATCAGCTACCAAACACTATTTAAGCCACTACGCAAATTTGAAAGAAACTAATTTTATTCTAATATTATAATGAAAAAAATAGCACTCATATCAATAAAGCCTTCGACTACAAAGGCTTTTTAAGTCATATTGTTCTGTGCAAAATAAAAATTAGTTGCATACTTTTAGGTTAGCGGTACTATACAAATTGTAAAAATGACGAATTTCTTAATATGATGTGTGTTGGTTAGTTAGTTTAACAGTACATATCATGTAAGATTATAGTAATATTTACCATATTATTAAAATATAATTTATATTCCTTATAGATCTCTTTAGTAATCCAAAAATGTATACAGTTGTTGCTATCCAATCTTTAATCTTCTACAAATAATAAAAATCTCGTATTTCACATCTAGAATCTATAGATTACAATAAACATGTAAAAATGCAAAATGTTATTACGTACTTTTGAATATAACTGTAGTTAATTTTTTCATATATTTAAAATAATAAAATAGAAATTCACTTTTTTAAATTAAATATGTGAAAAAATTTTTGTTAAAAAAGAAGATATTTTATATTTTTTCTCGAAAGAAGAAGAATTTATGATTATTTCATTATATTGCACCAAATGAACAAAAAACATTTCTTTATTACGTTCTGTATATGCTTTTAAAAAAATTACAGGTAAAAATTAAATTTAAAAAATGAAAACATTTTAATACATAAAAAAAGTTAAATTTTGTTGAAAAGTTAAATTTTATATTATATTCCCTTTTTAATCTAAAATTATTAATGGGCTTTTAATTTTCACAAAATCTATTATAAATTAAAACCTGTTGGATATGTATCCTTTTTTAATAGTATTTTAAAATTTCTATCATTTGGAAACTAAGATATCTTGTATGTTAATTGTATTTTAAAGGTAATCAATTTAAGCATTTTCATTTATTATATGCAGTTCTACATATCATTAAACACTATTAAAAACTACTTAGATTCCCTTGACATTCAAAAGCACATCAAAATTAAACCAGAAATAATTTATTTTAGAAAAAAAAACTGAATCCTTTGAATTTTATTATATTTTCGAATATAAATACACAATAATTTTCGAATATAAAAACACATCTAATAAAACATATACTACATGTGATATAGTATGCAATGAATTGAATTTTGTACTAATACAAGGATCAATAAAGAAAACTTATTATATATATGTACTTTAAAATTGATAATTATAATTTCTTTTTTATTGTTTTCTTACCTCTAGCATCATTTAAATACCTAATTTTTATTACATTCTACTTTTATTTTAAATTTTTCCCTGTTTTCCATTATTTCGTGATTAAAAATATTATCATCAAAAAAAAAAAAAAAAGAAAAAAGCAAAACAATAAGATAAAAATACAAGGACTAAAATTTCCTAAAGTAAACAGTTAATGAGAAAGAATCCATTTCTTTGATATTTTCATTTTCTAATAAAACTACAACTACAGACAAAATATAAATACAAATAATGATAGACTAATAAAATGATTAAAATTAAAAAAAAAAAAAAAAAATAGTAAAAGTTATTAAAAAAATGTCATGAAATTCTCTTCAATCTATTTATTTGTTAGCTCGTCTAAAAGAATCTTAAATTTCATTTTTCGAAAATAAAACTTAACTTAACAAAATAAAACTTAACTAACATCAAATTTTAGAATTGGGATACGGTACTGAAGAATACAATGTGGTAATGAAAATCTAAAAATAAATATGTTATGAGAATTTTTCATTGTATTCTCTTCTAGGATATTCTATACCCTGTCTCTTTATATCTTAGAAACTTTAAATAGGAATGATGATTACTATTAGATTTCAATTATACAAAATGATTCCAGTGTAGCCCTGAAAACTAAAGATTTTTAAAGCGAATTCTACTAAATGGCTCAGTATATTAGGTAGAGCTACATAAAAAAAAGAAACTTCCATTACACAGCAGAAAATATCAATTTCTTCGTATGAAATCACTGGTAATAAAAATTCTTAGAGACAGAAAGAATTTTCACAGAGGAATACATCTGGCTAACAGTTGAATAGATCTAATAAACAAACTAATAATCATTTTTTGAAGCTCTAATCCTTCAAAGTAGAAAAACTGTTTAAGGATTATATTTTTTTATTATAAATAAAAAAAAAATTCTTTTTATTTTGCAAGACTTATAAAAAAGGTGTGCATTTTTTTTTATTCAATATTTCCAGCTGATTAAATCCAAAATGTTTACTTTCTTTTTTTAATACTTTTTTGTTTTTTTAGATACCTTCTTTTAAATGTTTACTTAGCGAAAATAATTTTTTTTTTGTGACTCAGGATCATAAAAAATTGTAAAATTAAAAATTAAAAGCATAGAAAAACTTCTCTAAAAATGAAAAATATTTTCTTTCTTAAACATTAAGAATAAAATCACAAAAAAGTCCTTCACTTTCCCATTAAATCACGAAAAAATGCTTCAATTGAAAAATAATTTTGAAGTGTATTACAAACAATAAAATTTTGTTGTAATACATAATACATAAATTATATTTAAAATATGGTTCCAGAATTATGGGATCGAAGCTTGTTATATGAATAATAAATTAACAATTGATATTATAGCAATAATAAACGGTACTATGGTTGCCGCTAAATCTAATAGCGCTAGTAGATTTTTTCACTCTCGCATAATTTATCTGTCTGTGATAAACGCAAATTAAATTGTTTTTAAGTTAATTAACTTTACTTACAAGTTTAAGTTTACTTCTTTACAACTTTTTGAGGGTAATGCTACAAAATCCCAATTCTTAAAATCAAAACATTTTTTATTTTCAGAAATTCATAAAATCCAAAAAGCATATAATTCAAACATTAGTATAAACCAAATACCACATAATCGAAACATAACAAAATCTTAACTTACATAGATCCAAATGTGAGACCGCATTTTGGAGGTGATACTCCTCATTATTTTGAATGTTGTGTAATTGAAATATACATGTACAAAAATAATTATTAGGCACCTTATAGTTGATTACACAATCATGATTATAAGCCTTTTACAGAATAATTTATTAGGTTTAGCAGAGTTTTTATAGTTGACTACAAAATCAGGATTTCAATAATTTGTTTATCGGAGGTTTTGGGGTAGCAGCCTCAACTATTTTAAAAGCTTTGTAGTTCAGATATGTATGTAAGAAAAAATAATTAGGAGGGATTTTAGAGTTTGTTACAAAATCAGGATTCCAATAATTTGTTTAGCTGAGGTTTGAATGCCCCACTATTTAGAATGCCTTCTTGTTAAAATATGTACATAAAAAAGGATTTTATTTTATAGTTGGTTTCAAAATCAAACTTTAATAATATTCACAGCCTCCACGATTTTAAATACCTTGTTGTAATATAATATTTTAAATAAATACTATTTAATTTATTCAATGTGAAATGTGAAATATTGTAGATAAATGCAGTTATTAGAAACAGCCGGAGATTGTGATTTGGATTTTGCCGTGTTTGGTTTTTATGATTTTGTGTGGTTTCGATTGGATCTTGGATTTTGTGTTTGGATTTTGTGAGTAGGGATATTGTAGGGGAACTCTTTTCGAGTAAGAAACTTTATGGTTTTTTTTACACCTTAACTAAACACTACGAACCGATTCCATTATATCCATTGTACTAATGAACTTTTAGGTAAATGTAAGAGGGAAAACAGGAAGGAAATAACTATAAATATTAAGGATGAGTGTAAGGCTATACAAATTAGAACTCAAGCTAAAACAAAAAATGTCCTGATTTTCTATTTAGTAATATTATATCTACAAATAAAATCATTGGTCAAACCTTCTCTTTCAATCCCAAAACAATAACTAGTTAATTCATATGATTATCACATTTTTATATGAGTACAAAGAAAAAAATTTAATTAAATTTCTGCAGTAAAATTAATGCAGATAAAAATACAAACAAAATATTGAAATAAAATATTCTAAAGTTACTTTTCCAGAAAAAGACAGCAAATATTGTGACTAATGTAGTTTTCTTAAACAGCTAGTAACCAAGAAAAGGACAGCAAATATTGTGACTAATGTATTTTTCTTAACAAGTAATAGACCGAAAATGTAAAAAATTAAAAAAAGTAATAATAAAATTTTCAAAGAGAAAAAATATTTTCTTCACAAAAAAAAACAAAAACACAACGGATATGAAAAAGGTACCAAAACCATTTTTTATCTTTGTATTATATTTTTCAGGTTTATACATTTTTTTAATTAAAAAAAAAAACTCATGTAAATAATTATTAAATAGTCCTGAATTTTTATTTCGTATTCATTCAAAAACAACTCGCTCACAATTATATTATGAAAATTTGTTTCCTTTCTTGTTTTAAAAAGGATATAAAACAAAGAAAAAATGAAGAATAAAAAAAATATTATCTGAATATTAGACTTTCATGAAGGAAAAACTTATTTTGTACCACACTTTATTATAAGCTCTGGTGATATAAACACGACAGAATTACAATAAAATGCATTTATGTGGTTGAAAATTACGTAAAAATTTTATGTATAGGTAGTTAAAAATTATATATAATACCTGAATACATGTATGTAGAAATGTATATACAGTATGTTTCACAAGTAAAGAAAATTTTATAACAAAATTTTATCTATTATTGACATACAGCTAGTCAGGTATTACACAACATTTACAGTCTGTAATCTATGTATAGATTTTTAACATTTTTTCTATTATTTTAACAATCCTGGAAGGTCTTATAGTTACTCGTAATGCTATATACATATTTCGTTAGATAGTTGAGACTTTTATTAATTCATAACCGCTTTTATCAGTTTTACTAAATGTGTGATCTTCAAATTTTTGGTTGGTTGCAATATTATTTTTTATTATTTTCATTTCAATATCTAAACTTCACCAATATATTATGTTAACAACTCATATTCCTGTAACATCCTGTATTTAATCAAATATAGTAATATATATAGTAGATATATTTGAATAAAGTATACCTAATATTTTAGCACTTAAAATTTTAATTTGAGAAAATGCATTTAATGGCACATAAATAAGTACATAATGTAACGTTACTTCCTTAATTCTATAAATATATTTTAGAGGAAAAGTAAATATGTAACACAACCCTTACAATTAAACTTTAACCTTAAATACAAATTTTTATATATATATATATATATATTTAACATTTTTTTCTTTGTTTGGTAATGCAAAAAAGAAGGTAATGGAAACAATTTACGCTATTATATAAAAAATAGAACTGATACTTAATAATTTTAATAAGCTTTGATCCTTATTAAATCTATACTATGTTCTAACCTGTAGTAAATAACAAAACCCATAATTATATATTTTTCAAAATCATATTATTTTGAAACTGATGACTGACATAAATCAAATAGGAATAAAAAATGCCTATAACTATAAAACTACACAATACAATTGAGATTCATAATAGATCATAATTGAAAATGTCATGACATACAAAGCGAGCTATTTCTGAAAATATATTACATAGAATAATAGCTGCAAGAATGAAGCTACCCTTAATTATTACTTTATGCAGGAAGATATTATACATTATTGCATGTTGTAACTGTTCTGACTTGTGACTTCGCGATTTCGCCACTGATATCAAAATAGTATAATAGACCGATTTATTGTTTCCTCGCTATCGCATTCTCCAATTAAAAATGTATGTATCCTTGTCCTAAAATTTTCTTTCCCTCCTCTATAACTAGGTTAGAAGATATTTATAATTATCACTAAACTTGTAAAAAAAAAAATAATCCTGTAAATTAAACTGCATTGAACTCAAAATAAAAATTCCTATTTATTAAAGCAATTGGAAAAATTTCAAATTTAATATTTTTCTGTTTTGAAGAAAAAAATTTTTTAATTAAGTGCATATTCTGTTTTTTTTTTGTTTTTATTTATTTTACAATTCAACCTCTTTTAATGTCCTTGATTTCTCTTAATATACCAAGTGCGATATAATAAAACTTGGAAAACTTAAAAAAAAATCATTTTCTCTACCTATTTTGTATTGTAATAAATTTCATAAAATATCAATTCCAGATATACCCTTGCAACTTCAATATACATTCTTTATAATAAATTTTATTCAACACTTATTCAACTTACTGTGTTTTTTTTTTTTTTGTTGTTGTATTATCCTTTTTTTATTAATTTTATTTTCTTTTTATTAAAATCTGGAAATTTACAATTTTATTTCCTTTTTTCTCTCGATTTTTTTTTTTTTGTGATGGCAAAATCTAATCTGATTTTGCATTGCAATACATTTAAATTAACCGTTATAATAACTAATACATAATAATAAATACACACAAACGCATATTATACGTACATTATGTATAGGTACGATAAGAAAAATGATTCAATATGAATCTATTGAGAGTATGTGTAAATAAAAAATCAGTGAAAAACAAAAAATATTTTGGCGGGAACATTTTTTTTGTTTCGAGAAAATATTTTTCTAGGATAAAGAGGAAATGAGAAAAATCAAAATACTTAAAATTACATAATTATAAAGAATAATTATAAGAATTTAATAATTCAATTTATCTGTTATTAAGTATGTACATGATTATTAAAGTTCGCTAAAAATATATATAAAGGACTTGAGTTAATTCAAAATAAAAGAGTAGATAATTTAGAGTACAACTTAGTCTCGTTTGAACATTCTTTTGTTTGGTTACCATTTAATAGTTGAGGAAATTATAAATTATTAATGATTACTCAAATATTTGAAACAAAAAATCATCATAAGGATAGATATTATTTCATATAATTTAAAATCATCTATTTTCTATTCAATTATATATAAATATAACTAAATTTTTTTAACGGGGACGAAATTTTCAAGGAATATCCTGTTTTAATTATGAAAATATAGCTATGTCAGTCTTTTAATAATAAGTAAAACTAGTTTTCTAAGAAAAAATAATATTATCTTAAAAAATAGACGAATATAATAAAATCTGATTCTTTAGTTTTGGGAAATGTCCTCAAATAGTAATTCATAAGAAATGAAACAAATGTGAATGTCGTCCTATGGCTTATCGCTTATAATTAGGAAGTTTACTAAATTCTACATACACTTCGTATATCAAAAAGATAATTTAATTAACCATAAATGATAATATTTATTTTTATGACACTTTCGTCCTTCAAAAATATTCGACTCTTGAGTAGGTAAATATAGTGTTGAATTATGCCAAGTCAACCCCGAATTTAAACTTTTACATTTTTCGATTTTTCGATACATAAAGAGAAATTTCGATTTTTAGATTGGTCTTATACATAATTGAAATTCTACAAAAATCATATTCTGTGAGATATAAAAATAAATCAAAAGGATTTTTGTAAAATCTTTTATAATATGTAATTTTTCGAAAAATTAGTTCACCCTTGAGCATATTATAATGTGGTGTTACTCGTTTAACTTATTTACATTAAAAAATTGACGTACGCTTTAGAAAGCAATTATGACTACTTTATTTAAGCATTTCTTTAATATGTTAAAGATTTGCTATTAAGCAATTTATTGAGATATCTATACAAATTACGAGACAACATTGAGGGACTTGAAGAAAAGTAGTTCCTTTTACTTATTGTAGCAACGAAGTAAAGCTATGCAAAATGTTAATACTGCTAAAGCAAGAAAGCAGAAAAGGGTAATAACTGGATATCCGTATGGATAATGGAAATTTCTTTTGTAGTACGAACATCGCAAATGCGCAAATCTCCCACCTCATGTGGTCCCTAGAATTCGTGATGATTACATTTACAATGTGCAAAGATTAATGGTGAATATAAACAACTTTGTTAACAATATGTCTGCCAATTTTAAATTCCCTAACTCAACATCTTTTGACCAGGCAATACATGAGTACTAAAGGTCGTATAACATATTATTTGGTCAAAAAATGGAAGATGGTGTTTAGTGGGTTAAAGTCACACACACTCATAGAGAGGTCGTACTGGTTTCACTCCTCTATAGTGTCTTTTTTGTTGTTTTTTTTTTTACAATGTTCATCCAACAATTTCTATAACATGAAAAATATTTTAATTATTTTATAACAGAACAAAATTTAAACAAAAACAAAAATTTTTAAATTCTTTTATAAAAATTAAATTGGGTGGAAAAAAATGTTTACTAAAAAAATATTTAAATTTAATTAAAATTCTAACTTACTTAAAAGTTAAAAGTATGGGGTAAAAAATGTATGTCAAATTCCAATGCACTTCATAAAATTTCTCAAAATTATTATTTCAATTAAGTAATTATAATCACAATATAATATTATAATTTTTTTTTAAACAGAATATACTAATTTGGAACGAAATTTTGCATAGAAAAAAATGTATAAGTTTATGTTACAATAGAGATATATAAGTAAATATGTACATAAAAATAGTTATAATGAATTAAAAGGATCAAAATTCTTTTTCATGTCCTTTTAGATAATTTATAATTTTTTGCATTTTTGCATTTTGCATAGATATTTGACAGTAATTTTACACACACAAATTTTATAGGCAGTTTTCATAATATACCCAGAATTGCTGTAATAATCGGCCATAATTTCATTTTATTAATTTAGATTATGAGTTATATAGCATGAAGTAAAATTCTTTTGCAATAATGTTGAATATTTGTTAGTTTGATTTTCTTTGTTTATAACTTTTTTCATTCTAAACTAATTTTATTTTAAAATTAATTTAAATATATTTATTTGTCTAACAAAGGTCTTAGTTTTAAATGCAAACAATTGCTAAAACTACTAATTTAACCATTGAGTAAAGTTAATAGAAAGAGGGTCAACTTAATATAAATAAAGTTTACAAAACTAATAAAGTCTACAAAAATGTATACATGTACAATGAATGTATACATTCTTTACCCATATAGGATAATACCCTTTACCCATATAGGGTAATACCCATAGGAACACCCATAGGGTGTTCAAAATTGAGGTATCATTTTAATTTTAATAAAAAAAGACTTTTTTTTTGAAATATTAAATATATTTTTATTTTAATTTATTACAAATAGGTTCCGGTTAATAATGAAAAATTATGTCGGCCAAGTGGCCCCCTCTACTACTTCGGCAGGCTTCCAATCTTTTACCAAAATTCTGAGTCACGTTGTTCAATAAACTGTTCTCAATGGTTGAAATCTGCTCGATAATGTTGTTTTTAAGCTCTTGAATTGTTGTGGGATTATTGCTGTACACTTTCGATTTCACAAAACCCCACAAAAAAAAATTCGATCTTTCGAAAAAATTCGATTCGAAAACACGATCTTGGTGGCCACATCACTCCTCTTCTACGAGAAATAATGCGATCTTCGAACTTTTCCTTCAAAAGATCCATTGTTTCTCTTGCTGTGTGGCAAGTGGCACCGTCCTGTTGAAACCACATATTCTCTACATCCAAATCATCAATTTCCCGCCACAAAAAGCTTCGGATCATCTCCCTGTAGCGATTTCCATTGACCGTAATCGCATTTCCATTTGCGTTTTCAAAAAAATATGGTCCGATGATTCCTCCTGACCACAAACCACACCAAACCGTAACTTTTTGTGGATGTACTGGTTGCTCTAAGATAACCCTTGGATTCTCTTCACCCCAAATGCGGCAATTATGTTTATTGACGTAGCCATTGAGCTGGAAATGAGCTTCGTCGGTGAAGATTATTTTGTTAAAAAAATTCTCATTTTCTTCTCGTTTTTCGATTGCCTAAGAAACGAATTGAAAAAAAATGTTGTAATAACAAAAACACGTTGTTCCTTCGTGTAAGGTTCCATATTAACTAGCCGGAATGTATTTAGAATATACCTAAAGAAACCTCGTATAAAAATTCCAGGTAGAAAAAAAATGGCGGCAAAATAATACCTCAATTTTGAACACACTGCTGTGTGCATAATTGTATGCATATTTGCTTTAAAATTTTATTTTTAATATATATATTATTATTTATTTATTAACAAAACAAAATCTCTTTTTAAATAGAGTAGAATAGTAAAAATGCCCACTAATACTACCAAATGATTGAAGAAATTTTATTTTTCTCAAAAATATTTCATAGTAAAAAAGTTTAGTATGAAGTTGGCCCTCTTTCTATTATCTTTATTCAATGATTTAACTTAGACTAACAAACGGCAACTTTGTACTAATATATCAAAATACAATCTTTTGCTTGGCTTGTGGTACCTAGAATTCGTGATGATTACATTTACAATGTGCAAAGATTTATGGTGAATATTAACAACTTGGCTTAATAGTGGGAAAGTAATTTTAACTTAATAAAAAATAAGTAATAAAATAAGTAATAAGCGATTTACAATGCCTTAATAAAGGTTCATAGTTTCAAAAACAAAACTCTCCTTATTATTCGACATTAATTTCCTAAATACAAGAAGTTGTTGTTGATTGTCTATTTAGTGTAGCGAATGAAATTTTACTTTTTGTTTCATTTATATAATTTTTTTCACCCCTAATGGAAGGAATCTTACAAAAACATCAAGTATAAAAGTTGAATCTTGGTAGAATCAGATTCTTACTGAATAATTTTAGATTAAAGAGTGGGGGTGTAAAGGAACAATAAATCCGCCTATTATTAGTGATCAATAAAAAAGCCATCAACAGTTACAACAGGCAATAGTAACCTTAATGAAGTAATAATTGAAGACAGCTTTACTGTATACCAGCTATTATTATTAGTATTATAAAAGATTTTATGGATGACAAAGTATTATCTTTCATTTAATTTCTTCAAATGAGTTCAATTAAAAATAGTGATTACAAACTGATACTAATTAACGAACAGTAATTAAATCAAATTAATATTCACATAAAATTATTAGACTAATTATGTGGTATATAAATAAAGTAAATAAAATCTCATTATAACAGTTACAGTTAACTGTTTTCTCATTTGAAACGGGATCTTCTTATATAGCATACATTATTAAATAATTATTTTAACTTCTCTGCACGATATATATGTACCCACTATTTTCATCCCAATAGTTAAATCTTTTTCTTGATTTCTTCTTTTTTCAAATATTTTTTTCTAACACAAAAAAAAAAAAAAACAAAACCGTTATTCTCTAAAATACTTAAAATAACAATAAGTATTGAAAAAATTTCGGAAAAGATAAGTTCATATGCAATTAACATAAAACGAACGGTTAAGAACTTTAATATAAGAACAATACATACATACTTGTAAAAATAAAATAAAGAGTTGAATATAATTATACCTATAGATACAGAAATAATAACAGCTATATTTTTTTAAGAATATACAGTTTTACAAAAAACGAGGAAGAGTGTAGTAGACAATCTCAACTCTAGGATATCTATACGGACATAATTTTATGCTACTCCATAAAATTTGATCGTCTTTTTGAAAATTTCTGATGTTTCATTTAATTAAATACCGAGATATATTTATATAATTTTGAAGTTGTATGGCATCTACCCGAACCTGTTGTACCAGAACAACCAAATTTTACAGAAATCATAAAACTTCTCATCATTTTTTGGAAGATTGCAGATACTTAGCTTCATTAGGTTCCAAGATGTGCAAGAAGTCTGAACCTTAGAGTTAGTTAGAGCAACCAAACTTTATAGAGTTATTGTTAATTTTTTAGGAAATTTCAGATGTTGACCTTTATTAAGTAAATGGAAATAAATTGTGCTTCTATAAAAAATAAAAATTGTACTTCAACTACGCAAACCTGCTGCTTTAGACCAACTAAATTTTACAGAAGTTGTTGACTTGACTGTTGATAAAACTTGACTTCTTTTCACAAAATTTCAAAAACCTTGCTTTAATAATAGCAAAACTTATGATTTTACAAAGCTGAAATAATAAAAATTTCAGAATTGTAGCTATTTTATATGCTTTTATATTAACTCGTCGCTGTCGGTTTATTTATTTATTTATTTATTTATTTGTCATTCTGTCACGCTTTTTATTATCTTTGTAATCTGTTAGCAACATTTATAAGTGTTGTATGGTGCAGAGGAAAGTGTACAGGTTTCAAAAGTGGGGGTCATGTTGTTCGAATCCAGTTCACATGCAACTTTTTTTTTTTTAACTATCTCTTCATCAACATTTTTTGAATAAAATATGTATATATTTTGTATATATGAATTTGAAACTTAAATTTTTATCTCTAAATTCATGCATAAGTATATTTTTATGTATGTTGCTAAAATATTTTGTTTACAACATTTGTTTAGTATTTAAATCAAAATATTTGTTGTCAACATTCTTTAATGCATATTGAATATGCATGGTTAAAAATTAAGATTTTATGTTCGTAATATGTTCATTAAATATTTAAGTGTTGTATAGTGCAGAGGAGAGTGTACAGGTTTTGAAAGTAAGAGTAATTTGGTTCGAATCCAATTCGTGTAGGTACATTTTTTTTTTTTGTTAACTGTATTCATCAACATTTTTTTAATAAAATTTTATGTATAATATACACATATTATTTGATCTTTCCTCCTATAATAATTTAGTTCAATCAATCTTGATGTGCACATGTATTTTGTATTAGGATTTAGCAAAACACAAAATATATAGGTACAATATTTTTATGTTGCTAAATTATTTTGTTTTAAAACATTTGTTTAGGATTTAATTCAGAATATTTGTTGTCAACATTCTTTATTGCATATTGAATATGTATGGCGTTAAAAATAAATGTTTTATGTGTTTTATTTAGGAACATTTATTATGTCTATTGTGTATATAGATATACATATAAAATTTCATTCAAAATAATTCCAATTGCCAAATTCAAACTACATACATACATAATATATTTTTGTATGTACATAGTAAAGAATATAAAAAGTAAAGATCATTACAAAATTATGCTTTTACGCATTACGCATTATGATTTACAAACAAAATTTTGTCAACACAAAAAATTAAAACAACGTATGTAAATATGTACGTACGTATGTAAATAATATTATGTTAAACTAATTTCCTAAATTATTTTCTTCCGCTCCATTTGTTTATAATTTAAATCAAGATATTTGTCAACAATTTTTACTGCATGACCTTATTAAAGGATTAGGTAGGTACTAGGTGTTCAAGGTTAGATGTTTGTTTGGATATACGATATACTACTAATGCTATACTATAGCAATATACAGTAAAATACATTTATGTACAATATATATCATTTTCATACGTGTTAGAAATGTTACTTCAACTAAAATTGTATTGTAATATTTATAATCACAGTATTTTGGTACATATTTTACTCTTCGAGGTACTTTCATTAATTATGAATTACATACTGGAATAAAAAATTTTTACTCTTGCCATATAATAAAAATATCCCATATTTTTTAAATTTAAATTATGTGCTTCATTTAAAACTAAAAAGTATAAAATAAAATAATAAGTAAAAAAAGTAATTTTTAAAATACATGTGCTTTTATCGAAACCGAATTCGCCCCCTAAAAAGTAGAAAATAAAATTGATTGCAAAACTTTAGCTTTTTGGACTGTTATAATATAAAAGTGAGTTGCTAGTGCAAGCATTTTGGACTGTTATAATATAAAAGTAAATTGCTGGAATAAAAAAGAAACACGAACCTCAAATTTCGCCGATTTTTATTTAACCTTATTATCGCGCGAAGGGACGGACGTGCATGTCTTAATCGATTCAGAATTCGATCCTGAGCAAGAATATATCATATACTTTTCCATAATATACATCTAGTCACCTTTAGGATGTCATGAACATAATGACAAATTTATTACACCCTGAAAACTACATTTGTAAGTGTGTAAATAAAAGATATTAATGATGTATGCATCTTTTGTTGATATTTTATTTTTATTTTGTTGTTTTTTTTTTTTTTTTGACTTTATAGCATGTTAATAATCGTTAAAAGCGTATGTTTGGTAATTATTTGTTAAGCTACAAAAAGAAATTCACTGCACATGCACAAAACAATACATAAATAAAATATAAACATTCATGCATAATATTCATGTAATATGCATGGCTATGAGTGTAAAATGTAAATGATTCTTTAAAATTTTGCGTCCATAGTAGTATAGGTAAAAGTTATAAAAGAAAAATGTTTACAGGTGTGTTTCTAAAGGTTGCCAAATTAGAAAAAATATTACAATTATATGGGTTAATTGTTAATATTAATTATAGGATGAACTTTTTGAATCATTTCTTTTTAAAGTTTCTTGTTAATTTGTAAAGCAAAGGTGGCAGTATAACTTTGATTCAAAAAAAATATAAAATTAATGATTCTAATTAAAATTTGGACATATCAGGCAACCCTACAAAAAAATATATTGCATTTTTTTTATAATGGCGTGCACATAACGCCATAGTCTTATGTCAAATATTCTCTTTACTATGGTACAATTTAAAAAAAAGGAACTGATAAAGTTGACAAGGGTGATGGTTTCCAAATACTTTGTTAAAGCATTCCTAAGAATGTATGAGCGTTTTATTTTTGTTTTTTTTTTTTTTTTGGATGAGTAAAATTTTATTTGGTGTTTTGTAAACTTTTGTTATTGTTGTAAAACTTTGAATAAAATGTGAAAGAAAGAAAAAAACAACAAAGTTGTTGTCTATAAAAGACAAAATAATGTAGTGAATCATAGTAAATGAAAAGCTATATAAAAATATTTAAGAAAAAGATTTTTAAAGCAAAACAAAAAAAAAACATGGGAAATATTTTGTTTACAAAATTATTGAAGTTTTTCATGTTTCTAATTTAAGAAAATTGTTGTTTTTCAGTTTTTTTAAAGGATTAAAAAAAAAACCTTATGTTGTTTATAGTCTTTTTTATTTGTTGTTATATTTTTTTTCTCTGTTTTTTGTTTTTCTCCTGCATTTTTAATGTTTAAAATAGTTTTTCTTTTTCTTTAAAAGCTTTACGATCAAGCATTGAAACATAGTTGCTAAATAATATATTTAACATTAAAGAGATTTAAATAAAAATCATAAAATTAAAATTGTTATTTCAATGTTAACATTGGTAGAGATTAAAACTTCTATAATATTTTAAACAGAAATAAATTTAACATAATTTTACTATTAAAAATGTATATTAAAAATAATAATTTTTAAATTTGTAAACTTCTAGCAGGATGTAAAAATCATGTTCTCGTTGTTGTACAAACGTAGAAATTATTTAGAGTTCAATTTAAATAAAAATAATTTTAAAATTTAAAATACAATTTTCTTTACTTTTTAACTTAGCACATATTTAAACCATAGAAAAACCAAACATATTTACTTTGTAAACTTCTTATTTCAATTGTAAGGAACAAAACTTTATCAATTCAAAATGTCTGCAATCTTGACATATACCTATACATAATTGACTATTATATTACATTGAAAAAAAATGTTCTTTTTATTAGAGTTTATTTCAGCAATCGTGTCTCTTAACTTTGCGATGATAACATACAAGCTTATCAGAAAATGCTCTGACGATCTTAAGAATATAAGCCATCAGCACAATGTTACATTACTGTGGGTTCCAGGACATAGGAACATCTCAGGGAATGAACATGCTGATGAATTAGTAAGGAGATATGCCAATCTGAATGCTTCACTGAAAGAACAGGTGGATCCAACAGAAAACAGCGTTAAAAAGGATATTTTTCTATACTTTTTATCCCTAGCGAATAGAAGGTGAAAAGAATTAACCTCATGCCGTACGACCAAGAAAATATGGCCGTTGTACGTCAACAAAAGAACGGACAACCAATTGAAGCTATCTCGATAGGACATAGCCAGAGCAATAGATGTGTTCAGGGAATACTGGCCAATTGGTGTAGATGCGGTCAGATTAGGTATTCTATTCTGGAACACATCATGACGGAGTTGTGGAGAACAGAATAAGAAAGAAACCATTAAACACTTCACGTGTAAATGGCCAACGCTGTCCAAGGCCAGAAGAGTAGCTCTAGATAGCCATGAGTTTAACGATCTTAGCTATCTAGCGGCTAAGCAACCTACAGAAATGGTAAGATTCCTGAATGCCGTGAAATGGATCTAAAATTAAATCCGATATAGCCTAAATATAAACCTTGTAGTCACAGTAGTAGTAGCAAAACAGTGCTAACGCGCTAATTGTGGTCTTGCATACCAACGTATACCAACCAACCAACTAAGGGTTTATTTTTTACAATTGAAGTTTTCAGCTATAAAGATTAATTGGCAAAAATGTCTAAAATTGTGAACTACTTAAGTTTTATTAAATATTACACCAATCTAAAGACGCAACAAATACCGTAATTTTCGTATTTTACTATAGCTTTTTTTTTTTCCACTCCTACAATGAGCATAAGGCTTCCAGGATCCTTACCTTATGTAGACTACCATTAAGTTGACTGGCATAATGTCGACTTGTTTTTTCCAAAAATGTCAATTGTACTAAATATCGACTTGTTGACTGAGAAAATGCCGACTTTTAGAATATTCACAAAATTATAAATTTTTACGAACAAATAAATATAATGAATCTATAATATAATACACAAGATGTTGGCGAGACCTTGCCAACATGTAAAAAAATATATTTTATATCTATAATAAAACACTCACACTGAATGTAAACTAAATTGGCAATGATGATATTTCTGTATATTTATTTAATAAGTTAAAATTTTATTACCAGAGACACAAATCTTAGACTCAAAGTATTATCAAGAGACACAAACATATAAGAGTAAAAAATAAATAAATTTAGTAAATATTATTACCAGAGACCAAATTTTCTACTAGAAGTATTATCAGAGACACAAATCGTTCATTAAAAGTGAGTACAGTCAAAAAAGGAAAAGTAAATACTTAAAAAACTCACATTTTCAATAAAAATAAATTCAGCAAATTTTTAATTTTTAAATTTGACGCCACATCCATTACGAACTGGCAGCGGTAAATTAAAAATAAATTATTAATATTCTGTTGGCGTTTTCAATCTTTGTTTTGGAAAAAAAATAAAAATAGGTACTCTTAATAAAATTAAAACGCCTGAAAGTGAAAAGAGCAGAGAAAGAGAGTTTAAAGTAAGCCTTATATTTATAAGAAAAAAATAATAGGCCGATTTTATTCTTGATTTTGTTTTCATTAGTATAAAAGCTGGTAAAAGCTTCGTAACAGACTTTAAAGTAGTTTTGTTCATTTAGGTTGAAATTTAGATTTTTCAGCTAAATTTTTGGTATAACTGGTATAATATAAAATATTCGAAATTTTTTTATTAATATAAAATTCGGCAGACTTAAATAATTATATTTCATTACAGAAGTCTGGAACTTACCAAATATTATAGAAATGAATATTTTTCTTAAAAAAAAAAAGAAACTAACATAGAAAATATCATTTTAGAAGCCTTCACTCACAATAGATTCATAATTTTGTACTAATTTATTATTAGACCATTAAATTAAAAAGCTGTCGAAAACGACCGTCACAAAAAAAAGCCCCGTAAATTTATGAAATTTCATTATCAGAGACATGAATCTTTTATTAAATATACCAAAGACCTCTTCTAAAGTACATTTAAATAAAATAAATTTAGCAAATTTTTTTCAAGCAAAAAAAAATAAACGCAAAAGACTTGAAAGTAGTTTTGGTAATTAAAGTAATTTCGCGGCGAAAACAACTGTTTTTCATCGCCATAAAAATTTTTTTTTAAAACTAAAGAAAAATAGAGAGTAAAATTTTAACAAATATTAAAATTATTTCGATTATTGGGATTGTTTTAAATGTAACAAAAAAAAAGTAGTAGCGGTTGGTGTTGGTTGGTTTTTCGCCGGTTTTGTTTTTAGCTTGGACCATTTTTTCTCAATGATTAAAAAACTGTCAAAAATTACCGCCACGAAAAAACGGCGAGAAAAAATTAATAAACTGTACCTAACATTTTTAATTTTATGTGTTTAGATTTGTTTTATGTTTTTTTCTATTACATCAAGTAAGTAAGTGATTCCAACGTTTTTTTAGTGGTGCTGATGTAAAAATGAAATTTTTATGTAGTTTATTAAGGGAGTTAGTATAATAACGTAAATGTTTTTGAATCTATAGAAATTGTGCAATTGCACAGGGGATTTTCTAGTTATATTTATAAATATATACATACAATTACGAACAAATTTATATAATGAATTATATACTCGTATATATATATATCTTTTGCATGAACTAGATATACGCATTAAGCATGGATATATTATAAGTATTGAGTTTAGATTCGAACTCAAAATCAGAGTTTCCATAACTTTATAGCGGAAGTTTGGGTTATAGGGTTATAGGGTTAATTACGGTTATAGGCTTTTTACAGAATATTTAGGCAAAGTTTATGGATTCCAAAGCATGGTTATACATCATTTACAGAATATTGAGAAATATTTTATGTGTATGGGTCGAGATTCGGAATTAGGAGGGATTTTATAGTTGGTTACAAAATCAGGATTATACGCTTTTTCCAGAATATGAATATATGAATCAGGATAGATTTTAGAGTTGCTTTCAAAAGTTGGTTATAATAATTTGTTTAGCGAGGGTTTGGGGGCGGCAGTCCCCACTACTTATAGTTCCTATATAATAGAAAAATTAGGAGCGATTTGAGATTTGGTTATAAAATCAGGATTATACGCTTTTTCCGGAATATGCATATAAGTATGAATTAGTATGAATTTTAGAGTTGGTTCCAAAAGCTGGGTTTCAATTATTTGTTTAGCGAGGGTTTCGGGGCGGCAGCCCCTGGTATTTTAAGATTTTTATTGTTGAAACATGTACGAAAATATATTCCGGAGACATTAAAGAGTTGGTTTCAACATCCAGTTTTCAATCTTTTATTTATTCGAAATTTCTTTAGTTTTAAAAAGTTCACATTTTGTCCAAGTCGATATTTTAAAAATCGACATTGTTTTCTTGTCGACATTTTAGAATCGACATTTCAAGAATTGCTATATTGTGCAAATCGACATATCTGGCGTCGACATTTTGTGAATCGGCATTTTAAAAATCGACATAACTTAGCAGACCCTAAGACTTCCACCAGTCATTAATTAATCATATTTCAAAATAAGGTTCTGGAATTTTTAATTTCACTATCCAGCACTCGACTGTTTAGCTATTGTGAAAAGCTATCAAACATCAATATTGTTATTTGTGCGCCATCTATTATCTTATACAAGAATTATTGTAATTTTTAATTTTTTTATTATTATATACATATAATATAACGATATTATATTATTAGTTATTTGACACAGCCAATTTTAGAAAATTTTAGTGTTTCAAATTAAAAGTAGATGCCTTAACCATCACACTCTTGTCTGTATAGTCTCGATAAATCTAAATCCTTCCAATAAACTTAAAATTTTGAAAGAGATCAAATGGTAATCTTAACATATAAATGAACATAAGTTACTTTGGAAAAATGTTTACGTTCCTTCTGAATCTGTTCGACAGCTATGAAGCATCAAAAATTAAAAATTTACTAATTTTAGGCAACTATAACTTGGTCACTTGTCAAAATAAAAAGGTAGAAATTGAAGAGACCAGAAAAAAATTATAAACAGAAAGCTGTACAGAATCTATTCTAAAAAAAAACACAATTATAATTTTTGTTTCAAATGTATTCTAAACTGATTTTTGTTTTTTTGTTTTTTTTTTTAACTATGCACCTTTAAAAAGGTATGATTTTACATATACTGTCTTATTTATATTCCACAACATTTCATTGTCAGAATTAATATTGTAATAAACAAAATTAATAGTTTGTTATATGATTTTTTTTAAAAATAAAATTACTATTAATCAGGGAAATTTTTACAATAATCTTTTGTTACCATTACAATACCATATACACAAAAATATTCGAATGATATTAAATAATATTTCAAACTATCATCATATTATGTAGTTTTAAAATGCAATAATAACAAAAATAGAAAACTCTTTCTTTATAAACAATTTTCATATAAAGTTTTTCATCTTGTCTATTATGTATAATCGTTTTATATTTTAACTATCATGTGCTAAATTTTAAATCATTTATTTTCAAATAATAAAGAAAAATAAATTCAAACACAAGGACGAAAAATCAATAATATTTGAACTTGGTAGACAATATAAACAGTCGATGTTAAAATTAAGGCAACAATATAATAAAAAGTGAAACATTGGCTAGGATTTAACGAGGTAGTAAAAAATAGCAAAATACTAGGTTAAAAAATAGAAATGCTCAGTAAAAAAATTAAATACTAAGTAAAATACCTCCAGTAAAATTTATTGAACGCGCAGTAGAAAATGACTATTTGCACAGTAAAAAAGATTTAGCACAATGTTTTTTATTTTTTAATTTTTGTTTTGTAACACTACCCAAACTCTAGGAAAAGATTTCTTTATACAGTTCGAAAATAACCTGTACAGGTTATGCATATTATTATAATGAATAATATATATTGGACACAGTAAGTATAGTTTTCATAACCAGTTTTAAACCACCTACAAATTTCCACGTTCTCGGAATGACCACTTGTAGCATTGCCAGTATTTCGTTGGAATTTTTTAAAAGTAGGTAATAAGAGACAAGTAACTTCAAATATTTTGACGTATTTTAAGAGAAACAAAAATTACATGAATAATATAATCGATTAGGCGTAATTATAATTGTTTTTGATTTTTCGCCAATTTCAATTTTCGCCAATCGCCAATTTAAATTTTTGGATTTAATAACCTATTATTAAATATTATAACAATTTAGTCCATCAGTATTTGTTTAATAAAGTTTAAAATTTTTTTTAATAAAGTTTTAAAATGTAAAGAGAATTCATTTTAAGTAAAAACAAGTAAATTTTTTTATATTTTTTGGATCATTCCGATTTCAAAATTTTTTCTTGCTAAATTCTACCTTGAAAATCTTAGAAAATGTAAATTATATATACAGCAGTATTTTTGTCGATTTCTGAAAAATAATAATTTCAATACGATTTGCTAAATTTTACTAATAGCGTAAATTACCGACCTTTCAAGCGAAAAGTCAGAACGAAAGACTTTAATTCTTACATAAGATAGTAGATATCACACAAATATAGAGTTTGTAGTTTTATAATCTTATACAATACCTACTATATACAGCGAAGTAATCAGTACACCAATCTTAGAGAAAATAATGTTTCGGAAAACTTAAGCTTAGTTTAATATAAAAAGCTAGGTAAATTCAGTGTAATAGATAGGCCAGTATAGCTGTTACATCGCTTTTGTTACAACAAATTGGACTTTGCAAAAAAAAATTATAATAGATATAAATATATTACATGTAGGTATTTTCATATCTATGACTATGCAATAGCGAAGGTTGCTAGAAGCCCCCGTATTTTGGCAATCAGAAGTCGGAACGACATGATTTAAAAAACATACTCACCGATTTTGAAGTAGAATTTAGATTTCTAAACAGAAATAAAAAAATCTACTTTTAAGCTCGCTCCTAAAAACGGACTTGAAAAACTAAGGTGCCACTTTCTGGAACTTTTTTTAATTTTTTTTTTCATTTAATGTTAATAGTTAAAATTTAACAAACATTTTATTATTCTCATTTAAATTTTACACTGTTGTTATGTTCAGTATAATACACCTTTTTGGTTACTATGGAAAATTTTATTAGTAAATTTTATTGTAATAAACATTAACATTTTTTCATAGATAATTGACTTAATAGTTAGTGTGTGCTTTATGCTTCTTAAAATTATGGAAAGTAAAAAAAAATTGTAATTTTCTCAGCTTTTTAATTAATCTAACTATTGTGCAGCAAAAATCAAACAGAATGCGAACAATCGGCAGATTATTTTTCATTTTCACTTCTTTTCGAAGATTTCGTTTCTTACTGTTCATACTATTTCCCTTACTGACTTCATTAAGTCTCTTTAGTGATTTTGTTTTTTTGTAGTTGAATAGTAAAAAAAAAATATATAAACATTTTTAAGCGTCGGCAAAAATGTTATTAATGTTATTCTTCCTTATTCCCTTTTTATTTCTATCATCAAAAAAAAAACAAAATATTTAGGATTAGAAAAAAACATAACAAACAACCCCAATCCTGTCACCATTCCTACTGAATATAAAAACTTGCATATAAATAATACTGTTACACAAAATATCATTAAAAAACAATTCACTATATAGATAGTTTTTTAGATAGTTTAGATATTTATTTTGTAATTAAACCTTTAGGTAAGGTTTTGTTAAAAACAAGCCTCAAAAACAATAACACCAACAAAATAACAAACCTAACATTACAAACAATAAAACATTTTTATTGGAAAACATCAATCTCAGGTAAAAAATCTCACCTGACTGGTCACTATCAAAATAAAATACATTACACTAAAACATGAAACAATTTTTATAAATTTTATTTTTTTATTTTAATAGTAAGGGTGGATTCCGAGTATTATTTTAATTTTTTGTTTTTATTTTTACCTTGTGTATTTGTAGATTTTGTTTACTATTTTGAAATGACCATAGAATTAATATCTAAAAGATAATATGAATAAAATAAATAATTATTGAAGAAAGTTTATATCAATACACACCTATATATTGTGAACATATATCTACAGTGGAAAATTAATATAGGACTTTTATGAAGGACTTTTTAGGAAAGAGTTTAAACAATGAATAAGCAATCTACATTTTTTTATTTTTAATTTCATTAATGCTATTTTTTTATTTTTTCAAACTTCTTTTAACGATTTTCTTTCTTGTTTTATTAATGATAACACTTTAACCAAAGTAGATAATATAATTTGTTTCAAATGTAATATATTAATTAATTATTTAATTAAGAACAAGATAGAAACATTCACATTTAATTCGCGCACAAAATACAACAGAATTAATTAAAATTAAATATTTGACATTAAACATATGTTATTTAAAAACAAGTAAAAGTAACAGTAAGTCGATGTAACTGACTTATTTATACCCTACACCTAAAAAATTCAAATTAAATTAAAAATCCATAAGTTATTTTAGTTAAGTATTTAATATAACTAAGCTAAAAAAATAAATGCTTTTACAACCTTTGTACAAAATTTCAGATTTCTATCTTTATTAAATTCGAAAATAAGCTTCTTAGATCTTGGAAAGTGTGTGAAGGCACGCGGACCACCACCCCATTCAATCTCAAATTTTAGAGACATCAACAGAGTAGAATATTCTTATATCAAATTTTAAGTTTATATATTTATTAATTTCGAAAATATGCTTGTTCGGTTTTGGGAGTTGTATGGAAGGTACCCGAACGACCACTCCAATTCATCTCAAATTTTAGGCAAGTCAGGGATTTAGGAAACAGCACCCTCGTATCAAATTTGAAGTTCCTATCTGTATTAATTTCGAAGATATACTTGTTCGGTTTTAGGAGTTGTATGGGAGGTACCCGAACAGCTCCTCCAATTCATCTCAAATTTTCAACAAATAGAGGATTCAGGACACAACACCCTAGTACCAAATTTGAAGTTTCTATCTTTATTAATTTCGAATATATGCTTGTTCGGTTTTGAGATTTGTATGGGAGGTACCCGAACAACCACTCCAATTCATCTCAAATTTTAGGGAAAAGCACACCCTCGTACAAAATTTTAAGTTTCTATCTTTAATAATTTCGAAGATATGCGTATTCGGTTTTGGGAGTTGTATGGGAGGTACTCGAACGGTCCGATTTCGCCAATTTACAATCCCCGCCTTACCTTAGTCATTGTTAACCTACAGTATAAATTTCATCAAGATAGCATCATTATTTTTTGAGTTATCGTGCGTACGGACGGACGGACATCGCTAAATCGACTCGTGAGGTGATCCTGATTCAGAATATATATACATGTCTATACCTAACTCGCTTCCTTTTGGTGGTTACAAACACCATACCAAAGTTAATATACCCTATACTTAATGTGTAGGGTAAAAGGAGCATAGAATTGTGCTCAATATATAAAAAAATTATTTATGAATAAAACAATTCATTGTAGACTTCACAAATAAAACTGAGAAAGAATCCATAAAATCAAGATTTATTCAAACTGCATAGCAGATCACTGAAAGCACATATTTTCCAAAAAAAAAGTAAACTAGAGACTAAAAAATGGTGCTAACATTCTCTTATAGAATTCATACAATGTCTCTGATAAAACCCTGGCTCGTTTTATCCTGTTATAAAGCTCAAATTTCTCATTAGCTATTTCTAGACTTAAATCCCAGTAACCATAAAATATAAGTTGCACAATTTAGTCGAGAATTGCAAATATATTGTTATAGAAATGGCTTCAACTACTTACTTATGTTCATAATATTAATTTTTTGTTTATTTTAAAGTCACTTACCTTTTTTGCCGGAATCCATATCTTTTGATGACGAAGATGATGGTTTTGATGATATATTCATTGCATTCAATATTAATTCTCCTTCAGTTAACTGTTTTTCAAATCTTTGATCTTCTTCAATTTCGTGCTCGTATTGTAAATTTGCTAATGATGTTTCAACTGAATCTGAATGTGATGCTAAATCTCTTTTAGCCTTTTATTAAGAAAAAAAATTTATAAATTATTAAAAAGTAAAGCAAAAATATTATTTAAAGTACGCTACAAAAAAAAAAAATAGTAACAGAAAAAAAACTGAAACCTTAAGATAATTTTATATTGGAGCTCACTCAAACGATAAGAGCAACGATTAGAACAGTTATGGTTGATTGGTAGATTTACATAGCTTGTCTCCAGAAATCTATCAAGAAAGCACAATTAGCCAAAGCAAGGTGCCATTTTGATATCATTCTCTCGTATTTTTGATTGTCAATTTTATACTATATAGTATATATTATAACCAGTCAGTTCAGAATTAAAATTAGTTCTCCAATTTTACTTTTACATAACAGCTGGTTTACGTAAGAGAAATTAGGCAATCTCCAGATTTTCTGTCTGATCCTAGCTAGGCTTCTACACTGTATGTTGTATAAGAAATAGCCGTTCTGGCTGCATGAGGTCCTATCGACCAGTGACCCGCAACGATCGCAGTGGATCCGAAGTATTTATACTAGTGTAGGTTAGACTCTGTATAAGCACATGTTTTTTTATGGTTTAATGTAGTATTTATGTTTTTAGTAAAAGTTCATTTTTTTTGTATATTTGTGAGACAAATGACTGATAACGAAGTGTAAAAAATATTTTTGTTATCTAAATTCTACACAATATTTCATTACAAAAAGTCACTAATAGTGATTTATGTGTATCAGTGAACCCATCCTATTAAAATACACGCTCGGAAAATTGTATCATCATTATATGAAAATTTGAACAATATCTAATAAACAGTCACACTTAGAGTACTTTGTATTTAATTTCACAACTATAACAACCAATATCACTGTCAAAAAGTTAGAGAAAAAATGATATTATTAAATTTTAATACTCATCATACTTATAATAAAAAATAGACTTTCAAAAATATCATAACATATTATCGAGGCTCTTATCGTTCACCACTCAATAACAAAAAAACGTTCGGTGGCCTATAGTAAGCGTATAAAATATGCTGTAAACACCGACGGAGTGCGGATTCGAATCCCACACACATCGTACAAAATAATTAATGTCGTAAACGGATTTTTTTTGTAGTTTCACCGTTACGCAGCTATATCACCTCAAATTTTAAAAAAGCCCTATTAAAAAAAATTAGGCCTATTAAGTAAGAATGTATAAAATACGCTGTAAACGCCAGTGGAATGTGAATTTGAATCCCACGCACATCATAAAAAATAATTAATGTCGTAAATGGAATTTTTTTGTAGTTTCACCGTTACGCAGCTATAGTTCCTGAAATTTTAAAAAAGCTCTATTTTAAAATGTCTCTTACAACATTTACAGCCACACATGGAAAGGTAAGGCTATACGTAATTTAAGTTTTACTTTGTTGCGTAAGAAAAGTTTATAATTTTCTGCACTTTGTCTAGCATTGTTGCTTTTATCGATTTTTCCAGTTCCAATATAAAATGCGAACTTCCGAAAACTGTTAAATGGCAAAGACTTTGGTATGAATTTCTTCATCAATTTTCATCAAATCAAAAAAAAAAACAAACTTAAGAGTGACAATAGAAGCTGTAAATTTGGATGAAAATTTAAAATAAAAGTATTCCTATAGAAGTGCGAAGATACAAAAAAAATATTTTTAATTTCACATGGTTATAAAAATTTTGAAAAAAAAAAATACCAAAAAGAAATCATAGAAAAGTAAACTGTAAACATTTTCATTATATTTTCTCAAAAAAAGTCAGAAAATCATAAACCATTATATTTTTATTACTGAAATATTTTTTTATAAAGATCAATTGAGTTATTCAAATCAAAATTAAGATTATTATTTTAGATCATATTATAATTTTCTCAATATTATCTTGTTCTATACATATTTTAAGAAATGCCAAAATTTGTGAGGTCCAAAAACTATTAAAATTTTAATTTAAATTTATGTTCAATGTTATTTTTGCTTTTTCTTTTTTTATTTATTGTTTTATATTTTCAATTACCAAATGTTTTACAGATTAACATTAAAGTTTACAGGTGGTGGATAGTAAATTTTGCATAATTTAAAACAAAAAATAATAAACAATTTTTTATAAAAAAAAAAACATTTATATAAGTATATGTATGCATACAAATTAAACAACTCACCTTTTCTAGAGCGTCATATGCTTTCTTATTTTTGGATGATGATGAACTTTTTGATTTTCCAACAGCATTAAATGCTAATTTTAAATCATCTCGACGATCCTAATATTTAAAATTGTAATTAATTAAGTTTTTTTGTGATTTTATTTTAATATTTATTTAAAAAATTTTTAAAATTAACTTTTTTTTTTTTTTTTTTTTTTGAAGAAAAAAATTTCAGTTTAGTTTATAAAACTCACATTAATTAATTTAAATAAATTATCTTGTTATTAAAACTAATATAATTGTAGAACTAAAACAAAAAAAAAAAAACAAAAGCCTTAAAACTCTACAAAAATATAAAAAACTGTCTAAAAATATGAAAAATCAAAAAATCACTTAAAAATTACACAATATTATAAACAACAACTTATAACAAAGATCTTGCTTTTTTTTTCCTTTTAATCACATTGAAAGTTTAAACGTAAACTATAAAAGAAACAGTAAAAAGAGAAAAAGACAACAATATAAACATTATGAAAAGAAATAGAAACTATATTTCATGTAATAAATTACTGTAAAATCCTATATTTAAATCTCACTATAAAATTTGTTTTTCGTACCAAATTACCATGTCGGACGAAATTCCCGATAATACCGAATATTGATCCGATGAAAAAACTAATCGAAGCAATTAAAGATTTTTATTATTTTTTTTGTTTTATTTGTTTTTTTTTCTAGTATAGTATGACAAATATTAAAAATAAAAGAAAATAGAAAAAAAAAAAAAAAAACATCCAGTGTTTTGTTATGTTTTTTTTTATTCCTTTTGTTTTATTTCAACACATTTCAATTTTCTACTTTCACTGCGATACTCGCATCACGTTATGGTTTTACTTTATAATTTATATATTTTTTCAATTGTTTTTTTTTTTAATTCTTTTTTTTTGTTTTTCCAATATTTATTTTATTATTCAGTTCCTTCTGTTTTCTATCTATAATAAACAAATAATTGATCGCTACCGATACCGAAGCATACATAAAATGAAATTTTAGTAAAGTCGCAACCTTCCACGCTTTTACAATGAAAATTCGGCGTAAACTAAATAACAATTTCGATCATTTTGTGAGTGTTTTAAGTATAAAAAAAAAATAAAAACAAAAATATATAAAAAAAAAAGTATTTATGAAAAATAATTTTAACCGATTGAAATATGAAAATTTATTTGAAAATTTCCATACGGTATTTCCCGCCACTCAATTATTTAACACAGAACAGAAAAAAAAGAGGCATGGTCCTTCTCTACATATGATTGTATAGTATTCTACATCAGTATATTTGTTTGCCTCGTTTTTGTTTTTCTAGTGATGATGTAGACGATAAAAAAATCATTTCAGTCAGTCAGTTGTTTTTGGACTTCGAATAATAACCACAAAACGACAATTATAATCATTCAAAATTGGACCAAAAAAAGTATAAAAAGTAAAAAAATAAAAAATTAAAATATTTCTTTTCTGATTTACGGTTTTAGTCAAAAGAAAAAAAAAAACATATAATAAATTTTGTTATAAGAATTTTGTGAATATTACTTTGATTTAATTGGGTTGATTATCTTGAACGTTTATAATGTAACTATTTAGAATTAAAAAAAAAAAACATTAATAATAAGAGGACAATTACCAAAAATATGGAGAGTTACTGAATAGGAGAACTTCTGATCGGAATTTGTTACCGAAACTATTTTAAAACATAGGTACCGAATGAAATGCAATATGAAAAATAAACTATTCAGCACCAAAATTAAACACAAAATGAAATAATTGTGTAAATCAGTAGTAGAAGATTATGTAAAGAACGATGTCCAATAAGTGAAAGAAAAATGTTCAGGTGAGAACTAGTAATGTTAAAATTAGATAAAAATATACCTAGTTTGGTTCTATGATCTCCCTATATTTCTCCAAGCGGTGTAGCCGGGCAAAATTATTTGTCATTCTTAAATTTCTAATATTGTTGAATAGAGATTATCGGCTCTATGTATTTTTGTATGTATATGTGTCTGCATATGTGGTTGTGTATGTATATGTGTTTGGCTGATTAATAGGTGTTTAAGCCAATGTCGTGTAGAAAAATCCTAGCCACAAGAATGTATAACTAGTAAAAGGGTAAATCAGAACTCGTTGAAAACAGTCCTCTCCTTTAGTCTGGCAAGAGCGATTGTATAAGTCTTATCTGCGTAATACGCATCTCTGTGCACATGGACCTTATTTTCTCCGCAGCTAGTGGCAACAATATGAATCTGATGAAATTAAAACTCATAAAAAACTTGTACTCATAAAAAACCAGAAAGAGTTTTGGGTAACCACTGACCTTATCAGTACACTCTCAGTGCTATTTATGATAGGATGACTGTATTAAAATCATTAGTTTATATTCCCAACATTTTTTTGTAATCTTACATTATTTTTATATTACAAAATATCCTATAATTTCTTTTTCAAATTAAATTTAAGATATTTTCCTCATTTTCAATATATTAAATTCATATCTTCCTACATATCATATATATACACATATATATGTATATTTACATTTTAAAAACTTCATAATATATTTATCGGGAAAAAAAATTAAATTTTTATTTTTAGATTTTTATTTAAAAAATTTCTTTTTTTTTCATTTTAGAAGAAAATTGCTTACAAAAATCTTCGGATTACTTAAGTTCAGTTTTTCTGTTTTTCTTTTGTTAAAATTTTTATTCTATTTTGAGGAAAAAAAAATATTTTCTTTCATAAAAGAAAAATCGATTAATTTTTATTTTATTTCGTTACACATGAAGTCGTAATTTCATAAATTATTAAAAAAGAAAATTTTTCAAAAGTTCAGTCAGTAAATGAAAATTTAAAATGACATATCTGTAATCCGATAAACCTTACCACATTTAAATATTCCCCCTATTTAAATCATACCGAACAACTACTTAACGAATTAACGAGTAATGAATTATGGTATATTGATGAGAATCTTGAAAGGAAGGAAGAAATACTGGTCTAAAAAATTAAGTCAATAATTATCATTTTATATAGGGTATTGTCTAACCTCCTGTTGTTTAAAACATTTGTCATCACAGTCAGATTTAATATCAGTTCAATGGTGATAATTAAAAATAACAAATAAATAAATGAAAAATCGCGTTTATTTTCCACTTTTAGTAATGCGAAACAACAGGAGGTAATTCTTAATAAGAGGATTATAGAAAAAATTGTTTTATTTTGTTTTTCCGCTTTTTCTTTTTTTTTTCTTTTTGCCAATAATGTAAATTTTGAATAATTTCCATTTAAATTCAAATAAGTATTACACATTTTTAGAGAAAAGAAAAATTTGATATATTTTCTCTTGAATTAGAAAATTAAATTTTGAAGTTTTAGTTCAAAAGTTTTCTTATCAAATAGAAAGAAATGACAGAATGATTATTTCAAACATTAATATTCAAAAAATTTGATAATCTTTTATAATCTTCTATTCAGTGAAATTTATTTTGGACATACTATAAAATTTAATAAACAAAATTCTATAAATTAAAGGGTTAAAAAACCGTTTTTCTTTATTTTAATTATTATACAAATTTCCGCTAGACAAATTGCTTAAAACCTCTAATATAGCATTTTCTTTATATTAGGAAAGACAAGAGAATTTGATATTCATGGCCGGTATATCCGTGATCTTAAAAAATTTTAAAGAAGTTGCAAATAATTTGTTTCATGTTAAAAATTCTCAGATTAGAATATTTAAGAGGTATACTTCTATATCGTGCTACTTCTATACTACGTGTTGTACGTTTTGTCTTTCTTTATAATACTTCTGTAAGCCCTACTGTCTCTAACAAACTGAAGATTTGTAGAGGATTTACTTTTATAAGTTCAACTTCGGTAAAGCAAAATGTTCCCAGATGAACACATTTTGTTCGGACTAAAGCTTCACAGTTTTTGACTATGTGTCCTGGAGATTCTTCTTCTGACAGAATATGCATGTAAAGTCATTCCATATATTCTAATTTTCTTTAAATGTCTTCTCAACTTGCAGTGTACCGCTGTTATAAAAAATCTAAATACTACATTAAACCATATAAGAAAGCTGTGCTGTGAAAAAAAGCCTAACCTACATTAGTATGAACATTGCTGCAGCCATAGCGATCATTGCGGATCACTGGTCGATAGAAACTCATGCAGCCAGAATGGATATTTTATACAACATACAGTGTATAAGCTCCAAAGCACATGTAAAGTCATTCCCAATATTCAAATTTTCGTTAAATGCCTTCTAAAGTAAAACTTTTTTTTTTTTTAAATACTTATTATAATATAAATAATATTATTAAAAAAAAAACAATATTCTGACTGTCTTTGATTTGTTAGAGTTTTACTCAAGTAGCCGAAGTAGCCAAAATAATGTGAAAAGAACACTAAACTACTTTTGTAGGATTATAATATTATTAAAAATTTAAAGAGGCGAGCTTTGAGAAATGCGATCATTAAAAAACTAATAAATAAAAATATATTATTATCTTCAATGTTCTAAGCACACGGGTAGCCACACTTCATCTTTAAGATAATATTGTTTTAATTCTTAATAATCATAAAGTATCACACAAATATAGCTGACAATCTATTTATTTATTAATTTATAACTCATTTAAGAATAATATCAACACCATATCTAAATTTTCAAATTTTTCACGATAGAGATGCGGCCTGGCTAGCCATCTTTAAAATATATAAACAGAAATTTTGACACTTTTATTATAACATTTTTGAAAAATGTCCGAATTCTTTACGACTTTTTTCCGCTAAACAAAAACAAAAAAAAACAAAGAAGAACATAAAAAATATTTTTTCTCATAAAACGTTTTTAATAGTTTTAGATAATAAATTTTAATAATATTAAAATGAACATTTTTTTTTTTTCATTATGTAAATTTTGTTATTTAACACATGTATATAACAAATACTAATGTCGATTGTCGTTATATGTATATGATAGATATAAAATAAGATATGTACGTATATAACAAATTATAGAATTAAAAATTTCTTTGAAATGCGAAAAAAAAAAAGAAATTCATTCAAAAATAATAAAAAAAATAGTAGCAGCATTTTTAGAAGCTTTGGAAAGCGTGTAACATAAAAAAGGCGGACCACACAAAAAAAGTGTTCCTTTTAATTAAATAAATCATAAAACAAAATTTTTTATTTAATGTCATAATTTACAAAACAAATAATAAGTTTAGATTTTTTTTTATATATTTTTTTTTTTTATTTCTGATCTAAAGAAGTTTATAATAATTTTAGACATAATTTTTGACATTTTTTTTGAAATTAATATTGTGACAACTGTTTTAATGTTAGGTTAAACCGTTAAACGTAAATTAAATAATTTTTAAAAGATAAAAATATGTTTATAAAATTGCATTTTATTTGTCTCGAAGGAAATACTGAAGAATATTCAACAAAAAAAAAAAAAAAATACTAATAATAAAATATAACACTGATCTTGTTTGTATAATTATAATTGACCTAATTATTATCCTAATGAGGTTTTTGAACTCTAACAATGTTTTTTTTTTTCTTTCAAAGTTTATAGGGTAATTTTTCTATTTATATAATATGACATTGATTATAAGAAAAATTAAATACCAGCTAAATTGTATTTTTAAGATTCTTTTGAAAATATTTTAATAGTTAATTCAATAACTCGAAGGGCCCTCGGTGGTCTAACGGGTAAAAATGTATAAAGTACGCTGTAAACACTGAGAGAGTTCTGTTCAAATCCCACACACGTCGTAAGAATAATTCCGTCTTACGACATTTACAGCCACAACTGAACAGAAAAGGCTGTGTAATTTCCTTGCCACATTTATGTGAAAGGGCAAAACACTAAAAAAAAAACAAATAAACCGAAAAGAAAATCTTAGATAAGTGTAAGAAGAATTAGTTGTAAAAGTATTTTAGAAGCATGCTTATGAATAAAACTTGATTATAGATTTCTTTTATCTTTTTTAAAATGCTACGTTAAAAAATAAAATAAGAATAAAATAAATATTAAAATCCAAATTAAGCTTAATATATTATGCTTGTCATGGATTAACACATTTGAAGTAAAATTACACACAACCTAAGCTACCTTTCTACTATTTTACCATTCATATTTTAGTAAATTTTTAAATATGTTATAAAATTTTTAACAGATTCGTCTTTAATAACCGTAAGACCACTATCTATCAAAATAACAGAAAATTGTTAATATTTAACAAAACAGAAGTTAATTTTTAACAAATTTAACTTAGCAGAGAGTAAAATAAAACTAAAAAAAACATCTTCAACCTCATGTGTTCCTCAAAATTTGTGATAATTATATTTTCAATTTACATAAGTTTAAGGAGAACATCAACACATTCGTTCATCACATTGTTTCAAACCACCAATTTTTATCACCATAACAGATTCTTCCTACGCGAAACAGTACAATTAATAGTACTAAAGGTCTCCTAACTTAATTTTTGCTCAAAAATGGTGGTAGTGTTTAGTGGGTTAAAGATAACGTTAATAAAGGAATCGTGTTTGTACCTTTTCTCTTTAGTTTCTTTATGATTCTCACCTACCCTCGTAAAACAAAAACAAAAAAGAATACCAATAATTTATTGACGAAATTAAAATAATTGCCAAATTTTGTATTATATTTAAAAAAAACACCATTGAACAATAATGCATTTTATAAATAATCCAAAATTACCAAAATATTTATTTGTTCAGAAGATCATCTAAAATATTTATTAAAAAACACTTCATTTACCACATTTCATTTTAATAAAATTTAAAAAAACAAAAAAACAACAATAGAATCAAAATGTAAAAAAAATTTCCATTTTTCAAATGTCAAATTTGATTGACATTTTAATTCTTTACACACATTATAAAAATTTCTAACAGTCTAAATTCTAAAGTAAAGAAATATTTTACTTTTAAAACTGGTGACAAAGAAAATGATTTCTAATTTTCCCAGATGTTTTTTTTTTTAAATTTATCTTCTTTTTTAATTTTATTTAATTTATTTTATTAGGTAGTATATAGATTATTATTATTTGGGATTAACAATTCATTTTTTGCAATTTTCTGTCCTTATTATACTAAATTTTCTATTTACGCGAAAATTTCGTCATAGATTTTCTGCCCTCCAAAAATTTAATAGCCTTTTTTTTTTTTTTTAATATAACATAAATTATATTAAGAATCAAAATAAAAACAAAAAATAATCAGTTTAGTTCCTTTACAAACAAAGTGCAAAATAGAAAGAGATAAAAAAATCATACAAAAATAAAAAAAAAAAAAGAAAATTTATTATCAACAAAGTCATAATGATTGACACACTAATGAAAGAATATTTTTGAATTGTCGCCAGCATTTTTAATGTAAATTTTCATTTATGCGAAAATGTTAAGTAAAAAATTCTTTACAGGCAGTGAGAACTTAAATTTAAGAAATTTTAAAATACTCAAAACAAAAACTTAATAAATGAGAACAAAATGAGTAGAAAAGGAAACTCAAAATATTTCAAATTAATATTGAAGAAAACTTTTTAAATTTAACTGAAAATTTAAGATTCGCCTAAATATATGCAAAAGTAAAACTGGAATATTTTAAGAAATTTTTCTTAGTACAGGAATTTTATAAAATTTATAGAAATAATAATTGATTATACATTTTATAAATTTTATAAATCTTATAAATTTTTTTAAATTTTATAAAATTAAAAAATATTTTATTTAAACATAAGTTTTTTTCACAAAAAATAATAATTATTTATACAAGTTAGCATTCATGTATAGTTTACAAAATTCTGTAACAAACTTCTTCTATGTTAAAAAGTCTCAAACAGTTGTTAGAGCTTTGAGAAGAAATAAAACTTTACAAAAGGTTCAATATAAGAATCTAGCAATTCTTTAACAACTTGCTTCTTAACCAATTCTTCATAGAAGAAATAAGAAAAAATACATATAAGATTAAAGTTGTTAGTTGAAATAATATAAACCAAGTTTAAGAAGAAAATGTAAGTGATATTATAAGGGAGCATAAAAATTATTATGCTCATAATAACTTGTTGCAATAATTGCTAGACAATTTAATATATACCTGAATAGAAATATACAAGTTATTGGATAATAAAAAAGGAAAAAAACACAGAAAAAAAACTAACATACATAATATATATAAAATTAAAAATTGTATTAATTTATTTTTATCGAATTTCAAGGAACCAAAACAAAATTTTTCAAAATAATAATATTTAAAAAAATTTAAAAATATTCTTTACGACCCCATGTTAAGAAATTAACTTATTAGGCTCTTTTGCCAAAAAAAATTTAAACATTTTGACCACATAATGCTAGTCAAATAACAAAAGGATGATTTTAATCCATTTGCAACAATTAAGCGACTATTACAATTTTTTTGCCTTATACAAAAATCAAGCATATTTAAAATATTTCAAAGAAAGAAAGAAATAAATATTAAAGAATTTGAAAGAAATAAATGTCAAAATCAAATTTATTGAATTACTTTGTTTTCCTTTTACATTGTTTTCCTTGTTAATCTTGGGGCACATCAACTAAAAGAGTGCAGATTTATATTCTATAGTTTTAACAAAAAGAAAAACAAAAATTTTCTAAAAAAGTAATTTTCTTTTAAAAATATTCTTTTCGATCCCTTATAATCTACACAATATAAATAATATACCACATAAAATAAATACTAATAAAATATGTAGTATAGGGACGACATCCTAGTAAAAATATTCTCGTGGCAATTTTTTACTATTATTTATAACAACAGAAAATAAATCAAATAATAATAATAAAATGAATAATTCATATTCAATTACAGAAACTAATCACTCCCTGTCCCATTTTTATTAATACATAAAAAAGGTAAATATCTTATAAGTAGGTATCTTATAATATTAACTCTTTCTTTTACTATGAAAATTTTAATTTTTCCTCACAGGGTAGAGAGTTGGGTAAAGGTCCTCTATTATTATTAATTAAAACTTAATAATATGTAATAAACGTAATAAGACAAAAATTAAGAGTTTTTATATATTATATTATCATAATATTGGTAAACTGCTAACTTTTTTCCCTAACCTTAACATTTGTTAGTAACGTTTGGTGTGACACATGACATTTTTTTATTTCTTTCAACGCGGTTTCACTAATACTCTTTATTTGATTCAAATTATTTGTTACTGTTAACAAAATAAACAAATAATTTTAATTCATATTTAAATATCACAGACATTAATTCAATAAACATAATATTATAATATACATATGTATATGTATACGTACATTAAAGCTATAAATTATATTCAATATTTCATAAACTCAAATTATTTTAATTCAGTTACACTAATTTTTTATTTCATTCCATCCCTATACATACCGGCATACTCTAATATTTATTTTACAAATTATTTTCTAATTGTAAAATTAATTTTAAAAATAAATTGACATCGATGTCACATTCAATTAATTTCTAATAATTATTTTAAATGGTGTATCATTTTTAACTAAATCATTTATTTTTTTTTTATTAATATAAATATCAAATACCAAATAGCATTATGGCATAACATAATTATAGATATAGGTACCATAAACCAAATTAATTTTTTATAATAAAAATTAAATTAAAAACAAATTTTTTTTTTCCCAATCACAAATCAAAACAAACAACACCAATATAAAAATGAAAAATTATAACACATTACATATACATAGATACACACATATATATATATATATATATATTTAAAAAATTCAAATAAAAATTTGATTTAAATTTAGAATAATGTAAAAACAAAACAAAAACACAAAATACATTAAAAAAAAAACAAAGTTGACAACTAATGACGTGAATATAATAGTGAAAAATACATTATACACAATACACACAAAAAAGAAAATGTGAATAAACCTTTAACATGATTAATTAATTATGTATAATTTAATCAATTAAAAGATATGCTATTTTTTATTTTAAATCCCTATATGTTTTGTATACTAACATATGAACCCGTTGAACGTCTTAAACGTGATTTTGAATTTGATGGTACATCTAATGATTTTGATGATGATAAACGAGTTTTTGAATTAGGACCATCTAAGGATTTTATGGCACCTGATAAAAACATAGCCATTTTTTTTTTACGAAACGTTTAATTGTTTCCAATTTAAAAATTTTATTTTAATAACAAATAGTAAGTTTAATTTAATTTTCTATCTCTTTCCGTCACACACTATATTTAAATGGATGAAATTAGATCGAACCGTGATAATGTAAATGATAATAAACGCGTATCATCCATTCACGTTATAAATTAATACTGAGGAAGAAAAAAAAAATAAAAAATTAATAACAATTTTCATTATAAAGGTGTCACGCAGTAGTGGTATTTTTCAATAATAATCATGGAAAACAAAAAAAAAAAATATATTTAAAAAAAAAATTAGAGACAAAAACAAAGGCCAAACTTTGTGTTCTTTTTTTTCTAAAGTGTCTCGTCGAATTTCATAAATTTTTTTCTCTTATAAAATCATTTGTATAAATTTGTTATTTTATTTATTGCAATACTTTTTATACTTTTTAAATTAAGAAAATAATATTTTGTATTAAGAAGAGGTATCAGAGATTTGGAATTAGAATTGTAATACCTATATATGGATTTTGTTAACATACAATAAAAAATATATTATTTATGAGTTATGTGCAGGTACAGTCTATATGGTGCCTGTCTTATATTTTTGATCATTATTTAACTTGACTGTTTGGTCGATGTTCGACTTATTTTCTTGTCCAGTATCGGTTTTATTTTCTTATCCAGTTTTAGTTTTCTATTAACGTTTTTACTCTGCGTGGCAAATACTGAACATAGTAAATTAGAATTCAATATGTGATGAAATGGAAAAGTTTTTGTGTGTTTTTGTTAGGTTAGGTAGTAATCCTAAAATTTAACAATGAGGCAAATACTTAAGTTTTAAAAATAGGATTCCTCGAACTTCGTGTTTCTTGACATCCCACCTTTTAAAGGGTTTAATAAATTAGTGAATAAGAGCGTGGGAGTGTAGATTCGAATTCCAGACACGTCGTAAAAATAATCCCCCCTTACAACATTTACAGCCACGCTGTAAAGGAAAGGCTGTATAATTTCCTTATCACATTCTTATGGCATGGGTATGAACTAAAAAAAAAACGAACTTAAATAATATAAACCTACACAACTATACGAGCAAAAAACTAATAAAAACCGTTAAGTTATCAGAATGTTATAAGGTTAAAGCCCCATAAGGATAATCACAGAAAACCTACTATACTAGAGGCAAATTTTTGTTTCTTGTAGTAGAGAGGTACAATAAATGTTTACTAAATCTAGCCACAATAACAATGATTAACAAATTAAAAAACGTTCTCTTCATTTATTAGTTAGGGACTAAGTCACTTTGATAACAATGAATTGGACAGGAGGCCTTAACTTTGAACAAAATAAAAAAATATCATCCATGAACTTTTTAAATAAATATCTTATAATGGTTTATAACAATTTTAATTCAATTTGTTATTCTTCTTTTCTATTTCTATATTTTATCTAATATTTATATACATTTTTTTTATTTTTAGTGATATTTTATTTTTATTTAAATATCATTTAGAACCGCCAGTATAACAACATTATTATTAATAATTTTTAAAATTTTTTTTTTTATTAATATTTTTGTTTCTTGTGGTTTTTTGAGTAAAAAGATACACGGTATGACACCTAAAAAAAGCTTGAAGCTAATTAGTAATTATTTTTATAGAATTTTATTTTCTCATAATCATTTAAAAAAAAAAACAAAAAAGTAAATAAATAAAAAAACAATAAAAATAAAAATTGGAAAAGCTTTGAAGTTTTTTAATTTATGAGATTCACGAGATGATTTTACATTATTTATAATAGGTTTAAAATGAAATTTTAATTCTATAATTTTGGCGGGAAAATTTTCCTAACAGATGTGCTGGTTAAAAGAAATGTGCTTTTTAATTATTTTTGTTTTTCTCTTATTTATTATTAATTTATTTAAAATTAGGTAAATAGTGTTGTAAATTTTTTTTTTTTATTATTATTAGAAAATTCAGTAATTAATTACCTACAATTTATATGATCTGTCCACCTATTTTCCACCAAAAAATATTTTAAATTTTTTTTCGGGATTGTTTGTTTTTTTAGTTTTTGGCAATTCCTTACAAAGATTTTAAATATTTTGTGTTTTAATTTTTATTAAACAGATTTTACAAATATTAGCTATCATAAAATTTATGAAATTATTTATTCCTGCAGATTTAATGACATTTTCAATGCGATATTCCAAACTCATGGTCCACCTTTCCGTTTGCTTTAAGAAAATTTATTTAACCTTTAGTATTGTAGTCTTATCAAATTTGTTGCCACCCCCACATTACTGACAAAATGTTTAGCCATTTATGGTCTTAGAATGTTTTTAATTAATTTTTATAAATAAACCTCCAATACTACATTAGCATTTTTACATTACATTTAAATAACTACAGTACCTACCTTTAAACTACATTTAACAGAATGATGTTTGATAGTACAGTTATTAAATAATTGATGAAATTATTTTTTACAATTATTTGCTTTATTGCTACCCCAGCAAAAAAAAAGGCATTAAATCATGTTAACATGCAATTTATTAAAAACATATTCTATCATCTAATAACAAAAAAAAAACATTTTTTTCATAATCCTTTTTATTATACTTTAATTTTATCAAAACAAAAGAAAAAAAAACTTCCTTCACCTAACCACAAAAAAATTCACTTTATTCTTAAATAACAAAAAAGCCAGACGTCATAATTGAACAATCAAAACAACACCACATTACCAGCAAAAACTTTCACTTTATTTTATATTTTGTTTAAAAGCATTTCTCTCCCCAAAATCGTTGCTATGGCAATTTAATTTGAATGTTTGACGCCAAAACAAAACATTTATTGTCAAATGTAAACAAAAGTTTATGGCAAGAAATATTAATTTGTTTACACATTTTTAGTTGTAAAATCAGTGCCGCGTTTAAGAGACAAAACCTCTTGTTAAAGTTCTTCAACTAAAGTAATTTAATACAGCTTTTAAAAAAGTGTAAATTTCCTTAAAAAGAAAAAAAATGGATTTTAGTAAAATTCCAAAATTAAATCCAAAACGAATAAATCGTTGCTATTGTTATTCAAATTGTTGGTGTGATATGAATGCTTACAATAGACCAGTACCAAATAAACCAAATAAATCAACAACAGCAATAACAAAATTTGTAAAAATTCGTAATGAAAATGGACAACTTCGACCAAAATGTGATCGTATACCATATTCTGGTTTAGAATCTTTAAATTCAAGTTATTGTAGTTCTCATAAAGGAATTACAAAATCATCATGTACCAGTTCAAATTCAAATCAAAGTCGTCAATCATCATCAACAGTCTCTCTAATATCGAATGCATCTAATAAAGAAGAATTTATAAGATCATCATCAAATAAATTACAATCGGAAATATTAAATAGTAATGAAATGACAGAACCACGTCAATGGTATGAACAATCAAAAGAACAATTTTGGAAAGCACGACAATGTCCTACAAGAAATCTTTTATTAACAAATTTTTTCGCATATCCAGCATTATTTTTATCTCAATTAGATGATCGTCAAATTACCGAATTAAATAATTTTCGTCTTCAGAATCCTCAAGATTGTTTTAATGTTCTAAGTAAATATACGATAAATAAAAGACTTGGATGTTATGATGAAAAATTACCACCACCGCATGTTTGTGAATTCTCATTTAAATTAAATAAAAGAGGTCTATTGGAACCATCAACTGGTGAATCTAAATTTATTCGTTGCAGAATTTGTGATAAATTAGCTGATGTTACAGATTCTAATGGTATTATACCAATTGCAAATAACAATCAAAAAGTACAAAAAATTATTGTCGAGGTGAATAATATTGAAAACAATGGAAACAGTAAAAAAATAATGAAATCTAAACCAGGAATGAGAAGAAAGAAAATGGATGAACCTGGAAATAGTTTAGCTTTAATTTATCAGAAAAAGTATTAAAAGAATAATTTATTATTATATTTTATATTTTTCATATTTTAAGAGTTTGATAATTAAAAAAAAAAAAAAAAAAAAATGAATTAATATATTTTTTATGGTGAATATTATAATTTTTTGTGGTGAAATAAAGAGTGGTTTTTTCTATTTCTAACTTATGTACTTGTACTTACATTTATTTCAAAAATCCTTCTTTTTAATTCAGATTCTGATTTACGATCTAATGGTTTATCAATTAAATCATAAATTCGTTTACATCCTTTTGTTATTAATTCATCAATATTTATTTCTTCATTGGAAATCTTTGAACCAATTGGACTTGATTGTAAATCATTACGATCCACTGATATGTCTTTAATGGCTTCAGTTTTTTGTGTTGATAGTTTGGGAGTTCTATATAAAAAAAAAATGTTTTTTTATTAATTTAGATGAAATGCTATGATTATAAAAATTTTTAATGCAGATTCAAACAATAGTTACTAGTACCGAAAAAGGTTCTTAAGTATATTTATTAGATGCATAGACTAAGCCTTTGAAATATTTAAACGAACATAAAATATTGTGTTGCAAAAATTTGATTTAGAGAAGCCTGCGCGAAATAAAAAAGCTTTGCTTTCATAAAAGAACCGTTGATTTTTCAAAATAAAAAAAAAAAAACTTATATTCAAAAATATAATAGATACATATATTTTATTTTGGGTACAATACGGCAAGTTTCATTTAACAACTGGACATTTCGCAAATAAGCAATTTAACAAAAATACATTTAGCCAAACACACATTTAACAAAAAGACATTTAGCAAAATGGATACTTAAGATTTGTATATATATATTTGTATATATATTTGTATGAAAATTTGCTATTTGTAGAATCTGTAACTTAGGTAGGAAAAAATTTTTCTCTGGCAAGACATAAAAATTAAAGCTTCAGTAATATTTTTTTACGTGTGTTAACAGTTTTTCTTAGTTATATAGGGATCCGAGCATACAGCTGCTCAAAATTGCTAAAAATTCCTATTTTAACATTTTTAGTACATTTCCAAAAAAAATTTGAAAAAATGTGCTTATTAGTTTCACTCTGTCCGTCCGTCTGTTTACAAAACTTCTACACCGTTAAAGATAAAGAAAAAAAAATTTAACCGTGGGTAGGTCTCATAAAAAAATTAATTTTGTGGAACAATTTTTTCATGTAGCCCCATCCATTACGGAGCTAGAGCCCCTCAAACTTTGAAAAAACCTTATCTTTAAATGCATTATCTCATGCTCTGCTCAAAATTTTTTCAATCTGAAAACGACATTCAACAGTTATTTTTTTTACCTTTGTAAATCAATATGAGAATTATACATTTTTTTTAAATTCAGTATTTAAATTTACGGTTATATGAAAACCAAATTTTCTATGATTTTTTTACCCTCATAACTCCGGAACGCTTTTAAATAGCGACTTGAAATTTTGAGAGCAGAAAGAACTTTTAGAATTAGTATAAGTTTGCTCAGCAATTTTTTTTTGGACCACCCCCTATATATGAGCTATTAGGGCTCAAAAAATGAAAATTTGCTATTTTTAAACACTTGTAACTTAGAAATCTGTACACATTTTACTTCGGCAAAATATTAAAATTAAAGCTACAGTAATATATTTTTACGTGTGTTAAAGGTTTATTTTAGTTGTATAGGGTTCTAGAGTTACAGCCCCTCAAAATTTGCAAAAAAAGCTCCATTTTCAGATGTATATATCTCAGGCCCTGCCTAGTAGCTTTACAATCTCAAACCGCCAGAAGACCTAAAATTTATTATCTCATTAAAGCAATATTAAAATTATGCAATATTTTGCAATTTACTATCTAAATTTACCGTTATGTGAAAACCACATTTTACATGAAATTTTTTTTTCACGTCTTTAGAAAGGAACCTGAAATTTTTTGAAAGGAACCTGGAATTAGTATAAGTTTCTTTATAACATTTTTTTTGCACCACCGCCTGTTTAAGAGCTATTCGGGCTGAAAAATTGAAAATTTGCTATTTCTAGGCACCTGTACAAATTTTTTTTGGTAGAATATAAAAATTAAAGCTCTGGTAAAATATTTTTACGTGTGTTACGGTTACGGTTTTTCTTAGTTATATAGGGTTCCGGACTGACAGCCCCTCAATATTCCAGAAAAGTCTTTTTTTCACATTTTTTCTTAATACAAAAATTTCTGAAATTTTATTTCTTAAATTTTCAAATTTTTGTACAAGTCACAATTTATTCTAAACAGTTTTGGAAATGTGCACTTTTAAGAACCGTTGGTTTACATTCTGCCTTATTTTGTCATTATTTTCATAAAATTTATTTTAAACTAATTTTTTTTCAAAAATTAACTTAACGTTTTCGTTATTAACTATTGTGACACATATTCATGCAGCCAATGAAGGAGATAATGATATTATAGAATTGAAAAACGAATTATTGATTGTGCTGGGAAATGTCCACTTGAAAAAGTTTCTAAATGTCCAAATTGCCAAGTGTCCAGTGCCTAAAGTTGTTAAATGTAATTTTTGTTAATAGTCCATTTTGCTAAATATATTTTTGTTAAGTTTCTTTTTTGCGAAATATCCACTGATCAAACGTCCAGTTTCTAAGCAAAAGTTGCCAACTGGCCGGTTCCCATTTATTTTATTTAATAATTTAAAAACTTACCTTGATTGTTGAACTTCACGGAATTTTTCTCTTAATATTGTTTGAGTTTTTAATACAATTTGTGACAAGCCACCAGGTTTACCATGAGTTTCTAAAACTAATGTATCACCTTGTGAAATTAAAGTAGCTGCATCTGGTGCAATTAATAATTTCAAGTTTTCAATAACACTAAAAAAGAAATTAAAAAAATAATTAAATTGGTGGGGAATTTTTTGTATGAACATTTTTTTAAATTATGGCTTTCTACACCCTGTATGTAACTATACATAAAACGAAGGAGCAATTTTAATATACCCGATCCTTATCGTACAGGTATAAACATTACGATAAAAAATTATATAGCTATTTTAATAAAAATTAAAAAATTAAACCACAATTTTTAAAGTGTGGTGAATATCATTTGATGAAAAAACGAAACGTTGTCGTCTTAACAGGACTCAAAACTAAGAAAATTATACTTGTTTCTTTAAAATTGAGATTTGAACTTAAAATGGAATATAGATAAATGCACGAATAGAGGAATTTATTCAGTTAACAAAAAAAAAACAAATTATTTTTATTTTTATATTCACCATAAAAATAAATTTTTTCATCATGGTTATATAAAACAATTTTTTTCTTTGATGTAAAGCAATCATATAAAGCAAGATTATTTTATATTTAGAATATATAAAAAAATAATTTTTAATCATCAATATATATTTTATATTCACCTTTCATTATCGTTGCTGGCATCAATTTTTTGTTTTGTCTCTTCCAGCTTTCGTATCATATATTTAGCAGTTTTATCAAATTCCTGTACTCTTTGTTCCAAAGAGGTGGAACTTCTATAAAGCTCATAACGTGGTGACGTTAATGTTATGTTCGAATTATCATGATGATGATTATTATTATTATTACTACTACTATTATTATTACTATTATTACCATTATTACTATTTAATGGTGATGATTGTGGTGAAGTTCTAAATTTAATATTTGAACTTTTCGATTTTGGTGTTTCAATACGACTCTAAAAGAAAGTCCAGTAAAAAATGAAAAAATTTAATTAAACGTAATTTATTATTTTGGAATTTTTCATTTAAAAATACACTTTCATAATTTAATAATATTATGTTAGTAGATTAAAATTAATCCAACTATTATTATTTCATAAAAAAAAAAAAACAAATAAAAAAGTGGTTAATAAAAAAAAAAAAAAAATAAATTAAAATTTAAGAATTTTCATTCCATACCGTATCACTATCTGATCCAGGTGCCATTTCATTAGAAAATCTGGGTATATCTTCATCATCAGAAAACACAAGTGGTTCATCTAAATTCTCTTCAGAATTATAAAAGCTATCACGTTCCAATATAATTTTATTAGTATTATCTTTTTTATCATTATTATTATTACTATTATTATTATTATTTATAATTAATTTAAGCCTCTTCGGTTTCCTTGGTGTCTTTGGACTACGATGTACAGGTAAAGTATATGATTTTATTCTATCATCATCATCATCATCATTATCATTATCATTATTTTTATTATCAATTATTTTTATTTTATGGATTTTTGGTGTTGATGTTATTGGAATCACTTTGGTTAAATCATCTGTATCACCCATAACTAATAAAAATTCATCATCTTCTGAATCTCTTAATAAATCTCTTTCATTCTCAATATCACGTTTACGTTTTTCTTCAAAACTAATTCTTTGATGGTTTATTTTTAAAATATTATCATAATGACTCAAATTAACATCATCAAAATTTCTCATTTCAATTTCCATATCATCTGTTTCAATGGTATTATTTTTAAAAGCCTCTTCTAATTCTTTTTCTGAATCATATTCAATTAAACTATTTTCTAAACTTGTTTTACTACGATTACCATTAGGACCAACACTACTAGTACTGCTACCATCTAATTTAACTGATGAATCTGTATCAGAGTTACCATCAGATAAATCAGCTATTTGAACCGTTTCAACAAATTCAACTTCTAAAGTATCAACTTTTTCTAATAAAACAGTTTTTCTTTGTTTTTCTTCATCATTTAACATTTCCATATCATCAATATCATCATCATCATCATTTTCATCATCATTTTTCAAATGTAATGAATCAATTTCAACAACATTTTTAACAACTGATGACATTTTATGATGCTGTAAATCTTTTTCAACAATTTCCACTATAGCAACATTTTGCTGTTGTTGTTTTTTTTGTTTTAATGAATTTTCAATATCACGAGGATTAAATTTATTTTGTTGCATTTGTTGTATATTTTGTCCACTAGAGATTTGTGAAAATAATGAACTAGATTCAGCTAAATGAAATGTTTTTGGTAAAAGATCTGGTAAAACATTAGAAGAAGTATTTTGTTTATCAATAGCCTCATTTGATTCAACAGATTTATCATTAACAAGTTGTTGTTCTTGTTCTTTCTTTTGTTGATTTGAATTTGTTGTATCTGTTATTTCACTATTCGTTACAGATGAACTTGATAAACGATCTGGTATTTTATTATTAGTGTTTGAATCAACTGCTGCTGATGATGATGATGATGGTGTTCTAGCACGACGTTGACGAACAGTATCACTTACAATAACAATTTCAGTATCAGGATCTTCTGGATCTGCTATTGTTGTTGATGGCTGAGGTGCTGTTCTTGCCTCAATTTCATTCTGTACACAACAATACGGTTTTTAATTGTATCGTATATTTAATTTTGAAAAAATTGAAAAATTTTGTTTTACCCGTTTACCAATTACGTTTAACAGTTAAAGTTCAAAAATGAAACGTTATATTCGAAAATTTAGAAAAAAAAAAAAAACAATAACAAAAAGCTTTTTTTTTTGAAAAAAATAACAATCACCAATCAATTTAAAAAAAAAAAAAAATGTGTGAAAAATAAAATAAATAATAATTATGTATATAAAAAATGAGAGAACAGCGTAAACCCAGTGATGAAAATTTGTACTAAAATTTAAACAAAATCCAATATCCGCTAGAATCCATTTTTTTTTTAACTGTACTTTTTTTTTTTATAGTTTTTATCATTTTTCTATTCTTTTTTTTACACTAAATGTTAAAGTTGAATTACAATGTGTTAGAAAAGGATGAATTTTTATATATATATATTTTTTTTTTTATTTCTGAAGTGTTTTATTTTTCCTACTTGTGTTTTCCATAACCATTTAAATGTACCTAAAGTTTTTGTTTTTGGGATGAATTAATTTATTTCGAATAAAAAAAATTTTTTTTTTTGTTTTTTTTTTGTATGAACTTTTATATACCCAGATTGTCAAATGTTTTTTTTTAATATGTATTAAATGAATATTTTAAATGTAAACTATTATAACAAATATAGTTAAAAAAAAAAAAAATGTTAAAAACAAAATTTAATATTAGTTACAAACTATTATCAATTCAAAAATATATTAGGTATTTATTATTTTTATTTACAGATTTTTTTTATAAACAAATAATTATTAAAAGTTCCAAGCAGCAGGTTCTGTATTTTTACAGTTATTATACAGTTATTTTCCGACCCATAATCACAAAAACCGCATGCATGCCGGCAAATATCAAACTATAAATGGATCGAACTAATTTATTTGATATAATTACAACAAGAACTACTTTTCTTTATTACTTTTTTTAGTTATTTTTTAAAGAAGATGACAACTACTCACAGCGGGTCCTGACTTAAGAGTTGTCAATTTGGAATTTTGTTTTATTTTATTTACACGTTTAAGAATTATAGGACATCAACAAAGTTTAAGAATTATAGGACATCAAAAGATTAGCTTGAGAAAGCTTCAGTTTCTTTAATTATTATTTTCACTAAGCTGTTGATTGTTCTAGATGCCAGATTATTACATTAATGCGCCATCTATTATCTTATGTAAGAATTATTTATTTGTAATTCATTTCATATTACGATATGGATTACTATGAGTTATGACACAAACCAATATGATATATATATACATATTACTATTGGATATAGACCTGCCTGGATTTGAATTCAAGGCTTTCGGTTGAAAAACCAACGACTTAATCTTAATCATTGATCAAAAAATACATTCGAAAATCTTTCAACCAAAATACCTTAAGAAACATTATAAAATGTTTATCTTCTTCAAAATATTTTTTCCTTCTAATATGTACCAAACATACCTGTACCAAAATATTTACATGTATTGTAAAATAAATTTTCTATTTTTAAAAATACGTTATACATACTTTTAATCATAAGAAAAAGTTTTTATAAATGATTCTTCATACAGCTTTTATAAGGCATAAAATAAAATCGTACAAAAAAATGGTTAAAATTTAGCTCTTTAATTGATTTGCACTCAAAGTATTTATATGATCAAGTTCCGACGGTAGTCCATAATCTTGTACAATGATAAACTGATGATTAATCTAATTTAATAAAACTAGTCTGTGTAGACTCTATCCCTATCTTGTATACTTAAAAAAATGCATTCACTTAAATATTTTTTTAGATACGTTTTTTTGTTTTCGAAAAAAAAAAAAAATCTTCTATAACTTTTTGGATCTTAAATTTTATTTTCTAAATTGATGTTTCAACTAGATGTGATTGCAGTAATCTGATGCATCACACATAGAAATGATTTTATATATGCAATGAAATATGCAATAATGAATGAAAGGCAGGCATCTTTAAGCATCTGATAATGAATATATGATTGAATGAACAAAAGCATGATATAAAAATATGAAAGACATGAAAATATAAAATATTACAAAAAAAAAAACATTTATTTTAAAAATTATTAAAATTAATAGAAAAAACATTCTCGTATTAATAAAGTTTTTTCCAATATGTTTTTCAGGTGTTAATTTTCATCATCATCTATTTGAATTTGATTGGCGGTTTCAAAAGAAAAACAAAAAGTTCAGATGTAATCGACCAACTTTAAGTGATCAAGATACATATAAAAATACTATAGAGAATTAATTTTTATAAATCAAGGAACTCGTTAATTCACCTATATACGCAGTAGTTAGTTCCACTATTCAGAAAAGGTCTATTCTGAATATGCTTAGTAGTATTAGGTCTCAGATTATTATAATATGGTAGTATTAAAGAGCACCGCGAATTTTAAAATAAATTGAGGAACTCCTTTAACTACCTGCGAAATTTTATTTTATATAATAAAATTAACTTACATAATACTGGAGATTTTAAACAATACATAGGACATACAAAAAAACAAATAAACTGTTTACTATTATTGTTAAAAAAAAACATTTACAAAGTCTACAAGACAAAAATATATTTTCTACTTTTTTTTATACACTCATAATGATATAAAATTTTTTATTTTTTTTTTTTTTAATTTAATTTCTTACCTTAACAATTGCAATGACTTCCGTATATAATTCTTCAATAACTGGATCTGAGACATTAATTTTTTGTAAATCTTTTTCCATGGTTCTAAAAAAAATTTAAAAATATTAAAATTAGTATTTTTAAGATAGAAAAAACTAACCTTAAAGTTTCCAATGATATATTATCTAAATTTTGTAATGTACTTTTCATTTCATTTAAACGTTTTATAATATCAGCACTTGATAATCTAAATAATTTCTTTTTTAATGCATCAATTCTTTGTCGTACATCTTCCATATATACTGGTTCACATGTTTCACTATATTTATCATAAATTTCATCACATTTTTTTAATGATTCTTCAATTTCTTGAAATTTTAAATATTTATCTGATTTATCTGATTGAATTTCTAATGTACGTAATGATTGATCTGTTAAATCAAATTGATTTTGTAATTGTTTTGATAATTTTATCATACCTTCTAATGCTACTTTTGATTGTGTTACATTTTCACCTAAAGTATTATATAAATGTTTTAATGCATCAATACGTTGACTTAAATGTTTTGGATCTTTTGTAAATTTATCATCACAAACTTTACGACCTGTTTTTATTGTTGTTTCAATATCAGATTTTATTTCAGATAATGTACGATATGTTTTTAAACAATGTGAATATTGATCATGTACTGATGATGGACCAGCTGATGCTACATCTAAAACTAATGTTGTACGTTCAACATTACGAAGTTCAGCTAAAGCACGACTTAAACGTGATTCATATGCTGCTTGTGGTGCTGTACATTTATTCATTTTTATTTGACAATTTTTAAAACGTGTCTCTAATAAAGCATATTGTTCACGTAAACGATTTGCTGCTTCAACTTTTCCTTTTTTAACATAATGTTGAATTAATTCACGCACTTCTGTTAAAGTTTTTTCACAATCATTGAATTCTTCAGCTAAACGCTACATTTATTATAACAACAAAAAAACAAAAAAAAAAAAAACAGAATTTTAATTGATTAAATTAAAAATAAATTTAAAATATTTAATTACAGATTAAAATCAAGTTGAAAACAATTTCCAAATATTGTTATTACTTACTAATAAAACAAAAAAAAACAAAATATATGACTAGATCATAAAAAGTTCTGCTTACCTTAACCATCTCTTTTGAACCTAATTTTTAAAGGCAATTTTAAAAGAATTTTATTTTTAAAGCTAAAGAGATATGCTAAGAAAAAGCTAAGAGTAGGACTCATGCTTTGTCCTAATATAAATTATATGTGAATGATTATAATGATGGTATTTTGTAAGGATTTGTGATAATTCTGTCAAAATTTCTTAAAAATTTATATATAAATACTTTGTATCACCCTGTTTCATATGCAATTTCAGTAATATTTATAAAAAAAAAACAAAAAACAGAATTTACCTACTTATACTAAAATGTATATGTTTCCTTTGTAATTAACTTAAAAAACCCCTATCAAAATTTTATAAAAAAATTAAACAATAACATAATCTGATAATTTTATAACCATAAAAAATTTTTATTAATTTTTACAGCTATTATCAATAAAATTCCAAATAAAAATTTATTTCCTACAACATAATTTTTTATCATCTAACATACAAACATAAAAAAAAAATTGTCGGCCAGATAATTGTCTAGTGCCTTTTATCTGACCATTTATGTGTCCATCCTTGTCAAGGGGAGTGCTAAACTGCTCTCCTTTCAAAACGACACAACAACAATTTCAAATTTTAGGTATATATACTAAATAAAAATATTTTAAGTATCTGTGAACTATATCATGAATTAAAAAAAAAAACAAATATTTAGAAAAAATAACTAAAGTATGTACACAAACCATATTTTTAAAACAACTTATCGTTTATATAAAATTGCATACACTCTTAATGTATGCAATTTTTTATTCCTATTGGTTTGAAAATTAGATGCAATAATTTTTTTTTTAAATATTTAAGATTAAAAAAAAACAAAATGGTTCTAATATTTGGTAAATTAAATGTTTCAATTCAATGTTACAGTTTCATGGTATATTTTGAAAAAATTGAATATTATTGAAAATAATGTTACCATACCGTGTAAACTTTAAAACGTGATATGTTAATTATACAAAAAAAAAATTAATATTTCATTTTATTTTAGAAATAACTACAAAAGAATTAAAAATTATTTAGTTTTTATATAAATAATGCATTAAATATTTTTCGCTTTTATGATAATAAATTTCAATGTCAGTTGATATGAAAAATTCTTTTACATAATATTGAATGCAAAATTTATCCATTATTGAAGTGTGTGGCAGTAGTAAAATTTTAAATCCTTTAATGAAAAATAAAAAACAATTCCGAAGATTGTTTAAGAATTTATGTTAATTTTTAAATTAATTTTTATTTTTTAGACATACTTTCAATATATGGAAAAAAAAGGAATTTTCTGAAAATCATCTTTTACAATATTGGTTTTTTTTTTAAATTTTTTAACTTTTCAAGCGTTTGTTAAAATTTTTGATTTTATAAGTAAGTACTACAAATAGAAAGCTTTACCAAATCATTCAAATACTTCAAACAATCATGCAAAAACAAAAGTGTAAATAAATAAAACAGACTAAAAATAAAATAAAGTAACAAAATGTGTGTGCAAAAGAAAATGTACTGAAACTATATTCGAAAAATTATTTTTTATTCTGAATTCTAATCAATCAATCAAACATAATTTACTTCAAATCAAACACTAACAAAAAAATAAACTTTCAATATGAATTTTAAACTAATTTGACCAGCGAATGTCACTACGTCCTGAATACGGTTTGGGAAGGAGAAGAAAAATATCACCGAAATTAATTGCAATTTAATAAAATGTTATTTAAGTTTGATCCTAAATAAAAAACACTACACCCAAACTCTTTGATAGAGATTCGAAATTGAATTTTTTAATAATTAAACCTGATCAAACAAAGAAACTTATCGAATTATTATAAAACGAGGAAGAATACAGTTGACTTTGTCAACTCTTAGATACCCGTACGAACCGTTAGTATGTTCACAGCCTGTCACTCTGCTCACAATATTATTTTTTTAATATTTTAGTATTTTAAAATAATTTGGGTGAATTTTATAATTTCTAGAACTATGGGTTGTACATATATTCAAACTATATGTTTATATGTACATTCTTCAAAAGCAGATTCTAACCTTTCACATAACGATTATCAATCCAAAACTTTTTCAAATATTCTATAGTACCATTTAATACTAAGCGGTAAATGTATATTAAATTTACTTAGTACAAAATAGTAAATATAATTTTAAATATTATATTATATTATATTTAAATATTCCATTGACAGAATAATTTCTTATAAGTACAATAAAATACATATATGTATGTAAATACGGTGCTATATAATATACATCTATACTCTTATCATTCATTCACTAGTGACATATACGATATGTAAATAAACATGATATTATATAAGTATGTATATATATTAATATCATATAAATAGAAATTCTTCAAGCAACCGTTATGTTGTTTATTTATTTACATTTTTATGTACTACGTACGCATTATATCCTCAACAATTTCAAATTATCGAGTAAAACAAAATGCAAAAAATTCGTTAAAGAAATTTGTTAGAAAATTTGAAAAAATCAAGTAACACTTTCGTCAATTATAAAGTAACCCTATATTATTAAAAAAAGTTGTTAACAGAAATAAGAGTATAATGTTGAAGCTTTAATTTTTGTGTATTACTTCAAAAAAATTTTAACAGGTGTTCAAGTTACAGGTGTTTATAAATAGGAAATTTTCAGTTTTTGACCCCTTACAGCTCTTAAACGGGGAGTGATACAAAAAAATTTTTTGAAATGACTCATACATATTTGACTCATACATGACTCATATTTTATTTATTGATATATGACTCATATTTTCAAAGATCTAACTTCTGTCAAAATTTCAAGTTTCCAACTTAAACCGTTTAGATTTTAGAAGATAGAAGGGTTAAAGGATTTTGCAAAATTTTAGTTTCACATAACGGTAAATTAAGACACCGTATGCCACAAATATATATTTACTGTATATATACTTTTAAAGCTAATAAAAGTAGTAATCGTTTGGCGTTCAAAATGAAGATATACTTTATACAACTTGTGCTATAACAATTTAAATATAGAGCTTGTTTGAACCTTTGGGGAGCTGTAGCTGCATAACGGGTGGGGCTACAAAAAAAAGTTATTAAAAATAAAATTAATATTTTTGTGAGATCTATCAGCAGTTAAAATTTCATAGCTCTATTTCAAAAAAAATGTGGGGATCTAAAAGTTAGGTGTTCGAGAGCTACCCTAAGGCTTGGTCCAAACTCAACCAAAAAAAATAGGGAACCTACAAATTACTCCTAAAATATTTGTGTAAATTTCGAGATTCTAGCTTTCTTAGTTTTTGAGTTAGCGTGCTGACGGACGAACGGACGGACGGACGGACATGGCTCAAAAGTCTTAGAATTTTTTTCTGATCCGATCCATACCTTTGAAGGTATATCTAGCTCGCTTATTTCGAGGTGTTACAAACGGAGGAGTAATTTTATTATACCCGATCCTATCGTACGGGTATAAAAAAACTAAGTGCTAACCTCCAAATATGGTTTCCTTAAAAAAAAAATTAAAGATGTAAGAATGTATATAAAATATGTGTTCACATATTTACAATGCACATGGAGCTAGTACCTAGTCTAGTCTATTAGGTAGTTTATCTACCTATGTGTATACTAAGAAAAAAATACACAGTTAAAATAAGTTAAATCACCATTAAGTAACGATGTATTCATAGTGTAACAGGTATTTAACAGAAATAAATATATGAGAATAACTATATATATATGATATTGTTATAATAATTATTAAAAATAGCCTTTAATTCGCTTCGTAAAATAACCGCTTTCAATTAATTAAAAAATCACAATTACATTGATTTAATACTATTCAAATATTATCAAACTTTGTCAAATTATATTTGCAACATACTTTCCTAAATATTAACATTCCTAACAATCAAACAAAAAAAAAACAAAACAAACAGTTAAATGACATATATACGTATATGCATATTTCAAACTCACCTGAAAATCATGCGGTAAATCTTCAATTGTAACATCATTTTCTAAATGTTCACTTAATATTTCATCGACTCGGCTCAACCATTTTTCTAATTTTGATACACATTCTTCAGATCTTTCAGCTTCTGTCACTTCTAATTCCAAAATTTCTGTACGTTTTTTAGCCTACAAATCAATATAGTCGGTATAGGTACATAGGTAGTTGTGAGCCGTATAACGTTTTTTTTTTTTTTTTTTTTTATTTAAATCGCCATTTTTTTTTTTACCGAATTTACAGTAAATTATTCGTAAATCATATTAAATTTATATGTAATTACAATATCGAATTTAAAAAAAATACACATGAACATAATGAAATAGTGCAAATTAATAAATTAAAAAAAAAAAAGAAATAATTAAAAAATTGAAAAATTAAAAAATAAATAGAAAATAAATAAAAATAAAGGACATAAAAAATTAAGTGAAAAAGAAATAATGTATGAAAATGATTTTATAATTAAAAGTAAAAAATAAATAAATAAATGTATGAATGTGTGCGTTTTTTTTTTTGAATCATGATGCGAGCATTAATTTTACATAAATAAATTATAAGTATATTGACAAAAAAAAAAGAGAGAAAGAGAAAAAAAATAATAAAATATTAAATAAGTATATATATATAAATAATCATGCATATATTATTATACATAAACATATAAAAAATTTAAATAAAGGTGTTAGATACTTTTACTTATTACATATGTAATTGGAAAAAAAAAAATTTATAATAATCACCTTAAATTCTAATTGATTCCATCGATCAACTAAAGTGTTAACTTCATCTTCAACAATATCTTTCATTAAATTCATTTCAGATAATTCAATACCAATATCTTGTATTTTTTCTAATCTTTCATCAGAATGATTACGTATATTATTTTCTAAATCATCTAATTCTTCAATTATTTCTTCAGCATCAGCAGCATTTTCAGGACTTTCACGTAATTTCTTTTCTAATTTATCTAAATAACCAGTTTCACTTGCAACTAATTTTTTAAATTCACCCAATTGATTTGATATATGTTCTAACATTGCTGTTCTATTATATACTAATGATGTTACCTCATTCCATCTTGCATTTAATCTTGTAAATTTTCTTGCCAAATATGTATATTTTTCATCTTTTGATTTTGGTATTAATTCATCAATTTGTAATAGAATATCACTACCCTCTTCATTTAATTGACAAAAATTAATTGTTTCTTTTTCACAAGTTTCTTTTAATGCTTGAAATTTTGATTTTATTTGAAATAATTCATTTGAATTAGAAATTTCTTCATTTTTATTTGTTGGTGTATTCTTTTCTAATTCATTTAACCATAATTCAGTTTTTTCAACTTTATCTAAAATTTCATTAGTTTTTTGTAAAATTTCTTGTAATTTTACTGTATTTTCTTGATGTAATTTTATAATTGTATTATAATTATCATCAATTTTTTTTATTTTTTCATTTAATTCAATTTTATAATCAGATTCAGAATCTTTTCCTAATAATTCACTGAAATTTTTAACACTTATTACATCAACTTGCATTTTTTTTAATTCAATTGCATGTTCATTATATTCTGTATTTTGTTGTTGTAACATTTTTAATTCACCTATAACAAATGGATCAGTTTTTAATGTTGTTTCCATTTTTTGTAAATTCTTTAAAATGCTTTGATATTCATTATTAAAATGATTTAAATTTTCAATAGCTGTATTCTGTTTTATGATACGTTCATTTATGACATCTGGTAATTTAGCCCATACATCAATAAAATCTTTTATTGAATTTGGATCAGTTTGATCTAAAATGAATTCAAATTCTGATTGTAAATTTAAACGTCTTGTTTTAAATTTATTTAATTTCTCTAAATTTCCATTCATTTTTGATAAATCTGCAACATATACTTTTAAATCATCCATTTCAGCAACAAATTCTTGTAATAAAAATAATTTTTCATTTGTTTCTTCAGAACCACCTTTTTCTTGAATTAATCTTGAAATGGCACGTTTCATATCCATCCAACTATCATAAAAAATATTAAAATCATCTTTCCATTCTTTTAAATCATCAGTTAGATTAGCTGTAGCTAATTTAGCTTCAGCAATTTCTTTTGACAATGAATTCATATCACTTAAACGTGTTTCTAATTCATGTTTAGTAGCAGTATTTGCATGTTGTTTATACCAATCTCTTGAATCGGCCAATACTAATTTAAAACCAGTTAAACTTTTATAAAATTTATCTCTTGCTATTAAATGTTGAGTATCGATTTTTTGTTGTTCTAATTGTCTCATAACACTATCATAACGATCTGCTATCTGTTTAACTTGTGATTCTTCTAGATTTAAATTATGTCCATTTTTGTCTGCCTCAACGACACAATGTGTTAACAATTCTTTTAAATCTCTAACTAACATATCACGTTCTTTTACATCACGTTCAATACTATCTAAAGCATCATTTTGATTTCTTAAACTCTGATGTTTAATATTATTTAAACGAACTTCCAAATTTTCAAGATAATTGAAGGCTTCTAAAATTTTACCTTCTAATAAGTACATTTTTTCAGTTTTATGTAATCTTCGTTTTTTATTTGACTGTGGTGATAATTCAGCTTCATCAGAATTTTCTCCAAATTTAATAATCATTTGATAATCAATCCAAGAACCGGGACGTTCAATACGACGTTCTTCAGCTTTTTGTGGAAATTTAAAGCCCATCTGTTCGATACGTAAAATTTGTACTTCCACTAAATGTTTTAAGGCATCAAGACGATCTTCTAAACTTTCTAATTGTTCTAAAACATTTTCAGTTTGTTGTCCTTCTTGCATTGAAGTTTCAACCATTTGTCGTAAATCTTGTAAATAACGTTCGACTTCTTCTAAATCAGATTGACAATATCGTAAATCGTTCATTCGTCTTGTAATCGTTCCTAATTCTTGTAATTCAATTGTTTCCATTGTTTTTAGATCGTGTTCACGTGCATTTAACCATTTTGTAATAATTTTATATTGATGTAATTTTTCAGCACGTGTTTCATTCCATTTAATGACATGTGCCCATCTTTCACCTAAAGCTGATAATTTATCTTCAAGATCACTAAAATTACCTAGAGAAAATTTGAGAAAGAAAATATTAAAATAATTTAAAACAAAGAAAAATATTTTTAATAACTTGCCTGACTCATCATTAATAATAACAACCATATTACTCAAACTATCGACTAGGCCTTGTTGTTCTTTTAAATCATTACGTAACTGATCCAAATCTTTTTGTTGTCTATCCAAATCTTTAAGTGTTGGACCAATATCAGACATTCGAGATATTCTATCTTCAGCATTAGTTAAAAATAATCTTAACTTTTCAATTTGTTCAGTTTGAAATTCAGCTAATCTTGCGAGAATTTTTGATTGCACATCAAGTGCCCGAATTCTTAAAGTTTCCCAACGTTCATTCAGTAATACCATTTGTTGTCTAATTTCATTTTGGTCTTCCAACGACAGACCTGAAGTTCTTTGTGATTCACTTATTAAATTTGAACCTTCTTCAAGCGCTTCACCTACAAATTGCTGATGTTCTGTTAATTTTAACATAAAATGTTCATTTCCATGAAATTGAGCTTTAGCTGAATTAAAATCTACAGGATCTGGAATATTTTTCGACAAGATTTCTTCATCTTCTAAAAGTAATGCTAAAACACCTTCAAGTGCACTTTGATAATTATTGATTTCAATTGATGCATTTGTCGCCGTTGACAGAGGTCGTGATGCACGCTTTGTGTCAATTCCCAATAAATCTGGTACTTTAGGATCATCAAGACTAACATCCATCAGTCGTAATGTATTATCACCTTTTGCAATAGTAAATGTTGAACTTCTTGTTAGACTTAATGGTGAATCTACTGTTGTTGTTACTGTTGTACTACCATTACCTAATGAAATTTCTTGAAAATCTGCACTATCACTTGAATGAACAATTTCAATTTGAGGTTTTCTATTATTTCGAAGTTTCTGTTGAACATTACCATCGGGTGATTCTAATCCATAATTACCATTTTGATTATTTTTATTATGCTGACTACTATTTTCTGTTGTAGATGCAATTATATTTTCTACACTAGTACTATGTTCAACAGTTAAATTCGTTTCCATTCGATCATTACTAACAACATCACCACTTAAATTATCTGTACTATCACCCAATTCACTTAATTCATTAGTTTTAACATTACCAATTGAATGATATAAGCACATAACATACATTAAAATTGATTTTTTATCTGGTTTATTTGTATTTACATCTTCTGGATCTAATAGCTTTTCAATATTTAAATGTTTATGGGCTAAATCGAATGCTAATTTTAATCTAGCATTTGGATGCCTTTTTAAACTAGCCTGTAAATCTAATTCTGATGTTGGTATACTATTATTTAATATATATAAAAATGCACGTCCATCTGACCAACTTGATGAAAAATCATTTATTTTTAAACCAATCGGTTCAGTAAATTGATTCACCCATGCAAGTAATGATTTTTCAACACCATTACTTGCTTGTGAACTGACTAGATTTTGTCCATTAAATGCTAAAGCTATTAGCCATATTAAACCTAATGTTAATTTTGGATTTCCTTCACAGATATCATCACTTGATATATTAACTAAACGTATACCATTTTCTTGTATTACTTGAAGACATTTATTTAAATTATTGATATGATGAACTCTCATACGACCTTTTTCTGGTTTTAATTGACTATTTGTTAATGTTCCAAGTAATGCTAAAAGACGATGTCCATCTTTTAAATCTTCAAATAAATCTTTAACTAATGGTGTTTTTGTTTTGGTTAATTGTGAATTTATCCATTTCGTAAATGTTTTCTTTTGTATATCCTGTCGTTCATCTGAAAAGAATTAAAAAAAAGGAAAACGTTTTAATTAATCTGATTTAATTCTTAAACCATTGATAATAGTTTTTTTTTTTTTTTGTCCGTATAATAATTTTTTAACACTGTAATTTAAAATGGAAAAATTTTCACGAAAAAAGAAACCTCTACATTGTACCAATAAAAATAAATATGTAAATTTAAAACTAAAAAAAATGTTTAAAGTTAGTTGAGAATAATTATGTCAGAAAATCGGAGGTTTAAATTTAATATACACTGAGAAACCTTATGTCATCGGTTCATTAATTCATTTTATTAAAACTCCCGTGCTCAAGTACAACAACTAATAAATTCTTTATTTATTTGTTATGTTTACAACAATATAATCATGTCCTCAGTTTAAAATGAAAACACTATACAGCATTAGAAAATATAAACCACTTTAAAAAGCCATAAAGTCTATAACTAAGTCTTTAGCGTTGAAGTTGAGGAAATATAAAAAGTGATAACTTAAAATTTGAGCACCTTTTGCACGCAAAAAATCTGTTTAACTTCTAAAATAATTGTGGCGACAGTAAGGCAAAATACTTAAATTCAACAATTGCTAGGCAAATTATTCAAGTTCATCAAGTGAGGATAAGGAATTCTAAAAATTTTAAGGGCTTTTAATTGCTTTTAACGTCAACTACTGTTTTAAATATCTATGATGTTAATTATAGGACATGCTCTAAAAATATTTGAAAAAAACCATTACAAAAGCAAATATACAACTGGTTCCAATGTTGTGGTATAAACCTTCTCTTAATTCTTAAATATGTTATTTTAATTTATATTATATAACTATTATGCACATTTTCTTTTTTTTCCGTTTCATAAAAATCTGAATATTTTGATCTAAAAACGTTCTGGCAAATAAATTTTATTTATATATACAGAACAGAAAAACCAAAACTAATTTCTTAAAGGATTCTATATATAACCATATTAAATGTTTGATTTTAAATATTACTTCAAAATTTCTTTCTCAATATTTTACTCACCCTTTGCAATGGGTCTTAAAAATAATTTCATAAATTCAATTTCTGATGGCATCCTTTCTTTTTTTTAAACGTTTACCTTTTCAAATAAAAATCCCGCCTTTAAATCTCAAAGAATGTATATTAATCAAATTAATTGATAAAAATTCAAGTGACTATGCAAAGACTGTAGTAGCTATTATTATTTTTTGACACGATATGCAACACATATATAATAATGTGACACTTTAATATTTTTGTTTTTTTCTTTTACTTTCTATTGCCTTTTTTATCACTTTACTTTTATCTCTTTCTCTTTTGTATTTAAATTTCTTTTAATAATAAATTAACAGTAAATTGTATTTGTTTACAATTTAGAAAAACAAAAATCATTAAAAACAAAAAAAAAATGAATGACTATTTAACTGATTCTATTTTAAGTGTCACAAAACTTTTAATTTTTATCACAAATTATATTTTTAATCCACCATAAGGAATATAAAAGGGGAAAATTAAAATTTAATAGGGATCATCAGCTACAATGAAATGACGTTAATATTTAAAAAAAAAAATTAATATACATATGTATTAATTGTATGTAAAGTATTAATATTTTTTTTAATATACTCTTAAGTTTATGAGATTTTTTAACCCGGTCAGAACACCCGATTAATGAAAACTGCATTTTTCAAAATTTTACTTGAAAGTAAGTAGGTACATCAGTTATAATGAGATCATAATTTCATTGAAAGGCAGAAAGTATAATATAAAGATGTAATAAGTGAGTCAATAAAGTAAAGAGTGGAAAACTCCGTTATTCTCAGTATTATAGATCAGGTAGTTATTGAAATAAAGTTTTTTGAAGGGAAATAGTTATTGTTTCAACTTTTTTTTTTTTATTTTAATTAGCAGTCGAATAACAAAAGAAAATGAAAATAAACATAATATACAAACAGTAAAAGGCAAAATCGTGTACATAACAGTAAGTTTTTACAATACATACTTATATACTTACTTACACATATTTTGGATAGTTCAAAATGAGTCAACCAATTTATGAAACTGTATTTCTACAATTTGTCTATAGTTACTCCAATTTTAGAGAAAGCTGTTAAATTTATATTATGCTTGATGAAAGCAAAGTGCCAAACCTATCTGGGAAAGCTTATTAGTATCATATTCAAGCAGTTGGTCAATATTCAATTAAAAAGAAGAGTGTATCCTTAAAAATAATAAATATTTAGGCACTTTTTCTTTATGATCATGATCATATGATTGGATGATGTTGAAGAGAAGTTTTTAAAAATTTAATAATGCTACTTATATCTCATTTTAGCAAATTTTATTGGTAGTATCAAAAAAACAAGGTAGAATGTAAACCAACGGTTTTTAAAAGCGCACATTTCCAAAACTCAATACAAACTGTTTAGAAGTGTGACTTACACAAAAATTTTAAAATTTCATGTAATAAGAAAAAATGTGAAAATAGGACATTTTTGAAATTTTGAGGGGCCGTAATTCCGGAATCCTATATAACTAAAAAAAGCCGTTAACACACGTAAAAATATATTATTGAAGCTTTAATTTTCATGTCTTGCCGAAGAAAAATTTTTACAGGTGCCTAAGTTACAGGTGTCTAAAAATAGCAAATTTTAAATTTTTGAGGCGTAATAACTCTTAAAAAGGGAGTGTTACCAAAAAATTTTCTGAGGAAACTTATACTAATTCTAAAAGCTCTTTCTTGTCTCAAAATTTCAGGTTCCTATCTAAAGGGGTGCCGGAGTTATGAAAAAAGAAATTTCATGCAAAATGTGGTTTTCACATAACGGTAAATTTAAATCGTAAATTACAAAATATTACATAATTTTGATATTGTTTTATATAGATAATAAAATTTTCGATCTTCTGCCGGTTTTAGATTGCAAAACTATTACGCAGAGCCCGAGATATATACATCTGAAAATGGGGCTTTTTTACAATTTTGAAGAGCTGCAACTTTGGAACCCTTTACAACTAAAATAAACCTTTCACACACGTAAAAATATATTATTGTAGCTTTAATTTTTACATCTTGCAGAAGTAAAATGTGTACAGGTTCCTAAGTTACAGGTGTTTAAAAATAGCAAATTTTCAATTTTTAAGCCCTAATAGCTCATAAACAGGGGGTGGTCCGAAAAAATTTTCTGAGCAAACTTATACTAATTCTAAGTTCTTTCTTGCCTCAAAATTTCAAGCTTCTATCTAGAAGCGTGCCGGAGTTATGAAAGTAGAAAAATCATGCAAAATTTGGTTTTCACATAACGGTAAATTTAAATACTAAATTTAAAAAAATTGTATAATTTTGATATTAATTTACAAAGATAAAAGAAATACCTGTCGAATGACGTTTTCAGATTGAAAAAATCTTAAGCAGAACATAAGATATATGCATTTAAATATAGGGCTTTTTCAAAGTTTGAGGGGGTGTAGCTCCGTAATGGGGGGGGGCTACATGAAAAAGTTGTTCCACAAAATTATTTTTTTTATGAGACCTACCTATGGTTAAAATTTTTTTTCTCTATCTTTAACGGTGTAGAAGTTTTGTAAACAGACGAACGGACGGACGGACAGAGTGAAACTAATAAGCACATTTTTTCAAAATTTTTTGGGAAATGTGCTAAAAACAGTGACGTTAATCGACTTAATTGTTTTGTACATCAGTGTAAGTATATCGTGATAATTTAGATGCATTGATGAGCAACTGAAATAATAACTTATTTTTTAAGGTTATCTGAAATAAAGCCCAAATGCATTTTTTCAATCACATTTAAAATAAAGCCAAATTCATATAAAAGAACTTTTTAAAGTCAAAAATATTTTTGAACAGGTTGGTACTTTGATAAAATTTGAGTTCTAATATTGAAATTCTGATTTTGTAACGAACGATAAAATACTTCTTAATTATTTTAAATGACTTATTTTTGAAATATGTATGTATATATGTAAAAAAAATAATTAGAGAGATTTTAGAAGTGCAATTTTATAAGTGGTGACAAAATCAGGGTTACCTACTTTTCGTGGAATATATATATATATATATATATATATATATATATATATACGTATAGTTACCCAATTTTTTTTTCACAAAATATCTGGAAAAAGACATTCCAATTATTTTCATATTTAAAACAAAATTAGAAAAATGAAATAAATTTTTCATTTCTTTCGGTTTTTTTTCAGATAACCGTTTTCTAAAACATATTTATCTGCTTTCATTTTCTTTAGTACATCATCATATAAATTCAAATAAAGATGTAAATTATATTTAATCGTGTCATATTTTTGTATTTATTATTAAAATAGATATGTATGCTGATTGCTGACTGGAAATATGATAAATTTTAGGCACTGAGTTTAATAGGAAGAATAACATTATAAATATTGCATCAGTTAACGATTTACTTCAAACGTCATACAAATTTGTTCTAAAATCATGATGTTAGAGGGGAAGAAATATTTAATTTTATTTTTAATTACTTAAATTCTTATCAGTTTTAAGAATATTATCTTAGAATATAACTTCGTATTTTGGAATATCATAAACATCTTATGATGGCATTCACATATAAACGAATTATCAAACCTGTAATACACCAACGTAATATATCAATAGTTATAGGGGTGTTTACATTCTTTCCCTTTTTGTTTCTATTTAGAATTCTTTAAGTGGGAGCATTAATTTTTTTCGAATAGATGTTTTTATTTCTATAAGATATCAAATTTATTTTTTGTTTATTGTTATGATCATATAGCCAAATTCTATAAAGGGATTTAGTTTGTATGTTATTCACATTGTTGCTGTAGTGTGGAGAAGAAAAATAGAATAAAAAGCAGGAATTCAAAGCTAAATTGTATAAGGACTTCCAAAGGTTTTTTTCGAATAAGTGCAAATTATAAAATGGAGTATTGCCAACAGACAGGAACACATTTGGTTGGAGCATGTTCCATATTTTAGCTGTCGGCACAAAAATCAGTAAAATAAGTATAAAAAATATCTTATTAATTATCTTATTTATTTTTATCCATTGGTTCGGTGAACTGATCGAATATAGACTAATGTTATTAAGTAACGTAACGTTGAGGTAACACTGGTATTATTTAAAAAGCATTAATTTCTATGATGTGTAATTTTTTTTTTTTTTTGAGATATCTGGCACTATTTGAGTGAATCGGGCTAAACAAAAGCTGTGCATTCTATTTCATTTTTGATCTTATTGTTACCTTTTATAATTTTTATAATATTATTTAGTCAAAAGAAGTGCTAACAGATAATTTGTTTGATATTATTTTTTAAATTAAGAAAAAAAAAAACCCAAACAATTGATTCTTCAAAAAGATCAATTTACAAAAAATTAAAAAGGAGAAATACATGGACAGATATTTTATTTATATATTTCTTGTTTCTTCACATTTATTATTTTTAAAAACTATCAGTTTAACAATAAAATTGAAAAAATATTATTAATTTTGACCATTTAAAAGAACTCAAAATAGCCCAAAGGTTTAAATTTTATACATTTAAAAGAATATACATATATATGTACATATATATATAACTACAAAAACCAATTAAGTTAAGTAGTAATTTAATGAAAATCGTATTAAAAATAAAAAAAAAAAAAAAAAAAAAAAAAAAAAAAAATAAAAATTCAATCGAAATCAAATAACATTTATATACTTTTCTCTTTCATTCTTTTTTATTTTAATCTAAGCCCTTTAAATTAAATACTTTTTCAATAAATAACTTTAAAATTTATGTTTATGTTTATGTTAAAAGTAATTTTGAAATAAAAATAACAAAAAATTGAAACTAAATACATGTCTTTTAGTTATATGAGTTCTTTGTCTCTGTCTAATTTAATCACATAATCTTCTTCGATTGTTTAAGGCATTTAATTTTTTTGTTTTTTTTTTTTTTGTATTATTATTTTAAGTTTTTTTTTTTTTATTTTTATTCTTAAATGTTTGTATATTTTTAATTCGATCGAATTTTTTAAGTGACATCTAATAATATCGGTTGTATACATAATTATACTATACAATTAATGTTTTAAGTGATCTTCAGATTAATTCAGTGATATGATGACGAAAGTGTTGCAACTTCGAGACGAATTAAAAAAGAATCTGTAAGGAATCTTAGATGGAAGAAATCTTAAATATCATAGTGAAAATATGTTTCTGAAGAGGTGAAAGTAGTTTCAATCCTTGACTCCCCTAAACCTGTATAGACATAAATGAAGTTAATTTAGAGAAATTTGATAGAGTTGAGAGTAACTAGCAGAGCTTTGAACTTTGTCAGAGCAAAAGAGCGTTTCAAACACTTGAATGAAAAATAAATTTTGCGTTTTTAAAAATCTTTTTTTTTAGCCAGATCTTCCTTAAATTCTAGATACTTACATTGAAAAAATTTTTGTAGATTTAATGAAAAACGTCTACAGTTAAATTTTTGTATTCCTGTAAATTTGGAACTGAGTAAAAACGGTAATTGAAGGATAATCTTAACTATAAATGAAAATCCTATTCAATTTTAGTGCAAGAAAAAAAAAGATAAATACTTAGTTGAATTCAACAATAACATTGTAAAGTGGGCTTAAAATATTGCAACCAAGAAAGATAAAAGAATCACTAAGAGATGAAGAGTTTAACTGCCGACAAAAGATAATCATACTTAATAATTTGTTGTTTTTTCTCTTTCTTATTTTATCCTCTTGCTATACCATATTTTCTGAGATCATAAAATTAATGTCATTTAAAATTAGTGGTTAATAGAAACGAGTGCTGCAGTGAGAATTTAATGAACTGTTTGAATAAATGACCATTGCTTGGATAATATTTTTTGTACTTTTCACATTTTCTTCACCTCATAAATAGTTACAGAATTTTACAGAGTACTTTTTTTTGGAAATTATATAGATTGAATTTAAATTTTAGTGTAATTTTTAAATTACTTATCAAAATATAAATTCAATTAAATTATTAGTTTAAGTAATTAGATTTATTTTTACTGACGGAAAAAACTAGGTACTTAATAAATAGTGTAAATTTATTTTATTTGGTTTGAATTGCTAAAGGGAATGTCTCTAGGTTAGTTTTAACGCTAATATATGTAGTAAGTATAATACATTTTAAGAGAAAATGGTGTTTGATCCAAGAAAAATTAAATTTATACACTAACTATAACAAGGTTTTCTATCAACAATAAAGAAATGAAGAAACAACGAAAAGAAGAGAATCGAGACGTTAAAGTGTTAATTTACTGAAGAGTACTTAAAATATGCTGAAAAGATCATTGCATCAATGTTTTAGTACTTGAAGAATTTGAAAAATGAAGACTAAGTACTTACTTGAAAAATAATTAAACTAATAAAAATATTAATTAAATAATATCTTAGATATTTTGAGCACATTGCAACCGCAAAGAAATTTGAAAAAACTTATCGTCAAAGAAAAAATGGAAATAAACCAATCGAGATTTCAATCGTTGTATTTTAATACATTACTGTTCTTAAAAATTTTTTTTTAAGTTATTACACTGATATTTTTATTTTTTTTCCTTCCCACTCCTATAAACATCATAGGGCATCCACAAAATCATTTATTATTTATATTTGACTATAAGCTTCAGTTTCGTGAATCATTAATTTCACTAAGACGTTGATTACTCGACTGTAGTTATTGTACAAGACTAAGACATTTTTTTTAATTTTACGTCACCATCTTACATATCCTATACTTATATATTTAATTATTATTATTTTATTATATATTACAATATTATATTAATTATGATTTATAAGACGTAGATATACTTATTTTTTAATTAAATTATATTATGTATACTAAATTATATATTATAAGAAAAATCTCTATTATTTTTTAATCTATATGACCCAGCCGCGGTTTGAAGCCAAGACTTTTCGTATTAAAAACCGTTGAACCATTAGCTGCACTGATATATGAGTTTAAAAATAAAAATACCACAAACGCCTTTTCCCCACTTTCGTAGACAATTAATAAAATAATCATATCTATCAATGCTATAATAATTGAGGAAATTATAATTTTAACCATTAGTATATTTTATAATCATTATAAGTGTTTATATATACAGTTTCCCCTTAAGATAACCTCTTGACAAAAAATTCACTTCAATTAATCAATCTTTTTTCGTTTTGTGAAATATGTGTTTCAAAAAAGAAATATTCAGTAAAATATACTTCACATCTCTATATATAGTATGAATTTCATCAAATGTAAGTACTTGATTCAGAAAGCATCCCAAAAATATGATATATATAAGTTATGTAATAAAATTCTCATAAAAAATTCTAATCAATTGTTTTTTCATCATTTTTTTGTTTTTTTATATTGATATTACAAAAAAAACTGCGGGTATTTTATACCTCTCTTTATTTAAACAATAGTTCAATTTCTTAATTTATCTATTATCCATTTCCAAATATGATTTCACTTTTTATAGACGATCCCATAACGCATCTTAAATACACGCCATTTTATGATCATTCATAAAAACGAAAATTTCATTCAAAATTTCCCATATAGTTTCAATATATGTATACTTATATAGACAGTGTAGAAAGAAATACCACATGAGATTACAAAAAAAGAAAAAAAAATCTATCATCATCATCATCATCATCATAAATTTTAATATTGATCTCTAACTATAAGTGATTGGATCTGAAAATAAATCTAACAATCATCATCACTTTTTTTTTTCTTTTGATTTTAATTGGTTCGTACTAAAATTTATTTTATTTGTATATATATAAAAATGTAGCCATATAGTGTTTGCATGCTATTAAAATGAAATTAGGGCAAATTCTTCCATAATATATAATTCATCATTAATTATTGTTTAATAAAAATTTTAATACAATATTCAAAAATTGGGTCATGTCATTTCTTTCTACATAATATACTGGACAAACTAAAAATACATATATACGAATAACACATACGAGTGTTACCCAATATATAGTAACTAGACTATATAATATTATATTTTGTTGTATTTTAAAATGAAATTTTACACCAAAAACAGAATTTATTTCCGGTTTAAAAAAAAAACAAAAAATTTAAATTAAAATAAAATGTTTCGATTAGCGTAAAAAGAAAAATCAAATTTTCATGAAAATAATCAATCATGAATAATCACATGTAATCTAATCATTTAATATGGATCAAAACTAACTATAGCACAATTAACTCTACCTCACCCAACAAAAATTTTCTAGGCAGGCATTGCTCATTGAAGCAAACTAAATTTAATTAATCATAGTGTTTAAATTTACCGAGAATCGTCAAAATAAAAGAAGAGTCATCAAAAGTTAAATCAAAATAATGTATAAATAGCAATGGTGGATATATTCTAAATATAAAAGTTGTGCTCCACTAGTCTTTTTTAAAAGTGTTAATGATTTTTTTCTACAAGAAGTAATGAAAGATACGAAAAACGTATGCATAAGCAAAAGAGACGAACGACTATTTCCGAAAAAAAAAAATGGTTGTATCCGAATAAAAGTCGTTGAATCGAAAAACAAATGGTTTATTCCGAAAAAAAAGTCGTTGAATCGAACAAAAAGTGGTTGTGTTCAAAAAAAAAAATTGATATAGGACAAATTTTTATAATTAAAGTTCAAAATCAATTTTATTATGATACGTAAAAATTTTGATCTGCCATTAAAATAATAAAATTAATTTTCTATTAAATAATGAAATTAAAATGTTAAAGTTTGTAACTAAAATTGTTTGTTACACATTTTTAATCATAAAATCTAACCTTAATAAACATTTTTTGCTTAACGATACAAAAACATTAAAACTAAAGATTTTGCATGATTTTGCGATGATATCTATAAATAGTGCTTAAAAAAAAAATTCGGAATGTCAAATATGTTCCGAAACTTGAAAATTAACTCTTGAGATAAAACTCTTTCTATATAAGTACTGTGAAAATTTTACATATTGTCTCTTTTCATTTATTCAAGAAAGTCATTGTTTTTATTGGTTTTACAGAACGAAACTACTATTTTCGGAACGTAACATGTTAGGTAAAGGCAAAACATGTCATCAAGAGGAAAGCGATTGACTAAAAACAAAAGGCGCTGACAAAATATAAATACAAAATTCATCGAAAGTTGTAGGAATTTCATCTGTTAAATAGATGATCCTATACGATCACCTCTTACAGAAATCCTTCTTTTAATTTTAAAAATATCAATAGTTAGTGGATTTTACCCAATAGTGGGCAAAATAGCACTGACAACATATAATTTTTCCCGGAAAATGCGAAATATTCCAATTAAAATGTTTGGACAAAGTAAGTACTTTTATTTTTTATTATAAAAATATCTATTCATTTTTTTATTTTGTTATTTTGATTTGATTAAATTGTTAATTTTATTAAGCAGTGATCCACAAGCTTTTAAAGGGTTAAATTATTTCAAAATATACTCATTCAATACAAAGTAGCAACGCGCTATGAAGAAGAATTCAAACATTTTTTTTTTCAACTATTTTTTTAGTGTTTTCTTTTTTTTTTCTTGTTTTCTTTTTCTTTTCATGCAATTGAATTAAATTCCAAAAAAAGAAAAAACCAAAAAAAAAAAAAATCAATTTAAATTTTTAATTCAGTACATTAAAAAACTATACATCTATTATTTTCCCTTTCATTTTACTTATCAGTTGTTTGTTATGTTACTATTGCCTATTTTATTTACAAACAATTTGTTACTTACGTTCTAAAATTACTCTATAATATGCCTTAATATAAATTTCACACGCATTGGTATATAAGCGTACACCATTTAATTTTTTAATTTCTTCGTTAATGGATGGATTTATTTTTGTTTTTTATTGAAATTTTTGTGATCAAAAATAGCACTGTTTGCAAGTAAATTAAAAAAAAAAGAGACTTTAATTGATTTTATTTTTATATTTAGGGGCAATTTTTTTTATTCTAATTAGAATGTGTCCTTCTATTATATATAAAATAATAGAATTAAATACGGTATAACCGCGCGAATATTTGTATAACTATACTAATTATTTTAGTATAACGTTTTTAACGTTCTGCAAAGATTTAATCATTTTTTTTTTAACATAAAAACTGACAAAACAAAAAATTTAAAATGAATTTTATCTAAACAAATATATATGTATTCGTCTTTTCAACACTTTTCAAAATTATAACACTGCATTGCTGTACTGTAATTGCCTGTTTAGTGTTTCAACAACTCTTCTTTAAAATTCTGATTTACTCTAATACTTAAATGAATTTCTACCGAAATCATCTGTGAGTTATTAGAATAAATCAAAAATTTTCATTTTCTTTTTACCACCGAACCTGTTTTAATAGATTATTGAACGAAAAGAAAATGAATATCTCAATAAAAATTAAAAAATTACTTAAATTAAGGCACCCATTATATATGGTCTTACTAATTTAGTTATTTACGCGTTATATAATTTTAGATTTAAGTCATACCCCATTTTGTTCATAGTTTAATGCACAGAAAACCATTAAAAAAGATTGGAGTTAGACTTTTAAAAGAAAATCTACTGGAACTAAAAGCAGCGTTAAGAGATTTAAATCAATTTAAAAATCATCACATCTTATAAAAATATCTTATAAAAATCCTCAAGTGAATATCTTTTAAATAAAATATTTTTTAGTTCAATGTATTTTTATTTTACCAATAGAAATTCCTTTCTAACAACAGTTTATTTTATTTTCATTTATGGTTGCCATTATTTTAGGCTAAAATTGATTGAATTCTTTTATTTTTGTCTTTTAAAAGACTTAAAAAAAACTTTAAACTTTATATACTTTTACTTTAAATTAAAAATATTCTAAAAATGAAAGAAACATTTAAATCACTTAGAAGAAAAAACAAAAACTAGTTTTGTTTCTTTTTTTTTTTTTTCATTCTAAAATTTTTTGTTTCTTTCTATTTTCTATGATAGAAAGAAAAAGAAAATGTAAAAGAAATTCTGCTTCCCAGAAATAATTTTGATTGATGATAAATTTTCTTTGTTTAGAGATATAATAAAGAAGAAGCCGCTCTCTATGCTTCTAACATTTATTTGAATTGTAACAAAAAAATAACGATTTGAATTACAAATATATCAAAAAAAATATATATACATATATATATATATATATATTCAAATATATATATATATACTTCCAAGTTTAGAAGTTTTAGTTTATTTTAATATCGTCTGTATAAAAAGAATAAATGTAATAAAAAATTTGGAAATCCTTTGTTTTAGAAAACAATAATTATTTTAGTTATTTGTTTTTTTTTTCTTTTTTATAGAATATGAAAATTAATGATACAATGATTTTTCTATATTTTCTATTCTGTTCTAACTATTACAACTTAAAAATGTTACAAATATACGGTATTAAACTTCTATTATCATGTAATAAGTCCCGCGTGGTCGTGTTTAAGTGTCATTATATCTGACTATTTGGCTTCTTTTTGGATTTAATATATTTTGAAACAAAGATCCAGTTACCAGTACAGTAAGAGTAAAGATACAAAATAAAGAGTTAAGTTAAAGTAAGAGTAGAGATAACAAGGCAGAATGTAAACCAACGGTTTTTAAAAGCCGTTTTTTTTTTGGAAATGTGTTCCAAAAAAAATACAAACTGTTTAGAATCGTGACTTGCACCAAAATTTGAAAATGTCCCTATAAGTAAGTAAAAAAAAATGTGAAAATAGGATTTTTTTGCAATTTTGAGGGGCTGAAAGTTCAGAGCCCTATATAGTTAACTAAGAAAATCGTTAACACGCACGTAAAACTATATTACTGAAGCTTTAATTTTTATATCTTGCCGAAAAAAAATTTGTACAGGTGTCTAAATAAAGCTAATTTTTAACTTTTTTGCGCTAATAGCTCTTAAACAGGATGATACAAAAAAAATTTCTGAGGAAACTTATATTAATTCTAAAAGTTCTTTCTTGTCTTAATTTCAAGTACCTATCTAAAAGCGTGCCGGAGTTATGAAGGTAGAAAAATCATGCAAAATTTTGGTTTCACATAATGGTAAATTTAAATAATTACTAAATTTAAAAAAATTATATAATTTTGATATTGATTTACAAAGGTAAAAAAAAATCCTGTTGAAGTTCGTTTTCAGATTTAAAAAAGTAAAACATGAGAAATAAGTACGCATTTAAAAATAGAGCTTTTTCAAAGTTGAAGGGGCTGCAGCTCCGTAATAGATGGGGCTACATAAAAAGGTTCTACAACATTAATTTTTTTATGAGACCTACCCATGGTTAAAATTTTTTTTCTCTATCTTTAACAGTGTAAAAGTTTTGTAAACAGACGGACGAACAGAGTGAAACTAATAAACTCATTTTTTTGGAAATATGCTAAAAAGTTTATAGTGAAGATAAAGATCTTACGATATAGAGACAATCTAAAAGGAAGGTTACGAAATTGCAGGATTAAGTTGTTGTTGAAATTCAAAAATAAGGGAAAAGACTAAATATGAAAAAAATTTTAACATTTTCATAAAATTTTTAAATAACCCAACACATCATATAAATTATTAACTTTAAGGAGCAGATGTTGAGGCTGGATACAATTTTGGTAAGTAAGTAAAAAAATTAAAATTATATTCACGTTTTGACTATTTGACTACTTATCAAAGAAATTTAAAAACAATCTTATAATTAATTAACAAATAATTAGCTAGATTAAAGTTACTTACAGATAATATTAATAAATTTTCAACATTTCCTTTGGTTTTCCTAAACAAATTCTATCATTATAAATAAATAGGTTTTTTTTTAAGCATTTTCATAATACCTAAACCTAAACCTATACCTATTAAATTTCTAGTTTAATTCTCTTGCCCGATGGCATTTCTATCGCATGTACATATCATTATTTTTTGTTAATGAATGAATCATTTTTAGATTGTAAGATTTTGTAACTTAATAATTTAGAGTCATATTTTTAGAAGAATTTACAAACAAAAATGAAAACCAACAGAAATAAAACACAAAAAGTTTTAATCTAAAAATGAAGAAAAGTGAATAGCAGACTGTTACAACTCTAGGATATCCGCACAAACAAAGGAAATAATATGTTGTTTCCATAGAATGTAATACTTAGCCTTTTAGAAAAATTAAAATATATGACTTAATTAAGTATCGAGATATATTTGTGTGAATAGTAGAGTTGTATGACAGCTACATAAATCCGTTGTCTTAACCAACAAAATTTCACAGAACTCTTTACCATAAAACCTAATCATCTTTTACAAAATTTTAGATGTTTAGCTGAATTTAATTCCAAGATATGTAAGCTACCTTCTGAATCTGTTGCGCTAGAGCAACCAAACTTCATAAAAGTATTTGGATAAAACTTTATAAGTTTTAGAAAATTACAGATGTCTACCTTTATTAAGTTCCATTACATATATGAGGACATGAATTATACTTATTTATTTTAAAAAAAGGAGTTGTACTCGAAAGTACTAGTCGAACTTGTTCAATTTAAATAGTTAGCGAAATTAAGAAATTTTATTAGGGTGAAATGCGGTAAAAACTTTAGAATTCTAACTGCTTTATTTTCTGAGTTATCATGCGAACGGACTGACGGAAGGATTTACATCTTAATAGATACAAATAAATATCCATCTTGAGGAAGAATTTATATATTTTTCCATATCTATTTCGTCTTCTTAACACTTTAAGAACGTAGTGATGAATTTATTATACCATGAAAACTTTACGTTTGTATTTCGTATCGATATTACGATTACTAAAAGGGTCAAACAAAAAACTGATCTTTTAATGTTTTATTATAATTTTATCGCGTGTTCATTCTTTTTAAACAAAAAAAACTGATTATCAAAGAAATAAAAATTATACTCACTAAACAAAAAAAACACAAAAAAAAAAAGAAATCTAAAATTACTGGGTATCGATTAAATTATTCGTGTTCACATTAAAATCAAATTTTCTATATTAGTTATATAAGTAATCAAAAAAACAAAACAAATTTCACTTTCCACTGATCTATTGTACAATAGCATGTAATAGAAAAATTAATACAGACACTGTAACACTCGTTTGAGCGCATAAAATTATGAATTTATAATTTATGTGATCGGAGCAGACAATGAGAAGTTCTTTTTTTTATTTCTTGAGATCAAACAAAATCTCTTTTTTAAAGTAATTATTCTGGTATTGATAATTAATAACTTAATCTTAAGAAAAAAAAAGTAAAAGAAAATTTCTACAGTTTACAAACTATACAAATTGATCGACAAATATGACAAGCGATCACAATCTTCTTCTGGTTTTATGTTTTTTTTCCTTCTCATTTTTTATTATGCTGCCTTGATCTAAAACTTGAAGTAAAGAAATTAAAAGTAATCATTCTCAACTCAATATTTTTCTTTTAAGGCAAAAAAAAAAAAAAAAGGGGAATAAAATGATTTCATCAATAATTATAAGTGCAGAGTTAACTCTAAAATTAAATATCTTCAGCGATCGTAGATCGTATATAGAAATTGATACCCTTTATAACCAAAGTTAATTAGAAATAAAATATTTTTCTAATATCCATTTGGAAATATAAAATACATTTAGATGCATGAATTATCCTTTTCTAAATAATAATAATACTATATAAGATTTCCTGTAATATTCTGCCCCCTCTATTAGAAAGAAAAATTATAAATTTGCGCAAACTTACGTAAAATTGAAACATCGAGGCAAACTCTTAAAGGGGTAAAAATAAGACTTTTTTAATAATAAATTGTGAAGAGCACAACGCAGTCAATCAAAGTTTAAAATCCCTATTGAGCAAGATAAAGAAAAACAGAAAAATTCTTCGCCAAGGAAAATTTGCGTAAATGACTACCAGTCAAATAAAACCCTATAATTTTAAATAAATTTATTTCTTCCAAAATCATATATAAGTACATATATATATTTTTACAAAGCTAATTTAAAATTACAACATATATATACATATATAATATACTATATAAGTAAAAATACTAAACATAAATGACACCAAAGTAGGTATTATTTAATTTATAAACTCCTTATTTTAGTTACATAACTAATTCTAATCAATTTCACGAAAGGTAATGATATATTAGTTGCACTGTAATAGACTGAGTGTTCTGCTTTAGATTCCTATTACTTCTGGTACAGGTAGAGAAGTTCAAAACTAGTGAAAAATTAGAAGGTGGGGTATAGTCTACATCGTTTTCAAACTCAATTTTCTTTTGAAACATCCTGTAGTTGAGGCATATTTTTATATGGTGGATACAAAGTTATAAAGTTTCCAGTCAATTTTCAAACTCAATACTTTTTATAGCATATTTAAATCATAGTTTACTCTACAAAATGAGTTTTGCTAGGTACATATATTTCTTTAAAGCAAGTCGTTAAATTTTTTTTCTAAAAATCGCTAAAAATCTTCAAGTTCCATATCTCGGAAACGGTGCAAAAATAAACCCACACACGGCTCCGATATTATTTCTTGTAATTTTGACTTCTCCTACCTGGAGAAAAACAGATATGGATCTCATGCGAAACACCATGTACATTATATACACAATATATTCACGTCACATAATATTTATTCTTTATTTCGTCAAAATTTACAATCTTTTACACTGCCTCTGCGCAGAAGACACAGTTTAAATATTTACCGTACACATTCTATATAGAAACTCATTCAACTAATCAGTTAATTTTCTTTTTCAATCATTTGTGAAACCAAGAAGCAAATAACTAACAAATAAAATATGTATTACAAAAAAAAAAAATTAATAGAATTCATTTGTTGTACAACATTGCCGCAAGAATTAAATTGCCACATAAACAAACAGATAATTTGAGGTAAATTAGAAAAAGAATAATAATAAAAAACAACAAAAACAAAAAATCCCAAGCAAAATTAAAAAAAAACATATGAATCACTTTTCGTTACCTTTCATCCTATTACACAGTGTTTGTATGAAGTTAACAATAATAGAATGTCTTATTTTATCGCATTAGAGCAAACAATTTAGAGGTAAAAAATATATTAATGATACTGCTAGGGATTAGAATTATCTAAAGTTAATGATACCTCAATGTAGAATATGTAGAATGTAGAAGAAAAATATTTTATATAACTAAAATTCGATTTTTTTAAGGAAATACCGTTACATTATTAATTTTTCAACAGCATATCTCTTACGGCATACCAAGTAACTTAAAATTGAACAATAAATTATTTTCAATACCAGCAAATCTATACTATAATCGTTCACCCAAAGCTAGCAGAACTCAAAAGTATAGCTATTCTAATAATTTTATGGTTCAAAACTAAAGCATGTGAGAAAATATTTATGTCATTTAAAAATGTTATCACATTTGCTTAGAGCTGATTCAGAGCTATTGAGGTTATATGATAGCTATATAGTTAGTATAGTTTTCTTAACTTAAATAAAGAAAATTTAAAAAAAAACTTCATATAATAACATTTAGATAGTAAACATTTATAACATTTCCTATCACATTTTCTCTCTCTGGCAATATTTAAGCTTTTTTCCCAAACATTTTTATTAAAATATTTTCCTTGCCTTCTTCTTCTTCTATCTTCATTATTACCAATTATTTTCGGCAAGACAACTCGTAATAATTAGATTTACTATTTATTAGTTTTTTCTTTCATAACAGTCGACAACTTATGTAATGACTATAATGTTCTCAATTATTTTCCAAAATATTTTAAAAGAATTATCGAACCTTATCAATCTATATCTTATTACGTATACACTACCATTTTGAAATAATTTTCGGATAATAATCGTTCTTTAGTCTAAATAAATGTTAAGTCTAAATAAGTCAATAATCGACATATGTAAGTCAGAATGTAATAATGCTATTTATGATTTTATAAATATTATTAACATGATCTAGTGTTACTAATACTTTAATACGATATTACTAGATACGATATTACTGTTCTAATGAATATTTAGATTATAAGTCAATTGAATTAACGTTAAAAAAAAAAACATAATTTAATATTAATTTTTGGTTTTTTTTTTTTGTTTTGTTTTGTTTTTTTTTTGTAATCATAAATATGCCATTGACCCTTACTAAACAGTGGTTGGTTAGTGTGTTGTTGTCAAGATCTTGGCATTGTATTGTCGCTTCAATGTTCATTCGTTCAATATGTTGATTTAAAATTCTATTGTTGTGTTGTTGTTACCATTTTCTTTTTTCTTTTTTTTTTTTAACCATTTACAATTTCCACTTTATTACTTTTTATATTTATTATTATTGTTAATAGTGTTGTTGTTGTTGTTGTTGCTGTTTTTGTTTTTTTGTTACCTATGAATAGATCATTCATTACTTTTTGTTTTTTTTTTTTTTTTTACTTTTTTTGTTAAATACTGCGGTTAAAAGTATCATGAAAAATTATGAACTGCACAAATTTTTGTGTAATTGCAATTTCATTATTGTATTTGTATGTGCTTGTATAGTATCTTTTGTGTACTGTTGTATTGCAAATTTACTAATGATTTGTTTAGTGAATACATATTATATTCGATTAGAACTATAAATATTTATATGTATACAATATAATCAAAGTATTTAAAATAAAAAATTTATATGAGACCCATCCTAAACGCCTTAAATATGTTATGAAATACTTATATGAAAAAAAAAAACGATTACTATAGGCTCAGGGAGACAAGAAATGTCTCCGAATCATCTATTAATCTCCCTATGAGCATAAATTGAGAAATAATAAAAGAAGAAATGAACGATAAATAAAAAAAAAAAATCGGAGTCACTTTATATTTATATTTTAATTATACAAAACTAAATTCAAAGCAAAGGTAAATATACAAAGCAAAGGTACAAAAAAAAAATAGTTTTGTTTTGGTTTACCACGTTCCCTATGAGTACCTATTTATAAAAAAAAAAGAGCAATAAAATGTTGGGTTCATTTTAACTTTAGAATATTAAATATGCATAATATATATATAAATATATATATGTATATATATGTCATATACATATTTCATATTATAAAATGTAATAATGTAAACATTTCTGTATAAATTTCATATAAGTTAAAGAGTCATTTTTTTTTTATAGTTTCCATGTTAGTATAATAAAAATTTACTGTTAGAAGGGATTGTTGTAAAGTTAAATTTTATTTTTATATTTGCACCATTTTTATGATTTTTTTTTTTTATTTAAATAAATCTTTTTTTTTTTTTTTTTTTTAGATTTAAGTTAGTAACGTTAAATAACTGCTTATACTTAGAATTTTACTAGAAATAATAATAAGAGTTTTAAAATTATTATTTTTTTTTTTTTTTTAAATTAAAAAAAAGAAAATTTTATTTTTAAAGAGATTTTTTTTTTTGTTTTACACCTCAATAATGAGAACAAAATATTTGAATCATTGAAAATTTAAAAAGTGGTTAACAAAGACATTCTTTTTAGTCTTCTTCTGGTTTAAATTCTTAGAATTTTATTTAAAAAAAATAAAAAATAAATATTTTTATGAATGAATTATTTATGTTGAATATTTCTTTGAAATTTTGATCATAGAACATGCAATAAAACAATATTAAATAAGTATGTATATATAAGAAAATATTAACAACTTTAAAATCTAGAGATATATTATGTATATAAAATATTTACTACCTAACTGTGATTTGAAATAAAGGAAAAGTATTCAGGAAGTAATTAAAATATATTGCAAATCAAATGAAATTATCCAATCCTAGGATTTTCTTCTCAGTAGAGCAGCTGCTCAATAGTATTTAAAGCTGGATAAAAAAAATACAAATACTACACATTAATCATCGAGTAAAACTAATTAAGTAAAAGTAATTGATTTAATTTTTTTCAAATAAAAGAAAAATATTTCAAATATACTATATTCTTGAGTAAGGTGTATTTCAGTGAAAAGATTTTAATTTTATTTGAATATATTTTCTATTATTAACTACATTCTTAGTTATTACTGAAATATACTTTACTCAAATATTTTATGTTGTAAAAGCCAGGAAAATATAGATTATTGGATAAAGATTCGTGGATACTCGTAAGATTATCTTATTAACTATATACAAGGAGAAGTGTTCTATAATTGGACCATATAAATTAACTGAAAAGACATATTTATAATCTAAGAAAGCATTAGTTTTTCTTTTAAATACATTTTTACATTTTATTTACCAAAAAAATATTTTTCATAGCAAAAATATAATTAAACAAAGCAAAAACAAAGTATCTAAAATATAAATAAGTACCATAAAAACAGTATTACACGTTGCACCAATATTTGTAAATATTTTTAGATTTTTAAATGTACCTAAAAATAAATTATGAAAAACTAAGAGACACTTTCCATAATGCTGAGGAAACTCTCTATAAGTATAGTAAATTTAGAAAAGTTCTTAACATATTAAGTATAGTGTTTTACTCTGAAAAATTTTGTACAAGCGTCTAAGTTACAGATGTTTAAAAAAAGCGAATTAACCATTTTAGACCCCCCACAGCTTTGTTTGACCCCTAATAGATTATGCTAATTTTAAGAAATCTTGATTGTTTCGAAACTTCAAGGTTCTAACTAAAGCAGTGCCGGAGTTATAAAAGAAACAAAATTTTGCAAAAATTTTTCTTCAGATAACGGTAAATATAAATATTAAATTTTAAATATTTAATTTCGATATTTATTTATGAAACTAAAAAATATCCTATCATTTGGAGTTTCTAGATTGAAAAACTGTTAAGCATGTTTCCAAAACTGTAACTCCATCAATAGTTAAAATTTCATTATTTTATCTTAAACCGTGTAGAAGTTTTGTAAACAGAGACAGAAATGGACATAGTGAAACTAAATAAACTCATGTAACGAGTATGCCACAAATATATATTTATTGTATATATACTTTTAAAGCTAATAAAAGTAGTAATCGTTTGCCGTTTTCAAAATGAAGATTTACTTTATACAACTTGTGCTATAACAATTTAAATATAGAGCTTTTTTGAACCTTTGGGGAGCTGTAGCTCCGTAACGGGTGGGGCTACAAAAAAAAGTTATTAAAAATAAAATTAATATTTTTGTGAGATCTATCAGCGGTTAAAATTGCATAGCTCTATTTCAAAAAAAATGTGGGATCTAAAAGTTAGGTGTTCGAGAGCTACCCTAAGTTTTGGTCCAAACTCAACCAAAAAAAATAGGGAACCTACAAATTACTCCTAGAATATTTTGTGTAAATTTCAAGATTCTAGCTTTCTTAGTTTTTGAGTTAGCGTGCTGACGGACGGACGGACGGACGGACATGGCTCAAATGTCTTAGAATTTTTTTCTGATCCGATCCATACCTTTGAAGGTATATCTAGCTCGCTTATTTCGAGGTGTTACAAACAGAGGAGTAATTTTATTATACCCGATCCTATCGTACGGGTATAAAAATCAGCTATCTCCACCACAGGAACAACCGCCACTACACGAAAAGTACAATGCCAAAATTTATAGATTTTTTAAATAATAATTTATATCAAAGCAAAATAACTTCTAGTAATTTAACAAGATTTTGTTTTATTCAATAACAATAATAAGCAATGAAATCGTAAAAATATAATGTGTATTCATTCATACATCCATTTACATTTTTATGTAATGTACATAATTTTTTTTCATTCAAAAATATGTATTAGAAGTAAAAAATAATAAAAACTGTAAACTGTATCACTCCCCGTTTAGGAGCTGTAAGGGGTCAAAAACTGAAAATTTCCTATTTTTAAACACCTGTAACTTGAACACCTGTTAAAATTTTTTGAAGTAATACACAAAAATTAAAGCTTCAACATTATACTTTTATTTCTGTTAACAACTTTTTTTAATAATATAGGGTTACTTTATAATTGACGAAAGTGTTACTTGATTTTTTCAAATTTTCTAACAAATTTCTTTAACGAATTTTTTCCATTTTGTTTTACTCGATAATTTGAAATTGTTGAGGATATAATGCGTAGTACATAAAAATGTAAATAAATAAACAACATAACGGTTGCTTGAAGAATTTTTATTGATATGATATTGATATATATACATACTTATATAATATCATGTTTATTTACATATCGTATATGTCACTAGTGAATGAATGATAAGAGTATAGATGTATATTATATAGCGCCGTATTTACATACATATATGTATTTTATTGTACTTATAAGAAATTATTCTGTCAATGGAATATTTAAATATAATATAATATAATATTTAAAATTATATTTACTATTTTGTACTAAGTAAATTTAATATACATTTACCGCTTATTATTAAATGGTACTATAGAATATTTGAAAAAGTTTTGGATTGATAATCGTTATGTGGAAAGGTTAGAATCTGCTTTTGAAGAATGTACATATAAACATATAGTTTGAATATATGTACAACCCATAGTTCTAGAAATTATAAAATTCACTCAAATTATTTTAAAATACTATAAAAATATTAAAAAAATAATATTGTAAGCAGAGTGACAGGCTGTTATGTGAAATAAATTTATAAAGTATCGTAAAATTTTAGTTTAATTTAAAATGCGTTAAAGATTTTTTAATCCCTTGTAAATATCGCCTAGCATTCCTCTATAATAAGAATTGAAATATCTTGTGCCAAGAAATTTTATAGATTAATAAAAATTTGAGGAGAAAAATATCAATAACTAAGTTTTCTCTTATTATTTTCTATACCTGAATCACTATAATCCTCATGTTCATCCTTTACTATAGATTTTTTTAAAATCGTAATTTCATCCATTATTTTTTTTATTCTTCTTTTTTTATATTAAAATGTTTTTTTTTAAATACGAAATCACACAGATGAAACACTTTCATTTTAAAATTACTTAAAATCAGATGAAATTTAAATTTTTTGTTTTAATTAGATGTATTTTTAAATAATATAAAATCGAAAGTCCAATAATTCTATTAGAAATTGTATGTTACATCAAAATCTCAATTAAGAGTTTTTTAAATAAATAAAATGTAAAGAAAAATATATAATTTTTCTATTGAAAGCACATTTTTCATGAAAATTATAACAGTTTCACTCTTAATATTTTTCATTTTAATTTATTGTACAGCAATTTTTTTTAATTTTTTAATACCGTTATTAAACGACGATGATTGATTTATCGCGGTAAATAACCTTCGATACGGTAAAGTAAAAATTTAAAACTGATAAACCTTCGAAGGACATCAAATATAAAAATGTTTATATTGACTGCAAAATGGTATCTACCATTTATTAAAAAAAAATATTCATATATTAAACATAAAAATTTTAAATATTCAATATTTTGTAGGTAAATGTAACTTAAATACGTATTAGTTAAGCTTTTTTAAGTGTTTAATAATTTTTTTTTTTTTTGTGTTATTCAAATGTACATAAATGCAGAAATTTTTTCATGTCTGTTTAGAACTAAAATCGATTAAGAGAAATTTTTGCTGTTTACAATATTTTGATTTTTTGTTTCAAAATATTTGAATATTTACTTTATAAAAGTTTGGATTAGACTTTTTTAATGTACTTTTAAATATTTTTTTTAAATTCATTATTGATTTATAACCATTATTTAATATTATTTCTTTATTCGCTTTTTATAAAATTTATATATTTTTTTTAGAAAAAAAAATAATTTTCTCGCTTTTTCTTTTTATTTTCTCGCTTAATATAAAACGGTACATCGGTCGGATACTCTTCTAACTACTCACAGAAAGTCAAATTGCTACCAAATTATTTGCATCAAAAGTGCACCAAAAATCGCTTCTTTTTTTCGCAGAACATAAGTAAAGGAATGGCATATTATTAAAAAATAGGGCACAATTAAATTGCTTTTTTTCTTTTGCGAGGATAGATGGGAATCATCGAAAGGCACTATAGAGGAGTGAAACGAGCACGAGTTTTCTATGAGTGTTTGGGATTTTAACCCATTAAATACCACCTCAGTGTTTTGGCCAAACAATAGGTTATACGACCTTTAGTAGCTACTCATGTGCTGCCTGGTCAAAGGAAATTGAATTAGGGAATGAAAATTGATTTTAAATTGGCAGGCATATTGTGAACAAAGATGTTAATATTCATCTTGAATCTTTGCACGTTGTAAATGTAATCATCACCAATTCTGGGGAACATATGAGATGGGAGATGGTTCCATATTCACGATGTTCGTACTACAAACGAATTTATATAAGCCAAATTATTTCAACTGGGAATTTGAACTACATAGGGGTGGACAGAAGCTCTCTTTGTTTCTCTTTGAAATGTTTTGAGAAAAGGCATCGAACCTTTAATCTCGTTAGAACAAGAACTCACTTCTATACTTAGCTAATAAACTGCAAGATACCTACCATTGCAAGATATTTGTCAAAGATTAACTTACTGTTTTTAATCCTCAATAATTTTGATTTTGACTTCTTGAATTTTATTTTATATTATAAATAGTAACATAAGTTTGTAGTTTGAACTAGTCTTTCCGTTACTGCCCATGCCTTTTAATATAAAACGCATTCTTTCTTAACATTTCCCTTCATCAAAATTAGACTTTCATAACTTACTTAAGCAATTCTACTTATAAAAGAAAATTGAAATTTTAAAATTATTAGACAAATACCATTCTAACTTCCTACTTAATAAATAATATTTTGGTCAATGTTAAAAAATGACTGCAATTTAGAAAACTTAAAGGATATTCACATTTAAAGTACTTAATTCTCTTTTTTATTTTGTTTCCTTTATATCTTCCTTTACGCTAGAATTTGAATATTGAAAAAGAGTTTAAATTACATATGATATATACATATAATACCAATCCATGTATCTACATTTAAACGTTGTGTATATTCAGTTATTAGTAGGTGCATTTGTTTGTATAAATATGCAAATATGCACTCATATTTGTTATTTATAGAATTTAAAAATGTTAGTAGGTTTATTAGATTCAATATTTTTTTTCCATTTTTTTTAAAAGAATTGTAGAAGACATGTTAGACACATTTTTTTTCGTTATTTAACTATTATTAAATGTAAAAAATTTTGATTTTTTCGGTAATAGTTCAGTTTACCAAACAGAATAAAGATTGATGACAAAAAACCGAAAATAATTTGAATAGAATCTTCTTTAACAATTTGTGTTAACTGACAATTCAAAGCGCTTTTGAGGAGTGAAATTTTAACTAACTAAATTTTTGCTCACCTCTTCTATCTCCAGTATAATATACAGGAATAAGAAGGGAAAAAGAGTATTTTAAATATACGAAGAGAATATACACAGTGAGATTTAAGATTTCCATTTTTTACTTCAGAATTATTCAAGGGAAGGCGTTAGTGATTTAAACAAATTTAATTGACATTTGATATTTGAAGTATATATATATAGAACCTACTTCAATGCAACTTTAAAATGTTGAATATGTAAAAACTTTAACATAATTATTTCACTAATTCGACGGAAATTTAACATAAACGAGGAAGAATACAGTTGACTTTGTCAACTCTTAGATACCCGTACGAACCGTTAGTATGTTCACAGCCTGTTACTCTGCTTACAATATTATTTTTTTAATATTTTAGTATTTTAAAATAATTTGGGTGAATTTTATAATTTCTCGAACTATGGGTTGTAGATATATTCAAACTATATGTTTATACATTCTTCAAAAGCAAATTCTAACCTTCCACATAACGATTATCAATCCAAAACTTTTTCAAATATTCTATAGTACCATTTAATATTAAGCGGTAAATGTATATTAAATTTACTTAGTACAAAATAGTAAATATAATTTTAAATATTATATTATATTATATTTAAATATTCCATTGACAGAATAATTTCTTATAAGTACAATAAAATACATATATGTATGTAAATACGGTGCTATATAATATACATCTATACTCTTATCATTCATTCACTAGTGACATACACGATATGTAAATAAACATGATATTATATAAGTATGTATATATATTAATATCATATAAATAAAAATTCTTCAAGCAACCGTTATGTTGTTTATTTATTTTTTGTACTACGCATTATATCCTCAACAATTTCAAATTATCGAGTAAAACAAAATGGAAAAAATTCGTTTTAAAGAAATTTGTTAGAAAATTTGAAAAAATCAAGTAACACTTTCGTCAATTATAAAGTAACCCTATATTATTAAAAAAAGTTGTTAACAGAAATAAGAGTATAATGTTGAAGCTTTAATTTTTGTGTATTACTTCAAAAAAATTTTAACAGGTGTTCAAGTTACAGGTGTTTAAAAATAGGAAATTTTCAGTTTTTGACCCCTTACAGCTCCTAAACGAGGGGTGATACAAAAAAAATTTCTGAAATGACTCATACTTGTTTTCAAAGATCTAACTTGTGTCAAAATTTCAGGTTTCCAACTTAAACCGTTTAGAAGATAGAAGGGTTAAAGGATTTTGCAAAATTTGAGTTTCGCATAACGGTAAATTAAGACACCGTATGCCACAAATATATATTTATTGTATATATATTTTTAAAGCTAATAAAAGTAGTAATCGTTTGCCGTTTTCAAAATGAAGATATACTTTATACAACTTGTGCTATAACAATTTAAATATAGAGCTTTTTTGAACCTTTGGGGAGCTGTAGCTCCGTAACGGGTAGGGCTACAAAAAAAAGTTATTAAAAATAAAATTAATATTTTTGTGAGATCTATCAGTAGTTAAAATTTCATAGCTCTATTGCAAAAAAAATGTCGGGATCTAAAAGTTAGGTGTTCGAGAGCTACCCTAAGGCTTGGTCCAAACTCAACCAAAAAAAATAGGGAACCTACAAATTACTCCCAAAATATTTTGTGTAAATTTCAAGATTCTAGCTTTCTTAGTTTTTGAGTTAGCGTGCTGACGGACGGACGGACGGACGGACGGACGGACATGGCTCAAAAGTCTTAGAATTTTTTTCTGATCCGATCCATACCTTTGAAGGTATATCTAGCTCGCTTATTTCGAGGTGTTACAAACGGAGGAGTAATTTTATTATACCCGATCCTATCGTACGGGTATAAAAATACATATTATAATTTAAACCCAACATGAATTACAAACTAACCCTATTTCAGAAATCAAAATGGTCAAAAAATGTCATTTTATACAAAATAATTTAAAAAAAAACATTAAATCCAATTTTGAGAGAACTAACACGTTTACCTAACACCCCGAAAAATGTGCTGAAAGAAGTTCAGAAGTTTATTAACAAAGTAAAATTTAACTGAGCAGTTTCAAGTAACTACTACTCGTTCAGAAACTATTTATGTACTTATAGATATAATTAAGTATATATCTATATATTTAACTACATATATACATATTATAATATTTAAATATACGAAAAAAACATAAAAACCAATAAAGAAAAAAGTAACTTTGATAGGATAAGGATTTAAAAAGGATGAAATTTGATATTTTTTTCTTTAATTCCAAAAAATTTAAGAATACTTCATAATGTTATGACTGTAACAAAAACATTGTAATAGTTATATTATACTTAATACAAATCCCTTATGATTTTTACCACAAATAAAACTAACCTCAATAAGAAAAATTTTTTCCAACTTTTACAAACCACACAATCGATATTAGGTACGTTGTGCCAACACCGTCAGTGTGTACCATTTAATAATCATGTATACTTTGTACAGGTACATTGTGCTTAATGCAATTTTATCTATCTATCATAGTTGCTCTAATGTACTTATATATATTTACAACAACCATAAACAACTACATATACATTTATGCCTTTAGCATAAAGAAAAAAAAACTGTAAAATATTTAGCTTAAAATAGAAACTTTTAATTTTTTTTCAGAAATTTAGAAAGTGGCCATATTAAGTTGTTTAATTATTGATTCTTTAACAAAACCAAAAAAAAAAACATATATATATCTACATTTTATATAAAAAAAAAAGGATAAAAAAAAACTGGAAAAAGTTTTATAAAAGGAAATGAAATTATGGCATTTGATTCACAAAATTACGTCTGGTCACTCTAGTGTAACCAACCAAAAAAATTAGTAAGCAATTCTTTTTTTACCAAAATAAGATAAAATTAAAGAAAACGTGTAAATTTTACTAAATTTTTATTTGAAAAAAAAAATTTGGTGAATTCACCATTGACTATTATGTAAAATGTAAATTTTGTACAATATTTACCAGTGTCTTAAACCATTCCTTAAAAGTTCAAATATTTGTGATTCAATTGCTTTAAAATCAATTTTTATTGCCTAAATACAATATAAATATGAATTTTATGCACTTAATATGTAATAACAATAAGTTATCTGTAACCTACCTACACTTATGAAGAAACAGGTGCCAAAGCATAAGAAATATAATAAAATGTTATAAATATAATTTTAAATTTGATAAAATTTATTCTCTCTAAGGAACGTAGATATTTTCCAAAGACATTAAGAAAATCTACTATTATCCTTGGTAGTGTGAAATGTATACTAACTAAACTCATCTTCCACTGCCACCAACATAATGAGATGGCATATAAGCATGTTTAATATGGGTTCATAGTATAGCTTGGCTGCGGAATAAGAATGGAATAGGGAAGAGTAGGGATAATAATTATATTTTGGACAAATCGCTTAAAAGAATTTTTAGCAAAAATGGACAATTTTGTTCGTTTAATATTTGAATCTTGAGCAAAATGTTTTAAAAATATAATAAGTAAGTATCTAAATATATTTTATTGATTCTCTTTTAGAAAAAAAACACTTAAATTTAAAAATATGATATGGATACAATAACTGATAGCTTCAAACAATAAAATTATTTTGGTCTTGTAAAGCTTATTTTTCTAAACTCAATAAACCATATATTGGATCTAAGATGGAGTACAATCGTCACATTTGGGCTAATTCTCCACAAAATTCACCGAGTTACCTTGCCAAAGTTCAAAATCGCGCTTTAGGCCTAATAGACTATACCCTATCGTTCAAATAATTTTTTACTGCTTATTGACCGAAATATTAGAGATATATTTATCTTTTATAGATATCTTATTGGTAATAATTAATGACACTGATTCTATTGAATTTAAATCAATGATAACTTGGCCCAAAACAATTCCAACATAACTTATAAATGAGACTTCAGGTGCCCATTTCCACACCGTGAAAATTTCTAAGTGATTTAAAATGAGATATTGAAACTCCTTTGGTGACAACTGTTAGCATATGGAACATTTTTCCATTTAATGTGTTCCCCTCTATCCAGAATGTTGCATTCTACATTTTGCAATTATTCAGAAAGAACTTTTTCAAGATCATTTCCAATTTACCTTGCAACTTTCTACTATTGTTCTATTGTCCTCCCCCATTTCCTCTTACATTTAACCAAATCAACTTATCATTTATAGATGTTTAAGATTAATTGTATCTGCCCTTAAAATTTTCTAATAGATGTGTATATGTTTCATCTAATTAAACAAAATCAAATCAAACCCATCATTAATAACTAAGTATAATATGTATTTCAAAACTAATTTAATTATAAAATTATCTTCACTTAATTTTTCAACTTTTCCGTCTTAAAAATTAAATTCTCTAACATGATTTCGCAATGTTTATTTCCATATACAGTGCTACCGTCATATATTTTAAAATAATCATCCACCTAATATTTAACAAGATTTAATGTATTTCCTTTCATAAATTTTAATTTTGCTAATGCCATAACAAATACCACCCACATTTTAAATAAAAATTTAAAGAACAAAAAGTAGCTCATCAATAATGGTAAAGCAAAAGAGCATCATTGTTGTAAAAGCAAAGCAAAAAATAAAAATTTTGCTTAAAAAAAAAAACGAAAAAAAAAACTTAAAAAAAAAGCTTCAAGATCCATTTTTTATGTCAATAACAATATTTTTTTTTTTATTTTGTGCCTTTTTTTTTCTTGTATTATGTAATTTAAATACCTGTATTATGGATTCAGTTCAAAAATAGAAATATTTTTACACGCTACGCAAAGCTACCAAAAAAAAAAAACAAAAAGCAAAATAAAAAATAAAAAATAAAATGGGATTAAAAAAAAAAAATTGAATGAAATGGTGTGTTGCCGTTCATGCTTGTTTTTATTGTTAATGTTGTTGTTAATTTTGAAATAATTTTTTGAAGATTTTTCAATGTTTTGTTTTGAATATGGAGTTTTTTCATTATGGAAATTATGACAGTTTCAGTTTATTGTTTTTTATTTATTATTTTTATTTTTTTTTTGAATGCACAATGTCAAGTTTATTTAAAACTTTGAATGTGAAATTTATTTATTTTTTTTGTTTCTTCTTTAATTTTAGCTGTTTATGGAAATTTAATCATAGAATTAAAATATATATGTAAGTATTACCGCATTTATTAATTTTTTACTTTCACATTATATACGTATATTAAAGAAAGTATTGAAATCATGAGAAAAATTCAGATTTTAATCAATGGAATCGGTTATATTCCTAAATAATCATTTAAGTGTGATTAGGGGAGAAAAATTTAAAGTTGTTAATTTCAGGTACCTGAAATTTGGATACCCAAAATTTTCAAAATTAATAAGTTAAAATTAAAATTTAAGTATTTGTTTTATTTTATTTGTTTTTGTATTTGTTTTTTTTTAATTATATATATATGGTTTTTTTAAAATTAGAGAAAGTACCTATCTCATCTCTACTTAGTTTTTCGTAATTTTCTTTACAAAACAAAATTCTAAGTAAAATTACAAATTTTGATGCAAAAGAAGTTACAATTTAGTTACAATACTTTTTGCTGTCTTTTTGGGAATATTGTGCGCTTTTAAAACTCTTTGTTCCTTGACATATTTTCATTTAGGAAACGGTATTATTATAACGCTATTATAAGTTTGATAACCTAAAATTTGCAATTCATACAGTAGATTCTATTTTCCTGTCATATTATTTGGTATTGTTTATATGTCATATAACTTGTCATATAAATATACGAAAAAGACAAGCGGAGAACCATTTCGGTTTATTTTTTTAATTTTTTCGGTTAATTTTTTATTTTTGGGTAATATGAGACAAATTAGTGGAACAAATAGTACTACATGTTAGTTGCTACTGAAATCAAATGAATATTAATTTAATAATTTATTGGAAATCTTAAGGGGGTTTTGAAATAAATAATTTTAGAGGCTTAATGAATAATAATTTTGACAGTTACTTTTTCAAATTTAAAATGTACTATCAAATCAAACATTTTAAAGAGTTTATAATTAAATTTGATAAATAAATTCTTTTTTAATTTTTTTTCTTATTTTCGTTTAAGAAGATCTATGTTCGTAAAATTTGGGTACCTTCGTTAAACTGTCATTTTAATATTTAGATAGTAAAACACTAATATGAGATAAGTATTAGTGGACTCAGGCAGGATCTTTGATATAATGATTTTATTTTATTTTTATTTTAGTAGAATGGAAAACTTCTACATAAATTATCGTGTTACGATAAACAAAAAAAATTAAACAGTTATGAAATATTTTAGATAAAAATGTAAGTAAATAAAGAACTAAATTTCACCTTCTAGGAAAAAACTACTTTCTAATTACAAAATTGTTGAAACAAAAGAGAAGTATTTCATCGTGTACGGCCTATAAGTGCTTATATTGGTATCAAACAGTAACCATCAAATTTGAAGAAGTAAGTACCTACAGTAGACCTCGAAATACATATAAAGGGGTAAGACAAGCGTAAATAAAGAAATAAAAGTAAACGGGTCCGGACACACTGTTACACTGTTAGCTGATAGCTTAGTATACTATAGCAATACTTAATGAAGCAATACAGGTTAATTATATTATTTGCATAAACAAAATTTATGATTATTACCAAAAGAAATGTAGTGCATAAAAGCGCAAATATCACAAAGCATTTGAGAGGTGAATCAATAGACATCTGTTAAAGATAGGCAACTTGTATAAGCAGATCATTTTACAAATGAAGACAGCAGAAAGAAAGAGAAAAGCTTTTAATAATCAAAAAGTAGCGAGGAACAAAATATGAATTGCTGCAACAATTTACTATTATCGAAGGCAGAAAGAACGAAAACGAGATATAAAAAAATCATGCCTGAGAAACATTCGGAAGTGAACCATCTTACGTACGAATGAGAAACTCTTCCATACAGCCACAAATAAAATGTAATATGGTGTCGCCACCTTAACATAAAATAAACACGCCGATAAACACGGTAGATAACCTGTGAATATGAGCAACACAAAAAGAGAAAATTAATTGTATTTTAATGTTCAGTCAAAATTTCTTTCATGACTTATTTGATGAAATTAAGTTGTTTAACATAATGACTTGTAATAACTTAAAGAAATATTACAATTTATTCCAAGTTTAACCATATGTTAAATTTGGAATATATGTTATTTTCAGTTAATAAATTTTTTGTTTTTTTTTTTTTTATTATTTATTTTCAAGCATTTTTTTATTTTATTAATTAAAAACTGTATCAATTTAATCAAAAATATCTCAAGCACACTTATGTTAATGCATATTAGGCGCCGCTTTTAATTCATAATTTGATTTTAAATTTTAAATAAATTCTTAATTTCCGGATTAGTTATACTTAATTCTTAATATATTTTAACTTATTTAATTCATATGTCAAATAAATAATTAGACAAAGAGTACTTAAAAATTGTATTTTAAATAATTTTTCTAATAATCTAGAAACTAAAGCAAGTTAACTATTTAGGAACCAAATATTTTTAATTATGTTCCCTAAGTACTTTATTAAATTTTAGAAGCTTTTGCATATCATGTATAAGAAGAACAATTTTTTAGAATAAATACGACAGAAATTTTTTAATTTAATCATACAACTTTTTGTCTTCAATCTAACATCAACCAAAACAATTAATTAGAAAGCAAAATATTTCATTGGAGGAAAAAATATGGTAAATATTTTATTTTACTTGATCTCAAAATTAAGTGATAAACTAAATAAGTACATACTTATTTTTATTTTACTTTAGAAATCCCTGCTATTTTTTCTCTTAACAATATTTGTTGCGGTAATCACCACACAAGGTGAAGAACCATCAGTTGAATATTTACCACCAGTTGCTGATGACAGTTCAGGTGCACTGACAGAAAATGGTTATCGTTATAGAACCGTACGTCGTTTAAGATATCGTCATCGACGTGATGTATCCGAATTACCAAATGTTGAATATTTACCACCAGTTGTAGATGCTCCGCCATCACCAGAATCTGCACCATTAACAGATAATGGCTATAAATATCGTACAGTAAAAAAACGTAAATACAGATATCGTCATCGTCGTGATGTTTCGGATGTAGCACCCAACAATGAATATTTACCACCAACTGTTGAAGATAAGGATGCCGCTACCGCACCATCAATGGATGATTCTGTTGTTGTAGTACCTGAGCCTGAACCAGCGCATAAATTAGGTAAAAATGGTTATGAATATAAAAGAGTACGTAGAATTAGATACAGATATCGTCATCGTCGTAGTGCTGATCCAGCACCACCCAATGCTGAATATTTACCACCATTAGATTCAACAGCACCAGCAGGACATTCTTTAGGTGATAATGGTTATCGTTATAGAACAGCAAAACGTTTTCGTTTGAGATTCTCACGCCGCCATTAATATGGAAAAATGGAAAATAAAGTTAAGATTTTGGTTTTTTTTTCTGTTTTTTGTCTTCAAGTAAAATGAGTTTATTATTTTCGAAAGAAACTTTGACAATGTAAATAACATATAATAATATAATAAATTGTTTCAATTAACTAATAAATCTGAAAATAAAAAATGTTAAATGTATATTTATTGCTAATGATTTTGAGCTTATTATATGCCAACAATTTTTTCAGTAAAAACAAGATTCCCTAAACAATTTTTTTCATTTTAACTTTATTAGGTACCTACTATATATTAAATTTTAATACTTCAAAATTTACTTTTTCAAATTTTACACATTTATCCCTTCCCTTTTCTCTGAGTATATTGCCTCCTCAAGAATTCGAACACAATTCTATAGATATGCTTGTTTTCAGTGTAAATAGGAGTAATAAAACGTGATAATTTTATTCATATGAACCAAATAAATAAAAACACTTTTGCTCTTTATCCTCATTTCACTTTCAAATAATTTTTTAAGAAACAAAAGCTTCACAACACTCTTCAAAAATTTTAAACAGCTGCTTTTTATTACAATTATTTTCTATATTTTTTTGAATCATTTTCAAGATCATCTGACCCAGTGCACTTAATAATACAATATATGTATAGCTACCAAAATTGAAGTTTATAAGAATATACCTACATATACACCATACATTTAGTAATTTAATGTTGACTTCCATTTTATTAAAAAATAAAAAAAAAAATTAAAAGAATATGTACCTGTTTTAATAGGTAGCCAGCCAGCCTAACATAGTTAAGCGTAAGTATATACATATATATATATACTTATATAACAATATTAAATATTTCATTCCTTTCCCACTCGAATTCATATACGGATATTGAATTACAATATTAAAAGTAAAACAGAACGATCTCTTAAATTTCACCTGTAAAATCTACAAACCATAAACGGTACAAAGTAAAGAAAAAAAAAAAGCAAAAAAAAAAATAAAAGAGTCAAAATAAGTGCTTCATCAATCTAACAGTCACTTATTCTCGCATAATTCATTTCTACTTTTCATGTCATCTTTGTATAAAGTGTTGAAATCATTTAACATTTTTAATTATGATGGAAATTCTATTAAAAGTACAAAAAATATACAGACTTACAAAAATGCAATAGATTTTATTTATATATACCTATACATATAAGCAATATAAGTACATATTCACTATTTTCTCATTTTATACTTTTTAAATTCTGTGTATTTATTTATAGACATTAGACACTTGTAGTGTTTGATAATGAATATAAATTTAAAAAAAAATGTACTTTTTTAACAAATATTGTAACGATATCTGTAGATCAAACTTATAACCCAGAGGAGTACAAAACAAAGCCTTTTATCGTGTAAATAATCTTAACTGTTAGGCAAACTTGAGCATTGAAGCTCTCCTCACTCAGCCATCACCATACAAATGAAGCATATATATACTTTATTTTTTTGACAAGAAGTATGTAACCCATAACACTAGTCAGTGTCTTGTTTCTAAAACATAGACTAATGACAGATCAAATTAAAATCTTTTAACGAAAATGAAAAGGAAACTTATAAAGTCAAAAAGTCATAAATCTAATCATCGTCCAAAAAAATTATCAGCAATCTCACAAAGTAGTTGTATACATAAATTAAATGCATTATAATTGCTGTCACGTGAAGTTAAACTGTATACAAAAAATGTGACTACCAGATCCGGCACTAGGATGACGCGAAAAAAAATCAAATATTAAGTTATTTAAACAGAATGTACAATTCTTTTTTTGTGCCATCATTTTTCATTACAGTTATAATTTAAAGGACAAAAAATTAATTATTTATTGCAATAGCTAAAAAATTAGGAAATAAATGATAATCTTTACAGGAAGCATTTCATACCAAATCCTATTTATTTATGGGCTGCCTCTGGATAAATATTAAATATCTTTAAGTCACTAAATAGTCGCCAACATATCACTCAAAGTTATTTCGTATAATTTTAAGTTTTTATAATTTTTTTTTCTTATAAACTTATATTTTGTAACTGTATATGTATATATATGTATAGATGTTTAAATAATGTTAATGACGCAATTTGAGATCTATTTGCGGTTATTTAAGATATTTTGTTATTTTTGTTTCATAGATTAATTTTTCAACGCGTATTTAAATATTAGAGAGGATTAGCGCAAGTAATAAAAATTAACATGATATATATATATGTACTTTATACACAGGTTTGAGGTTATTAATACTCGAATTGAATACATGAAAATATGAAAATTTAGAAAGCAAATTAATGATACATTCCAATCCAATTCAATTTCAATTCAAGAAAAATTTAAAAGCACTAGTAAACCATAACATTAATAATTTTCAAATATAAAAAATTTAATTAGAAAAAAAAAATCTCGAACACAATTCAAAAAGTTCAACTATCCCATGAACAACTTTCGATTTGCGATTATTAATAATTTTTCAAAATTAAAGAATAAGTAAAGGAGACATTTTTTTGTATAAAGAAATTGTAATGAAAAGAAAACTTGTTTAGCGGCCCTTAATTAAATAAAGAAAGTCATTGACTTGACCTTGAATTTAGATTTTAAAAAGCTAATGTCCTCAACAATGTGTGTCTAATCACTTGTAATGTGTCTTAATTACCTCACGGAATTATACGTCTTATCGCTTTACATCTTACGTCTTACCGCCTTACTGTTTTACGGATTAACACGTCTTACCATACGCTTTTACTTGAAAATATCTTTAACTCTTAAACTTTGTTACACAAAAGTATAGCAATTGAATTAAGTCCCTTGATTTAGTCTTTATAAACTTTGTAAAAATATAACAATTAAATTTATGATATTATCAATAATATGATCGTATTTAAAAATAATTCGAATAAATTAATTTGCGAGAATATGACTTGTATCTTCTCATTAATAATAATTCTATTATATTAAAATATTTTTTACATATTACATACATATACATATTTTTATGTTCGCATGTTAATTATTTTTATAGAGAAAGAAAAAAAATGACTTGTTGTACTCGTTTGTTTGATGATCGTTCAAATCATATTATGTGTCTAACGCATCTGATATCATAGATTATATTCCACAATGAAAGGGTTGTGAATTTATTTTTAATGTGTTAAATGTGTGGCGCTCCGATTATCTCGCAATTATTTATGTCGCATATAAATATTTACAAATATATAACTGTCTAATATACATATATTTATACATATATTTTATATATTTTTATTAAATTGTGCATATGAATTCATATGTTTTAAATTAAATTGCAAGTTCTTTGTTAAAAATAAATATGGTAATCCCATTAAATTGTATATTTAAGATTAAATTAATACGCGGTTTTTAATGATTTCCCGCTTTTTTTTTTTTTTTTTCTGCCGAATTGTTTATTATTTTATAAATCAAGTATGTAAAAGAAAAATTTTAAATGAATATAAATTAAAATATATATAAGTATACGTATATAATATTATATCGTAGAAACACAGTGATTCAGCAAAATACTTTATTTTTTCATTCTATTTATGTAAATTAAGATATAATTATTAGCTATCTTCAGTGAAAAACTCAGATATGTTTTGAAGAAAATATGAAAAAAAAAAACTGATTACATTAAATCATAAATTTAAGACTGGAAAAAAATTAAAAAAGAAAAGTGAGTAATAGATACAATTGCAGTTAAAAATGTTCTTTTTAGAAAACGAGCATTTCATTACTCTTTTCTTAGAAAAATGACTGAATAAAATTGTTCAAGCCTTAGAAAAATAATCAGATAATTAGAATAAAAATCTTAATGAATGAAAAGCCGAGTTTGGCTGTACTTCCGAATGGATTCTGTGACAGATTTTTTTCTAACTTAACACATAAGTAGATACGTTTCCTGTTAGTGCATGTGTCTTTTATTTTTGCGAATTTTTTGAAATCGAATTAAAGTTATAGTTAGTAAAGCACTCATTTGGTTAATTTTTTTCTAGGTCCAAGTGGCGACAAAAGTAATTAACAAGATATAACGGTACTGTTAAAGTAAATGGAAAACGTAAACTTCTACACCTTAATAAGAAAGATTAAAAAATGCCTTTTTGAGCATGCATAATATACTTATTTGTTTCAGATTTTTGAACTGTTTTCACTACTAACGATCCTGTGGTAACAGGATCCTGATCCTGCATAAAACAAAAATAAAATACTTATGTATATTTTTTTTATAAGTATTCAATCGCGTTTGCTTCAACTGGAACTTATAAATAAATAGAAATGAATCAAATGAGTATATGTGTAAAGTTAAAAAGAAATTGGTCACATCGTGATCTTTAATCAGAATTATATTCTCAAGTTAAATTTCTAGTTTATTAACTGGCATCAATTTGGCTTCAAAAATTTCGGAAAAATTCATTAAAATAGAAAGTTCTTATCTCCTTTACAGGAGGGAAATGTAGTGAAAACCGGAAGAATACAACACAAAAAATAGTATATGTTAAAGCATTCTTTTATCAAATGAAATGTTGTAGTTTCATAGTAAACTTTTAGAAAAAGATTATTTTTTTTTATTTCTTTTATTTCATTACTTTTAATTATACTGTTCATTAATAATTACTTTGTGTACTTTTTAGTTAATCTTTTTTTTATTTACTGTATTAATTTAGAAAATAATACTGATTAAGGCATTCAATAATTATAAATTATAGTTATGCCTTTTTCAATTAACGCATAAGTACTTATAAAATTATACGAAAAGAAGAAATCCAAAGAATTATTTAATAATTTTATGTACTTCTGTTTGAAAAGATTTTTGAAACTTAATATTTGCTTTATAATTATTATTTTCTACGAATTCGAATTTTCATTTAAAACAAATTACAAATAGCTTGAAAAAAAAAAAAACAAAAATAAAAGTTAAAATGTATCTGCATAAAATATCCAGAGATCCATTTTAGTTGCATACGAAATTTATAATTTTAAAGCTTTTTAATTCCTTTTACAAAAAAATATTTAACTATATTAAATTCAATTTTAATTTGAATTTTCTAACTATGACGGGAAATAATCTAAAGATTCCTATAAACAATAAATTTACAGAACTAAACATGTACATGTACGTAAACTTACATGTACATGTTTTAAATATCGCGCCTTACTTATAACATTAAAAAAAGCAATTCATTGTATTTATGTAGTAAATAGTAGAATTGTATAAATTTTTTTCCCAGGAGTGATGGGAATATTTCAAATACACCAAGAAAATACCCCCTTGGAATTGTCAGATTCCTACTGACTAAATTCACTTTCTCCTTTATACTATACACTTATTGGGAGAAAACCTTTAATTGCTAACGCAGTATATTGGGTAGGGATATAGGGGAGTATAGGACAGGGCTGCAGACATTTTAAATTTTGGAGTGAGGCTGTAAGGAAATCATGAATTTGTATATTATAATTTTGCTATAAGTAACGAAACCACAAACAGTTGCAACATGAAGTAATAAATAACATCTTCTTTCATGAGATAATAATTGAAGACAACTCCATTGTCACTGTATCATAGCTATACACACTGTCACTATATAAGTAGTAGTTCATATTTAATTCCGAATCTTAATCTATTATTTGATTGTATGAAATAAAAATAATGAATAAATTTAAAAACAAAACGCTAGCATTAAACACTTCTTTATAGATACTTTCTTATAGTGATTTAATACATTCATAGAATAGAATATCATTAATTACAAGATATATTTCCTCGATAACTTGTCTCTTAAACACAAAGTTTAATTAAAAGCTTATACGGAGATTTAAAACTATTATCAATTTCTTTTTATTTATGCCTTAAAATCAAATTTATAATTTGAAAAAAAAAAAGACTATATAAAAAATAATAAGATATAACAATAAAATTAATGAATAAAAGAGTGGGATATATCTTAATTATATTCTTACAATTGATCTAAAGAAAACAAAAAGTGTTTAAAACATTGACAATCTCTATTTTATACATTGTTTAATAATACCTTAGAATCACTTAAGATATCATAAAATGTTTATACTAATATTAATATAAACCACAGGAATCTTTCATCAATGACTACTCTAATGTTCCAATAAAGACCTCAAAAACAAATAAAATTTCTAGAAAAGAATATGAACTTAGTGTCTATATTCATTTCAAAAATTTAAAAAAAGAAGATTGATACCATTTAAGATTTTTTCCTTTTTTCATTTCTTTAGTTTTTAGATTAAAGTTTCTAAAGATATACGCTAATCTTAATTAAATGAATGAAAAGAAAGAAAAAAACGATTTGAAAATTATAAAAATAAAAGTGACAAAAAAATGTTATAATCTGACTAGACTGATCACTATGATCATATTTTTTTCTACATTATACATTGTAGGCTTGCCTCGTAAATTTCTTTTCATTTCATTAATATAAAATAATAAAAGAGAAATTTTTCTAAATTAGAAAAATTTTAGAACCTAACCTATAATATTATATATACGTATACTAAGCAAATTAAATCAAGTCTTAATATGAAGTAAATAATGAAAAGAGAAAGAAAATTACAAAAGAAATAAAAAAATTTGATCATAGCCACTTTTGTTTTTATATTGTTTTTGGGGCGCCGTGAAAATTTAATAAAACGAAAAAATTTTCCATGTTTTATTACGATGAAGTCTATAAAACTTTCATGTTAACTTGTAAATATTTAAAAGATAAATTACTTATATACCCAGAAATTGTCAAACTTTAGAATAAAAAAAAAATTGATACAGTTTATTTTTTAGTAAGTAGATATCCATATCAAATCATACTTTAGTAAGGTAGGGATGAATAAAATGAACATATGATGAATGCACCACCTACAGCTACACACACTTAAAATGTAAGTATATTTGATATTAAAGGAAATTTTTTTATTACCATATACCATAGAATTAGAAGGAATGAATGAATTATTTGTGTTATTCTCGAATTATCTTGACAATTAAGTTCATATATATGTATATGACCATATGATTGAATTTGTTCCTTTAAAATTTATTTAAAGAATAACAGGTCCTAACTAAACTTCGCTATACATGCACCTATCATATTATTGTTTGATGACATAACTACTCCTTTTTATTGGAAAATTAATTCAAGTTACAATTCTTGTGAAATTTAGAATTTAGCAGTTGATTTGAAGAGCTGCTGACAATCGAACACAAAAATTTATTTGATTGATTGCGACAATTGCGACTTACTTTTATTGATTTGACACAATTCTATTGTAAATATCTTTATTTTAAATAATTTTAAATTTACAATAGAAATTTTATTTCAAAATTTGTTTACACTACATATACCTAAGTAAATATTATGCTTAGTAATTAAATTTCGTAATACTTTAGTGATTAAGTTAAATATTTAACTATATTGACTATATATGTGTAAATTTGTTGATGACACGGCTATATTAGCAATTGATTCAATCATAGAAGATGCATCAGAACAATTAAATAGGATAAAAAAAATGGAAAATCAAACTAAAGGAATCTAAATCTTTGCAAGACCATTTTACCAATAAAAAATAAATGTACGTACTCAGATTCCAAAATAAACGATGTCACTATCTCCTAAAGCATAAAATATCTGGATATGATATTCATCGGACGTACTTATGTACTTACTTAAATCTAAAATATCTATTTACAAAAAAGTTTTGATATACAATAAAATTTTAAAGCCAATCTGGGCTTACGGTATTTTGTTATGTAAACAGCTTCATACTGCAATTATTCAAACGTTGTAAAATAATAAGGTATTGCGAAACATAGTTAATATTTCCTGGTATATTCGCAATACCGATATTCATAGGGACTTTAAAATCCCTACTACTTATATAACACGAAATTACAAATAGTATAATCAAACATAAAATTCGTGTATCTCATCACATCAATGTGAATGTGCAACTCAACTCATTGACAATCAAAACTTTATTAGGAGACTAAAATGAATAAAGCCTTACGATCTCATATAAATTCATAATGCATCAAATAGCACAGTTTAATTGTTGCCTTATGGCCTTATTCTTATAATGTGAACACAAAATCGATGGTAAGTCTATATGTTGACCAGTTTAAGTCCTTAACACAAGAGATGTGTTTTAGTGCGGTGAAAATCTTTACTGTATCGTTTTAATTGTCGCAACCAAAACGATTATTCGGTCTTTTTCAAGGTTCCCAGTCTCGAACCACAAAGAAAAAAACGACTAAGCTTATAACTGATAAAAAATAAGAATAATAATTTACAAATAACAAACTTATTTCGAATATCCAATAAATTAGAGGAAACATTACAACATAAGTAAGTTGGTAGGTTTCGAGATTTTGAAAATAACTTATAACTTTGTTGAATTTAAATTTTTATTTATATGATGACCGAGGCAGAATTTCTACAATCTAATCAGTCACTAAAAGACTGTACTGTATAATGAATTATTTAAAAAGACTAAGTAAGTATATAAGTAAATATAGATTTAATAATTTAATTAAGTTTATATATAAGATTTTTTCCAACTTTTCTTTTTAAACTATAATTTATTTTAGTTTTTTTTTTTTTTTTTACGATTGTATAATTTAACCATGTATTCATATATATTTCTTAAATTTTGTACATCTAATAATTATCTACAGAAAATAAACTTTTCCCCTTAATTAAAAGAAAATTTTCTTTAGCTTTTTTTTTTTTAATTAGTTATAAAAAATTAAACAAGAAAAGAGAAATACATAAAATGTTTTTAAAGATCACTTAATTCACCTTTGTTTAAAATAAAAGTAAAACTAAACCTCTATCTACCATTTATGATTAAAACTGTATACTTATATATTATATATATATATATATATACATATATATTCAAGTATATATATATAATATGTAATTATGAAAATTTTTTTTATCTTAATTTCTCCAAACTATACAATTTAAGTAAATTCATTTAATTGCAGTTATTTCAATATGGCTTTTAACAAAGATTAGATGTTTAAACCATTTAATTTATTTTTTTATTAATAGATAAAATCGTGAAATCGTAATACGAGTACATAATATTTTATTTTAGCTAAATTTAAATGTTAGAATTGATGTGACAGTTCAAATGCATAACAAAACAACTCCACCAAATCTCTTCAGGCAATTTAATTGATTCACAGGTTATGTTTGTGTTTTTGATTTTCGTCATTAAAACTTTTTTACATTTGTTCCATAAGTACTCTTACTTTTCGATCATATAAACTAAATCTTCATTTAACGAAAATCTCTAATTGGAGCTGTAATCGGTTTTAATTCTAAATAAATCTTATATTGGTTAATCTGTCGGAAAATTAACACTTCGCTTATCACCTCAATATGACAAGGGGAAGTTTGAAACTATAAATTAACTTAGAATCTTAGACATGGAGCTTAATCTAAAAATTGATATTCCACCTATGTACGTGTAAAAAAAAACTAGTACCGTGTTCCAATTTCTTTCCAATTTCGATGCAGAACATTGCTTTTACCATCTAATCTTCTAAATATCTACAAAAGCTATATAAGCGCAAAGGGGAAGTATAATGTACACATTTGTGTAGTAGCCTCCAAAAAGGCATTAGGATTCTTTCCAAAGTATTAAACACATTTCGTATAAACAAATATTAATGTTACCTCAACGTTCTCTTTCGTCGGTTATATAAGCGCAAATAGGGTAAGTACTTTATAGATATCTTGTAGATGTACATACATACTTATTCTAACGAGATTACAACCTAGGTGTGGTAAAGAAAGGAAACTTAAAGTCTAAGAAAAAACTTTTCCAATTTCCTATACCTAGATTAAAACCTAGATTAAAATTCTGCTAATAAAATATCAAATTATATTTTTATGTTTCAGGCTATTTCTTTAATCATGACTAGTTACTAAATTTCAACTAAATATATTAATTAACATTAGAAAAATTAGTTCATTCTGTAGGAAAGTACATCAATCACTATACTGTTTAAGCCAAACGTCATTACACATTTTAATAATTATACGGAATTATCAAATAATGGTTTTTTTTTTCAATTACATCTAACATCATGCTTATGATGGTTATAACCATTTACTTAAATCCTTTAACATTTACTTACCTATGATTCAAAACCGATAAATATCGAACTTTCAGATATTATTATACATACATACATTGTAAGATTTCTATTAAAATTTTGTTGATAAACAAAGAAAAGAAATAGCTGATAAGATTTATTCAAAATAAATTTACAAATATTTGTTTTAGAAATATCTTCATTTCGTACAAAATTAACTTTGATTTTGTTTTGATTTGAGCTTATATTTATTACCACACCTTTGAAACCTAAAAACAAAATTGAATCCGCATTGTTTTTTTTTATGTTGTTTTTGTTTTTTTGGTTTGTGTTTTAGATATTCACAGTTTCATTAACTCAATAAGTTTAATAAGATTTTTTTGAAATTTTCGTCTCTATAATGATCGGAATTATTTTTTTCTTAAAATCTGAAAGTCATGACATTTGTTTTAATTCAATTTTTTTACATTATTCTTATTTGTTTTTAACATCATTTTGTAATTCAAATCATGTCTTTTGTCTCTTTTCTTCTTAATTTGATTGATATTTATGATTATGACATTTATTTTTTTTCAATAGAAATTATTTTAGATAAAAAAAAAAATAAGAATCAAAGTATTTTATAAATTCCTGTATGTCATTGAAATTTTTTATTCGAATTATGAATTAACAAAAATCGATTAAAGTGTTACCACATTAATTTCCTTTCACAGTTGTAAGTTTTGTTTCAAAAATTAAATTATCATGTGTTAATAAGCAAATTTAAATATATTGACTGGTAAACTGTTTCGTTGATTAACAATGATCTAATCTTAATTTTAAAATGTGACAATTTTTATAACTTCTAATTTTATAAAATAAGAAGACGTTCTAAATGTAACATACCTATATATAATAGGAAGTGATTTTTGCGATGTTACGATCAAGAACTGCGTTTTTAATGGCTATTGGCTAGTTACGGTTTTATTCTGCGTTGAATTTTTTTTTTTTTTTAGAATTTATCACTTATACAATTTATTCTTATATCTAATACAATTTTTAGGTCGCATTTTAAATTTCACTATTGTTTGATATAACTTAAAGTCAAGTATAAATAACTTCAAATGTCAGAAATGAGGATATCAGAAAAGATTTTAGAATTCTTGTAGCACCAACACATCTAACACATCTGAAGCTCTTCTAAACTGAACCAGTTCGCATATTGAATGAAATTTTATCCGGGAAACTTTAAATCTATATTTCGGAATACATAATATTATATCTAAAATGAAATGCTAAAAATTTAAAACACAATCAAAGGAATTATGTTAAATTTTGCCACTGTTAAAGTTTTATCAATATTTTCATTCATTAAAATACATAGATTATAAAATAGGAATAACTCTAAATAAAGTCTTTCTTCGGAAATATTTAAGTTAGTATATACTGGTTAAAATACAAATACATATAAATATAGTTTGTAAATAAAAAGATTAATTTCAAAGAGTTTCTAATTTTTTTTATAAACTAGTTGTAAATTATTTCTATTATCCATGTTGACACTAAATAAAAAAAACAAGGTAAAATTTAAACCAAAGGTTTTTAAAAACGTACATTTTTTAAAACACAATAAAAATTGTTTAGATGTGTGATTTGCACCAAAGTTTCTGAGTTTTCCCCGAATTATACATGTTTGAAAAATTGTGAAAAATCAAGATAACTATATATTTCCTATACTATATTTCAATTTTAAGGAAATTCTTTATAATTAAGAAAAGTTGTTAATATATTATGTAAACCCATAATATTGAAGTTTTCATATAATAGCGCTTTAGAAAAATTTGTACCGGAGGTGGTTCTGAGATAGCTTATAATAACTCGAAAATATCATTCTTATTTTAAAATTTCAAGGTTCTACCTAAAATCATTTCGGAGATATTCGAAGGAAGCATAATCATGTAAAATCTTTTTTTTCACGTAACGGTAATAATTTACGATTTAATTTACTAAACATAATATTAAATTTGAAAAAATTGTATTTATTCTATATTAAAAAAGTATTCAGCACAAGTTGAGATTCATATAAACATTTGAAAACAGGAATTTTTTTCAAATTTGAAGGGTTTACGAAGCTGTTCCCCATGCACCACACTATATAACTAAAAAAAGCTGTAAACACGTATAAAACCTATTAGCGAATATAAAACCTATAAAACTTATAAACACATATGTTTCATTTTGATGCCATACTTTGTTTTTATGTCTCACAAAGTTTCGTTTTCACATAACGGTAAATTTAAATACTAAATTTATAAAAAAAATGTATAGTTTGAGAGGTTACAACTTCGTAATGGGTGGGGTTATAAAAAAAGCTGTTATATATTAATTATATATAATATTAATTTTTTTATGAAACCTACCCATGGTTAAAATTGCATTGTTATATTATCTTCAACGCTGTAGAAATTTTGTAAACAAATCGACGAACGAACAGAGGACGAACATTTCAAAATTTTTCTGAAAAATGTTCTAAAAATCAATTAGTTATGTTATAAGTATATATGTACTTATTAAGTGTATAACTAATAAATATTAAAGAACGAAAAAAATAGGAAAATAAAATTGGGATCATCGTTTTATCTTAAAAAAAAAAATTTCGAATTAACAAAAATCTCGAAAAAACATTTGGAAATAAAAATCTTGAAAATACGAAATGTTTTACGTATTACCATGTATTACATTTATTTACAGAAGCGTTTTTCAAAAAATTTAATTTAAAAAAAAAAAGTTACCAACTAAGTATTTAACTAATATAAATATGTAGTTATGTTAATATACTAAAACTAAATTATTAATCAAAAATTTAAATACAACTACTTATATATTATAAGGTCATGTTCATGGTTATCTCTTTTAAAAAACTCTTAAACGGCCTTTCTTTTTTTATGATTTATTTTTCCAGATTTTTAATTGCTTTGTTATTGAAATACTTATGTATTTGTAAAAAACTAATTAAGTGTGATGTTATGGCGGGTTACAATATCAATATTATAAATAAACTTTTTCCGGAATATTTTCCGGAAAATAAACCGAATAAATTCAAAGCCAAATTTTTAAGTTTTCAAATATACATAAATAATTTTTATTAGATGTTTTTTTTTTTAGATTTTTGTTAGTATGAGATTTTTTTTTCCAGATATCGCTAGTGACCCAATAAAATTACATAAAAATATGTGAACTGAAAATTTTATGAACTTTTTTTAATTAGAAAAAAAATATGCTTACGATTTCTAAGACAAAAATATGTAATTTAAAAAGTTATTTATAATTTTATATTCTGTAATAAAACATCATTCTTTCTTTCTTTTTATTAAATTCATTCCTTCGTTAGCTTTAAAAAAAAATGTTTTTTTTCACCTATTTTAAAAACATGTCACGTTTTTCCAAATTATTTTTTTATTTGGTTTGATTGAATGAAAAAGACAAAAAAATTTATATTGATTTGTCCTACAACTTCAAGTTGGGTACATAAGTATTATTAAATAATATTTAGTACTTGTATATGACTTAGTATTCCATTCAAGACCTAAAAAGAATTTTAAAAATTTACTTTTCATCCGGAAACCATAAAATAATTTTAAAATTAAGTAAAAAATGTTAAAATTGTCAAAATATTATTAAATAATCTTACCAAAAGAGTAAATTATATAGTTAGGATAGGATTCTGCATTTCTACATCTTCTTTCTAACCGCAATAAACGGCATTATTTAAATCAAAGTCAAGTTTTTTATTTGTTGATCGGTTAGAGATTTTGAAAAACTTATAGTTAAAAAATTTAGTAATAGTGTTTTATCGCAAAGATCGTTGCAGAATTCTGCCATTATTTTATACAGTATATTATTTTATAGTATATTTATAGTATATTTTTATAAAATTGACAATGGCGTCAAAACATTACCAAAACAATTATGTATAGCTATATAAGGAAGAATGCTAAAAATAAAGATTCCTTATTACTTAATTTTAATTTTTTTTCCATATATGTTTTGACACTGAAGAAAAATAAAAAAATCATTGTAAAATATTTATTAATTGTTTTTTGCTTAATATAAAAAACCATATTTCTAACCGAAAAATCTTGTAATTGCTGAAGAACTATTGTGGTTGAACTTTAACGGTAAATCCTATACATTAAAAATGTGACTATAGAATTTTCTCAAATTTGAAAATAAATTTTACTTCTTTATAGGTCATAAATTTTATTTTTACAGATAATTACATCTTTTTTTTTTAACCACCATAATTTTTAATGTCATTTTTCTTTTCAAGTATATTCCAAAACTGTGGCAAAACCTGTATTAGAACTAAATCCCCATACTTATTTTTAATACTGTGTAAATTTAATAATAATCTAATCAAAACATAAAAAAGTCATATATTTAACTGATATCAAGCCTAACGAAACCCTGAGTTATTTAAATTGAAATCATCTTCCTATTCGCTTTTTTAACTACTAAGTATATTTATATATATAGGTTTACTTTGATTTAGCAGAATTCTGTTGTGTTTTCATAGGTAATATCCAGTGTTCATCAGTGAATCTTAATATATTTAGAGTCTCACATTCGAATATTTTATGATATTCTAGAAATGTCTATACAAGATGTTGTTGCCTGAGGTAAGAATTCCAATTCCTGATCACAGAAAATTCATTTACTTGAAATCTTTCTAAAATGTTAAGTGCTAAGTTAATTGCTGTCATTTATTTTCACGTTTCTTACTCTGATTATTTACATTGACATGAAACTTTCTTCGCCTCAAACTACATTACAAGATAAATTTACAGCTCTAAAATTTTTTTTTGTTTTTTTTTTTTTCTTTGTCTAATTTTTGTCATAACTAAGTAAGTATAAGCAGGTATAAGTATAGCTTGCTATTAATAAATATTGTTTCTAAATACCTATGTACATTAAAATTAAAATTTATTTTACTATTTTTTGTTTGCAATTTTAAAAATCACCGTATCAAAGCATGTGTTTCAACTAATCAATAGAAATAAAAAAAAAACCTTTGCAAATCAATCATTTTTTTAATAGATTTTTTTTTCTTTTAAAAGCGAAGAATTGTAAAAAAAAAAAATAAAAACTGGTAAACTGTAAAAGGCAAAGAAGATGATAAATATTAATCAAAAGTCATTAATAAATTGTAAATAATGAATAGTTGCAAAATATTTTTGCCAATGTCTACACATTAAATCACTTTTCTACCTACATTAAAATATAAATGAAAGTCGGTAAATAAAAAGAATTGTTATAATTTTAAATAATAGTCTAGGAAAAATTAAATTTTATTTTGTTTTTCGGTTGATGTTGGTAAATCTATGTATTAAATTTGAAGAAAATTTGAACTATATCTACTGTTCTACTAACTTTTTATAAAAAGTAATCTACTACTTTGTTTCATGGGTTAATACCGTTAAAATGCTTCAGAATATTAAATTATTTTTATATGATATATATTTATATATATTTTTTTTAGTGGTCCCCTTGTACTTTTTTTCAAGTTATAATAAAATCAAAACATGCATCCTTTCAGCAAACCTCCAAAAATCCTCAAATTTCTGGAAGCAATAACATTAAGAATTCAATTGGTAATACATAATATATTCGATAACTGAACCACAAATATTAACTCAATTTTGAGTTGAATCGGAAATGAGTACTAACTGACAACTGGGGAAATCAATTTTTGAATTATACAAGGTTAGGGTGTGACGGTGGCAGAACATTATTCAATAATGGTTAAATAATTTTTTTAAATATTTATACATATAACTTTTGTTAATTGTAAAAATTTATTTGATTCTAAAAATTCATTTATTTACATAAAAAAATTTACTATCGAAATTCACCTTTTTTTAAATAATTTTCTATTAAAAAAAAAAAAAAAATTTTTTTTGGTTCATTCTTTAATTTTAATATATAACTTTTTTAGTTCAACAATCTGTTTAATTCTAATTTCATCAGTTTGATTCAAACACATTCGAACGAATCACTTCTTCATTGATTCATCTTATTGGTTTACCAATGAATCACAATTTTCGCTTTTAATTTTTACCGATAATGGTTTATCGATTTACCGATTTTAGTAATGAAACATTTCTTGAATTGAAATACCGATTGCAATTTTCAATGGCAACACGATTCATTTTTTTTATATGAGGGTGTTTATTAAAAAAAAAATTAATTTTTTTAAGCGGTTCCTTGCGAACAAAATTAAGAAACCCATCGGGTTTGTTTAAAAAAAAAAAAAAAAAAAAAAAACAACGAGATTTTAAAGAATTTTACCATATATGGTAAAATTCTAAATGGAAAAGGAAAAACGGTTCCCTATTTTGTAAAACATTTTTTTGAAACGAAATTTGGGATCACTTAGAAAATAGATTTAGATTTAAAAGGATCTAAAATTAGGAGAAAAAAAAAATATTTAAAAATATAAAAAAAAAAAAAAAGTTAGAAAAAGAAATAAAAACACTTAAAAAAAAAAATAATTTTTGGGATAAAATTAAAATTAGAATTTTAAAAGTTATAAAAGTAAAATTAGTTAAAATTAAAACAAGAAAAATTTTAGTTCTAGTGGATGAAAATTTAAAACAAAAGAAAAAAAAATTTTAACAAAGAATTTAGATAATTTTTGTTAAATGTTAGAACTAGAAAAAAAATAAGAAAATTTTAACTAAAACTCTAACTTTCAAAAAAGTGAGAAAATAGTTATTAATTAATTTTTTTTAAGTACTAAAACTTTAATTTTAGTAAAAGTAAAATGTGGTTAACACGCAAAGAACATTTTTAAACAGATTATTTAAAATTTGAAAAATATTTAATTATTAATTAGACAATATTAAAGCCAAACAAAAGAAAAAAAATTATAAAAAGTAAAGAAAAAAAAAACTCTATTAAGTTCAATTGTGAAAAAAAAAATTAAATTCCTTAAAAAAAAAAAAAAACAAAAAAAAAAAACTTAAGGATTAATAAAAATAAAAATTAAAAAAAAAAGGAAAAAAAAACAAAAACTGAAAAAAAAAGGAAAAAGAAAAAAACAAAATTATAAATTGATAGAAGTTCGTTATTTCGTTTTTTTTGAACCATCAAATATGTATGTGGATACTGAAGGGATCAGAAGGATCAGGAAGATGAAGGAAATTTAGAAAAAAAAAGATAAAATCTATAAATTAGTTCTAAAAAAATAAATGATTTGTTTTTTTTTGTGTTTATTTTTACACTATATTATGTCTATATTTTAGATTAAAGTATAAATTAAAATTTGATAAAAAAAAAAAAATTTTTTTAAAATTAAATTCTTAATAGCCAAATTGTTCCAGCAGCAGGCCTGATGCAGAGAATAATTTTGGGTAAGTTATTTTATGTTATTCTTTATTGTGCCATAAATATCTAGTTTTTTTATCATATTTTTTTTATATATATTGAATAAAATTTAAAATTTAAAATTTAATAAAATAAAAAAAAAAAGTTTTTTTAAGAAAAAAATATTAATCTATGTTAGTAGGTACTTAACTTAATTTTTTTTTATATATAAGAAAAAAAAACATTCCAAGTTAAATGGTTTTTTTTGTTAATTTTGTTAAATTGTAATTTTCATTTGCAATTTTTTTTAATTTTTTTTAATAAAAATATAAAAAAAAAATTCTGATCATATGTTTAAGATGAAATTTGTTTAAAAGGTCATTGAACTTAAGTTAATAAAATAATTAATCGAATATTATAATATTGGGAAAATTTTTTTTAATTTTTATGATCCCAAATATAATTTTGTTTTATGACCTGGATTTTGTTGTTGTTTTCAATGTAATATGTAAGTGATTTGAAAGAAATAAATTTAATAAAATAAAGAAAAAAAAGGTACATACAATTTTGTTATTGTAAATTTAGAAAAAAAAAAATCTTATAACATTTGATTTATTTAGGATGGAGTAAAAAAATAAATAAATTAAGTAATTAATTAATTAAGAAAAATGATAAATATGTTTTGTTAAACCCAAAGCATAATTTAACCTAGGTAGGGGGAATTTTATCAAGAGTGGGTTACCTAAAGTTTCCCGTGGAGGGGTAGGTAACATGGTTGGGAAGGGCCAGGGAGGATATATCAGAGATCCTTTCCTGAGTGGATGATTTTTTTTGTCAAGCATATGATTTAATGCCTTTTCTGTAAATTTATATTTTTTTTTTGTACTGGTTTGTTGTGATTTTTTTTGTTGATTTTGTTAAATATAGCACGCAGATGGTAATGATGTAACTCTAGGTGAAGAGCAAGAACCCCACCCCAATCCGGCGAGCTAAGCCTATACACAAGACGTGCTATAGCTCATTCATCTGGGATCATTTCAATTAATGTGGTGGAAAAGTGTACATGTTAAGTTGAATGAAAATTCATTACAATAATAAAATGGCACCCAACGTGGGGCACGAATCGTGCAAAGGTGGGTCACGAAAAGTCGCAGTGTTCGAAAGCTGAGGAGCTCAACGCCTGCACGGCAAGTAGTTCAAACCTTTACGGTTATTAAAGTCCCGCGTAAAAGAAACCTTTACGGTAATTCAATTCATTTTTTTTATTCTGTCTTATTTTATTTTTTTGTTAATTTGGAAATATTGTTTGGGTTTAGTTTACTTTTCTGGAATTCAAATTTAATAAGTTATTATGTATAACTATTAACATTTGACCGAAAGGAAAACTTAACTTTTAAACAATAGAGTTCCAACTTTAATATTATATCATGGTGAAATAGTTGAAGTTTGGAATTTTGGAATTAATTAGATGAACTATCTGCTAGATAGTGAAATTCTGGCTAATGAGAACTGAACTTAAACCAAAGTAAGTAATCTCATCCGAATTCAGTATTTATGCGTGAATTTATCAATTAATTTTCCAACCACTTGAGACAACATTAAACTAATGAATGTAATATTAAACTAATTAGGCTAACCGCTAAATAGTGAAGATCTGGCTAATGAGAACTGAACTTTAACGAAAGTAAGTAATCTCATCCGAGTTCAATATTTATGCGCAAAATGCTTGGCTAATTTTTCAAAATAAATGTGGACATGAGTAATTTAATTTTCGTTTTTTATGTTTATTTTGATTTTTTTTTATCAATATCTCATATATATACTAAAGATAAATTTTTTTTATAACTTAAATTAGTTTTGATTGAAAATAAAACAAACACACAAACAATATTGTTATGTAAAGTAACTTTAAATTTCATATTCTATTAGGAATTAAGTTATGTTAGCTGAACGCTGAACATTGCATTAGTGGATTATGAGAACTTTTCTTGAATTTAAGTTAGTTATCACCCGAATTTAATGTTCAAGTGTAAATTTTATAGCTAATTTTAGTAAATAATTTTATGATAACTGATTTCTATTTGTGTTTTGTTTTGTGTTTTTCATATGCTGGTAAGGAAGAATGTATCCACTTGATTAAAATATTTTCTGAACTACCTAGGTTAAATTAAGTTAGAAAGATATTTATTTTATTTTGTTTGTTTTGGAAGAATAATTGTTTTTGTATTTATTATATATTCATATATAAATTTAATTTTTTATATATATATCTATATGCATATTTGATTGTTCAATTCTGTATGCAATTTCAGAGTTTTGTTTGGCGAATAAATATTTAAAATAATTTATTTTATTTATTTTAGTTAATTGTAATATATTTTTTTTTGATATTGCATAAATAATACATTTGATTACATTTATAATTTTGTTTAGATTTTTTTTTTGTGTTTTTTTAAGCAGTTGTTGCTTTTGAGTTTTGAATATTTTCTTAATTTGTCATTGAAAAAGAAACAAAGAAATTTTTTTTGATCTGTTTAATAATTTTTTTTTGCATTGGGTTTTTTTTGAAGCGGTAATTTGATTTTTTTTTTGGTTAAAATTGGAACTTAAATTTATCTTGAATTTTGATTTTTGTGTTTAATTTTTTTTTAAATTTGAACTGGGTTTAAATTTGGATTTTTTTTTGATTTGAATTAAATTGGGAACCTATTTTTATTATTTAGGTATATATATTACAATTGGATCAGAGAAAAAAAAAAGGACAAAAAATAAAAATAATTCGATTCGAACTAAATAATAACAGGTTTTAAGATAAAATTTAAAATAAACGCTGTTAAAACTTATTTATAATTTAAAACAAAACTAGGTTTTGAAATTTGAGCCGTAGTTGGTGTTTTTAAATAAGGAAATACTATTAGATATTTTTTTTTGGTTATTTATATCTATATATACTTAAGATTGCTTAGAACTATAATATAATATCTATATATAAATAAATTTAATTTCTAGAATTTAAAATAAATTTTGTTAAAATTAATTGATTTTTTGTTGGAATAAGTTTAATTTTCTTTTTTTAGAATAAATAGATTTTAATTTTTTTTATTAATTTTTTTTGATTAAATTTAGTATTATGGCTTTAAGACATAGCAATAATTTTAATATTCCACAAGACCCAAATATTTGTCTTATCTGTTACGAAGCTTTGGAAAATTCAACAGATATAGTGTCAACCAGGTGTAAGCATATGTTCCATTTAGCTTGTATCTATGATTGGTTAAATAGTTCAAATTCTTGTCCAAATTGTCATAGCTCTGTCACAAAAAATAGTTTACTGGAAATGGAAAACATGAGAGGAAATATTCCGGCAACTGAAATACCGAATGTTCCAACCGTTCCTGGTAAAGGAGCCGTGCCTAAAACCAGAGATAATGCTTCAAAGACAAAAAGCCAAAAAGAGCGAGAGAATGCGAAACCTGATAGAAATTTTTCATTACCAATGGAAACAAACAGATCAAACACCATCGCAAATATTGAAAATTCTAGCACTACAAGAAGAGAGAACTCTTGGGATTTGGAAGCCAGGATTATGGCTAATGTAAACGAGAAAGTCCAAGAAGAATTTTCAAAATTACAATCAATGATAAGTCAATTGTCGCAACAGTTAAGCCAATCAACTATTCAAAGAAGTCGAGAACCAGAAGAGCCCGAATGGCCACGAGAAAGCTTCTCTCCGCTTTATCGATATGAAGATCGACCATACGTAGAAGAACCAAGAGCCCCCGCTAGAAACATACCTGGGAGAGCCTCATTGTCTTCAATTACGTTAGCTAACTCAAGTAAAGTTTCAAACTTGATTCATAGTTGGAACTTAAATTTTAATGGATCGCAATCAGGATTACCAGTTGAAAATTTTATTTACATGGTTAATTCATTGGTACATGATAGCTTGGGTGGTGATTTTAAACTGTTAAGTGAAAATTGTCATTTACTATTTAGTGGAAAAGCTAGAGAATGGTTTTGGCGGTACCGTCGATCTGTAATGATGGTAGAATGGTCAACACTGTGCAAAGCTTTAAAATCACATTTTAACGATTATATGTCAGATATGGATATTCGAGAAATGATGCGCGATAGAAAACAACACGCGAATGAAAGCTTTGACGATTTCTACTGTGCAATTTTATCGCTGAGTGATCGTTTAAGTTACCCAATAAACGAAAAGGAGCTTGTAGAACTTTTAAGAAAAAATCTTAAACCATATTTGAGAAAAGAAATCTTTTACTTGCAAATACATTCGTTAGCACATTTACGACACCTATTGCTGAGAAGGGAATCACTCGATGTTGAGCTAGAGCGAAACCAAAAGATAATTAGAAAACCGATTCATGCACTTCATGCTGAAGAAATAGAATCCGAAGAAGAAGTTATGGGAAATATATCGCAGATTAAGAAAATCAATGAAACAGAAAATAAATCATTCATATGCTGGAATTGTCAAGGCCAAGGACACCGGTTTATGGATTGTCTTGCGGAAAGGACCATATTTTGTTATGGATGTGGCACTCCAGAAGTTTATAAACCACAATGTACGAAGTGTCAGGGAAACGCGAAGGCGAGCGGCAGTCTGAACTCTGGGCTCCGCTCGAGAAAACAATAAGTTCAAACCAAGATAAGAAATCCTTAAGCTCAAACAAAATATCCATAGCTTGTCAAACTATGCCAGATATTAAATGCCGTAAACCAACCTTATATCCATTAAAACCCTACCATGAAAGATTAAAAAATTATTTGGAGGTTAGAAAAAGAATTTTTAATGAAGGAAATCCTGCCAAAATTTGTGTATTGAACAGAAAACCAAAACGCAATACAATTCGCAAACGAGAATTTCATAAGAAGAAAAAACAGATTCAATTGCAAATTAAAAAGAGCTTGGATTGTATTAAACAATCGAAGTCCGATCTCAGACCATTTGCAGAAGTTATTATTTTTGGTCGCAAAATTGGAGGATTATTAGATTCAGGTGCATCTATTTCCTGTATTAGTAATAATGCGTTACTAGAATTTTTAGATAAAAATATAAAATATAAAAAATTTGCAAATTTCGTAGAAACAGCTAGTGGTGAGAAATTTAAAATTTTAGGTAGTATTACTACCAATATTACTTTTAATAATATAACCAAACAAATGAAATTATATTTAGTTCCTGGTTTAACACAAAATCTATATCTTGGGATAGATTTTTGGAATACGTTCGGTCTTATGAACAAACTTAAAGGTAATTTTCAATTAGAAGAACTTAATCAACATAGTGAGATACACGGGTTAAATCAATTTCAAAAACAAAAATTATTACGGGCGATAAAATGTTTTCCTGATTATGATATTGAAGGTCTAGGAAAAACCAAAATTTTAAAACACAATATCGAAATAGAAAAGGATGTAAAACCAATAAAACAACGTTATTTTTCCGTATCACCTGCGATTGAGAGGAAAATACATGAAGAAATTGATCGAATGTTGGAACTCGACATAATTGAACCAGCTCCACCAAACTGTCCATGGAGTAGCCCAGTAGCAGTTGTGCAGAAAGAAGGAAAATTTCGATTATGTCTGGATTCCAGGAAGCTCAACGAAGTAACAATAAAAGACGCATATCCGCAACCAAAAATAAATGGAATTATTTCGCGATTACCTAAAGCTGAATTTATTAGTTCACTAGATTTGAAACATGCATTTTGGCAGATTGAGTTAGAGGAAGAATCACGTAATATGACAGCATTCACAGTGCCAAACCGCCCATTATACCGATTTAAGGTAATGCCTTTTGGCCTTACAAATGCTCCACAAACGTTATGCCGTCTCATGGATATTATCATCCCTGCTCAATTAAAAAATCGGGTTTTCGTTTATTTAGATGATTTACTTCTTGTTAGTAGCGATTTCGAGGAACATCTTGAGCTTTTATTAGAAGTGGCACAAGTTCTAAGCAAAGCTGGACTTACTTTAAATATTCCAAAAAGTAAGTGGTGCATGAAGGAAGTCAAATACCTTGGATACATAATAGGAAATGGATGTTTAAAGCCCGATCCAGATCGAATTTCTGCAATAAGGAACCTGTTAGCTCCTAGATCCGCCAAAGAAGTGCGAAGTGTTTTGGGCCTTGTTGGCTGGTATCGTCGTTTCATTGATAATTATGCGTCTCTAACAGCTCCGTTAACCGAGCTTACAAAGAAGGTCAAAACTTTTAAATGGACTGAAGAAGCTCAACAAGCTTTTGAGATTATCAAAGAAAAAATGACCACCGCTCCTGTCTTGATTACACCAGATTTCGAAAAACCCTTTATAATTTCGTGTGATGCTTCTAAAATAGGTGTAGGAGGTGTTCTGGCCCAAGAAGATGAAGAAGGAAACGAAAGACCTATTGCTTTTGTTTCAAAAAAATTAAATAGAGCCCAACAAAATTACTCTATTACAGAGCTTGAATGCTTAGCGGCCATACTATGCATTGAGAAATTTCGAGAATACGTGGAAGGCCAAGAATTTAAAGTTATTACCGATCATGCCAGTTTAAAATGGTTAATGAGACAGCAAGATTTAAGTGGAAGATTAGCACGTTGGTCTCTTAAACTCCAGCGTTTCAACTTTACTATTGAACATAGAAAAGGAAATCTTCATGTAGTTCCCGACGCACTATCCAGACAAATAGTAGAAGAAATTCAAAACTCGGAAGTGGTTGAACCGGAAATAAATTTAAATTCGCCACATTTTCAATCAAAAAGTTATACGGATTTGCTCAAATACATAGAAGAAAACCAAAACCGACTACCAGATCTGAAAATCATTGATGGTTATTTATACATCCGAAAAGAATTTGCGAGTGGAAATGAGAATATGGATATCTCCGCTTGGAAGCTGTGGGTTCCACAAGAGCTGATTGAAGATGTCATAGAACGCGCTCATAATCCACCGATGTCTGCTCATGGCGGAATTGGGAAAACGTTGGAAAAGATAAGAAGAAATTTATATTGGCCAAATATGGCAAAAGATGTTAAAAGCTATGTTTCAAAATGTGAAGTATGTAGGCAATGCAAAGCTCCAAACTTTGTGTTAAAACCACCTATGGGTTCTCAAGCCGTATCATACCGCCCATTTCAAAGATTATATATGGATTTTTTGGGTCCGTATCCTCGTTCAAAAAAGGTCATGTCGGAATATTCATAGTTTTAGATCATTTTTCCAAATATCCATTATTAAAACCAATTCGGCAATTTACCACTTCAGCCATAATCGAATTTATAGAAGATCATATTTTTCACATATTTGGCGTACCAGAAATAATAGTTACAGATAATGGTTCGCAGTTTAAATCGGCACAATTCGCACAGCTTTTGAATAAATACGGCATAAAACATATATTTACAGCAATCTATTCGCCGCAATCAAACAATGCAGAGCGGGTTAATAGAACATTAATAGCAGGAATTCGGTCGTATTTGTCCAAGGATCAAAGAGAGTGGGATAAGAATCTTAGCCAGATAGCATTCTCATTACGAAGTTCTTATCATAGTGCTATAGGGTTTTCTCCATATACAGTCTTGTTTGGTCAACAGATGGTAACTCATGCGGACTCATACAATCTATCACGTAAGCTAAGTACCATTGAAGAGGGCCTGGAAATACTTGATCCGAATGATAAATTGCAGTTGCTACGAAAACAAGTACATGATAATTTAGACAAAGCTTTTTCTACCAATGAAAAGAGATACAATCTAAGAACGAGGGCAAATAATTTCAAGGAAGGCGATATTGTTTTTAGAAGAAATTTCGCTCAAAGTAGTAAAATAAATAAATTTAACGCGAAATTAGCACCGAAATTCTTAAAAGCAAAGATCAGCAAAAAGTGCGGAAACCACTATTACGAGCTATTAGATATGGAGGGCAACAAAATTGGAACATACCATGCTAAAGATATATTGACCTATACTAAAGACAATTAACCTAATCTAATTTCCTAATTTTCACCGTTTTCCAGCATATTTTATCTCGTTCGCGTCTCTCTTTAAAATCTCCTGTTTTGTGACGGTGGCAGAACATTATTCAATAATGGTTAAATAATTTTTTTAAATATTTATACATATAACTTTTGTTAATTGTAAAAATTTATTTGATTCTAAAAATTCATTTATTTACATAAAAAAATTTACTATCGAAATTCACCTTTTTTTAAATAATTTTCTATTAAAAAAAAAAAAAAAATTTTTTTTGGTTCATTCTTTAATTTTAATATATAACTTTTTTAGTTCAACAATCTGTTTAATTCTAATTTCATCAGTTTGATTCAAACACATTCGAACGAATCACTTCTTCATTGATTCATCTTATTGGTTTACCAATGAATCACAATTTTCGCTTTTAATTTTTACCGATAATGGTTTATCGATTTACCGATTTTAGTAATGAAACATTTCTTGAATTGAAATACCGATTGCAATTTTCAATGGCAACACGATTCATTTTTTTTATATGAGGGTGTTTATTAAAAAAAAAATTAATTTTTTTAAGCGGTTCCTTGCGAACAAAATTAAGAAACCCATCGGGTTTGTTTAAAAAAAAAAAAAAAAAAAAAAAACAACGAGATTTTAAAGAATTTTACCATATATGGTAAAATTCTAAATGGAAAAGGAAAAACGGTTCCCTATTTTGTAAAACATTTTTTTGAAACGAAATTTGGGATCACTTAGAAAATAGATTTAGATTTAAAAGGATCTAAAATTAGGAGAAAAAAAAAATATTTAAAAATATAAAAAAAAAAAAAAAGTTAGAAAAAGAAATAAAAACACTTAAAAAAAAAAATAATTTTTGGGATAAAATTAAAATTAGAATTTTAAAAGTTATAAAAGTAAAATTAGTTAAAATTAAAACAAGAAAAATTTTAGTTCTAGTGGATGAAAATTTAAAACAAAAGAAAAAAAAATTTTAACAAAGAATTTAGATAATTTTTGTTAAATGTTAGAACTAGAAAAAAAATAAGAAAATTTTAACTAAAACTCTAACTTTCAAAAAAGTGAGAAAATAGTTATTAATTAATTTTTTTTAAGTACTAAAACTTTAATTTTAGTAAAAGTAAAATGTGGTTAACACGCAAAGAACATTTTTAAACAGATTATTTAAAATTTGAAAAATATTTAATTATTAATTAGACAATATTAAAGCCAAACAAAAGAAAAAAAATTATAAAAAGTAAAGAAAAAAAAAACTCTATTAAGTTCAATTGTGAAAAAAAAATTAAATTCCTTAAAAAAAAAAAAAAACAAAAAAAAAAAACTTAAGGATTAATAAAAATAAAAATTAAAAAAAAAAGGAAAAAAAAACAAAAACTGAAAAAAAAAGGAAAAAGAAAAAAACAAAATTATAAATTGATAGAAGTTCGTTATTTCGTTTTTTTTGAACCATCAAATATGTATGTGGATACTGAAGGGATCAGAAGGATCAGGAAGATGAAGGAAATTTAGAAAAAAAAAGATAAAATCTATAAATTAGTTCTAAAAAAATAAATGATTTGTTTTTTTTTGTGTTTATTTTTACACTATATTATGTCTATATTTTAGATTAAAGTATAAATTAAAATTTGATAAAAAAAAAAAAATTTTTTTAAAATTAAATTCTTAATAGCCAAATTGTTCCAGCAGCAGGCCTGATGCAGAGAATAATTTTGGGTAAGTTATTTTATGTTATTCTTTATTGTGCCATAAATATCTAGTTTTTTTATCATATTTTTTTTATATATATTGAATAAAATTTAAAATTTAAAATTTAATAAAATAAAAAAAAAAAGTTTTTTTAAGAAAAAAATATTAATCTATGTTAGTAGGTACTTAACTTAATTTTTTTTTATATATAAGAAAAAAAAACATTCCAAGTTAAATGGTTTTTTTTGTTAATTTTGTTAAATTGTAATTTTCATTTGCAATTTTTTTTAATTTTTTTTAATAAAAATATAAAAAAAAAATTCTGATCATATGTTTAAGATGAAATTTGTTTAAAAGGTCATTGAACTTAAGTTAATAAAATAATTAATCGAATATTATAATATTGGGAAAATTTTTTTTAATTTTTATGATCCCAAATATAATTTTGTTTTATGACCTGGATTTTGTTGTTGTTTTCAATGTAATATGTAAGTGATTTGAAAGAAATAAATTTAATAAAATAAAGAAAAAAAAGGTACATACAATTTTGTTATTGTAAATTTAGAAAAAAAAAAATCTTATAACATTTGATTTATTTAGGATGGAGTAAAAAAATAAATAAATTAAGTAATTAATTAATTAAGAAAAATGATAAATATGTTTTGTTAAACCCAAAGCATAATTTAACCTAGGTAGGGGGAATTTTATCAAGAGTGGGTTACCTAAAGTTTCCCGTGGAGGGGTAGGTAACATGGTTGGGAAGGGCCAGGGAGGATATATCAGAGATCCTTTCCTGAGTGGATGATTTTTTTTGTCAAGCATATGATTTAATGCCTTTTCTGTAAATTTATATTTTTTTTTTGTACTGGTTTGTTGTGATTTTTTTTGTTGATTTTGTTAAATATAGCACGCAGATGGTAATGATGTAACTCTAGGTGAAGAGCAAGAACCCCACCCCAATCCGGCGAGCTAAGCCTATACACAAGACGTGCTATAGCTCATTCATCTGGGATCATTTCAATTAATGTGGTGGAAAAGTGTACATGTTAAGTTGAATGAAAATTCATTACAAGGGTAACAACAAATTCGGTTTTAACAATTTAATAAGTTTACTAGTCATTATTATACTAAGTCTTGTTAATAAGTAAAACTAATATCTAACGATCACCCCGAATAACTAATAACAAATACAGTCACCAAATCATACATAATATATTTTATTTGCTGTTCAACATGATTAAATAAAATTTTATTATTTACTATGAAGCTAAAAAAAAGAAAAAAAAAAACAATAAATAAATAAATAAATGAAATAAAAACTGTTGTAATGGTAAAGTCACAAAGCTTTTATTTTCATTTGACCTACTATTATAAAAGCCACCTTTTTTCATATATATCTGTATATCATATTATATATAAATGAAATCCACTACACCTATATTTATCTACTTACTCCATTATAAAAAGATTAAAGTATTAGGTATAAAAAAGTGTTTTTCAAAATGTGAATTAATTAAAAGGAAAAACTAAAATAAATGGAAAAATCTATAAAATGCCTAGATTGTCAGATAACAGTAAGAGGAGTCTAACTGTGGGTCTCATGCATAAAACTGAGCTTGAACTCAAATTTCACTTTTTCAAACAGAAGCTACGAGTTCAGGTGTAAATTTTATTTGAAAGTTTACGCTTACACAAACAACTTAATTAAACATAGTTAAGTAGTTTGAAAAAAAAAGCTTAAGAAAGCTACTGATGCCATTGTAATCATTTCAAAAATTTGGGAAATCAAAAGAGACGTAATCAATATGAGATTTGGCAAAAACTGACGCAAAAACGCGTTGCGACAGAAAAAGAAGACTATTAAAATTAAAAAATGTTTGTATAATTCGGACATACTCTGTGTTATTTATCACGTGTTGTTGTTCACGCATGTTAACAAATAAAACAACAAGCTAAAATAGAATGAGACTAACTATGAAATTTAACCAGATTTAATTGTTGTAGTTTAAGTGGCTGAAATTGAAATGAAAATTAATAATCATTTGGCGAAAGATGGCGAAATACAGCTTAAGGAAATTCGTTTGTCATGCGCACGTCCCGCCTGTGGAACCATATACCATCGCATGTGTTCCCTAAAGTTGGTAATTCTTATGTGTACGATTTACTTAAGTTTAAGAAGAACATCAACATCTTTCTTCAAAATGTCCCTCAAAATTTTCCTACCTATCCCCCATAATCCAAATTTCCCAATTCCAATTTTCCCAATTATCTTTCCCACATCCCTATCCCCAAAACCAAACTGTACATTCGTATTAAAGGTTCCATCTTAAAGTTTGGTTTTAAAAGGGGGGGTGGTTTTGGTTGGTTAAAGTCCAACACTACCCTGAGGAAGCACGTACAGTTTTTCTTGGTGACTTTCGAGTTTTCCACCAACCCTCGTAAAAAAAAAAAAAAAAAAAAATTTAAGTTTTCCATTTAAGAGTATAAAAAGTTTGCAAATAAATTTCAATTAAAAGAAAATTTTTGTAAAAATTCAAGAAAACTCAAAGAAAATTTTTGTTTTGAAGACCATTTATAAAGCTCCTTCGGACTTTTCGTACAAAAACGAAAGATATTCGACAAAATCAATTGAAAATATTGTGAAAACAGTTTTTAATAATATTTTGAACAAACTGAGTATTTATACAAAGTATTTATTAAGTATATGTATATTTTGTTGTTGTTTACTGACCTGTTACTGAATGTATACACCATACCCAATGATGATCACTAAAATCATTAATAATTCACCTTTTATTACTTACTAAAGTCACAACAAATTTTATTTATTTATTTTTTTTGTGCTTTTAAAATTAACCATTTTTCAAAGTACTCGTTAAATAAAAATAATAAAATATGTAGAAAGAAAAAAAAAAACAAATTGTTATTATTATTTAATACGATCGATAGGTACATAATATAATGTACAACATAAGCGTATAATTCAATGTTTAAATTTAGACTTAACTATTTAAGCGTAGGTTTAAAAAGATTATTTGATTCATTTGTTGTTTTTTTTTTTTTTTTTGCCTATAGTCATCTTTATTCAATAATTTTCGTATTATCGTAAAAAATTTTATTTTGTAGGTTGAATAAAGAATAAGTGAAAGAATACAAAAAGAATAACAAAACACAAAAATTAATAATTTCATTTTGTAAAATAATTATCACAAAATTTATACCGATATATAAAATAAATACACAAGATCGTTTTTTTTTCCTACTTTTTTTTCCTATTTTTTTTTTTTTTTGAAAATGATCGTTATAAATAGTTAAATAAATAAAATAGATAAAAAGAATAAAAAATAACGGATACTTGATATCACTTAGATGATATGAAATTTCAAAATATTGATAAAAATAATTTTGAGAAAAAAAAAAAAAAAATTTCCATGAAATGGAGAAAATTATTTTACTTAATAGTTAACATTTTTTCGTAAGCGTTTATTAACTGCAAGAATGTTACAAGTCATAATATAGAATATTCAAGTTGTTAATAGATGTGACCAATTTAAGTATATATATATATACTTATATACCAATTTATTATTACAACATAATTTCATTTAGTAAAGTAACAAAATTGTTGATTTTAAATTGAACGCCTATGAAGAATGGGTTACTAAATATAAAATTTGTTTATTAAAGACAAATTTTTAACTGTTTATCAATTAGAAATTCAAAATTTATTGTTTTTTTTTGGTAACTTCTTTCTGGACGAGCACATGGTTTTCTATTACATCCCTTTCCATAGGGCATTCACAAAGTTTTATTAAAAGTTATCCAAAATAAGTATGTAGTATAGTAGATATTATCGAAGATTGTGAAATATTTTTAAAACTTAAAAAATTTACGGCATCTATTATCTGGAACAAGAATTATTATTATTTTTTTTTTTTCTTTTTTAATTTTATTTGTCTTAAATATTTGTTTTATGTCTACTTTTGGCAAATTCGTAACCATTTTCTCTAATCAAACCAAAACAAAACAAAAACAAAAATTAATTGCTACTCGAATAATAATATTACAAATTTTTATCTTAGGTGTTGGTTGGATTATATTATGATCTAAAATGGTTAAAACTAGTAATTATTTACTTAATTGCACTCTAGTTTTGTGTTTTTTTTTTTTTTATAAATTACTTAATTGAGTATTTTAACGATTGATTATAGTTATGTTCATTTTATATTTAAAAAAAATAATGTTTACTTAATTTATTATAGTAATAAATTTTTAAGAGATTCTAGAATTATAAATTTTCAATGAATGAGGTTTTTCTCTATTAAAAAACAGATGTCACTAAATTTTTTTTTTATTTAAATTTGACATATTATTATTTTATATGCTTTTAAAGATGAAATGATTTAAAAGTATTATTGATTTCTTACGTCATTTAAGAGCGTCATTTACTTTTGTAAATTTTTTATTTAGTTTTCTTTAATTTTTTTTTTATTTAATTTAAATGACATAATTATTGTCGTAACATCATGTATTTTATGTGTTTTGAAATGAGCTTTTTTTGATGTCAATTTGTTTATCTCGCATAATTAAATGTTTTATTCATAATTATGTATGTTTGTAACTATATTGATATTGTTTTAAAGATATTTTGAATATGAAACCTACATATTTTAATAGAAATTCTTGAAATATCTTCAGAGAAAGTTAGATTAAAAATTACTAGAATATTCAATATTTGTGCCAACCCGTGTTATTAATGAAATGAGGCTTGAATTACTCGAAAAAGTAGTCCAAAATTGTTCTGAGCGAATGCGGTTTTTCAGACCTAGTTGTGTTAGACATATGACGGAAATTATTTTTAAAACCTAAATATCATAAACTTATCTTTCAGCAAAAAAGTTGGCTTCAATTTTAAAATGTATTTTTTTTCAATTTAAAACATTCTATCATTCTAAAAAAAAACACCCGTTACCTACATACATATGTATCTTATAATAGCAAGATTATTCTGAATTTTTTTACATTCTGATAGAAAATGCTAAAAATCCAATAAGTCTCTTAGGATGCATTAGAATTCTTTATATGAACTTTTATTTTCATAATAAGTAATTTGCAAAAGATTTAGGATTCTGATGCTGTAAAATCTAAGCACACTCCATATAATTCGATTAATTTTATGTATATTAAAATCAGGTCAACTCTTTTATACTACCAGACTATAATAGATATGGACAATTAATATTTTTTTACATTATTTAATTCGTTTTTTAATTAAATCAAAAGTAACTAAATCCTTTTTTAGACGAAGCATTTACTTTTTTTTACAATTTTGTAACACTTTTTATCCAAACAAGTAACCAAAACTAACTAGTACATCGTACTACACCAAACATAGTATTAGGTACCATTACCGGTATTAAATCAATTAATATTATTTCTTTTATTTTTGTCTTTTTATAAGTTATAAAGTACCTACTATGTACATTTATTAAAACGCCATCTGATGTTGTTACCATAACCTATATCTAGACTTAAATAATTGTTTTTTTTTCAATTTACGATTGTTTATGTCAACAATTTGTTGTTATTGTTTCCTCCTTTTATGAAACGTGTTAACATCTCCTATTAAAAACAAAAACTGATCGTTTTGTTTTTATTTAATATTTTAAACAAAAACAAAAAAATTTACCTTGATTGACAAGTTATAAACAACATACCTACCACAAAATTTTCTAAATATGAATCACGGATGTTTATCAAAATCAATCAATAAAATATTTTCTATTTCTTTCTATCATATAAATAAAACTTTTAATTTTTTATTACGTTTCTCTATTAATTTTTGCAAACTTATTAAAAAAAAACAAGGCAGAATATAAACAAACAGTTTTTAAAATCACAGATTTCCAAAAGATAATACGAACTGTTTAGAACTGTGACGTGTAACAAAATTTGAAAATTTTCTTAGAATTTCATTAAGTTAAGAAAATTGTTAGAAATAAAGAAACAATTCTATCAATTTTAAAGGAACTCTACATACATAATTCAGAAAAACCATTAATACATGTAAAATTATAAAGTTCAAACCTTAAATTTTGCCTTTTATTTTCAAAAAAATGTGCCTACGTTACCAAAGTAGCAAAATTTCAATTTTTGAGCCCTCATAAACAGGGGGTGGTCTAAAAAAAAATTTCTGATGAAACTTACACTAATTCTAAAAGTTCTTTCTTACCTCAAAATTTCAAGTTCCTATCTAAAAGCGTGCCGGAGCTATGAAGGTAGGTAAAAAAGCGCGCTGGAGTTATGAAGGTATAAGGTAACACATTTTTTCTCTATCTTGTAGTAGAAGTTTTGTGAATGGACGGACATAGTGAAACTAATGGGCACATTTTTTTGAAATTTTTTTGGAAATGTGCTAAAAATTACAAACATTTTTTTAGATTTGAGATAAAAGAGAAACAAAATATGTATAATGTATGAATATTAGTTAGGTTCATGTATATATACCTACATTGTACAATGCTATGCAATAAAGTCCGGATAGCCAAAAGAAAATTTTAATTCGTTTTTTTCGTTATAAAAATATTAACAAGGGCACATGTTTTTTGTGCTATTTGTGCTTCAATATTCATTTAAAAATTTTGTCGCCCCATAGAAAAACTGACTCTTAGCAAAAGTTTAGGTTTTTAAAGAAAAGAAAATTGGAAAATATTTTGTCATATTATAATGATAAAAAAATTCTTTCCAACTAAATTTTATAAGCTACCGATTTAATTATGCAATATTATACTAAGGTAACTAATACCTAATGCTTAATATGACCTCCATTTCCTTTAATAATCAAAACATCTAAGCACACATCTGCGATAATGTTTTTCAATTTATAAACGCAACCTAAAGCAAAACCTAATTATCTAAACCACTACTGTTAAAGCAATACCACACCAATAGACCTCCAATAATTATTGAAGACAGACATCCCTTAACACATACTTTTGCATGTTGGATCATCAATATCATCCCATTCTCGATTTGCAATTTAAATTTTCTTTCGTTAGAAAACATCGTATGATTCCATATCCCTTTAGAGCAATTCAAGCGCTAGTGCGCCCACTATACTTAGTAATGAAACTTTCGGAAAACGCTTAATTTTTGTTTCCAATAACCAAAACCAATAATAAAATTCTTCTAATAATTAATGCAGAAATTGTAGTGCTATACAACACCGGGAGAATAAAAGTTTTCAAAAAATTAAAACTGTTGTTGTTCATTGCACACCACTGTATACATATACATATAATATAATATACATAATATACTTATTATAAATAAATATGTATACTTATACTCGACTCGCTAGTCACTCTACCTCTAGTGTTATATAACAGTTTAACAGTCTAGCGTTATTTTTTATTTTAATTTGGTTGTTTTTTTTTTAATATTATTTTTATCTTTTGTCTATTGTGAATTATTGTGAATAGATTATTAAAGTCAGTTGTCACATGATTATGAGTTAAAATTTAAAATCAATATTGTAAAAGTAATTATTTTTTTATTTTGACAGGCTCTCTGAAAAATAATTTATGTGTGTGCATATGTATATAATGATATCAAATATAAGTACATATATATTAAATATTACTATGTATGAATGCTATTCTATTGATAAAGTTCGATATTATTATTTTCCATATAAGTATTGTAAAATTTTAAAATGTATTGATTTGAAAAATAAAATAATGGTGATTGTAATTAGAGAAATTTCGATATAAAATTTCATTAAAAAAATCATATAACTATACATAGTGTAACTATATGGTTATATTTATATTATGTATGTATGGAGAGATTTGACTACTTGAGTTAATATATTATTTAAAGCTCATTTAGGTTTCTTGAGAAAATATGTTAATTAAACAGAACTTTAATCAGATTTTTCATCTCATGTACGTAACTATAAAAGTAGTAAGCTTTAACCTTTCAGTAAAACTTCTAAGCTTAAGAAACGAAACAGTTTTTGCGCACATACCCCCTGATTTTAGTGTTAACAACCTAATCTGCTAGAAAAATTAAAATTTTAAAGTCGAACGAAGTTTTTTTATCCGTTAAGGGTTAATTTTAAAATAGCTCAAAAAAATTTAAAGGGTTAATTTTAAAATAGCTAAGTAGAGGTAATTTCGAGTTGAAGCATTTTGTTTTAGAAAATGCCATAGTCATTATCTATTTTAAATCTTATTTAAAGAGTTTTTTTTTAAATAGAAATTATTAAAGAATATTTTCTAGATTTGCGATCTTAATTGGATGTTTTTTTAGTTATTAAGAAATTAAAACTATTAATACCATTTGATGTAGCATGTTGTCCAATTACTTATTTATAAACAAAAAAAAAAACTATAAAATGAATACGTATTATAACATTTACGTTATACTACATACGTATATGTATATTTGAACTAAATGTAACTACATAACATGTTATATATATAGAGACTAAATAATATGTAGTTACATAAGTACTAAATTCTAATTAGTTTAGAATTTAAACATAAATATTATTAACCCATAAATAACTAATGGGCATAAATTAGAGAATTACCCATAATTTAAGAAAAATTAATAATTAAATAAGACATTGAAGCTTTTTTTTATGTTTTTGTTGTAGGAAAAACATTAATTAACATGTTCACAACTTAACAACTTAAAATATTCAAAAAATTTAAAATTTAACCTTGACTTTGATAAAACTTTGATTGATTAATATTTTTAACCTTAAGCAGCAGTTTAATTTAATTTAACTAACATATCACAAACCGTTATTTTTACCTGTGTCCATTTAGAAGTCATAAAACATTATTAGCTTTATTAGCTTTAGCTTTACTTGACCCAAATTTGAAATATAAAATTTTAGGTTTCAGTTATGGGAGTCCATTTTGATTTTTTTCTATTTTTGAAAAAGGTCTAAAATTTGTTGTTATAGATGTTTATTAAATAGATGTGATTAAAATTTAGACGTTGAAAGGAGAACGTATTTGTTTTTTATTGTTGACTTAAATAGATAGGTAGTTATTTGTTCTTTTTTTTTATTTAAAATACTTATTAATATTTTTTATCAAGCCCTCACAACCTTCATCTTCAACCAACATTTATCAATTTCCTTTATTTCCTCATTAAGAAATTTAGTTTGTTAAAAAAATGAGTTTTAAAAAATTTAGAAAAATAAAAAAAAGTTGACAAAAAATATAAATTTAAAAGGTTTATAATTTTAAAAAACACATACTTATGTTTAAAAAAAAAAATATTTAATATAAAAAAACAATTTAAAACAACTATGAACCAACCATATAAAATCTGATATGGGACAATTTGATTTTATGTTTTTGATAGTAAAAATTATCATGCAACGGCAATACTAAAAAAGTTAATTCTATTCCTTTCAAAAAACTGCTATAATTACATGACTTTTTTAATAGACATTTCAAAATAAAAATAATTTTAAACCCAATAGACTCCTATAATTGACATCTAAATTGAGAGATTTTTTTTATCTTTATCTTCAATCTTGTTTCATTTATTTTTTATATCCAAAGAGTACGGCAACACTAGTAATCACTAATTGATCAATAAAAATAAATGAAAAAAAAAAAAATTAATCTGGATCGATTTTTATAGCATGTTTCTTCTTATAAAAAATAAAAAAAATAATAATTCCTTTAAGCCGTTTAGTCTTTGATTGTAACATTTTAATATTAAAACTTGTAATAAAAACGCCATCATAACAAATAAATGTCAAGTTAAAAAAAAAACTAAAATAGATTGTAGACACTCCTTTTTAATTTTTCCGCTAAAAAAGAAAATCTAAAAATTTTTCATGAAACAAAAATTCAAATTTTTTTTTTTTTTATTTATCTTTTAATCCAATAATATAAAATAATAAACAGTATAATAAATGAAATTATAGTTGATTCTTACAATAATGAGTTACTAATACAAAAAAGTATCATTGGACTTTATTATGTATCTTGAGAGAAATTATTATAGAACTGAGTGTGTCATTTTACACATAGTAACTATATATAGTCTTCGTAACATTTTTCTGTAATATCTAACTTAAAATAAGCAACCTTTACTTTCAAGCAGTGGCAGATATTTATGTACTAAGAAGATGTAGATTATAAGAATTGAAAAAAAAATACGGATCCGCAGAAATATAAACTTTAAAACTTTTTATTTACTACTCAAAAAATGACTTTTAAGAATACATAAAAATGGTGCCGTGTCACAAGTCCCAGGATCAAAATTCCCTTAGGGACATGTGATTCAATTTGTGGGTCATAAGTCTCTTACGGATTTTTCACCCTGGACTTGTGACACGTCACCCTCACAAATACAGACAAGATTTGCAACATATTGCTTCAAAATAAAAAATCCCTAAAAATTTTTGAAATTAATCACAAAAGAAAAGTGATATTATTCATACCTTATTATCACTGTACATTGTCTAACAATATTAATAGTTATGTTAAATGTCAGTTAAAGAATTTCTTAATTTTTTTTTCATTTTTATATAATATATGCAAATGATTGAATACTTACAGTTTTACAATGTTGCGTTTTTGTTACATTTTGTGAAAACTATTTATGAATTACAATTAAAGATATACCGATTAACGATACCAAAATTATCCTGCTGTTTTAACTAATTGCTTTTCAAATACCAAAACGCAAACTCACAAATAAAATAATCCTGAATTAAAATATTCAAAAGAAAATTGTATAAAATTAGAATTTCAATTTTTAAATTTTCATCATAACCGATTGTAAAAATTGACAGATGCTATTTTACTTGAAAAAACAACTTAACTATACAGTATACATTATACTTATACGATAGCTATTCAGTATTTGAACAAAAATTTCCATCCGGGGAAAAAAAAATTTTGTAAATAATAAAAATTAAAATCAACAACAATAATAAAAAAAAGAAAGAAAAAAAATTGTCACCATTAGTTTTACATAAAAAATTTATCTACTATACATAGTTATAACATGATAAATAAATTTTTTTTCTCCTTTATAACATCATACGACAGTTCCGACTTGCTGACATTTTAATTACTTTATATTCTCTAATAATAGAAAATATTTTATGTATGGCATGTTCCGAAATTTGAATAAAAATTTATACCAAATGCTTATAAGTTGATTGAAAAATGTTTTAGAATTTGAGTCAAATCAAATTTATTTTAAATGATTTTTTTTTTAAATTAATTCTACCGCCGTTTATAAACACATTAACTGATAATTCTCAATCACGTGATTTGCTTTGTGACAACACACTTTTTACCTGGAATGTTACCTTGCAAAATAAGTTATATAGTATTATATTTGTCATATAACCTAGATATAGCGCAATATATAACCTAGACAAATTGTTTTTGTACGTTTGATTGTTTACTCACCGTCTCTGTTCAATCTACTTAGAACCTAATTATTACAAACTTCTTCTACCCATGATATATTTAATATTGTACAATATACCCACATATCTAAATGTTTTGAGCTTATTGATGTTCCAAATTTTCAGAGTTCATGCATTCATACCATAGAGAAATGTCAACCACAATCAGCATTTAACAAACCGGAATTTTCTTTCGTTTTCAGTTTAGTTCTAACTCATTGTTAGTTTTATAAAAAAAATTTTAAGAAATGTCAATAATGTTTATTTGTCTACTAATGTTTACAGCTAGCTTACAGTATAATAGGTAGTAGCTATAGTAAAGTATAGCGTGATTGTATAAGTTTAGACTTAAAGCTAAGTAAGTATATTTTTTTTAAAACTCTTTTAATTTTCTCAATTATTTTTACTGCTTTCAACTAAAATTGTATCGGAAAATTCACAAAGAAAATAAAAATAAAAACATAAGTAGAAAAATTTTATTTGACTTTTGAAAACAATTCATTAAAATGTTAAATCAAAGGACATTGTATTTTATAATCCTATTTTACTGTTATGATTTCATTCCACAAAAAAAATGTATGGTTTTCAGAACATACACGATTATTATATAACCTTTAAAATAAAAGGAATCAAACGTAAGTACCTAATAAAATTTAAGTAGATTTAAGTAAAACGATTTACATAGAAATAGCCAGAAGGTTTTAGTAATACATTTGTTAACGTTCCGAAAAAAAATTCAATATTAATTTAAATTTTTTTTTTACAAATTGACAACAGCGACAACAACATGCAGTGTCAATTTTTTTTTTTTCTATTTTCTTATCATCATGCTGTGTTGTTTTTTTTGTTCCCCTATAAAATATTAAAAATCAATATATTTATTGCGAGATAAAAGAAAACAAACGCATTTTGTAGAAAATTTAATATTAAAGAGTTTAAAAGTAGATTTACTAATACTGAAAAAAAAGGCAAGTAAATATGAAACCGGTTAAAAATATTATTAAGCTTATTTTTAATAAATTTTCAGTGTAAAGCAACATAAGCGAAGCTACGCGGGAGGAAAAGTTAAGAAAAAAATTAAATAAATAAAAATGTACATACATTCACTAATACTTAAGGTGTAAAAAAACACTGAAAATGTAATAATAAAAAAATGATTTGAAATTCAAGCACTTCTTACCAGTAAACTTTTTTTTCCATTATTTTATTATTATTTTTTTGTAAAAATCAAATAAGTGGATTAGTATTAAAGAGCGTTACATAGTTTTTAAGTATGATAAATTTATAAGTATGGAGGTGGGTTAAAAAGAAAAAAAAAATTGTAATGATTAATTGTAAAATTAATAAAGGAAAAAAAAGCATTTTTAAATTTACTTACAAAGCTTAGAAGCGCACATTTTTAAAAATCTGATCGACTGATGTTCTCTACGTACTTATCTATGTAATTTTAACTACTTTATCCGAGATTTTCTATATTGTTAACCATATACTAGAAATCATCTACACTCTATAGTTTTAACCTTATTCGAGATTATTTATTACCGACTAGGTGTTACGTTTAAAATTTAAATAATTAGTTAGTTATAATTACTAAGCGCCTAATAATAATACGTAATAATAATTAGTCGAGATCAAAACCTTGTTCCACAAAAATAAATTTAATATTTATGTCAGTGCAATAAATTCGTCGTAGGCATTTTAAGCTTTAAGGCACTATCTATTTTTATAATATCAATTTATAGTTTGAATCAATACGCCGCCATTTAAAAAGTTAGAATTTTCATTGATTAAGCTACCCATTTAATACCTACATATATATTTCGCAGTAATAATATAATTATGTACTAATAATTTTATTTCTAGAAATCAATAATCCTTCCTCTGTATTAAATACAAATTTTTATGTAGCATATGAATAAGTATAGATATGTTCATTCTCGTCATATCAACTTCATAAAAAATTACACAATGCGCGCTTTTTTTGCGCGCCAACGTTTATTTATTAATTTTTTTGCATTTTTAATATATTGTGTGGGCTTCTCGGAAATACATTAAAAAAAAGGAGCATAATCAAAGAACTGACTGGTTGCATTCAATTGAACACAGGAGTATTATGATAATTTGCATATTAAGGCATAAAAAAGTAAAAAACTAAAACTAAAACAACAAATATAAAAATATTAAAAAAATAAAAAAAAAACTTATTCTTAATTGACATTTTTAATAGGTACAACATAAATAAAATAATAAAAAATCTTTAACATGCTTTGTAACTTAAATAAATTCATAACAATTCGATATTACGAGTATTATTTTAATTTTACTTTTATGACATTCTATTTGAATTTGAAAAAAATAAAATAAAAAAAAATATGTTAAACCTATAAAATGTAGAATTTAAACATATTAAATGCAATTAAATAAAATCTGTACTTAATTCTATGGATTTAAGACAGTCGAAATTGACTTAAAAAAAATAAACGTTACCAAAATAGTGTTTGATACATAAACATAAGTGCTTATATCAGAATTGTAACATTTAATCATATTGATATTAATATTATTATTATTTTTAATCGAATACTAAGTTCGCGTAACGGTAAGTACGTAATGAGTTTTTATCTAATTTGATCAAAAAGGTGCGTAATTTTTATAATGTTTAAATCCTACACCCTAATAGCCAACTATTTATCCGCTTCCCAGTTAACATCTTTGGAAAAACATACATATTATGGATATGGGGTACATCAAAATAGCAGAGTAAAGTATACATACTGTCCTTTGTGTGGCAATAGGCCAGCGAATCTGAGCCAATCATGTCAAGGGTCATAATGGCAACTATAAAAAGATATTATCCGTTAGGACTTTAATTTTGGGCTTAAACGTTTTGTTATAGAATTTTATAACGAAAAATTAAAATAATACTTAAATGCATTCTTTTATGTATAAAAAATCAAATCAAAATACAAAATCTGAATCAAAACAAAAAACAGTGTTAACTTTTAACTACATTGTCTTTCCTCTTGTATTTTCTTTTATCTTTATACTTTTACTTTTCAGTTCCTAATTGATGGCAACACTGTTAGATTATTTACACTTGGCAGGTTTACTAAAATTAGTTTTTTCGAAAGACGTCATTCCATCTAGTTTTGCTTATTGTAAACGTTATATTGTTAACGCCATATTCAGCAAGTTTAAAGGTTAAAAAATAAAATATAGCATGAATTAATTTACTCTAAATTAACTGAACTATGGTTGTGTTTAAAGTTTTTTTTTTTCTAAATGAGGTACATATATGAATATATAATATAGGTATATATTATTGAATAAAAATCAACAAAAATTAAGATAACCCTAAACAAAAAGTGATAATTAACGATCAATGATCGTGATAAAAATAACATCTTCATTGACCACAATATAGTCAATTGACTTGGTTTATTGTTAATCTTTAATTATGGTCAATCGTTAATTTAAAAATCAAAAAAAAAAATAATTGGATTAGATATTTCCTAAAAGATATACTAAATCAATCATCAAATGAAAGTGAGTATTTAATAGTAAATCAATTGTCCCATTATATGCAGTTATTTTTAGATATAATCGTAAGACTTCATTGTAATCACATTTAATTTCCCAAATAAATTATGTGGTTATATTTTCAAGCTTTGATTTAAAAATAGTTAATCACAATTTTTTTTTTTTTTTACATTTTTTCTTTTATTTTCAAGTATTACAGACATAATATCGTATAAATCTTACGATAAATTACCTAACTTTTCTCAAAATTTTTCTTTGTTTAGTTCTAAAAATTTATACTTATGTATAAGTTTAAGCACATCTTGTATGTAAAATAACTGTGTTGTAGGTCTGATTAAAAATTAAAAAAAAAATAAACAAAATTTTTAAAACTGTTTGTCATCAAAATTACTAAGCCTGTATTTTCTTATTTTTTGTTTCATTTTGGATAAAAGAAAAAAAACAGTTAAAAACCCACGTTTTCATAAATATATACATACATACTTATATATATTAAAAAAAAAATCCCGAAAAAGGTGAGGATTTTCAGAGACTTTATTGCATGGTTTCTCAAAGTGAATATCATAATTTCTTGTGGGTAATGTAGTGCTTTAAAGAAAACCGATGAAATATCTATAGCAATTTCCTTCCAGTTGTAGAGCAAAGAAACATTTGAAAGTATTCAAACTGTGATGAAAGTAAACCTGTAATCGTACCCTCTAATTTGAAATTTTTTTAATAGATTAAAGAACTTTATCTTCTTCCATATATTTTACTCATTGATTTTTAATCAGAACTTCAACTTTGCGATTTTTGATTGGTTTTAAAATGCTATTTTTCTTGTTCATACCGCCCTTCTTTCCCCTATATCAATATATTTTTCAGATAATACGTACCTACTTAGATTTTAAAGTTTTTATTTGTACATGCTTTTTATTCTGTCAATCGCACGCTTATATATATTATATTTCAAAAAATTTTCAAAAAACTCAAAAATTAAATACTACTTTGGTTAAAGCGAAAACTTTCATTTCAATAAAAATCATAAAAATTTAACAGTTCAGATAAGAGCATATCAAATACAAAGAAATATTATTTTCATAAATTAAAGGTTTAAGGGGTTACAGACCAAAAAAAGAACAGTATTTTGAGAATCAATGTGGTATAATTATTGTTTCCCCCCAAGTTAAAACGCCACACCAAATATACACATATGTACATACTTATTACATATACAAAAATAAAAAAAAATTAATACAACAACAAAGTGGTAAGATTAACAAATAAGAGAATTAGGAAACGAAAAAAGAAAAAAAAAATAGCCCCTGGCGGACGCCTTGTAAATTATAAAAATGCATTTTTCATTTTCATTCATAAAATACAAATAAAAAAAAAAAATGACTTAAGAATGAGAATTTATTTTATAACTGATTTTTTGTTTTTTTTTTAAATAATATATGGTGAAGTATTTCTTAAATATTGTACAATATAAATTTTATTTATTGAAAAGTTTTCGTTTTTTTCTTTTTTGAGAATTATCAAAAAAAAAAAAAAAAGCACGTGGATTCAATATTTAAAAATTTTTTTTTTCTCAATTTGTTTCTTTTATTGTTAATTTGATTTTTAAACACAATACATAAGAGTGCGCTGCAATGTTATTATATTGCGTTGTTATGTTATCGTTTTTGAATGCGAATGTGAAAGGGGTTAATGAACTTTGACAACTTAAGAATAATTTATTAAAAAGCATGAATTATTTGATTATTTTTTTTTTTGTGTTTTTAATTTCGTTTTTCGATAAAAAATTGATTTCGCTGGCGTTTTATTGTGTAAATAATTTGTGTGTTGCATGTTTCAATATTTCCTGTAATTTAACAAAAATAATTTATTTTTGGCAAATTATTTATGTAGTTTTTTGCAATCTAGAAATTTACTGATATAATTTTGAAGATTCTTTTGAAGAAAGACTAGCATATAATACATACATACATATGCACCTACATATTACGTATGTATTTTTTATCATATTAGTGGGAAATATTTTAAGTTAAAGTTTTAAAAGCATAAAAATTATGGGACGAACACCTACATTACTATATTTTACAACTAATTAAAAGTATTCATAAAATTATTCAAATTAAAAAACAAATTTAATTAAATTCAATTCACCTATTCAATATTCAATACAACCTATTCAAAAAAAAAAAAAACTAATTTAACGATACCACTTTGAATGTCAGTGAAAAATGTAACAAAAAGTTTTATACATACATATTTAATTACGTGCCATTACTATTATTTTAAGACGCCATTAAAAAGAGAATAGTCATTGCAGATATATAATCACAATAACAATAAAATTAATTGGCTTTAAATTTGAAAAATATCGAAAATTGACTGGAGTGTTAAGAATTTGGAGATGCAGATACTGCCACCGAATACCGATGTATTCTACCTATGTGTGATTTATTAATTCAAGTACTTAGAGAAAAAAAATCAGATGTCAACAATAGAGTTACCAGATAGGATATAAAATTTATTAAATTTGTACGGAATAATCTTCGCTATTATTAATTTAATTAGCAATTTCGAAGTTATTAACTATTTATACTTATAGTTAAAAATATGAATGGTATCGGGATATTGTTGTTTCAAAAAGAAAATAGCCATCATTTAAATGGTCGGTGTTAAAATTACAAATTATCTACAAAAATGAAATAAGAATATATCACTTTATAGTTCCATTTGAAAAAAAAAATGATCTTGAAATCTCTTTAAAAATAACTATTTATTTGTTAGAGCATAAATTTTATTTTAAATATGTATTTTATGCCTTTTTCCCTCCTATAAATTTAAATTTTAAATTCTTTCAAAAGAAAACTTAACAAAACTTTACTACCTGTCATGAATTGATTTTAAAACCAGCATAAAAGAAATAAAAGAAAAAACAGAATTTTAAAATTTAACTAATCACTAATACCGGTCAATAATAAAAACTATCTAAGTATATTAAAATTTACATAATTTAATATTTAAGATTGAATAATAAATCTGTATTATAGGGTTATAATGACGTAGGAAGATAATTTATTACTATTTATATGTTATGTTTCATTCGATTAAGTAGCGATAATAGGATTGGTGTAAATTAAAACTATATTCAAAAACTGATGGTTTTTTTTTTATATAACAGATTTATTGAAGATTGCATTCGTTATAGCATTTCGATTTTAAATCTTAGGAATAAATATTTAATTCAGAGTATTTAAGAGTGTATTATAAAATATATATGCAAATATTTACGTTCTATTTATATTAGAAGCTATATAGTGTAAGTAAGTATCTCTCGAGAAGTTATTGTGTATCAAAGTTATTAAGGTATCAAATGGCCCTTTAAAAATAATATATACTTAATCCAATTTTTTTATATCATGTAACTTTTTTTTAAACATTTTTATTTTAAGTGGCGATGGAGGTGTCCCAATGTTTATTCTATAACAACGCATAATAATTTTTACCTTTTTTTTTTTTAGTTTTTTATTTTTTTGAGGTTCTCTTTATTTTAACTTTAACCTAATTATTTTTTTTTATATTATCTTTTTTTATAATTAATTATCTTTTATAATATTTTATAGAAATTTTTATTAAAAGATCGTACCATTAAAACAAAAAAGTTCTAATCAAATCATTTTAAATTTACTTAAGTGTGTAAGTAGTTAATTAACTTTTGATATTTTAAAGAATTTGAAATAAATACGAAACGGATATCTACTTCCGCAGAGGGGTGATCATCGATTTAGATGACATCATCATATAACGGTACTTAATATCTCCAAGTTTCCGGATTTCTTAACATTTGGTACTATTTTAATTAAACCGTTATATTTTTCGTTAAACCGTTATTTTAACCGTTGAAATTTTCGAAATTTCCAAAGACACCCTATATTTATTATTATACGGTTAGAAAGTACTCTTCACACTCTTTTCAACGAGAAGACACTAATGCGAAACAACAATTCTTTTTTTTTTAAACGCATTTCTCTGCCCCATAAATGTGGACAGGAAATTACACACCCTTTCCTGTTCAGGCGTGGCTGTAAATGCCGTAAGGGGGAATAACTGTTATGACGTGTGTTGGATTCGAAACCACACACCTTTGGTGTTTACAGCATATTTTATACGCTCTTACTCACTAGACCACCGAGGCCCCGTACAACAATTTTAATAAAAAAAACACATTTTCATACTTTATTTCTCATACATTTATTTTGCCGTTTTGTTATCATGTTGGACTATGTATGTAAAAAAGAAAGTAGGATGCACTTTAGAGTTGAATACAATTATATCAAGTTACGGTTTGATATTTATTTAGGAGGAGTTTGGAGGTGTCAATCCCCACAATTTTAAAAGTTTTGTTGTTGAAATATGTATGTAAAAATATAATTACTTTAGAGTTGGCTACAAAATCAGAATTATCCGCTTTTTCCAGAATATTTATTTATATAAGTATATATATGAATACACCAGATTCTGAATCAGGAAGGGTTTTTGGTTTAATAGTACCAAATGTTAAGAAAATTTGTAATGCATTTTTTGGCGACTAGATGGCTGCAGCAGTACTAATGGCATATATATTCGGAAACTTGGAGATGTAAAGTACTGTTATATGATGACTTTATATAAATCGATGATCACCCCTCTGCCGAACAATATCCTTCAAAACACCATAAGTATCACTTATTTATCTTGAAAAGATTGAAATATATTACATACATACGTATATATTTATTTTTTTAATTATGTGATTTGTGAAAAGGATAATAGCAAATCATTTAGCAAATTGCGCTTTTTTATTTTTTCAACCTTAAGTTTGTGGACCATATATATTATTTCTTAAAAAAAATTTATTGAGTAAAAAATTGTTTTTTATTTAAGTATACTTTTTGTCTACAAAATAATTTTAATACATAACTAACATCAATTGATGATTCACAGTTTTCTATAGTTTTTCCATGTTATAACTATATGTGAACTAAAGTTATAAGTAGGTACACCTTCCTCTAAGATTGGGTATTTTATAAGAAAAAAACGGGCCAACATATATTTTTAATTTATATAAAATAAAAACAATTTTCAAAATAGTCGGGATCAATATGTTTGTCCCTGTTCCATATGTTAACATGAATTATACGAAAATTCAGAAAATATAAAATTAAAAAGATATCTACTTTTTTGGATTTGAAAAAAAAAACAAATTATGTAATCAGTATCTTCTTAGTATATGTATAAGTATCTTGTATATGTATAAGTATCTTGTATATGTATAAGTAATACTTATGTACTTATTATTGAAAATTAAATAAATTTTTATGATTGTTTACATTTGCCTAATTTCAAATTACGAACAGATTATAAAAATAATTAAGAACAGCTAAAAGTCTAAAAATTTAGAGAGAACTCTTAAAAATAAAATTAACGACACTAATTCAGTAAATTCCTAATGGTGTCCTTTAAAAATATTTTAAAAGTTCTAAATGATACCGTGTTACTAACTAAATACACGAAATATGATCTTCCAAATAATTATCGCATAAAGAGTTCCACTAAGAATAACTCAATACCCAGAAGAACAATAAAAATATGCTTTACTTTATTAACTTAACTTTTTATCTACTAAAATGAAATTATAATAATTTTTTTAAGATTTTTAAAATAGAATCAAATTATTAAAATATTATTAAATAAAATTATAGCATAAAATTACAAATTCTTTAAAGATTTTATTACAAATTCTATTTAATTCCGAAAAACCATTACTTACTATTATTGTGTTCCAAACAATAAAAAAAATACTAAATAAAACTATTGTATAAATTCACTTTAAGCATAGAACAAAAAAAAAAATTTATTATTATACCAATTTGTCAAATTTAGAAAATTATTTCAATAAAAAAAAATCAAATTAAATTAAAATAAAATACATAATATTCTCCATTCATTCCTTTTACACCTAATTATCAATTAAAATAATTTTTATTTTGTTATTTTATTTGGCGCCTATTTTAACGTTAAGTATTTATTAGTTATATTTTTTTTAGTTTTCTCCCCAATACTTTTTTTTGAAACAAAAAATTTTTTTTTACTAAACCAACAAAAACAACAAAACGTCAGAACAAAATTTAATAATGACCTAAAGACAAAAAAAACAAAAACAAAACGCAAAATAAAAAAATACTTGACACAATAATGAACAATTAATAAAAATTAAATAAGTAAACAATTCTTCTATTGTTCTTGAAAGATACTTACAGCTTACAGTCAATATGATACAATTATAATTAAAATAACTTGTTAAAATTTGACTACAAGAAAAATATAAAACCTACAAATCTTTTGTAAAAAAAAATAAAAAAAAAAATAAATATTTTAAGTCCAGTTTAAAGTTCAGTAAAGTAAGAATCCATAATATAGACTTATGTTTATATGTTTATTATGTTTATATACTTATAAATAGAAATTTAGATAAGTACAGAACAAAAGAGAACAGAGGAGAGATCAGAATAGATTACATACATAATACAATTTATTAATAATGTGGAAAATAATGACATAAAGATTAAAAAGAAAAATAAAGACACAAAATACAAAATGTCAAACATTTTAGAACAACATATTATAGAAAAAATCGAATAAACGGTTTTCTGTTATAAAATTTTTCAGTTGTCAAAAATTGACAATATTAATTTACAAATTATAATATCAAAACAATTTATATCATCTTTCAAAATCAAAAAAAACGAGGAAGAATACAGTTGCCTTTGTCAACTCTTAGATACCCGTACGAACTGTTAGTATGTTTACAGCCTGTCACTCTGCTCACAATATTATTTTTTTAATATTTTAGTATTTTAAAATAATTTGGGTCAATTTTATAATTTTTAGAACTATGGGTTGTACATATATTCAAACTATATGTTTATACATTCTTCAAAAGCAGATTCTAACCTTCCACATAACGATTATCAATCCAAAACTTTTTCAGATATTCTATAGTACCATTTAATACTAAGCGGTAAATGTATATTAAATTTACTTAGTACAAAATAGTAAATATAATTTTAAATATTATATTATATTATATTTAAATATTCCATTGACAGAATAATTTCTTATAAGTACAATAAAATACATATATGTATGTAAATACGGCGCTATATAATATACATCTATACTCTTATCATTCATTCACTAGTGACATATACGATATGTAAATAAACATGATATTATATAAGTATGTATATATATCAATATCATATCAATAAAAATTCTTCAAGCAACCGTTATGTTGTTTATTTATTTACATTTTTATGTACTACGCATTATATCCTAAACAATTTCAAATTATCGAGTAAAACAAAATGCAAAAAATTCGTTAAAGAAATTTGTTAGAAAATTTGAAAAAATCAAGTAACACTTTGTCAATTATAAAGTAACCCTATATTATTAATAAAAAAAGTTATTAACAGAAATAAGAGTATAATGTTGAAGTTTTAATTTTTGTGTATTACTTCAAAAAAATTTTAACAGGTGTTCAAGTTACAGGTGTTTAAAAATAGGAAATTTTCAGTTTTTAACCTATTACAGCTCCTAAACGGGGAGTCATACAAAAAAAATTTTTGAAATGACTCATACTTATTTTCAAAGATCTAACTTCTGTCAAAATTTCAGTTTCCAACTTAAACCGTTTAGAAGATAGAAGGGTTGAAAGATTTTGCAAAATTTGAGTTTCACATAACGGTAAATTAAGACACCGTATGCCACAAATATATATTCATTGTATATATACGTTTAAAGCTAATAAAAGTGGTAATCGTTTGGCGTTTTCAAAATGAAGATATACCTTACACAACTTGTGCTATAACAATTTAAATATAGAGCTTTTTTGAACCTTTGGGCAGCTGTAGCTCCGTAACGGGTCGGGCTACAAAAAAAAGTTATTAAAAATAAAGTTAATATTTTTGTGAGATCTATCAGTAGTTAAAATTTCATAGCTCTATTGCAAAAAAAATGTGGGGATCTAAAAGTTAGGTGTTCGAGAGCTAAAAATTGTTATCCAAAAATGTAATAAAGCTATGGAATACTAAAATCTTTCCTTTTCAACATTTTAGAACATTCTATATAAATCGATCTAGAACAACTTATTCAATAATCTAATAAGTAGTTAATTCTTTTTCTGTTTTGTTACTTATTTCATTTATTTTTTAAAATCTACGAAATTTTAAAAAAAAAATTCTCCGCTGTTTGATATACGTATCTGAAGAGGTATATTTCTAGAGAAACTCCTAGAAAATATAATGTATAATGTTAATAAAACATATTGCAGTTTGTACTTTAACAATTTCTTAAATGAATTTGTTTTATATAGTTATTATATATTTTATATAGTTATATATTTGTTTTATATGTTTTATATATTTATTGTATAGTTATTGTTTGTATAGTTATTAAGACAACGACCTTTCATTCGAAAGACGTCGAATTCAAATCCCGACTAAGTATTGTAGATTAATAACAAGTAATATAAACTATTCCTATAACTAATTAATATAATATGGTTTTGTACAACAGCTACAACCAAGTAATTAGAGACTTAGTGAATAATTGCAGAAACTGAGGCTTAGTGAAATATGATTTTTTTTTTTTGCACTTTTCTGCACATAAATGTGGACAGGAAATTACACAGCCTTTCCTGTTAAGGCGTGGCTGTAAATGTCGTAAGGGGCAATAACTCTTAACACGTGTGTGGGATTCGCATCCACACTTTCCCGGTGTTTACAGCGTATTTTATACGCTCTTACCCACTAGGCCACCGAAGCCCCTAATATGAATAATAATAATGACTTATTTGAGACCCTATGCTTCTTATAGGAGTGAAATGCAGAAAATATATAAAATAAAGCTGGGATCTGATTCTGATATTTAATGTTTAGTTTGTTTTAATCCACAGTCAGAAACACTATATAAGTATAAAAAACACACTATATATATATAAGGTACATATATATATATATATATAATATTTGATAATAGAAAAGGAAAACAATTAGTGATATTCACTTTTAGAACTACTTATCCATAATTTTCCAATACCAATCAACTAAGTATAAGTATAAGTATATCTACTATATCGATAGCAATCTGCTACTTTTTACTGTAAGTACCTGCATTACAAAATAGTATCATTCAGTCGTCACTAACTTATAAAAGATTTTCTTCTTATTAATAAAAACACTTTAGAATATTTAAGGAAAATACTGATACTTACTGCATCTTCATCAAATATTCTACCGATTCCAAAAATTAATAAATATAATTAATAATTAAACAAAATAGGTCAATATTTGGGTCTGTTATTTTAATGCAAAGCAAAAATATTCTTTTTAGTTAAACGAACCTTGTAAGTGTTGTTCCCAAAAACAAAACAAAGAAAAAAAAATTAATAACACTTAACAATATTCACACTTTTTATGATCATTTCCATTTTTATTTACATTTTTTTTTTTTTTTTGTATTATTTTAATACAAAAGACTTAATTTAAATATTCAAAATTAACAAAAAAAAAATTAAACTTGTTTACTAGACAAAGAAGAAATGAATTAATAATACAAATAGAGAGCGACAAAGAAGGATAATATAATAGAGAAGAGGAAAGTCGCTCGGTTATGGTATAATGGCAACAATGATAAAAAATATACAAAGGCACGGAAATGGCAGTGAGGTTGTGATTTAATATTTTGACGTTGAGATGAAATTCAATTTATAGGCTTGACAGTTTGAAAGTGAATAGACTGCGAAAGAAAAATATAGAAATAGATTTTTATTAAATGCACACAGATTTTTTGTTTTCCATTTAAACTGACCAGAACTACATAACTACATATATGTTAAAGACTTTAAGTAAAATATTTAAATTTAAAATTTTAATAATATAATAAATAGATAGTTTAATAAAATTTGTTTGTTTTTGCTTTTTTTCTTTCAACCAACAATATAATAAGACATTTTATTGAAATATATTATCATATAAGAATTGATGAATTTATTTGAATTTATTTAATATTAAAAGAGATGATTGTTGTGCAGATAGATAAATGAAATGCATTAAATCAGTTTATTATTAATGCATTAAATCATTAAATCATTAATTTATTTAATCATTATTTTAATTTCTACTAAGAAACGTTTCATTTTGATTTGAGACTCTAGATTTACTTCTATAGAGGTTCCGGCTCTAGATTTACTTTTACAACAGTTATAAAATTAAGTAACTAATCCTATATCTTATTTATTTTTAGGTCTTGGGACCTGGACTTATACTATATTTGAGATTTTTTAAATTTTAATTGTACAGAGGTCTCTTTGCTATATTTGAAGGCCCAAAATCAAAAAACCAATCGAAAATAACTCTAAAATACTTTGCTTGTGATAGAATAAAACCTCGTTTAATTGATTGATGTCCGTTCACTCTTTTGTTAAAAAATTAAAATCAAATATAATATAAAGTCAAAATCTGAAATAGTTTAAATGTTAACGATTAAAATATTTTAAAACATTAAAAAATATAAATTTCCATAGTTCGAGATGCTCATCAATTATTAATTTTAATTAATTAATAGAACTTCAAACAACTTATTTATATTTCTAATAATATCATTTATTCTATACAAAGGTAAAAAGGCTAAAGGTAAAAGGCATTATATTATATAAATCTTTCGTTTTAACTATACTCTAAAGTCTAATATTTATTTACTTTTCAATATTTTAAAATATTTTTGTCAGATTTTGTATTTAAAGATTGTTTATTCTTTTTTTGCCTTTAAGGCGATTATTTTATTGATTGATCTTTTATTTTTATAATTATTTTTAATCTTAAAATTTTTTTTTTGCCATAGCTAGTTAAATACATACTTAGTTATTTATTTTGTCATTTAAAATACTTTATTTCAAGAATAAACGATAAATTTCAAGCACATAATAATATAAACCATAAATATTTATCGTTTGATTTGTAGATGACAGTTAAAGAATTTGCGATAGAACGATCAGATTTTATGGTAAAAAAATAAATAAATAAGTAATACTTTGAAATCAGAGTTATGTTAAATTTTTAAGAGTTAATTTCAATCAGATTTCGCACATAACTTATAAATTAATCAATTTATAACGGTATTTTTGTATTTTCTTTCGTATTATTTTATTTTCATTTTATTCAAATATAGATGGCATACAAAATATATTTTTGATTGTGTTTTAATTTTTAAATTTTTAAGGTTTTTTTATTGATTAAATAATAATGTTGATGATGACGATATTGATGTTGATGATGACGATGTCGATTATGATGATGATGTCACTCTTAAGTTATTTGATTAAAATATTCTGTTCTCTATTTAAAATTTGACTTTTTGACCGTAATACATATTTTTAAAAGTTTTTAGTGAATTTATCACACTCAATATACTTAATATAAGTAGAATTTTAGCTTTTTATTTTGTTAATTCAATATACATACAATGGTATCTAATGTCTGAATTGGTGACAGAACAAATATTAAATCTAATTGAAAAGGAAAAATAAAATGAGGTCGAGTAGTAAACTTTTGAAATTTATTTATATATGTATGTATGTATGTATGTATGTATATATGTATGTATGTAGGTATGTAGATATATATATATTCATTTTAGGTGATGAAGTTGTGATTTTTCTTCATTCATTCAAATTCAATTTATTTGTATATTAATTGCGAAATTAATTATTTGATAGTTTGTTAAAGTATTATAAATGAGTCATTTTTGCCGTACCGTACAATTATAAAAGGATTAATTCACACCTTTTGTGTCAAAAAGTCTTTTGCAATATTATATTGCAGCTAAAAAATTTATAATAATTGCTGTCAATCGCATTTATTTTATACCCATTGACAATAAATTGCATATTTTGTTATTGACAGTCGAATTGCATTTCGCTTTTTTAATTTGTCAATATTCTTGAATAAATTTATAAAAGTAATGAAAAAATTTTAACATTTACATATATAATATATATACTTATATAAATATTAGCATTATTGCAGTTGATTGCAGAATTAATTTTTTTCAAGTGGGTGAATATATCTTTTAACTGTTGTATGTTCCTCCAATTATATTCTATTTTATTTCTGTTTGATAACAATATTACACTTTAATTGTGAAAAATTTTAATGTACATTATTTCTGTTCACTTTTTAGCACTTATACCATTGAAATCATTTAAAACTGACTACAGACTACTATATTCATAGTACTTCCATAAATGTATATATGTATCTCTTTATTGTTTCTCTCTCATTATCTTTAGAAATGCCTTTCTCATTTTATTAATTTATCTAAATTATTTGATCTTTAAGTTTTTTTTTCTTATTTTGTTAAATCGTAACCTTATCCATACTTAATAAAGAAATAAAAGAAAATTAAGAATAAAGAAATAAATCGCACAAAATCATTCAACATAAATTCGCAATCCTTCTAACGACACAAGTTTTATCTTTATTCTGCATATCTTAACATCAAATTTAAATAAATATTGATGCCTACTAACTATTGTTAGTTTCGACATTAAGTTTACATTTTTTAACAACACTTAATGTTGCAACTCTATACACATAGTTTAAACGACTAATCAATTAAAATTGTATTTGAAATTCGTCCTTGAGGGACTTGAATTGTGAAATCTTATTTACTATGTAATAAATAACAAATTTGGGGTTTCTACATTATAATATGACAATTTTTTTTTTTTTTTTGTTTTTCAATGATTTTCAATGTTTTTCACGGTGAAAAACATTGAAAATCACTTAAAGGAACTGCATGAGGATGAGAGAAGCATTATTTTAAAAAGAAAAACTGTACTTATTTGTATCAGACAAATCGCGCAATCTAATATCTATAGTTGATATTATACTATTGTTGGTTATACAGAAAGTCATCTATATCGTAAGTCACCCGGCGAAATCGCAAATCTTGTGAATGGTCTGGAGTTTAAATTTGACTTCAAAATAATATAAGTAATTATAATTTAATACTGTACCACAAGCACAACTGTAAAAACATTGTGTAACAATCGCAAAACGCAAAAATTTTTAGTATTATATTAAATTTTAAAGAAGTACCTATATATAGTTAAATGCATTATTGTTAAAAATTCCTGTTTGTTTTTAATCAAAGAAGCAAGTAGTAAAAGAAAATCAGATACAATAATGAACGATCCAAATATTTTCTTAAACTTGACTATAATTTTAGTTAACACTTTGAATACAAATCAAATAACTATCCATCAAATTATAACAATATTGATCATCAAATAACTATAAATAACCACTCGAAATGACACCTTTAGATTTTTATTTTTTGTTTCACTTTAAATTTATGTTTTCCATTCTTTTTAAAGTGTCTGACATTTAATTTTCTATTAAAAAAGTGTGGTCAGAATGTAAATGAGATGAGAAAATAATAAAAAAAAAAATAATTTAATAAAACCAAAAAACCAATGCGTCAAATCAATGGCATTTCCGTAATAATTGTATTGTTAATAACTATTATTTCATAACTTAATACAGATAAGTATAAATTTCTTACAAAATTTATTACTTAGATCATATGAAAGATAAATGAAAATAATTATTTATTAGTTCACAACTACAAGAAAAATAATTAAATCAATTCAATCAATAATAATGTGGAGTTAATAAACTTTAAAAAGTTGAAATTAATAAAATATTATTGAATAAACATAGATTTTCGTTCTCACTTTAAGAGTTTTAAGATTATTCGGTCCCCTGAAATAAAGCCAATTGGCAAAACAAGGTTTGATTCAAGTAGGGTCATACGCTTTTTTCAGAATATTTATATATTTATTTACCTAAGTTTATGAGAGATCCTAAATAGGAGAGATTTCATAGATGGTTACAGCTTTAAAATAAATTAGAATGAAAACTTTTTTAAAGTACTTATGTATGTACTATCTGTATATCTGTTTTAATATGTTTTTGACTCTATTTCATTTTAATTTTGGCTTTATTTTGTTTTTGAAAATTGAAATAAAGCCAAAATAAAAACTTTATAATTTTGGCTTTATTTCAAACGTGCAATTGAAATAAAGCCAAAAACAAGCATTTGGCTTAATTTCATTTGGCTTTACTTTAGACAACCGATTATTTTTTTTTTTTTTAATATTCTTCAACACTTGTATAATATTAAACCAAATAAATTATTTAATTCATTGTCGCCTGTTAATTATTTAATTTATTTGAATTTTTTTTAATCAACAATAAACAATACTAAGAGTGTTTACCATTCTTATAAGTGCATACACATTTAAGATATTCAAGGTTTCTATCAAATTTACCATATATAAATTACATATAATGCGTTCATGATGCAAGAAATGCATTTAATGGTAAGTCATTCATTTTATGTCACACATTTTTATTTTCTTTTTTCTTGAAAATATAAATATACCCTTTTTAGAATAACTTTTTAATTATAATGTCACAATTTTCCAATGTGTACGAGTACTCATCTTATGATAATCTTCATGAACATATCAATCAGATACTTCCCACGCCTCTAACAACAACAGCATTACTTAATGCTTTTATCTGTTCAACACTATAGCATTATTATTATTTTATAGTGTCACATTCCCTGACATATGACTTTTTTCAACTGCCGGATTTACTTTAAAATTCAACTAAAAAAAAAAAAAAAAACAAAACCAAAAAGAAAAAGAAAAAGAAACAAATCGTTGCAAAATGATAAGTTATAAAGAACGCAAAATGCTATATGTATGTCATATAACCAAAAGCATTAAATCTAAGTAAAAACTAAAAAGAAATATTCTTACATACATATTTTATAAATAATTATTATTAAACTTAGTTGTTGTCGTCTCTGCAGAAAAAAAAAAAAAAACTAAACGGAAGGTCAATGTTTTATATATAGTAAGTAGCTACCCAGAAATGGTAAGTAAATAAGTAACTATGGATGGTTGGTTCTTTGGTTGCTAATAATACAAAGTAAAATACGTTATAACAAAAAAAAAAACAAGAAACAATGTGTATAACTATATAGAGTTTTTTTTTTTTTTTTTTTTTAAGTTAATTTAACATAATAAAGTAACCAACATAAGAAAAAATAAAAAAATATTAATACTGATTACTATTTTTGCTTACTTATTTATTACAGCTACTGATTGTTAATATATTGTTTTTTTTTTGGTTCTGTTTTTTTTATTGTTTTTTTGTTTTTTGTTATTTGTTCATTTTACTTGTCTCTATTGGAGTTTTGGAGGAGTTCAATTACGAAAGAAAAAACAAAATCGTAGTAAGAACTTCTTCTTTGTTAGATTTGTTAGAAAATAGAAAAAAAAATAAAAATAAAAAATGAAAAGTCACAAGTCATATTATAGTAATTCCGCTGTTAATTGTAAATTATATATATATTTTTTTTTCGTATAATGATTGTTTTAAATTGAACAATTTGTAACGCGGCAAATTTAAACAGAACAAACGAAAACAAAAATAAATTTTTACAAAATTTGTATTTTTATTTCGGTAGCAAAAAGTTCAAGAACCTAAATTAGGTAAAAGTTTTTAAACTCTTAACTATTATGTCTCCACTACTGGAAGTTAATTTTTTTTTTCTTTACACTTACAAGTAGTAAATACTCGTTGTTGTTGTTTCTCAGGGGGGGGGCATGAAATAGCCCTTACACCTAGGCCCTGCGACCGTTGTGCTCCCCTGCTCAACGATCCGCTCGCTTTCTACAGCGTACTTACAAGGAGTATATTAAATATGGCATTTATTAATTCAAATCGTTTATTATTCATATTAAACTAAAGTTCGATTTCTTGAATCATTATTTTTGGCGGTTTAGTGAATTGTGATTAATTGTCTGTTGTAGCTATTGTACAAGATTATGTGAATGGAAATATTATATTTTGTCCGCCATCTATTGTCTTATATAAGAATTGTTAATTTATTTTTTTTTAATACTATGATGTAGAATACTATATTTGATATGACCCAATCAAAATTTGAACCCAAGACATTTTGATTAAAAGGTCGGGACTCGGGAAATAAATCACGATATTGGTTAGATGTTTTAGCAAAACTACAGGAATATTATGGAATATAGATCCATAGCAAATAACAGCCGTTTCCAATAACTTTATTTTATTTAGAGCCTCAGGTATTTTCGCATTTTGTTTTTCGCGATCGATTATTGAAAAAAGTAGAATTTTACCCCTATAATACCATGCATTTATTTATTTATGAATTTTAAAAACAAATTACGACCATTAGAATTAAGTACATACATATATTCAAAAAAATCAAATTTTTTCTCGTTTCAATACAGAAAACTTTTAATAATATTAAAATCTTTAATAATTTTTATACGATCTTTAATAAACTTTTATTCAATTTTACGTATTACCTACATATTATTATTGTAATCTTTGAATAAACCAGCAATAGATTTTTTTTTAAGCTCAAGTATACTTAAAATCAGATAAAACTGATAAATAGCCGACTGGTTTTTCAATGTTATTCAACATTATATCATTTTCTTATAATATTACAATATTACTTACATATATATATATATTCATACAATATTACTTACATATATATATACACATATTTTTGTTTTTGTTATTTTCTACAATTTTTTGATATTTTAATTGTTTCTATTAGCGAAAATTTGTATAATTTAGCGTTCTGTTAAAATATATATATATTAATTCATATTTTTTGTTATTGGTATAATAATTAAAAATTAAACAAAATGGTGGTACTTAATAATTTGTAAAATTAAAACATAATGTATAATTGAATTAATACAATGAAATAATTTGAAACTTCGAAGATTTGATTAAATCACTCTTATGTATTAACGCTCCTTTTACTTCTTTGACTTATACTTAAACAAAATGCAAAATCGAAACATAACTAGGTCTGGATCGTGATATACGTTTGTTATCAGTGCTCTCAGTTGCCGCCATAGAACTGAAGTACTATATACCTTTTAAGGTTTAAAATTAGATATTGAAATTCCCTTGTTGCTAAAACCGAATTTTTTTTATGAGTTTCTAAGAATCGGTTTTTCAACGTGAGTAATTTACAATCAAAAGAACCACACAAGACGACTCATTTGTCAAAAACTTTTAAATTTTCTCCCGATGACTTTAAAATTTTTGTTCCGCATAATCTTCTCTTAAATCACCATAATTACTCAACATTAAGTACCTGGTTTATTTGAACTTTGGTTCTCTTTTTTTGATTAAAAAAATATTTTTTGTGATTTAAAAGATTAAATTAGATTCTATTTCAGAATTTTCCAATTTGCCGCTAACACGTTCACCTCTTAATCTTAAAAGTTTTTTTTTATTTTCGGAAAAAAATACTGTAGTAAAAAATTTTCAGCATTTGAAAATTTAATATTTTACTATTTTTCATTAATTTGTTTTTATTTTTTCTTTTATTTTGCTATTTATTTGAATTATATGCCGCTGTTATTGTAAATAACAAAAGCGTAACTTTAAAACTTTTATATATGCGAAAAGATAAGAAATCTTGACAGACGTTTTTTATTCAATTTTACAAAATGTTGACTTCTTAATTATATTTTTTTTTTTTGCCTATATATATTTTTAAAATTCAGCTTAAATAAAAAAAATTAACAAAAGTTTACCCAATTTTATCACATTAATTTTGTTCATTTAGTACAGAACATTGTAAGGGTGGTATAGAACTAAAATTGATTAGAAACTCATGCAATATTCATTATTAGTTGTTTGAGACTTTATTACAGGTTCAGCTTATCAATTTAATTCATAAGTATATTAAAATCTATTGCGTCAATAGCCTACTCTTATTTTTTAGTGCAATTTAAAATTTAAATATCTGACTAAGCTGTAAAAGAAATTATATATTATAATTTAAAGAAATGAAAAGGTCTATTTTTCATTTAAGAAGAGAAAATATCAGGATTTCAATAAACATAATATGACACTGTCAAATTATATTAAATACTGTAAACAACGACTCAGTATGCAAATGGAACGAAACCGACAATATAAAATATCATTCCAAAATTAAGAAAAAAGGGGGCAATAAACTTTAATATGGTATATATAAGATTTCTCCCAAATGTGCATTAATGTTGTTATTATTCAAGAAAGAAATTATTGATCATTCAACCGTTCTAATATACATACGAATACATATATATATATATTCACGACATCCAATATTTGTATTGCTATATCTTAAAATGTATGTATTTATAAAATCATTTTAAGTATATGTAGAAATACACTAACTATATAATGTTAAAAAATGGTTTTTGATTTTCACACCGAATTCTTTTATTCTATATAAGATATAATAAATATTTACAAAATTTCCTGTATAATTATCATTTCTTGCCGTACGAATGATATACAGAAAAAAAAAAAAATCTCCTAATTGACAAAATGTTTAAAAACGAAAAAATAACCGACCGTGCAATATCGTAATGATCATCTAATTGCACATATAAATACAAACAAATATATTACGAAAACTACTGTCACATGCAATCATAAATCGGGACAGAAATTAACAATAAAATAACCGTGGCATTGTTAAATTTACTACTATAATGGGGTTTAACAGAAACTCACTAATAAATAGAGCATGTAAGTTGTAACAAAATAATAAAATAAAATAAAATAAAACGGCAAAAAGTTTTTAAATGTCTTATATTTTTATCATATATAACTATTTTTTGTCATTTAATATCATTAAATTTAAATTAATAGCAATGAATTTTTGTTACCACAAAATTAGTAGGAACATTTTAGAAATAAATAAAAAATAAAAACAGATTTGACATAATTTATGACAGTGTTAAAATTTATTGTTATATTTAATTAAAATTTAAACAATCAAAAATTCAAATTTTATTTAAAATTTAAAACTCACAGATAAGTAATTATTGCTTTTGGAACTAAAAAAAAAAAATAAACAATTTCCTGTCACTTTGTTAAAACTTTTCTTTCGCTGTATATAAGTATAATTTAGAAAAATTAATTAAAATTTTCTATTTTTCCAAGTAAGCTTAACCTAACAAAGGCAAAATGATTAAACTAATAAGGTAAAATTTATCCACATAATTAATCTAGATCGATTTGGGTCGATGTCGTGCAAAATTTTTATTATATTTTGTTTTTTTTTTTTTTTTTCATTATTTAAATTTTAATTTATCGATATCCTTAGTTGGGTGTACACCTATATACTGATTACAATTACGGTTAATTATTTAAATTGATAATAATATGTGAAGACGTGACTTTACATGCTAAACAATAAACTAATAGAATTAGCATTTTTTTTTTTTTGTTGTTGTTTACTATTATTGACAAATTTTAAAATAAAATTACATATTAATTACAGTATAGAAAAAATGATGATAACGACGCAAAAATAACGAAACAAATCTGGAATAATTTAGCATAATTTTCTTTAATATGTATATGTGTATATACTTATATAGTTTTAATGATTCAGTAAAATTTCTTATAAAATATATAAAAATAAAGGCGAAAGGGGGAAAAAAATCAGATTCTCTTACAAAAAATGAAAAAAAAAAAAACTATAATTAGAAATTTATTTAATGTCTGAAAATTTCCGGTAGAAATTAATTATTTTTGCTAATTTTAATATTGTAATAAAATCAAAGATTTACATTTTTTTGTTTTTGTTTTCTGTAAATCTAATCTTAATTAGGTTTTAACTTAATTAAGCTAGTCAATTCTATTGAATAGATGTGACATTTTTAAAAATTACATATATACCTACATACATATATAACTGTTAATTAAGAGATATTTAATAGCTTAAAAATAAAGAGATTTAATAGCTTAGAAAGATAAAAAAAAAATTAAAAGTGTTTTTCACATTTAAGTAGTGACGTGCCAGTTCAAATTTTAACATACTGGCAAAAAATACTGTTTCAATGTTCTAATTTGTAAATACATATACTTGATCACTTACGGATGTCATTCACATTGTACAAAATTCTAAACTTTTACGTCCCACCAAAGAGATTGATTTGTGTCTACTGCAGTCATCAAAGTTTTCTAATATTAAAGAGAAAGATCTACTACAGATATTTAAAAAACCGAAATGTGACTTGAAATGTATTATTTTTATTACTTAAATATACATCTTTAATAATTAGTTTAAAATCAAATGATTACAGCTTAAATATCTCAAATGATTACAGCTTTTAAATATCTGTAGTAGACTTAGAAATGTTTATGTAAACATTTTTTTTTAATTGAATGGAATAAAATAATATTTATTTAATTATTTAATTTTTTTTTTTTTGCTGATAACGAAAATTTTCTCAGATACCTAAGAATATGATAGTTTGCATATGGTATTATAAATCATCAAAGCATTTTTTTTTAGTTCATTCCCCTGGCACATAAATTTGACAAGAAAAATTGCACAGCCTTTCCTTTCCAGGTGTGGCTGCAAATGTCGTAATTTGTCGTAAAATGGCCGAATTATTCTTACGACGTGTGTGTGATTCGAACCTACACTCCCTCGACGTTTAGAGCGTATTTTATACGCTTGTATCCACTAGGCCAGCGAAGCGCTGAGTAACATTTTTTAATTTTCAATTCTTTCATATTTTTTTTTTTGTTCAACTGCTGGGCTAATAAGCCAATTTGTACCATTGGTACTTGATAAAATAAGAGCAAAGATATGCCAGAAAAATGTGTATATTATATATAATTTATAAAGGATATTATATTAGAATATTGATCTCAATTAATTAGCACTCAATTAATACTTATATGAGACAGTAAGTACTAGGTTTTATCATATTATGCAGAATTGCATAAATTGCAATCTATACAATTCTCTTTTTTTTATATTTTGTTATAATTTTATGTTTAAGTTATAAGATATAATGAAAATTGTTTATTTATATTTGAATAATTAAATAGTTTGTTTGTTTTAAATTAAAATATTTGGTTATCTGTGAGTTATATGGTATTAAATTACATTTAACATTTACTTTTTGTTATAAATGTGTTTATAATTTTCTATTATTGATTTATAAAATATTAATTATTGTTTCCCATTATTTTGAGTCTGCTAAAGAATGGTATATTTGAATTATTTTTGTCCGGAATGAGAAGTTGGCACTCTAACTACAGTGCTATCTAGCCGTTGATCAAAACGAATATTAAGTAACTTAATTATTATTGTTTTTTTATTACATATATTTTAATAATTATTCATTTGCAATTAAATGGCAAAGAAAAATTTTTTTTTGCGTATCGATTAACAATTCTCTACCATCGTAATAAAGGTAATATTTATTTAACCCGCATTTTTATTATGCTAATCAATTTTAACAAATATTAATGTTTTAAAAGACATTTGGGTTATTGTACTGACACTGTACTGAAATTTTTGCATATTTAATGCAAAATAAGGGTACCCTTGATAATGTAAAAACATTTATTTTTTAAATTTATTTCAAATTCAGTTTAATAATGTTGAATATTATACACAATATAAATTAAATCAAGGATATAAATTCATTTCAAGGAATGACATAAGTCCAATATTTAAAATAAAAAAATTTGTTTTTAAAAATTCTTTATACAAATATTTGATTTAGCAAATTTAAATGAAGCTTCTCTATACTTTATACATATACACATATATTTGGTAGATATTTATAATATTAGATAAAAAAAATTGAATCTTAAAATTCTATAATTATTTATTCTTTATTTTTAGTTTTATCTTTTATTTAAAATTTTATAAGATAAGATTTAAAAGCTATTTAAAATCGCGTAAAAATTATAAATATGTACAATTCGTTCTTTCCAAAAAAAAAAAAAGGGGAAAATAATCAAAAAAAAATTTAAAATAAAATTACTAGGGGTTTCGGTAGCCTACTAGGGGATTCGGTAGAGTGTGGGTTCGATCCCTGCACAGGTCGTAAGTGTTTTTTTCTTTGAATACCCCCCTTACGATAAAATATAATGTAAATATATATAGTATATAATATAAACAAAATAAATAATATTAGTATATAATTAATAATAGTATAAAAACCTATAATGGCCTTGGTAGCTGATGGTTTAATAATATAGCATTACATTTATGTATGTAATATTAATATAAATAAATAAATAAAATTGCTTTTCGACTATTTTTATAAATTTTTTAAGACTAAATTTATAAAATTGAATTTCATTAAAAATCATTAAATTCATTTACAAACCTTAAATCTATAAATTCTTCTATATAAACCTATAAATTCTTCTATATAAACCTATACATTCTTCTATATAAACCTATAAATTCTTCTATAATCTAAAATAAGTTTTATGGTAACAAGTTATAAAACATAATACTTATTAAAAAAATATTATTAAAACAGAACACATTTAATAAAATTTAGAATAACTTTTTAATACCTATAAGTAAGCTAAAGTAACCCTGAAATTATTTGCATCAATATGAATCTTATAAAAGAACTCTTCAAAATATCACTTAAATATCATTTTAAGTTTATTTTTTTTTTGTTTTTGTAGACTTAAAGTATAATAACAACTGAATACATGATTTTTTGACTATAACTTACCAACAATTACTGGTTCCATTTTTAATTGTTACAATTGTTCTGATCATTTAAAAACAAAATAAAAATTTAATTCAAGGTTTTAGCTTTGATCCATTAAAATAAATAATTAGGGTGACAAATAAGTATAGTGTTTATTCCTTTTATTCCTTTATATAAAAACTGAAAAATCTAATCCTTGTTCAGTATTTATAATAGAATTACTGTTACAACTGTAACCTTAAGTACGACAGCTTAAAGCAAAAAAAAAAAGTGTCAAAAAAAAAAATAAAAATAAAAACGGCAGGTGGTGCAGATATTTTAATTTTATTTTTGACAATTTATGGTATATCCTTATATTTATAGTATGTATTATTTTAATCCAAACCCGAATGCATGAATATGTTGATTTCTTTTATTAATAAAATATTGTTGTTTTGATACTCCAATTGGAATTTTTTTTTTTTTATAAATAACTATATTTTAATCTAGTAAGAATATATATTTTTTTAGTATATTTTTTTTTCTTAACTGTAATTAATAGTTAGTAAAATTATTTTAATAAGAACACAAATTTTATATTTTTTTTCTTATCTTACAAGAATTTTATTTATTTTTATATTTAATAACACTTTATTTTTATTTTTTTTATATATTATTTTTTTTAATTTTTTTTTTTTTTTTTGTGTAATAAAATCTTGAAAGATTATAAATAATATAAAAAATTTGAAAAGCAAAATACAAATAATAATTTTTTATTTATATGCATTTATCTCACTACACTGCTGACTACACTATTATATTATATCTCTCTCTCTCCTTCTCTTACAATTTTATTAAATTCTAATCATTTTGAGAGAGAAATAAGATAAGAAAATATTAAATAAAATATAATATAGAGTTACTAATACAATTATGTAATTAAACAAATATTTTTATATTATTAATTATTAAAATTAACACATTATAATATTATATGTATGCATATAAATTAACTGATATATGAGACATATGCATACATATATGTAATATCAACAAAATGTGTATTTATGGCTTGTATGTTTGTATTAAATATAAAAATTAATATTATAGTAAATAATATCAGTATGCACATGTGAATGATTTATAAAAATAAAATATTCTATCGTAGAGTTTCCATACTGCACGTGTAATATTTCAACTGATATTCAAGAAAATAGACGAAAAATAGTAAAATATTGATATTATAAAAATAAAGTCACACGGGTTTAAAAAAACAAAATTAGATGCCTACTCAATTAGAAAAATTAAATCAATTGAGAGTGTTTGATGAAACGGACTGAAAACGTTATATTCTTAATTAGGTATTAATTTGTTCTAAATGGTAACAAAGTATAGGTAGGTACATACTTATTATTAATCAAAGGAAACAGAAATCTAATAATGATATCCAGAAAGTTCGAATGATTTTCTCATTTAAATTTAAATAAAAATTTTTATAAAATTATATAATTAAATATACTTATTGTATTAGATTGATAAATATTCGATTAATGTGATAAAACACTCGATTAATGTTGTTCTCGATTTACGTGGTTTTTGAAATATGTATGTAGCAAAAATAATTATGAGGAATTTTAAAGTTGAATATATAAAGTCAGGGGTTCAATAATATTTTCAGTGGGGATTGGAGTGCTTTAGTACTTTGTTGTCGAAATATGTATGTAACAAATAAGTATAATTAATAGAGATTTTAAAGTTGAATAGGAAATGAAGAGTTTAATAATACCCCAGCGGAGGTTTTGAGTGGTTTAGTTGTTGAAGTAAACATGTAACAAAAATAATTAGGAGGAATTTTAAATTTGTTTACAAAAATCAGGCGTCAACAATAATATGTCGGCGGCGGCTAGGAAGCGACAGTCCACTTATTTTAATTGCTTTCTTATTAAAATGTGTGTAAAATGTAGCAAGAATAATTAAAAGTGATTTTACAGGTGTTTACAAAATCAGGATTATTTACTTTTTCGAAATTAAGCATGTATATTCCAAATTCTAAACTAAGGGGAATTTTTTAGTTCTATTTTGAATTTGTGGATTTTTGTTTATGAATTATTTTTTTTATAGATTTTTGCTTTTGGATTTTTTTATAAATTTGTGTTTCCAGATTTCATCACCAATCAGAAGTAGGTACTTCGAATTAAGAAAAAAAGTAGGTACTTCGAATTAAGAAAAAAATCGACAAAGTAAAGTTACGATGTATTTTACTTTATAAACTCCAACGTCTTTATTGGATATTTCAAACTTATTTTTACATTGCATTCTTATTTGTAAATCCTATAAGTTCTATATAGAATCCAAAAAATTGATAAATTTCATACTAATTAAAATTTCAAACCTTTTTATCTTTTCAAGAAATCTAACTCTTGTAATTCACTAAAAGTTTATAATAAACATAATTATAACAAGTTAATAGACGAATTAGAATTTAGCAAACAAGTTTTTCGTATTTTTGAGAATCTTAGATTGAACCATTGAACAATACTTAGTTCTTGAATATTAAAGAAAAACAATTAATCGATTTTAAAATAAGTAAAATTTAATAAAGATCGATAAAGATCGAAAGAATTTTCTTTCGTTGATTTATTGCTTTTATTTTTAAAATAATTTTAGGTAGTTACGCAAATTTAATTAATTTCATGAATTTTTACAAAATTAATTAAAAAAAGAAAAATTTTAAGTTTCTAATAACTTCCGGTCGAAATATTTCATTATAATTTATATCATTAAAACTACATAAAGAATTCTAATTTTATATTAACTGGTTGGATATTAATATATACACTGTACAGTATATCAAAACTGTATTTCATACATAAGTAATATTAAATAAATATTTAATTCACATGTGTTCACATATTATAATAAATACAGTATTACATATATGTATGTATATTTTTACAGTTGTTGTGTGCGATATTTAAAACACAAATACAAAAATATAAATGCAAATACTCTTGGTAAATACCACTAACACTACATTAAAATTTTGTTTTTAATTTTTTTTTTCTACGCAAGAATTTTTTGCTCTTTTTTCTTTATAAGAACTTTTCTATATTAATTTTTTATTTAATTTTTTTTTTTTTTTAATTTTTAAAACACTTATGATAAATTTTTAAAATATTTTTTTTTATTAATTTTAATTTAAAATAAAACACACTTAAATTATCGAAAATTAATATATAAAAATTAAGAGCAAAATAAATAAGAATAATTAAAAAAATTGAAAAACAATTAAAAAGCACTATTTTTGTTTTTTTTTTTTTTTTTTTATTTTAATTTTCAAGGTAAAATTGAATTTTTTTTTTGTTTTAATCATCAACAGGTGATTTTTTTATTATTTTTCTTTTCAATTTTCTCTCTCGATTTAAATCGTTTTTCTTATTTCAAGATGAATGACTTTTGTTTTATTTATTGTTGTTGTCGTAAACCGGTAAGCAGGTATTCGAGCGAAAAGAACGCGATTTTAACAAAAGTCAAGAAGTAAAATATGTAAAAAAAAAAAAAAAAATTCGTAATCGATTTTTTAACAAAAAAAAATAATTATTTTAATTCGTTTTTATTTTTCGACTTAATTTAAATTAGAAATCTAAGAATATTTTTAATATTTAGAATTTAAAAATTTCAATTTTGAATATTTTTTTTAATTCCAATTGGAAAATTGTAAGAATTTTTGTTCTCCAATTTCAGTCATTTCTGATTTTTTTTTATTTCTTTTTTTTTTTCCTTCATAAGGTTTAAAACAACGCGCAACACGGAGTTTTATAATAACTTTACAGTTAAAGAAAAAAAAAAATTTAACTCGACGCGATCGCGATCGTATTATGACTAAATGATGGTGCGCAATCCAATAACACAAATACCTAGTTAACAAATTTGTTTCTCTATCGGTGTTGTGTATATACTGTATTCATGTAAATGTAAGCTGGTGTTTTTGTTGCATTGTTTTTTTAGTACCTACATATTATTATTGTTATATTATTTGTTGAGATCAACTTTTGATGTGACTATGTGAGGTTTTTTAGAGAAGAAATGATAGTAATATGTAATATGATGTCTATTAAAAGAAAGAAAAAGAATTAAAAGCAAGTGGTACTATAATGTTACACTAGTGTTGTTGTTCATGATCATGATGTTGAAAACATAGGAATAAAAAGAGAGAACAGCAGAATAAAAAAATTGATATCCGATGTACAACAAAAAAAAAGCATATGTGATGAATTGTATTACACTAATCAAGAAATAAAAATAATAAAGTAATCAAAAACAATATTGTGATTACTTTTGCAATTACATCTGTACACCGAGAGACGATTATGTCAAATTTATGTCAAAGTAAAATATTTTTGAAGATAGATATAAGGCTTATTGAAAAATAAAATGTCAGAAGTTGAAATTCAGAACTCTAATTTTTATTTATGGTTTCATTCTAAAAATCAAGTTTATAAATTTGTTTTCCCTAACGGAAGTGGTAATATTCCAAAGACACATTTCCCCTTTTCCAATATAATGATATTAGAGACCCTGTCAACTGCCAACACAGTATCGCCGAAGAATCGCATAAAATTAATAATAAATTCAACGTTAAAAAATATCATTCATTAGAATTTAAGTCTTTTCAAACAAGGAAAGGTAATTTTCTTTTTCAAAATTTATTTTATAATATTATCAAATTTCTATAATTAATTTAAATTTGTTTTTAAAAAAAAAAAGATTTTATTTTGGTATGATATAATAATAATAAAGATAAGAAATTTAATCTATTGTCAAAGCATTTATCCTTCTAAAATCGTAGTATGTTTGAAAAATTCGTGTCAACAGATTTTATAACAAAAATAAAAATTAAATAATTTATTTAAAAACTTCCTATTAACCACTTTACTTACATACTTACGTTAATGAATATCTAACATAAACAAAATTAATTTCACCCATTAATATAAATTATTAAGTATTCTTAAATTGCCAATATTTTATAATAAGAGGGTTTTATCTTATCTTTTATTACCTTTGAAAAATTAGGACTGCCAGGTTCCAGGTCCGTAAAAAGCGTAAGTTTTAGATTTTTGAAATTTTAGGGCAGGTCTAAAAGGATACGAAAATACTACAATACATACTAAGAAAAGTTAGATTTTTTTTTAAAACGACTTATTTTTATTTTAAAAGTTCGAACACTTCCATCAAAATTACATGTTTAAAGCGTTTAAAATGATGCAGCGACAGAAGGCCCGAGGAAATAGGGCCCGCCGGCTTTAATTGTTTTTGAATTGGAATTAAGACCCACACTATTTTTTGTTATTAAAAGGAGAGAGTAATAGAATATGTAAAGCAAACGCATTAGGATGGATTTTAGAGTTTTTAGTAAAAATTGGGGTATCTCCTTTTTGCAGAATATTTACTAATATTTATATGTGCGAGATTCTGAATTAGAAGAGATTTTAGAGTTGGTTAGAAAATCAGCGTTATACGCTTTTTCTAAAATATGTATGTAATCCTCCTAATGCAAAACTCGCATATGCATATATCTAAATGTTCTGTAAAAAGCGTATAATCCTGATTTTGAATTCAATTCTAAAATCTGTCACAAAATCCCTAACAATAGGAGTATTACTTATATACATATTTTGGAAAAAAGCATATAACCCTGATTTTGTAAACCAACATATAACCCAAGCATATAACCCAACTGTAAAATCTTTACCAATTCAGAATCTCGTACAAATACATATTAGTAAATATTCTGCAAAAAGGAGATACCCCAATTTTTATCCAAACCTCTAAAATCCCTCCTAATGCGTTTGCTCTACATATTCTGTTACTCTCTTCTTTTAATAACAAAAAATAGTGTGGGTCTTAATTCCAATTCAAAAGCAATTAAAGCCCGCGGGTTTTAATTCCTTTTAATTATGGGCTTTAATTCCAATTCAAAAAGGAATTAACGCCCGTGGGCTTTATTTCCTCGGGCGTTCTATCACTGCACCTTTTAACATTTGTGTATTATAGGTACAATATTTTGATTTCGATTAAAAAAGTTTTAGATATAAAAGCTGGTCATTTGATAATATTATAAATTACTCAATAGAGCTTGAGTTATTAGTTTAACTAATTGAAAACGATATTTTATAAGACTCGCATAACTAAATGCGAAAGACGAATAAAGTGAAACTATCAAATACAATTTTTTAAAACTTTTTGAAAATGTGCTTAAAAACACCCAAATATTTATATATTTCGAAAAGTAAATATCAACTGAAAAAAATTATATCTTATCTATACCGATAACAAATTTTTTTTTTTTATTTATTTAGTTTTTCTATAACATGTTATCTCATTATTCTTTCATACATTTTGACAGCAGCGCCTATTTATGATTTTATCGGTTTCTCTCTCTCTTTTCAAATTCTTAAATTATATCTTTAATTTACTTTCTATTACTTCATACAATACAATACAGTTATATAATTTTTGATAAGAACTTAATTTTTATTTTTGTTTTTGGTTTTATTATTAGTCGTACATATGCACATTGAAACACACAAAATATATTTTATTTATAAAAGTATTGAAATATTTCTCACCTGCAAATTTAAGCCGGTAATTATCATATGCTTGTAATGAATAATTCATTGAATCTAAATATTCGTAGTCGATGGTATTGTCATCGTGATCGTGTGCACTGTTGTTATTTTTGTTGTTGTTGTTGTGGTTATTGTTATTAATATTATTATTGTTATTCGATTTATAATCGTTTACAGATTCATCAATTAATAAAACATATTGTTGTTCTTGATTAATTGGTCGATTATATTGATATTGTTGTTGTAAAATTGCTGAATTAGGTAACTCTTGTTGATGATAATAATAATTTTCATTATTAAATGCCATTTTTTTATTTTTTTTTATTTTTAAGTGATTAAATATTTTGTTTTTTTAAATTTTGTGATTTTTTACATTTAAATTTTGTTTTAAATACCTAATTGATTTTTGTTTTTTTTATAAATTAACAGGTTTTAAATTTTCGTTAAAAAAAAGTTATTATTAAGCAATTAAGAACATAATAAACATTAATATTAAAATTTTTTTTTTCAATTAAAATTTGTGCGGTGGATTTTTTTTTTCATTGAACTTTTTGTATTGTTTATTTATTTATTTATTTTTTTTATTTTCTTTTGTTTTAATGAAAAATTGAGGTTTTGATTAATTTTGTTTGAAATTTAATTAAACTTTTGTGAATTTTTAATTTTATTTAATTTTAGATTTAAATTTTATGTAGGTAATGAGTTGTCTGTTGCAAATAATATGAATTTTGATTAGGAATGAAAAATAAAGCTAAAATTTTAAGGTGTCTATTGGTTGATAATTTAGAACATAAAAATATATAGTTCTGATTTGACTTAATATTATATGAATCAATATCCTGAAATTAAAACCCCCTTTATCAACAATACACAAGGAGTATTGAAATCAGAAAGGAAACAAAAGAAGTTTAGTAAACCTATAATGTATGAAGAGTTGTTTCAAAACGACCAAGAAGGACGAATAAGAGAAAGTTAGGAAATTAGGATAGATACATATTGTATATACAAAAACACCTTAAATTTGATGAAAAAATATTGTTTTCCATTTTCTAAACTGTTTTTTTTTTAGGAATAAGTAGGTAAATCATGTCATTGCTTACAAAGGTAGGATAGGGAGATGATTTATCTTCATAAAATAATTTTTGAATGGGTGTTAAGATTCAATAGTTTACAATTAGGTACAATAAAATAATTTATGATTCGTTCGAAAGATTTTTATTTTATTATTTGAATCTAATAATTTATTAATTAAAACTAAAAAATTCAATTTTAAATTCAATTTGAAGTTTGAAGTTTGATCGACAAAATGATAGTAGAAAATATGATCATTAATTGTCACAAAAAAAATATACATACATTACATAATCATATATGCTCTTAAATGTTTCAGTGATTTAAATTAATTCATACATTCACCCATCTCATAATTCTTAAAACATTGACAGCTTTATTAAAACTGTAAATATTTTTACTTTAAAAATGCATTCAATTATTACTAAATAAATAATGAAAACATCAAAGGAAAAATACATAAATATAAATTAATTATTTGGTTTTTTATTTTATTTTGGTCAAAAATAATATCACCCTGATACTCTATCATCGCTGTCAATTTTCATTAAAAATTAAAAAGGGTGACAATAATTTGTCACATAAATTTGATTCTTTATTAAATTGATACGGACATTTTTATATACAAACTTTAAATTAAAAAAAAACTGTTATACAATATTATATTTCTTTTATACCTAATGTGTTGATTATTTTAGTTAATATACAAAATTATGCAACACATAACTAATATATTTTAATACTTAATGTTTAAGACAAAATGTCTGTAACATTTTTTTATATGGGAAGAAGCTCTAGACCTAAATAAACATTATTTCCTTTTTTAATCAGCTGGTGTTATGATTGTAGAAAACTTTATTCATCAATATAATTAAAACTAAAGTTTTAATATTATTACTATGTGTGACTATGTATGCAATGTAAAAATTAAATATTTTTTTAAAATTATTTTAATTTCTTTTAATTTATAAATGCTCAATTTTTTTTTCTTAATGTAAAGAGGGTGTCAAAAATGTTTACCCTCGACACTGATAACTCCACGTTTACTGCAAAGTATTAAACATGTCCAGAAGGTAATTTGGGAAGATGTGTAAAATTAAAAATATTTGCGATAACTTTCTGACTTCTCCTTATCGTATTCAAAACCATTTTCAATTTACTCATAAAACATTTCCACGATGTATGAATTGATCATAATTAATGTAAACATTTTTTACAACGATTTAAATTATAATGGACTACTTCAGTCCTAGTCTGATGATGTGAGATAAAATGCATTTTATCATTTCGTGACTAAAGAAAAAACAAAATTTTGAGATAAAAGAAGTTTTTTAGAAGAGACGCAAAACTCACAGGTTACATAACACGACGATAAAATAATTATTTTAGGTAACGATTCTGTCGACGAAAGACGTTAACGATTTTAGATGCCAGTCATGAATTTCACTATAAAATTGTATGATTTTTAAATGTGTCTCCATTCTGTAATTTTGTAAGAAGCAATTTTGTGAGCCTTCGAAAATATTACTTTCATTTAATTTACATCGTTAATTGAATAAGGTCATTCCAGGAACTTAAACAAGTTTTTTCCTTCATATAATTAAAATCAATTTTTGTCAAATTGCGTACTAAAACGTTTAGATTAAGGCTTTAATACAAATACAATATAAAATATTATGGTAATAATTATTTTTCTTACATCACTTCTTTCATCTATTGATAAACTTCCGATAAATTTCATTAATAAATTTCATCTAGGATAAACTTTAGTATCATTAATAATTTCATTAACTTATTGACTACTCAAGTCCTACTTGTAAATGTTATTAATGAACGGTAGAATTTTTTTAAGCTTTTTCGACATCATAATTACGACATCTATAATTTGTTATTATAAATATTATTTTTTTTCCGGGTTTTTTTATTTAATGGTACATTGTTTATGAAATTATGATTAGTATTTTTTTTAGACCCACGGGCGGAACTCAAATCCGTGGTAGTTTTATTTACAAACAGAAATTTAAATTTATTTGATAATACTAAATTATTAATAAATTAATTATTTGACATAATCATTGTAACCTTTGGCAAAAAAATTAGGCAAGTCTTCGTGTGTAACAAACTTCTTCTAATCATAAGTGTGAATCAACATTTAAATACATTAAATGAATATGACTATTAAATGAATATCCAATATTTAGTGTTAACCCTACAGAACTCGTGCAATATTTTTTTATAAGCAGTCGAGCTGGTTAATATTGACCCCATTTTTTTAAATTGGCTCAAATTTTTCAAATTGACTCAAATTTTTTTTTTTTTTTTATAACATTTCTTTGCCACATAAATGTGGACAGGAAATTACACAGCCTTTCCTGTTCAGGCGTGGCTGTAAATGTCGCAAGGGGGAATAACTCTTACGACGTGTGTGGGACTCAAATTGTTTTACATTTATTATTTATATTTAATAAATTTAACAGAAAAATTAAAAAAAAATCATAAAAATGAAATATTTATCAATTATTTGACAGTTTTTTTTGCATTTATAAACGTAGGTATACGTTTATAAATGTAGGTATACTAAAAATTAGAATATTTGAAGTCTGATATAAAAACATTAATGATAAACAATTCTTTAATAGAAAGTTTGGTAGTATTTAGAATAAAAAATTCGAAAGAAAAAAAATACGAAGAAAAGTGTAGAGTAGACCGTGTCAATTATGGGAGATCCTATAAACATAATATACGCTGTTTACATAAAACTTGATGATCTTTTGCAAAATTTTAGATGTTCAAACTTAATTAAGTACCGTGATATATTTATGTAAATTTTCAAGTATAACAACTACTCGCACCTGTTTACTCGAAGCAGCCACAAGTTATTTCCATAGAACTTGATCAAGAAGTTATTTCCATAGAACTTAATCATCTTTTGCAAGATTTCAGATGTCTAGTTCAACTAAGTTCCAAGAAGTGCAAGCTACCTGAACCTGCTGCTCTAGCACAATTAAATTTTACAGAATTTGTTGGCATGCAACTTGACATCTTTTCACAAAATTTTAGTTACCTAACAATCCAATAGACACTCAGCTATTTTCATATCGAGAAAAAAGTTGTACGACAGCTACCCGAACCTATTGAACCAACACAATCAAATTTTACAGAAGTTATTGCCATAAAACTTTATTTTTGTAAGATTTCAGATGCTTCATTAACTTTCAAGATGTGCAAACTACTTGAACGTGCTGCTGTAGCACAACCAAACCTTACACAAGCTGTTAGTATAAAACTTGACATCTTCTCACGAAATTTCAAATATCTAGCATCAGTAGACACTGAGTTATATGCATTCATTTAGAAAAAGAAGTTGTATGGCAGCTACTCGAACTTGTTGTTCCAAGCCAACCATACATTTTACAAAAATTTTCCCATAAAAATTTATCATCTCTTGTAAGATTTTAGATGCCTAGTTTTATTAAGTTCCAAGACATGCTGAACCTGCTACCCAACCAAATTTTATATGCAACTCGATAATATATGCAACCTGCTGTTGTAGCCCAACCAAATTTACAAAATTTTAGATATATAGCTTCAATAGACACTAAATTATTTTTATATAAAGAAAGGAGTTGTATAACAGCTACTCGAACTCCTATATGATCGAACTTCTTGGGTGTAAAAAGCGAAATTAACAATTTTCCAAAAGTGACGTGGTAAAAATTTCAAAATCCTAGCTTCTTTATTTTTGTGTTATTGTGAGCAGGGATTGGCGGATGGGCAGACGTACATGGCTTACATAATCTACTCTGATTTCGATTCTAAATCGATTCATGCATTTGAGTCTATAGAAAAATTATTTCTTGGCTTCTGAAATTGGATCTGATTTGGATCGAAAAAACCTGTTGGAGAGTTAAATACAATAAATATGGCCCTATAGTTAATAGATTCGGAATAAATATATTAAAAGAGATCATAAGAGATTAAAGTACATATATATATCCTTACTAGATCTAATCTAGAATTAAAATTACATTATAAACTACATTAACTGCTACAACTTTCAATCTAATGTTATTTTTCAATCTAAAATCTTCACGTTTATAAGAAAAGAAAATTAAATATGTTTTAATTTACATTTAAAAAAAAATAATTTTATAAAATTATGTTAAGTAAATATTAGAATTATAAACACTTTAAATTATTAAAAAACTTTTCTTATTTTTTTTATCGTTTTTTAAAGAATTGTATTTGAAAATCAAACATATTTTTTTCATCATTATTATCATTTTTAAGATCACTTAATATTTTCTATTTTTAAACTTAATTACATATTAATTAAGCTTTAATTTGTTATTTAAAACTTTTTTTTTTTAATTAAGTATAAAGTTTGAATTTGTACTTTTTTTTTATTTAAAATAAAAATATACGTATAATTTTTATTAGTAGAATAAAAACAAACATTTTACATTTCAAGGAAACTTATTAAACACTTTTTCATTAATTTTTTAAATTTCATATTTTTATAACCTTTTAAACAAAAAAAAAAATTTCATTTTAATTTTTTTTTTATTAATGGAGCACTTTTGTGAATAATCGCACATAATTTACATGATAATATATTAAATATAAAATTTAAATAGATATTTAAAAATAATTAATCCATAATTTGGCGTCTCAATATGATATAAATGTATTATGTATACCTGTTTCGATAATTTTAAATTTCCCGTTAGTGTCCGATACGAAAATTCGATTAGCTACGCTACGTCTCGACGCATTAGTCACCAAGTAACAGCATATTGCGCGTATAATATTTTAGTTCTAGTTCGTTTTTTTAAATTTTTTTATTTTTTTGTCACCTAATCAACCGAATATCCAAAATGATCTGATGTATCGCGTTGTCTTACGTCTATGTTTATGTCTTTTCTTATCAAATCTCGTTAATGAACTGAAGGAATACTATAGAAAATATAATACTAAACTGTTGTTTTTTATATTATATTGTATGTTGATGAAGAAAATAATAATTTAATTTCACTTCTCAATTCCAAACTTTAACTCATCTTGTATATATGTATATATATATGTATACTCATCATAAGTATAATTTAATAATTTTATTTTAATTTTTTATTGTTGTTGTTGTTTTTGTTGTTATTAATTTAGTTTTTCTTATTATATTCTGTATACAGTCGGTCGAATCGTTATTAAACTATGTATTATTAAAATATATATACATATATTGAATTTATTTATTTCTAGAGCAAATCCAGAATAGAGCGCTTGAATGAAACTCTGCGTAAACAATTAACTTGTTTTTTATTTTTTTTTTTATTTTTGTTACTTTTATTAAGATTAAAAAACTATAGTTTTAATTAGGTAACATAATAATATATGTATATAAGTATGTGTATAAAATAACCCTGTACAAAGTTAAAATGATCAGTGAAGATTTTATAACTGAAATTTTATATTCGTACAATAACTTTATTATACAAGATATAATTTATTAACTGTACAGTGTGTAGAGTATCTATTATTTTATTAATAAAACATTTAATTTTTATTAATAAAAAAAAAAAAAAAAAACACAGAATATATCTTTATACAATATAATATACTTCATTGACAAACGCATACATTATATGAGTACTGAATGCATATATACAATAATAATTTTTAAATTTGGGGTTGACATGTTGAAATTATTAAATTGTCTCAAGTCACCCAATCATTTAAATTATAATATACATATATTATATAATAGGGAGTCACTAGCAATAACTTTAATTTAAAGGTTTATTCAAGAGAGACGACAACAAATCTTGCAATCTTTTTAAGTACATTTTAAAGAAATGACGGAGGGGATTAACAGTTATATAAAAAAAAAAATATCAATGAAACGTAAAGGAGAATATTATACTCAAATAGTGAAATATATAATGCTATACGCGGTAATAATAATACTACTGTTTGGTGATGTACTGTGTCTGAATGGAATATTACTATACAACAACACAATATTACAAACACATATACACATAATATGTTCAGAACAAAATTGCGTCCAATATGATTAATCAAGCGATTACTTTTAAACTAAACTAAACTTAAAAGTAAAGTTACAAAATATTACAGGCAAAAAATACAAATTCAATATTTAAAAATAGAGAAATAGAAATTAAAATTTATTATTATTATTATTATTATTTTTTTTATTATTATTATTGCTTATATTTTTGTTGTTATTATTACAGATTGATGATGATAAGAAGTCCGGCTGTTCCACATTATAGAAAAAGAAGAAAAATAAGAAGAATAATATAAAAAGTGAATAAAATTGATGGCATATAAAAAATAAGTACTTAACATACACACAGATTTAATATTATGCGTTTATTATATAAATACATTTAAAGTTTTTTAATTGAAGATGAATGCAAGTAATTTACTTACTTTTAATAAAAAAAATTTTTATTTATTTGTTTTTTCTTTTTTTTATTGAAACAATTGAGAGAAATTTTTTGTGTTATTATTGAATTAAATAAACGAAAGTGTAATAAATAAAAGATGTAAACTGCATTGAATTATTCTTAATGTCATATTGTTTATAAGTTATATAACTACAAATTGAAAGCAGTAATTTTTAGCAAATTTAACTTTTAGCAACTTTAGATGATACAATTCGAGAAGGCTTAGATTGATAAGCATGCTTGAAACACAGGTACGTAAATATAGAGACATGGGAGAAGGTAACGAATGTTTTTTTTTCAGAATGATAGAACTTTAAATTAAAATAAAACACATTTAAATTCAAATTGAAGCCAAATGTTTTTTTTTATTTGATTTCAGTAAGCATTGATAAATTATCATGGAAGACTCACACCGCAACAACGTTTACAAATTGTTGAAATTTATTTTCAAAATCAGTGTTATATTCGCCAAACTTATAGAGCAAACTTCGTTAAATTTATGGCTACGTAAACAAGCAAAATTGCCGTATATGGAACGAAACCAATATTCAAGAAATTCAGCAGGTTTCATTGCATTCTAAAAAATGCACCGGTATGGTTTACAATCGCTGGAGGCATCATCGATAATGAAGCTAATGTTACAGTGAATGGTGCTCATTACAGATCGATGATCAATGATTTTTTGTTTCAAAATTTGAATGGAATTAGACCATTGCTTCCAACAGATGGTGCTACATCTCATACTGCTACCGCAAGAATTGATTTATTGAAAGAAAAATTTGATCATAACATTATTTCGAGAAATGGTCCAATTAATTGGCCTCCAAGTTCATGAGGCATACCACCACTGGATTATTCCCTTTGGGGTTATGTAAGGTCATTGGTTTATTCTGATAAACCGGAAACAATAGACGAATTTTTTGATGAAATAAAGCCTTAACTACTCGAAAAAGTGGCTCTAAAGTTGTTTGATGCTAGGTCTAGGTTTCCTCGTGGAAATATACCAGAAATTATTTTTAAAACCTAAATGCCATAAAATTATCTTTCAAATAAAAAAAAAATTGGCTTCAATCCTAATTTGAATGTGTTTTATTTCAATTTAAACTTCTATCATTCTAAAAAAAAACACCCGTTATAATAGGAATATGGAGATATGGAGACACCCGTTATAATAGGAATATGGAGGATATGGATACATTGATAAAATTTTAAAACAAGGTAGAAACTTGGAAATCGATAATGTCAATATATTTGCTAATTTGCTATTAATAGAATTTATGCTAATTTATAGGCACACAAGCGAGAGGTCGAAATTTCGACAATGACAAACCATTACAAACTAAATCCTCATTTCCGTATTAAAGTTTTCACTATTTTGCTTTAAGCTTTGTTGTTGATCTACTAATAAAAAAATAATTAAGAGCCATTTTATAGTTGGTTACAAAATTAAGGCTTTACTCTTTTTCTAGAATAAGTCTTATGAGATTTTTTTAAAAAATAAAAATGGAACCTTTTTTTATGACATTATTTTTCACCACAGTGAATTAGCTTAGAACAATTTTGTTGCGATCTTAAATTGCTACGGGATAATTGTCCTGGATAAAATTTACCTAGCCCATATTTTTAATATCTAGTATTCTTAATAATTGAGCTCTTTTATTAGGGATTTTGTAATTTATGATTTTAAATTTAGCATAAGTACCCATCTCCAAAACGTTTGAATCAATCCGTATGCACTTATTTATATTAATTGATAATTTATTGAAAGTATTAAAAATCGTCATAAAAACAATTATTAAATTTTCTTTCGTTTCTATCTTTAGTCCATAAAATTGCAGAATTTTTATTTTACTTCATTTTTTTTTTATTATTGCAATGCAATGCGTTCTTCTGAGTTCAATTTAATCAGCGTATCATAATAATGTATGTACGTATATAAATTGTATATAATATGAGGTATATAATTATTGTTGTCACCGTCAGTTCTTAATGAATATTTTTTATTTTTATTATCTTTATCTTTAATTCTCGCTCCCTATTTTATTTATTCTAAAATAAGACAATATGTATTTTATTTTAAAATAAACTTTCCAGTAAACTCTTTAGTAGCCTCTTATGCCATAAAATAATATATGTATGCATTTTTTGTTTTTTTTCTTGCAATAATGAATCTTGAAATCAAATATTCTAATGCACATTGTTAATTGATTCGGGGTAAAATGAATGGTCATTAAATTTGTGTTTGTTTTATTATAGGAGAGGGCATTACAAAATAGCATCACAAACGCGAGGTGAATAGTTTATTTATTGTCTTCAGATAAGAGGGGGATAACTTTTGACATTTCGTTTAATATATAAAAAAGTTGATATGTAAAAACATAGTTTTGTAACATGAATACAAATGTTTAATAATTTCATCAGGTGCACAAAGAATTGTGGGTGGTTTAAAAATATTGTAGGAGTGCTAAATTTAATCTTAGTAGAAAAAGTCTATATAAAATTAGAAAAATTATTCTTGATAATACGAAATATAGACAATATTTTTTTAGTTTTTTTAGTTTTTTATTTTTATATGAAATATTTTAAGTTAATACAAATTAAATACATATATTGTATCACATAATTTATTAGATTTTAATATTTTTATTAGATTTAAAATAAAATTACTTTATATTTGATCGATTTGTTAGAAATTGTATATACATCTATACGATACAATCATACTACTTTGATCTGGGTCATTTAAGAATTTTTTTTTTTGCTTCTTTATTTATTTTTAGTTGACCCTTTTGGATTTAAAAATTTTTAAGACTTATGGTTTGTATTGCAATGAGTTGGTCAAAGCAACTATTTTATTTTGATGAAACAATTTTGAACACTGCAACAATGTTGCATGTAACATATTGAAATAAAAATGTGACTACTATAGTGACAATGACCATAGAAAGCGAATCTCGATAGTACAACAACAAGCGATAAATTTCTTAATCTAGTTATAGCCATGCGGAAATTTTTATTTCTTTCATTAATTTCTTAAAGCAAATGCTAATATATATTGGTTCAGTTTTAATATTTACATATTCTTACCTTTATAAAATTTGCTTATGTAAACTAAACTTCTAAACATCTGTAAAACCTATATAAAATCTACGATGGAGTACTAGAACTTAAGGTATAGAACCGTATTGTGGGATTTCTTAATAAAGTGCAAAACAGAGCATTTCATCTAAAAAACAAAGCCAATATCATCTCAAGACTTTCTTCTAACTAAAATACTTACCCTGTTTTATAGATACCTTATATGAGTCTGATGCACCTGTTCTGGCGAGATTAAAAGTATCATGCCGTATGATTCAAAATATTGCAAAGAAAAACAAACAACCTTCTGAAGCTCATTCCTGTGTTGTAGATTCGAAGGGAAGAGGAGCTTTTACCTGTCCATGCACCAATCCATTGTACTCCACTGCTCAATGATCCTCTCCAATATAGTTCAAATCCTCAAATGGTATAGTTCAAGTTACGGAAATTTGTTTATGATACGAATATCGCGAATTTGAAACCATCTACCATTTCATGTATTCTGTAGAATTGATGAGAATCACGTATATGTTAAATGTTCAAAGATTCAAGGCTATTTTTAATGATTATCTGATTATCTTGATTTATAAAATTTAAGAAACTTTATATAGTTTGGCGTTTTATTTGAAATTTAAAAGGATATTTCAGTACCTGTAGAACTTGATGTAATTATTGAAAAAATGGGGCTTTTTGAAACTTTGAGAGATTGCAGTTGCGTAATCAATAGGACTCCATAAAGAAGTTGTTCTAAAAAAAATAAATTATTTTATGAGATTATAATAAATACCCACATTATATGATTTAAATTTAGTTTTTTTTTGCTCAACCAGTTTTAAACAGTTTTTTTTTGCTAAAAAGATAAACAACCAAAAGCTAAAGTTAATAAGCATACTCTTTGCCAATCTCCATTTGCTAATACCATACCAATGCTAATCTGTACAAAGATCCAACTAATATACACAGGGCCGGTTCTTCTATATGTGCAAGTTTTACAGTTGCACAGCAAGATTATTACAAAAGAAAATAAAATAAAAAGTCCAAAAAAGAAAAAGGTAAAAATAAGAAGTAATGAAGAAATAGAAAAAAAAAAAAAAAAAAAACAAAACTTTTCCTGGAAAATTAATAAAATTAAATAAAATGTAAAATAAAACAAACAATTATTTGTCCTTTTTTTGTAATTTTTATTTATTATCTTATTGAATGATAAAAATTTAATGGTTTTTCTTCTTTTTTCTTTTTATATATTCATTTTATATTATTTTTTTATTTTTACATTTAACGTTATATTATTTTATGGATTCATAATCATTTTGTATTTTTGTTTTTTTTAATAATTATATATTTTTTTTTTGGTTTTGTTTTTTGTGTTTTTTTTGATATTTTTTTTTTTTTTTAATATTTTGTTTTTATGAGTTTTTATAATTTTGTAATTTTGTAAATTTTAAATCATAAATATTGTACCCAAGATTTTGAAATTTAATTTACTATAAATAAAAACTAATAAAAAAAAATATGTAATTAAAAAAAATATCATATAATATAACCAGACCAAATATAAACTTAAATTATTTTAATAATTAAAGAATTTGTTGTTTTTTTTTTTTTTTTTTGGTTTTTTTGTTGTTTTAATAAATCTTTTTTACAATTTTTCTCTCCTAATGATAGTTTTCTTCTTAGTTTTTAATAATTCTATTTTGATTATTCATACGTTTTTCTTTTTTCAACTTTTATTGTTTAATATAATTTCTTCTCAACACATTTTTCAAGAAAATTAAATTTTAATAATAATATTGAATGGAAATTGATTAAATAATTTTCAAATTTTCTTTCTATAAAAGAATAAAAATAAATTAAAATTTGAAAAACACACACTTCAGCATTAATTTATACTATAGTATAATCTGGTATAATATTGTCTATGGTAGGTATAATTATGTATAATATTATACTGGTATAATACAAGATAAATCAAAATATTACCAGATATAGATATTAAATTATCTTCACCAACTTTTACATTTTCAACTGAGGTGAATTTACATTAACCACCAAAAATTTATATATACCTACATAATTTCCTAATTTCAACTTGTAACTTTTTAATACAGATTTTACAGTACATGAGGAAATTTTGTGTTGAATGGGAAATTTTATTTTTAGAAAGAATAAAATAATGTAAGCATTTTAAAAATTGGTTGTGATATTTGCTTAAAATTTTTTTTTTTTTCAAAAGAAATATATCAAATAGAGATGAGATTTGACTTTACTAAATTTCAGTGTGTTGAATAATATTTAAATGTCAAAAATTATTGAGTGAAAATTTTTTTTTTTTTTTTTAATTAATAAAATTTTTTCTTTGCATTTTATAATATTTAATTACATATTATGTATGTACATAAGTATATACTTATACTTTTTAAAAATTTAAAAATTTTTTCAAAAGTTTTTTTTTGTTCAATTTAAATGCAGTGATAAAACGGTTAAATTTATAAAAAAAAAATACTATTTAAAATTATTAAATTAAAGTAAAAGGAAGCATTAATTAATAAATTAATTAATAAAATTAATAAAATATGTATCAATGTATGTACGTATGTTTCTACTTACAAAAAAATGGACTGTGGGATTAAAATTAAATGGGCTGTTGGATTAATTAATAAAGTAATACAATTTGTCATGTTAAATGAAAATTATGTCAAAATCAAATGGTACCTAAATAATTTTCATTTAAACTAGGTATAATAAATTGTTGTAGGTACCGTATATTTAACAGTATATAATGTAATATGTATATAAAATGTACATATATAAATAATTATAATAGAAAAAAAAAAACAAATGGATATAAATGTTGTAACATAAAAATTAATATACCTTTTTTTTTTAACTATTAGTTTTTTTTTTTTTTAATATATTCTTTGTACAAATCCGTTCTTTTTAATCAATATTTTGCAGTTATTTTTAAATATTTTATTTTTATTTTTTTTTATCTCTCAATCAATTTATATTTTGTTTGTTTTTTATTTTAATTTCTTTCTTATATCATTTTTTTTTTTTTTTTTTATAAAATTGTAAATTAAAAATTAATTGTTTCTTTTTTCATATTTAATACATAATAATATTAATATCTTACATTATTTTAATAATTTATAAATATTTATGTAAATATATATATATTTTTTTTTTTATATAAATTTAAAATTGATATGTTTATATTTCATTTGATATGTTTTGAGATTTTTATAAATTTAAGTTTTTTTTTAAGTTTTTTGGTTTTTATTAATTATTAATTTTTTTTTTGCAAGATCGTCGAATTTTATTTTGTTTTTGTTTTTTTTTTAAGTAACATTATATTTTAAGACCTTTTTTTAAAGACGAATTTTTTAAAATAAGTTTATATTAAAAAAAATAAAAAGCAGCTCTTTTACTAAAAAAAAAAAATTATGTAGTTTTTAAAAATTAAGAATATTTTCTATTAATTATTAAAAAAAACCGATATTTTTTTATTATAGTTTTAATTTTCTAAGAACTGATTTTCATTAAAGTAAAGCTGTGATGTAAAAAGAAAGAAGTGCTAATAAAATAATATTTAAAAAAAAAAAAAATTATTTATAGCTCGATAATATATTTTTTTTTTTTTTTAATATATAATATAGATGAATTAATAGATATTAATATTTAAAAGTAATAAATATTTATATTAAATTTAATATTAAATTAATTTTATTAATAGTTTTAATACATATTTAATATTAATAATTTTAATACATATTTAATATTAATAATTTTAATACATATTTAATATTAAATTAATTTTATTAATAATATTAAATTATATATATGTATAATAATTTGAAATTCAATTAAATAAAAAAATTTTTACTTTTAATTATTTAATATAAAATTAAAATTATATGGGTATAAAATAATAATATGTGAAATTTCATATTTATGTGAGTACTAAACATGGGAAGTTATTTCACTAAATGATTATTTCGAGTATAGTTTTTAAATTTATAATCTTTCTTAATCGAACTTTAATGAAAATCAGTTTGAATATAATAGATTTTACGTTAATATAATCATAATTTTTCATTTATTTTTATTAATTTTTATTTAAATATTAATTTTTTTTTTTATATTAATTCGAAACATTTAATCACAATAATAGTATAGTTATATTTAGATATTTTTTTTTTATATTTTTAGTTTTTTTTTTTCGTAGTTTTATAATAGAATTAATTGTAATGTGAATTTATAAATAATATTAATTAAGTATTTTTTGTTTTTATTTTATTATCTCATGGAATAACTTGAGAAACTATTATTGTTTTGTATAATTTTATAATAATTAAATATTTAATATTTTTTATGTAATTTAATAAATTTTTTTTATATATATTTTTTTTTTTCTTTAATAGTAAATTGTTGACAATATAAAACATATCAATGCTCATTTGAAAAAAAAAATAAATAAATAAATAAATAATCTTATTCAGTATATTATATAATATGTAGTTTTTTTTTTATTTTATTGCTAATTAAAAAAAAAAAAATAAAAATAAATAAATTAAATAAAAATATAAATCTATAATATTAGTGGTGGTATTTGGTTCAATATATTATTATTATTTAGTGATAATGTGGTATTTTGTTTTTTGTTTTTATATTTAGTTTGAATAAATAGTAATTAATATAGTTTTTATGTTTTTTTGTTTTTTTGGTTTTTTAATAAATTTAAATTTCAAAAAATAAATAATAATTTATATATATATATAAATATATTTTTTTTTTAATTATATTATTATGTATATGTAATTTTTTTTTCTTTGTATATTTCTTTCTTTTTTTAAATAAAACTATGTATGAGTTTTTAAATTTTATTAATTTTTTTTTTTTTTTTGTATTTTTATATTTTTTTTTTTTTTCATTTTAATAATAATTTAATTTTACTTTTTTTCTATTAAATTGAATTATTTAATTTATTTAAATTAATTAATTTTGTTTGGTTGTTTTTTTTTTTCAAATTCTTTTGTTGCACATCTAATTTTATTTATTTTTTATGAAAGGTGTTTTTGTTGTATTTTTTTTTTTATTTAATTACCAATTAATTTTACAAATAGAACAAAAATAATTTATTAATATAAAGTATTACTATATATAGTATATAGTATATAAATTCAAATAATTATATATTTAATGTTTTTATTTGAATATAATAATTTTATTGACATTTAAGATGGATAAATTTTTTTTGGAAATTTTCATTATAAGAATTTTAATAGAAATTGAATACATTCAGAATAGATTAAAATAAGTATGAAATTTTTAATTTGTAACCCCTTTTAATTTGATTTCTGTTTTTGGTTAAAATAAATTAAAACAGAAAAAAAAAAAAAAAAAAAAACTAAAATGTATATATTATAATTGTATTTTAATAATTTTGTAAATGAAATTAATGTATACATTTTTACTAAAATGTATTTTAATAATTTTTTTCTGTTCAGTTTTTCATACTTTTTTTTTTTTTTTTTTGGATTAATATTAAATTGATTTATTTAATCTTGAATTAATAATTTTTATAATTTAACATTTAATTAAAGAAAAAGGAATCTTATGTGTAAAATAAAAACAAAAAAAAAAAACAAAACTGTTTTTTTTTTTTATTTATTAATACTTTATTTAAAATCTTGGAAATAATAATATATTTTTTTAATATTAATAAGAAATGTGTTTTGTATCGAGTAGAAAGGTGGTTGTTGTTTTTTTTTTTTTTGTTTTTAAACATTAATTTCAGTTATACTCTAAGGTAAGGTACAATAACTCCATAATTATATTGGTTTTTTTTTTTTTTTTTAAATATAATTGGTTGGTTGATTTTAAGTTGTTTTTTTTTTTAAATTAATTAATTTTTTGAATTTTATAATTGTAAATATTAATTTTAAATTTTTATCATAAATTTTTTGTTTTCTATTTATTAAATTCTAATAAGTTTTTCTCTAATTAATTTTTTTTTTGGTATCATTTTATATGATACACATTACATATTTTGATTTTATTATTTAATTAAGATTTTTTTTTATTTTTTGTATATTAATAGAATTTTATTCATTTCATATTATATATAAATGTGTTTTTATTTTCTTTTATATTTTGCATTTTATTTTTCTTTAAATTTATTTTTTGCTACTACTTTTATAATTCTAATGTTATATAAATAACTCATGATATGTAAATAATGTTTTTCAATTTGTGTGCTGTAAAGCTACATCTTAAATTATTGAATTTGATATGTGTTAATAGCTTTTAGTAGTTTTGTTTCTATGAAACATAATCTATTTTTTATTTTTAATTTATTAAATTGTATAATTTTTAAATATATAATGTATATATGTATAATATTAAATATTATTTTCACTACATTTTCTAATAACACGATTTTTTTTATTTTTTTTTTTTTTATTTTATTAATTTTATTAATTTTTTTTTTTATTTTTAATATTTTGTATTTTTTTTTTTTTTGTTTTTTAATAGAATAATATAATTTAAAATATTTTTAAAATTTTATTTAAATATTTTTTTTTTTTTTATTGATAAAATTTTTGTTGTGTACTTTTTCAAACAATTTATTTTACACTTTATAATAATGTGTATATATGTATATAATTATTTTCGTTTTAGGTTTTTTTTTTATTTTTTTATTATTTTCAATAAAACTCTGTAAATCATAAAAATATATTAATGTTTTTTTTTTTTTTATTTTTTGTTTTTAATAAGTTTAATAATAATTTATTTTGATTTTCTTACGATATTAATAATAAATATTTATATTTAAAATAAAGTTTTTAAAGCCTTATTTTACAATATCATTAAGTTGTATTTATTTATTTTTTTTGTTTTTGTTTTTAGTTTCTTTGTTTTTTAATTATTTATATTTTTAAATGTATATAAGATAAATTATTTTGATATAAGAATTTAGAAACATTTATCACATAACATTAATAAAACGTAAAATATATTTTAAAATTTATGTATGTATATAATATATATATATATTTTCATTTATTTATGTTTATCATTTTTTTCTTTTTTTGTCAAATTTAATCATTTGTTCATTATAAATAATTATATATTAATTAAAATTTTTTTTTTTTTTTTTTGAAATTTAATATGATATGTTTTTTTTGTTTTGTTTATATTTTTTTTTTGTAATTAATATTAGATTATTAATAAAAGATTTTCTTTTAAATTATTATTAATTTGATATGTTTGTATATATATATATACATATATTAAATAGAATAATGAAAAAAAAAAAAAAATTATTTATACATGTACGTATATTAATTTATTTTTTTATTAGTATAATTAGTATACTATATAAATAATCACTTAGTTAAGTTCGAAGTTTGACAAAGGTTTGAATTGTTTTTTTGATATGTATATGTATGTTTGTTTTTTTTTTTTTTATCTTATATCTTAATCAATAAAAGGTTTTAAGGATATAAATAGTACATATGTGTAAAATTTTTCTTTTTTTTTTTTTTTTAATTTTATACAATGAAACAAAAATATTATAGAATTAAAATTTAAATTAAGATTTTTCATTAATATATATATATATATATATTATTATATCTATATTATATAATTTTTAATTTAATTGTGTATATATTTACATAAAGGTGAGTATTTATTTAAATATTAATAATAATTTGCAAATAAAATTTAACACTACAAAAATATTATTAAAAAAATATTAATATTCTTTCAATTTTTTCTTTTTTTTTTTTTTGATTTTGTATTTTTGCTAATACTGAAAACTTAAAAAACATTTAATAAATTACAAAAAAAAAATAAATAAAAAAATATTACATATATTTAAAAATATAAATTATAATATACACATATATAATATTAAATTTAATTTTATTTAATTAAATTTATTTATGTTTTGTTTTTTTTTTTTTTTTTTCGTATGTAATTTTGTGTTCAGTTTTAATGAATTTTTTTTTTTCATATGTGTTTTCATTGCTCAAGCCGATCCTGCTTCCATTTTGGTTTTTGGGATTGTTTTTTTTTTTTTTTTTTTGAAGTTATTAAATTATTAATTATTAAATAAATATGATAAAAAATAAATGAATATAATAAAAAAATAAATATTTAAAAATAATAAATAATAATGAAATTTAGTACAAAAATAATCATAAAAAAAAAAAAATTAAATTAAATTTGCAAGCATTAAAAAAAGTTAAAAATTTATTAAAATTAAAATGTTGGAAGAGAATAATAGCTTTTTAGTTGTATAGATCAGAGGTCTTCAAACTTTATAAAGTAGAATTTAAGAAAAAAATTGGCAATTTTTGTTTAGTTCATCGCATGGTAAATTCATAAAGTCATCTTTTAAAAATGTTAGATACAGTACTTTTACTCTAGGCGGTAGACATATAAATATCCTTAAAATTTGAACCGCAACAGATTATATCTGATATATAAATATCTCGCGTATATTATTAAGATTCATAAAATTTTAGAATTACAAAAGGATATAAATATACTTTTTCGGTTTGTGTTAAGTAAGAAATTACTTTATTATTAAAATGAGTCATGCTGGAAAATCTTTTATGAAATTATTTTAACCGTAGTTAATTTAAAAAAAAAAATTTCAGTGGTGAAAAACATTTGAAGGTTTTACACTATTAAATGGAAATTATATATATATATATACATATACATATATTAACTTTTTTAAGACTGAATGAATGAACGAATTTTATAATATTTTATAAATATTTTTGAAAAATATTTTTGATTCAATGAAAAATGTATGATGGATGAAAATTTAAAGTCTGAAGACCATTACTGTTTTATAGTTATTCAGAAAGTTTATAAGAGAGAAAAATTGTAAGAACATAATATTATGTTTTCATTTGTTTTGTTTTTCTTTTTGTTTTTTTTTTTTTAATTATTATTTTTTTTCTGAATTAATTTTTAAATTAAAATATATTTTTATTTTTTAAATTTATTTAATTTTATTAATGTGTTGTTTGTTGTTTTTTTTTTTTTTTTTTATGTTTTATATATTATAATTAATGATGTTTTTAATGGATTCTATTTATGGTGCAAGAATTTTTTTTTTTTAAATAAACAATTCCTTAACAATGTTTCATTTAAAAATACAGATTTTCGAATTTGTATCTTTTTTTTTTTCAATTTAATTTCAATCTTTAAATAAATTCGAAAAAATATATTTTTTCCAGCCATTTTTATTAAAAAAAAAAAAAAAAATAAACATACATTTAGTTTTTTTCTTTTTTTTTTTTTTTTGTTAAGAAATTGTTGTTAAATGTTAATTATTTTTTGTTTTTGTTTTTTTTATATTTTTATTTTTTTTGTATTTTATGCAAATTAAAATTAAATTTAAATAAAAAAAAGAAATATCTGAAATTATGAATGTATTTAAAAGCAATTATTTATTTTATTAAATTGTATTTCGCGCCGACCCACATGCTTTAAACACAGGTCGAAAGTCCTTTTAAAAATATATCATCTATTATATATTAAGGTGGATTCACACGGTACAAAAATTATGTTCAACTTAACAAAACTTTTTTTTTTTTTTTTTTTTTGCAAATTATAGTTTAAATTTTTATTAATTCATTTCAGTTAATTATACTTTAATTAATTTTTTATTTTTGATAATGTATTAATGCAATGTATTCATGTTTTAAATTAGTGTGGGTCATTTTTGTGGTTAATTATATTGAATATAATGAATACTTCTATTAATTTTTTTTATTTTAATGTCTCGAATATTTTTTTTAAATACTTTTATCATAATTTTTTTATTTTTTTTTTCAAGTTCAATGAGAGGAAAATCTATTAGAAATTTTTTTTATTAATAATTTTGAAAAATATATTAATTAAATTTAAATATTTTTTAGGAATATATACATATATATATATAGTAAATATTAGGAAGGATTATAATGGTTATATTAGGAAGGATTTGTATATATAATATTATATAAATTATGCACGTTTGTTTATTTAATTTTAATTTTATTTTTTATTTTATATTTGCAAAAAAAAAAGAATAAATATGAGTATATATTTTTTTGTTTAAGGAATTTAATACGAATAATAAATAAATCGAAAAAAAATTGAATTTAGTTTTAAAATCCGTATAAAATTTGTTGCACACCACTATTTGTTCAGATTTAGAAATAGAAATTTTAAACTGAAACTAAAAATTTTTAAAATCTATAAGATAAGAAGTATGGATTGTGACAATTCGATAAATAAAATAAATTTAAACACCATCATTTCTGATTAAAAAGTAGAAACGCTAAATGTATACTTAATATTCAGAAAATTTTGGAATTATAAAAGAAAGATATAAAATGTAGTAAGAAACAATGGTTAAAATAGAAACTTTTTTTTTTTGTTTTACATTTTAGAATTTTTATTCTCATAAATAGTCTGATTACTAAGTAGAAACGCTACTAAATACTTAGTCTTCAAAACTAACTTTAATTTTATATAAAAAGAATAAATATTCTGTAAATTATTTAAAAGTCTTCCATTTAAAGCATTGTTAATTAATGGATTTTAGAGTTGAATCCATATAATTTGATCCTTATTTAATTTTTATGACTCCTGATTGGGTTTCATATGGTTGGAATTAAAACTTTACTACTGTCATAACAGTTGGCAGCACTGAAATTATTTCAACTTAACATTGTGGTGAATATTTTTAAAAATTGTGGTATATATTGAATGGATGCGTATTATTTTCTTAATTTATCCCGGATTTAAATATCTATTTATATTAAAATGTAATATTAATTTTAATTTGCGTTTTTTATTATTTTTTTTTTTTGTTTTTTTTTTATTTTGTTTTTAAAGTATTTATTTAAGACAGAAATTTTTGAAACCTTGAAAATTGAAAAAGATTGAAAAGTGATGAAAAATAAAGAAATGAAATATTTAAAGTTTTTTTTTTTTTTTTTTAGACTGATATAATTGTAAAGTGCATTATAATAAGTATTTAATTAAAAAAAAAAAGATTAATAAATAAATAAATAAATAAATAAAAATTTAATATGTACTTATTTTTTAGAAAAAAAAACATTTTTGTTTTTTTTTTTTCAAAAATAAAATAAAATTTAAAAATAACCTGAATCTGAAGAACTAAAATATGAATAAAAACTTGGATTAATTGGTACAACGGAATAATAAAAATTGGAAGCTGGATCTGGCGCTACTCAGTCTAAGAAACCAGTATTAACTAATTTTTCCAAAAAGAATTTAACATCACCCAATTCAGAATCTTTAATACCAAGTGATTTTAACATTCCTAAATCACCATTTTCAACTGCCATAAATACAGATCGTAAATGTTCCAAATCAGATCTGTAAGAACAAAAACAAAAAAAAAAATAAAAAATTCATTAAAGTAAATATATAGTGATAAAATTAAATCATTCCAAATGTATTATTAAAATATCCGGTTTTAGGGCAAAAAATTAAAAATAAACTTAATATGATGACTAAATTGAGGAATTTTGTCTAACGATCCGTAAAAAAAAAAACTAATGAATTGATGCAGAAGAGAAGGTATTGATACGTGAATGTCAATTTGATTTACTTTCTATGCATATATAATATAGAGTATAGGTATTATAATAATAATATGATGTTTGATTCTACAGGGTGTTACAGAAGAAATTAATAATTTTTATAAATTTTATTTTTTGTGTTATTTTAACTGTATAAAATCTAGTTTAAATATTAAAAACATTTTTGTTTCACAGATAAAATTATGGATTGACATTAAAATGATGACGTTATAGTTAAATTTTCAAAATAATATATAAAATATTTAAAGTTCTTAGAAAATCTATTTTCAAGTGGGTTAAAATTCAACCAGCACGTTTTGTTTTAGTTTTATGAAAACAAAAAAAAAAAAAAAAAACCAAAGTATACAAAATATTCATCTTTAATTCAAATCCTGAATATGAACAAATGGTTTCATTTTTCATATCTTTAACATATTACTTATTTATATTGGTTTATATATATCAATATATATGTACCTAACTACATATATCATTATAAGTATCATATAAACACTATGTACTAATGATGACCCTAAGCAAAAAATAAAAAAAAAAAGGAGAAAATGGTAATTTTTTTCTCCTATATCGTATTGAACCCACGTATGCTTTTCTTTTATTTTTTATTTCTAAAGGGAAATCTTAGTAAATGTTCCTTCTTTTTTTCACTTCTTAAATATTAAACGAACAGGTTCAGAAAATTAGGTTAAAAAAAAAACCATCGGAAATTTTCTATTAGAATCCAACGAAAAGATATCTATTGAATAGGTTGGTTAAATATAGGAAGAACAATAAAATTATTTCCTATTCAATCTTTTTAAAGTTTTCATATCTATAGTCTTTAATATTTTATAGATTTTGTTTTGTTCAAAATTTCAATTTAATTGAGAAGGAATACACAAAAAATATAAACATAAAAGAATACTAACATTTAGAACCATGAATACCTAAATGATTAAATTTCGGCTTTGGAGAATTGTTTAATTTTTCCAAAAAAATCAAAATTTTTTATTACCTCATAAGATGTAAAGCAGCACCAAAATCTTCAATTGTTTGTGATTCGCTTAAGGCAATAGCAACTTTTTCAACACCACCTAATGGTGCTAAAGCATCACGGGCTTTTGCACCAAATAACTTTTCCAAATAATTAGGTCCATGTGATGCAATTAAACTTTGTAGAAATGATGCTGTTTCCTCAACTGGTGGTCGTTTAGCTGAAAATAAAAAAAAATTTTTATCATAGTTATTTTATTATTATTTATCAAAAGTCAATTAAAAAGAAAATATTCCATTTCAAAAATTTTTGTAAATTATTCTCTGTTTAGGTAGGATAAAACATATTCAGACTTGGAACTTATTTTAACATGGTAATACACCAACTGTTATATAAAATTCAAGAATCTGAATGTCAGTAATAAGTAAACATTTGTTAAACCTAAACATTTGAAATTAATAAAATATTAAAACGACGAACCTTATTTTGGAAATACTTAAAAATTGACTTATACTCGTATTATAGCACTTTACTTATAAAAGAAAAATAAGTTACACTGATATTAAAATCAAAATATAGTTGAGATCTTAATATAATGTTAAGAACAAAGATGTATGAAAAACTCGAATCCACTTCTCTTGAACATAATCCTTTTGGAAAAGATATGTAAAATTTAGATATTATACACTACTCTAATTAGAAGGCTAAATTCTATTTTAAATTTTCTTAGAATTTTATATGCAAAAAAAAAAAATGTGAAAAATTAAGAGACACTCTCTTCAATCTTAACGATTATATATATATATATATAATTAAGCAAAGGTGCTAGCACATTTAAAAGCATAATCTTAAAGTTTTAATTTTTACGTTTCATTTTGAAAAATATGACTCAGTTTCATTTTTGGCAGATGACTCAGTTATGGGTGGCCAACAATAGAAAATTTCCAATTTTTTACCTCTTAAACAGAGGGACGTATAAAAATAGTCTAATGTAATTTGTGCTTATTTTAAAAGATCTTTCTTTTTTTAAAATTTCAAGGTTCTAACAAAAACGTTTCGGAATTATGAAGGAAGCAAAATCTTAAAAATATTATTTTTTTTTTTAACGTACCAATCAGTATTATGGCTTCTTTATCAGTTCAAAATATATTTACAGTAATATGAATTTGTTATCAATATTTTCCGAATTCGATATTAACCCCTTAATAGGAGCTTGTTAGGAGCTTATTAACCCCTTAATAGGACCCCAATCATAGGAGCTTATTAGTTTAATTGTATTTCATTTCAGCAAAATTTTAAAAGAATCGGGAACCCCTATAAATTAAAGTATAAGTCCAATTTTATTAGTTTTTAACGATTTTAAAAATCATTCAAAATCATGTATTGTCACCCAGAAGTAAACTGTATCCAAAATTTTAAGTCTCTACGGAAAAAAAGTGTACTTAAAATGCTTTTCTAGATTCAACATATCGAATCCAACATCGTAAGTTAAGGAAAAGTTATTAAAATAAAAATTTACTCTGCTTTAAAAAAAAGTTGAAAATATTTTTATTTTATCATAAACTAATAAAAATTTAATCTTATTTTCATTAAAAAAATGAAAATAATTCTAATTAAGCAGAAAAGAACTTCTAATTAAATAATATATAATCAAATAAAGTTATAAAATATTGTTAGAATGTGTTATTTTATTAATAAATTATATTGATATAAGAGAACCATATTAAGACTAAACAAGATAAACACCCCTCTACATAATTACCAAAAAGGTAAATTGATAAAAAATCAATAAAATTTTAAATTACTAAAAAATAAATAAATCCTCTATAGTATGTATATATATTTATAAAATATCCTGTGCACTCACATACGATACAATAAATGTATAATGCAAAATTATGCAAATTATTGATTTAGTTTAATAATAGTTAAAATTTATTGAGTATATTGTTATATTTGAATTATAAGATAACTAAAATTTTCCTTTTGATATTTACTTTTCTGATTTATGGAAAGTTTATTAATAAAAACCGGAAATATTAAAGAAGGAATCAAAGTCTTATCATAAAAATAATTTAAATATTATAGGAAATAATAAATTTCCTACCCACCAACTTGGAATGATACAATATGGTAATATGCATTTTAAACATTAGTGGGGAGCAATTAAACAATTTAATGTGCCTATTACAGGTGCTACTTTTTCTGTCGAATCCGAGTAATTTGAGGTGACAACACTAATTGCTATTACAACTGTCACAATCCGACTGCAAAATGTGACTCAGCTGTCACCTATAAATTGTATGTGATTGGATAGTTTTTTGTTTGTCGTCTCAGTTTGTTTTGAAAAAAATTTTGAAATTTAAATATTTATTATGACTTCTGAAAAGAAAAAAACGTCAAATGTAACTTCAAGCGAGTTTTCCTGTCAATGTACATTAAAAATGCTTCCAGAAATTATTTGGAGCCGGATGGTTGCCAGATGACAGTTTTAATACTAAAATAAATTTCGTCCGAGTGACTAGAAGTGACTGAAAAAACCGAGTGACACCTGTAATAGACACATTAATGTTATTACGTTTTATTTTATTTTAAGTGCGTCCCCTATCACTTTGGTATATTGGTACATACAATGTGATAGGGAAGTAAGGCCCGCTTATCATTCGCCAGTACAGTGATGTTATTACGTTGTAAATATTTTTTTCCTTCCACTCTAATAAGTAGTTTAAGGCATCTACTAGATATTATTTATATTACACTAAACTTTAGTTGGTCAAATTATTATTTTTGCTAAGGCATTCATTTTCCGCCTGTGTACATATTGTACAAGATTATGAAACACAAAAATTCTTCGGTCATAAGTATCTGCGGTACTACAACTTCAGTTTTAAAAACTGTTAACGCCATATAAAATAGAACCACAATTTTCTAAAACTTTTAGAAAAACTAAATTTTCGATATTTTTGTTCACTTGTTATTGAAAACGTAAGTATAAGTATCTAAAGTATACCCTAATTTTATTAGTAATCGTACTGGTAATATTAAAGTTATAGCTCAAAATTCAAGTCTTTATGAAAAGTGTATATTTAAAATACTTTTCTAGATTCAGCATTCAATTGACCATAGTAAGTTAAGAAAAAGATATTAAATAAAACACTCTGCTTTAAAAAACTACAAAAGTTTTTAGCACATTTCCATAAAAGTGATTAACCATTACCTTCTTTCGAACCATTACTTCTACACCATTAAAGATAGAGCAATGATATTTTAATCATGGGTAAGTCTCATAAAAAATTAATGTTTAGAACAACTTTTTTATGTAGCCCCATCTAAATAAAATGTGTATATTTCAAGTTCTGTGTATATCTATATCCCCATCTATTTAAATGTGTATATCTCAAGTTCTGCTGCTTGAAAACATAAGTATAAGCAATTTTATAATAACCTGATATAACACTGCGAGTTAATCTAATAAGAATCTCTTAGAATCTTAAGAGAATCCAAAGAAACTAAGCCTCTGTTTCATTATCTTAAATTTTTTAAAGATGGTGGCATAAATCAAAATAAATCAAAAGAAGGGCATTCAGGATGTTCCCTATTGCAGAATATTTTTGTACATGTGTATATAGGAGGAATTTTATAGTTAAATTTTATTACACGCTTTTTATAAAATATTTGTGTATATGTATATGTGAGATTCTAAATTAAAATGGATTTTATAGTTGGGATGACAACTTCCACAATTGAAAGTGCTTAACATTAAATACTCGATTTTGGAATATTTTTTAAGACAATTTTTTGTTTGGTTTTTTTTTTGGAATTTCGTATCCAACACATTTTTCTAAACAGATAATAAAAGCCAGTTTTATATTTGACAGGAAACGTTGTTCTTATGGTAAAGAAATAAAGAAATAAAAAATATTGGAAAGGTGTTAATAATCCAATAGTAATTTCAAATAAATTTGGTAATTTTATCAGATCACCATTCAAAAGTTGTGCCAGCTCTTTCAATAATTTGTTTTATATTGAGTAATTTTTAAAATCTTTATTTTTTTTTTTAATTACGACTACTTTTTTATTGTCCTTTCAAAAGCAGTTTATTTATCAGAAACTTTCATCATATATATACGTATTATACATATATCTATAAATACTTAATGACAATAAAAAAGGATGAAAATTAAATATGTATGAAAAAAACTGACTATATTTGTAAAGATTCCATGTAAATATCCTTTCGTATTTACTAGGCACAAATAAATTCTATGAATAAACATTTATATCAATATATAGTATAAATATATATATAAATATGTATATACAGTTTTATAATAGGTCATCCTGTTAAATAAACTTTTCTTTTTTAAATGAAAAAAAAATTAAAGGTAAAAAAAAGGTAAAATTTTATTTTAAATAAAATAAAGCTTAAAAAAAATGAAAAAAAAATTTATGTATTTTCATCGCACTGGAATTTATTTAACAAGAGGCCTCATATTTAGTAAATTAAACTTTGATCTAAAATACAATGGTCTAACTCTAAATCACGTTATTTTATAGTTAAATTTTGTCCCAAAAATCCTGTTGCTTAAAACTTTGAATGGAAAATTTACTTTTTTATTTTCTTACAAATTAACATAAATGAGAGGTCACATTTTCTCATAAGTGTATAGTATATATATAATATGCCAAATGTTGCATCATTTAATGACTGCATGTAGAGTAACTGCACCAGGAAAACGCAGCACTGCACTGGTGTGTTTGTTTAATTTTAGTTTTTGTGTTTTTTAGGATATGTATAGGCTTTGTTGTTTTTGATTTTGTAAAATAGATCGGTTCAGTTCTTTATGTTTCTTCACCTAACAATTAACTAAAACCAGTCTTCCTTCGATCTTATTATTAATTGTAGCACATTTTATTATTAATTGTAGCACATTGTCGTACTTTAGGTTCCATATTATATGACCAAAAAAAGTTACTTTACAACGTTTAACTATTTAATTAACTTTATTTTGACTATTACATGAAATAAAGGCTGGTAAATTTTTAAAACCGAGTTTTTTTTCAGACTTTTTGATTTACAAGATACATTCACCATTAAAATAAGTTGTACATTGTTTCTAGGTAGTTTCAAAGATATGATGACAGACACTCTAATTGAGAATTAGATTTTTTTTACTCGAATAGTCTTAAGTGGATTTTGTTTGAACTTTTTTCTTAATTTTTATTTTTTGACTGCTCTGTTATTATTAGTTCTTACAAAAAGCTAGCGGTTACATGGTATCTTTTTGAACACTTAACCATGAGGAAATCTACTGTTTTTTCAAGTCCTTCCAGTTTGTACATTCTCTCTATTTACTAATGTGTATAATAAATTATATATAATACAAAATAATATTTTTCAAAATTCTTTTTAATTTAAACTCCGTAGGGTAATATAAGAAGTTTTAGACCAAATTGTATTAGAATAAAGTACTTTTTAGATTAACTGGTTATCATTTTATCATAACCACTATATCAATCACAGTTAAAAATCTACATATGAACTTTTCATACAGTGAACAACAAACCGTTATTTAAACATAATTGAATTTAGTGAAAGTGCTGTATGAAAACAATACGAATAGCCTTTTAGTTAAATTAAAATGTTTTTTATGTAAAATTCATTATAAAAAAAAACTGTGCCCAGCAAACAAAAAGTATGCAAATTTGTATAGATGCGTGTGTGTATATTTTTATAAATATAAATTAAACTAAGTGTCTATTTTGCTATTAAATTAAATGATTTAGAAAAATCACTCTTTACATATTATAAGAGAAGTACAGTTTTAAAAGGTTTTATATCCATATTCCGTACGAATATAATTCTAATAGTATAATCAAGTTGCTATTACGTTTGTGACACAAGGGAGGAAAGAAAACAAGATATAGATATGGAAAAGTATAATATATGCTTGTTCAGGATTAAATCGAAATCGAAATCAAAATTTTACTTTTTGTGTTTTTCTTTCTGTAAGATAACTCAAAAAATTGTGGAGTTAGGATTCTTTAATTTTTATCATTTTGTATATTTATATAAATGACAGTTTTTTTTATATGTAGTTCGACCGATGACTTCAAGAAGCTATATCATTCTTTTTTTTATGAGAAAAACTCTAATTAAATTAGATATCAGACTTTGTCAAAATAAGTTAAGTTTTATATAAATGGCTTTTTTCAAAATTTGGGTAGTGTATAATGCAATAATGCAACAAATTCGGGTAATTATCATACAACTTAATTTTTTTTATATAAGCACAACTCAGTGTTTATATAAGATGGATATTTAACATTTTGTCAAGCAAAGTTAAGTTTTATTCCAACAGCTTCTGCAAAATTTGTGTAGTCTAACAAAAGAAGTTAGAATTTCTGTGAAATTTATATGCTAAAGTTTTAGAATGTATTTAAAAACTGGACATCTGAAATTTTGTAAAAGATGATCAAGGTAATCACTTCAATAAAATTTTTTTGGTTTTCTGTAATGTGCCCGAGTGGGTGTCCTATTATTCCGAAATTTATATAATTATGTCTCGTGGTAATTAATTAAGTTGTATTTCTGAAATTTTATAAAAGTTCATTAAAATTATCACCTAGCATAATGATACATTTTGTTCATTCAGATATCCTAAAGTTGACACAGTCAACTATAAACTCTTCAACAGTTTTTAAGTCCTCAGTTTTGCTATTAACTAAACATTTTTTTGTTGAAAGTTTTTATCTTTTAATTTATTTTTAAAAGAAATAAAAAATACATAGCAATGTTTTTTTTCCAATTTTTTTTTATAATTGTTTTAAGTCTAACATTATTTGAAAAGAATTATTGTGAGTTTCGAATTTGTTACTAAACTTTAAGATTTATCATTTTAAATCAAATGAATTTTTAAATTTCGAAATGAAATAAAGAGATATTAAACTTAATTTACGAAATAAAATTTTAAAAATTAAATTGAACCACACAATCAAAACATTGTATAAACTTACTGTGCATCTTAAAATTTTTTTACGCTAATTGCTGCCACATTGAAAATGTTTAGAACCATAAAATTGGAATTTATTTTACGAAAATGTAATATTAATATGAAAATGTAATACCAAAACAGTAGATTTGATATTTCAGAGCTTATTGAAAACGTAAACGTTAAAAGTTGATTAACTTTCTTCCCTAGCTGCGTAAATAAACGTCATGACTACGTTAATAAGTAATATCAGCCGCAGGCAACTCAATATATTGACATTTTTTTTTTTTGACAGTACTAGCATCATGGCCACCCAAAATTCCGTTTCATTTTAGCAGTGGCTTTATAAATAGAAAAAACAAGTCAATTAATCAATTTAAACAGTGTTGGCTACTCAATGTCAATGCAAAAATAGATTAAATACCTATATTTAAAGTTTGTTTTTATTTTTAATTAAAAATAGATTGTAAAAGTCTTGGGAATACGTAAAAGATACCAAGTAAAGTCAATTAGCGTAAGCAAAACCAATTTAAAAAGAGTTTTTTTTTTTAAAAAAAGGAGCAAAAAAAAAAAAAAATATTCTAATGTAAACCAGAGTTTTTATTAAATTTTAACTATTTGATGAAACCTAAGTTTCGCAAAATATTCAAACAATATACACATATCTATCTGAAAGATACCTGACGAAAATAAGCAAAATATGGAAGAAAAAATAAAATGAAAAGCTTTTCTTTTTTTTTTTTAATTAAAAAGTAAAAATCAACCGACCGAAAGTTTCAAAGATTTTCATAAAAGGTTTTCATTTTCTTTAAAAAACTAACAATGGTTAATAACATTTATCATAGATTTTGGGAATTGTGAAAAAACAATAAACATTTATAAGAACTATTGTATGAATTGAGCAAAGATTGCATGCAATAAATATTTCACTAAAATAAAAAATTTGCATATATGAATGCAAATTTCAGTTAAGTATATCCGTATATGATGTTGAAATAGTCTCGAAAAGGAGACTTTCAAATTAACTATAGATTTGGAATACTGAACAAGGGTTGACTATAATATAAAAAAAGATAAGTTGATGAGAACTGAGAAAAGAGAAGAGAAAAAGAGAAAATATCAAATATAATAAAATAACAGGAGACCAGGAATTAATGCTCCAGACAATAAAATCGAATCTATGTAAAAAAAAAATTATTAATTAGAGCTACCGTCTGCAAGGTTTGGTTAAATTTCTACGAAGCTCGGCCATCAGCATGCCAGACGTTTGCTTTTGTAGGGAGCTTTATTTCTGGTTGCTGAATAATGCGTATTATTCACTATTGCGTTCACTGGCTCTAATTTTTAGCACATTTAAAAAATATGAAAAATTTACTTATTAAACTGTGTCCGTTCGTCTTATTTACAAAACTTCTACAACTTTTTTATGTATTTATGGAGTTACACCTTCTCAAACTTTGAAAAAGCTCTACAATTTAAAAATACCAAGTGACATGATATTTTTTGAAATTTTATAAATAAAATTGAAAGTTATAAAATTTTTTAAAATTTACTATTTAAATTTACTGTTATCTGAAAAAAAACAATTTTACTTCTTTAATATTTCCCCAAGGATTTCAGATAGAGCCTTCAAATTTTCTTGAGAAGAAAGATTTTTTAGAAGTAGTATAAGTTACATGATAAAATTAACTATAGATGTTTTTGTCCCACCCTCTGTTTAAGCTGTGCTATTAATGATCATAAAATTGAAATTTTGCTGCTTTTAGAAATCAGCTCTTATTTTGGTAGGCTTTTTTTTTTTTTCAAAATTTAAACTCAAAAATTAAAACACTATGTTTATACATATTATAGTAACCGATTTTTTTGTAATTATAAAGGGTTAAGCCTTAAAACAGAAGAATGTGTTTCTTGGCATGTTTTATTAAGTGTCTCTTGGTATATTTTGATGCAAGTCACAATATTATTTTTAAATCTAAACTGTTTGTCTCATGGAAAATATGAGCTTTCAAAAAATCTTTGATGTCAGCCTTATTTATCAAAGGTTTAATGAATCTTCACATATATGTATAGAAGCACTTGATAATCGATGTGAAAAACTTTTAATTACCTTAATTACACCTATAAGCATATTAAATTGGTTTTTGTTACTTTTTTTATTTAGAATATCTGTATTTTAAATGAATTCTCATTTTATTGTTTCCCCAAGTTAAGTTTGTTCTATAATTTAAATTCTTTAGAAATACCTAGTCTTTAAATAAAATGACAAACTATTAAACTTCAACAAAAAATGACAAAATAAAAAAAAATGAAAACATTTTTAAACTTTAACAATTTATGTTTTATAAAAACAACCAACACTTTTTTGTTGCTAAGTATGTTGTTTTTTTATAAAAAGTTTTATTTTCACTGCTCTTTTAATGTTTTTTTTTTTTTTATATATTGTTCCTATATATCTAAAGTTTCTAAACCTCGAGAAACTAGGAAAAGAAAATATTGAAAAACTTGAAAATGAATATTGAAAAGAGTATCGTTTACTAATAAAAAGTTTAAGTCCTCGTACACTTTATTAGTAAATATTTGAATTGGCATCGTATACAAGGACAATAAGTTTTTAGTGTGAATGCTCCTTTTTACTGCTTTTTTTTTTTTTGAAAAAGTTTTGTACCTCATGAAATTGCAATTTAAAATTCATAAAAAAAAAAAAAAAAACAAAATTTGTAAAAAATTGAGACATTTTATTAAAAAGTTTACAATTTTTTCAATTTATAAGACGAGTTTACAATACGTTTTTTTTTTTTTCGTTTTTTCGTTTTTGCAATAAATTGATGAAATCATGAATTATTGACTCCTTTTCACATTTATGCAACAGATTTACCAAGTACTTAAAGTCTGATCGAATAATTTGTTTTTATTTCGATTTAAGTTAAAAAAAAAAAAAAAAAAAAACAAAAAAAGATTAATTTAAAAGGGATTTAAAAATAAGAAAAAAAAAAAAAACTTTGAAGAAAATAAAATTTTTTACGAAATTGCAAAAGAAAAAGTTCTAAACCACTTTTGAGGAAAAAAAAAATTGGAATTAATAAAAAATGGATTACCAATATGAACAACGTAAGTAATAAAGTAATTTTTATTATATATTTTCTGGTTAATTAAAGTTTTTTAAGTTTTATATAATTTACACAAGGTTAATAAACGAGGAGGTTATTCAATAAAGGACGTGATTTGAAAATGAATTAGATGTAAAATCTGAATTCAGAGTGTGTCTAAAAAAAACGACATTATTGAATTACTACACTATACCCTACACTATTTTAAGTTTGTTAAATTTTTTTTTTTTCAGTTTTAATAGTTTAAATTAAATTTTATTCAAAACTTTTATTGAATTAAGGTTTTTAAAAGAGTTTTTTTTTTTAAGTTTTATTAATTTTCTGTAAATTTGTATGAATTGCTTTATTAAAATTGTAAAATCTTCTTGTATTTTTGACATATACCTAATATGTATACTGTATGTAAGCCTGAAAATAAATTTTTGTTACAAAGTGCTTTTGTAGTTTTCTTAGAGGCATAAATTTTTAAACATTTGTTCGAAAAACTCTAAGTTACTTAACAATAAATCAGTTAAAAGTTTACAAATGTTGATTCTTGACGTGATCAAATAATAATTATTAAGTTCAATTAAGATTTCGGGGTCCTAAAATAAAATAAAATAATTAATCATTACCTTATTAGTATATTTTTAAAAATGAAATTGAAAAATTTTGCTTATTAACTTCATTTTAATGGAGAAGTTTTATTAACGCCGTTCGTCTATTTATAAAACTTCTCCATTATTTAAAATGGAGGAATTAAATTTTAAATACGGATAGGTGTTATAAAAAAATTTTTGTTTTGTAGAAGAAATTTTTTATGGAGGCTCACCAATTACGAATCTATCTTTTATATTTAAAGTTTTACTGATTGTGCATTAAGTTTTACCTCACATAACTACGAATCTAATAATATATGTTTATATTTCAAGTTCTAATGAACAAATTTTTCAATTTAAAAACTACAAACGACAGGACATTTTTTTTAGCTTTATAAATCAATAAAAATTGTATAATTTTTTGGACTTTCGAAATTTTATGATTTTACATTATTACCATTATGGCGACACCATAATTTTGCAAAATTGCCGTATCGACAGAACGCTTTCAATTAGAATCTCCAAATTTGAGGACATGGGGACAAGATCTCTGAGAATTAGCATAAACTACTTAATAAAAAATATTAGTAAAATAATATAAATACTTCGCTATGTTTATAAAGTATTACTCCTAACTCAAAGTGGGAAAAAGAGCTTTACATGTCTTTTAATTAATAAAATTTTCTTAAAAGCTAAAGAAAACGCGTCTTGATTTTTCAAAATTTTACATTCATATAAAAATCTAAGAAAATTTAAGAAAATTTTAAAATTTCGGTGCAAGTTACAATATTCTTAACTGTTTTTGGTAACTTTTGAAAAATGGACACTTTTAAAAAACTATAGGTAGGTAATCTTTTACTTTTACAGGCAGCAGTCTTATTTTAATATATTTTGGCGTATTTGTTTAATACATTTACGTTAAAATCCTTCAATGTTATAATAATGAAAAACTTTAAAATTTTTTAATTAAAATTTTGTTAATAAATTAAAGATTTAAAAATTATAATTTTAATTAAATATTAAAACAGTATAATTAATTTTGTAATGTTGTAAAAATAAAGTTTTAATTTTATTTATTAAAATTTATATTACGTATATATAACACTATTAAAAATATACATACGTCATATATCATATAAAAATAATAAATAATTTCCTAAAATCATATATTCACTATTTTTAAATTCTCTTTAAAGTTTTAATAAAAATTTTTATAACTCTAAAAATATAATTTAAAAATAATTTCCTTTTTTTTTGTTGTTTTTTTTTTTTTTGTTTTCTTTACTAACCTGCAGTACAAAGTCTCATATCTTCATCATAACCATCTGAACAGTCTGGTGCACCATCACATAGATACTGAATTGATATACAGTTACCATCGCCAGGACATTTAAATGGTTCATATGGATGACATGCATCTGTAATTATAACAAAACAAAGAAAAAAAATAACATAAATTTAATTTAATTATAATATATAGAATGTACACGTTCACAGTTCACACATACATTTACTGTTTTACATCAAAAAGGACTAAAATAAAATATTTGAAAGATTGTTTTTTTTAGAATACATATTATATTTTTATATATACATATTCATAGTAACGACTAACTAATTTAAAATTTAGATAAAAAAAAAAATAAAAACAAAAAAAATTTTTTTTCGAACATGAAGGGTTGTTCTCAGTAATGAAAAGAGTTTTTTTTTTTATTTTAATAGTTAAAAAGTGAATTTTTATGATTATTTGTTTCTTTTTCTTTTTCTTTTTGTTATTTTTCTTTTTTTATTTTGCTTTTTTTTGTTGTTTTGCGAAAACTTTTATAATGGATACTAAAATGGAAATGTGTGTAAAAAGATACATAATATTTATGTAAACAAAAAACCCTAAGGTATCTGGACAATGTTTAAAAAAAAAAAAATTTTTTTTTGTTTTTTGGTTTTTGTTTTCATTTTAATACAATTTGTTACAACTTTAAGAGATCTGATAAGTGAATGAACTTTTTGGGTATTTTCAAGGTATTGGTCAAGACAGTTTTATTAAATAACATACAACCAAATATCCGACAAAAAAATTTAATTAAATTTGTTTAATTTTTCAAGGAGGAAGGAGCAGGAGGCTGAAGCAAAGAATATGGGACATGGTTAAAATTTTGTTGTAAAATTTGTTTCAATAATTACTTGACAAGTAGATATGTTATTAGATACTTTGGGGATTTTTCAATGTACAATATCAAAGTAAATGAACTTATGTACTACCCAAGATGCATTATAAGTGATTACAGAATTTTTTGTGATTGAAAATATCCTTATACCTACAGATTTATAATTAAACTATCAATATTATAAAAAAAGTATAAATAAATTTAAGAAGCTAACAATTAGGGGTTTTTACCTTACTATGAAAGCCAGCGTATCATAATTCTGTTTTATCAAAATCCTGATTTTTAAAAATCGTGTTGTTTGAAATCATGTTTTAACATTCTGTTTTTGTTTTTAAATTCTGGAAAAAGTGTATAATCCTGATTTCGACCTCAATTCTAAAATCCCTCCTGATTCAGAATCCCACATATACATATATATAAATATTGTGAAAAAGCGTACAACCCTTATTTTGAACACAATTCTAAAATCCACACCAATTATTTTTTTACATAGATAACCGGTGAATTTTTAAAAAACAGGTTTTAAAAAAGAAATAGGATTTTAAAAAACAGGATTGTGATAAACCGTCTTTCGATACGATCCCACTAACAAGATTATTGATAACTTGTAAGGAGTAAAATTAATTTTAAAAGTTAATATTTTGTTTTTAATAAGGAAAGGATAAATATGTAATACGAATGTTCGTAAAATTTTTCTAATTATTCAAACATGTTTTTTTACCACAAACCCCATAAAAGTATTTGTTCTGTTACTGAAAACATTGACTCGCCTATTATAATACTCCTCTATATTATTTAGCTACAATGTTTTACCTATAATTTTGCTTCTCTTGTAAATTTATTAAAGTTATATTTTTTTTTTTTGGATCTCCTTACAAAGTAATTTTAATTTTAAAGTCTTTTTGTAGAAAATATAGATTGAAATACAAAGCATTACGAACTGTTATTAAATTTAGAATATATTCTTTCTAATTTGGAATATTTTTGAGGATTAACAAAGTTTATCTAAAATGCAAAATAAAAATGATAGCTAATAACCCAAAATGTAAATTAGTTATTTATACTTTATCATAAAAAAAAAAAAAATAACATAAAAATATAACATTTGAATTTCCATGAAAATTGGACCTGTGATAGTATTTAAATAGGGGAGGTTTTTTTTTAACGTTTGTTAATTTTTTTTAAAAATATACATACATATATATGTATATTTGTTTTTTTTTTACATTTAATTGAAGTCATTTGTTTAATAATGTAAATTACTTGTTAAATGTTTCATAAGTTCAAGGGTGAAATTTTGTATAATCTGATATGAAGTAAAAAAAACTTTTAAGGGTACATTATCTATAAAAAGATATTAACGTTTAAAATTGTTCAATTTTCAAAAATTTAACAAAATCATTAAAAATTTTAAATTTATTTCTTAGGGGCCTCGGTGACCTATAGTGGGTAAGAGCGTATAAAATACGCTGTAAACACCGAGGGAGTGTGGATTCGAATCCCACACACGTCATAAGAGTTATTCCCCCTTACGACATTTACAGCCACGCCTGAACAAGAAAGGCTGTGTAATTTCCTGTCCACATTTATGTGGCAGAGAAATACATTAAAAAAAAAAAAAATTATTTCTTATTAAACAAAATCATTTATGTATTAAAGATGGAGTTTATGTACAGTTAACCGAATGCTAAATTGCAAAACGCCATCTTGTCTAATGTCTTTTGACAAAAGGGATATTTTTCAACTTGATTTGATATAATGAGAGACTTCACAAAAATCTACTTGACAAACATTAAAATGTATTAAATGTAAATGTTGTCCCCTCCCACTCAGGCTTTCCAGAAAACGAAAAGACAGATAAATTGGCCGAATCTGCAGACCCCAGCTGTAGATTTAAAATCAAGAGGACTAACCCTAATGTGGTTATAAAGCCAATAGGATTAACTCATTCTATAGTGAAACAAGCGACTGATCACTAGAATAAATCCAAGGCTAAAGAAGCTGAGACGAGTTCTGAGACGAGTCGGACAGAAAACAGACCAAGAGAACCTTAAACTAATCTGGGCAGACCTCAGTTTCTATAACGGAATCAGAACAGGCCATATGATGATGAGGGCATATGCTGAAAGAATAAATAGAGTCGTCATAGAAATGTGTAAAGGTTGTGGGAAGGAGTCAGAGACGGTATCACCCGTACTTTGCCAATATCTTACGCTAGAATTCCAAAGTGAAGGAACTCTGGATGAGGAATATATTTTAAAATTTTAAAAATTGAAATTGTTAACGAAGAAAAACTCTTTACTCTGTAACACTTCTTTACGTGGTATATTATACGCTTTAAGGGAAAAAAGTGCAAATAATATATTTTATCTGTTTCTTTTTTGAAATTTGTTGTTAATAACAATTAGAATAAGATTTTTATAATTAAATATAATATTATCAACATTAACAACTAAAAATTGCATAGTAATTATGTTAATTATAAATATTTTTTCGATCTGTTCAATTAAGCGAAAAAAAATAGAAAGAACTTTTAGTTATCCTTTCTCAAGGATGAAATAAAAATAAATTTAAAAATTTAATATAACGTAATTTATATGTATAAATAAACCCTGCTGCGTAAAATAACTTACACTATTGAATTCGAAGCATTTTAATCCAAAAAAAAAAAAAATCAGAATTATCCACCACATAACCGATCACAGGAGCAGGAAAACTTAACATTTGTTTTTTTAATATAGGGTTATTTACATTATATAAAAGCTACACATTATTTAAATATATATTTATATGCCTATACATATTTATGGCTATATTATCTGTATATTGTACATTTTATATACCTATTATCTATATTATATGTACATTTCATGCACAAAATTATAAAATTAAGAAAGAAAGTTTCCACACAAAATAAATAGAAATATGTATAGTAAAAATGACTTAGGAAAAAATCTTGTGAAAATGAGGACGAACCTAAAAGTTTGTCAGATCAAAAAGTATTCTATGAAAAAGTTGTTGCACTTTACTTGTGTAACAACTTTTACTTAATAATTTTTTTCATAATAATTTTCTGTTTCAAAATATGCGCAGAAATGTAAAAATGGTCCAATAGTAAAATTACACCTGAGGCTGCCTCATTTCTACCAAAAGTTTTTAAATTCGAGATATTTTCGTTTAAATATTAAGTATGATATTTTATCGAACTCGGTTTAGCCATTTGGGCTGTGGACGTGCCCACAAACAGACAGACATACACCAGTCCAAAAACATTTAATTTAGGTTTCTATGTATAGGGGAAATGTATATAATATATTATGCAAGAATTTCAGGTTGAAAATTTTGGTGTCATCACAATATCTTTCTTATACATTACCATATTGTATACGATCTGTAAAAAGTAGGTATGGTGGCAAGTTTCAAAATCTACTAAAGAGAATATTTTTCTTAAATAGTTCAATTCTTAGGTTTACAAAAATTTTGTATACAAAATACATATTTATTTATTTTCACCAGTTATTAATAACTGGTCAAAATTTGGGAACCTTTTCCACTAGGATGTGGTTCTTAAATACATATTGCTAAAAGAATTTTGTATATGCTGGTCACTTGCACTACGGAACTTATTGCGTAAGAAGTTAGTAAGATTTTTAGATTTTTAAAAAGACAATTTTCCAAATGTTATAAAATAAGTTTAATGTTGATTTATTTTATACGTGGTATCACTACCTTATCTTTGTAACTTATGTTGAAAATTTTAAGAAAAAAAAGTACAAAACTAAGTTACAAAATAAAATGTCAATAAGGTTATATTAACGCCTAAATTATCTAATAATATCGGAGGTTCCAATCAATTGTTTGATTTAAATTTAATTAATCATTATTTTTTTTTTCCTTTTTTTTAAACCTTACTCTTGGGAACATAGGGTCTGCGCTAGCCATATCTATCGAATTCAGTTTGCAAATATTACTATGACATTTTTCCAAGGATATATTAATTTTATTTAGCCTCAGAAAAACTTATTTGTCGCCAGATGTTATTTGGACGATCACGTCTTCTAGTGCCTTGTAGATTCCACCCTACGGAGATTCTTGCCATAGCAAGAATGTCCGTAGGGTGGAATCTGACTGACTGTTTTCTAAGTGTATGATATATTCACCTCCATTTTCGTTAGTTGTTTCGCATTATTTGTTTCAAAACTAATGTTATAATTTAACAAACATTAAATTAGTTAATTGGAAAAAGTTTTATTATAGGTATTTAATTACATAAATTTTTTTATTAAAGAAATTAATTTTTCAGTTACCTTAGATTAATGTCCCACAAACATTACGTGGGTCAGCTTGATGAAAATAATACTTTTTAATTGCATTATCAAACATTGCATTAGGAATTAAAAACAAAATATTAACTTTGGAATGAATGAAGCAATATAGTTAGTGTTTGAATATTTTGCATTATTTTAGTCTGGCAAATTTGGTTCTAAGATAGTTATTTCAACTATTGGTTAAGTATGAAAAATATAAAATAGAACACAAAGAAAAACACAAATAGAAATTATAAGGAGAGAAATTGGAAATCTGTCAAAGTTTTTATTTGATTGAAAACTTAATAACTTCATTATATCAATAGATTTATAGTCATCAAATATGTGAGGTAAGTATTAGTTGTCTTACAATTTTATAATTCAAGTTTTAAAAAGAAGATTAAATGAACCATTAGAAAAACTAAAACAAATGATTAATTTTATTGTAATAAAAAACTTCACATTTTAATTTAAGAGTGAAATTTCTAATCAGGTCAATTAGTTTTGCTTTTTAATATTTACTTTTAGATAAGAATTTTGGTTAAGAATTTTCTACACAAAAATCAACAAATTTAAAAGAAAACTTTAATCATTCTTTAAAATACAAAAAAAAAAAAATAAAAATAAAAACAAATTTTTAAAGATTTTCATTTCTATAATCTGGAAAAATTTATTTAAATCTTTATTTTCTTAAAAAAAACTTTTGAAAATTGAAAAACAAAATATGTACTCGAAACTATTCACTTTGGAATTGAATTGTAATTAAAAAGTTTTTGGTAATTTTTTATTTAATCTCTATTTTCATTTAAATTTAAACAAATATAAAATTTTAGAAAATGTTTCAAGAAAATTTTAGAAAATTTTATATCCTTTTTGAACAGTATAATTTTGATTTTATGAATTTTCATATTATTCCTGCAAAATAAAATAAAGTAAGAATAGTAAGAAATTGTTAAGGAAAATTTATTTTCCTTGAAAATTGAATTTATTAAAAAATTTAATTAACTATAGAAAGAATAAAAAATTATTTAATCTTCGAATTGTATAAAAGAAACAAAAACAGAAAAATAAAACAATCATATCTAAATTGAATAACTTAACGAAAACTAATTAATAACGCCACTATTTATTATCATCGTTAGTCTCATGATTATTTTTTTTTTTTTTTGTTTTATTTCATATATTATTTTTCCATTAGTACAAAAAAAAAACAAAAAAAAAAAAGATACATAGGTAATTAATTTAATTTCCCGTTTTTGAAAATAATTTTGTCCAGAGAGAGATGTACCAGAGATAGGATTTAGAATGAATTAGAGTACAAGAAAAATATTAACAGATAATATAAAACTTCCTATTTTACTTTTAATTTTCATCTCTATCACTTGATTTACCAAACAGATTCTATTAAATCTGTACCTTCAGTAAAGTGAGGTGAAAGTGTAAAGTGAAATTAAATTCATTTGTTAACAGTTTTTGTATTCTTCTTAGTAGATCCAAAATAATAAAGTTTCAGATCAATTATTAAACATATTTTAAGAAAAAACTTCAATCATTTGGCTCTTCTAATTTGACTTACAATACATAGTTTAATTTTTAGTTTCTTTTATTCAAATAGTAATAAGTTCTTTTATTTTTATATTCGAACAGAATTTGTTTTATAATATTTTTCTTACAATAGACATAAGGTAAAATTAAGGACTAAAGGAGAATTCGTTTCGTGATATAAATATGTATAGGGAATGTGGAACTATCTACCACTGCCAACGTTTTGGTGATGATTATATTTTAAATTTACAAAGGTTTAAAGAAAACTTTACGCTGAACAAAACTTCATAGAAAATTTAAATCTATTTTTATTTCCTAACAGAATTTTTCTTTGCTGAAATACAATAGTACTAAAGGTTTTTGCTATTGATGTAGAGATGTAGAGGAATCATGCTTGTTCCTATTCTCTATAACACTTTTTGATAATTCCCATCTGTCCTCGAAAAAAAAGATTAAACCGCTTTTCTATTTTATTAGGATTTTGATCCTGAAAATGATTATTTGTTTCAGTCTCTTCTACTCATTTTATTCTTGGCTTTAATACATTTACAAATTAAAAATTTTTTTTTTCTTTGATTTTTCAATTTGATTCTTTTATCTATTTAATATTTTACTAGTTGTCTATTTTTCAAATTAATATAATAAAACAAACTTTTTTACAGGTCTATTTTATAGCTTGTTATTTTATTGATTTATTTTTCATTCCTGCATTTTATTTATCCATGTCCTTTCTTACAACTAATAGTAAACTTTTCTAATGTACATTCATTCTTTCATTAAATCAATCATTCATTCAACTATCTGAAGTATTCATTATTATTCATCATAGTATTACTAAAGCATATACTTATACATGATATTCTTGAATTCCGGAAAAAAAACAGGATCAAAATTATAACATTAAAACTTAACTATGAACATTTCTATGCCTATCATCCCTATCATCATAATGAATAATTTTTTATTACTGCTTTTACTATGTAGGTTTTTCTAGAAAATTAGTCTTCATTGATAGACACAATAATTAGGATTAGGATATGTTGTATGTAAAGAACAATAATATGATTTCATCAACAAGATTTAATCGAATTTATTCTTCTTTAATTTTCTTTTACAGCATTATTCACATTAAATCATTTTGAAAGAATTATTTGATTTGGATATCAAGAGATTCAGTTTCCAGGAAGGAGGTCCAAGTAGTTGTCGTTACGGAAGTTTAAACTAATAACTAAAATAATAACTAATGATAACAGAAACACTATGTTATACAATATTATTTCTGGAGGTCTGTTGGTAAATTAAAATTGTACATAATAAAAAAAGGCATCCTTAAAAAAGGATACACAATAAATGGATTTAAAAATGTACAGTTTTTTATTAAAAATTTATTGTTGAAAAATTTGAAGGTTTGTGGTAGGTATATTTGTTTATTTTTGAATAAAAATAGTTCTCATTTTCACTTTAAATGTTTGGTTAGTCGTACAAAAGATGATTTTGTGGTTTGAGACTAGTATAAGATGATATAGTTATGTTGAAATTAGTTTAATTGTAAGTAGAAATAAGAGAAATTTATTTTTTCTAGGTTGCAATAGAAACTGATCCTGAAATTTAATCAGTAAAATTGCTTATATTGTCTCTAATTATATCATTTTCTTGTGCCTTTTTAAGGAATCCACAATTTAGAATTGTTTACATTAAAATATAGTGAAATGTGACAAAATTGATCATATAATTGAATCGCTAGATATACGAAAGATACACACTACACAGATATGTATTCTAGAATATTTTGAGAAGGAACAGAAATAAAATTAACTAAAACCCTATCAGAAGGAAAAAGTGAAGTTGTATAAAGTTAATTCAATATAGTTAAAATGCGTGCTTAAAAAGGAATACGTTGAAAAACTATAATATGGTAGAAATGTCCTTTAATACAAATATATTAAAAATTATTAAAAAATTTTATGTGGTTCTATTAAAAGAAAAATAAATCAACAGGTTAGTGAAACAAATGATTGCAGAAACTGAATTTTAATTAAATGTGGGTAATAAATGATTTAATAGGTGCCCTAATATGTTCCTTATAGAATTGGAAAGAAAAAAAAACTTGCCGAATTATTCATTTTTTTTAACAATAGAACTAACTCTATATGTCTGTCAAGATTGTCAAGAAAATTCGAACAGATTTAAATTGTTAATTTCTGCCTTTATTCAATATATCCTGTACTTGGAGGAAATGGAGAATTATTTATATTGAAGTGTTAAATTTTGAATTTAATATAAATGTATTAGATTTGTATTACTGATGGTGTTAAATTTCCATTAATGATCCCTCCAAAACATTATGTCAAAATATGTTAGTGATGTGTCAAAATGTGTTAGTGATATCAAAAGGTGTTAGTGATGTCAAAAGTTGTTAATGATGTCAATTTTAAATAGTAATTTTTACATGTAAGAATATAATGAATCTGTAGATACTGTTTAGTCATTAATATAGACATTTATTAATAATTTAAAGACTAGCTAACTTAATTTTAAAAATTAACTGTAACAGACAATTTAATTTAAATTTTTAACTCTTTCATCATTTTAAATTTCATATTAAGAATCCAGTAATTTTATATATATTTAAACAATGTAAAAGAAAATATGTATATGTTTTAAGGATATTAATAACAACTAATTAATTTTATATTAGAAATTGCATGATAATGATTGCCCTTAAGTCAACACATCATCTGTCAGTGTTTAAAAAAAATAATTTTCTTTTTTGCTAGATTTTAAGGAAGTATGAAGATATTTAAACATCCTTTAAAATGTTTTTTTTTTATTAATTACATTGTAATCATGACAAAATATAATGAGTAATTAATTTTTTTTTTTGTTGTACAAAAATTGATCAAATAAATTTTTAAATATAGCGAGAAACAATAGGAATTTTCTTTTTTTTTTTTTAAATCAAAGAGTATCAAATATTAAAAATATGTACAATATTTTATTAAAGATAAAATAACTTTACAGACACGTGTCCTTGTTCGTCCTTATTTATACTTAGAAGAAAAATAATATTTTTTTGTTTTCTTTGATCATTCAATTTCTAGTAAAAGTTTGACAAACAAAGAAAAAAAGAAAAAAAAAAGTTTTTGATTGAATTTTCGTGTGTTTCTTTAACAACATTTTTTTTTATTTATTTTTTTCTTATTTTTGAGAGAAAAAAAAAAAACCAACACTAGAAAGAGCAAATAAAATTCTTTATTTTGTAAATATTTTTATTAAACAAAAGAAAAAAAAATAACATACACATGTAAAACAAATAAATTCTATAGTTTTTCTTTCTGAAGGATATTCAATATTGTATTGTGATAAATTTTTTGGGTATATTTCTGAATAGTGACATGTATGAAACAATTATTGAAGCTTAATATTTATAAAAATATCTTCCTAACATTTTCCTATGTTATATGTATGTATGTGGGGAAAGTTACATAGGACTATAACGTATAACGGTAATGTAAATATATGCGACGATAATGTGTTTTGTATTTTAGAGGCTCCAGCTTTTACTACATATTTATGGAAATGACTCTGTATATATGAGTTTACCAGATGATAATCGAAATATTGATAAAGATGGATTTACTTTTACGAAAGGATTGAAATTTTAGCATAATACTTTTAAATCTTTGAGGCAGGCAATCTGAAAAAATTAAAAGAAAATAGAAATTAATTTTTGTATGTTGCGGATTAATTTTAGGATAGTTGGAGATTAATCTTATGATAGTTGGAAATTAATTTTATGATAATAAAGCAGGTTGCGTAATATAATATGATTATCCATAATCCTCTTGGGTTATTATAACAGAAGATCTAATATTTAAGGCATTTTAAAGAACAAAGACTAAATCAATACTATTTCATTATAAAGGAATAATACTTTTTGTTACGTTACACGGAAGTATTCCCAAATTTTTATTTTCCTGTATTAAGTTAATTGAAAACTCTAAATAAATACAATATGAATAAAAGTTTTATTTGACTAGGAATTTTTCTTAAAAGTTAAAATATTTTGTTTTATGTTATTTTTAAGGATACTCTTTTTAATGGCTTATGCGATATAAATATAAAAAGAATATGTTAAATTAAAATATTTATTAAGGACATAAATGGTATTTGGTATTTTATCATAATAAAAGGTATAATTTTTTTTATTTTATCTGAATTTTTACAGAATAACTTTATTAATTTTTATTTAAGACTATTTTAACAATTACCCTCTAAAATCTTACGTGACTATATTAAAAAAATGCTTCATATCACGAAATATTCGAATCAATTATGTACTTGTGTAACAAAATTGACATTAAAAAACAATTTACGGTATTTTTCTTTAGGCCCAAATTTTTCTAAGATAATTTTAATATGATTTAATATAATATACATAAAGAGTGGATAGATGCAGATCATGTCAAATTTTTTCACAAAAATTAATTTTTGATTTAGGCCAACCCAATTTTAATTCAATAATAAAAAAAAAAACTCAAATTTTGAAAAAATTAATTTATGAGAAACGATCATTCGTAACTAACCCCCAAAAATCGTATATTTACAAATTTTTAAAATTTAAGATCATTTTAAACTAATATTTTATTTTGTCGAGAGTAAATGGTATCAGATTCTTTGGCAATATGGGATTTTAACTAAAAAAAAACTACGCCTCTTTTTTGATCAAACAATAATATAAGGAAAGTCAAGAGGTGGAAATAGATTTGAAAGGTGGTGATTGGTGAACAAAGCTATTAACGTTCACCATAAATCTTGGAACATATTGTGTGCATTATTTAACATCGCTTATTTTTAGCAACACCTTTGTTTAATAAATGGTTTTCCACATTCGCCATGTTCGTAATATAAAGAAATTACTGTAAGCGGAATTTTCCTATCATCTATTTTGAACGAAATAGGGAAATTGACAACAAAAGTATTTGAATGATCAATTTACAATTAGAAATTTGGTTTTATCGAAATTTACGAGCTAAAAACTAAAGAATAAAGACACAACTCTCCATAAAGGCATTTTAAAATTAACAAAATAGTTCTAAAATCATCTTGAGTCTTAAAAATGATTAAAAAAATTAAGCAACAATAAGATAAAATTGGACCATTAAATTTTAGAAGTCTTCTATAACACTTTTAATTTTTGGCAAAAAATATGACAATTAAATTTGAACAAGGTTTTTTAAGTTTAACAAGTTTAACTGATCGTTTTCTGAAAATCTAAATCTACAAAAACAAAGCTTAAACTGACATAAGATGATACGCGATACAATTTATTTATAAAATATAAAAAATAAGAGTTGTTTCGTCCTTTAACTCTACTGAACTTTTCAGTAGTCATGTAGAATATTGAATTCTCTAGATAACTTCTAAAAATTTTTACTTCTTCGCTTAGTCCTTTATGCAAAAAAAAAGTTCCAAGTTAATAGAACTAGAATGGAAATTTTTTTTTTCAAAAATGAAAACTTACTAAACTTCAGTTCCACCATAAGGTTTTCAACTACATATCGTATATTTTCCAAGGATTTCAATATTATTTGATAGTATAAACAACTTCTGGAAAAACACTAGACTATAGCTATAAAGTAGTATGGACAAATTAGCAAAATTGAATTGACTGAAACACTTATAATTTAAAAAAAAAATTTTAAAGTTAAAGGTAAACCTAAACAAAACCAGTATTTTTGAATTGCAGATGATACTTAAAGAAAATTATTTGTGAATATTCAAATATAGAAAAAAGTTTTAATAGCAATGAAATATTTTTATTATAGTAAACAATAGTCGTATTTATAAATTTATAAATTATATCATAACAATGTAAATATATGTTTATTAACATTGGCAAAAATACGTGGATTTAAAATAACACATGCTTCTTCAAAGTTAAGTTTATTTTTCTTTTTATTTAATAAAAATTTTCTATACCATTTATTATATACTTAATACAAAATAATAATGTTTATTTTTCTAAAACATAAAGTTTTATTATTTAAATTTAAAATATTTATTTATATATTAAAAAACCATTTATTTTTGTTATTTTATCTTTTAATGGTATAAATATGTTTATTTGTGTGTTATAGAAAGTTTTTATTGGATGAAAAATGCAATTTACTTATTTAGTTTTAAGAAGTCAATTTTTGGAAAAATGATTCCAAACTTCCAACTTGGACATTTACTTTGAATTTTATATTTATTATTTTAAAGTATGGACTATTATAAACTTCTCCGGTATAATTTATTTATATTATATTTAAAGGGGGGTGTATTTTTATCGTTTTAGTACTGACAAATTTTTTTACAATAATGTGTTTATTTGTTTTATATTATCTGTCTTTTTCTCGATCTACCTGTAAATTTTAAGAGCTTCTATTCTATTTAAGCTAAAACAATGCAATTTTATCTATAAAAGATTTTATAAAAGATCTAATAAAAAAATATCAGTTGAAGAATTTTTTCTTTTTATGTAATCGGCACTCATTATGGGGCTACGGTCTTTTTAAATTAAGCAAAATCTTGTTTTCAAATGTTTATATCTTTATAAAATTATTGTAATTTACTAGTATTGCAATATTTAAATGTATATTTTTATGTCAAACTGGAATTCTCTGTTTCTGGATAATTTTTGTTTGAGCTCAGAAAAAATGCATAAATTACTTCAAAAAAAAAAAAAATATGTTTCTATTTCCCCTTTTTAGCTCCCTCTCGTCAAAATTTTTTGATTCGCTATTTTTAAATACCGTTAACCTGAATATCTATTTTGCAGAAATAAAAATTAAAACTATTCAAAATTAATTTTTTACATGTGTTAAAGCTGTTATTAAAATTTAACTAAATATTTTTAGTTTTTTACCCAAGTAGTTACAATCCAATTCAAAAGCATAGTCATAGTTCTAAAATGTTTTTATTGTCTTTTAAAAAATATTTGGCTTTAAAAACCTTAATCGATTTATATAATGACGTGTTTTAATTTTTAATTACAAAATAACCTTTGAACATTCTAAGTAGTTCTAAATAAGGAAAAAGTGAAATAGTTTTCTTCTATTAATAATTTCATATTTCAATTTTTTGATTGAATTTAAAATTTAAAAATAAGGGGCCTCGGTGGTTTAGTGGGTAAGAGCGTATAAAAATACACTGTAAACACAGGGGGAGTGCAAATTCGAATTACACACACATCGTAAGATTTATTCCCCCTTACGACATTTACAGACACGCCTGAACAGGAACATTTAAAAAAGAAAAAAATATATATAAAAATAGATTCCAATCGAGATTTTGAAAAATTTGATTGTTTGTGTCACTTTGTTCGTCCGTCTGTCTACTGCCTTTTAACAAGATTTCTACAACGTTTAAGCCGGAGCAATAAAATTTTAACCAAGGTCTCTAGATAGAAAAATTAATTTTATATGTAGAACCACCCATTACGGAAATACAGTCCCAAAATTTACAAAAAGTTTTATTTTGAAATCTTTATATCTGCAGAACTTCAAATCTTTATATCAAATTTTTTTTTAAATTTTATAAAACATTATAAAAATTTTATCCAATTTATATTTGAATTTACTGTTATGTGAGAAAAATGTTTGTTTCTCCCGAATGTTTTTATTTATTATATAAAATTATAATTGAGAATTTGTACTTCCTCTTAATTAAGAGCTATTAGGTGTCAATAATAGAAAAATAGCTATTTTTAGACACCTACAAATTTCAACTCCAATATTTTATTTTTACATTATGTTAACGATTTTTTTAAATTTAATATAAGAGAGTTTTCTTAAAACTGAAGAAAATGTTCACCTTTTTATAATGCCTTATTTTATAAATAAATTAAAACCACCTTAAATCTATTTTTCGATTAAAATTTTATTTTTTTTCTCAAATTTAATATTTAATGATCTTCGAATTAATTATTATTTTAAGTCATCTTCAGCTTATAAATTTGTTATAAAACACTTAAACTGTAGCTAAAAATTGAATTGTATCGAATAATACATAATACATATTAAAATTTAGAATTCTTTTATATCCTTTTTTTTTTTTTTAATAAAAAAGAAAATCATTAAATATTTTACAATTTTTATAAATGTAATATTTCATAAATATTCAAAATTCCCACAAAGGTTTGTTGAAAATTCTCTATGAATAAAAAATACTTTATCAAAAAAAAAAAAAAAAACAACTCACGTTTTTCTAATTTTTTTCTTCATTTTTAGAACGAAAGAAAAATGCACAGAACACGTAATGAAAATCATCTTGTCAAAAAGATTTTTATTTTTATTTGCAGTTTTGGTTTTTTTTTTTTTTCAGATTTTCTTTGATTTCAAAAGAAAATCTGTGTTAGAACAGGCTGCCATATTCAACAAATATTTGGAAAAATTTATTCTCTTCCCGTTCTGATTTTTCAGTTTTCACTACAATATTAAAAAAAAAAAAAAAAAAAAATATATCCTTTGGACTTGTAAAAATTTTTTAATGTACTTGGTAAGCGTGAATTTTATTAATATTTTTTTTTTCTTTATGATTTAAAAAAATTTTTTTTTTTTTATTATAGATTTTAATATCGTATAATAATTTAATTAAATTATTTTAGTCTACTTATTTTTGGAATTTTTATATTTGGTAATGTCATCATTACCATTATATTATTATTGTATTTCATTTTTATTTTTGTTTTTTTGCTTTTTTTTGTATTATTGGTATTTTTTACCATTTCTGTATATAAATTCGTATAACATCTTCTTATGATACAAAGAAGGTTAAGCAGACACAGTCATTTTCTTTCTTTTTTGTTTGCTTCTTCTAACCATTTATGATGATGGTACTATATAGTGGTTGTATGATGGTATACATGTATGGTATGTGTATAGTGGTAGTATGATAGTATATGAATGATGGTAGTATGATGGTATATGAATGGTACATAGAATATATTATATGAACTCGTAGAAAAATATAAAAAGATTTCATGAAAATGATCAATCATAAGAAATAAAAGCAGAAACCGTGCATGATATTATTTTATTTATACACAAAGAAAATTCAACAAAAAAAAAATATATACACACATATATACATAATATGTATATGTAATATGTATACACAGTCAATCATATATAATATGTATAAACAGCTGGTAATTTTATAATACAGAATAATAATATTTATTTTCCTAATAAATAATACATATGCCCTATACAATGCAAACCTCCTCAAGTCTACCTACATGTTTATACTATTTTTCAGTAGCCTGGGGATAACAAAACAACAAAAACACAGGATTTTAGATGAGAATTCACAGTATAATCTTGAAAAAAAAAAACCTAGGAATTTTTTTTTTTCTGTTAGTTGAAAATTCTAAAGAGACTTAATCAATCGAGTTTCAATATTGTTGGTTATCTCTGTTAAATATTCTTTAATTATAAAATGGCATGGTTTAGTGTTTGTGTAATCAAACATGAACATTGAAATGTATCAAAATAAAAACAAAAACAAAAAAAACTTAAATAAAATAAAATTGTTTTATCTATCTATTAACGACCGCATACAATTATGTATAAGGTAGGTATTGTTTTCGACCAAAAATTTGTACCCGAGATTTTGGCAAAAATACACTACTGCGGTGCGTAGAAGGCTGCAAACAAAATTTTAGCGTGATGTCCTACTGTGTGTGTGCGTATGGTGTGAGCACGTGTAGAGCCTAAAAGACTAAGAGGAATTTTTTGAAATTTCATATTTAAGGTTTCGACGTAAATATCTCAGATTGATAAGCTTTTGGAGCAAATCGGAGAACCGGAAGTAGTAGTTTATTAGTGTAATTTTTAAGTTTTTTACGAATATTTCGTAACAGAAAAACATTATGAGAAAAATTATTGTGAAAAAATTGCTACACAAGTAAAGATCAACAACTTTGCCATAGCACATTTTTTGATCCGACTAACTTTAACTTTTATTTAAATTCCAAAAGTCCAAATTTCTTTCATAACACGCCATATGGATTTATATGAACATTTTTTTTTTGTTTTTTTTTATATCTCTAAAAAATTATATACATACATACTTATACTATGCATATTATTCTTTTGTTGATGACGTAAAATATAAACGGTAAAATTTTTGTTAGCAGATTCAAATATTCAATATTAATCTTTATGTTTATTTTGTATTTGTTTACAGGTTTTATTATATTTTACTTTTAATATTTTTGAATGAAAAAAAAAATCATGTACATTACAATTTACATAATAACTAGAAAATCCCCTGTGCAATTGCACAATTTCTATAGATTCTAAAACATTTACGTTATCATATTGACTCCCTTACTACCTGTATTAAGGGAGGGATTATTACATGTATTTTTTTAGCTTAGGTATATTAAGTACCTAACTAAAATAACTTATGGATTTTTAATTTAATTAGAATTTTTTATTTATACCCTAAATAAGTTGGTTGCATCGACTTACTGTTACTTTTACTTGTTTTGTTTTTGCTTGAAAAAAATTTGCTGAATTTATTTTATTTAAATGTACTTTGGAAGAGGTCTTTGGTATATTTAATGAAAGATTCATGTCTCTGATAATGAAATTTCATAAATTTTCGGGGGTTTTTTTTTGTGACGGTCGTTTTCGACAGCTTTTTAATTTAATGGTCTAATAATAAATTAGTACAAAATTATGAATCTATTGTGAGAGAAGGCTTCTAAAATGGTATTTTCTATGTTATTTTTTCTTTTTTTTTAAGAAAAATATCCATTTCTATAATATTTAGTAAGTTTCTGATTTCTGTTATAAAATATAATTAGCTGAGTCTGCCGAATTTTATATTAATAAAAAAATTCGAATATTTTATGTTGTATCAAAAATGCAGCTTAAAAAATCAAAATTCCTACCTAAATAAACAAAACTACTTTAAAGACTGCTGCGAAGCTTTTACCAGCTTTTATAATAGTGAAAAGAAAATCAAGAATAAAATCGGCCTATTATTTGTTTCTTACAAATATAAGGCTTACTATAAACTTTGCTCTTTTCACTTTCAAGTCTTTTAATTTTATTAAGAGTATTTTTATTTTTTTCAAAACAAAGAGTCATTTGAAAACGCCAACAGAAGATTAATAATTTATTTTTAATTTACCGCTGCGACCAGTTCATAATGGATGTGGCGGTCAAATTTAAAAATTAAAAATTTGCTGAATTTATTTTTATTGAAAATGTGTTTTTTAAGTATGTATTTCTCGTTTTTTGACTGTACTAACTTTTAATGAACGGTTTGTGTCTCTGATAATACTTCTAGTGGAAAATTTGGTCTCTGGTAATAATATTTACTAAATTTATTTATATTTTTAATTAACGGTTTGTGTCTCTTGATAATACTTTGAGTCAAAGATTTGTGTCTCTGGTAATAAAATTTTAAATTATTAAATAAATATACAGAAATATCATCATTGCCAGTTTAGTTTACATTCAGTGTGAGTGTTTTATTATAGATATAAAATATATTTTTTTACATGTTGGCAAGGTCTCGCCAACATCTTGTGTACTATATTATAGATATAAATGGATGTATGAATAAATGCACATATATTTTTACGATTTCATTGCTTATTGTTATTGTTATTGTATAAAACAAAATGTTGTTAAATTATTAGAAGTTATTTTGCTTTGATATAAATTATTATGTAAAAAATATGTAAATTTTAGCATTATACTTTTCGTCTAGTGGCGGTCGGTCCTGTGGTGGAGATAGATGATTTTTTTCTCACCCACTATTTTTATTTTATCTATCTATTTTTTTTCCCACCCACTATCATTTATTATTTAATAGTGGTTTTTTTTTTGTTTTGTTAAAAATCATGTACATGTGAAAAAAATGTATTAAGTTTAAGAAAATTTAAAGCTGCAGATGATAAAACATTAAAAAAAGGAAAGAAAAAAATATTTCAGTAGTAAATTTAGTGGAAAATTTTTAATTTTCAAAGAAAAAATATTTTATATAAAATATTCTTACGATTATTATCATTCAATCAAAAATTTACTGCAGGGTCATATTTATTGGAAATTATAGAAAGGATATTTTTAAGGAAATTGAAAATAAAATTAAAAATTGTAGAGCATGATTAAAAAAAAAAATGATTTCTTTGTACAATTAAGGGATTTTTAAATTATGTAATTTAATTTATGTCATAGTAGGGAATATTAGGGAAATAATAAAAAAATGTATACGCTTGGGTAATAATTTATATGACAAAATATATAAAGTGAATGATTGTTTTATTTTTTTTTTGTTTGTAAACAAATTTCGTTTGAATATTAAAATTCATTCACAATAAATAAAATAAAAAGACCACCTTATGTAAGAATTTTTATTTTAAACTTTTTTGATTAGATCATTAAGGTTACTACATGTTGTTACTACATATCCCCCTGTTACTACATGTTGTGGATTACAATAGATCTAAAGCAAAAGGTCGCAGTATAATTTATTCCTCTTAAATAACAATCTATAATCTAATCTAATCAATGTTTTGTAAGTCTTATTTGTACCGAACCTAAATTGGAAAATATGATGACGTATGATGTACATACATTGGTTGACGTACATATTGATACACTGACATACACCGAAAAAAAACCGTCACAACTCCCATTGAAACAAAAACAAACAACATAAGTGTGTCGTGTATTTCGGTCGTCTGACGTCTCCATATAAAATATATACACATGAGAGCATTTTGACAGACGATTTACGCCGTATGTCACAATTTAGTTGCGACACTTGGTCTCCTGTAGTGTTATATGAATTTCCTTAAAGGTTTTTTTATATTTTAGTTGTTATCGGTGAATTTAATTGTTAAGCGGGGTAAGTGGGAAACATGGATTAGGTTGTAAAAATGGAAAAATGGAACTGAACACATCAAAACAAAATAAATTTGAGAAGAAAGTTTTAATAATTTAAGCAAGATGTAATTAAAATAATCTGCTAAATATTTATCGAATACAAAATTTTACATAACTATTTATGATAAGCGATGTAGGACCAACTATATATAAGCATTATTTGAAGTAACCACTGTTCAAAAGGTACCAAGTACAAAGGTGAAGTACTTGAAGTACTGTTCAAAAGGTACCCTGTACAAAGGTACAAAGGTGAAGTACCCACGATAAAAGTACATTTTACCGTTAAGACGTTATACAGTAACGGGTTGTCTCATCAAGAGTTTAATCGCGAAAGATTGTACCGTAAGAGATTTTATTGTAAGGGATCAAATAATCCTAAATTTCTTAAAGTTAAAGTTAAACAAGACATAAAACGACTTTGATCCCTTTTAATTAAATTAACAGAAAAAGTTGAAGTATAAAATTATTTATTATCTAAAAAAAACATTAAGGAAACAATAAACTTTTTAAAAATGTTTATTATTATTTTTTTTTGCTTTGCATTGCTGATTGCTAATTATTTTTTCGTATTTTTTTCTTTTTATTACAGAAGCTATTTGATATTTTAATTAAATTTCATGTTTCTGACAAATATCCAACTTTTTTTTTTTATTTCAAATTTTTTTTCATTTTTTACTCTATCATATCTCACCTGATAAAATATTAATAAAAAAGTGAAATCAATTCATTGTATATTTTATATATTTTGTTTATACTCATTTTTTTTTTTAAATTACCCTAATATAAAATTATTAATGCGTCATAAATAAAAAATACAAAATTTTTTTCTTATTCAACCTATTAGACCTAAATTTGAAAAATAAAGTGTTTTATTTTTTTGTTTAAATACTCAACCTTTCTATTAAAAATATAAAAGTTGTAACAAATTTTCTTTTAAATGTGTAGCATAACTGCTATCTTTTAAAATTTTATTAAAGTACAGAGATTTACTTCTGACAGTTCGGCAAAATATAACGGACAAAAATGTAATTTCAAAACTCAAATCTCAAGTTTTTAGTTCTGTGATGATTTAAATACGATCTGAGTGACTTTTGTTAAATATTTTTATAGAATTATGAACAAATGTAAATACAATCCAAATAATTCGTCTAGCAGATAATAGATTTCGTACGAGTAGTATTTGGATTGTATTTTAACTTTATATAATTTACAAAATAGAAGTTTAGTCAAATTTGAATATTAGGAAAGCTGCTTGTAATCTGCAGATGACCAATAATGCTTAATGGAATCAATTATGGGAGCAAAATGTCTGTAAATTTTTAATGAATTATGAGTTTCTTATATTATTTTATTATTTCGATTAATAGAATTTATGCAGAGATTCAGTTATTAGAATATATTGTAATTTTATTCAATACAATATAGTAATCGAATATGAGAGAATTTTGGAGAATATGTTTTTCAAATATATTTTTTTTATGACGTTTCCTTAAAAAATTAAAGTACTACTCCTTAGTCCTTACATAATTTTTGTTTATTATTCATATTCTTTTTCAAGACTAAAATATTTTAATTTTTATAATGTGTCATCTCTGTTTTGTGGTTCTGTTGTTTATCTCTCTTTGTTTTAGTTTTATACCATGACAAGTGACAGTACAAAACAAATATTAAATAAAACAGAGTTTTAAAATTATAATAAAAAATATATTTTTTTTTTGTTTTTCAGCACAGTAAAAAAGACAAACTATGGAGTGTTTTCTTTTAGACTTTTTCCCACTCTGATAATTTAAAAATTATGAATGCTATAAAGAGCAAAAATATATTTATATTTCATTATTAAATTATTTATTGCTTGTAAAATTTCTTACTTGAATACTTGCAAAATATATTCTGAGCTTTGAAATAAAATAGCGCTTTGGATCCTCAATTCGATTAAAAATGCCGTTATGTTATAATTTATACAATGTAAAAGAATAAAAAAAAATTTCTTTTAATCAACAACCATAGTACTGATTGTATAAGTAATTACTTTTGAGTTTCTGATTTATCTCAATAACTTAATCATACATAACCAACTTAGTTTTTGACTTACAGACAGCCATAGCTGATACAAATACAGTGCACAGGCTTGCGGAAATGCTACTGTATTTCTGCGTTAACAATACATATTTTCAAAATCCAAATATATTTTATGAAACTTTTTATATGTGACATTTTTTTATGAATCCAATACATTTCCAATACATACTACGTATGCATAAGGGAAAGTAAAAAATTTAAATTGTATAAAATGAACGTGAAATGAAAAATGAAAATTTAAATTCCTACAAAATTTATTAAAATAAAATTTTTACTAAAATAAAAAAAAGCTGTAAATAATTTTCATATTTTACTGGAATTTTCCGCCTACGAATCGAAGTTTATTATTTATCTTTCATACTTTTTTCACGCTTTACTATATAGAATTTGTCTTATTCACTTTTCTAAATTTTTGTCCGTTCTAATTTTATTTTCTTTCGTTTCTTATCCTTTATTGTTGTTTTTATACGGTTACTTTTTTTATTGGTACATGCTTATGCTTTTATGTAGCTAAAAATTTTGAAAATACCACCACCGAACTTCCATTTGTTTGAGTATATTTTAAATACACAAAATAGATAAGAAAAATAAAAAGACAGAGAAGGAACAAAAAGAAAAGAAAGAGCAGAAAAAAGTTTGCGGTCATTTCACTTCTCTCTTTTTTTATTCAGTTTTAACAACAAACAAAAAAAAAAAAACAGAAGAAAGACTAACAATAAAAATACGAAAAATTAACAATAAAAATATTAGAAAAAAACAAAATTACATCATAACACGATAGAGAGATGTGAAAAGAACTTGAGAAACACAAGTTCCTTAATAATGATTTATATTTTAGTAGTAGGATTGAAAGGTGTATGGATTCGATGGTAAGGTAAAGAAAAATATAAAAAAAGGTTCGCAAAACTTTTGAAAATCTCAAGATAATAAAAATTCTTGTTGTATATCTTTTGTTGTGAAAATAAGAAAAGGAATAACTGTAATTCCTGTTTATAATAAGAAATTAAAGAAAATGTGTTTTTTGTGTATTTGGATGAAAAACCTATGAGAATTATGAAATATTATAATAGAAAAAAAAAAAAATATTCTATCTTAACAAATGTTTTTATTTTTATTTTCATGCTCTTTAATTAATTTTAATTTTTGTTTAAGTTTTAATATTGTAAGTCTCTATGTGTCATTTTATATTAAATATGTATTTTCAAAGCAGCTTACTTAATTCGATGATTCTGAAGTTAAAATTATTCATAATACATAAAATTTATATTTTTCATAATACATAAATAATGATGGATTCGCATCTGGTCGCTTTATTTGGCTACATGAATAACAATATTTTTAGTTTGAAGACAAATTTTATTTGTCTACCAACTTTTATTTGTCTACCATTTTTATTGACTATACCAAAGAAAATTGCAAAATGGAGCGAAAAAAATTATTTCCGAAAATCAAATTATTTAGGTTGCTCTCAAGTTATATTTTCGATTTTCTGACTTAATTTTGCACATTAATTTTCTTATAAGTGTTTAAAATTCTAAATATAAACAGCTTTCTTTTTTTGAGTAATTTTTTTTTTATTTTTACGCTTTCATTTTACGCTTAATTTTATTGCACACTTAAAGTTGCAACAAGTTAACTTATACCGTCGGTATATGTTTCTATTTCTACAAATCGAACAAATTTTCATTACCCTTACGAATTCGACATAGGTTTAGATTATAATCAGGAAAGTTTAAGAAACATTGTACTTTTTCCTTCTCTTTTTATTCCTCTCCTTTAACTTTTATTGTGTCACATGGTTCTAAAGGATTTTGTTACTATCAGATTGAAAAGTTGCATAATTTCAAAAGTTTGAAATATAGCTGTTATATTATTATTAAAGTATTATTTTATTTTTCTTTAAAAGTTTAATTAACTGAAAATAAAATACATAAAATAGAGTACATAATGTATGTTTCTGTAAATAGGTATATAAAATTTATATTAACACCATAATAATAAATCAACTGAGAAAACGTAATTAAACTGTTTTTATGAGATGAACAGCTGAGGTTCATTCAGACATATTGAAAAAGATGAATAAAATTTATTTAGCCAAAAGAAACTTTCTTTTAGGAATTCAGAAATTAGTTAAAAAAGAAATAGCATGGACACAATCCTCCTTTTATGGTGTGAAATATTACTAAGTAATTATAGTTTATTATTCCAATATAAAATAATCAATTATATCTTATATTTCAAAATATCTTTGTTCGTATTCTAGTCAATCTTCAAATATGTACTATGAATCCTTAAATAAGTTAAATGTATTTTATATCTTATTCCCCATTTTGAGTTTACTTAATAGCGGGTAGTTACAAAGATAATATTATTTGTATATAGAATACAAACACTAAATAAAAAATTTATGATGTACTAAAAGAGTACAAAGATATAAAGTATAATTACAAGCAAAATTAACTAGTAATGTTCATTAGTATAATATACATACATCGGACATCCTTACATATTTATTAGTATAAGCTTGTTGTTTTTTTTTTTTTTTTTTTACAATGGTGGAATTTCATTTAATTCTCAATGGAAGATGAATGTCTCTTTAGTTTTATTTTTTTTTTTATGTTTTAATTTATCCCATTACATTTACAACTTATTCCTGTGGTTACTATAAATTGTCCTTGGAAAAGATTCATATAGTCTGAATTCAATTGTATTTTGGTAAAAACTTTAAAAGAATGTTTTTATTGCAATAACAACAAAAAAAAAAATCTTTAATGCTTAGGGTATTACTATTTGGTGGATTATAATTTATTACAATCATAATAGGGTAAATTATTTTATTTTTTTTATTTTTGGGTCAGGATAACGTCAGAAGAGTTAAATTAAGAAAGAAAAATAAAAATTAAAAAGAAAAAAATGTCTTTATTTGTACAATTAGTAGATTAAATACTACAACCGCAAAAAAAAAAAAAAATGTTGACATAAAAAACTTTGTAGAAAATTTAAATTTATTTTAAAATCAACTACAAATTGTGACTAATCTATCTGTTATCCATATTTTTGCAATCACAGATAAGTTGTGGTTAGTTGATCAATCAAATTAGTAATTCATTTAAATTAGCTATAATTTCTTTGTTTATTTATAAAGGTGCATTTTTTCTACAAAGTATTATTACCTTAAGAAGTCGTTTTTTTAATTTGATATTTTGAGGCTGATTACACAATTAATCTTATATAAACCTATAGTATTTCTTAATATGCTATAATCGAATCTATAAAATTTAGATTACTGCAACATCCCATAATTCCTATAATATTCTATTTTTCAGTTCACAAAACCTTGTAACCTGCACTTTTATTTGTAGAATTTTATCTAACAGATATCAATAGCATCAATTTTAAAAACATATCATAAATCTCAGGATCAGGAGTTCCATGAAAAATATCTTAAAACCTGAAAATTTGAAAATGTTTTGCATAATTTCATATAAGATTTTCTAAGATTTATTACATATCAATTTAAATATTATATACTTAGAAATTAAATTTAGCTTTGAATATTCAGTATAGTGTAGCAAATTAAATTCATTTTTTATATGTGTCTAATATTTATGCAATTTACTATATTTTTATTTCGATGGGTGGTGAGAATCTTCCAAAGACACAAGACACAAGAATGCGGGCTTAGTGTCAGATTTTTACTGACTAATCCAGCCAGCCGAAATGAGATAAGATACCGAACTACTAATGCTGTTCATAGGATAACAACTACTAATGCTGTTCAACTACTAATGCTGAAATGGGATAAGATACCGAACTACTAATGAAGTAGAAATAGAAAAAGATAGGCGTTCGTAAAATTTGATTTAGAGAGTTGGGAAGTAAAAGAACAATGATTTCGTCTATATTTTATTACTATTTTGCTGTAATTGATGAATCCATCAACAGTTACAACATGCATTATAACATGGTAAATAACAGCTTTCTACATAAAGTAATAATTGATCCACTGTAGCAGCTATCATTATTTATATAAGTAATATTATAATTATTATTATACGATTACCATACGATATAAAATGATTACTTACCAACTATACTATCAGATATATTATAATAAAACACTTTTTTGCTTTTTACTGTTATGTCATAATTAATATGACTATACAGAAATATACAGAAATATTATATGACTGTACAGAAATATATTATATGCCTTCAATTTTTTTCTTATTGAGAAAAGTTTCAATAAACATTCCATGTTCAATCTATAGACAAATAGATATTTATATGCACACATTGACATATTTCTACCCATGTTTAATGGACCACATTTAATTAACAGACACAGTTCATCTACACTTAATAGCTATAATATATCTATAATATAAATATAGATACATTATATGGCTATTAATATATCATTTTCGTTCGACTGCAGAGGAATTTAAAGGAAAACTGTATAATATTGACACCAATGTAAAAGTAATAAAAGCGTACAGTTCTGATAATTAACAGTATTTTGGGGCCTCGGTGGTCTATTGGGTAAGATCGTATAAAATACGCTGTAAAAACCGAGGGAGTGTGGGTTCAAATCCCACACACGTCGTAAGAGTTATTCCACTCACAACATTTACAGCCACGCCTGAATAGGAAAGCCTTTGTAATTTCCTGTTCACATTTATGTGGCATAGAAATGCATTAAAACTCTTTAAAAGTGCTCTTTAAAAGTGCATTACACAAATTTTTGTAAATTAGAGATCATAATAACTAAGTCAAATTAAAAAAAGAAAATTCCTAATTTTTATATTCAAATGCCTCAATGCCAAACATAGAATTCCCGATATACCTAATGTTTAAAAATTTAATATTTTTCTAAATGTATCCTGATTATTTAATGTTTTAAGTATATCAAAAAATTATCACTGTACAAATTATCCTCCATAATTTGTCATAATTATAGATTGGGGCTAAAAAAAATGTCAAAAAAAAAAACCTTTGCGAAAAATTAAAGCTGCCACTATTAAAATTAAATTTTAAATATCCAAAATAAAGAATTAAAGAATAAAATATAAATTATTAATGTTTTATTACTATTATTACGATTATTACTGTTATTTTATTAACGGTAAAAACCAACTCACTTTATATATCCATATTCTATACTTTTCCAATAAATAAATTTGTTACATTTTTCTTTGTACTGAGGAATAAAAAAAAAAAAATAAATAAAAAAACAAATAAATGTCTCAAAAGTTATAATTTAGTGGTAATTAAGATAATTATATAATATATATACATATATACATAAAAAACAGATAATATATATATATAAATACATAATGGAAATAAGGATAGTAAAAAGAATTTGTTGGTTTGAGAAAAAGTTAGAGATAGAATATTATAAAATTGACTTTAAAGATATTTAGGTTTTTTTTCTTTTTATAGAAAATTATTTATAAATAAGAGGAAAATAGTTAAAGTTTTTGTCTAAAAATTAAGAAATGTTTTACTTATCGATTCGAATTTAAATAGAAAATGCAAAAAAAAAAAAAAAAAAAACAAAACTAATTAAGGATGTTTAAATAATAGTAAAAGAAAAACAAAAAATTCTTCTTAATTAGATTATGTGTAATTATTGCTTATAAGGAAGAATGGTTTACATTTACTTTTAAACAAAATATTTTTAATTAATTGTTAATAGGTTATTATTCTAATTACATTTTTAATGATTAAAAATACTTAATTGCTAATTAATTTGTATGTCATTGTCTTTTAAAAGTAAAAACTGATTTTTACTATTTTAGAGTATAATCTAATAATACAGCATTGATGTAAGGTTTTTATTATATCATAGACATTTTGTTGTATCATAGTCAATTTTATTGTCTAGAAGATGAAAAATACAAGTTTTTGTTAATTTTTGGTATATATTTTGATAAATTTGATAAATGTTTTAATGTTATTTAAGAAATAATAATTTTATACATGAAAGAACTTAAAGGATCATTTTATGTTTTTTATTTAAAGACATAATCCCCATGAAGGAAAATATATAAATATAAATATAAATAAAAATATAGAACCAATATACCTTTTTAATTGTATTGAATACATTCTTATTGAATTCTTCAGATTTTTTTAGAAGATCGAAGTCCTAAAAATAGCTTAATTAAGCAAAATTTCTTTTTAATTACTTAACAGAAAAATATCTTAAACTTAATTTTATGTTTCTTACGTTAATTTTACGTTGGTTTTTATGTTTAAAATCCTCCAGTTTATGATTTAATTGTAGCCAAAAAGATAAGTTAAATAAGAAATTTGGATGTTTTCCAAAAAAAAATTTCATTATTTAAAGAATTAATATCGGTTTTTTCTTTTAAATTTAAAAAAGGATCTTTAAATTTTGCTAAAAATGATAAAAAACAAAAAAACAGTTAAATTTATTTTTTCAGTGTCATAAAAAATTTTCAATGTTAAGTCGAATGGATGATATGAAAAAAGTTTAATATGTGTCTGTTTTAAATAAAATTTCCCGTAAACTGATAATACGTACTTAATTTAAAAATTGTAAACGTAAACGGTTTTAGAAATAACGTGACTTAAAATATATAAAGTAATAATTTCTTAGCAACAGTTATTTTAAACTTCATGTCGTGGTACACTGGATACAAACAATAAATGATAAAAATTATTTTTCAAAACCATGTATTCTAAATTGTATCTTGGAAATCTTTAGGAATATTCTGATCTCCTTCATTTTTTTCCTTATTCAACCTCTTCTTAAACATTTTTTATTAGAAAACTTTACAGTTAGAAAAATACTTGAAAATATTGTAGTTTATAGAAGAGTGTATATAATTTTGGGCTCTACTATGGTAAATGTTGTAGCCGTGTAGGACCAAATGTCTATATCTGCAAGATACTTGGTGTTGCCACCTTTCCAAAAATATATATCAACAGTGTATAAATATTGGGGGGATTTTTTGGTAAAATCATGAGATATTTGGTTTTTAAAGAAAAATAAAAAAAGATTGTTTTTTTTTTTTAAAAATTTTCAACTTTGAACTACAATATCTCCAGAACGACAACACTTATCGCCACCAAATAACTGTTAAAACATTTTTCAGATTACTATCTTATAAGATAAAAAAACCGAATATATATATATATCTTACAGATTATCAGATTAAAAACATTAAAACAACAAGGATGCTTTCAAATGTCCTTTTCATCCTTAAAGGATAAAATACGTCATTAAGGATATATATTTTTGGAAAGATGGTAACACCAAGTATCTTTCAGATATAGTCATTTGGTCCTACGCGGGTACGACATTTACCATAGTATCCCCTAATTTTTGTAGTTTTGTTATTTCAAAAATTTTTTTTGGAAATATGCTAAAAACGCTTATTACGCCTTATTTACATATGTTCAAATTTAAAAGTCTAAACAGTAAAAACGTGTTGTATAAAACACTGCTAAGGTTGTGTTTGGTTGTGTAGAAAGAATGGTTGTAGAGAAAGTATGGTTGTGTAGAAAGAATATAAAACTTGAAAGCAAGAATGTTGTGTTTCAAATACTATTGAGATCTAAATAAATTTGTTTTTTTTTTGCTGTTGTTTAGTTGTAGGTACATATTTTTATATCAAGTTTTCATATAATTGCTCATAGTTATTACGTTACGTTTTGAAAAAAAAAAAAAATTTTAAATAAGACCTTAAAACAAGGCAGTAATTAAAGCTAAAGATTTTTAAAAAAGCACATTCTCCAAAAAAGTTTCACTAAACCAAAATTTGTTAAAATATATAAAGTTATAATATTGAAGCTTTAAGCTGTGCGTTTTAATTCAAAAACGTCACTGGTGCCTAAAAATATTAAATTTAAACACTAAATCGCAAAAAAATGTATAATTTAAATTTATAAAACAAAAAAAAGTTGTTTCGTTTTTAGATTTAAAAATTTTAGTAGAACTTAATTTAAGGGGCTATAGTTTCGTAATGGGTAGATCAACTACATAAAAATATGTTTTAAAAGATCTATATATGGTTAAAATTTTCTTATTCTACTTTAAACGTTGTAGAACTTTTGTAAACAGACGGACCGATTGCTAACTTTTAAAGATAATTATTTGATTTTCATATGTTTTTATAACATTTAGATTAAATAGTTAACAACATAACAGACAGTCTACATTACAAATTAAACAATTTTTGAAAAATTCATTTTAATTAAACCGTGCTGTTTATAAGTTAAATGTAAAAATCATTATAAGACATAAAGTATTTAATGTGTTCATGCTGTGCAATTTTAATTGCATCATTTATGGTTTTATTTTTTCTTTTTATTTAGTCCTTTTTATTTGTTGAATTTAAGGTAGTTGGTACTTGTGTTGTAAGTTATTAGTATTCTAGTCCTAGTGAATGTAAATTTCCTGTAATATAGAGTGCAAAAAAAAAAAATATATACATAAGAAATTCAATATGACATTGTTAATGATGTGATGTATGCGGTAAGTATATGTTGTATATATTATAATAAAAGCTAAAAAGTCATAAGACTGTAAAATGTTATGGATATAAAATTTCTACTTTATAACTTTTTTGTTTTTTTTTTATTTCATTTTTAACTTTAATATATTATATTCAAATTAAGTTGGTTTGCTGTTTGTAAATGATATTACCAGAGACTATATTACATTTATAATACATATATGCTTTAAGAATTCTATAACTATGGTTGGAATGTAAGAAATTTATATCGAAACTTTTAAGACAATACGAAAAATTAAAATTCAGAATAAAATTAAAATTTCGAAAAAGAAATGTGGATGGTCTGGAAATTAACTGGAAGGATAAAACTTAAACTTTGCAGTAATACGCTTCTTTTGACAGAAATTTAAATGAAGTAAAGGTTTTTGATGACGTCAGAAATTAGAGAAAAAAACTTTTATTAAAAAACGGATTATGAAGATTTGACAATGAATGTTTCAAAGTTCGAATGAAGTAATCTCGTTGTACCATTGTTTATAAAAATTCCAAACTTCATTTCTTGTAGTAAAAGTATGAAAGATGCGTTTTTTTGTTTGCTCTTATGATCCTTGGTTTATATTGCTATTATTTATCTAATTTGCCTAACATAAAATCTACAAGAAAATATGATGGGAAATAATGATTACATTATATTAAGGAAAGATATAATGTACGTTTTAAACATATTTCGCAAATATGGCTTATTTATTTGCCTTTGTCTGTGCGCCAGTTTGCTTGCAAAATTTCTGTCCCTAGTGCAATAAGATTTTAGAAATGGATAGACCCTACCCATTATGAAACTAGAGCCCGTCAAACTTGAAAAAATTCCTATTTTCAAATGCTTATATCTCAACTTGTTTAATATTTTTTCAATTAAGAAAAATTATATTATAATTTTCTATTCAAATTTACTATTACGGTTATGTAAAACCATTATTTTGCAAAATTGTGGTCCCTCAATATCTTTCGAATACTTTTATTCAGAAGTTTGAAATTTGACGAGATGAGGAACATTTTTGAGTACTAGAATAAGTTAGCTCAGAATGAATGTTTGTACTTCCCCATGTTTTACAACTATTACTCCTAACTGTAATTGTCGTTAGTTATCATGTGATATCATGTGATTTTATATATATAGACATATCGAAGAATTATGAAAAATTCATATTATAGTCAATATCTAAGACTCAAAATTTGATAATTTGCTATTTTTACACACCTAAAACTTGAACACCTGTGCGAATTTATTGTAAATACATAAGATATAATAATTAAAGCAAAATGTGTCATTTAAATTTTCACACTTTTTTCTTACATTAACAATTTTATGAAAGTAAAAAATTTTGCTTCAAAAAAAGTACAATCCTAATAATGCTTTTTCTAATCATTTTGAAAATGTTCGCCTTGCCTTACTTTCATTCTTTTCAGTGTAAAAAAAATTAACATAAAATAGAAATGCACGTTTATATTTTTTTTTTTTCTTTAAGATGTAGAAAATAATTTTGGTTTTTTTGGTTTCAGGTTTAGGTTTTTTAAATATACACTTAGTGATTTTATATTATGTTTAAGGTTAGTTAAATACTACCTTAAAATATCTTAACGAAAAGAAAACCATAATTGCTTTAAAATTAATTGAGCTTAAATAGTAGAAATCTTAATGCGAATTATAATTGAACTGTACATTTAATAAGACTTTAAGTACATATCCGCGTTTCCTAAATAAGTCTTTTTAAATTTTTAACAACTAAAATTTTAAATTCTTCAAAAGAAAATTAAAAAGGATTTAAAATTGAGTAAAATAAAGAATAGCAATGCATACAATATACAAATCAAAACATCATGAATGAATTTTTCATAAAATTAGAATTTTCACTTAAACGTATCCTTGAAGATAGAAGTAATGATGTAATAAAGTGCTTCAAAAAATGTATTCATCTCACACAAATATGCACGAATTGTGAAAGATAAATAATTACAATCATTTAATTAACACCAATATTAAATTTAGTTTTATTACATTTTTTGACTGATTTATGAAATAAAACTGAAAAGACTTTCAAAAGTCAATTTTAAATGGTTAAAAGTGGTTGAGAGACAAGAGTGTGATGATAATAAGATAAAATCTTCTAATATATTTTATATCAATATTAAAGAATCCTTTTTCGTAAGTTTCTGGTTGATTTTGCTGAAAGTTTATTCAGATTTTTCAATCTATCAGAAATTAAATTTTTTTAGTTTAAGCTCCTTCAATAGCTACTTGCTTTGAAAATTGCAAGATTAGATATATTTAATATCAACTAGTCTGTTGTAATTAAACATAAAAAGAAGGAAAGCCAACGGTATATTTCGGTTACATTATGAGAAAATCTAAATATCAATTTTTACAAATCATAATTCAGGACAAAATCCATAATCGTTGCTGTATAAGAAAAAAGCAAAAATTATGGCTCAGAAACATCAGAAAATAGACCAACGTATACTATGTAGCTGAATTATTTAATAAGGCGAAACATAGAACAATTCACGCAGGGAATTAGACGTCGACATTCAAAATCAGACAAACAAAGCAAAATTAAGATTTTTTTTATTTGTAAAATAAAAGGTATAAAAGATAAAATAAACGGTGTAGGTTTAATTTATGAATTCATATATGTATCTATAGTTAAATTTTAGAATTGAATTTAAATAAATCTGAATGGAAATAAATAAATTAAATTGGAATTAAATGTTTTGGTTTATTTTAATTGTAATCAAAAATGTTATCCATAATAAATCCATAATAACTCCATAATAAAAATATCTTAGCATTTTAATAGAAATTAAATAAAAATATATTCTATATTGAGTTATTTAAGTAATAATTAGTATATATAAAGTATTAATATACATTAGTGATAATTAATATACATTGATGATACATTTCCCACTTCCTGTTTGAATTTATTTTAAAAATAGAAAATTATAATTAGTTTTATGTAATTTTACATTAATTTTAAGGTTTTTGTAATTTAGTAACCATACGTTAAAATATCAATAAATAATAATAATTATAATTCGATACTATAATAATAATTAATAATTATATATATAATTTCTGTAATATATCCGTAATATTCTGTATCTAATGCTACAATATTGTGACGCCTTTCTTTTTAATCAATTTTTTTTTTGTATCTTTGAAAATTTAACATTAAAATTTATGATTCAATGTATCACATTTATTATAGAAACTGTAATGACTTAAAAGATTGTGTAAAATAAGTTGAGACCGAAGCTAATTCTGATGAAAATTAAACAAATGATAACAGAAATACAACCCTCAATAAAAACTAGGTAGTTAAAACTAGGTACATTTTAAGGAATCTGCTTAGAAGTATTGTCTTCTAAAAATTACTGTTGTAGGCAAAATTAAAGGTGGAATGAAATTTGGCCAGAAGAAGAATATCTTGGCTTAAAAATTTACGCCATTTATTCAATAACAGAACCACAAGATCATATTTTAGATCAACAGTAGATAGGGATATAAAAGGGTGTTATGTTGGTAAAAATCCAAAGAGGATTTAACAAACTCTTTACATATATATAACTTAATCTATGCTTCCCTATCTTAATCTAATCTAATAGTATATATAATAAATTAAATTTGACGACTTTGGATATATTAGCTAATTGATGATACTATCTTCAATTACCTAAATAATAATAATTAATTATTCCACAATAGTGTTTATTTTTTAAGAAGAAAATTTACTTATACAATTATTATTTATGACTATTCACTGACTATTCTATTTTTAAATTTTTTAAAAGGTTTTACAAAATAAATTTTGTTTAAAAAAACAATTAATTTAAAATTTATTTAGGATATCAAGTTAAGAGATACATTTGAATGTATATATATAGCAATGTTTATTTAAAATATAACCAAAAATTAATTAAATTTTACACCTACGAACCTTTTCTAGAACATAAATGTTTACACTTTATTAAAATTTTACGTGGGTATAGCTTTTAAAGAATTTGTTCATTTAAATTTAAGATCTACATTTATTAAGGAATGCCTGATCATAAAACAAAAATCCAAAGTTATTGCTGATTATTTAAATGTATACAGAATAATGATGGTTACAATAATTTTGATAAGTATCTATTTTATGTTTGTTTTTTAGGGAAAATGATAATAGCTTAACATTTGAAAATTGATAATTATATATTAATTTATTTTTAATTGGTCTCGTACGGCAAATCATCACGGTTTTATGAATGCTTAAAAAAAAGTTGATATTTTTAATAGAAATAATGCAGTAAACCTTTACAACACATCTTCTCATTATAGTCTTTAATATACGTAATATAAAAATAAATATGAAATAAGATATATATAAAATACAGGATGTCTACTTAGCGTATTTTCAAATGGAAGAGTTTAGTTGGAGATATCAAAATAAGAACGAAATTGTATGAATGAGAAGAGGCGGGAGAGGAATATATCGTTAAACATCTACAGGTTCATCTAGTTAAGGGGTTCTAAAAAAATTTAAATTGTAAAATTAGAGTTTTAATTATTGTAGGCTAAATAAAAAAATTCGTTGCGTTTTCCAGTATTTAAAATTTTACTTCGCATCACAAAAATTATTATGTAGCTTCCAGGCTACAATGTCATTAAAAAATTTATATTCGTTGAAGATTTAATTTGAGTTTTTGTTGAAAAATAGAGTTAATTTTTTTTTTTTGCGATTTTATATTAGTCCGAAAGTTTTTCAAAATTTTGAATATTTTCTCTTAAATTTTTTTAATTTGTCTAAATTATGTTTAGTTTTAAAGAATTTTAATATTGTAGATTTTGCAAAGAAATGATAAAGCTATAAACAGTGTAGAGGATTTTTTTTTTGTCCTGTCCCAGTCTTTTAATAATGAGACGGAAATATCTCAGTAGTTCATTTTTTAAGGTTTAGGTGAATTTTCTGACATTAATCTGAGAAGCTTTCAAAGCTTTTTTTGTCAGAGTGGTATTATCATTTAAATCTAGGGAAACTTAATTCCAACTCTAGTCGAATATATTCTTCTAACGTTTTGAAGATGAACTACGGACCTAGAGTTTAGTTATTACTGAGACGTTAGCTCAGTCTTCATAAAAAAAAAAAAATTATATAATATATTATAGCTAATTGTATTATTATTATAATATTATATTATGTGCAACCCATATATGAAATTGATTGATATAGAAAATGTATTTTTAATATCATATCGAATATCATATCGAAAAAGAAAATCAAAGGTAAATTTAATCATTAAAAACAACTGATATGAATTATTAAATATCGAAATTTAATTTTATTTTATGTAAATGTATAATTATTAATCATTATATATTCTTTATTTGGAATTAAATAGAAACTGCTTGGATATACTGAATAGAAATAAAAAAATAAATGCATATTGCATACTTCAAGGAATTGTTAATTTATTATTCTTGTAACAGACCATTATGATACTTCCAATATAGTAAAAAACAAATCTTTTTAATGTGTTGAAATATTTAAAATATTTCTTATCCATTATATTCTTATTTTTTCTTTCAAATTTTATACAAGATAATTCGTATTAAATTTATCATAGTGTCAAAATTATTGGTTTTTTTTTATGCACGTACGCACTGACACCAAAAAATGAGAATATTGTCATTATTCATAGGGAAAAAAAAACTAAAATTCCTTTTTTGTGTCCTTACAATGAATATAAATACAGAATACTTTTTATCTATAACATTTTCTTTTTTCTATTACAATCCAATCTATTCAAATAATTTCTGATGCATTGTATGCACATTTTTATAATAAAAAATCTTAATTTAATCCGGGATTTTCTTTGCTTATTTAAAATTCATATTTAAGAACTGGTTGAAATCAAATAAAAAATATGAAATGTCATGATTTGAAAATTTACTTAAATTGAGACTAGATTACAAATAAAAATTCTTACAAAAGAAAAGAGAATAAAACAGAATTTGAATGTGCATTGAAACTACAAGAAAAGTACAGTTCATTGTGCATTTAATTTATCAAAAAATCTATAGTTTGTCAAAATATGTTGTTAGATAAATTCCTTTTTTTTTGTCTTTGTCTAAAGCATACTTTTTTTCTTCTTGAATATAAATTGTTTCATGTAATACCATTAAAAAAAGGATATCTTGGAAAAAATTTTAGTTGCAAAATAAAAAAAAGGGTTTTCAGAATTGAAATATTTTGTTTTCTTTTGAAAATTCGTCGATTTCAAACAGAATTAAAGTTTTAAGAACTACTTTTTAAAAAAATTCTTTCATCTTTTGGAAAAATTACTTTAAAGAATCAAAGAATGAGTTTAAAAGTAAGGGTTATATGAAATTAATTACATTTCTCAAATATTGTATAATAAACTTGTAATAAGTTGGCAACTATAAGTCCAAATAGTTATCTTTTTGCCATATCAAATCAGATACGTTTTGTAACTATGGAACAATTTTTTACCGTTACAGTGATTTTGATTGTATTTAAATTTTGAGAGATGGCACAGTTTAAGTATAATACATTAAATTCCTTCTTAGAATTGCTTAAATACTGTAATACTATAAAAGTTCCTCTAAACGGTCACTATTCGGAAATTTTAAGGTTAATTATTTTGTAATAGTCAAGTGTCTTTGATAGATAAAACGCTAGTAATTATAATTAATGAATAGATTAAAAACTGTCGTTAGTTCTAAAGAGTATTTAATATAAAAAATATCTAGTAAAACTGATTAAAAGAATATCTATTTTGTAAAAATTTAATTTTAATATTTCAAGTATCTCAGTATTACCTTATTAAGGAGTTGTCATAAAAAAAAAAAATTAACCTTGAATGGAATTACAATATAAATAAATCTCTTTTGAAAAATAATTTTTTTTTATACCCGTATATGAGCATAGTTGGGTATAATAAATTTACCATTACATTTGTGACACCTTAAAGGAAATAAGCTAGATATGACAATGTATAAATTTTTGATCAGAAGTAACTTACGTCCATCCGTTCGCACAATAACTTAAAAAATAAAGTAGCAAAGATTCAGACATTTTTACTATTTCATTTTTCGCTAGTTTTGCTATTTAAATCCAGCAAATTTGAGCTACGGGTTCGAGTAGCTACAATGCAACATCATTCTTTATATGAAAATAACTCAATGTTCAGTAAACTAAGTATCTGATAGTAAACTAGGTATCTGAAATTTTGTTAAAAGAAGTTAAATTTAATGATAAAAATTATGTGAAATTTGGATTCTCTAGCGTAACACGTACGAGTAGCTGCTACACAACTTCTTTCTTTATATGAAAATAACTCAGTGTCTATTGAAGTTATAGGTATCTGAAATTTGTGTAAGGAGATCAAGTTTAATGACAACAACTTCTGTAAAACTTGGTTCCAGCGCAGTAAGTTCGAGTAGCTATAATTAATAAGTCATCTGAAACTTTATAAATGATGTTTACATTTTATGGTAATAGCATGACTTATGTGTTCATACGGGTATCCTAGAGTTGACACAGTGACATACACAATATACACTCTTCCTCATTTTTTCTGTTTTAATACTCCAGATGAAATTGAAATTTGAAATTTTTTCAAAAAAAAAAAAAGAAAAACTACAATATAATTTTCTCTTTACTTATAATAAATTGGTAAGAGGATATTATGTTTGATGTCCTTTGACAGAAAATATAATATAATTTTCAAAGGGATAAAAAATATTTTTAAGAATAATTACAGTAATAATTTTTTTTTTATTAAAATTATTTCTTATGTAAATTTAATGCAAGGTATTTAAAAAAAAACTAATAAATATAATTATTAAGATTTCAGAAAATCCCTGAAAAAAAAAAATATTTTCCTTTAAATGATTTATTTTTAAATTGAATAGACGTTCACTTTATCATTTTGTATTAATCTTAAAATATTTTTGAAAGAAAGTAATGTAAGAGTAAAACTTTTTACATTAAATAAGTATTAAATAATAATATGTTGAAAGATAAAAAAATGTTCTTAAGTTTGGAAGTAATTATGAATGTAAATCTTATTTATAATTTAAGCTGTTAAAGATTTACACAAAACTTTAACGTTATATCCTTTATATATATCTAGAAAATTTTTTTTTTTACATTATTATACCGAGTCAGGTGTGTCAGGTACAAGATGTCGGAACAGCTAATTAAGACTTTGGATTGAATTAATGTAATGATTCAATGCATACTTTTAAATTTATAAAAAATTAAAGTTTTTTATGATATGAAAATAAAGAAATTACAGCCGAATTAAAAGTTGAATATCTTGAAATGTATACAAACTATTGAAAAATTAAAACATCAAAAAATTTGTTTATAGCTTTTGATAATTTTTTCAACCACCTGTTGGACACTTTATTATACTTCCCGTGTAACTATACTATGAAATGGAACTGATTAATAAAACATTCGTAAAAATAAGGTTTAATTTACTTCAAAAACTTCAAATAAAGGAGGCCTCGGAGGGTTAGTGGGTAAGAGCATATAAAATACGATCTCACCACCAAGGAAATTTGGTTCGAATTCCACACATGTCGTAAAAATAATTCCCCTTACGACATTTACAGCCACGCCTGAAAAGGAAAGGGTTTGTAATTTAATTTCTTTGTTACATTTATGTGACAGGGAAATGCACCAAAAAAAAAAAAAAAACTTCATAAAAACGAGATAAAATCAGAACTTTAATTTACTCTCGTATATAGATTGCTATTAGACATAACTTACTTAAATCGGTGCAAGTAAATCTTACAAATGAAATTTGTAAGGCAGCGTTAAAATTAAATGGGGCAGAGCAGCGGTGTCTTAATCATTACACCATTGGCTGTAGCAGATATATCTTAAGAAAATAAGGTAAAATACTTAAAAATTACATTAAATATCAAGCTAAGGTAGAAGCAGCACAGTAAAAAGAAAAAAGTCGTGATTGAATCGAAATATGGGGAAATGCATTGGCTCCTAGATCAAAACTCTATAGATTACAAAATATAATATGAAAGTTTTTTTATGTAACCAAATAATTAAATTGATTGGATGGAATGCTGTCCATGGAGTTGTGCTAAATAAACATATTTTTCAGAGCATTCAAATTTTCTACAATAGAATTTTATATAATATGATAAATACGTACTTTATACGCACGCAATCGAATTAATTATATCAAATTAAATAATCTAGAGATCTACAGATTCCTCGTGTGAATAAAAAATTAAAGAAACATGCACTAAAAAAAAAACTAAACCAGTTTAAAAGATCAAATAAATGTAGAAGTATCAAAACTGCTACATTCCCATATAAAAGCTCAAAAAATCTATGGGCCATTAAACTTAGCTGCAAACTAAATCATTTTACAAAACGCTTGGAGGTGCATGATCTGATAGAAGCTTTAACTAGATTTTTCAATTTAATATATAGAGATAGATCTGTAAAAGTTAGCGCAAAATTAATGGTTTTAATCTCTTAGACTAATTTTAATTTTTTATGATTGGACTAAACTTTTACTGAGTTAAAATCTCCTATAATTGTATTGGCTATAATATCATTCAATAATTCGCATCATCCTTATTTAAAGAAAGAGAAAGAGTAGATTCATTTCTCTTTCTATTATACTGAAATATTTATCTTTTTGCGATAACAATAAAATAATTCTAACAAAAAAAGGTAAACTTCAAAAATTGACTTTTGATATTTAATGCTTCTAACGAATCTGAAAAGATGAAAAGATATCCCTTTCTGTCATAACAGTTGCGAAAAAGTGTAAACTCGAATGTTTTATACATCCCAACCTTTTCAAATGTATATAGTTAAGTAAGTTTAATATTATTTTTTTTTTTAAATATTTTCCGAGACATTTAATATGATATCTTTTAATTAAGTCAATTAATTAAAACCTTATGAAGGTTAAAAATTTAAATAACGTATAATTGACAAAATATCACCTTGGAGATTGAAATACATAATCACTTTTTCAAGGAAAACAACATTAAGCAATACTTATTATTTAATTTAAATTTTAAAATGAAATTCTTTAACTTTTTTTATTGTGTTTTTTTATTTTATTTTATAAAAATCTAATTTGCATTCAAGAAATAATTTAAATAATTTATAAAAAAAAAAATTTACACTTTTCATCATTTTGAAAAAAGTTTGTGTAACATAAAATGCAGCAAATTTTTATTAAAATATTTACAACACTTCATTATCAAATTTTTTTTATCTCTTTTGTTTTTTTTTCTTTCGAAATTTTTTTCTACTTTTTAAGCACAAGTTGTTACATTTTTATTTCGTCCAAAATATCTACATTTTTCATCATCTGTATACGATCTTATTAAATTTGTTTTATTAAAGTATAGTAATACATAAGAAAAGATTCTGAAAGGGAATATTTCGTTTATAATAACATTGACTAATTTTGGATTATAGGTAAAGATAGATAAAGATATAGAAATGAAGATAAAAGTCAACATTTAACCATCACCATCCGATTTTGTCATTTCTCTAAATGTGAAAGTCAAGTGATTATTTAATCGATTAATCGTTATATTCGATTACTTGATCGAAGTGGATAAAAAGTGTTTTCATAAATATAACAAAAAACATTTAAAGATCATAACAGAGTATAAGTTCAATTACATCAAATTGGATGTCAATTAAAAACAAATCTTAAGATTTCTTAATTACTTAAAAAGAAAGATGTACATCTTTTTTTGACTTTTTGATATATCAATATTTATTGAGAAAAATAACAGCATTTTAAAGATTAAAAAGATTGTCTTTAAATCATTGGAGCAGAAATTAAATGTATATATCATTCTGGAAGGCGTAACATTTAGCAAAACACGTATGACAAACAACTATTTCGCTTAAGTCGCAATTATCCATTTGTCAAGATAATAAAAAAAGGTAATTTGGAGAGATTTTATTGTTGGGTACAAAATCAGAGTTGTCGCTTTTTCAGAATATTTATAAGTGAGATTTTGAATTAGGAGGGATTTTAAAGTTGAAATTTTTAAAATCAAAGTTATACGCTTTTTCCAGAATATTTTTATATATGTATATCTATGTGAGATACTCAATTAGGAGAAATTTTATAGTTGGTTTCAAAATCAGGGTTTCATAATTTGTTTAGCGGTTGTTTGCGAGGTCAATCCTCACTATATTAAATACATTGTTGTTAAATACATTGTTATATTAAATACATATGTATGTAAAAAACAGAAATAGGTGGGATTTTATAGTTGGGTTTAGGAATAGTAGCACCCACTTTTAAATGCCTTGTTCTCGATATATGTAATTAGAAGTATCTTGTAGTTGCTTACAAAATCAGAGCTTATACGTTTTAAATGTCCTCTATATATACATATCTAACCTATTTGATTTTATATATATCTAACCTATTTGAACCTATTTGATGATATTTGAAAATTTGTCAAACGGATGTTTTCAAAAGTAAAAATTTGAAATATTATACCCTTTTTGAGAAATGCGTTTTTGCAAAACAAACTTTTTGCCAAGTGATTTGATTGCAATGTGATGTTTGCAATGTGAGTTTAGGTCTACTAAGCTGTACTTATCATCCTGATATCCCTAAATAATCTTTTCATCACTCAGAAACAATGGCATATTTTTTTTCATCATTAAATAGAAAAAATGAAAACATTAGACAACCATTACTTCTAATAAAGTGTAATTAACTATTACTTCGTATGTGACAGTTGAGAAATGTCATTTAATACAATTCATTGCTCTTCAGAACAAGATACTAGATATTAATTTAATAATATATAGATTTAAACTGCAGTAAATACAGTAAATAGCTTATATCAGTTTGCAAAATCCAGTTAAGTTTTGTATCAGATTACATACCTTTTAAATTAATCTTAGCTTAGAATAATAATCAACTAAGATTTAAGACTGAAATATTTGCAAATTATAATATTATTGTCATTGATACCTTTTTGTTTTCATAATCCTAAAAATTTACATTTTTACTCATTCTATTCATTTTTCTCAAACTTTAGTTATTCTTATTCTAAGCGCTCGTCAGTAAATTTTAAGTTTAAGAGTTGTGCAAAGAAAAAAAAAGTAATTTTGTAAAAAAAAAAAAGAAGCATAACATAGATAAATTTAAATAAACCAAGAAAAAGTCTTCAATTCATGATCCATGATAATATAAGAAAATCCATTCAACATTCATCCGATCACCTTTATTTTGTTATCAGAAAAGAATAAAATTTTTCATCTAAAAAATAAAATTGAAAAAAACAAAGCTAGCATTGTTCTACCCTTAACTTAACTCCTATACTAGTGACTTTAGAATGAATAACACTATTTTATCTTAATATATAAGGAAGAAATTCTGTTTGTTTGTTTGTTTGTTTGGCACGGATTCACGTAAAAACCACCAGTCCGATTGCAACCAAATTTTGCAGGAACATTTCTACGACCCCGGAAGGAGTTATAGGCTATATAGCGTTTTGGTTCATTCGTTGCGGCCCGAGAGCGTTTTAAAGCGTTTTGGTTTTTTCGTTGTTCTGCCTAAACGGTTTGACCGATTGAGTTGAAAATTCACAAAAGCTCTAGCTTTTTACCACAGAAACTTACTGAGTTGATTTTGTTACGATGCATTAACTCATTTCAGCATCAAGCCTCAATGAAGTTTTTAATTTTTTTGTTGTCGTGCTTAAACGGTTTGACCAATTGAACATTGGCACAAATACTGCACTTTAAGGCAGAAGCTCATTTAAGTAATTCTGCGGTGATACATTAACCCATATGTACGATAGACTTTCAAAAGAAAATTTTGTTTCTAATTTTTGTCTAATTTGGCAGGATGAATTTACGATTCTAAATAAAGCCTGTGACAAATTTTTGTTAACGTTCGTTAGCCTATTTCCACACGAATACCTTTTAAAAATATTCTGCCCAATTTTTGGTATTGTTATTATTATTAAAAAGATATTTTCAACATTCTTTACTTTTATCTATACTGTTTTTAATATTCCATAAAAACCTTTCAATGCAAATTTCTAATATATAAAAGTAATTAAAATAACCTTATTAAGTATCTTAAGGATACTGTGTTTAAGTCTTAACAACATAATATTTTCGGCCGTTAAAAAACAGAAAAAATCTCCTACATACTCTCCTACGACGAAATCTCCGTCATCATGTCATCATTCAGAAATGCATGTGGTCTAGCTTTATAAGATGCATGTGTATAACATATTTCCCATAAAATATCATTGAAATATGTACATATAGTATGTATAATGTGCGTATATTTAGAAATACTATATATCACATTTCTATAGAGTATTTAATAAAAAATTAGTACATACATGTTTAAAGAACAGAAAACTTTATATTCTAATCCATATACAATTTTTACACATATTTTTAGCCAATTAATTTGAAAACATAATTAGAAAAAATAAACTTAAAAAAATTCTGGTAGATTTATAAAGGTAAAAAGCAATCATGTATTTTTTATATTGAAAATATGTTAAACAGAACCTGAGATGTATGCATTTAAAAAGAAGTTTTTCAAAATTTGAACAGCTGTGGGTGCTGTAGGATCTCCAGATGTGAGGATACATAAAAAAGTTGTTCTTCAACATTACTCTTTTAAGAGACCTATGCATAGTTAATATTTCATTGCTCCTTATTAAACACTATATAAGTTTTGTAAACAGACGCAGGGATAGAGCGAACCTAATAGCAAATTTTTCAAAATGTGCTTAAAGGGATAATTCACAAAAATATGAAATGATACTACTTCCGAAAACAATGTATTACATTATGGTCTTTTATAATTGAAATCTGATTTTATGTTTCGATATTAACGAATATATTGTGAAAACTCATTTCGCCGTAATTGCGTAATCAATAGATTATTGATTCCTTTAAAGATTTTTTGTAATAAAAATAGAATATTAACTACCAGCATCTGTAAATGCATAGTAATAAGTTAACTAGAAATTAAATTAACGCAGAAACAAAAGTTAATAATTTTTATTTCATAAAACCAATAAAATACTCCGGGCAACGCCGGGTACTCTGCTAGTATGTTAATATTTAAGAAAAATAACGATATCTTTTCTAATAATAAAAACCATTTCCAAAATTTTTTTATTTTTACTTCTTGTTTATTTTAGACCTATAAATCCAAATTTTTGATACAAAATTCTTTTCGGAGTTAAATATAACTATAAAACCCAAGTTTTCTTGAATTTGGACTTGCTGGTGAAAAACAGACCCGACACATTACATACCTACAGCAATTTTTTTAAAAAAGGTATTTTCTGCTTCAGCTTTAACACTCGAAAAACATCAAAATTTAAAAATAAAAACTCAAGCTGAAATTGTTTCGCGATTCCAATACTTTCCTTCTACAAGACAGTAGAAAAAAAAAATATTCGCTGTGTTATAAAATGAAATTTTTGCATTTCGTATTTTCAACTTTTTAAAAATGCAAAAAAAAAAAGAAAAACAAAACAAATTGAGAATGAAAGTAATAAAATAAACAAGCAGTTGAATAGTAGAGTAGTTATATAAAAGTTTTTTTCTTTATTTTTTCGCAAGTAATAATAATAAAATGAAAACTATGAAAATTTTAACCATGACTACAAATCAAATTGAGATCTTTTTTCTTTTTTTAACAATTTCAATACAAAAACAAGAAAAAGAAGGAAACTTCAAGAATTTTATGAAACTTTCGATGAGTTGTTTTGGGTTGAATTTATTATATTTCACTATTTACTATTACTCATGGTATAAATACTATAAGTGTTGTGATGGGTTTTCGAAAAAAAAAGAAAATAGATTTTGCTGAAATTCATTTTCTGGACGTTTTTAAGGGTGTAGAATCCAATTTTTTTTAAAATTTCGTGTGCGTGTCCGCTTCCGCAAAAACTTATTATCAGCATAACTCATGTAATTCGTATCCCGTTAGCATAAATTTGGTATAGTGGTTAGTGTTGTTATTGGGACCTCTGCAAAAAAACGTTGAAATCCGAAACTGCAGTTGAATCCCCTTATAATGTTCGAATAAAATATGATTTGTTCTAAACAAATCATGTGGTCAGACAAAAAAAAAAGTCTCGGATTTTAATCAAATTTGGTACACGGTTTGGTCTTACGCTCCTGCATCAGACAAACTTTGAAATCTGTAGCTTCAGTGAGTCCGCCTTAAAATATCTGAAAACGAATTCTATCTGATGTGTGGTCTAGAGTACATAGTAATTGTTATACGATTTGAATGAAATTTGGTACAAATATTACTCTTGCGATATAGTTGATGCTAAAACAATGTGGGGCTAGAAATTTAAGTGGGTTCTAGTCTAGAACTATTGGGGTTCTAAATTAAAATTGTGATAAAATCAAGAGATTTTAAGACGCACTCTTTAAACTTGAAAATTAGGTAGAGTTTGTTAGAACTTTTTAAAAACGGGGCCAGTTTCCACCCTTCACTTCTCTAAGATAGATGAGGAGGTACATTCCTAAACCAAGTTACTGCTCCTCCACGGGGTCCTTTTTTTTTGCAAGAAGGCAAAATACTACATGTTTTAAATCTCTATTATTAATTTAACCAGTAACGAATAATGGGTGTTTTTAAACATGTGTTTGGATTGTAATTAAAAAAGCCGCTAACCCAGGGGTAGCCCAAGCTTGTAGTATATTTAACAGCCTTTTAGTTCAAATAGTCTTATAATAATAAATTATTCATACTTAAACTTTATTTTAAAAACTTATAAAAATATAAATAAAGAAGCCTGTAAAATATACTACAAGTTTTGGGCTACCCTTAGATTAGCAACTTTGTTTTTATGTAATCAAAAAAAAATTTTATATATTTAAATTTAAAGTTTCGCCATTTTTAAAAGAGTCTGTCTCGACGATATCTTAACGTAGTTATCGAAAAAAATATATAAATGAGTTGACACATAAATGATGGATAATCACGGGTATATTCAAATTGCTCCCCCGTTTGTAAATAACCGTTTGTAAGCATATAACTATAAGAATGATATTGATTTAAGTCTATAGGGATCTAATCAGCATTAAAAAACTGGCCATTTTAGCTATGTCCTGCAATTCGTTCTCTCGTCCGTGCGGATTTTTAATATTTTTCAAAAGTTAAGTTAAAATTATTAGATTATAAGTATTTTAAATTTTTTAAGAAAAGTTCATTATCTCACATTTTTGTATTGAGACATTTTCTGTAAATTTTTTGAGGCATGTATTGCGTTGACATTTAGCAAAACTCTACTTTAATAATCTAGTATATCTGTTTTTCAAATAGTGATGTAGTTGTGTCTTCTCAGTCACATGTTTGATCAGTTTAATTTTAGAATTTCTTTAATACGAATAACGAGATAATTGCTGCTATCTGAGAACTGTCAGCAAGGTGATTTCGAAGGGTGTTTTGAATAAAGTTACAGAAATAAGAAAAAAGGCAAGTTAATCCCCAATGTAAAGTGTTTTATATTCTCTTAACTTAACCAAGACTAATTTTATAAATTTTTGTTTTTTTCTTTTCCAATTCTATAAGAAACATGAGACGTTTATTTTATTCCTACGCCATCTATGTTATCTTTATTTATAATTTTTTATTTATACTTTAAAAAAAGATCAAATTAAAATAAAGTGAAATTTATGATATTCTATTTTTTCTAAAAATTATATTTATTTAAATTACACATATATTTTTTTTGAAAGGATTTGGAATTTGTATACGATGATTGAATTTGTATGAATCTTTGATAAGTTTTTTTGTTCTCTAAAAAACAAAGTTTTCATCGAATAATGATTCTAAGCCCATATACTATTCCAAAATCCGAATAGTACAATGTTATTTTTCTCTAGGGATAAAAAATAAACAATTCAAAACTTTCTTATCACATATTTGTTTAAGAAACTTATGAATAATGACCAGAATAATATTTGTATATTTTTTTAAGAAAAGTTTTTCTGTTGTTACACTGATCCTTGAAATTTCTTAACATAAAAAAAAAAACATTTTCTTTTTTTTATCATTAATTTAAATTTAAAAAGCAGAGAAAAGTTTACAATATATTTTTTAATGTTAAATATAAAAAGAAAAAATATGATAACCTTTATTATCATATAAAAAAAAAAAATTGCTTTTATTTTGTTTTTTTTTTTTTGTATACTTACTTTAATATTAATATTGTTTGGAATTAAAGTTTAAAATTGCATTAATTTTTTACAGTGGCAGTGAAAAATGTATCTTTAGTTAACTTTAATTTATTAATAAGAAGTGTGATAATAATAGTGGTAAGTAATTATTTTGCTAAAATATGCAAAAAAAAAAATGTTTTACGGAGTTCCGATTAAACAAATCTAAAACAAAGGACCTCGTGCAACATCATAAGACTGATGTGACCCAATATCGATTTAAGACAATTTAATGATCCGCTTTCTATTATTGGAATAACAATGAATTTAATAACCGCGCTCACTGTCTAATAGGAAAGCATGCCAAAAGACTTGGCTTATCCGAGAACAATTACTGTAAAGGCTGCAAACATAAAGAATATGAGGAAACGTTCTCCCTCTTCTTTGCACGTGCTCAGCTTTGTCGGCTAAAAGAAACATCCATTTGGGACAATAATTCTTCAACAAACTCAGCCATATATAACAGGTGTAAATGTGAAGAACATTTTTAGCTTTGCAAAAAGCTCCAATTTGTTTTAACGAGTGGGATAGAAAAATTTCTATATGGTATCACAATGAACCAAATGTATGGTGTTCCTTTTCGGCAGTCACTTTAATTTAACTTAACCTAATCAATCTTATGTCTTAATTTTGATAGCTAAAAGAGCTGTTTGTAAAGATTTGCTAAAGATTTTCTTAAACATTTCTTAAATTTTGATACATTTCTATCAAATTATGTGTTAGATGATGAGTTAGGGAATGATTTCCGATATAATTGACTCAGATAATACAAAAGAAAACCTAAAAAACCGGTTACTTTCAAAGTAACTTTGAAATGAAACAAAAACTTAACTTTAAATAAAGCTTTGAATTCTTAGAAAAAAAAAAACTAATTTTTCCTTGGAAATATTTTATATTTTTTTTATGTTTTTCTTGGAAAATTTTTCATTATGTTATATAAAGAAATATTGAAGGTATTTTTATTAAAATTATGGATCCGGAAATGAAATTTTTTGTTTATATGATTTTTAAATTTTGTTGATTTTTATGTTACTTTTTGTACATAAAAATAACCTTAAAAAAAGAAAATTATTAGTATTTTGTTGTAATAAACTTTGATTTTCAAACTGTAAAATACGTATGATGCAATAATAAACAAACAAGGAAACAAACAAACAAAAAAAAAAAAAATAGAATTTCTTTTAATATAAAGCAATTTTTTTTATTTGTTTTAATAAAAGATGATTTCTGTTAATTAAAGTCATATATAACTATATGAAATTTAATATTCCAATATTGAAATTCTTAAACAACAGATACTTTTATGTTTTACAGGCAAAAAGAAAGAGAAGTTTGTCATTGTCACTAGTTTTGAAATTTGTAACCAGCAAAGTAATTACTATAGTTATTTCTTTATCAATTATTTATGGTTTGGATAAAATATTTTTTGTAGTTTTTATAAAAACGGGATAAGGATAAATAGTATACATTTTTGGTAGTTACCTACGTCTGTGTTGTTTAGGGGAAAACTGAGTCTTCGACAATCCTACATAATAAGAATAAAATCAAAAATGTAATTTAATAAAAAGTATATTTATTATGATGCTTAAGCTTAATTATAACAGCTGACGATATTTTTCGAACCTTAAACTATTTAAATAAAATTGAAGACTATTTTTCCGATGATGTTGTGTTGTGCATGCGGAAAATTGTTTTTGTTTTCTTTGAAAGAAAAAGTGCATTTAAACATTACATTTTCTTTTAACACAAAAAATTTACGTAAAAGAAGTTAAAGTAAAAATATACATAAAAAATTTGAAAACTAAAATCAGTTTTTTTAATTAAATCATTATATTCAAGATGAATACATATTTTAAATTTAATTTTTAATTAAAAACTTTTAGAGTTCCTTGAAAATTGTAAAGTTTTTTTTTTGTATAAAATTTATATAATATATTCTTTTTTTTTTTTTTTAATTGTTTATTTAACTAAAACATACGTTTTTTTGTTATATTTTAATTTAAAGTAAAACAAAAAAAATAACTAAACTCAAAGAATCATATACAGTTATGCAAATTAACCCTCCAGTACATGATTATGGGTTTTTGTGCACCTAAATCTATTTTAGAAGCAAAAAAGCATTTTTTTAAACATAATGCTTTTAATTCATTAGCTGAGTTTTAATATTTTCTGTAACAATAAATGGCATTTTCTCTTTAAATTGTTGAAAATTTTATTCATATTTGAAATGTGTAAAACAGTAAAACGGTCACATTTTTTTTTTTTTTTTTATTGTCAATATGATCCAACGTGAGTTCTTACGAAAAAAAATATTGCGCCGAGTACTGTAGGGTTAATATTTATTTTTAAGAGAAAATAAATATAAAAAATTATTTTGTTTAATTCCTTTTACATTGTATTGTTTTTATTGCTTAATTTTAAATTTCTTGAAAATTTTCGAAATCCATTTTCCAAATTAACCATTTAAAAAACAAAAAAAAAAATTTAAAGATATCATTTGAACTGTACTATCAATTTGTGTGCAATTACATTGTACAAATGAAAATTTATGTTTGTAGAACTTGTTTGGAACGAAAATCCATGTCTCCAATTAATTGAAAATAAAAGATCATGTAAAGATCAAAGATTTAGAGAAACCGGAAATGAAGAAAAAAAATTAATATCTTTTAAACAAATTTGGATAGAAAATCTCATGTATTTAAGAAGACAAAGAACCAAATATCCGAACAAATATTTTAGATAAATTTAGAATATAAATTTATGTCTGGAGAAAAATGGTGATTGAATATATTAGGTATATCTCTAGTGAAATTTGCATTAAAATCAATTGACTGGTGACTATTTGTATTTTATAAGTACCTAAATTTATAAGTTTTTTTATAATTTTTCCTGAAATGAAAAATCAAACGAGACTTTCTTGTGTTTTAAAAAACTAGTCAAGAGAAACACAATAACACAACCTTTATCACAACATGTTAAAAAAATATAGTTGCAGCTTTAAATTTTAGTTACTCGTATTTAAAAATAGCGAGTTTTTAATATATGACTCCTAAAAGACTTGACTATTAAAAAGAAGGGTGAAGTACGGCAATTTTTTCTGAGGTGACTTAAATTTGTTTTCAAAGATCTTGATTCAAAATTCAAATGTTAAGATTCTAACTAAAAGGTTTTCCAAAATAGAAAAAAAACCAAAATTTTAGAAAATTTTGTCCCCGGTAATTTTCAAACTTTAATTGCAAAATAATATAAAATATATATAAATCGATTTATAAATTAAAAAAAATGTCTGTTTTAGATCGAAAAAAATACTTAGAATAGAACTTTACGATATAAATATTTAAAAATAAAGATTTTTTCAATTTTTAGAAGCTATAGCTCCATAATGGATGACACTACATAAAAAAAGATGCAATCAACAAAATTAATTTTTTTAGGATTTCGCTCAAAATTGCATTGCTCCACTTTAATCGATGTAGAAGTTTTGTAAATAAACGAACGATCAAACGGACTACAACAATTGTAAAAAATATTACAAAGGTTGTCAATGTAACCTTTATCTCATTTAATTTTATAACAAACTAGCTAATACCCGGTGCAGGGGCGCAGCAACGCACCTCAATCGTCGTGCCGATATGGGTTAACAAATTCCTGTCTGTTAATAAAAAAGTCTGTTAATAGAGTCAACTCCACTCTCAAAGAGAGCAACACTAATAAAAAATTTGAAGTCAATCGGTCAAACCATTTTTATTTTAGAGTGCAAAATTTAAATATTTGCACCAAAGCCACAACTTAGCGGCCCGTTAGAGCAAAATTATTAGCCCTGAAACATTCTCCATACCCATACAAATTTACATAATGATCGGCTGAGCAGTTTAGGAGTCTATAAATTAGAAATAGACAGATAAACATTCGCTTTTATATAAATAGAAGATAAATTCCAAATCTTAAATAAAATACAAACAAATTAACTACGAATGAAAAATTAGAAAATTTTTTGTATCTCTTTAGTGTATCTTAAATATTGTAAATTTTTTATGTACTTCTGAAGGTTTTAGTAAGTTATATAAAAAAATGACTTCAGTGTTTTCCTAATATCCGATTAAATGTATAAGATAGAAATAAAATTTTAAATTTTGGATATATACTTAAGGAAAATCGATTTGTTTTAATGATCTGTTTCCAATTCATCTATTGAATAATTTAAAACTTAATGTTTAATTTTAAATTTAAAAAAAAATGAATAGAAAATAGATTCCAAAACTTTAGTTAAACTTTTTAATATTAAACTTTTTTTTTTAAAAGCCCTATATACGTATTAGAAACGATGTAATATGAAAATTCTACTTTTAACCTATATTTGATTCTTTAATCGCTTTCGTTTGTTATTCTAAAAACATTTTTTGATTCTATCTATTTTGGATCCCAAATAATGAGCTGACAAAAAGGTAAAAATAACAAGGTAGAATGTAAACCAACGGTTTTTAAAAGCGCACATTTCCAAAACTCAATACAAACTGTTTAGAAGTGTGACTTACACAAAAATTTGAAAATTTCATGTAATAAGAAAAAATGTGAAAATAGGATATTTTTGAAATTTTGAGGGGCTATAAGTCCGGAATCCTACATAACTAAGAAAAGCCGTTAACACACGTAAAAATATATTATTGAAGCTTTAATTTTTATGTCTTGCCGAAGAAAAATTTGTACAGGTGCCTAAGTTACAGGTGTCTAAAAATAGCAAATTTTAAATTTTTGAGGCGTAATAACTCTTAAAGAAGGGGTGTTACCAAAAAATTTTCTGAGGAAACTTATACTAATTCTAAAAGTTCTTTCTTGTCTCAAAATTTCAGGTTCCTATCTAAAGGGGTGCCGGAGTTATGAAAAAAAAAATTTCATGCAAAATGTGGTTTTCACATAACGGTAAATTTAAATAGTAAATTACAAAATATTACATAATTTTGATATTGTTTTATATAGATAATAAAATTTTCGATCTTCTGGCGGTTTTAGATTGCAAAATTATTACGCAGAGCCCGAGATATATACATCTGAAAATGGGGCTTTTTTGCAATTTTGAAGAGCGGCAACTTTGGAACCCTTTACAATTAAAATAAACCTTTAACACACGTAAAAATATATTATTGTAGCTTTAATTTTTATATCTTGCAGAAGTAAAATGTGTACAGGTTCCTAAGTTACAGGTGTTTAAAAATAGCAAATTTTCAATTTTTAAGCCCTAATAGCTCATAAACAGGGGGTGGTCCGAAAAAATTTTCTGAGCAAAATTATACTAATTCTAAAAGTTCTTTCTTGCCTCAAAATTTCAAGCTTTTATCTAGAAGCGTGCCGGAGTTATGAAAGTAGAAAAATCATGTAAAATTTGGTTTTCACATAACGGTAAATTTAAATACTAAATTTAAAAAAATTGTATAATTTTGATATTAATTTACAAAGATAAAAGAAATACCTGTCGAATGACGTTTTTAGATTGAAAAAATCTTAAGCAGAACATAAGATATATGCATTAAAAAATAAAGCTTTTTCAAAGTTTGAGGGGCTGTAGCTCCGTAATGGGGGGGGCTACATGAAAAAGTTGTTCCACAAAATTATTTTTTTTATGAGACCTACCTATGGTTAAAATTTTTTTTCTCTATCTTTAACGGTGTAGAAGTTTTGTAAACAGACGGACGGACGGACGGACGGACGGACGGACGGACGGACAGAGTGAAACTAATAAGCACATTTTTTCAAAATTTTTTTGGAAATGTGCTAATAAAAAAAAAATACATTCTAATATTCATTTTGTAAAAATATCATGCGCATGCTGAAGCAAATATTGGGAATTTTTTAATATAACATTTTCATTATTGGCGTTGATTTAAAAGTGTTTAAAATTCCATTTTTTAACATTTTCTCTGCGTTTGGCCGAAAATATTTTAATAGGACATTTTATATGCTTTTTACGTTTTGTAGTAACTACTTTTTCTCTCTTTAAATGATAATTTTTCCTATGAGGCTTGCAAATACCAAAAAACAAGGCAGAATCTAAATCAACGGATTTTAAAGGCGCACATTTCCAAAAGACAATACAAACTGTTTAGAAATGTGACTTGTACCAAAATTTGTTAATGTCCTTCATATAATTAAAAAAAATTTTAAAAATAAAGAGACACTTTCATTAATTTTAGGCGATAATTAAGAAAAACTATTAAAACATGTAAAATTATTAAGTTGAAGCTTTAATTTTTGCCTTTAATTGTGAAAACATTTGTTCAGATGATTAAAAGTAGCAAAATTTCAATTTTTGAGCCCTAATAGTCCTTAAACAGGGGGTGATACGGGGGTTATTCTGAGACAACTTACATTAATTATAAAAGTTCTTCTCACAAAATTTCAATCTTTATCTGAAGGTAGAAAAATCATGCAAAATTTTGTTTTCACATAACGCTAAATTTAAATACTAAATTAAAAAAATGTTGTATTGATTTATAAAGGTAAAAAAAAATCTTGTGGAATGGCGTTTTCGGATTGAAAAAATGTTAAGCAGAACATGAGATATACGCATTTAAAAATAGGACTTTAGCTGCAGCTACCAAACGGATGGCGCTACATGAAAAAGTTGTTCTACCACATTAATTTTTTCAAATTTTTTTTTGGGAATGCCCTAAAAATCTCAAGCAGAACTTGTAAGACCTACCCACGGTTAAAATTTCAATGCTCTATTTTTAACGGTGTAGACAGTTAAACAGGCGGACGCATGGACAGAGTGAACCTAATAGGCGGATTGTTTCAAAATGTTTTTGGAAATGTGCTAAAAATACCACTCTTAAATAGGTTTTATATTTAAAATAATCTAAGAATGTGAAGAGTGATAAATAATGGATGGTTTTATTAAAATATCGAAGTCCAAAAACATACTAATTTTAAATTAGATTTACCGTTTGTCTCTCATCTAATCATTTCTCTATTCATATGTACAAAGTTTTTAAACTTGTAATTCAAAAAGTAGATATTTCGCTGAAGGGCTTATAATATTATCGTATAGTATTATAATAAAAAAGAAATCATGAATGCATTATTGTTTTTAAAAATGTATTGATTATGTTAGCTTTATGTTCAAGTAAGAACAGCTGGTATTCACTAGTTGCAATAAATAAAATCAAAAGCACGTCTTAAGATTTATCATTCAATCCAATTTCGGAAGGGTCCGCAATGAACCCCGATTCTACGATTTCTAATGTTTATGTTACTTATTGCAGTAATAGTTAACCGTCTTGTCGTATATCACTACTGTCAAAAAATGCAAAGTTTTTTTTTTATTTTAAATTTTGGTCTAACAAAATCCTAAAAGAAGTTAAAAACAGAAAATTTAAAAAGTGGGAGATCAACAGTTAAAAAAAAAACATTTCAACAACTCTACAAAAGGTTTTTTGTATCCTCATCTGTTCATAATTTGTGTATGACTTTTAAAGTTCACATTACTATTAAATTGGATTCAGTGATAAATTTAAAGATCTTTTTGTTGACCTTTTGCGACTTTTCTTAATTTTATTTTTCCTTTTTATTTTTTTTTTGCCATTGGACTTATGGCATATAATGATTTCCTTTATTTTTTTCTTTTAGTTAAATTTTGTTTCTTTTTCGTATCTTAAGAATTTATAAAGATGTAAAGTTATGAATTTTAGATACAAGTATATTTTTTAATATTAATATAGAAAGAAAAAAACCAATAACAAAATGAACAATAATAATTGGATTACAAGAAAAAAATTATATTTATCGGATGTTTTGCTTTTTATTATTCTGCTTCGGAATAAAGACTTCCGGTTTCCGTTTTACTTTATCATACGTTTTTTATTTATAAATATTTATTTATTTGTTATTTTATGCGAGAATATTTCCTGAGAAGTTTAGTTTTTTGTTTTTCATATGAAATTGAAATGAATAATGAATGAATTGGTGTGCATTTAATATCCACAAGGTATTACAGAATTAGTTTATACTTAATATATTATTTAGTTAAGGAAAATATGAATATAGAATTTCTAAAAATTTGTGTAAGATGTTGAAAATACTTAAAAATTTTGAAAACAGTCACGTACATTCTTAAGCACAAGAATCTAACGTAAAAAGTAGTTTACATATTTATCTAATAATTTTTCTAAGAGAACATGGAACTTGAAAAATTTCAAAAGAATAGCAAAATGTTTGAAATAAAGTTAAAGTTAAAATGTAAGTTATAAACTGTCAAACATCTCATCTAAAACCGTAAATTGAACTTATTTCTAGCCACATAAATGTGAACACAACCGTCCCTTTTCAGGCGTGGCTGTAAATGTTGTAAGGAAGAATAACTCTTACGACGTGTTTGGGATTCGAATCCACACTACCTCGGTGTTTATAGCGTATTTTATACGCACTTACCCACTAGGCCAACGAGGCCCCTATTTTTAAAATTTTAAAAATATTTAGCTTTAAGGTCACACAATAAAAATTAAGAAATTTGAAGTGGGACCAAAATTGAAGTAAGATAACTTTAAATGTATTAAAATGTAAAATTTTTGGATCACGTCTAAGTATATAATTAATTTTAATAATTTCATTATTTATTTTAATGCTATCAATAATCATATTCTAACCTATTAATTTTATTAACAAAATTTATTGAAATTTTTTCTAAATCAGTGCACCAGAATATCTTAAGAAATGATGCTGCGCAATGTTTCCTTTTTTCTTTATGAAATTTTAAATTTTTATATTACCGTCAACTTAAAAGGTTAAATCCTTACTCCTTAAAAGAATATTTTTAAGGAGTAATTTGTTTCTTAACATTTTATGAACATTTATATTTTAAATTTATACAATTTAATGCTTTTAATTTGCAAAGTGCGTACCAGTAATTTGTTATATTAAGTAACTTGGGTTTTTTAATGAGATTCGTTAACAAAACAATCGTATTGTCTAACGTTAAGTGCCAAGTTGAATTTTATAAACGCAACAAATATTTTTATATTCCTGTAAAAAAAAAATTTTAAATTGACCTTTTAAAAAAGTTTTTAAATTCTTTTAATACAACTTTTGGATGATCCTTATTAATTTCGCTCTGTTCGTTGGTTTTTTACACCGTTTAAAATGGAGCAATTAAATTTTAATAACAGGACAGGTCCAATTAAAAAATTTATGTTGTTATATTTACATAATTTAAATATTTAAACTTACGGTTATGAGAAAACAATATTTATCAAGAGTTTAGTTCCTCCGAATCTACGAAATGTTTTTTTGTCAAATCCTTGAAATTTTTAGAGGAGGACGATCTGTAAGAATTTTTGTCGAAAAAACTGTTTGTTGTTCCTCCTGTTTCAGAACTATTACCGGTCAAAAATCGAATTTTCTCTATTTTATAAGAGTTAACTTAGACACATCTAGGTGTAATAACATAAAGGTGTAACATGTACTCCTGGGAAAACATATCGTAATTAAAATATTAAAATCCAGTTATATGCATTAAAATCCAACAGCTTCAATATTATATTTTTACATGTTTGTTTGTTTGTTTACATTATACTTACAGTCGAGTGGAAGGCTTTTGGATGTAAGCAGACGTGTTTCTTTCAGATGTGGGAATATTTACTTGTGTCAATAGCTGTTCTTAATCATATAGGATTACGTAAAAACTAAAGAAATGATCTTTTAATGCAAAAGTCAATCATTGGTTTCGCATACTGCTTTGTTTTCATAAATATTAATCAGTCAAACTGGGATTATTAAATGATAATCCTATGGTAATTTATTAAAAGTTATATAATATGTTTTACAATTCTATATAATATTTTTATTTTATTTTTTATGATATATTTTTTATTTAAAATTCTATTTAGAGTTAGTTGCTCTAATGAAAATCTGTTCCATTTGAACAGATTTTTAATAATTCTTCAAGATACAAAAAAAATTTGCATTTAAATCAGAAAATTTCTATTTTTTTATTTTTTTATTTTGATGTTTGTTATAAATTGGAAACATAAGAATTTGACAACAAAAACTGAAAAATTGAAATAATACTCATTGTAAAACCTTTCATAAAATAATAAAAAAAATAGTAAAAAAAAATCTTACGAGTTCAATTTAATGAAAAGTAAATGACAAACGTTTCTTAATACCAGAAATTCAGTAAGACTAAAATAAAACAATAGAACATCAGGATAAATTAAATTGCTTCATTTGCCATTAGAGTACTGCTGTTGCTTCCCATTACAATTATACCAAATTGTAAAGTTTTTTTGTTACAATAAAAATGCATTTTAGTGACTTCTGAAAATTATGAGTTTTTCCAATTGAACAATGGCCAATCTCAGAAAAAATTATAATCAACAGGAATTGAAAAATAGATATGACGGAAATCTTTTCTGTTTAGAAATTTTTAGAAAAAGAAAAATTTTCAAAAAAGAAACTGTATGTTCTCTTTTGAAGAAATTAATTGGGAAAAGAACTTAATTGGATCAACAGGTGTCCAATTAATTCAAAGTAACGAATTTGAAGCATTAAATTTACAACTTAAAGTTACTACACATTTCTGAACTTTGCAATCACTTTGTTCTTAAATATTATCTATAATGACATTTGTATTATTCTTAATTTGATTTTATTTATCCTATCGTACGTAAATTAGGTTATCGCACTTGATTAGCTGTCAAATTTTTAGTATACTAACTATACATCACAAGATATTTATACTAGACAAAAGTATGACATATTATTTTTAAAAGTTGAAAGATATTTCAATATTCCTTTTAGAATTTAATAAAATACCAAATATTCCAAATATCCTTCCCACATTATCTCCAAAGTTAAACTTTACATTTTTATATTGCAGCTCTCATCTTAGAGTTCTGTTTTCGTTGGTTAAAGTCCAATACAACCTAGAAGAACCACATTAGTTGAATCTCTAAATGGCTTTTGGTGTTTTTTAACCGAAACGATATTTTCAAAAAGAAAAGTATCAAGAATGAGATCAAGTATTAGTGCGGTACTTTTAAAAATACTTTCAGGTGAATCAAGTGGAATCTGATAGGAGAATGTTACAGCTATTTACAGCTAAAAGTTATTTACATCCTAATGAGTTTTGACAAACTAAAATAAGACTATAGTTGAGATAGAAATAAAAGAAAATGCTTAAAATTTTCATAGGATCACCCTTCCAATGGAAAAGAAATTTTAAAATTTTTATAATATCATCAGTGTTATATAAAGTCAGTGTTATGTGCTTATTTCCAATTTTCTATGAATGTTTGAAGAGTGGTATTGACAACTGAATACAATTTCTTTTATTGCAGTATGTAAGGTTGTTTATATTTACATTAAAAATTGGTAACAAAAATGTGGTAAAATCCTTGACCTCAATATTGAATTTTTTATATTTCTATTTTAGATCAGTGTTACTATTTGAATTTTTTAACGTGAACAAGATGTAGTTTCATTTACTGCTAAAAAGATTTTGGAAACCAAAAAAAAAAAATCCATTCTAATTGAAAAATAAATGGTAACAGTTGGTTCTTAAAAGTAAGAGATGCATATGATTAACCTATGTCGCAATATAGGTTGTTATTTAGTTTTTTTTGGATCTAGCTTATTTTTAAACTTAGAACTTTTTAGTAAATAATTAGATAATCAGTAGATAATTACAGAATAGAAAACGACGAAGAGGAGTAAAAATTTATATCAGAATTGAGAAAATTCAAAGGTTTTTTTAAGACGGAAATTAATTATTATTTAATTTTTAATCATTTGTATGCAATTTGAAATAATAAAATTTTTGTCAAGAACGTGATGAAACTTAATAGGGATTGATAATGGGATTATAAATGGGATTAATAAATTAAATGTGCATTAATTGCAAGAGAAACACGAGGGAGCATCTGTTTTTTTAAACAGAAAGATTTTTTTGTTGCTATAGTGGTTCCGAATCTGCAGAAGCTATTTACGTCAATTCCTCTTCCCTAATTGATTTCGTGTTAAAATGGCAGGTACCAAATTTCATAATTGGGCTCTTTATAGCTAACTTAGCTTCTTTTTCTATTTATTCCTTTCGCTTAATTCTGTCGGAACCTGGGATTTATATTAATTTAATTTCCTTATCCACTTGACAAAGTGAGTTTTTAATGACTTTTATTAAGAGATGTTTATTTGAGTAATTCCTTATTGAATTAAGTGCACTTAAACTGTCGTAGAAGATATATATTTTTTGTCTGTTTTACTCTAGACATAATTTTAGTGTTTCATGAATTGTCACTAACTTTAATTTATTTATTTATTTATATTAATATTACAAATCACATAGGATATATTTTTTTTTTTACTTTTTTTTTATTTTCTTCAGTATCTCAAAGTTTACAATTAGGAAAAAAAAGTTTACAAAACTAATATTTACTCTTACATTATTTATAACTAAAACCTTAAATTCTATATTTTTATTTTTTTTAGTTTTTATCTAGTAACATTATTAATATTCTTTTGTTTATTTAATATTTCATGTCGAAAAATATTTTATAATAATTATGTTTTGGAAAATTTGTATTAAAAACCAAAATTTGTTTCCATTTTTATTTTATTTAAAACTTATGTTAAATTAAAACTTATACTACTTAAACTAAAACTAAATCTACACATATCTAACTTAATATAATCCTAATCCTATTATTAATTTTTTTAACATTAAAAAAAAACTATTAATTATACATTTCACAAGGTATCTAACCACCAATAATTCTTAGATAAACGTTTGTCCTTTTCAGGATCACATAGGATATTGCTCACTAATTTTTTTGTCTATTTATTGAAATTGCATACTTAAAGGCGCACTTAGAGTTATCTATCATTTGAATTTACTTTTTTTCGAAATTATTTTCTGTAAAATATATTTATTAATATTTAAAATTGTTTATAGGGTATTTCTTCTTGCAGCATAGAATATAAAGTAATTTTTATTTTAAATTAATAAAATATACAGGATTGAATAACTCTGGTAATAGTGCACTATATGCAATTTAGGAAGGATGTACATGTACATATTGGTTTTTATTTTGTTGTCCATATTTTGAAATGAATTTGTCTAATAAATTTTGTGTAAGACGTGATTTGAATGAAAGATGAAAAATAATAATAATAATAATAATAATAAATAATAATAAATTAATATTTGTAAGCTAAATCTTTTTAATTAAAATTTATTATTCAAATAAAATAATTGTATGAAATAAAATTAATATTTATTATTTAATATTTATGTTATTATTGGTAAATTTAATAAAAACTGAAATATTGCAATAATTTAAAAATTGTTTTCTTTGATTTATTTTTGTATTATTTAATTACAAAAAAAAAAAATAAATTTAATACATTATAAAATTAAATGCTTTAAATAAAATAAAAAATATTTATTATAATAATTAAATATTAAAATCATATTTCATTAATTTATTGAATAATCAAAATCATTTAATGTTCAATAATGTTCAAATTTTAAGAGAAAATTTAAGAAGAAAAGTGTTGTCTTCATATTATAACAAACTAAAGTTTTAATTATTGAATATATTGATTATTAAGTTATGTTAGTAATGTTAAATACTTTGTGTCATAATTCCCTAAGGGACTTATGACACTTATTAAAATTTTAAAGTGTGACATAAGTCTCTTGAAAAAAATGTCATAAATCCTTTAAGGGAGTTTTGACACTTTACTGTTGTTCATAACTTCCTAAGGGACTTACGACACAAAATAAAATATTAAAGTGTGTCACAACTCCCTTTTCCATTTAAAATAAGAATTGAAGTCATAATTCCTTTCTATAATATTTCAAACTTAAAAAAATTGGCAATAATTTCAATTAAAGTCTGAGCATCCGGTGCCCGAAGCTCTTTCTCCCCGCGGAGCCGGACGCCACGCGGCTCTGCACACGGTTATATGACCCCTTTTCCAGAAGGTTTAAGTGAAACAAATTGTAGTAAAGCCAAAATATTTTCGTGTTAACTTTCTGGAAAAGGGGATATGACCCCTTTTCCAAAAATTTAAGTCAAACAAATTGTAGTAAAATAAAAAAATTTTCAGTGACTTTAAAAATTAACAAAACTTTTCATTGAATTATCCTTCAGTTTTGACATTAGCTTAAGACAGCTTAATGTTATTATGGTTCGGGCCTTTATAATGAAGCAAAAGTGTAATACCACTGTAGTATCAGTTTCTATTAAATAATTAAGTCTCTCTGTTCCGTAACTTAACTTATAACAGTAATTTTATAAATAGTGAAAAGAAACCATATCCTATTGGCGTTGTAATTTATCAGTGTTGTAAGTAATACCAGTTTCTATTAAATAATTAAGTCTCTCCTTTCTGAACTTAACTTATAACAATAATTTCACCAATCTTGGTGACAGGACATAAGTCCCAAAGTCATAAGCCCCCATGGAATTATTTTTGTTCTCAAGTCCCAAGTTTGTTCTAAAGTCAATTTTTCATGTAAAAATGTGAATTAAAATCTTATTTGATCAAAATCAAATTTTCAGAGTTACTACGCCTCTTCGAGAATATTTATATATTTGAATAGTTATGTGAGATTCTGAGTTAAGAGGCATTTTAGAGTTGGTTTGAAAATCAGCGTTTCAATATTTATTTAGCGGGGATTTGTGGGTGACAGCTTAGTGTTTTGGCCAGATGTTGAATTCAACCATAAAATCCCTCCTAATTCGGAATCTCGCATATGTACAATATATTATAGTGTGTAAATATTCTTGAACAAGCGTATAATTTAGATTTTGTAACCAATTCTGAAGTCGTTACTAATTATATTTTTACATACATATTTCAATAACATCATATTTTATATAGTGGGACTTATGACACTTATTAAAATTTTAAACTGTGACATGAGTCCCTTGAAAAAAAATGTTACAAATCCCTTAGGGAGTTATGACACTTTATTTTGTGAGTAGAGTGTCATAACTCCCTAAAGGACTTATGACAAAAGGAGTTATGACATGTTACCTAATATAATGTTAAAAAAGACAAATTTCAAGTGAAAAGAGTACATATTACTGCATGTTGTAACATAACTGTTAATGGTTTCGGTCACTGATAGCAAAATATGTAGTAATGAAAATAAGTATTTATTGTCCCACTGCCTAATACAATGTTTGCAAATCCTTGACGTCTCCTCTCCTATCCTTACTTCCTATCCCTTAAGGCTTCCAATAATATTGATTAAAGAGGTGGTAATTTTAATGTGACACTTACAACGGCGTATTCTTGGTGTCTTTGGAGGATTCCCACCTCTCATAAAAAAAAAACAAAAAACAATTAAAATAAAATACGGATCTAATATCACTTTTCAATATAAATTTTAAGAGTTCAAGCTCAGTTGATTCTCGATAAATAAATTGTCAAGACAAAATAAATATATCTTCTTTAATGTAACTGCTCTAATGATATTAATATAATATGTGCTATTTAAATTTTACGGTACAAACCCGAGGTTTATTAATTTTTCAACAAAATTTGTCATTAGAATTTTTTTTTAAAGTAATCCTGGCCAAATCGAATGGTTAGAACGCTAGATCCTATTCAGAACAAACAACTGGAATGCCCTGTCTGTCAGGCAAACTGATTTCAAAGCAATAATATTTTTTGAGAAAATTGAAAATTTGAAATTTAATATTGCGAAAAAACATTAATTTTTTTTAAACTTTTAAATGGAAACTTGTTTAAAGCTATTTTACTTTCATTTTCAATGTAGAAATCTTTAATTAAGTTTTATTTAAAAATTGAGAAAATTTTAAAAACTTTTTTTTTTTCACATAAATGTGGACAGGAAATTACACAACCTTTTCTGTTCAGGCGTGGCTGTAAGTGTCGTAAAGGGGGATAATTCTTAAGAAGTGTGTGGAGTTCGAACCCACACTTCCTAGGTGTTTACAGCGTATATTTTACGCTCTTACCCACTAGGCCACCGAGACCCCTAAAAACTTTGTTATATGTATGTACTAAACTCTCAAATATTTCAGCAATATCAATTTATTCTATCTTTGTGTACACCTTTCAATTAAAATATATCTATAAAATACATTTTTTTGTGCCTAATTATACCCGTATGAACTATGTTCAAGGGTATAATAAATTTGCCATTACGTTTGTGACACATTAAAGGAGTCGAGCTAGATATAGTGTCAAAGGTATGGATCGGCTCAGAATCGAATTCTGAGTCGATTAAGCCATGTACGTCCGTCCGTCCGTCCGCACGATAACTCAAAAAATAAAGGAGCTAGGAGGCTGAAATTTTTTTTACGTCACTTTTGCAAAATTGTTAGTTTTGCTATTTAAATCCAACAATTTCGGTCGGCGGGATCAAGTAGCTGCCATACAACTTCTATCTTTATATAGCAATAACTCAGTATCTATTCAAGCTAGGTTTCTGAAATTTTGCAAATGATGATCAAGTTTTATGGCAACAATTTCTGTAAAATTTGGTTGTGGTGGTGCGACGGATTCGGGAAGCTGCCATACAACTTCTCCGTTTAAATAAGAATAACTCAGTGTCTGTTACAGCTAGGAATCTGAAATTTTGTGAATGATGATAAAATTTTATGGCAACAACTTTTGCAAAATTTTATTGTGCTGGTGTGACGGGTTCGAGCAGCTGCCATACAACTTATCCGTTTAAATGAGAATAACTCAGTGTTTATTGAAGCTAGGAACCTGACATTTTGCGAATGATGATCAAGTTTTATGGCAACAACTTCTGCAAAATTTGGTTGTGGTGGTGCGACGGGTTCGGGTAGTTGCCATACAACTTCTCCTTTTAAATGAAAATAACTCAGTGTCCGTCCGCACGATAACTCAAAAAATAAAAGAGCTAGGAGACTGAAATTTTTTTTACGTCACTTTTACAAAATTGTTAGTTTTGCTATTTAACTTCAGCATTTTCGGCCGCCGGGTTCGAGTAGCTGCCATACAACTTCTTTCTTTAAATGAAAATAACCCAGTGTCTATTCAATCTAGGTATCTGAAATTTTGCAAATGATGATCCAGTTTCATGACAACAACTTCTGTAAAATTTGGTTATGATGATATGGCAAGTTCGGAAAGTTGCCATACAATTTCTCTTTTTAAATGAAAATAACTCAGTGTCTATTGAAGCTAGCTATCTAGTGAAATTTAGTGAAAATTTAGTGAAAAAGTGTCGAGTTGCATGCCAAAAACTTTTGTAAAATTTGATTGGTCTAAAGCAGCCGGTTCAGCTTTCTTGCATTTCTTGGAACTTAATGAAGCTAGGCGCAATAGATTCGGGTAGCTGTCATACAACTCCACAATTTACATAAATATATCTCTGTAGTTCGGTACTAAAACATCTGAATGTTTTTAAAAGATGATCAAGTTTTATAGAAACAGGATATATTACGTTCATACGGGTATCCCAGAGTTGACACAGTCTACTCTACTGCACTCTTCCTCGTTTTTTCATGAAATTGAAAAAAAAAAAATATTTTCATAATTTATTTAATAATTTTCAAAAAAAAAGCAACAAATTTTAAAATATTTATTAACATTCATCAATTTTTCATTTCTTCAAGTTCATTAAAACCAGAATTTTAATTCATTATTCTTTAGATAAAATTTTTTTTTTTTTCTGAACAATTTTAATCTGATAAACTGAAAACAATTTTGTAATAAAATTCAAAATAAAATCAAAAAAAATATCCTTTACCTTAATAATGTAATTCCTTAAAAATTCCTTAATAATGTAATTGAATCTCCATATAGGGCCAATAAAATGAGTATGTAGAAGAAAAAAAAAATAATCAAAATAAAATTTATTTACTTGAATAGTTCCTTTTATTTAATCCTTACATATAATATATGGATTATCAGTAATGAATTTTATATGAATTACTTCACTTCAAAAAAAAAGAAATAGAACAAAATGTTCTTAAATAATTTTTGTTAAGTTTTAGAATAAATATCTCTTCTAATATATTTTATTTCATCTGTATGTATATAACTTTGCATGCATATATCCTATGGCCTCATGTTTTCTTAATAGAGTTTTTATATTGGGTCTATACATGAACTTTATTGTAATATAAAATGAAGTCCTTTGGGCAAAAACATATTTTGTTTGAATAAATTAAAACAAAAAAAAAAGACAAAACAAAAACAAACTTTTTTACTTAATACTACTTTTATTTTAGAGATCATAGGCAAAATATAATCAAATTTATGTTATAAAGATACATAGTCCTTTAAAGTTCAGAATCAAACAAAATTTAAAATTCAATACTTAAAAATTATTATCATATTTTTTGATCTAATTTTAGTTTTTTTTTTTTTATTTCTTTTTTTCAGATATAGGATAAAATGTTTAATGGACTGTAGAATTGATTGAGTATAAAAATATTTTTAAAATGTAAAGACCAGACCAAACAATAATTTAAGTGTAACAATAAAAATGTAACTTAATTTTCGTTTCATTAATAGAATCAGGAGAAATTTTGTACAAAAAAATGTGGATTTTAAAATAGTGGTCGTTAAAACATGAGATTCGATTTTGTTTTCAAATTTGCTTTTGAGCCTAGTTAATATCTGTTCATGATATTTGTTTCGACATATAAGTAGACATATATGTTACACTAACTTGAATGACGTCATAGCTTTTTAAGTTTTATTTCTATTTTTATTTCTATCAATATATATAAAAAAATTTTTTCATTTACAATTATTTACTGTAAAGTGTAAACTAATGAGTAAAATTATAATGACTTCTTTAAAAAATTAATATAATTGATAGATATTAGATCATAATAAGTTGCTATGGTCTGTTCTGGAATAGCTTTAAATAGATTAAAAAACAGCTAAGTGAAATATCAGCTTATATTCTTTAAAAACTTTCAAATAGCTGATATATAACTTTTTTTTGTAAAAAAGGCGAGATTCCTCAGTAGATTGTCGAGGCGGACAAGAAGACAAACTTAATCTTTTATTATAGGATAAAAAATTTAAACGGAAATTTAAATAGGATAAAAAAGCTTGTTAATAGGAATTTAAGAAAACTGTATTTCTTTATTTATATAAAACCAAAAAGATTTATTTTACAATTTTTTCCTTGCTACTCCAATGAGGAGTATGGGTCATCCACTAAGTCATTTATTATTCATATTTGACTAAGCTTCAGTTTCGTGAATCATTAATTTCACTAAGCCGTTGATTATTCGGCTGTAGCTATTGTACAAGACTAAGACGTTTCTATTATTTCTACGCCATCTATTATCCTATACAAGAACTATAGTTTATTATTATTTTAAAGCTATTACAATATGTTATTTTATTATAATTTATAAGACATATATACTTATTTTTAATTGAATTATGTTCTACTAATTATATATTATAAGAAAAATCTATATTTATTATTAATCTATAATCTATATGATCCAGCCGGGGTTTAAACCCGAGACCTTTCATATGAAAGGCCGGTGTCTTAACAACTACATCATTGGCTGGATTTTATAATTTAAAATTACAAAAATTAAAATTCGATATTTCAGAACATTTTTTAAAAACTTAAAGAACCAATTTTCAAAAGAGAAAGAACAACAACTTTTGATTCGAAAATATTAAATTATCATAGGTTTTTACGCTTTTCTTCTTTTAGTTAAGTAAAATATAACAGACAGTTTTAATTTCTTGCTTTAAAATTTATTTTTAAAATTATAATTTGGTTCATTTTTACTGATTGCTTTACTTTTTTTGCCTTTTTTAAAAGTTTTATTTTTTATTTTTATCAGATCCTATTTTTATCCTACATTCATACCAAATACAGAAACATGATAAAAATTTTGTGTAATTGAATATTATCTAAAATTTTAATTTGAATAGAACATGTAAGAAATAAGTGCTTTAATTCTACACTAAATTAAAAATGAACATAAAAAACCGAAATAAAATTCCTTATAGGTCCTTATATAGGTTATTTTTAGAAAATCTGAAAATAAAACTGATTACATTTTCTTGTTTTTATTTTTGTCTATTTTTTTTTGTTCAAAATAAAGTCGTAATGACTATATGTGACTATGACTATGTGTTTAAATTAATGTTGCCAGAAAAAGACATTATTATTAACAATTCAATTTTGTCGTCAATTTAAAATCAAATACAAACGTGAACGGTAAGAGTGTAACTTTGATTTAATGAACTCTATAATACCAATATAATGTGGTTGAAACATGGGGTGAATGAAAAACACTATACACAGAAAAAAAGAAAGTAAATATTTGATTTATAAATGATTTTTTGACATGATTAAGGATGGTTGATTCAATTTTACTTTTACCTTTAATTTTAACCACCTGTTCAATATATATTCAACAATTTTATGATTCGACATGTAATTAGAAAAGTTTCTTACATTTACCTCAATATATATATTTTTTTATTTTTTCGTTTTTCATTTTTTAATTCAAAATAAATTGTTTTTCTGTTAAAAGGGATTTCAATCTATAGATTGTTTTAAATTTACTTTATTCTATTCTTGTTATTTTTTTTTTACTTAGACAATAATACTTACAAATAGAAAAGGTTGTCCTAACATATAAATATATACAAGTACAACAAGATAATTGTCAGCAGTCAGCACTATCTTACCATTTCATAATAAAATTATGGTAATAGTATAACTGACATGACAGTAAACATAGTTTTTGCATTAAAATGTTAACACAAAGAAAGACAAATATTTTATAACATTTTTTCTTTTACAAACTGGGTTGTTTTCATTTGTAATTGTAAGCAGGTGTGGTAAATTTAAAAATTAAAAAAAAAATAAAGAAAATTCTATGTTAATGTCATTATTTTGGTTAAGACTAGACACCTGCTTGATTCTTATAATTTTTTTTTTTATCAAAATGAATAAAAATTGTCTATTTGACCAACTGTTGTTTTTTTATATTTGATGTTTTGTATAAACAGAAAAACTAATTTTTTTGCTTATTGATAATTAAGGGTAATTAATGATCCTGAAAGGGTTAGAAGATTAAGAGATGTTATTTTAATGTAGGAATTTCTCGTAGGAATTCCAATAATTATTTAGCAGCATCCATACTCATTATTTGAAGAAGGATACAAGTACATTTTTTTGCTCAACCAAAGTACAAAAGAAAAATTTCAATTCATAGTTATATATCACAAAAGAATAATAAAAGTTTACTGTTAGTTCTTTTAGGAAGCAAAAATAAAATAAAGATTAATCTATAGCATTGTATTAAATGATCAGTACTTTTAATACTTTTAATTTTTATTGATTAGTAATGATTTAAAAAGCGTTAAAGTAATACCTATATGCTACAGAATATCCTTTAAAACTTTTATATGTTAGAATAAGTTTAAAATTAAAGTAAATATTAAAATAACTACATTCTGTCCTAAAAATTTATATAAAAGGAACTTTATCTATTAAATAGGTTTTAATTTGCGTTTAACAATTATACTCTGGTCACTGTATTAAATAGAATGTAACTTAAATTGTTAGAATAATAACAAAATTTTTACGTGTCTCATTTAGAAAATTTATTTTCATTATTTGTGTTGAAATTTGTGTTCATGTCCTGCAGTTTATTATTACAGGAATAGTATTCGTGTTCAATTGTTTTAGTATTTTGTTATCTATATACATATATAATATTATGTATATATAAAAAAAATAATTAAAAGAATTATATAAAATAGTATTCTATATATTGAATTTAGTGAAAAAATAAAAAGAATTTGAATTTAAGCACAGCTGGTGTTTTATCTTTTTTGTTTTGTTCTTAAATAATTTTGTCTCATTGAATTAAGTTTTATTTAATAAAATATTTTTTTATTTTTAAAATACATATTTATAATAATCAAAGAAAGAGTAAGTTTTTGTCATGTAATATTAATTCACAAAACATTTACAACAAAAGGATGTCACACAGTTTTGTAATTGACAATAAGTTATTAAATATTTTTGTACCTACAGTACTTATATTTTTGTACCTACAGTTTTTTTGTAATTTATTTTTTTTAAAAAGTTTGATTACAGCTTATGTGTATATTTGATATTTTGCATAAATATTAAAGTATAATAATAATTTGAAGATTAAATCTTATATTTGAATATCAAATAAGATTCAATTTTTAAATACAGGTTTTTTTGTCAAATCTCAGTGAAAATAATCTAATAATTTTAATTTTTAAACAAAAAAGAATTTGAATGTACCTATACTCTATTTTGAAATCATTTGGATGTACCCATACTCTTTTAAAATATGTACTCATATTTTTCTTAATATTTCATTAATTTAGCAGTGAAAAATTTTTTTGTAAAATATTAAAATTTTTTATTCTCTTTCATGGCTCATATTTAGATCAAAAATATATCCTACAATGCTAAAAATTTGTGTCGTTTTAAATCAAAAATTGAATTGGTCAAATAACATTTTTGATACAGCTAAATACAGCTAAAACACTCCAAAAAATGGTTTAATATCTCATATGTTTTACCACAATGAGGAGTACATTAAAAAGACTTTGCTCACGGGATTTATCGCCTCTGAGCACTTCACCTTTTTAGATAAAAATGGTTATATTCAAGACCAAAATCATGTCCCTCTATTATATCACTATAATAGACGAGCTACATGTAAAACCATATAATATAACCCGGGCGACGTAAACGAAGTAAACTTAAAATTTGACATGTCCATACCGGACAGAGACAAATTTATAAACAAGGATTATTGGTGGTTGGATAATAGTCATAATCAGTCCCAAGTATAATATACACACTAGTTTTAATTAGTTTAAGTAGTTTTAGGTAGGTAAGGTTAGGTTAAGCTTTTATCTTAAAACAAAAATTTAATATTGATTTTTTTATAATCTCGTTTTTTTATACCCTACACTTAAAGTATAGGGTATATTAACTTTGGTATGGTGTTTGTAACCACCAAAAGGAAGCGAGTTAGGTATAGACATGTATATATATTCTGAATCAGGATCACCGCCGGAGTCGATTTAGCGATGTCCGTCCGTCCGTCCGTCCGTCCGTCCGTACGCACGATAACTCAAAAAATAATGATGCTATCTTGATGAAATTTATATAGTAGGTTACTAATTACGAAAGAAAGGCTAAGTTCGAATCTGGACAAAATCCGTCCATGGGTTCGGATTCTGGAAGCTTCCGAATGATTCCGGCTTTTGGAGATAATCTCCGCAAACGAGATTATCTCCAAAAGCAACAAAGATAGAACCTTCAAATTTTGTACAATGATGTTTCTTCCCGTTCGATTTATGTCTCTGAAATTTAAGAGGATTTGGCCCATGGGTTTGGGTTTTGGAAGCTTCCGAACGAGCACCAGAGCAAATGAGATTATTTCCAAAACCAACAAAGATAGAACCTTTAAATTTTGTACAATGATGTTCCTTCCCGTTCGATTTATGTCTCTGAAATTTAAGAGGATTTGGTCCATGGGTTTTGGATTTGGAAGCTTCCGAACGAGCCCCAGAGCAAATGAGATTATCTCCAAAACCAACAAAGATATAACCTTTAAATTTGGCAGGGTGGTGTTCTTTCATGTTTTATTTAAGTCTCTGAAATGTGAGAAGATTTGGTCCATGGGTTCGGGTTTTGGAAACTTCCGAACGAGCCCCAGAGCAAACGAGATTATCTCCAAAACCAATAAAGATAGAACTTTTAAATTTTTTATAATGATGTTTCTTCCAGTTTTATTTATGTCTCTAAAACTTAAGAGGATGTGGTCCATGGGTTTGGATTTTGGAAGCTTCCCAACGAGCCCCAGAGCAAATGAGATTATCTCCAAAAACAACAAATATATATAACCTTTAAATTTGGCCGAATGGTGTTTTTTCATGTTTGATTTAAGTCTCTGAAATTTGAGAGGATTTGGCCATGGGTTTAAATTTGAAAGAATTTGAACCGTGGATTCGAATTTTGGAAGCTTCCGAACGAGCCGCAGAGCAAATGAGATTATATCCAATACGAACAAAGATAGAACCTTTGAATTTGGTACAATGGTGTTCTTTCGTGTTTGATTTATGTCTCTGAAATTTAAGAGGACTTGGTCCATGGGTTTGGTTTTGGAAGCTTCCGAACGAGCACCAGAGTAAATGAGATTATCTCCAAAACCGACAAAGATATAACCTTTAAATTTGGCAGGGTGGTGTTCTTTCATGTTTTATTTAAGTCTCTGAAATATGAGAAGATTTGGTCCATGGGTTCGGGTTTTGGAAACTTCCGAAAGAGCCCCAGAGCAAACGAGATTATCTCCAAAACCAATAAAGATAGAACCTTTAAATTTTTTATAATGATGTTTCTTCCAGTTTGATTTATGTCTCTAAAATTTAAGAGGATGTGGTCCATGGGTTTGGATTTTGGAAGCTTCCGAACGAGCCCCAGAGCAAATGAGATTATCTCCAAAAACAACAAATATATAACCTTTACTTTTGGCATAATGGTGTTCTTTCATGTATGATTTAGGCCTCTGAAATTTGAGAGGATTTGGTCCTTGGGTTCGGATTTTGAAAGCTTCCGAACGAGCCTCAGAGCAAATGATATTATCTCCAAATGCAACAAAGATATAACCTTTAAATTAGGCAGAATGGTGTTCCTTCATGTTTGATTTATGTTTCTGAAATTTGTGAGGATTTGGTCCATGGGTTCAAATCTTGGAAGCTTCCGGACGAGCCCCAGAGCAAACGAGTATATCTCCACAACCAACAAAGATAGAACTTTTATTTTTAGTACAAAGGTGTTCTGTTATGTTTCCTTTTCTGTAAAATTGGAAACTGATATTTGAAAGAATTTGAACCATGGGTTCGTATTTTGGAAACTTCCGGACGAGCACAAGAGCAACGAGCATATCTCCAAAACCAACAAAAGTAGCACCTTTAAATTTAATAGAATGGTGTTCTGGCAAGTTTTCTTTATGTTCCTGAGATGGATTCGATGAATTGGAGTGGCAATTCGGGTAGCTGACACAAACATCCCAAGGACTACCAATCTCGGAAAATAATTAAGATAGAAACTTAAAATTTTATACAAGGGTGTCAAGCATATCCCAAGCGGATGCCTCTTTTACGTTCTTGAAATTCGAGTTGAATAAGACAGAAAAGGGAAGAAGTTCAAGCAGCTGCCAAAAACACTTATGGATTGTTAATTTAATTCGAATTATTCAGGTGTAGGGTATTAATAAGTCGGTTGCATCGACTTACTGTTACATTTACTTGTTTTCAATAAAAAAATACAAAAATATTGTTAAAACAAAATATTTAATCTATATCTAAATAAGTTAAAAAAATTAAGAACCACATTAACATAAAAATTGTTCCAAATTTAAATGTTAATTGCAATAATATTAAGAGATGTTTTTTTCAAACTTTTTTTCGTATAGGCTAAGTTAATTTTAAGATTGTATAAAAGGATCAAAATAAAGTTTAATTAAAAAAAAAAAAAAGATACAGCTAAAATTGCCACTAAATTTTTATGTTTTTTATATTGCTGTAAAATGTACTTCTTTACTTCGAGATCTTCTCAATTTGTATAAAATGTACATTATATCGAACATGGAGGAGTATAATGTACACATTTGGCCTGCAGACCCCTCAAATAGCGCCCGCTTATCTCGACAATGTGAAAAATATTATTATAAATTATCGTTTTATTAACGATCCTAGTGTTATGTCAAAGCTCACTGTACTCAGCCATTTTTCAGGGATAAACTCATGCTCTAAAGAAATAAAATAGTTAATGCTTCTATTCAAGGTTTTCTAGGAAAGGAACAGTACGACAGATGCTCTTCAATACACTGCAGAATTGCTAAGGTGGCTTTACATAGTTTATGTATTTTCAAAAATTTGTTTGTCATTCGTTAGTTTGTGGAATCAGATACAGTCGCACTTAACAATATTTTTCAAAATTTCTTTCCAAATTTTTTTTATAATATTTGCTGTTCTACATAAACCGCAATTCTCTTAAATCTCGCAGTTTCTCAAAAATTCTTCCCACAAACCAAATTGTGCACTTGTATTAAAAGTCTTATCCTAAAGTTTGGTTTAAAATGGGGTGTGTTTGGTAAATTGAAGTCTAACATTATTGTAGAGAATGGCGTGCAAACGTCTTGTACTTGTGACTTGTTAAGTTTTGCATCGATCCTCGTAAAACAAAAATAAAGAAAATTTCATAAATTTCTTTTATGATGAAGATTATGAATATTTTTCAGGCCCTAAAAAATTCATTATTTTACATGTAATCATATTGATACATTTTAAAAGTACTAAAAATAATCTGATTACTAATCACTTTTATCAAATTGTTAATGCATATATTTTATAAAAATTTTGCATTGACATACGGTTTCATTTTATTATCAGTACAAAATTTTATAGTCAAGGTTTTTTTAAATCATGAAATCAATTCTATGGACTAATAAATTTTCTTATTATTAAACACAAAATAAAAGTATTTTGTTCACCAAAGTTATTTCTAATAAATCAAATGTCACTTTATAAATAAAAAAAAAATAAAAGAAAAAAGTTATTATTTCAATATATTAAACAAAAAAAAAAAAAAAATGTCTAGACAATTCAATGATAACATTAAAATATTATAAATGTTATCCTGCAAGTTTTTTCATTAAACGTAGCGAAAAGAAAAACTTTGCAAAAGAAAAACAAAAAAACGTAATAAATCAAATAATAATTTTATTATATTTGTGTTTTTTTTTTGTTCACCTCAACCCACCATTTTGTTTTTATCATACCAGTTGATTACAGGATACAAAAAAAAAAAACAACAAGTTAAAAATAAATTTTTCAACACTATTTTACTTTATTAAAATTCTTTTATTGTCAACAGAAGACAACAAAACGACACCTGGTAGATATATTTAATAATTTTATGGTTTTGTAATTGACAGGTCTTTAATTATTTTATGTCAATTAATTTTTGCTACCATTTTTCTGTTGTCATTTATTTTCTTTTTTAATATAATAAAATTATCATCTTTTTAAGAGTAAACACGTTTTTAATATACACACAAAAAAAAAATCATAATTAAGAAAAATTAAAAAACTAATTAATAGTGGTTTTATTTAATTTTTACTATCGTTAATTAATTTTCGCGATAATAAGTGCAACAATAAAAAAAAATACCATTTGATATATAAAATTGAAATTTGTAGAATTTAAAAAAAGAAATACATATACTAATTCATTCTTTTTAAAGATTTTCTTTATAAAATTTCGGTGAAAACTGAAAAATTTTGTAATTAAATGTTGTCTTGTATAAATTTCGTTTCAAATTTCTCCTAATGTTCGAACATATTTGATATTTATGCTCGAACATATTTTGTTTAAAGGTATATTTTTAGAAAGAACCTTCCTAGTGTTAAATTTGGAAGCATAAAATCAGATATTCTTACGTGTTCGAAGATTTCGAAAATTTTCTGTAATCAATCAAAATTTTTTATTTTACCACCACGTAGACAAATATATAATTTGTGAATGTCTGTCTATTTGTTTTAAAACCTTTAATTCTAGTTTTGTGTATAGATTATAGGGCAAAATTTAATAACCTTAAAATACAACAGTGCATCATAAAAAAAAAAGATATTTGAAATATAAAAGAATTATAATATAATTAAAATATAATAATATATATTTAAATATTGTTAATGATTTATTAAAAAAATATTTAAAAAACTGTAATATATAAAAGAAAGATAAGGAATACAAGACCAAAGAAATGATAATACACTATCAAAGACAAAATTAATTTTGAGGTTATACTACAAGTACAGCAAATAGTTTAGTAGTACGTTATATCGAGTAGTTTAAAATTTAAAATTTATCAAATAACCAAAATATAAATATACATGCACTTCTATAATTCATCCGAATTGTAATACAAACCAACGGTATTGAAAAAATGTTACTATAAAGTTGTATTAGGATGCCGTGCTACTTGAAATTACCCGTATCAACACTTAATTTTCATATTTAAATTTACAGATATTTTTAACATTTGCAAGATATTTTCTACATTATGCAGCAACATTTCTTGATATATTAATTTTATTCAGCAACATTTTCCGGATACATCAACATTACTCAGCAACATTTCTATAATGGATTAATATCATTCAGAAACTTTAATGATGCATCAATATAATTCAGCAACATTTTTATAATGCATTATCAACATTCAGCAGCATTTTCCAGATGTAAGCTCAGCTTTTAGAACCTTTTTTCTGATCAACGTCAACGTCATTTAAAAGTTGCTTTTATTTCTAAAAAAGAAAACAGCATCTCAGCATTGAACTCAGAATCTCAGACATTCACTAATGAAACAAGAGGTACCTGCTGAAACATTTACTAAAACTTAGAAGTTAAAAGAGAAAAACGCATCACATGTATTGAGGCTTTAATAGTAGTTACATGTAATTAATTTACAAATTCTTGAAATAAATTTTAGAATAGATAATTAATTATGTGTGCCATTGTAATCCACTGTAATTCAATACAGCTATAGAAATTATAAAAAATAAAAATACTAATAAGACAATATAACATAATTATGATGTCTTCCAATCAATAAATATTTGAAATTTTTTTACTACCATAACACTACCTTTTACTACCTTGCTCTGACGTTCAGAATAAAACTAGCAAATTTAAAATTAATGTATAGTCGATTACTGATTATATCATCTTTTTTTTTTAATTTAATATTTTATTTTGCATGGGGTTGGAATAAAAATTAAATAGTAAGAAAAAGTAAGAGGGTATTTAGAATTTTTTGAAGGAGCGTAGTATTCGGCATGTGGGTTTTAAGAAGTATACTTATAATAATTAAATAAATTTATTAAGAAGCAAAATTATTGATTGATTATTTTTGCCTCAATTATGAAAATATGTACGAAAAGCAAACGTATAATTATTGAAAAATTTGACACGTGGAAGAAAATTTAATCTTTTCTTCCGGTTAAAATATTACAACCACAAGAATCTGATTTAATTTATTTTGAAGAATATTCCAACTCATATATTTGACGTCTTAAATCCTATTTTTTGAAATGGAAAAAAAAGAAAATATTATTACATAATATGACAAATTATTTAATCACATTTTTGGGTGTATTTTTTTTTTTTTTTGTATTAATTACAATTTCCATAATAGCTTTCATATACACGTGTAAGTACCTATAATTTGTAATATAAGAATTTTTAATAAGAAGTGTAATATGTGCTGCACATGTATAAATTTTATAGTGCACGTTGGGTTAAAAATTTAGAAAAATATGCTATTGTTAAAAAATTTTAAACTACGATCTATTATCGTAGATCATTAAAGCTTTCATTTTTGAAGTTTAACATAATTTGACTGTTTTGTTGACTAGTATAGTATAGAAATTGTTTAGAGATTGTTAGATTTGTTAGAGATTGCAAGAACATATTGGACATATTGCACGCTATATTGTGGAATACGATATTAGATACGGTACTACACGTACTTTACCTATGCCAATGGAGTCTCTAAAGAGGAAAACTTTGTTGAAGGCTTATTACGATAATCTTTCCGAGGTTGCAAAACTCTACCAGAAAACCAATGCCAGTTTCTTTAGAAATTTTGACTGGATTCGCATGATCAGTGTATTAAACAATCATTTTATGAAAAATAGAATGCACGGCCTAAATGTAATCGTAAACGTCTATTCATCTACCAAAAAACCATCACTTTAATTTAATTGATTAAATTTAAAAGTAACCTTACATAACTAATACAAAATGAAATACAACTTTTATTCTTTTAAATTAAATGTATTTCTATTAAATATATATGTAAATTTTTTTCATCATTCTGTTTAATTATTTTTGTTTTACACTGTACATTATTGATATAAATCATAGTGTCATATAAAATAGTGATAATAAATGTATAATGAAAAGGTGCCAAAAATTATAATAACAAAATGGATCCTATTATGCCAGTGGAAATTAATTGGAAAATTTTAATTAAACGGAATATTATTTTTTTTTTACTATACCAGGTCTTTATTTTTTGGATAATCTTCTTGCTTTTCTTTATGATTTGATGAAAAAGAAAAGATGAAAAAAAATTTTATCTATTCTAGATTTTTCTTTGAAACTAAAAATATCTGTTTACATTTTTCGAAAATTTGTTTGGTTAAGGAATAAAACATTCATATCTCTTAATACGAATTTTTAAGTAAAAAAATTAATATGGACCAAATATTGAAAAAGAATATGAATGTCGAAAAAAAGCAGGAAAGCAAGAATTCAGATTCGTTAGAGTATAAAAATTAAAAAACGTATTTCCTATCAGGAAATAAATACAAAATAAAAAAAATAAATTAATTTTGCTGTAGGAAATCAAAAAAAGGGTTGCATTAATAATACAGAATATGATGCAAAAATACAAAATCTTTATATTTATGAACATGTTAAAATAAAGAAAGATAAAATAATACTAAGCTAAGAGCTAATACGATCGAATAGATTTTATATAATAAAATATTACTTTACTTTTTGGAAAATCAAGGATAAAACAGATTTTTATCTATTTAAAACCTCTTATAATGAATATCTGAAAATATCAATAATAACCTAATAATTAATTCAATAAGTCAGTTTTCAATTAAAAATACTAAAATATATGATTATATTAATAAACTTTTTAACTTTTTATTGATTAAAGCAATATATTAATTTTTATTTTAAACTGAACATTATACATGTTATCTGTAAAAATCTGAAATACCTGAAAATATCTTAAAAAATATTGAAATGCAATTAAAAATTTAAATATTCAAATCGCTGATGTGTCAAAAAAATACCGTATGTCTATTTATAAATATTTTATTTACATCAAACTTTTACATCAAACCTTATGATGTTTATTATCCACACTTTAATTTTGTCTTCAACATTATCCAATGTTTAAGGAAATTAAAAGATACATACCTGTAAAGAGAAAAAAATTTAATAATTTAAATGTGTTTCTTAATAATAAGATAAAATGTATAAACATCAAAGAAATAAAATTATTATTCAAGATGTTATGCAATATAGGTGGGAAGTAATTTATTATATTGTAGGGAAATTCAAAATAAGAAATAGAATTATTAACTTAAGGAGGTTCACCTATAAACATCTCTAAATACAATTAAGTCTAGGACTTAAGATTCGATACAAAATAATTGCATGACAGCACAATGTTTTTAAAATTATAAAAGCATACATAAAAAACTTAAGAAAAATGATATATTATCAAATATTTTTACAAAAAAGGAACGATTATTCAAAAAGTAGATAAAATTTAACCATATTTTTTGAATATAACTTTTCAACGTTCGTAACTAAAAAGAAATTTAATTAAGCACTTTATACTAATAGTTCCTATCATTTAACAAATTTGAATTAATAAATAAACGTTTTACGTAGTATCGATATGTTATTAAACTTACCATGGGATTCTTAAAATTTAAGACCGAATCCTTAAATCTTCCAACCTTGATAAAATTCAATACCCATAAACTTTTTTGTTTGTTTTAACCTGTATCGTCACATGTTACTTTTTCTACCATTTATTACTGGACACCTTGTATATAAAAATTCATTTATAAAATTTACAGTAACAAAACATTTGTAAGTACAATCTTAACATGAACATCATTAAAAAAATGTCAATCTTTAGTACATTTGCACATCTGAACATTAACAAATCTCCACCTTGAAAAAAGAACAAAAACAAAAAAAAATTATTTTTCTCATTCGAGTGTGGAAACATGTTAAAGTTCCTTTCCAAAAAAAAAAAAAAAAAATTCTTTTATTTTTGTTCCTTTTTGTGATTTGAATTCGAAATGGCCTTTTTTTTTCCTGAATTTCTCTTCTATATAAAATAAGGATCATCGTCAATGGTCAATTTAATCTTTAATTTTTATATTTTTTTAAAAGAAGAACCATTTTACTTGGGAGATTCGAGTCATGGGTCATTTTAAAAGATTATTTCAGGTGAAAAAGTTTAATTGGTAATACAATTTCTTTTGGGGGTTCAAGAATCGTTCAAAATTATTTAGAAACAAATTTATTTTTTTGTTTTCTCTAATTTCATTTTTACAAGTTTTTATTTATTTTTTGTTTTTTTTTTGCCCAGAAGACGCATTAATATAAATATTTAAAAATGTGCTTCGTTATTTTTATTTTTAATGAAAACAAAATTAACAAGGCAGAATGTAAACCAACGGTTTTTAAAAGCACACATTTCCAAAAGATAGTACAAACTGTATAGAATTATGGTTTACAGTAAAATTTGAACATTTTGTTGGAATTTCATATAATAAGACTTTTTTGACATTTTGAGGGACTGTAAGTGCGAAACCCTATATATAATTAAGAAAGATCTTTAACACACAAGATATATTATTGAAGCAAAATATATATGCTTTTGAAAATCGAGGTTTTTCAAAATTTGAAGGTCTGTAGCTCCATAATGAATGGGGCTGCATGAAAAGGTTGTTATACAACATTAATTTTTTTATAAGACCTCAACATGGTTAACATTTTTTTTCTCTATCTTTAACGGTGTAGAAGTTTTGTGAACAGACGGAAGGACAGACGGACGGACAGATGGACAGACAGACAAACATAATGAAACTAATAGGCATATTTTTTAAAAAAATTTTTTGGAAATATGCTAAAAAGAATTGATCGTAATTTTGAATGCAGTGGCGGTTAGTTTATCACAGTAGTTATTTTATATACAGTTTAATTGTAGATATTTGAACATATTAATAATTATAGATGTTGAATTTAGAGCAAATGTGAAGTCAGATTCTCGATATGTGACATAAACTCTATAAATACTTTTCGAGCAAGAAAATGTTTTTCTTTTTAGATTTATAGTAATATTAAAACAAATATTTTATTTCTTCTTTTGACTATTCTTAATTTCTTAATTGGTAAAAAAAATAATATACAAAATTAATTTATTTTCATTTATATATCAGATAAAAACTTAAAATTAAATTTTAATCTATTTAACTTAGCCTACTTTTGAAATACCTATAATGTATTATGAACATCTACCTATTACTAAATCAAGTTAATTTTTTAACCACCAATAATCTCTATATATTCAAACATATCCTTTACATAAGAATATAACTGACAAATTTTAAGCTACCAATGTCAACATTACGATACGGTACAGTACAACACCTTTCTATTTCTAATGAAATGGTAGTGGGAGGTGACTTTTGTTTTGTATGAAAACTTCTTTATCTATTTATGTTCGGGTGCTATAAAATCCAATTTTAATATTCTTTTTTTGTTTTGCATACTTTTCGTTATATAGAATACTTGAGATATTAAACAATTGTCAGGAGTCTTTGATCTGTCAAATTTTGATTTTCTGTGTACACAAGTATATTTATTAGAAAAATAATGTATAAAATTGATTTCTGGTTTCGTACTTTTATGTATTTTCTTTCAAATTTTCTGATTTCTTCCATCAGAACGGTGCTTATGTTGTACCAGATTGGTCCAGCATAAGTTGATGTGGGTCTGATGAAGTTTTGATATCTGCTGATGTTAACTCTCGTGTTAATTTTACTGTTAAGTCATAAAGGCATTATTAACTTTGAAGATTTCTTCTTTAATATGATTATAGTAATTAAGATTATAATTAAGATAGCTTTCAAGATACTTAATAGACTTTTTCTTTGATACGATGTCATAATTAATTTCATAATTATCTTGAACAAATTTAGCACACTTTGATCTTATTCATAATTTTTTATTTATTTATTTATATTAATATTACATACATAAATGTAATGCAATATTATTGAACCATCGGCTACCAAGGCCATTATAGGTTTTTATACTATTATTAAATTATATACTAATATTATTTATTTGCTTTATATTATATACTATATATTTACATTATATTTGGTCGTAAGGGGGGTATGTAAAGAAAAACACTTACGACCTGTGCAGGGATCGAAACCACACTCCTTCCGTTAATACGCCACGCGCCTACCCACTAGGCTACCGAAGCCCCCTTATTCATAAGCTGACCAAAGTTTCGAAAAAAGTCTGGAAATTGCATATACTGAGGCGAATAATTTGATTTTATGGGTTAATTGAAAAAATTTGCCTATTTATTATATTAATAATACCAGTACAACAGCGTGTTACTCTTCTTCTTAAAATAAAATAAATACAAATGATATAAAAAAAAACTTTCAATAAATTTTTTTCAATATTATATTGAAACAAAATATTTTTAAATTTAAAGTTTAATGTTGTGTTGACATAAAGTGTTTATAGATATATAAATTTTTAAAATATATCCGTATATACATATAGGTATATATATAACAATATATTTACCAAATGTTAGTAATAAGTTGTTTTTAATATGAAAACATTGGTAGTTTTATAAAACTTTTTTTTTTTTCGTATTTTTTGTTTTGCAGGTTTTATTTGAATCGAGGCAAAAAAAAAAAAGAAAATAGAAAAAAAACAAATTTTTGGTTTTAGGTTTTTCCATTTTGCTTTTGGAGATTTTTGTGCAAGATTTTCACAATTGCCTGATTATATTTGAGAAACATATTAGGAAAATCGTTGTTGGTTTTTACTTCAAATATGGTTAAAAAAAAAATTTTTTTTTTTTGGTCTTTTTCCCTGAAGGCATAATTTTTTTCTGTTTTATTTTTATTTTTCTGCTTGTTGAAAAAATCGCTCGTTGTACAAGTGTTAAACACATCAACATTTATAGTACATAATATATGTAAGTATTGAAAGTGCTAGACAAAATAAAGAGTAACGTATAAAGTTTTGACAATATTTGGAAGACTCCATTAATTAGACTACAAAAGCGAAGAGCATTTGTTGAGCAAGGGCCTAAGGGTGATTTCATAATGTCAAAATAAGGAAAAAAAATTCGTTAAAAAAGGGAGAAACAAAAAGAAAAATTGATGTGTCTACAATTATATAATTTAAATTGTAAAGAGAGTAAAGACAAGAAATAAAGTAATAAAGGAAAAGAAATAAATATTGTTTGTAGCTTTAATTTTACTCAATAGTGTTACAATTCTAGAAATAGAAAGAATTTAAAATAAAGGATCAAAATTTTATTTTACTCTATCATCCAAATCCATATTCCAATATAATACTACATGCTTGTTTAATGGTATATAAAACATATGTAACAAGAACTTGTAATCTTCATTTTAAGATTTTTTGTTTTATCTTTCTAATGGTGGTGAAAATGGATTTTTGAGGTCATAAATTAACAAAAAAAAAAAAGAAAGAAAGTAACAAATTGATCTTAAAAATATGATTAAATATATGTGTTGAATAATTTGGGACCCAATTATTTGTAATTGATTTGATAAGTTGCCTTAAAATAATAGTAATGAAAAATTCTGAAATGCATGAATGCCATATAATAAGAGAAGAATATTTGGTAAATTAGTAAAAATTAGTTTTTAAATCGATTTAAAATCAATCATTTGATTATTATTTTATCTTAAATAAATTCTTAAAATACCATCCAAATACAATCGATTTTTTTCAGTTTTTACAATTTTAATATAAAAGATATTATTATCATATTATTTTAAACTGAACAGAATGAGAATCAGTTAATTATTGCAATCAATTAATCATTTTTTAAATGAATATTTTTATTAAGTTTTATAATAATTATTGTTTTTAGTTAAAAAGGATTTATTCACATTTCATATGAAATTATATTAAAAGGTAATATTAGGAAAATGGTTTTATTATGGGAAACTATAGAAACATATTTTTATATAAACTATACAAGGATTTTCTTTTTTAAAATTCTTATAAAAAAAAAAACCAATTGCCAACTCATTTAATTATAAAATGTTCAAATTAATGTACCTAATATTTGTTTTACTAAGGTGTTCTTGTTTCATATAGAATGTTGTTACATTTAACTATATTCTGACAACTTACGATTTGTTGTCTTCTCGGTGATGCTTTTATACAGCGGGATTCATTTTTCCCTTGTCAAGCACACTATTTATTAAAAAGTTGCTCCAATATTCCTGCATCATCAGTTCAGCCTGTGTTAACATTAATTTTATCATCACGTGACTTGTGTTAATCTCACATTAAAAGTATCAGATTTGTTCTAATAAATTTCAGAATTTTCATTGTCTCTTTGCTATCTGGTTCCTATATAGTCCTTTATAAGTTCTTCTCGTATAATACAATCTATAGAACTAAAAACAACTCTTCTTCAAACTTATTTTGGTCTATAGCTTTTACTGGAGAGTGTAATCACATGTTTTATTATAATTGAAAGTTTTCTTTACTTTCTTTACTAAAACAATTAAAATTTTGTTGAATCTTAATAAGATTAGGTACTTAGTTAATTTAAATTACTTGAATTTTATTCCATTTTCAAGTTGGTTTTAGTAAAATTTGTTTTAATTGATATGTACGATCAAATTCCACTTTTTTCTAAATCATTAACATCTACTTAATATGTGTTAATTAGTTATGGTGGATTTAAACTTCGAGCTCAAAACTCGGAAATCGATTACTCGGAATATTAATAAATATTCTAAAGGAAGAAAATATTAATTTAATTTAGGGATGTAGGAAGGGATTAAGGGAATCATTAAAATATATTATAAAGTTATATAAAAAGTTGATTAACTTAAAAATCTTAACTAGTTATGCGATGAAAATGATTTTTCTATATAAATTTATTGCAGATTTTAATCGAAATTTTGTCTTTTGGAGTTTTTGTCCTAGTCATTGACTTAGACTAAGTAGCATGTACAGAAAATCTGTTAATTAGTAAAATAAATCTCTTTTTGATTATTTTACCATAATTAGTAAAACTACTATAATTTTATTGTTTTGAATACATATATACATATATGTAATATATATATATACACATATCATTTTTAATAATTTTGAAAGCTGCTTTTATTAGTATTATTTAAATAAAAAAAAAAATAAAAACATTGTTAACTGATATTCCATCTAATTAATAAAAAAATCTCATTACTTTAATGTGTTTCGCTAATAAAGAGAATAAACTATTAAAAAAAACAAAAAAAAATCTGAAAGGTTTCATATTCCTTTTTAATGAGAAAATTAATATCTAAGGAAAATAAAAAAAATTAATGAAAATTTAAAAAAAAAATAAAACTTTTTTTTTTTATTTTTCAAAGACATAATACCAAGTATTTTGTTATAGTATATTGTGTACAATTTTTTTCATTTTCCCAACCTATATACGATTTTCACTTAATAAAAGCAATAAAGGATTACAGAGATTTTGTTTATCTTAAATCAAAAACTTTTAGTAATTGGAAATTTACTCTTTCTTATTTTTTGCTTTTGCTTGTGTTTTTTTTTTTTTTTTTTTTGAAATTTTCAAGGATTAAAATTGACTATTTAAGTAGAAAAAGTTTAAAAGTTGTTTTAAAGTAAATTTAAGAAAATAATATTTATTTATTTATTGTTTTTTTTTTGTTTTTTTAAGGATTAAATTTTCTTTTATAGCATCATAATATAATAATTTACATAAATAAAATTTTTATTGAAAAGTTTTAATGTTTTTTTTTTTTTAATCCTTTGAAAATATTTATTGTTTCTAGAAAGAATTAATAAACCTAAATAAATTAATAAAATCAAAAACCTAAACTTAGATTTAAATTTACATTCAAGTTAAGTTCAAGTTAAATTTACATTAAAGTTAACTAATTAACTGAAAAAATAAAAATCAAGTAAAAAAGAATTTAATTTCATTGTATAGATGGATATTAAAATATTAAAATAAAGAAATTATAGATCTCAAATTCTCTTTTTTTGTTTCTTACTTTTATTAAATTTAAAAATGCTAATATTGCGTGAAGATTTTATAAAAGAAAATAAAAATATATAGAAACAAGAAAGAACTTAATTTTATATATAGCAGCTTGTTAATACATTTTCCTGTAAATATGCAAAGAGTTTTAACAATTGTTAATATAGATAAGTTTAATGCAACCGATAATAGAAAATTTAAACAACAACAAGTGCTTGGGTTAGTGAAGGAAACCAAACCATGTAACGAATTTCAATCTAAAAAATCGAAGTGTATACTCTTTCTTTCTAGTCCTTATTTCAGATAAGGAAATCAGTTGATGTTATTACGGGCCATTGTTTGATCGATACAAGAACGGTTGCACAGACTAACGCTAACACTTTAAAGATCTCCAGATGGCACACCTTCACACATGTAAATTCTTTTGTAATGCGTGCAATGCAAATATGAAATAGCTTGCCGCCGGTAGTATTCCCTAAAATATTTAGCAATCATAACGTGTATGATATCGATAAATCAAGAATATCAACATCTTTATTCTAAATTTTCAGATTTTAATTTATTCCTTAGATTAAATTTTAATCTATTCTTATTTTCCCAATCCTCAAAGCAAACAGTTAGATTGTACCATAGGTTTCAACCTAATGTCTGATTTAAAAAGGAGGTGACGTTTAGTTGGTTAAAGTCCAACAATACCTAAGACAATTCGCGACGTTGATCTAATTAATGTCTTTCAAGGTTCCTACCTACCCTCGCAAAAAAAAAAATGATAGATGATTTGTAAAGAAGCTTAATATCAACGTCTTCTATGTTTACAAATACACTCTATAGTGATTATTTTAATCTAGTGATTCTACATTAAATCTAGATTAATAAAATTCTATGCATTACATCAGTCTTAATCAATAAACAATAAAGAAAAATGTAATCAAATATTAAATATTTCATTCTGAACAATATATATTAGCATACTTCATATTGAATAAAATGATTTCGCTGAAAGGACATTTCTTACTATTGAAATACAAATAATATACTAAAAGCTTGACTTACCATACCTTAAAACAAAGAAAATTTCAAATTAATCCTAGATCTATTCTAAATTTTGAGGAAAAATCGAAACTATGTACAATAATCATTTAATTGTGTAGATGTAGATATTGTAATTGTATATAGTATAAAGGTTTATTACTAATTATATCCTTAGCTTATATTAAAGCTAAAGTATTTTTGTACTGTTCTATTGAATTTTCTACAGTTAATAAATGATGAGTTATTACATAATTAAAGAAAAATGTTCACAAAAATTTCGTCAATTTTTCTTAGAAAATTTTAATTAAATTAATGTGAAATATTACGATATAATTAAATAAATAAATTTATTAAAATGAAGGTCAAATTTCAACTCAAATAAATTATAAAAATGTTAAATTATTAATAAACCTAAAATATCCTAAATATAATTGTATACCTACAGTTAAATACTTAAGATTTAATCAAAAATCTGATGTTGTTAGATTGTTCAATTTCTTAGCAAAATAGAAATTTCTTACCTTAAAGGTATGTCCTTCAAATATTTTTTAATACATATAAAATTTGAACACTCATACAAAACAAAAAGATTATTGAGTAGATTTTGCCAACTATAAGGTACCCTACACGAACATAAATGTTGGTGCCATAAAATTTAATAATCTTTTACAAAATATTCAGCTTATATAGACACTGAGTTATGATCATATAAAAAAACGAAATTGTATGGCAGCTACTTAAATCCGTCAGTCGACTCGTTCAATTTCAATAGCGACATTGACATTTGCATATAAAATGGAAAATGAAGATAATTTCTGAATCCATTATTGTTTGAGTTATCGTCTGAGCGGTTGGTCATACATATCTAAATCGCCTGAGAATTCAATCTTGATGAAAAATATATGCATACATAAATTATATACTTTTCCATCTGTCTTTTAAGGAGTAACAAAATTATGGATAAAATTATGGATAAATTGATTATACCCTAGAATTATGTTTATGTATATACGTATATAACAAAAAAAAAATGAGAATTTGCAATTTATAATTTTCTTTTACAATATTCATATTTATCTAGATCATGTATTAAACCCATCCAAATTCTGCGTAGCCATAACATGTATATAGTATATCTCACCATAGCATGTTTTTTTCTTTGGGGTATTTTTTATACCTATGTCAATTAAATTTGATAAAACCATTTAACTTTTAAAAATTTTTATTCGTAAATTTCAAAGAAACCAATAATTTTAGGGTTGCTAAGACCTCCAAATAGTGATGTTAAAAAAACCACATAATAGTTATTCTAACTACATAATAGTTTGTAAATTTAGGTAATCAAAAATATCTTAAAATCTAACTTACGATTTACGAGGTTAGGGTGATATCATCAAAAGACGTTAAAGAGAATCAGAACGTACACGATTCTTTTATCAATGTTTGGTAATTGCTATACTAAATATCACTTCCTTTTTTAATAAAATGAAAAGTATGGGAACCTTTAGACCATTCCATTGGGACAAGGAAAATGGGTAAATAAAAGTGTATAAAAGTGTAAATAAAAGTGTATAGAAAAATAACTTAAGGATTATAGAGGTGTATATTTTAAACCACAAAAAAAAAAAAAAAACACATACATATTTTAAAATAATGGCTTGTTCTTCAGTCTAAAAATTTCTTTAATTAATTTGCAGAAGAAAAATCTATTTAGATCTGCTAAAGTTAATATATACACTCAATCAAGGAAATGATTTGTTCTTTTAATTCGACCGCATGCCTTGGGCTATTGTTATACATATAGAAAATATACATTATTATTTATATTCTATTTGTGCACAAATATTTAAATATAACATTAAAAGGACTACAACTAATTAAAATAATTTTCATTTTTATCTTGTTCAATTTATCTTTATTGAATTTAAAATAATATAAAAAAAATTAGATATAATTTTACAGATAAAAATTTATGAATAAAAATAAAAAAGATAGAATCATAAAAAAAATAAGATTCTTTGTATAATATTATCAAGAATGTAAATTTTTAATGTCCTTTTATTTAAATATTTTTATTTTCTTTATTCTTCGGATACTTTTTTGTTTTGTTTTTATTTTAAAATAAATTAAATATAATTTTGATTGGAAAAATAATTGAAAATCTATTAAGAAAACATGGATAATAGAAAGTTATTGTTATTAAATTTCGAAATATTTTATTTTTTGTTCGTAAAATATAAAGGTTTAAGGAGATGTAGAAATTATAGTAGAGGTGAAGAAATTAAATACAAATAAAAACGATAAAATTTACTTCAATTGACATTTAAATATTTTCTAATCTCGAAGATCAGCTTGAGATGACAGTCAAATTCTAAAATCCAAAAATTCTGCTTTTTTAATAAGTCTGATTCAGCACAATTCTGAGTTACGCAATTCTGAGAACAATAATGTATATGTAATCTTATGCGCCTAGTCATCCCCGTGAGTGTGCTCTGTTCGATCATATTGAACGTTTAAAAGGTGCTGAATGGTGATTTAAGAATGGCAGCTTCTATTACAGTGATTATGATGACAATGGGGATGTTGATGCTGATCGAACTGACAATTGGATGACAATGGGGATGATGCTGGCAGCTGGAGATTATGTTGCTGGTTTTCAGGAAATTTTTTTATTTCCCCTCGTTAAAAAGCTATTTAAAAGACATTAGGGTGCCTAAACTTAAAAATTTGGAAAATATATTGTAGTGTTTTGACCATTTTATTTTAAATTTTCAAGAAAATTTTCGAAATTATTTTTGATTGAATGTTTAAAACTATGTTATCAATCTTTTACTTTATTTTACTTTTCCACAAAAGGCACTGACATTATATATACATACATATTTAATTTCATTAGTTTTTACTGTCAATGACCATCTATATTTTTTTTTTTAACCCATTTTTATTTCTATTTTAAATTACATATTTTAAATATTTAAAATTGAAAATACTCAAACCCTCAACCAGACCCAGACCCACAAAAACTACTCAAAAAAAAAAAAGGAAAATCTCCGAGACAAAAAATTCTTATATATATGATTTTAGAAATATAAACGTGCTGTCTCATCGTCAGGAATGAGATAATCTAAAGAACGATATATGAGATAATTTTCTTTATACCCCATACTTTAGGATAAAATAAAATAAAATAAAATTTAAAAAAAAATATAATACCATTAGTACCATATTTTTGAATTTTCATTTGAATTTTCTTTTAATGCTAATAATTTCTTCGAATCCTTTAAATCCCTGAGAAATTCGTATAAATATTTTAAATTTCCATAATTATTGTTTTAAATATAAAAAAAAAATTTTTTAATTTTAAAATATTTGTATAAAAACAAAATTATTTTACAGTCCTGAGGTTTTCGGTATTGGAATCTTTTTAAATAGTGAAAATTATATTTTAGGTAAAGAATTATGTAAAAATTTTCATTTTAATAGAAAATTTCATAACCTATTAAAAATCATTGAGTTGAAATTCATTTTATTATAAAAGTGTATAATTTTCTTATAAAGTATAATTTTCGTCACAGTCTAAGTTCAACATTCTTTAAATTCCAATAAAAACTAAAAAATTGTCAAAGATTTAAACAAAATGTAAGTGCAATTGTTGTAGAATGTACAAATTATGTAAAAGGTTTTTCTTTTGTCTCTGAATACAGTAAAAATTTCTTTTGTTTACATCAATCAACAGTTTTGCATCACGTTCGATTCTAGCACAAGGTTTACCAGGGGAATGTTCAAAAAAATTTTGCACAAATCGTGTAAGACATGTTTTTTGCAATCTTTTCTATCTATATAATAGTTTTTCTTTAATTATGATTTAAAATTGGCATATACATAAATTAGTATATGCCAATTCTTCTGACATAAGACAGAAGAACATGAATAAGATAAAATAAAACAATACCTGTTTTTTCCAATAAATATTAAATATTACATCTAATGATAAAATAAATTAGATATTATTAATTAATTTTTTGATATAGTCAATACTCAATAGTCCTAAATAATAAGTTAATAGAATAATAAATAAGTTATAGAATTTAAAATTTTGTCTTACTCTGATGCAAGAAAGTAATAATACAGTTGCTCGCTTAAACTTTAATATGTCCTTACGAACCATTTATAGAGTCTAAAAATATTATTAAATAAAATGAAAAACACTAAATGACCCCAGATATTTACGTACGGTAACTATTCAAAGATGTAGTTCAGTTTCTATCCAAATCAATAGGGATCCAATACCATCTACCAATATTATATTTTTGGAGAAATAAATCCAAATAAATTGCGACCGTAATTAATTCCGCATCGAAACAGATTACTGGTCACCGTATAGAAATAGAAGTGATTCAAAAAGTCAATCTTAATACGTCATAGCTCATATCCTACTTCATAATTTTATATTTTGATTTTTATACCCCGTATGAACTATGTTCAAGCGTGTAATAAATTTGCCATTACGTTTGGAACACCTTAAAAGAGTCCAACTAGATATAGTGTCAAAAGTATGGATCAGCTCAAAATCGAATTCTGAGTTGATTAAACCATGCACGTCCGTCAGTCAGTCCGCACGATAACTAACAAAATAAAGGAGGTAAGATGCTGAAATTTTTTCTACGCTACTAACGCAAAATTTTATAGAGCAGCCGGTTGAGGATTCTTGCACCTCTCGGAACTTAATAAAGCTAGGCGTCTGCAATCATACAAATGATGATCAAGTTTTAGGGCAATCATTTCTGCAAAATTTGGTTGTACTGGTGCAATAGATTCGGGTAGCTGTCATACAACTTCACAATTTACATAAATATATTTCGGTAGTTCGATACTAAAAAGTCTGAAATTTTTTAAAAGATGATCAAATTTTATAGAAACAGGATATATTAAGTTCATACGGGTATCCCAGAGCTGACACAGTCTACTCTACTGAACTCTTCTTCGTTTTTTTTTTTTTTTGTTATTAATTTTATATTTTTATTTTTCTTTATTTGAAATTATTTTACATTTTTTATTATTAATTAAATTGAATTTATATTTAAAATGATTATTAAACATTTGACCACTCCAAAAGACAATTTATAATTAATACTTAATTAGTATTGATTTATATTGATTTATATACTAATTAAATAATTGAAAATAAAAAATTTAAATAATTAACAAAAATTTTAAAAATAAACAATACAAATTATATTAATTATATCATTTTATTTTTATATAATTTATTTAATTTTTACAAAATACAATAAAAATATAATTAACACATAATTCAAAATTGAATCAATCACCATAAAATTTATCAATAAAAAAATTAAAAAAAAATTAAATTAAATTTATCCACAATATTGACAATTAAATTGTCAATATTATCATTATGTGTGAAAATAAAACTAAAAAATAAAAATTACAATTTATTAATCAAATACAAATAATAATAATAATAAATTATATACCACAGTTAATAAATTATAATAAAATTGTCTGAAAATATTTTTAGGTGAATCAATTTGAATCACGAACAAAATAAAATAAAACATAGCAAAATGTGAAACTAAAAGTTTTTAATGGCACACATTTTATAAAAAATTTAGAATTTTGAATAGCACCAAATTTTGTAATTTTTCCTAGAATTTTACATATAACAAAAAAATTTGTGAAAAATCAAGAGACACTTACTTCAATTTTAAGAAAATCCTATATAATTAGAAAAGCCATTAATACATGTTAAAATATAATGTAATTTTTTACGTTTTATATTGAAAATTGTAAAATATTTTACATTGAAAATTGTAAAATTGATACAGCTGTTCTAATAGCTCATAAATAAACTCTTGTTTAAAAATTTCCAAGTTATAACTAAAAGTGTGCCTTCCAAATTTATATTATTTTAATATGCTAAAAAGATGTCTTTTGGGTTGGAGTTTTCAAATTGAAAAAATGTTAAACAAAACATGAACTATACACATTTGAAAATAATGCTTTTAAAAATTTTGAGGGGTTGTACTCCATATTGGTTGGGGTACATAAAAATGTTAATTCACAACATTAATTTTTTTATGAAAACTACCCATGGTTAAAATTGCATTGCTCTAACTTTAACGGTTTAGAAATTTTGTAAAAAAAAAACAGACAAACGGACAGAAACGCACAGAATGACGGACGGACAGAAATCAATAAATAAATTTTTAAAATTTCTTTTTAAAAGTATACTAAAAAGGTACCAATATTCTTACAAAATAGTGATTTATTGAGCGATTTTAGTTTTTTTTTTTGTGATTTTTTGAACTTAAGTGATTTTATTGAAATTGGGAAAACAAAAGAAAATTTTTACTAAAAATTTTTTGTCCAACTGTTATTTTTCATCAAATCAATTTTGTCAATTAGTATAAACTGACGTATTTTGTATTTTGTTAATAATAATAAAAAACGATAATATTAAAAAAAAACTTAATTTACTTCTTTATCTGTTAGCTTTTTTATGCATTTAAAGATTTTCATTATTAAGTTTGAAAATTGAAGCATTATAACAAGACAGAATTCGAAAAATGGTGATAATTCAGTGTTACTATAGGCAATATTACTAAAAGCATTTCAATATTATTAAAAGCATGTATTAAGCCATTATTATTATAAATTATATTTCTCTTGGCTGCAAAGAGGATTTGTTAACAAAAATTACATTTTTTCCTTTCAATTAAAAAACGTGCTACATATAGAGTCAGTTAAAGACACACTTCCTCAGTTAATAAGCCATGTGGTTAACCACTCGGCCACAGAGACTAATTTTCTTTATACCCGTACCATAGGATCGGGTATAATAAAATTACTCCTCCGTTTGTAACACCTCCAAATAATCGCGCTAGATATACCTTCAAAGGTATGGATCGGATCAGAAAAAAATTCTAAGACTTTTGAGCCATGTCCGTCCGTCCGTCCGTCCGTCAGCACGCTAACTCAAAAACTAAGAAAGATAGAATCTTGCAATTTACACAAAATATTCTGGGAGTAATTTGTAGGTTCCCTATTTTTTTTGGTTGATTTTGGACCAAGCCTTAGGGTAGCCCTCGAACACCTAACTTTTAGATCCCCACATTTTTTTTGCAATAGAGCTATGAAATTTTAACTACTGATAGATCTCCCAAAAATATTAATTTTATTTTTATTAACTTTTTTTTGTAGCCCCACCCGTTACGGAGCTACAGCTCCCCAAAGGTTCAAAAAAGCTCTATATTTAAATTGTTATAGCACAAGTTGTATAAGGTATATCTTCATTTTGAAAACGCCAAACGATTACTACTTTCATTAGCTTTAAAAGTATATATACAATAAATATATATTTGTGGCATACGGTGTCTTTATTTATCGTTATGTGAAACTCAAATTTTGCAAAATCCTTCAACCCTTCTATCTTCTAAACGATTTAATTTAGAAACTTGAAATTTTGACAGAAGTTAGATCTTTGAAAATAAGTATGAGTCATTTCAGAAATTTTTTTTGTATCACCCCCCGTTTAGGAGCTGTAAGGAGTCAAAAAAAATTTCCTATTTTTAAACACCTGTAACTTGAACACCTGTTAAAATTTTTTTGAAGTAATACACAAAAATTAAAGCTTCAACTTTATACTCTTATTTCTGTTAACAACTTTTTTTAATAATATAGGGTTACTTTATAATTGACGAAAGTGTTACTTGATTTTTTCAAATTTTCTAACAAATTTCTTTAACGAATTTTTTCCATTTTGTTTTACTCGATAATTTGAAATTGTTGAGGATATAATGCGTAGTACATAAAAATGTAAATAAATAAACAACATAACGGTTGCTTGAAGAATTTTTATTTATATGATATTAATATGTATACATACTTATATAATATCATGTTTATTTACATATCGTATATGTCACTAGTGAATGAATGATAAGAGTATAGATGTATATTATATAGCGCCGTATTTACATACATATATGTATTTTATTGTACTTATAAGAAATTATTCTGCCAATGGAATATTTAAATATAATATAATATAATATTTAAAATTATATTTACTATTTTGTACTAAGTAAATTTAATATACATTTACCGCTTAGTATTAAATGGTACTATAGAATATTTGAAAAAGTTTTGGATTGATAATCGTTATGTGAAAGGTTAGAATCTGCTTTTGAAGAATGTACATATAAACATATAGTTTGAATATATGTACAACCCATAGTTCTAGAAATTATAAAATTCACCCAAATTATTTTAAAATACTAAAATATTAAAAAAATAATATTGTGAGCAGAGTGACAGGCTGTGAACATACTAACGGTTCGTACGGGTATCTAAGAGTTGACAAAGGCAACTGTATTCTTCCTCGTTTTAAATATAATTTATTTATTATTTATTTATTTATATTAATATTACAAATCCCATAGGATATTACAATATTACAAAAGCATCGGCTACTAAGACTATTATAAGACGAATACTATTACTAAATTATTCACTAATATTATTTACTTGGTTTATATTATATATTATAAATTTACACTATATTTGGTAAGGGAATAAAACTTGCTACCTGTGCAGGATTTGACCCCTTATTCCTTCGCTTGATAAGCCCCGAGCTTAATCACTTGGGCATAGAGCCCCCTTTAAATATTAGATTCAAAGAAATTATAAAAACTTTAAGTTGAGTTGATTGCATACTTATAGGCTTGTTATTTGCTTGAAAATAATAATATCTTAAAACTGCTGAAGTTCTCGTATATTTTTAAATAGATTCTATAGATTTGATTGCAAATAAAATAAAATATAGTAAAAAAAATATTTTGCATAAATTTAACAAATCAATTTTTGTTCTGCTATTCATACAACGTTTATTCAAATACAATCAAACCTGGTTAAGTGAAACTTGGGTAACCTCCATAAAAAGAACTCTCACCTTGATCCCTACATTTTAGTGATAAAAAATCTCTATAACTGAGAATTTGTGACCTCTATAATTGGATCTTAATTTCAAAATTTTTACCTCTTTAACTGAACTTTATAACTCTTTTAATGGCATAATTTTTTTGACTTAAGACATTACAAAAATTTTTATTTATTTTATTTTGCTGAATTTAAAATATTTACGTTAAAGAACTGCTATTTTTGTGTTTTTTTGTATGAACATTTTGGATTAATATAGGTATCTATTCAGATTTCGTTACTTCTAGTTTGTTAATTGGCTAGTTATAAGCTAAAATGTAAAACAAATTTGTTTTTTGCTATAAGTGATTAAAAATTTAAAATTTTTTTAAACTTTCAAAACGGTTTAACTTTCAAATTTCCAGAAACCTAATTGGAACAATTTACATAGAAAACCTGACGGAATGGAAAACTGCATAAGTGAACTACCTCTATAAGTGGAATAAAACTACTTGCCCCTAGAAATTCCACTTATCCAAGTTTGACTGTATTAAGTTTTTTCTTTTCTAAAGTTGTTTTTTTTTTATTTTTATTTATTTACATTATGCATTATAAAAATAGAAAAATAAAATTCATTTATGTCAGAAGTACACGCAAAGTCTCATTTACATAATTTTTTTAATTTATTTTGTATATAAAAGATATATAATTTACTATTTAGTTTAATAAAAAATAATTATAATATTTTGTTAATTAATTAAATTGTTTCCTGCAGTTATTAAAAGAACCTATATAATTATATTAGTAAGTAGCTATGATAAACAAATTGGAAGCTTTTGAAATGTGGACCTATAGACGTCTGTTAAAGATATCTTGGTCAAATCATATATCCAATATGGAAGTGCTACAGAGGCTGCAGAAGGAAAGAGAATTACTTTTAATAATTGAAAAACGAGAAGTAGTCTTTTTTACCATATAATACGAGGAACAAAATATGAATTACTGCAGCTTATTGTCGAAGGCAGAATAGAAGGAAGACGAGGGGTAGGAAGAAAGTAACTATCATGGCTGAGAAATATTAGGAAGTGGACTGGTTTGCGCACAATTGGAGAGTTACTAAAGCCACAAATAGAATGGGATATGTCAACATTGTAGCCACCTTAAAATAAAATTAACACGCCGACATCCAGCAGTGTATATAGGCATCAGAAGAAGAAGATATAATTTTATAAAATATATCGCTCCTTTAAGTATGTAATTAAAATTGATTTATTTGTTTAATAAGAACTATATTTTGTTTTAAAGATTTAATGGGATTCATTAAATCAACTTTTAATAATTTACTTTAGTTGAACAGTGTTTATGCATTTTTGATTAATACAAATTTTATTAATGGCTGCGTTCTTTTTACAGAGACAACTGCTCTCAACTTTCTATTCTCAGCTGCACCAACCTTTGAGAAAGAATAAATAATAAGAGTAAATACGTATACAATTTTCCTACAGATGGCTTTAATTAACCACCTACTTTTAACTGATATTAGTTACTATTTTCGTTTAAAAGAAGCGCAAAAAAATCGAATATAAGTTTCCAAAAAAAAAATTAATAAATAAAGCAATATGGCAATGCTCGTTTTGATGCCCTTTAAATTTTTATTTAAATTTTTTTTTTCATAATTAAACATTCAAGGTAAAGATTAAAATTGAAAAATAAAGAAAATTAGCATTCTAAATAAACCTAATTTAAATTAAATTAATATAATTTTAATTTTTATAGAATTGTTAATTAATTCCATAGTTTTTTTTTTCACCTAAATAAACTATTTAAAAAAAAAAATATGTATAAAAAATGTACTTGTGTACTTAAATAATGACAACAGTACAATAATTAATTACTATATAGTTTTACGCATTCCTACATTCTCATTTTTAAACAAACTTCCACCCTTTAAAAAATAAAAATTAATTAATAAAAGCAGTTTGTCGGAAAATTTTGATTTAAAAAATATTATTTTATGATCAATATTATTTTATGATCAAATTAATTAATAAAAGCAGTTTGTCGGAAAATTTTGATTTAAAAAATATTATTTTATGATCAATGATGCTTTTGATGGATTTTTTTTTTTGTTATTTGTAAAGTTTTCAAGATTAAAATTAAATTAATTAATTTTCTTTGTGTCTATTTTAGTAAAATCAAAAAAAGTATGTAATTAAAGACCATTAGTATGATTATGCAAAAAAAAAAAAAATTGATTTTAATGCAATAAATTAATGAAAGGGCTTATAAATATAAAAATAAATTAATATGTTTTTTGTTGAGGATTTAAATTGAATTCATAATAACATTTAGTAATTTATTAATTAGTAAGTAGCATTTTTAATTAGCGCAGAACCATCAAGGTAATAAAATATTTTATTTATACTCTTACTCTTCTTAGTTTCATTTAAAATTAGGTGCTATACGTATTTGATAAAGCTCTGATCTTTTTGAACGTAAGATTGTTAAAAACGTTAAAGAATGTTACACTTTAAATTTTTGTTACTTTGTATACTCAGATTCGTACAGGTACCTTTCTATTTTTGATTAAAATAATGATAGTAAATAATAAAATTAACTGCTAAATTGAACATTTTTTTTTTGAGAATGATCTAAAACCATAAAGAGGTACGGATACTATTCTTCTATGAACATGTGAAACTTTAACCAACGAAATACCACCTCCCTTTTCCACCAAAAAAAAACATGTTTGAGATTATTAATACTACTGGTAGATTCTACTGTGCGGTAAAAATATTAGTTTTACGTTTGTAGGAATGTGATAATGGAAGATATTAACTAATGGTCAAAATACAACGAAAAACGTTAATATCGAACTGAATATTTGTAAAAATAAAATATCAATAAATGAAACATAAATTTTAGCTATAGTCTATCTAAATAATGTAGTTTTGAAGTTATCAAATATAACAGTGAATCTAATATTTTATAACATAAAAATTTCTCAAAGTAATTAATTAATGGACTTACTCAAGAATAGTACTAAGAACCATAGGTTACATGACATAAAACCGAATAAAATAAAAACGAATTCTCTTTTTTTCAGCTTTATTTAAATTTCACTTTTGAAATAAATAGATGAAATCATGAACTTGTTGTTTTTCCTTTATCTGTAAAAATTCAAAATGAAAGACTTCGGTAACCTAATAGGTAAGAGAGTATGAAATACGTTGTAAATATCGAGGGAGTATGGGTTCGAATTCCTTATAAGTCGTAAGAATAATTATGAAATTTACAGCCACGTCTGAAAAGGAAAATGCTGGGTAATTTCCATGTCACATTTGACAGTGCAGGGGAATAAAATGAAAAAAAAAACTAATTTTTAAAAACTGAAATAAATAAAAATTAAAATAAACTTCTTGTGGTAGTCTCAAGTATTTATAAAAAATAAAAAGGATTTAAAATAATGAGAGATATACCCCTTTAGTGGTAAAACTTTTTTACAAAAACAGTTTAACAGGAAATTTGAATGGTTTTATAAAATTTAAAGGGTATAATATCCCTTTTTTCCAAAAATTTTACCAAAAATTTTGAAAGATTTAGTAAAGTTTCTGGAAAAAGGAGTATATCTTCTGGTATCCTCTTAAGAGTATAACCTTAAAATTACAAAAAAACTAAAAAGAATATGCATTCTTAATATGTCATTTTCAAATTTCGTACTTATGTTATGGAATTTCTATTTTTTGGAAGTTATATTTTAAAACTTAAGAAAATGAAATAAAGTCGAAAACAAAAAGTTCATTATTTTGGCTTTATTTCTAAACTGAAACTAAAACAAAACCATGTAGCCTTATTTCATTCGGCTTTATTTCATGTAACCAAATTATATTGATTCTAGTTACTGCAAATGTGTAATAAAATGTATTATTGATCTAATAGTTTTTTTTCATTTAATCATACATAGAAGTAGTTTTTATTATTACCAAATTACAGATCATTATTAAATTTTTAAGAAAAATCAGCATTTTAAAATACATACATATAATATTAAGTACAAAAAAAAACTTCTCAATAAATTTAATACTAACTAATAATATAACAACTATAAAATTCTTTTTAAATGCACTTTTATTTATCTAAATATTATCATCTTTCTTTATTACTTTCTAATATTATATCCTCTCTAACCCAAATTAAATAAAAAAAAAACAAAGCTCTTAAAACTAAATTCCATCCTCTTTTTAGCACATTTCCAAGAGAATTTTGAAAAAATGTGCCTATTAGTTTCACTCTGTCCGTCCGTCCGTCCGTCTATATGTTTACAAAACTTTTACACCCTTAAAGATAGAGAAAAAAATGTTTAACCATGGGTAGGCCTCATAAAAAAAATAATATTGTAGAACAACTTTTTCATGTAGCTAAATAGGGCAAACTAAGAAAAAGCCCTATATTTAATTTTGCGTATATCTCATGTTCTGCGACAAGAATTTTTTTTACCTTTGTAAATCAATATCAAAATTGTAGAATTCTTTTAAATTTAGTACCTAAATTTACCGTTATGTGAAAACCAAATTTTGCATCAAATTTCTACCTTTATAACTCCGGCACGCTTTTAGATAGAGACCTGAAATTTTGAGAGAAGGAAGAACTTTTAGAATTAATGTAAGATTTTTACAACATTTTTTTGTACCACCCTCTGTTTAAGGCCTATTAGGGCTCAAAAATTGAAAATTTAATATTTAGACACCTGTACAAATTTTTCTTCGGGAGGACATAAAAATTAAAGCTTCGGTAATATATTTTTACGTGTGTTAACGGATTTTTCTTAATTAATATAGCGTTCAAAATTGTCCAAAAAAAGCCCGATTTTCACATATTTTCTGATTATATGAAATTTTAAAATTTTGGTGCAAGTCACAACAGTTTATATTATCTTTTGGAAATGTGCGCCTTTAAAAATCCTTGGTTTACATTCTGCCTTGTTTTTTTCTTTTTTTTGAAATACAATTCTTGCAAACTGTTGATTGCGATGCATATTTGATTTTCTATCACTATATCTATTAAATCTTTTCAGTGCACGTTCATATAAATCTATAGTTGCAATTCAGTAAATTTAGTGCAACATTTGACCTTTGTTCTACAATGGAATACACATTTTTATTTTTTATTTTTTTTTAAATCTACAAAAAAATTCTAAACAAAATCAAATTTAGAAAGTTGATAGTTTGTTTTTGTAAGAGTCCATCTAAAAAATGTCTGTAAGTTGCTTAAAAAATAAAAGAAAAATGTATAAGAAAATAAAAAACTATAATAACCATATTAAATTGCATTTTGAATCCTTTAAGAGCATCAACAACTACATTTGAATCTAAAATGATGATGAACATTTAAAGAAGAATACTTGAATTCAAACCAACTGTTACCCACTTTACTTTTTCAATAGTAACAGTTGTAAAATACATTTATTTTATAGTATTTTTTTTTTTTATAGGTACTGTATGTAATAAAGAGATTCTGAGATTGTATGCATAAGAACAATTTTGAAAATTTAAGATAGGTGTGTGCATATTTATAATTTCGTAAAGAAAATCTCATCAAGTATTCAGCATAGAAAAAAGCAAAAAAAAAAAGGTATACAACATTTTATTTATAATATGTTCTAGTCCTATAATTAAAATAAGACTAGAGAACTTTATAAGAGGACAAAAGAGATTACTGTATTGTATGCATAATAAGTGTAATGTGGTTTGACTTTATTGACCAAAAAAGTTTTCTTTAATTAAGTATATATACAAATTCTTCTCATATTATTACAAAGTTATAGATTCTTTAGAATTCTGCAAATTCATCATACATACTATTTATTTACAATTTGCAGTCCAATTATTTTTAAAATGATGAAAACTTATTAGAAACATTTAAGAGAAAAATCCTTCGCAACATCTAATAGTCATCATGTAGACATAAATGACAATTAAAAACACGGATATAATCAAGAGTTGCACGTTTTTTACAATAATTTAAAGTTATAGTAAAAGTATAAAGACATTATTTGCTAGGACATCTTGTTTTAATAAAAGAAAATTGTCCACTAATAATTGTTTGTATGTAGCGGAGACAGAATGAAATTAATGAGGCAAAGCAGGACAATAAATTTGCCGCCAGTAGACATACTTTGCAATATCGAAAAGAAATTCTACATTAACATGTCATTTAGTTGACTATTCTTTAAAGTTGTTCATTTAGTACAATTTTTTTTTCATTATAAAAAAAGTAAGCGAAGAAAAAAGAAGCAAGTACCTATAGTAAACAAAATCCTACAAACATTTTTTAACTTCCTACAATTTCATTCTTTAATTTTGATGTGTACTAGATTTTTTTTTTTTCATTTATGAACAACGTTCAGAAATCTGATATTCATTTTCATTTATTCAAAATTTACAGATGTACTAAGGATCTACATTTATAAAAATGAGGGTTATCTCAAATCAGTTTAAAACTCTAGAACTAAAAAAATTATTGTTCAATATATGACCAAATAAAAACAAATATCATGCAAATAGGATAGCCTAACCTAAACAAAGTCTAGTCATAGCCTAATTTCTTATTCATTATTTCTCGATTTATAAGTACTTCCGGTGTATTTATATATAAATTGATAAAATAAAATTTTCGCTGACATGAAAAAAGATTCAATACAACAGACTAAGGTATATATAATATTGAAGTTAGTTGACGAGGGTGTAAATAAAAAAGTATACTTACACTTTCAAACTGATTTAAAATTAGGAGTTGCCGCTCAGAATTTCCTTATTTTTATTGAGTTACAAAATCTCGATATTTTTAATTCCACTTTTTAAAATTTCGCCTCTTTGAATTTCGCGAAAATAAATTCAATATTGCATTATATATATTTAACAAGGCAGAATGTAAAGCAACGGTTTTTAAAAGCCCACATTTCCTAAAGATAATACAAACTGTTTAGAATTTTTACTTGCACCACACTTTGAAAATTTCATATAAGAAAAAATGTAAAAATATGACTTTTTTGCAAGTTTGAGGGGCTGTAAATTCGGAATCCTATATAGCTTAAAAAAAACCGTTAATACACATAAAAATATATTACTGGAGCTTTATATCTTGTCGAAGAAAAATTTGTACAGGTGCCTAAGTTACAGATGTCTAAAAATAGCATATTTTCTATTTTTGAGCTCTAATAGCTAATAAACAAAGGTTGATCCAAAAAGAATTTTCTGAAGAAACTTATACTAATTCTGAAAGTTCTTTCTTGTCTCAAATTTTCAAGCCTCTTTCTAAAAACGGGTTGAAGGTATGAAGGTAGAAAAATCAAGGAAAATTTGGTTTTGACATAACGGTAAATTTAAATACGGAATTTAAAAAAAAGCTAATAATAAATTTAAATAATTTTGATATTGATTTACAAAGGTAAAAACAATTTCTGTCGAATGGTGTTTTCACATTGAAAAAATGTTTAGCAGAACATGAAATATACGCATTTAAAAATAGGGCTTTTTCAAAGTTTGTGGCGCAGGTAGTTCCATGATGGATGGGGCTATATGAGGAAGCTGTACAAAAATAATTTTTTTATGAGATCTACCCATGGTTAAAATTTTTTTTCTCTATCTTTAACGGTGTAGAAGTTTAGTAAACAGACGGACAGACGGACGGACAGAGTGAAACTAATAATATTTCACATTTTTTCAAATTTTTTTTGGAAATGTGCTAATAAGCCAGATTTCAGAAACCAGTGTTGATCCTTTTGTTAAAAGAAAAGTTGAATGAAAAAAATGTTGGAAAAAAATGATAGAATGTTGGTAAAAATGTCGAAAAAGATATGGTATTAATATAAATATTTTGGAAAAAGTGTATAACCATGTTTTCTAACCACCTATAAAATACCTCCCATTTCAGAAAGAGCATGTACATGTATGCACAAATATTTACATACATTTCCTTTGAGAAAAGGGATATTTCTTCATTATATTATCATGTTTAAAACAACGAATATAGAAAATAAATATTTTTTGACATTAAAAAGCGAAATTTAAAATCAGATTAATAGTGTCGAGATTTCGTACAGCTTCCATTTTTTTTTAGCTAAAGATTTTACATACAGTCAATTCGAAATTTACTAAAAATTATAATTCTATTATGTATAATTAAATGTAAACTTCATTTAAATTAATTTGCATTGTAAATAAAATTCAAAAAAAAAAAAAAAAACAGGTGAACATGTAAAATAAAATTTTCATAAACAGGTATACTCTGCAAATTGCAATTATCCTTTAACTAGATTTCAACAATTTTTCTTTTTATTTATATTTAATTTTGGCATAAATAATTAAGGAAATCCATGTATAAACAATGTTTGTAAGTACAATGTAGAAATTTTAAATTTAATTATCCTTAAGGTATAATTCCCGTTCTTTAATTTATCTTTTTATTATTTTGATTTTTCAGTAGGCATCTTGCAACACTTTGTTATATAATTCATAACTTTTATGCACTTTAGGCATTTGATATTTCGTCAATTTGAAATCCCTTCATTTTATACCTATGGAAAATTTCTTTTATTAGTTTAATTAAATTTTGATTGAAATAAACTTGATAAGGTTAATAAACGATAAATTTCCCTGAATTAATAATAATTTGACTTAATATTTTTAAAAAGTTGATAAATTGTTTAGGCTAAACAGTATAATTAAATAAATAATTTCAATCAGATTTCCAGTATGTCGTTTCAACTAACAAACTATCGCATTCATTCTTTTAAAATAATTTATTTATTTATTTATTTATATACAGTTACCGTGGTACATAAATGTGCCAGGTACCTATAACCCCTGTTTCCTGGTAGGAATGTGGGGTGTACGAGATATTATGTGATATATTTAAGTATTTATATATTGCGATATATGAATATTTTTTTTTTTTTTTATATTATAATTATTGTACTCAGCCGGGAATCGAACCTGAGACCTCTCATTCCCTTATGAATGAGAAGCGGTGCGTCAACCACTGCACCAATAATTTTATTAAGTAAACTTTAAATTTCTTAAAGCAAATATTAAATATTTTGTTTAAATTTAAAATAAAAGGAAGTCAAAAGAAAAAAAATTAATAGAATAATTATTATATAAAAAATTGTTCGCTGATGGTGTCAAAACTTAATGGCGTTAGATAAAAATCTAAATAAAAAGTATTAGTAATTTACAAAACAGTCAATATGAAATATAATTATTCTTACTAATCTTAATTTTTAATGAAAATATTATTTCATGCTTTCGTGTAAAAAAATGATCAATACAAAGGGGAGAAAAAAAATTTAACACCAACAACTGTCAATTCTGACAATGATTTCGTGATAAGTTTGTCGCAATAAAATAAAATAAAAATTATTTGCTAATGACATTTCAAAAATTTCAAAATTAGAAAAATTAAAGTATACTTTTAAAAGCAACAATTAAGAACGGGTGAGAAAAGTAATTATAAGATTTACCTAAAAAAAAATTGATTGAAAGTTGTATTTTTGACACAATAATAATAATATTAATTATTTTTTTATGATATGATTGACAGGTGAATTTGACGTAACGTTTGATGAAGTGATAACTTAATTTTTATTGAAGTTTTATAAGAATTTTGTATACCATTAATTTTTTTTTCTTTAATATTTGTTATTTTTGACAATGGAATACCGTTATTTAAGCCTTTTACAATAATTAATTTTCAATTTTTTTTCTACGAAGAATAAATATTTTCATATACTAGACTGTTAGTGATAAAAACTTTATTTTTTATATTTAATTAATTATTTATTAATAGTGAATCATAATAGTAATCATAACAGTAAAAATAAAAATAAAATAATTTTTGCCTTTGAAGTGATTTTAATTAAGTAATATTTTGGCTATCTTCGACTTATATATTTAATTAAATTTTAATCTTAATTATGATCAAAAAATAAATTTTATAATTAGATCTAGCTATGTGCGTAATGAAAAAAGATATTATCTATGTATAATAAAACAGATTTTTGTATAAATAAGATGAGGTAAATATAATTTTAATAATCAAATTATATGAAAGTTGGAAAAAATAGAGGTAATTGACTTTAAACTAATTAAAACTAGTGATAAAATCTAAAAACGCTTAGAATTTGTTTGTTTGTTTGTTTCCATACTATAAATTCAAAAGTTTGTTTTTTTTTTTGTAGTTTTTTCTTCTGCCACATAAATGTGACATGAAAATTACCTTTCAAATATCCTCAGGAGAAATTATTCTTGCGAGGAGGGTGACATTCGAACTCATACTTCCCCTGTGTTTATACCGTATTTTGTATGCCTTTACCCAATAGCTCTCTGTTTAATCTCTGAGATCTTTGTTTAAGCTGTTAATTTCAAACGCTAAATAAACTAAGCCTTAATTTTTTTTTTGTGTTCTGAATTCAATTTATAACAATGTAGAATGAAAATCAATGATTTTTAAAAACTCACATTTTCCAAAAAACAATACAAACAATTTAGAATACTGTGACCTACATTTGTAATTTTGAAAAATAAAAGACGTTTATTTTCAATTTCTTTCTTCTCTCAAAATTTCAGGCCTGTATTTAAAATATATAAAGGAAGGCAAATTTTTAAAACTTAAAGGATTTTTCAAGATTTGAAAGGCAGTTCGATAATCAATGACGCTACATAAATAAAATATTTTCTACTACTTTAATTATTTTTAGATCCATTGTTAAAATCCACTCATGGTTAAAATTTTATTTTTCATTCGAAAGTAGAAGAGAAGAAGTTTTGTTAATAGATGGACGGATAAACGGATAGAATGAAACTAATATAAGAAAATTTTTAAAATTTTTTTTCAAAAATATGCTAAAAAAATTATACTTTTTATATTAAACAACAGATGGTGTATACTGTATAGTATTTGTTGTTCTGTTAGATTAAATATTGTTAAATGACATTACCATTACCATTTAGTTAAAGAACTAGGAAATTAATTTTAAACATTTTTTGGTAGATACTCTTTTGTTTTACGAAATTTATATAAAAAATTCTATTTGTTTTAATTATTATTATTATATTTTTTTTTTTTCAAAATTTTTTCTTTCCAATAATTTCATTATTAATAAAAATAACATTTAATTCAAAAATTTTGCACAAAACAATCTTATATGGTTTAAATTCGTATGCATTTTTTTTTTTTAAATAATAAAATAAGTATATATTATTTATGTTCATTGAATGCCAACAATTTTAATATAAAGAATATATCTTTAATAATAAATTAATTTTAATTTTAATCATAAATTTAATTTATTTTTTGTTATTATTAAAACCAACACGATCACGTGCCTTAACTGTAATTATTATTTTCTGTAATAAGTATATAAATTTATATTGATAATATTTTTTAATCAAAAAGAATAATGATTTAAAATATTAAAATATATTTTAAAAATTATTTATTATAATATTACAAATAAAATCAATTTTGATAATTTTACATTGCATTATATTTTAATGAAATTATTATAAAATTAATAAATGCAGTATTCACATTTCAAGTTTTTTACTGATTACAGTGCTGTAAAAAAAAAATATTTTTTTAGTTATTAAAAAAATCTGTATTTAAACTTGTAAAATATTAAAATATAAATATTCTACAATAATTTTTAAATATTAATTCTTTAAGAATAATATTTTTAATTTTACGATGGTTTAAATATCTTTAGATAAAAAAAAAATATTTTATTCAGTTCTCATTAACTGAGCCTATCCCATTGACATAACCCATGTAAAAAATAAAGTAAAAAAACAATGTGTTTATTCTTTGAGTATTTATTGAGGAGTAAAGTGTTTAATTCATAACATGTAATAATTCATCTCTTTTAGTTATAATCTATTAAAAGTTAGAATAAGATAAATATAGATATTATACAATGTATTTATTAACTGGTACAAATGTACACAATTTATAAATATGTTATACAATGACATTGCCAGACCTAACAAAACTTTGCAAATTTATAGTTCTGTTATAACTATAAACATTTGATTAAAAAACGAGGAACAGTGTATAGTAGAATATGTCATCTCTGTATGATAACCGTACGAACATAACATATTATATTTCTATAAAACTTGATTATATTTTACAAAATTTCAGATGTTTTACTTAATTAACTACCGGAAAACATAATATATTTATATGAATTTTGAAGTTGTATGACAGCTAGTCGAAACACCATTGCCCCAAATCAACCAAAATCACAAAAGTTGTTGTATTAAAATTTCATATCTTTTAGAAAATTTCAAATGTCAAAATTAATTAAGTGTCAAAGTATGACAGTCAATCTGAATCTATTGCAGTAGAGCAACCAAACTTCACAAAAATTATTTCCATAGAACTGGTATAAAGAACGGGTATGGTTATAAACATTTAAATATAGAAGATACTAGCAATATATAATGAGTTCTCATTTAAAAACGAGCAAAATAGTTCCTACTTAAAGAAAAGTAAAATAACGAATTGTGACTTCAAGAGTTTTCCGCCTAATATTTATATATACCACTTTCATTAAAACGGGAAAATATAATCTTTATTTATTTATCATTTTATTTTCCTAGTTAAGTATTTTATAAATAACTGGGGAAATTTTAGGGTTTTCTTCTGCTATGATTTAGACCATCGGTACAAGTATTAGATTATAATTATATATTATTTATATTTTTCTTTACATTAAATAATATTTTATTTAATATTTTGATCTAACATTAGTTTGAACCCGAGATCTTTTGTCTGAAAGATTGACGACTTATCTAGGTAGGTAGAGCAGTGACCTTCACGATGCTGTGTGAAGGCCTCAATTAGCACAAGATTGCGCCATTTTGGTACTACTGCACTTACGTGACCTGTGTTTTAAGATTGTTTACGATTTTATATCCAACATGAGGAATTCAGATACGAAATCAGTTCATTGATTTTGTGTTCAGAGAGCTGGCTGAGGTAGTGGTAGAAAAGTGTGCCAAATGAGAGAACTCTGGCTCTAACTAGGGCCAGACATCTGCAAAGAAAGTGCTCCAGGTTCTCACTTTCGTTTGCTTTTTTGCAACTCCTGCAGGAGGTGTTTTGGGGTATTCCTAATTTGGCTGAATACGTGCCTACTGGCCAGTGACCTGTGGTGATTGCCACTAACCTCCCACTAGATCGGCGACTTACTCGCTCCATCATTAGTCAGATCGAAAAATAAATTTTATGACACCGTTTTATTTATCATAATTCTAAAAAAAACCTTGTAAATATTTTCGGTTGTGAAATAATTTAGGTTAATCATTTTTAGTAAATCTAAAAAATAACAGAAATTTATTTCAACTTCTCAATTTTTTTTAATTATTTCTTCATTAATATTGGTTAACATATATTTTAAGGCGATATACAAACTATTTAAAGTTCTAAACTTTTCAAGATACATAAAAGTTTCAAAAGGTACAACAATTTCAGCCATATTTATTGTCCTAATCTTCTAGAAACATAATTATTATAAAACTACAACTTTTATGCTTTCGAATTTCGAGACATCAGATAATATTTCTAAAAGTTTTTAACATTTTTTAAAGACTACAAAAATTTTAAGATACCTTATCTAAATTTTTTTTACTGACACTGTAATTTATATTCTTTTTAACATTTAAATATAATTTCTATATTTTATATTATTATTATTTAATAGTTTTCTGTATGTTGCATTCTATGATGTAAACCCACAATTAAACATTATTTTGGTTTCAATTTTACCAACATTGTCATGTTTGGTCTTTGCAATTTATATATGTATATATTATATTTATGTATATATACGAAAAATTTTGTATTTTAAGTTGTAATAAATATAAAAAAAACTTTAATTTAAAAAAAAAAAAAAATTTATTACAGAAAATTATGGTTTATGGCAGTTTATATGATCATACATTATACGTAAGAGTACAATATAATCTCCGTATCCCCCATAATATAACTTAAAAATGATATGAAATTTATTTTTCCCAGAATTTTCTCTAATTATTGAACTGTAAAATATTGAAAAAAATTTAATAAAAATTTTTTTTTGTTGATTGCTAACAACTAGCAACTAATTAGTGGATAATTAGAATTTAAACCAGTGAGAAAATGTGAAAAAAAAAAAAAATTATGAAAATATTTATAAAATTTAAATCTACCATGACGACCCTGTTATAAATAATAATATAAAACTAATTAATGGTTTCAATGGATAAAAAATTGTAAAGATAAATAAATTATTTACTAATTTGGAATTAAGAGTAGATACGTAATTTGAAAAATTTTTAAATTCAAATTAAAGGGTTTCCATGTACGGAAATAATTAATATAAATATATTTGGTTTTGTTTTGTGCAAATTATACATTCATTTGTTTTAAATAATTATTTGCTTTTTAAAAGTAAACGTATGTAGAAAAATGGGATGGTTTGCAAACAGAAAATAGGGAACTATTAGACGGATTGGATCATTTTGATTATTCTGCTACCATAACTGATTATAATAAAATTTTAAATTAAATGGTGAATACTGCTAAAAGTATCTCTCCTCAACGAAAAATATTAGTAAGAAAATTACTCCCAAGACTAAAAGACTATTTTTTTAAAGTTTTCCCAAATAAAAGTGGAATATTAAGAAAACAAAAAAAACAGAGGGCTCAATTTCTTAGTTTAAAAATAATTGTTAATGAAAAAGTACGCCTTATTTTATGAAAATGATTTAATATATGAATAAATATATATTTATACCCGTATGAACTATGTTCAAGGGTATAATAAATTTGCCATTACGTTTGTGACACCTTAAAGGAGCCGAGCTAGATATAGTGTCAAAGGTATGGATCGGCTCAGAATCGAATTCTGAGTCGATTAAGCCATGTACGTCCGTCCGTCCGTCCGTCCGTCCGCACGATAACTCAAAAAATAAAGGAGCTAGGAGGCTGAAATTTTTTTTACGTCACTTTTGCAAAATTGTTAGTTTTGCTATTTAAATCCAACATTTTCGGTCGGCGGGTTCGAGTAGCTGCCATACAACTTCTTTCTTTATATAAAAATAACTCAGTATCTATTCAAGCTAGGGTTTTGAAATTTTGCAAATGATGATCAAGTTTTATGGCAACACCTTCTGTAAAATTTGGTTGTGTTGGTGCGACGGGTTCGGGTAGCTGCCATACAACTTCTCCGTTTAAATGAGAATAACTCAGTGTTTATTTAAGCTAGGAATCTGAAATTTAGTAAAGGGGTGTCGAGTTACATGCCAACAACTTTTGTAAAATTTGGTTGGTCTAGAGCATCCGGTTCAGGCTTCTTGCACCTCTTGGAAGTTAATAAAGCTAGGCGTCTGAAATCTTGCAAATGATGATCAAGTTTTATGGCAACAACTTCTGCAAAATTTGGTTGTGCTGGTGTGACGGGTTCGGGTAGCTGCCATACAAAATCTCTTTTTAAATGAAAATAACTCAGTGTCCGTCCGCACGATAACTCAAAATATAAAGGAGCTAGAAGGCTGACATTTTGTATACGTCACTTTTGCAAAATTGTTAGTTTTGCTATTTAACTCCAGCATTTTCGGCCGCCGGGTTCTAGTAACTGCCATACAACTTCTTTCTTTAAATCGAAATAACCCAGTGTCTATCCAATCTAGGTATCTGAAATTTTGCAAATGATGATCAAGTTTTATGGCAACAGCTTCTGCAAAATTTGGTTGCGGTGGTGCAACGGGTTCGAGTAGCTGCCGTACAACTTCTCTTTTTAAATGAAAATAACTCAGTGTCTGTCCGCACGATAACTCAAAAAATAAAGGAGCTAAGAGGCTGATATTTTTTTTACGTCACTTTTGCAAAATTGTTAGTTTTGCTATTTAACTCCAGCATTTTCGGTCGCCGGGTTCGAGTAGTTGCCATACAACTTCTCTTTTTAAATGAAAATAACTCAGTGTCTATTGAATCTAGCTATCTGAAATTTAGTGAAAAAGTGTCGAGTTGCATGCCAAAAACTTTTGTAAAATTTGATTGATCTATTGCAGCCGGTTTAGGCTTCTTGCATTTCTTGGAACTTAATGAAGCTAGGTGCAATAGATTCGGGTAGCTGTCATACAACTTCACAATTTACATAAATATATCTCTGTAGTTTGGTACTAAAACATCTGAATGTTTTTAAAAGATGATCAAGTTTTATAATAGGATATATTACGTTCATACGGGTATCCCAGAGTTGACACAGTCTACTCTACTGCACTCTTCCTCGTTTTATTATAAAGGATGTCTGTTCACCTGTCGTTAGTTAGGAAGTAATAGAATATATGATAATGTAGACCAAAATGAGCATAAACATTTATAAAAAAATCATCATATAAAAATCGTTCACTCTTAAGGCGAAATTATTTTGTCTAAATGTTTATTTCATGTAAAATACAAGGACATATTTAAACTTTCTGTTATTTAAAAAACAAAAATAAAATTCAAGGATGTGAAATAATGAATATGAATATTCAATTATTACATAATCAACAGCTCTTGAAAAGCTCTTGAAACAATATAAGATAATATTTTTAAAATTATTTTTCCGAAAAAAAAAAAAATACTCCCCTAATTACGATGATATCTTACCACATTTTTTCAATATATAGTTTAAATTTGGCTAATCTATAGTGAAAGTTAATAGTATTTAACTTTTGAAAATATTAATAAATATTATGAAACTTTTCAAATTTTAATGATGAATGGTATAGTCACCCATATCAATAAGATCTATCGCTATACTGTAAAGATTGAAGTGTATCCCATTCCTTGTTCTTCATCTTCTCTAATATATATTTCAATATTCTTCCCCAATTACAGAACACATCCTGTATAAATAAATCGATTTAAAGTGTTTTAAAATTTCAAATAAATTCTATAACGGGTCGTTATAATTTTAATATGACTTTACTACATGTTGTGATTTAAATATTTAGAAAATGGTGCAAAGTTTATAAAAATGATTTCAATATAAACTGAATATTCCATGGAGTCATAAAATGTTCTGTTAAATTTGGCGTCAACAAATAATTCTAAAAAGATGTTTCAAAGGGTACATTAATTAGTAAATCTATTGAAATTTATCGTTTTGTTGATAATAAGAATAATTTAGAATAAATAAAAGTATTTACTAAAAAAGAACATAAATGGAACTAATTGATCCACAATTTTAATTTTTTGATCTACAAGAATTTTTGTAATTTTTTTTTAAAGAATCCTAGTAATACCTTAACTATACTACTAATACATACTAAGATTATTCAATCAAATTACAAATTCTAGACCTAAATGTAATCCATATTAAAACATTAAAAAACTATTAATTTATATTTAATACTGAAAAAAAAAAAAGATTTAAATTTATGGTAGGCATTGAAAAAAAATTTTTTTTTTTTTTAAATCATTTAAAATATTTTAAAATCTGACATTTGTTTTGAATTGTTTTATTACCATAACATCGAAATCTTTATGTAAGTACTAAATCAAAAAATCTCTTATTTAGTTATTTGTTTTCTAATTTTTTTTTTTTTTTCTTTTTATATTAATATCTAGAGCAGATTTAGAATTACAAGAATCAACAGAAAATGGCAGCAAAAATTAAGAGTTTAGTGGACAAACTAATAGTACAAGCTCGACCAAAGTTGGAAGTGTTTCAGAAGTATGCATTAGTTGAATTGATACCACCTAAACCAAATGAAATAGCATGTATAGTTGAAAATGCTAAAAATATAATATCAGCAGGAGCAGCTGGTAATTGGAAGTGTGTAACTGTAGGAGAAGCTACTGTTAATACTCTTATTACACTTGAAGTAATTTTTTGGTTTTATTTCGGTGAATGTATAGGAAAACGTCATTTAGTCGGTTATAATGTCTAAAATAAAAAAAATAAAAAAAATTGTTTAATAAATATATGTACAAAATGTACTCATATTTATATTAACATATGTACATATATGTATACTTATATATGTATGTACTTCGAAAAATAATATTGTAATAAATTATTAATTCTGCTAAAATTTATTTTTATTTTTTTTTTATAAAGATACCCTTACAATATTAAGCGTGTTTACATTTCATTACTATAAAATTTACTTTTTGTGTTATTATTTTAAAACTAATAAACTAATTAATTTTAAAACTAACTAAGTGAAATTGGGAAGGCCTAATTTTGTAGAATGTATATTCTATAGAATTTTAAATATTATACTTGTTCTTTTATAAAGCCAGCCTAAAAATGTACATCAGATAAAAACTTATTTGTACATTTTTAAAGATTTATTTGGCCCAATTTCAAATTTATGGGGGAAACCTTATATTTAGTTGTGTTTATATAACAGTGAAAAGACACTTAACTTTTCTTTTTGTAGTTCTTTCAACTTGATTTTCCGGTTTAAAATTTTCAAGCTAAAATAATTTAAATTTTCTGGAATTACTCTCATATTTTGATTTAAATTTTTGCCGCCATAAAATTTTTAATATTAAGTCTTAGCTGCACTTTATGCTTTTTCTTCTTCATGTTCATATACACGTTGTATTTGAAATTTAAATTAATAAAAGCATAATTAACGAAATTAATAAATTTGTAGCGAAAACGTTTGCAATTGTTTCTGTTTAATTAGTTTTTAGTAACAACAGAAAGCTGAAAGTAACGCAATTAAAATTCAGTGTTGTTTTTGATAATTATGTCATTTTTATCGGAGTTTAAAGCATGCTTATAGTGTACTTAAAGCTGATGAAAACTTCGATAGACTTGGAGTCGGTTTAATTAATTGAATTGAAATTTATTTTGTTTAAATTTACTTGTCAAAGTAAAGCCGTCGAATTAAAATTGATTTGAAGCAAAATATCATTTTCGAGTGGACTGATAAAAGTGTGCTTTGAATTCGGAATTAATTTAAAGTCAAGATCTGAAATCACAGTATAAATAAGAAATTTATTTTAACATAAAATATCACTTAAAAGATGGCTTCTCTTAAAAAAATAAATATTTAATATCCATAAAGAAACATAATATTTGGTAGATACTTATAATGTGCATATAAATATTTATTTCACAATAGATAGCGCACCATGCATTTATATCTGAATAGCTAGGAACATTAAAAAAATAAAACAAATCACGTAAGTGCCACTTCGCAATACTATTGCTAAATATTTGAAACTTGAATAAGAAATCAGGTAAATATTTATTTTCATATTAAACTGCCGACCCAGACTTTAATCCGAATGAAAAGAACAACACCTATTATATCAAATAGAGTATAGGTATATAGTAAAATCGCCTAAATAAAAAAATGGGCTAAATAAAACTTATGATAATGAAATATTGCGGAGTCATAGAATAGAGTCGTTTACTTTCAATAAGATGTTAAGTCATAAAAAGAATGTTTTATGGAGAAATTATGACTACTGTTATACAATTTTTATATTTAGCAGTTAAGCTTAGCTAACAAAAATATAGATTCTTAAATTAAGTTAAAGCCCTAAAAATAGACGTAACGAGGCAAGTAAAAATTCTAGTATTATATGTAAATATATTGTAACTAAAACAGACTATAAAAATGTCAAAAAACTGCACGAAAAGGCATGTGTCATATAAACGGAAAAAATTTCAGTTAAAGTCTTCGTAAAAAGATATGGCAATGCGTTTAATCGACAAATTTATTTACGAAAAAAATTGCTAATTGAGAAGTCCGAAATTTTAAAATATTAATGCAAATATATAAATACAAATACATAATATTAATTTAGGAGCTTCGGTGGCCTAGTGGGTATAACGCTGTAAACACCGAGGGAGCGTGGTTTCGAATCCCACACAAGTCGTAAGAATTATTCTCCCTTACGATATTTACAGCCACGCCTGAACAGGAAATGCTGTGTAATTTCCTGTTCACATTTATGTGGCAGAGAAATGTACTAAAAATTGTGTATTAATTGTGAAGTAGCCGTATTTATTTCAGGTCTTATTGATTATACCTTTTTTTTTTTTTTGGTTTCAACTTTCTGTTTTTAGCACATTTCCAAAAAAATTTTGAAAAAATGTGGCATTTAGTTTCACTCTGTTCGTCCGTTCGTTGGTTTACAAAACTTCTACACCGTTGAAGATGGAGAAAACATTTTTTAAGCATGGGTAGGTCTCATAAAAAATATTAAGGTTGTAGAAGAATTTTTTGATGTAGCCCCATCCATTACGGAGCTACAGCCCGTCTAACTTTGAAAAAGCCGTATTTTTAAATGCGTATATCTTATGTTTTGCTTAACGTTTCTTCAATCTGAAATTTTCTTTACCATTCTAAATCAATATCAAAATTATATGATTTTAAATTTAGTATTTAAATTTCCGTTATGAGAAAATTAAATTAAATTAATAATTAAAATTTTGCATGATCCACCTTCATAACTCCGGCACGCTTTTAAATAGCGTTTTGAAAATTTAAGGTAAGAAGAACTTTTACAATTAGTATAAGTGTCCTCAGAAATTTGTTTTGTACCACCCCCTGTTTAAGAAAATTTGCTATTTTTATACACCTGTAACTTAGACACCTGTACAAATTTTTCTTTGGCAAGATATAAAAATTAAAGCTTGAGGAATATATTTTTATGTGTGTTAACGGTTTTGCTTAGTTATATAGAATTCCGGATTTACACCCCATCAAAATTGCAAACAAACCATTTTTTCTTATATGAAATTTTCAAATTTTGGTGCAAGTCACAATTCTAAACAGTTTGTATTATCTTTTGGAAATGAGTGCTTTTAAAACCCGTTGGTTTATAATTTCGCCTTGTTTTATTTGGCTTGGCTTCAATTTTCGATTTTTTTTTAATTACTTTTAAACAATTCAATCTAACTAAAGTTACGATGCACATCTTTATTGCCAATTCTTTTTTATCCATTCTAAAAACAATTAAAAACAAATAAATTTTAAAAATTAAATATATACTGATTGTGAAATCAGAACTTGTTGCAGAACTTGTAAACAGAACTTGCATATGATTTTTTCGTCATTTACTTCGCGAAAAAAAACCATATGAAACTTCTTGTGTTCTTTGTCGTTAAAAACTTATTTTTTCAGTTCCATTTATTTTCCCATTACTACAAAAATCGTCTAGAATCTCGATAACGGTACTTTTTTTAATTCGGAAAAATTAGCTATTCTTTTACCCTCTCCAAAATGGGTTCAACTAATTTCCTAGCTGCTTGGGTTTTTAAGTTAAGTTAAGAACAAAAAAGTTTGGAATAGACCCCCAAAAATAAAAAATTTAAATAGACCCCTAAAAAAAGTACAGTTATGTAAGCGATTTTTGTAGTAATTAGAAAATAAATGGAACCGAAAAAATGAGTTTTTGGCTTTTTTGAACTTTGTCCCAAAACTATAGGATATCTTTCAATCATAATTTATAAAGCTCATCATAATTTCAATCATAATTTTAGAAAGCTCATCTTTAGATCTTACAGATGAGCATAAAATATTCTCCATAAGTTAGTTAGTTAGAAAGATATAATAAAAAATATAATTTGAACTTTGAAGGGCTATTTGACCCCTTTAATGATGTCATCGCTCAACCAAATCCCCGCTAAACGTGTTTATTCATGTACAAGCATGTTTGTATAAAAGTTTGGAATTTATCCGACACGGGATCTTATGCCAATATACTTAAACCAAAAAATACAAAATAAAATTAAAAATTATTTTTAAGTTACTCAAAATTAATAATTCAAAGTTCAAATAAATAAAAACAAAAAAAAAAAAACATTTTTTTTCTTTTAATTTTTCGAAATTTTTAAGTCAAATATAAAAAAATAAAAAAAGAACAATAAAAAGAAAAGATTTTAAGAAGAAAAAGTAAATATAAATATGACAGGAAATGGTTAAGGCAAGCTTTAAAAAACGACCATTTTTGGCTCGATATATTTTGAATTTACTCTTTAGCAAAAAAAAAAAAAGTATTAAAATAAAATGTTGCAGTTGCATTCAGTGATTCAAAATAATTTTCAATTAATTTAATTTTTATGTTGAACAGAAATTACTTAACTACATTAAATTAAGATGAAATAAAATTAAATATGAATGAAAACAGAAGAATAAAACAAAAAAAGGAGCACCTATACAAAATAAATAAAATTATTAAATTCTTAAATAAATAATTGAAAATATATTTTACATTACCTATAAAATGTATATCATTACTTAATGTATTTCATAAGTAAATGTATTTACATAATATACTAATACATAACATACACTAAATAATAGATACATAAATGGTTTTACTTAGAATTTACTTTGGTTTTTCATTAAACTAAAAAAATTAAAATTAATTGAAAATCTTTTTAACACAACATAAAATTTATAAGATTATAGATTATAATTTTAAAATTGTTTTTTAAATTATAAATTATGATTTTAATGTAAAAAAAAAAAAAAAAATTGTATTATTACAAATTAGCGAGTTAATAAAAAAATTTATAAAATCTATAAAATTGATTCAATTGGTTTTTATGATTTTCTTGTAAAAATTTTTTTGAATTTTCATTAAATTTAAAAAGAAAAATGGAAAAAAACACCCACTGGTTTCAATCATAATGTACTTTACAGCCATATGTGTCTTACCTGAAAAAGCAAAAAAAAAGAAAAAAATGTAAAAAAAATTGTTAAAAAATTAAAGAAAATTATTTCATATTCACAGAAAAAATTTATATTGAAGTGAAATAATGGAAATGTTTTCTATAATTAAAAAACAAAACTAATGACCTTCTTAGCTATCACATACATGAAATGTATAAGGTAAGGTATTGTGATGGTACTAAAATTTCGAACCACAAATTTTTGTCTATATGCTTTTCTCCGGAAAAACCAAGAAACTTGACTTAAGTGTTTTTTGAGTGATTTTTGTCTGCTTGTTTTTGTGTACACGTATACAGCCCAAATGGCTATAAAATTTGACGTACATCTGAAAATATCTCCAATTGAAAAGTTTTTGATAAAAATCCGTTAGCCTCAGTGTCACTTTACTAGAGTTTTATTTTTACCAATACTTTGAAGCAGAGAAATATTATTAAACAAGTTTTTAATGAAAAGTTTTTTTTTATTAAAATTTTAAATTATATAATCTTACAAAATTTTTACATAAATAAAGTGCAATGATGCGTTCTGTGGTGAACACAAATGATCTTTTTGAACAATATTATAAATATTAAACATAATTTTCTCAATGATTTAGAATAGAGATTTGTTATCCGGGAAAGATTGTTTCCCCAAAAAAGAAAAACTACTAATTTCAACTAAGTTTTCCACAAAAAAAAAAAACATTTTAACGAAGTGAACTCCAATGAAAGATTTTCAAAATCCTATAAAATTAATGAAATTAAAAAAGACTAAATTAACTATTCAAAAGAAAAGACAATTTTTCTTGGGAAAACAAAAAAAACCTAAGTAGTAATTAATTTTCATCTCTCACTACTCAGAAACAATAAGTGATTCAATTAATTTTATAACTCCTCTTATTTTCTTTTAATTTACAGGTAAACAATCTGTTTCAAGTGGAAATGAAATATGAAATACAATGAATTAAAAAGAAAAAACAAAAAAATATTATACGAATTATATTTTGTAGATACTTTTTAAAAACAATACGGGTTTCCTTCAATTGTGTTGTACAATAATTTTGTTCTAGCATAAAATTAACAACTTTTTAAGGAATTTCTTTATGGGACGTCTGATGTGGTCTGATTATTACACAAAAAATATATGAAAATTTACAATAAGTATGTACTATTAAAAAATGGTTTCATGTTTTGTATGATTGCACATTTTCACTTACAAAAATTTTTAAAGAATTTTCCTCGCAAAAAAACAAAAATTTATTTTTTTTTCAATATATTTTTTTTTATCGCTTAACGATACTTTAACCAACCTTTTACAATTTATGTTGGAATAAAATTCAAATTTTATATCGATTTTTAATTTCTTGTTTGCAAGGCAAAGAAAAATTACCGTATACTTTTAAGGTACCTATCGTAGTTTAAAAGTACAACACTTGTTTTATGCAAAATTTCTTTATTCAAAGTACATAATGCAATGGAAGATTCTGCTATTTAAATTATGAGCTGCTATTAAACATACAAATAAAATCATACACTGGCTAATCTTCTATTAAATTTGAGAACGATCATCTCACTTAGGCGACAACTATGCTTTAGTTTCAGGAACTAAATCTGAAAATTTTGTATTATTCTCTGAACTCCATATACTATTTCCAAGCCAAAGTAACTGATAAAACTTTATTTATCGATATAATTAAAAAATCATTTTAACTAATTGAATGCCAGGTTGATATTCTATTCTAATAATTAAACAAAACAAACTTTTTGAACGGAAAATTATTTTTATATTTCTATAAAGTGCTTTAAAATATTTTGCAATAATTTTCAATATTTATACTAGGTGTTAAAGATTATTAACGGAAATAAAATATTTAAACATACGTTTTAAAATTTTTATAACTATTAAAACATTATTTTAAATAACCTGATACTTTTTAGCACATTTCCAAAAAAAATTTGAAAAAATGTGCTTATTAGTTTCACTCTGTCCGTCCGTCCGTCCGTCCGTCTGTTTACAAAACTTCTACACCGTTAAAGATAGAGAAAAAAAATTTTAACCATAGGTAGGTCTCATAAAAAAAATAATTTTGTGGAACAACTTTTTCATGTAGCCCCCCCCATTACGGAGCTACAGCCCCTCAAACTTTGAAAAAGCCCTATTTTTAAATGCATATATCTTATGTTGTGCTTAAGATTTTTTCAATCTGAAAACGTCATTCGACAGGTATTTCTTTTATCTTTGTAAATTAATATCAAAATTATACAATTTTTTTAAATTTAGTATTTAAATTTACCGTTATGTGAAAACCAAATTTTGCATGATTTTTCTACTTTCATAACTCCGGCACGCTTCTAGATACAAGCTTGAAATTTTGAGGCAAGAAAGAACTTTTAGAATTAGTATAAGTTTGCTCAGAAAATTTTTTCGGACCACCCCCTGTTTATGAGCTATTAGGGCTTAAAAATTGAAAATTTGCTATTTTTAAACACCTGTAACTTAGGAACCTGTACACATTTTACTTCTACAAGATATAAAAATTAAAGCTACAATAATATATTTTTACGTGTGTTAAAGGTTTATTTTAATTATAAAGGGTTCCAAAGTTGCAGCTCTTCAAAAATACGAAAAAGCCCCATTTTCAGATGTATATATCTCGGGCTCTGCGTAATAGTTTTGCAATCTAAAACCGCCAGAAGATCGAAAATTTTATTATCTATATAAAACAATATCAAAATTATGTAATATTTTGTAATTTACGATTTAAATTTACCGTTATGTGAAAACCACATTTACATGAAATTTCTTTTTTCATAACTCCGGCACGTCTTTAGATAGGAACCTGCAATTTTGAGATAAGAAAGAACTTTTAGAATTAGTATAAGTTTCCTCAGAAAATTTTTTGGTAACACCCCCTCTTTAAGAGTTATTACGCCTCAAAAATTGAAAATTTGCTATTTTTAGACACCTGTAACTTAGGCACCTGTACAAATTTTTCTCCGGCAAGACATGAAAATTAAAGGTTTAATAATATATTTTTACGTGTGTTAACGGCTTTTCTTAGTTATATAGGATTCCGGACTTACGGCCCCTCAAAATTTCAAAAATGTCCTATTTTCACGTTTTTTCGTATTACATGAAATTTTCAAATTTTTGTGTAAGTCACACTTCTAAACAGTTTGTATTGAGTTTTGGAAATGTGCGCTTTTAAAAACCGTTGGTTTACATTCTACCTTGTTTGTTGTAATTTTTAAGTATTTTATATTTTTTAAAATAAATTGCAATCGTTTTCATTATTTACTAGGTGGTGAAATAAAAATGATATTTAAATACACGTATATATGTAAAATAAATATAATGGTAAATTTAAATTTTGTTTGTTGTTTTTTTTTTTCTAATTTATTGAACTTTTATTATTTTAATAATGAATTTAAAATAGAATTTTGTATTTAAAATAAAATTTAAAACTAAAATTCGACACCTATTAAAAAAGTGCACATGACTTTACTCTGAAAATTGAATCGATTACTTTTTTGTTTTGTTACTTGAAAATTGAAATTACTTTGTGTGAAAGATAATTTTGGCTTTTCAATGAAAACGTTGAATAAAGACTATTTCTGTTTTTTTTTTAAATTTAAATTTTACTATTTTAAATCTAAATTTTTAAATGACTTACAAAATATTTAAATACTACGTTAAAACTTGGTTAAAACTTTAAATAGTTCGTTACATATACATATATTGGGAAATTATTTAAAATGTAAATTAATTTCAAAGTTTTCTTTTAAGGCATTTTATGTTTTCTAAGCTGGTTTTAAGTTTAAAATATTAAAACATTTTAATAAAAAGCTAAATTATTCCTTAAATGAATTTTTATATGGAATTTTCAAATTGCCCCAAAAAGTATGCAATTTTGTTTTATTTCAGTTCTATGTTGACAAAAGTTTTTATTATAGGGGTTTCGGTAGCCTAGTGGGTAGGCGTGTGGCGTATTAACCGAAGGAGTGTGGGTTCGATCCCTGCACAGGTCGTAAGTGTTTTTTTCTTTACATATCCCCTTACGACCAAATATAATGTAAATATGTAGTATATAATATAAACAAAAAAAAACCTATAATGGCCTAAAGTAGCCGATGGTTCAATAATATTGCATTACATTTATGTATGTAATATTAATATAAATAAATAAATAAATAAATTTTTTATTATAACACTCGTGTGAGATTCAATTCCTGTACAAGTAAAATTTATTTTTTAAATTCAAAATAAAACTCCAAAATATAACTACCAAATATAGTGTTAATATAATAAATAATATTTACTGTATAAATAACAAGAGTAGGTATTTAATATGTAATGTCCTTTGTAGCCGATGGTTTAGTAATATTGCATTATCCTGTGATATGTAAGTATAAATAAATAAATAAATAAATAGAAAAATTTTTATTAATCATCATAGTATATATAAAATTAATTGTAAGAGCTAAGATATTCCCCAAATCAAATAGCAATTTTTTGAATATTGTAAAAATAAATAAAGCATAAAAACAATAAAAAAAGTAAGGATATACCTACCTACCTATTAACAATTTTATAAAATAATTCGATATATTTTCATTAAATTGAGGAATTTAGTTTTGAAAATAAATATATTGGTGTTGGAATTAATGTGATGGTATATGTTTTGTATATTATTAATGATGTTGATAGTGTTTAGATCCTGAACACAAATATAGTAAAGTATGATGATTTATATATTGGTTTTATTGAGTGGTTAAAAAAAAAAAAAGCCACAAAATTTATTTGCATTTAATCCTTTATAGAAATTATCATATTCCTTTAAAGTACACCTATGTTTTTTTTATTTATTATTTTAAATAACCACTTATTATATTATGTAAAATTTTATAAAAACAGTTTTCAATTTATCTGCGGTTTCAATTGGTTTTAAGTGCAAAACCTTAAATATTTATTATTTTTATTTTAATTTACACACTCCTAAGCTTTAAGGATTTATATTTAAATTAATATTTAAAATATCTAGATTTTCTAAAACAATACATGTATGTATACCACTGTGAATAAATGATTCAATTTGAAAATATGCTAAATGCTTTGAAAATATTTTAAATCAAAATATGTATATAGATATAAATCATATCATTTATATATATATATATAAAATAAATCAAGAACTTGAAACTATCCATCAGCTAAAAGTTAAATCACTTTTACCTCATTAACTGCATAACGTCCTGGGAAATGAGGTAAAGGATGGCCACTCTCGATATGGTTAAAATATAGATAATCTAATTATTTATAATACTGCCCCTTACCAATACTACTACAATGTTTTTAGATAAAATATACCAGAAAAAAATGGTGAGCAATTTGAGCAAAGATGATATGATGTCCGAACATAATTTCAAACCAGTAACCATGACGAAAAACAAGGACAAAAAATGACGAATATTAAATCTGACAAAGAAATGGAAATAGATGGACTACATACTGAGGATACCAAATGAAAATCTAGGCAAACAACCCTTTTAGTGGAGTCCCAGGATATGTGGGTTGTTGGAAGACCTAAGAAAACTTAAAGAATAACAGTGTGAGCTTATAGAAGATTATTAAATAACACGTGATGATAAATCAATCATCTGACAAATTTTCGAGGTCAACGGATAGAATTTATGAGCGCTTTATACCCTAATAAACGTTAAACAAAATAGAAGAATATAAGAAAAGTACTGATAAGGAAATCTAATTCCCTTTCCTATTCCTGTCCAACCCTTATACTTATTCTTAGCATCATGATAACAACCTTAATAAACCAGGAAACGGCAGTCAGTATTGTCAAGAGAACAATAAAAAGTGCTTGACTTAATTATATATGGATCGTTAAAAGTTAAAATTATCAAATTACAAATCAATTTGAAATCTAAAAACTTATTTGAATTTTTTACCCCTTACTGTGAATTGAAATGTGTCATCAAGTCTTAAACTTGAATGATCTTAGCACCCTTAAATGTGTGAAAAGAAAGAAAAAGATTTTGCACTCGTTTTCATAATGTTAATAAATTTTTTAGTTAAAATACTAGAGGCAATACCTTATATCTGTTAGTTAAATAATTATTATTTAAAGTATGACGTCATTTTGTTAAGTATTCAAACAAATTTCTAAAAAAATTATATCCAAAAACAATTTTACAAGTAAGTTTAGAACTTATCTTTAAAATCATCAAAATAAATCTGAAAATGTCAGCAAAAATGACAGTCCAGTGAATAAAAAAAAAATTTAACAATTGTCTATTTTAATTATACAAATGTATAATTAAATAATACATAAAGTTTTTTGACACATTTCATTTTTTCTTTATAATTTGTGAAGGATGATTGGTTTTTTTTTTTGCTTTTGAAAAAAAACATTTTCATTTTTAATTATAAATAAAAATTTTAATGAAAAATTCTATAAATATTTTTTTAATTGATTAGACAAGGGATACGAAACTTCAAATATTTAATAAGACCCTAAAAAAGTTAACTTATTAAAAACAGGTGTTTGAGAATCTTTTATTTGTTAACATCTAACCCCATTTTTTTTGTTTTTTTTCATTGTTAGAATCAATGTTAACAGTAATTTAGTTTTGGAAATTCATATTTAATATTAGATTCGTCTATAGTTTCTCATATATTGCAACAAAATAAGAAATTTCCAGAACACTTGAAGAATAAAACGAATAAAAAATTTGATACCTCTGGAAGCAGACCTTGAATAATAACAAATCAAAATGAAGAAAACAGTTTTCCAAAACTTTTTTTTTTTTATCAAAATCTTAAGAAGCTATTTTATTGAAGCTTTTCAAATAATTTTTCACTCTCTTTGTCTCTTTACAAAACTTCTACACCATTTAAAATAGAAGAATGGTATTTTAACCATGAAATTCTACGGGTACAGGCTACAGACATTTTAGTAAATTTTTCAATAAAAATAAAGGTGAAAATTAAAAAGAAAAGTATGTTTTAAATATATGCTTATATTATACTAATAAGTGCATTTTTTAAATTACCAGTTTTATATTTAATTAATTAACATTCTGTTCTTTTGGAAAGGAAATTAAAGGTGTACCACAAAATATTTACCCATAATTGTTGATAGATACAAAACATTGAGAAACAATTTTTGTTATTTAATTAATTGAAAACATTTTTTTATTTTCATTATTTAATTAAATTTAAAAAAAAAAAAACATTGCATGTGGTGCATTTGTTTTGTCTTGGACAAAATTTTCTAAAATGGTACCAGAATGTGTTAAATTAAAAAAAAAGAATTTTTTTCTTAAAATTTTTAATTTTTGTTCTTTTATTTTGTTTTAAGAATCTGGATTATTTTCATTTTAATAAAATGTCATTCAAATGTCAAATTAAAATTTATATTATTAAATGAAACACGAAATAAATTAAAATTATTCGGTAAATATAATTATTAAATCAAGCATCTAAAATTCCCTTCAAATGTTTCCTTAAATTAGACACGTTTTGTCCGTTTCAACTTTTGTCAACGTTTTTATTTCAATTTTAATTTTAATTTTGATTTTTATTTTTCTTTGAACTTAAAATAATCATATTCAGATAAAATTTTATTAAGATACGTACTTTATTATTATTATTTTTTTTAATTGTATATTTAAAAATTTTACAGTTAATTTTTTTTTTTTAGCACTAGCTGCCAGAGCTATTAGCTGATATATGTACTTTAAAAGTTATATGAAGTTCAAATCCATTTCGTATCTGTACAAACACTCAAAATTTAATATTAAGAAAAACTTTGAGTTGGTCAGACACCGCTAGTTTGCAAGTACAACTCGAAGTACAACCAAAGCTGCATGGATGGATTCGAGTTGAAAAAGATCCAAATGAATACTTTCTTTCCCTAGATATGTATCTGGAGATCTTAACTGTAGATTTTGCAGAAGAATTGATGCAATAAAGAGCATGAAGCACTTCTCCCCGTCTGTTCAGAAAAAAGCCGTTATTTGTTTCTGTAAGATTTAGGTGAACTTCTTAGTATGGATCTGAGAGCGTATCGGCAAGGATAAATTTTACACTCGAATGGCCACTATTCAATACACCTATATGCGAGTTTCACATTATTTTATTTCTTTTATGCATTAATGGCTTTACATTGAAATTGAGACAATTGACTTAAATTGAAGCCATTAGATCATAAATTACTCTTTCTTGTTGGATTTGTTAGGAATTAGGAGCAAAATTTTCATTAAAGAAAAAACCATCAACAACCTACAATCATATAAGAAAAGCTGACAAATTTTGTTCATAGACAAGAGGTGGGCATTAGTGTATCATTTTTTGCCATTTACTGAAGTTAGTTGCAGAATTACAAAAAGAGATTCGATCAGAGCTGAAATCTTATATATGGTATTAAATGAACTTAGAATTTATAAATACTGAAGTTTTGAAAAGAATCTTATCTAGAAGTTATAAAGTAGTGCATCCTGCTAAAATAATAAAGGTTTGAATAATAAAATAAATAGTTGATAAAAAAATTAAATCAAATTTTCTTCATCTAAAATTCATTTTAATTGTGAAAGTGAGAAATTTTGGCTGTAGTCAAACTATTTAATTCCAACCCATAACTTGGTGAATTTTCTAAATGCAATACGAAAAGGACATTTCTTTTCTCTTTTAAATCTTTTCTCTATTAATTTAAAAATTAAAATTATTTGAAATTTTTTTTTTTAATTATTTGAAAGTTGTATATTTAATGTACTATGAAAGAAAAAATACTTAGAAAAAACTTGTAGTTTAAAAAGTTGCAAAATATAATACCTACATTATGTTTTTTTTATTTTAAAAATTTTTTTAAAGAAAATAATAATAATAGAAATTGCTGCCAGTTTTTAAATATCATTTTTATGTTAAAAAAATTAAGACAGACCACTAGAGTTTTATGTCCACCAACACCATCAAAATGTTAAATTGGCATAAGATTTGAGTATTTTATTTAAAATTAAAAATTTATCAACTGTAGATTGAGTGTAACTTCTTAATAATTTTCGTGCTGAATAACCTACAGGTAGCATAAGCATATATATTTATATATATTTATACATTATATAAATTAAAAAAATAAAATTATTTTATTATCTAAAGGATATTATTATCCTTTAACAAAATGTAAGGTAAAAATTATTTTTTAATTCTATTTTGTTTAATTTCATATTTTTTTTTTTTTGATATTTTGTTTTTATTTTTTTTTTTTTTTTTTTGGTTTTTTTTTTTTTGGCACATCACGAACAAAAGTTTTTCCATTAAATTTAAGAGTTGTTTTTTTTGGTCTGTTGAAAATGAGCTAAAAGCAAAATTGCTTAAATCTTTAAATTACTTTTAGTCCTTCTTTAAAGATGAAATGAGGCATTAACAAAGTTAAAATTGGATAAATGGGAATAATTATCTTGTACAATAGTAATAATTTTTGCAAAATATTAAAAATCTTCTTTTCATACAAATCAGATTTATTTAATATTAGAAGGATCTGAAAATTTTTATGCAGTTTTGGCAAGTCAACTACTTAAATTCAAAGTAAATATGTAACTTGAATTTAAATTCACTGTTATTACGTAATTTAAAGTTTTTGCTAAAAAAAAAAATCAATAACTGTTTTAAATGCCAGTGCAAATTCAATAAAAACAATATTAACATTTACAAAAATAAATTGCATACCTATAGGAGAAATTATTTAATCTTTAATAACCACATAAAATATTCTATTCTTTTTTAAAGTCAACTGTTTATGCTGAAAAATATGAAAATTTTCATTTATTTTGTAATCATTTTCATTGTTGTTCATTGTTTTCAGAAAAACAAAAAAATAAAAAAACAGAAAAGTCAATTTTTGTAAAAAGCAGGGGTAAGTAAATGTACATTGAAATTTGAAAGTAAAGTTGAAGTTTTATTTTATAATTATCTTCTGGGTAAAATGTATTCCAAGGAAAAAAAAATAATATTATTAAAGTGTTGTTTTATGCAATGAACGTGATATTAAAGTTCTATAAATAATTATTTTCATTATTTCTTCTTATCAAAAAAAAAAAAAAAAACAAAAAAAGAAAAGAAAACACAAACAAAGAAAAAAAAAGGATTTTAAAATATTAATAATTTGTATACGAAGTACAATAGAACAGAATAAAGAATAAAGAATGAAAATGAATTAATTACTTAAAAGTTTATTTTTATTAAATTGTTATAAAATTTGTTACAATAATTTTTATCTTAAAAATAAAACTGAACTATGAACATTAAATTAAATATAAATTTTAATAAATTTAAAAAAATATATATTTTTTTTTACAAGGATATGTAAAATGTTTATATGTATCTATATTTGTCATGAGTATTAGGTAAATAGTTGGTATACCTGAATAAAATTAATTTGATTTATTATTTCATTTTTATTATATGGAATATAAAATGATCCTAAACACAAAAAGTTGTTATTTTATTAATTGTGGAATATAAAATAACACATACTGACAAAACGGAACGAGTGAAAATTTTGTCTTGAAGTGAAATTAAAAAATTCAATTTTGTAAATTTTATTAACAGAATAAAATGATAAAGAATTTTTTAATAGGATGATATTTCTTGTATTCTTCTCAAACAAAGTGGATTTTTATCTTGCTTCACTTCAAATTATAAGAAAAAGTGTTTTTAATTTTTCTTTCACTTTGAGTTAGAAAAACTAAAAAAAAAAAAACAAGGAATAATATAAATCTAAAGGTTTTTATAGGCGTATATTGACTAAAAGACAATAAAAACAGTTAAGAATTTCTATTTATACCAAGTTTTGTTAAAATTTTACATGTAAGAAAAACATTGTGAAAAACAATACACACTTTCTTAAAGAAAACCTATATAATGAGGAAAATCTGTTAACACATTTAAAAATATAATGATGAAGATTTAATTTTTATGTTTTGCTTTTGAAAAAATATGTATAAGTGTGTACACGGTGTTTAAAAAAGAAAATTAGCTATTTTTAAACCACTATAACTCTTAAACAGGATATGGTACAATAAAAATGTTATGTGGTTATCGGAATAACTTATGTTAACTTATTCTAATAGATCTTGCTTCTCTCATATTTCAAGATTCTATCTAAAGGCATTCAGAAGATATAAAGGAAGTCAAATTTTTCAAAATTTTGTTTCCGCATAACTGTAAATTTAAAAACTAAATTTAAAAAAATTGACTAATTTTGATAGTGATTCTATAAAGCTAAAAGTATGTCCAGTATTTTAAAAAACATTTAAGCAGAACCTAAGATATATGCATTTGAAAATAGGAGCTTTTCAAAAAAAAAATTTTTAAAATACTTTTTTAAAATTTGAGGGGTAGCTTCGTAATGATTGGAGTTATATAAACATTATTTTTTTTAAGAGATGTACTGATGGTTAAAACTTGATTGTTCTAGCTTTGAGCGTATAAAATTTTGTAAACAGGCTGACGGACGAAGGAATAGAGTAAAACTAAGTAACAAATTTGTCAATTTTTTTTTATAAATATGTGCAAAAAGACAACTTGTTAAAAATATTGCCATCTATTAAGAATATATATGAATCTATTCTAAAATATATGAATCAATTACGAATAGAGATCAATTTTTTTTTTAATTTATTGAAATAAAATTACATTGGACTAATAAATATTATTATAAAATTGAATATCTGAAGTAAATTGATTTTTAATTTTAATTAAGCTTTGAATTAAATATCTTTATTTAAACAAAATATTTATCTTTATTTAAACAAAATATTTATTATTTATTTTTTATTTATATAATGTTCATGTTCTTTATATAATATAGCATTAATTTTTATTGTAGAAGTTAATATTTAAAAATCCGATCAGTTTAGGCCTTTTTTTTTTTTTGATTTTATCTCGAAATTTTTTAAAGATTCATATTATAATTTTCATTCAAAATTATTCTAATCTGATATTAGAACCAAACATTTTTTTGAAAAGTTTTAATAAATCCTGTAAAAGGATTTCATTAAAGTAAACAAAGAAAAAAACGAGGAAGAATGCAGTAGAGTTGACTGTGACTGTGTCAACTCAAGGATACCTGTATGAAGAAAATAATACGAATACTACTAAGAACATAATGGTGTTTCAATAAAATTTGATAATCTTTTCATAAAATTTGAAATACTTAGCTGAAATAAACACTGAGTTATTTACATATAAAGAAAGAAATTGTATGACAGCTACTCGAACCCGACGGTCGAACTTGCTAGATATAAAAACCGAAACTAAAACTTTTATTAAAGTGACGTGAAAAATATTTCAGAAACCTATAGTTCATTTATGTTTTGAGTTTTGAGTTCGTGCGGACGGACGCCACACATGGCTTAATCAACTCAGAATTCAATTCTGATCCGATCCATACACTTGAGGATATATCTAGTTCGTATATGTAATATCACATTTATTATACCCTTGAACATACGTTCATATGAGTATAAGATTAAGATTTAAAATAATGAAAACTTATATTATATCTGTGACAAAAAAATGTTACTAAATCCATTTTCAATGTCATTTTACTTAAAATACTAAAAGGATAATTTCCCGTCCCCAAATAATTTATTAAAAATTACGTAATAAACCAGTATGCTGAGACAATTTTATTTTACTTTCAAAAACATACTTTTTACAACGTTTTCATTTTATCAATAATATTTAATTAAACATTTTATTTCTATTACATATTTTTTCCCTTAGAAATTGAAGTTTTAAAATATAAATTAATAGTTTTTCTATACAATCTTTTATCAATTTTATAGCAATCTTGACTTCTTAAATTAAAGAGAAAAAAAAAAAAATGGTTGCGCATTTTTCTGTCATTTTAATAAAAATTCTACAACTTCTAAAAAATTGAATTTTTGTTTTTTTTTTTTAGTTTTGGTTAATAAAACAAAAATGTTAAATTTTTTTGAAGAATATTTTAAATTTTAGTATTGCTGTATTCAATTAACGTTTTTGATTTTCACCTCTATTAAAAATTCGTAAACCTTCAAAACTTTATATCAAACTTTAAGGTATTAATTTTATTTTCATTAACAAAAATGTTATTTCAAACTGCAAAGGATCGGTTATAGGTTAGATAAAATAAAATGGAAGAAAAATAAAATCAAATAGCAAATATTATTATATTACTGGAGCCTTAATTTTTATGTCTTGCCAAAGAAAAATGTGTACACGTGCCTAAGTTACAGTTGTTTAAAAAAAGCTAATTTTCAATTTTTGAGCTAATTTTCAAATAGCTCATAAACAGGGGGTGGTCCAAAAAAAAAATGCTTAGGAAACTTATACTAATTCTAAAAGCTCTTTCTGCCCCCAAAATTTCAAATCTGTATTTGAAAGCGTTCCGGAGTTATAAGGGTAGAAAAATCATGCAAAATTTTTAACGGTATAGAATCTCTATTTTTAACGGTATAGAAGTTTTGTAAACAGACGGACGCATGGACAGAGTGAAACTAATAAGCACATTTTCTTTTAAATTTTTTTGGAAATGTGCTAAAAACACACACAAATAGAGAATTTTATTTAAATTTTTTTAATACATATTTTTAAAACAAAATTTTTTAGTCTATCAAAATATTGAAAAATGGAAGAGAAGAGATGAAAAGAAAAGTTGTTTTTTCCTTTTGAAAAATTTAATTCGAAAAAAGAAAACGGATTAATCCTTTTTTTTTTTAATTTTTTTTTTTTTTTAGGTTCTATTCTATAAACTTTAAAGTGCTTTATAATTGTGTTGTAGTAAGTAGTGTATTTTAGAATTTGGGATGGAATTAAATTAAATCTTGAATGAAAATAATTTGGATAAGTTGAATTTAAAGCGAATAAACATTTAGAAAATTATTTCTTCTTCTTTTGGAAAAGTTAAAGGATATTTAAAAATTATTATAATATATTCCGTTTGTATACTTTTGTATTAGTTGAGAATATAAATACAATAGAAACTGTTTAAAACGACATCGCTTAAGACGTAAGAATCGGTTAAAACGAAAAAAAATCATAACCTCTTTTGGTCTTAGGAGCAGTTTGTTATATTTGTAAGTATGAATCGCTTAAAGTGATATGCCGTAGTGCGACTTGTACTTAAATTGTACTTGATTTCTGTTTGAAGATCTTTTATTACTACGATATTTAAAAAAAGTGTATTATTTTTTTTTTTTTGTTTTTTAACTATAAAGGACAGGTATTGAAGACAATAAACAAAATCTATCTATGAGTATGGTATTTCTTACTGCATTTCCGAATTTATTCTGGACACTCATTATCCAATAATAATATTTAATTCAAAAAAGTTAAGCAAATGTGATAATCCGATAATCTCGTCGATTCGGCGTCTCTTTAACGTTTGAATAAAATACGTTAATTTAAATACTGTTTCACCCAGTCCAAAGTCCTTGACACCATTGAAACCAACCATTTACTGGCATTGATAATAAATTTTTTTTTTCGGTTATTTTATACTGGGTGTTGTTGGTTATTTTATATTGGTTTTGTTAAGGCGACGCTAATATTTTCCATTTTGTAAAAAATGACCATTGTGTCATCATCTTTAATTTATAATTTATTATATAAAAATAATGTTCATAATTAAATATTTTGGTCCTACCTCCTATCATATGTAAATTAATCAGTTTTTTAGTTTTGGTTAGAAGAAGGTGGTTGATATGAACTAAATCACATATATCTTTAATTCATTGACATAATTACAATTTTTTGAGTTCAAAAAATTAGATTTTAAATAATTTATTCATATAAATGACATAATAATTCATGTCAAGCCTTAACTCGTTAAAAATCAAAATTAAACCCACATAGTAACAAAAGTCTAATAAAATATTGTTATTTTAATTTTATGATAATTATAATTATTTGAATGTCATAAATTATTTTTATATTTAAGTAGGTTTCAATTTGTATTGTGGATAAATTGTATATGCCCAAAGTAATATTTTATTTACATCCCATTAAATAAAAATCAAGGACGAGCTTAAATTGATTTTCATTAAGACATAAGAGGTACATTTTCATTTTCATTTGGAAATTTTCTATTATTTCCTTTGAATATAAAATATTTCTTAAAACTATGAATGAATAAAAAAAAAAAATAAATAAATCCGTGTACATATTTATCAGATATCTATCGCACTTTATTATTTTAATAGGCTTTGATTCCAAATTTTTATGTTTTATGCCAAAGTAATTAATTTTTTTTCTTGTCTATCTTTTTTGTGATTTCGTATTACATACCCATCATTTTTAGGTTCGTAAAATTTTTTTTTTTTTTGAAAAATCATTAATTTGTTAGAATATATTTTATATTTATATTGTATTTTTTGTCTCTTTTTTTCTTATTCATTTATTATCCTTTTTTCTTGATTGAATTGAATATATATATATATAGAATTCATATAGTTTATTTATAATTTATTTTATATAGGTTGGAGTCAATATATCAATTGAAATAATAATTCAATTTGAAAATCCATTTATTTTTCAACACATTGAATTCTCAAACTACTCAAACTATTCAAAATTTATCTATTTATTTATTTATTTTATATATATATATATATATTTTTTTTTCTGGGAGGGTAACAAAGATTTGTATCCTTTTAATTTTTTTATTTTTTATTTTTAAGACCTTAAAAGAAAATTAATATATAGGAAACGATTTTAAGGCATCATTTAACAATTCAATACACATTTTATTTATTACTTTTGGGTATTGATATTGGATTAAAACATTGAAATACGCAATTAAAGCACGTGTTGGTATAATTTTATTTTTTTTTTGTTTTTTTTTTTAATTTCTGACTTTAATAGATATCTCTGTATATAAAGTGATTTTTTTTTTGGAGATTGGTGAAAACTTAAGATTTGGTAAAACATTCTCAATTGTGAGTCTAAAATTTGAAGTAAAGAATCCTAAAAAGTATACCGATTATGCTATTATGAACCATTTCAAACCTCTTAGGAACACCTATTATACCTATTATAAAAACTCAATTTACAGACAAAAAAGGACTAACATTAATTATTTAGTCTTCGGCACATTATACTAAGCGTACATGCAAAATGTGTTATAAAAAAAAGCAAAAAATGAAGGAGTCGTTACTATTAAGCTGTAGGACTGATTATAAACTGTTTTGAAACAATTAACCAAATAACTAACATAAATTTAAAAACCCAAAGTTAATAAATTATAGGCCAAAATTAAGTAAATCGAAAGCATATACGACTTTATAGTTATATAAAAATAAAAATCATCATCTAAATTTTTAATTGATCATAACATCTTGACATTGATCCGTTTCATAAATTAATAAAGGATACAATACATGTACATAGAAATAAAAAGTGTAAAAAGAGAATTTTTGGGTGAATTTATTATACATGAAATTATAAAATTTCTAATAAATAACTCAATTACTTTTTAACATCAAACATTTTATATTCGACCTTAGATTTTCATTAAATATATATGTATATGTATATATATTTTTTGTTTTTCGTTTAATAGAAATGAAAGTTATTGTCATTTTACACGCATCGTCAGTTAAAAAAAAGAATATATAAATAGAAAGAAAAAAAAATAAATAAATTCGTTTCTTAATAATTTTCCTTTTCTAAAAGTATTAAAGGATTTATTTTACATTTGAGTGAATGGAACACTGTTAGAGGAAGTCTAAATATTTCTTTTCACACATTAAATATAAATTGTAATGTGTTCTTTTTTATTTTTGTTTTTTTTTTTTTTTGTTGTCTTTAAGGAGAAAATTAAAAGAAAATATTTGTTCTTTTAATAGAAAAGTTATTTGAAATTTTCACGATATATAAAAAATTAATTAAAAAAGCTGAGTAGTTATTTTTTTAGAATATATTTGATGGCAGTTTATTTGTATTGACTTTATATGAAATAAAATAATAATTAAAGAAGTTATGAAGCTTAGTATGATTTAAAATTTTAAAATTGATATCTTAAATAGTATTTTACTTAAACTGACTGATATTTAGTTTTTGATTTTTATTAAGGTTATTATAATTTTCTCAATGCCTAATTTTTGGTTTTGATTCTTTTTTGGTTTTGATTCTTTTTTGGTTTTCAATTTCTTATGATTTTGATTCCACTTTTTCCATAGTTTTTCTAAATATTAATAGTTTGATCCTATTGCCTTTTTGTCTTTCTTTTTATTTTTAAATCATCGATATTAAGTAGTCAATACACGTTTCAAGAATAATAATATTAAATTAATTTTTCTTCTTTTCTTTCATAATTAAATTTTAACTTTCTAGACATGAATTTTTTATTCTTACAAATTGTTATTGATTATTCCTTTAATAAAAAATAAAAGAGTGAAATTCCTTTAATTATTTATTCATATTTATAAATCATATAGGGTAATATAATATTACTAAACCATCGGCTGTTAAGGTCATTATAGGTCGAATAGTATTATTAATTTATGCAGTAATATTATATTTATTTTCCTTACATTATATAATTTTTTACACTATATTTGGTAGCAATGGGAATTACATTTCAGTTAGGGTTTAAAGTCACACAACTTCTGCTAATAAGCCACGTGCTTAATCATTCGGCCATCGAAACCTCGTTCAAATTTTATACGCATGGGAATCTAGTTCTCGCGGTATATAATTTAAACATTACACTATTTTGCCAAAAGGTGTCCTTTTGTGACATTTTAAAAGAGATGAGATAGATATTGCAAAATATACATAATTTTGCTCAGAATCAAATTCTTAATCGATTTTGTCATCTACGTACATCCGGCCGCTACGTACATTTTTGGTTTCGCTATTGAAATTTAGCCAGGTGGAGCGATGGGTTCGTGAAACTACCATACTATTTCTATGTTTATATAAAAATCACTCAATGACTCTAGTATCGATATTTTATATATTTATTTTTTTAAAAGATAGTTAAGTCTTTTGCCAGCGATTTTAACAAAATTTTGTTGGTCCAGAGTAGCATAATAAATTGTTTTGGTTTTGTATAACCTTAACTAAGTGTCCATGTAGTTCGAAAATTTTTAATTTTGTCAAAAGAAGTTAAGTTTTATGCCAAAAAAAAAATTTGGTTAGTCTAGAGTAGCTGGTTCGAGTAGCTGTCATCGTACAACTCCAAAATTGACATAAAAACATCTTGTTCATAAACTTGACAACATACAACAAACAAGTAAAGTTGACATAGTCTACTTGCTCTACACTCTTATTTTTCATTTATGTGTATTAATATTACAAAACCAAATAGGATATTGCAATATTACAAAACCATCGGCTACTAAGTCCATTATAGTTCGAATATTATTAAATTATACATTAATATTATTTATTTTGTTTATATCATATATTATATATTTACAATAATTTTGGTAGCAACGGGGATTTGTTTTCAATTAATAAAACTTACTACCTGTGCAGGATTTGAACCCGCAATTCCTCGGTTAATAAGCCACGTTGTTAACCACTAGGCCATCGAAGCCCCCCCTCTCTCCCTTATTCAGAGTTTTAATTTCAATTTTATTTTGTGCATTATTGCATACTTTAAGGCTATTCAAAAAAAAGATGAAGAGAAACTAAACTTAGAACTAACATAACCGTAATCAGAAAATAAAAAACCATGTAAAATTTCGTATTGATTTTTTTTGGGAAAAATTATACCAAGTCTAACCTAAAAAGAAACAAAAATTAGGAACGATGAAGCTATATAATTAAAAATATTAAAAATAACTCAAAAATATTTTTAGATTTTTATATTTAACAATTTAATACCAATTAGCTACTATGTTTAATTCATTTTTAAGGAAAGCTTATATTTCATTTCCTACGTAAGTAAATAAAACATTCCTATCGTCCATTTTAGTAATTCTTATATAATTAGATGAAATGGTAGACTATCCAATCGTTTTCTTACGCTATTTTAGCTAAAGCTTGTCCTCCTTTTTAGGAATTATATATATTTTTGTTAGATTCGTTACGGAATTAATTTTTACATTAATATACTACTGAATATCACTCTAATATAAAATTTCTTAAAAAAATAAATAAAATAGAAAATATTTTATTTATACTGATTGGTTTGGTACTCAATAACCAGATGTGCACAAAAAATAAATATTCTTTTCTTATAGGAAATATTTAAAACAACAATAAATTTTAAATTTAACTTTCAAGGACATAAAATCTTAACATAAAGAGTGGGCAAGTATTTTCATTTGAACTTTTTTTTTTTTTTTAAATCTTAAAAATATCATGTAAATTTGTGAAATTATTTAAATGGAAATTTTTGATAAAAAATAAATATTTTTCTTCCACAATATTTCACTTAATTTATTTTATTTTTTTTTTCTTGTTTTATTTTTTTTTTTTTTGTAAGAGAAATTTTCATGATTCATTTAAGATACATAATATAAGGGTATGTAACCGTGTACGACTTATATTATATGTATTTGATTTAAATTTTATAAAACTTTGATTTCTTATGAACAAAAACATTGTTTCAAACATGGAAAAGATTAAAAGGATTTTTTTTTTAAAATTATTTGTCAGTTCATTCAGAAGTTTTTGATTGATTTAAAACCTTCATTAATTTGTTTTAGAACGGTTTAGTATCTTATAAAAAATATCAAAAATCTGTTTTTTTGTTTTATAAAACTTAAATATTTAAAGAAATATTCTACTAGTCGATCTGAAGCTTGCATATGAATATAATTTTGATATAATAGAGAGTAGATAATACATATATTATATGTAGAGATTAGATAAAACATATATATGTATTATCTACTCTCTGTTAACTAAACGTTAAAAAGGATATTGTTGAACATATAAAATTAAATCCAAAGAAAAAGTAAAATAAATATTGAATAAAAATAAGGAAACCGTAAAAAATTTCAAGTTTTTCTTTAATTAAAAAAAAAAATACGTAATTATAAAAAAAATCTTGTCCTGGACTTCGGTGACCTAGTGGGTACAAGTGTATAAAATATGAGAAAACACAGAGAGTGTGTGGATGCGAATCGCACAACTATTGTACGAATAAGTTGTGCTTACGACATTTACAACTACATCTGGAAGCCTAAATATATGCAATATATGAAATTTGCAGTAATTTTATTTGCATATTAAACAACAATCATATACTCTGACATAAAAGCAAATTGTGCTCTTTAAAATCCATTGATTTGGTTTATTTTTAATACATTTTAGAGGATTCAGGATGTTTTCTTTTTGCTGTCGTTTTTTTGAACATTATTTCACTAACAGTACGTCAGTCTACAAAAATTTAAATTGATGATTCCTAATTCGTTTTTTTTTTTTTTTTTGTTAATACAATATCTGTCATGTTGTCATGGAAACTTAATAAATCTTATCTTCTCATTTTTATTTTTAAATTTAATTTTCTTATTTAAAAGAAAAAATATATTTTAGGCTTAAAAAACAAACACTAAAAGTAAAAAATTTAAATATTATTTTCTTCTATAAATGTTTTTAAAATTATATCCTTAATTCATTCAACCATTTTATTCATAACATCATTTTTTGAATGGAATTTTCCTATTGCAACAACTCTATTTTTACCTTTTACGATATTTTTACATAATTTTACAGTTTACTTTAATAAGACAATAGTCTATGGAGTATTATACAATTCTACGATTCTATATCACATAAGTAAACACATCAATCTTAATTTATAACTTTTTTTTTATTTATAATTTAATTTTTTCATTTAGTTCCTTTATTGTTCTTTTTTCGCGAATATTATAAATTTAAAAAAAAATGTAATACTAAATTCAATTTAAATAAAAAAAGGAAAAAATAAATTTTTAAAATAATATATTTTAATTCTTTCTGAATAAAATCATATTTTTTAAAGCATTCAGGATTTAAGATGACTTCGAAATTTTAGTTATAAAGCAAAAAATTAAAGCTGACTATAAATAGTTTAATAAAGATTGAAAATTTGGTAGAATGATGGAACACTTTATCAAATAATTTCCATTGTTTAAAATATAAGGTTCTAGAAACACAAATATATATATTTTAAAAGTACCCCTAATAAAGTAAAAATAAAACTTTGTTGACCTTTAGGTAACACTAAGGAAATTATTTTTATCTTTTTTTTTAATGAAACCTAGTATAGTTTTATTATTTCTTCGTTATTTTTCTTTACTTTCCCTCAAAAACTCTATATTTCTTGATCATAATGCTTTGTTTTAACTGTCTACTTTTATTTTTTAGTGCTTCATGTTAACGTCTCTAACTATAAGTTTCAAATCCTGTTTACATTTGCAACTTTACCTATTACTTATTCTAAAATATATTTATTTCAAGATTTCATTATCTTTATAATACATCAGTTGTATTCGGTTCTATATTCTATATTCTTTATTCTATTATATCTATATTCAGAGACACAAACCAATCTTCAATAATTCAATAATAGACACAAACCTATCAATAAGTATTTTCAATAAATATGTATTTAATGAACGCTCAAAAATAAATTTCATTATAAAATAAATAATAAATAAAACTAAAATTAAAAAAAGTAAATTAGTTTCTTCTTAAATTCGGATAAACGCTACTAGGATTTATTTTACTTTCATCGTCATATATGGTATTTCTGAGTTAAGATTTTAATAAAAACCATTTTACTTCCAAATCACTTAGCCGACGTATTTAAGAAAATCAAAAAGTTATTAGTATATACCCATATTTCGGTTTTTTGTTAAATGAATTTTGGATTGGTTACAAAATGAATTTCAGATATTTGTGGGATCATGTAAATTAATTAATATTTTTTTTTTTACTATACATTTTAAAAGTGTGTATCTTTTTATATAAAATTTATTTTCCAGAGATCAAAACTTTTTAATGAATCAATAAAAATAAATATTTTCAAAAAAAAATTTTTTTTAAATTTGTTTTTAGTTCCAATCTGTCGGTTCGTTTGACTGTTTACAAAATTGCTATACCCTTTAAGGTGAAGCAATATAAATTTAAACATCGACATGTCAAATGAACAATCAATTAAACTATTGAAATTAGTTAACTTTTCTATATAGTCCCATTCATTACAGAGTTACAGCTCTTCAAAGTTTGAAAAAGCCGTATTTTATAATGTTTATAATATCTTAAGTTCAAGGGTCAAAAAATTAAAATCCACAATTTTTAGATACATGTAAACATTTGTTGCAAGTAAAATATAAAAATAATAAAGCTGCGATAATATATTTTTGGATAGTGTTAACTGTTTTTCTTAATTATATAGAAAATTCATTAAAATTTAAGAAAATATCCTTTGGTTTTTCACAATTTCTTCTTGGATATAAAATATTAAGTAAAATTGCTAACAAAAAATTATTAGTACAAGTCACAATAATTCTAAAGTGTTTTAATTTTTTTTTTTCTGTTAAATTATACATCTTTAAAAACTTGTGGTTTTAAATACTGACTCATAAAGTTAAATAATAAAATCTTAGAAATAATTGATATAAATTTTAACTTTTAGAAAATAAATATAGGTTTATAGATTCTTTATAGACATAGACGTTCTATAGATATAAAGTCCATAGAGAGAATAAATTTCTTGAACCTCAATAAATACAAAAATTTACTGAACTTTAATGTTAAAATGAGCTTAAATGAAAAAAAAAAGTTTACATCTTTTATAAAACTTTCCTTTTAAAATAATTATTATATATTTTTATTTTTTAGGTTTCTTAGTTATGAGAACCCAAAAGTTCCTTTTTTTTTTTTTAAATATTATGTTTTGCTACTGATTCTTTAAAACTAATTTGTAAGTTTCCAATAAATATATATATTTTTTGTTTTTTGTGTACATTTAAAAGGGTTGAATTTTTAAAATATGTATTTTTAACCAAAGAAAATTTTTTATTTTATTGTTATTAATATATTTTCCAGAATTTCATGTGTCATATTAGTAAAGATAAAGAGGACTAAAAAAAGCTATTAAAAAAAAATTAAAAGACCCTTATGTGGTATAATGGGTTTTTTTTTTTGCCCCATTGTTTTGTTTTTCTTTTTTTTTTTTGTTCTTAAAGTAAAAACCAAGAACATTTAAATAAATTTCGGAAATAAAATTACAAAAAAAAATTTCACTATCTATTTTGGGATACTTTAACACATCCTGACACCAAGATATTTGAAAGAAACTTTTAGATCAGTATTAAAAAATTGTAACGTGACACATAATTTAAAAGAGAATCCAAATGTTTGACTTAGCTCATAGTTAATTGATACTTTGAATGTTTCGTTTATATTTTATATAAAGAATTTTTAATAATTTGGTGATCAGAACTTTCAATGGTGTTTGGATACTAACAATGATATATTTCCTTTTTAAACTTAGGTTTCAACTATTTTTGGTCTCTGATAAAAGTATTCTGAAGTTAAGAAAGTGAAGGTAAAAGAGTGTGAATAAAATATGTCATAAAGATTAAGCAGATAAAAATAGATGATCAGATTCTTCAATATCTATATGAATGATACTTTACCAACCTTATATATTATTCTATATTTGGAAGGTAGTAAAAATACAAAAACATTAGTAATATAAAGACTGAGTAAGAACAATTTATTTACAAGGTATTTAATTTGAAGATGACGTATTTATCATAATAAATGATTCTTTCAACAAAAAAATAGATTCTATGTTATATTTTAATACATTAATTTCTTACAAAATTTTAATAAACAAAAAAAGATATTTTTTGTCACAAAATAAAATACAAAAACAATGTTTTGGAAGGTCACTGGTCTAGTGAGTACGAGCATATGAAATGCATTGTAAACACCGAGAGGGAGGGATGTGTGGAATCCCACACATATCGTAAGAATTATTTTTTTTTTTTTTTTGGTTAAGAATTTTATGTCAGTTAAACATAAACTTTAATAAATCTTTGTCGAACCAGTCAATACAAAAGAAACCCTACTTCTAAAACCTTAAATTAATGAAAGTTGGAATAGTATAGTGGTATTATATGGGACCAAAGTTAAATTGACTGCATATAACATTTTTATTTTGATAGAATCTTTTTAAACATTTCCAAGTCTTGACTCCAAATAATTCCTAAAAATAAACATATTCTTGAAGATACATTTTTTTGTTTGACCATGCGACCATCTGCTTTAACTCTCACCAACATTTTATTTCAATTAAGAACATTCATTCTTTTTTTATTATTGAATAGTTTAGAAAAGTTTAAATGGAAAAGTTCTAAAGAGAATGTTAGCGCTTTTAATATCATTAAAAATCAATGAAAACAAAACACAATTCAAAAGAAGCGAAGAAAAAAAAAATTTTACTATTTCCTTTTCTTTTTTAATTAATTACTGACTGTCATTAGTTTTGGGTGCCCCTACACAAATACATACAAAAAAAAAAAAAGTAATTATTAATGTTTACATTAAAAAATGTTTACTTTTTTTTTCAATTTAAAAGTTGAATCATTATAAGGACATTTCTATTCTTACTACTTGAAATATCAAAAAGTATTCAATAGAATTCTCACTAGAAAAAGTTTCTCTTTTGTTAGGAATTTTTTTTTTAATACGATGGCGATGCCAAAGGTTAGTTATTTTTTATATTATGGTTTAACCAATTTATTTACCTAGGAGGGCTAATTTAACACAGAATATAAAATATAAAAATTTTTGATTTAAAAATATTTTGTTCACCCATGGAAATTTTTCTTCTTTCTTACAATATACAAATACAAGATTTGTTTTAACCCTAGAATACCAATGCTAGTCTATTCGATTTGTTGCTCGCTCATTCTAATTCTCAAATGAATCGTTCTGATTTTTGTTTTGTAATTTCACTACTCATAATACCTAATACAATAATACCTAATAAAAGTTTTAGAAAACAAAAACAAATTTACTCTGTCGAATAAGGATTTTTTTGGACTGTTAGTCGACTCGGCTAATATTTAGTATTAACGTTTGAAAAATAAGATTCAAATAAGATTAAGATTAAATAAAATATATATGCTATATTTATATATAAACCTATAGTTAAATAGGTTTTTCTAATGTATTTATATTATCCAGTTCAAGTTATAAATATTTTTGTGATTTTTCTTTAATTTTATAAACCTACTCAATCTTAATACGATTCAAAATACGATATTGGAATAATTTAACTATGGATAATTGAACTTATGTAGTGTAGTCAGGATATAATAAATTTTGAACGTTTATATCCTGAGAACTATGAGATTTTAAAAACGTTTGTGACATTTTAAAGGAGACGAGATAAATGTGTAAAAGTATATTCATTTTTGGTCAGAATTATCTTCGATTTACCCATATATCTCCGTCTGTCCATCGTGTAAATTAACATGCAACTTCTTTCTTTAAATGAAAATAACTCAGTGTCTATTCCAGCTAGGTTTTTTCGATTTTGTGAAAAGAAGTTAAGGGTTATTACTACGACTTTAGCAAAACTACGAAAGATATTACGATATTTTTTAAAACCTAAAATTTTTTTTAAATACATTCTCAAAAAAGAATAAAGGAAATAATTTAAACTCACAAATTTAAAACCTTTTTATTCAAATATAAACCAGAAAAAAAATATTATTTTTTTTCAGATTGTTTTACAATAGTTTTAATGTTTTTACTGACATTCAGCATTATTTTTTTTTTTGAGTAGATTTCTAAACTTCTCCTACGTATTTTCATAACAGATATAGTCAATCCCCCACACATATTATTTGAATAGAACTTGAATTAATAATTTGGTAAGTGAAATTTTCTTGAAGGTGATCTGATACCATTCAAATATTTTTTTTTTTACTTTTTATGATTTTTTTACATTGACTTATAGACATGGTCATCAGAACACACGTAAAATATTTACCATAGAAAATGAATAGCAATATTAAAATTTGTAACTTTAAATTCCTTCATTTTTTTTCTTTCTTTCTCAGCACATTAAAAAAACAGAAAAGAAACAGGGTTTTTGTGAATCAATTTTCAAAAGGATAATGCCTTGAAAGGAATTTTTATCAATATAAAAATGTATACATATATATAAGAGAGAGTTTATATAGACCAAGAATAATGTGAGGAATTAAAATAATACAAGGTTGAATTAGATGCAAGAGGTACTCTATAAAAACTAATAATTTTCTGCCTAATTTTTTTTTAGTTTTCAAAAAATTTTAATAAAAGAAACTGAAATAGAAAAAGGAATTTTTGTTTTTTTGAAAATATTCTTTTGTGAGTGCAGCAAAACGAAATGATGAGTATAAGAAGAGAGTACCATTACTGAAGAAAAAGACTTATAAAGAAACTCCTATACTAACTCCTATACTATTAGATTAACTAAGATTTTTTTTACGAACACTGCTCCAAAATTATTTCAAATCTAGATTAGACGCATTTGATTATTGCTTTATTTAAAACAAACACATACACGATCAAAAACGATCAGATATATACATGATAAAGTCAACCAAGATAAGAAGAAAACTAACAATAATAAGAAACTGAAGCAATTTAGGACCACAATTCTGATTTTAAAATTACCTCTAAGTTACCTCTGTTTTAATTCAAATTAAATATAGTTGTTCTTAAAACTCCTAAAGAATAAAGTATATATAAAAATTGTATGAAATTAGGTAAGAGTAGTAAAGAGCTGGCGGATCTACTCATATAGAAATATAACGAAACTCAAGTGGAAGTGCATACGTTGTAAAAAATACATTTAATACATGTATTACCTATATTTAAGTATACTGTCTGTTTTTTATTCTAAGCTACATTTTGACACAAAATGTCAAAGTATTATTTTTTTCCTTGTGGAAGATGTTGTAGATATTCAAGAGACATAAAGAAAATCTAAGCCTCTTGTTAGTGTGGGATTTTTAAGAACTAACACCAATTGTCACCCTAAAGCCAGTATAATTACCTTAATTGCTAATTACAAAACAGTATAATAGCTGAAAAATAAGCTGAGGAAAACAAAAGAAAAAGGAGGAGAAACTTTAAATCTAAATTGTAGGGGTGGCATAAAATTGCAATTTTAGCAAATATAATATTTTTAGAAAATCTCTACAGTTATCACCTAACAACTTTGTTTTCGTTAATTCTTTTCAAACACTTAATGAAATGAAAATGAATGCAGTTTTCATTCATTCATGAATGCAGTTTTCATCAGGATTGTTTTTGATGTAAAGTTATGCAAAAAAACAAAATTATTTTAATTCTGTAGTAAAAAGCTGGAAATTCAAAAAAAAAATTCCAGTCTTATTTCAATTTTAAATTTTATCAGTTTTTAATTGTTCCAATTTTTTTTACAAATATAATTAAAAATTATGAGATTGACGGCTAAGGCATAACTGATTTCAAAATAAAAGTCATTAACAATACGAAAAGTATAATAGTCCTGAAGCAAAATGTCTAGAAGCATATTTCTCAGTTTTTAAGTGTAAAAAAATATCAATTCATTATTTTAAATCAATTTTTTTGAAGTATTGTTGAGTTTTTGATAAAAAAAAATTAATTTAATAGGTTTTTTTTTCGTAAAATCTCCTTGTTTTATCCTCCAAAAAAATTTCATTTTGTTTTGCAATACTAAAAGAAAAATCCAAAGAAAAAAAAGAAAACGATTCATTTTTTCATAAACCAAAATACCAGTTTTCTTTTTAGGACATCATAAATCAAAACATCACAAAAAAACGGCAATAATTTGAAGGTCGAAAACGATTAAATCATTTTAGTTTTCAAAACAAAAAAAAAAAAGGATAAAAAGAAAAAAAAAATGAATTAAGTTCCAAAATCAATGAAATCTTTATTATTGTGAATTATATTTTCTTCACAACCTTGAAATTTTTGTTTTTACAAATTTTGTACCTTACTATGAAGTCAAAACTCATATTTTTTTTGAATTAATCAATTTTATTGGAAAATGTCTAAAGAAATAATTTGTTTACTATTTATTTTAAATCAAAAAGAAAAAAAAATTTGGTAAAAGTTACTTATTAAGTTAAGCTATAAAAAAAAATTAAATTTCTAACAGGTTTCCTTTCAGAACACTGCCGGCTAAAGAGCCACTTAAAGGAAACTGTAATAGAGACTGTCGCTATATGTAGATTCTGCCAAAAAAAAAAAAAAAAATCTTCAGAATACATAATCGAAAAATGCGAAGCTTTATTACGCGCAGGATATGTGTACCTAGAAGAATATGATTGCTTTACCGAAAATGAACCCTTAGCAATAAACCCTCTATAGGTCTTTGTTTGTTAGAGACAATACGGCTGACAGACGGATAAGTCAGCACAATAGTCTTACTTATATCTCTTAATAAAAACAATCTAATGTAATCTACTCATTAGTTTCATTTTGTTTGCGCTTCCCTTCATTCGATCTTCTGTCTCTCCGAAATAAATTTTTTGACATAGATAAGTTTCATCATTTATTTTGAATTCATGTTTTTATTGCGAAACTACAACCATTAAAAAGCTATTACGCCTACCATATTTTGAAATAAGATCTATATTCAAATGGTTATAATTAAAGTTCTACTAAATATTTATTGAAAGTAAAAATCCGGGAAAATTTTTAAACAATGTCAGTTAAAGATAAAAAGTTTAAATATATAAAAATTAAAGTTTAAATATTTAATTTTAACATACGTTAACAGATTTTTTTTTAATGTTAAGTAAGGGTCTCCAGTGTTTGAGATTTTACTGAGTTTTACGTTTTCACCATTTTGAATTGCTATCTAAAAGTAATTTTTCACAATTTTCTTCACAAAAAAACAGTTTAGATAAAAATTGTGATATTTCTAGAATGATTTTTAATATCGTTTTAAAAATGTGTGCCTTTCAAAAGCTTTCGTTTTATTATGTATACATTTCGATATTAAAAATTTACCGAAAAGCTATTTAATTGTCTTTTTTCGTTCAGTAAGGTACTGAGAGGTTTAAGATGGGAGAACAAGAACCTTTGGGAGAACAGAGAGAACTTTAATTTAAAATTTTGAAAATTAAAGATATCCTATAGAATTTTAAACTCATTTTAAAAGGCAAATATAAAGCAGTTCAATCAATAATTAAAGCTTTTGATCGCAATTGCTTGCTTGGGTTGCTAAAAGTCAAAAGTGTTTTACATTGCCCTAAATAGAAAACTAAAATAATTTAACTCTTAAATTAAGATTCTTTATTGATTACATAGAAGATCTAATTAAAAGAAACCACCAAATTTACACCCTATTTTCAAAACAGTTTTCCTTTCAAAATTATATGAAAGACTAATTCATCAAAGAATAAAAAAAACAGATTAACTCATGTACCCTTTTCTAAGAAATTCAAGAAATTACTAAAAATAAATCTAATACATAAATTTAAAAAAATAACTTTATTTAATCCTTTTTTTTTTTTTTGGATATCTGTATTATGTTTTTAAGAACTAAAAAGAAAATAATATATTAATACTTCTAAAAATTTGGACATAATACCAAAATCTACCTTTTTTGTTAACTTAATTTTAATAAGCTTATAGAGTCAACAAATTATTTTTGTTTGTCCTTCATATTTAAGTTATTTTTATGGTTGTTATTCTGTTGATTCTTTTGGTTACTATAGATATTTTGACCTTTGAATAAAATATCTACAGATTTTTTGAAGTCTTATATTTATTATTTTTTTTTTTTAATCATTTATATATATATACGTTTTAATATTAATACTTGGAAGATATAAAGAATATATGAGGGCCGTTCTTGACCGATACGAAACCTTTCATTTTTAATAAAATAGGGTCATTTATAATTTAAGGAGACAATAAAGGACAGACATCTCATATAGTATACATTTTATATATTTATATATATTTAGTACTTATAATATTGTATATTATTAACTTCAAAAGAGTTTTTTTTTTTATCATTTAATAGTTACTAAATTAAAAATATAAAAAGTTTTTAGTCCTTTTTTCTATCTAATCCAAAAACTTTTGAACTATACAAAATAGATTTTTTTTTTTTTTTACATATGTTTTGTTTTTTTTATTTATCTAAGAATGGCATTTTAAACATTAAATTAAGTTATTTTCCCAGTCTGATATTAAAATTTTAAAAATTTAAAAGAAATTAAAAATGAAATTTAAGCTGTCTGATGGCATGGAAAAAAAAAAAATATAAAAATAAAACCACAACACCTTTTGTTACTTTTAAAATAAAGGGTATAAAAATAACTAAAATTATTTATTTAACACTTTTAAGTTTTTGAAACAAATTAAAATCAAAACTTACTATATTAATACTTCCCATTCCAAATTGGAACTAAGTGAATGCTCTAATGTTGAACGATAAAAAACTTAATATGTCATTGAATTAGTTCTTTTTTACGAAGGTAGCTGGGAATAATCTAAAGACACTAAAGAGGACTGAAACGAACACGGCCTCTCCATTCACGTATAACACTTTAAATAACTAAACACACATTTCCTTTTCGTCGAAGGAATAACTTAAAGAATCTTTAATATTATTGTAATGTTGAGCAAGGAAAGATTCTTTTATAGAATAAAAATAGGTTTGGAATATGGTGAACGAAGATGTTGACAAAATTTAACAAAGAAAAATCTTGGTGGTAAGAGTAAGTGAATAAGAGCGTATAAAATGCGCTGTAAACATCGAGAAAGTGTGGGTTCGAATCCCACACATGTCGTATGAATAATTCTCACTTACGACATTTACAGCCACGCCTGAAAAGAAAAGGCTATGTGTAGTTATGGAACATGGAAATGAACTAAAAAAACAAAATTCTCATTAGGATACAACTGCAAATCGATGTTTATCAAGAGAATTGAGCTCAAAATTGAAATAAGAATCAATTCTATCTAATTATAGCTGATAGTAGTATTTATTCGAAGCAGATTTAGCAAAATTCAAAGAAAAATCAACGAATTAAAAATCAAAGAATTTCCATTTAATTCAAATTATTTAACTAAACTTCACTTCACATCTATTATCCTACCTAAGTATAGTTAGAGGTTAACTTCATTATGTTAGTAGGTACTGGATTTATTGAATAACGATCTCATTGTTCAAAGAATGTCACACTTTTTATATATGTTTTGAAAGTAACAATTTTTCTTAGAAAATTCAGCTATTGCAAGGATTTACAAGCTCGCTTTTATTCAGTTTCAGCATTTGTTTTTATAACGTTGAGCATTTTGAAAAATATTACGAAATGTTTGCATTTAAATATTTTGTTATTTTTAAATATCCTTTAAAATAGCTTTCAACTTTTAGCAAGTTTTATTAAAAGAAAAATAAACAAGGAATTTTTTGATTATTATATCTACTCCTGCGAAATTAATTTTATCCTTATTTACAATTTTTTTGTGTAAATTTTTTTTTTTTTATACAAAATAAGACAAAAATATGTTCCATATTATGTATTCACTACATAATGTTTTTTTGTTCTTATTTTATTAAAATTTGTTCTTCTTTTTTCTTCTAATATTTTACATCCTTTTTGTTGTATCGATTACGTCAACTGATTTTAGTATATTTTCATATTTTGGTTTTATTTTTTTTTTTTTTACAAATCAAATCAGACTTTTATTTTATTTTCTAAAATTCGTCATTACATTGCACAAAACAAAATATTTCTGGAAAATTTTCCACAATAAAATCAAATAAAATAAAAGAATGAAAAAGAAAAAATTAAAAGAAAATAAGAATGATTCCTTAAATTTTACACAGTTTTACTTAGAGAAATTTTTTATTTCACAAAAGGTAAATTTTGTTTTATCTTATTTTAACTCTCCAACATAATTATAAACAAGGCAGAATGTAAACCAACGAATTTTAAAAGTGCACATTTCGAAAAGATAATACAAAATGTTTAAAATTGTGACTTGCACCAAAATTTGAAAATATCATATAAGAAAAAAATGTGAATATAGGATTTTTTTATAATTTTGAGGGGCTGTAAGTGCGGAACCCTTTATAACTAAAAAAACTTGTAACATATGTAAAAGTATATTAGAAAAGCTTTCCTTTTTATGTCTTGCCGAAGCAAAATGTGTACAGGTGCCTAAGTTACAGATGTTTAAAAATAATAAATTTTAATTTCTTGAGCCCTAAGGCTTCTAAACAGGGAGCGGTCCAAAAAAATGTTTTTAGGAAACATATACTGATTCTGAAAGTTATTTTTTTCCTTACAATTTCAGGTTGCTATCTAAAAGCGTACCGGAGTTATGAAGGTAGAAAAATCATGCAAAATTTGGGTTTCCCATTAAATACAAAATTAAAAACTTAAAAATTAAATACAAACTAAATACAAATATAAAAAATATTCTTGTCGAATGGCGTGTTCAGATTGAAAAAATCTTTAGTAAAACATTAAATATTCGCATTTAAAAAAAGGATTTATCAAATTTGGAGAGGCTGCAGCTCCGTAATGGATGGCGCTACATAAAAAAGTTGTTCTACAACATGAATTTTTTTATGTGACCTACCCATGGTTGATATTTGTTGTCTCTATCTTTAATGGTGTAGAAGTTTTGTAAACAGACGGACAGACGGACGGACAGAGTGAAACTAATAGCCATGAGTACTTTTAAACTAAAATTAGACAAATTCATTTTTTAGTTTTATTTAGAATAAGTACAAAATAATGCTAAAAAAAGAAATAAAACTATTTATTTATTTATTTATATTAATATTACATACATAAATGTAACGCAATATTATTGAACCATCGGCTACTAAGGTTATTATAGGTTTTTATACTATTATTAAATTATATACTAATATTATTTATTTTGTTTATATTACATACTATATATTTACATTATATTTGGTCGTAAGCGGGGTATGTTATGAAAAAAACACTTACGACCTGTGCAGGGATCGAACCCACACTCCTTCGGTTAATACGCCACACACCTACCCACTAGGCTACCGAAGCCCCGAAATAAAACTATTTAAAGAAAAAAAAACAGCTTTTCTTTTACAAAATTGCATACTTTTAGGAATGCTCATCAATATATAGTTACTATGCGATAACAAAAAAAAAAAATGAATCATGATCTTTACGGTTATTATTATTACAATAAACTTTTTTCCATTATAATTTTATTTAGTTTTTTGTTTTTTTTTTTGTTTTTTTTTTTTTCTATTTTCTTTATACCTAAAAGATAGTAAATAAAAGAACATGTAATCAATATTAATTTGAAATAAGATAATAGAAAGAGAAAATGTTTTTCGAAACATCGTAATTTTCTTTTTTTTTGACATTTTATGGCAACTGTGGTGGACTGGTGGTATTATGATGAGAAAATGTTGAACATACTTCAAAATAAAATATTCACTAACTAGTAGCTTTAGTATGACATATAAATTTACTCTTTTAACTAATTATTGACAAACTTATGTATCTTTCTTAATAAAAATATTATTTTCATAATAATAACGAGGAAGAGTGCAGTAGAGTAGACTGTGTCAACTCTGGGATACCCGTATGAACGTAATATATCCTGTTTCTATAAAACTTAATCATCTTTTAAAAACATTCAGAGTTTTAGTACCGAACTACAGAGATATATTTATGTAAATTGTGGAGTTGTATGATAGCTACCCGAATTTATTGCGCCTAGCTTCATTAAGTTCCAAGAAATGCAAAAAGCCTGAACCGGCTGCTTTAGACCATTCAAATTTTACAAAAGTTTTTGGCATGCAACTCGACACTTTTTCACTAAATTTCAGATAGCTAGCTTCAATAGACACTGAGTTATTTTCATTTAAAAAGAGAAGTTGTATGGCAACTATCCGAACCTGTCATATCATCACAACAAAATTTTACAGAAGTTGTTGCCATAAAACTCGATCATCATTTGCAAAATTTCAGATACCTAGATTGAATAGACACTGGGTTATTTCCATTTAAAGAAAGAAGTTGTATGGCAGCTACTCGAACCCGGCGGCCGAAAATGCTGGAGTTAAATAGCAAAACTAACAATTTTGTAAAAGTGACGTAAAAAAAATTGCAGCCTCCTAACTCCTTTATTTTTTGAGTTATCGTGCGGACGGACACTGAGTTCTTTCATTTAAAAAGAGATTTTGTATGGCAGCTACCCGAACCCGTCACACCACCACAACCAAATTTTGCAGAAGTTGTTGCCATAAAACTTGATCATCATTCGCAAAATTTCAGATACCTAGATTGAACAGACACTGGGTTATTTCTATTTAAAGAAAGAAGTTGTATGGCAGCTACTCGAACCCGGCGGCCGAAAATGCTGGAGTTAAATAGCAAAACTAACAATTTTGCAAGAGTGACGTAAAAAAAATTTCAGCCTCCTAGCTCCTTTATTTTTTGAGTTATCGTGCGGACGGACAGTGAGTTCTTTTCATTTAAAAAGAGATTTTGTATGGCAGCTACCCGAACCCGTCGCACCAGCACAACCAAATTTTGTAGAAGTTGTTGCCATAAAACTTGATCATCATTTGCAAAATTTCAGATACCTAGATTGAACAGACACTGAGTTATTTCTATTTAAAGAAAGAAGTTGTATGGCAGCTACTCGAACCCGGCCGCCGACAATGCTGGAGTTAAATAGCAAAACTAACAATTTTGCAAGAGTGACGTAAAAAAAATTTCAGCCTCCTAGCTCCTTTATTTTTTGAGTTATCGTGCGGACGGACACTGAGTTCTTTTCATTTAAAAAGAGATTTTGTATGGCAGCTACCCGAACCCGTCGCACCAGCACAACCAAATTTTGTAGAAGTTGTTGCCATAAAACTTGATCATCATTTGCAAAATTTCAGATACCTAGATTGAACAGACACTGGGTTATTTCTATTTAAAGAAAGAAGTTGTATGGCAGCTACTCGAACCCGGCGGCCGAAAATGCTGGAGTTAAATAGCAAAACTAACAATTTTACAAAAGTGACGTAAAAAAATTTTCAGCCTCCTAGCTCCTCTATTTTTTGAGTTATCGTGCGGACGGACACTGAGTTCTTTTCATTTAAAAAGAGATTTTGTATGGCAGCTACCCGAACCCGTCGCACCAGCACAACCAAATTTTGTAGAAGTTGTTGCCATAAAACTTTATCATCATTTGCAAAATTTCAGACGCCTAGCTTCATTAGGTTCCAAGAGGTGCAAGAAGTCTGAACCGGCTGCTCTAGACCAAACAAATTTTACAAAAGTTGTTGGCATATAACTCGACACTTCTTTACTAAATTTCAGATTCCTAGCTTCAATAAACACTGAGTTATTCTCATTTAACCGGATAAGTTGTATGGCAGCTACCCGAACCCGCCGCACCACCACAACCAAATTTTACAGAAGTTGTTGCCATAAAACTTGATCATCATTTGCAAAATTTCAGAAACCTAGCTTGAATAGATACTGAGTTATTTCTATATAAAGATAGAAGTTGTATGGCAGCTACTCGAACCCGCCGACCGAAAATGTTGGATTTAAATAGCAAAACTAACAATTTTGCAAAAGTGACGTAAAAAAAATTTCAGCCCCCTAGCTCCTTTATTTTTTGAGTTATCGTGCGGACGGACGGACGGACGTACATGGCTTAATCGACTCAGAATTCGATTCTGAGCCGATCCATACCTTTGACACTATATCTAGCTCGACTCCTTTAAGGTGTCACAAACGTAATGGCAAATTTATTATACCCTTGAACATAGTTCATACGGGTATAATGAAGTTTTTGTTTATATACATATATATAATTACATATACGTAAATACAAATGAATATATAATAAATACAAAAAAAATATAACGTTTTATGAATATATGAGTAAGACGAGTATCACGTATCTATATATACATGTATTTCTATATAAATTAAATTATATGAATCCATTTGGTAATAAATACATAAGTATAATCTATAATTATAATTTTGAAATCTAAATTCTGAATCTAAGTTTTGAATACAAATACATATTTGGATACGATTTTTCTATTACAAAACCTTTTTGAAAACAAAAAAAATTTTTTGTTTTCTTTTGAAGAAATTTTGTATCCCACACGTATATTTTGTAATTTAGATGTCACGGTAAAATATAATTACCCACCACCTTCAGGGATATTTAAGGTACACTCGTATATTCGTAGTTCGTATTTTAATGTTTGTTCTAAAAAATCAAAATCAACATTAAAATTACTGAGGACCTATACTGAGGAGTCCAATAGGACTGAACAAGGATGAAAAAACTTCTAATAAACTTTTGTGTTTAAAACATTTAACCTAGGTTTAAATCTTTTAAAAAAAGAAAAAAGTTTTTTTCGTTTTTCTTTTCAAATAAAATGATTGTTTTTCAAAAAAAAACAAGCATTTTTTAAAAAAAATTTTCACATTAAAATTGTCAAATAATTGTCTGTTAAAAATAAAAAATTTATGAGTATTTTTTCATTATATTAATACTGAAATTTATTTTGGTCATTACTGATAAACAAAGAGCGGGATATATGCCTTTAATAAAAGCAAAATATGTATTAAATATTGTTAAAAATATGCAGTAAAATATACCTTTAAAATTGGCTTAATATTAAGTAAAAAATAAAATATAATTGAAGGAAATTCAATTTTTTTAATATTTTTCTGCTTTTTTTTTAATAAATACTTTCTCCTTTATTTTGGTTAAATAATGTTAACTTTATTTTTAATCATTTATTTTATAATGTAAGCATAACAAAAATGAAAAACGTAACACACATTCATTTATAAAACAAAACCAAAAAAAATCAAAATAGGAATAAGTTTAAAAAAAAAAATCTTCAGTTTTTCGCTTCAGTTACAGACATTGGATTATTACATAATATCTCTTCTCTAATGCTCTCTTCTTTGAAATTCATCCTTTCTGTATTTTTATCTGTAGCATTGAATTTTAAACTGACGAAAATCTATAATTATAATTTAGTAGTTTTCAGCCACACACTACGTATTATGAATTCCGTTTCAAGCTTTGAACATCAGTAACTACATATTTTTTACGATTTACCTACTATAAAACCTACACAATAATAAAACATAAACAACATATTTCATATTTAGATTACAGTAGTATGGTACCTACAATAGTCGGTATTGTGATAGTAACAAAACGTACACAAAACACAACAGAACAGAATAAAAAAAAACACAAAATTATAAGAGACACTCTCACTTACTCTCTTTAAAATTGTGTATTTTTATCCTCACGAGTCTCGACTCGGCTCGACCTCAACGGCTCAAGTCGACTTGCATACAACTATTCTTTCGCTATATGTATATAATGTACTTTAACTTATGCATGTATAATGAATAAAATTTAAAAATTGATAAAAATCATCATGATGATGATATTAATGCGTTTATGTATGAATGTTTGTATATTATTTGAAGCTATTGGAAAACTTTTCTAATTGTATTCTTTTTTTTTTTAATTCAATTTCTTCTCATATAAGTACTTAAATTTTAGTACACAGCAGTTCTTACAACCAAAATTAAATTTGAATAATTTTTTATTTTTAAATATTTTGTATGTCAATTTTATGCTGGGTTACTATTTGCACAATTGTGGTAATATTTGTATATTTTTCTCGCCCACTGTACCATGTACAATCTTAATCATGGATTGTATGACAAATATACGGTATTTTCAGATTTTAAATTTTTTACATTAGGACAAGGTAAAATGATCAACAACAGCAATATTGTTACAGACAACGTGATCTATAAAAAAAATTTAACTGAATTTTGCTCCAAACTTTGTTTGTGCATTTTACGAATGTTTTACGGATACCTATTCTGTTTTCCCCATTTATTTTTACATTTATTTCGAACTCGATAAATAAATAGACATAATAGTCCTCACTAACAATACCAAATAATCTAAATATACGTACACCAAATATAGGCTCTTTATACAATTTAATTCTGTTTTGGCTTTATTTTAAAAATAATTTCAGTTAGTGTTTTGACGAATTTGGTTTTGCTTTCTGATTTTTTACGGATTGTACTTTTTCCATAAATTCTATTTTTCTAAACTGCAACTGTCCATTATATGAATTGGGATTCAACATAGAATTTGACTACACATTGACAGGAGCCCCTAGTAACAATATATTCAATAAATTTAAATAAAAATTATAAATTTTAGATGTTTCTTAAGAATGATCAGTATCCGAAACGTGAAATATTTTAAATTTTTGCAAAAATGTTAGGAAATATGCGTTAATGTGCATTTGTATATAAAATATGTAATAAATGAAAAATAAGCCGTGAAATATGCAAAAATATGCAAATGTATATAAATCCGGTTTCTACTGATAAATAATTAAATATTTTACTTACTATACTGAGGTTTAGGGTATACTATTTTTTTTTACTTGTTCTTGTAATAAATAAAATCATAAAAGTCTAAAAAAAAAGTAAAAATTTCCTTACAAATAAATTTTTTTTTTTTAAATTAGATTATGATTCACATTTTTCTATTTACATCGTGTTATACGTTCACGTTCCTTATGTTATAAATATTGTTGTTAGTTTTAAATTTTAAATAAAATAATCAATAAAAACTTCAATCGTAAATAATTATTTAATTGATTCATTTATTTGAAAACTCAATAATACTGACCCCATACATGTAATACTGATAGTCATAATATTTTATGTGTGTAATCTTAGGGTGTGTAATATATACCAGATAAATACAACAACAAAACTAAATATATAAAGAATATAAACGTAATATATAAAGAAAATAATCAATTACAAATAATAAATGCCTTATAATTGTAGTTATTAAATGAAAAATAAAAATAATTTATTTGTATTCCCCGCCCCCTTTATTCTTATTTAATTCCACTCCCAAAATCATACATATATCATTCCATTATTATTGACAAAATGTTAAAACATAAAATATTTAATAAAAAAGTATAAAAAGCTTTACAATCATTTTAATTTTAAATCAATAACTATAATAATAAAATTTTAATGATTTACCACCCACAACTAACACTATAAAATAACTATTTTCAATAAATAAACTTTTTGTTTTAGAAGAAAATAAATGATTTTTTTTAGTTTTTTTCCAAAACTAAATGGTATTTTAATATTTTTTATTCATGTTAGACCGACGTCATTAACAGTTTATAAAATAGGTATTTTAATTATTTTATTTTAAAATACCGTGTAACTGTTAATGTATACCTTAATATAAAACATGCAACAATTATTATAAAACTTTAATTACTTGTCACAAAACTTAAAAAAAAAAAACGAAAAAAAGCAAAACAATATTTTAAAACGTTCAAACTGTGAAATTTTATTATTCAACAATATTTTGGAGACTAAAGTGGTAATAAATTGATATAAGTCTAAAATTGATTTTTTTTTAATAAAAAAGTGGCAGTAGATTTTAATTTAAAAACTATAAAAATAAGTAAAATAAAAAATTTAAAGATGTTCCACTTTAGTACATAAAACAGATACCAACCAATGTCCTTTAAACTTACTTCTCAAATTAAAAATTAATAAAATTATTCGCATACAACACAATTGCAGCTATTGAGCGTCGACCACACACTATAAATTCTGTGTTGTATTAACCACCACAACAAATATAATTGCGGTGAAATGATTTATAAACAAACAAAAAGAGAAAATTTAGTAAAGTTTTAAAAACAAAAAATATTTGGGATTGTTTTGTTGTAATTTTAGATAAAGGATATCCTTAATCATAATTAAAATTCTATATAATTAAGGACATCCATTATAGTATGCAGTACTTAGGACATCCATTATAGTAAAGTTGATTTAAATCACACACAAGCCATAAAGATTTATCAATATTTCCTCCAACGCTTGAAGGTACACTACGGATTTATATATTGAAATGTGATTATTGATACCTTAAATCAGCTTACAACAATAAAAGAAAATAATAATATTTCTTAAAATCACCAAAAATTGACTAGGATACTATGTTTTGGTACAGCACTATATAGTGTAAAGAAGTCTAATCCTCTTTTCTAAAATTATGAAGCTAAATAATTTTAATATAACAATTTAGTAAATTTTTGCTATCATAAGGTACGACCAGCTTTTACAGTATAACGAGTGTGATAAAAAATGTTTGAATTTTGTTTTGTTCTTCATTGATTTCAGTAAATAATTGTAAATATAGCCATCCATATATCTTACTCTTAATCGCTTTAAATTTTTTTTTTTTTCTTTTCTTCACTTCCACGACATAACATCTTTTAACGTCTTTTATTTGAATTTCTTGAATTATTTCACTAAGAAATTGATTACTCAGATGTGTTTGTGTTATGTGTAGCTAAAAAGTGTTCAGAGAAGAAAATTATTATTTTGATAATATGACAGTAAAGAAAACTTCCTAAAAATTCCATTCAAACATTAAGGTTAAACTTCTGATTCATCGTGAATTCTCTAATATAATGAAATATTAAGAGTATATTTTTTATAATTTGAAAGTCACTGAAAGTCATTTTTTTTTTTGTTTTTAAAATAGTTTAAATACCTAATGGAAGGACTAATTACTGTAATTTTTCATGGTATTAAAGAAAATATCTTACATTTTTTTATAAAATAAATATTTTCATAATTCGACAATTGTTTGACATAATCCATACTAATTAGAAGGATAATTTTTGATAGATATGTTTTTTAATATTTACTTTTCTTAGGCAGGTGATTAATTCAAGGTATATTTTTTTTTTTTCTACTTAACTTTTTCATATTATTACCACTTATGTTATGAAAGTACTGAAATTTTGAAAATTTTAAGAGAAATTTTAGCTCATTATTTAGAAAAATTTAATGTTTTCAATTAAGCATTCTAAGGATTACACTTTGCGTTTTTTTTTTAAATGTTTCACACAGTCTATGTACGTGTATTAAAATGGAGTTGGCTTACAAATTAGTCTTAGAAAATATTGGAATAATAAAAATTATTTGTTTTATTTTCAAATCTTTAATTAATAATTTATAAAATTTACAACGAGATGAAATATTTTTAATTTTATTGCAAAATGTTGGATTATCATCACTTTTAATATTTGTATTTTATTTCAAAATGGAAGGAAATGGTATTTGTTCTATTAAACTTATTTTTTTTTTTTTAAATAAATTACAGATGCTTATTTTTCCTATAAAGTTTATGGAGAATATAAAATATTTTTATATAAACAACAAAAAAAAGTATTTACAAAAGCATTCGTAAGCAATCATTTGACTATTTTCTTTTTCTTTATTTTTTTCTTTCTATTAAAGTCCATCCATCACAATAAAAATCTTTTAAATTTATTTAAACAAAAATATAACAAACTATAAATAAATCAATAGATAAAAAGATAAAAAAAAAAAAGAAATATACCTAAATATATAATATTATTATATCTGTTTTTTTTTTTTGTTAATTCTAGATCCTTTTATGTCCTTCATAAAAGGAAATTTTATAAGAAAAAGAAAAATATAGAAAAAAAAATAAAAGAAATCGTTAACTAAGGCGTCACAAACATTATTTGTCATTACCTGCTTTTCAATTTTTATTATTATGACGAGTATTTTCATTCATTTTAACTGTAAATGAAAGGAATAACAAAAAAAACTGTTTGTAAACAATATATATATATATATATATGGTACAAAAATAAATAAACCATGAATGTATATAGTGATGGAAATTCTATCAAATGTCCTTGAATATTCAACACAACAGTAATAATTTATTTTAATGGTTTGTTTATTATTACTTTCTCTTTCTCTGTCTTTCTCTCTCGATTTCTTAGGCAATTTCATTTTTTCTTAAAACAATTTTTGATAATCACTTTAAATTTTACTATCAGTTTGTCTATACAAGGCGAACAACACTTATTCTAAAACTTAGCTAGATTCAAAAATATCGAACATTACTTTAATGAACAAATCATAATATTAAACAATACCTTAAAACATATTTTAATCTGTTACATCCCCTAATAATCATCCAAATTAAATCTTAAATAGAACGAATGTACCTAATGTTAAAAGGGAACATTTTATAAAATCAAGCAAAAAAATTACGAAAGCTGTCGTGCGACAGGAAAAAGAAAATTAAGAGCCAACCCCTCAGTGACAGTGGGGGTTACCTTCACTAATTACCTCATGTATTAAAGTGTTATATACTACTACATGTTGTAACTGTTATAACGGCTATAGTCACTGTTAGCAAATAATAATAATAATCGGCGGATTCAATGTTTTCTTACAGTCCCACTCCCAATTTAGATCCATTTCCTATCCTTACTCCCTAGCCAATATACTGTCTTCTCATGTATACTGCCTTCGCATTTATTTCATCCCATTATATTGGTTAAAGAGGAAGGTGGGTTTACTTAGTAAGAATCTGACACTACCAAGGGGGAAATTCTTGGTGTTTTTGGAAGATTCCCACCTGCCTTAGGGAAAAAAATATATAAGCATTTATGATTGCAACCGAAAAGAATAAAATCAGTGGTTAAATGACAAAATATAGAATCTAGTAGGATATATAGAAGATAAAAAAATTGCTGAACAAATGATAATTAAATTAGACTTATTTTATCTGGTGTTAAAATAAAATATTGGAAATGTTTATGAGAAAAGTTTCATCATCTCCCTAAAATTATGCAATATATTTCATTAAAATGTTACAAAAATCATTTAATTTCTGATTTAGACTTAATTGTCACTGCTACTTTGAAATAAATATATAATAGCTAGATTTGGAAGTGGATTAAATATTTCTTTCGAAACATCTAAACCTCAATAGAGTTATTATATATATATATATATACTTATCTGTTAAAATATTTATTAAAGAAAATAGTATCAAATATTCGGATCACTGATTCCGAATTTCATTATACGCAATTTCTGTCTTTAAATATTTTGTTGTAATCATTATGTATGTGATTTTGAAAAATTAACTAGGTTCATTAATTTTGTGAAGGTTTTTTTTTTTTATACAGTTTATCGACCTAAGAAAACTTTGAAGAATCATTTTGTTTTTAATGTTGTTTATCGTTTGTTTTGTTTCGTCTTATAAAATTTATATATGTTTTCTTTTTGTTTTTTTTTCCCCCTAAAAAGGAGAGAAAACTAAATATTGAAAAGAAGTGAAAAACATATATACTGAATTTAAATTTTTAAAATTCTGGTATAAATTTTAATAATTATTTTCGATGCTTTTGAATTTTGAATTGCGAAAATATTTTACTTTTACCAGGATTTTCGGAGTTGTACGTAATGTAAGGGTATGTAATTTTTATAGGCAGATTAACCTTTTATCTTTATTTTATAAACTTAGTTCTAAGATGATTTAGTTTGTTTTAATCCAATTACATATAATTTAAAAAATTTCCACTATTTGAGAAAACTAAGTTTTAATCTTTGAGTTGATCTATTTTCTACTTGCTATTTTAAAAATTTACTCGATAATCCGATGTAACATGCAACATATTCTCATTTTTACTAAACCATAATTTTAAAATAATTTTATATCGTGTAATATTTTATTGCAATAAGCAAAAATTTAAAAGTTTTACTACCGGTATTATTTTCGTCCTTTTTATTTTATTTATATGTTCTCAAAATTCTTTTATTTTCTTAATTTTTGTTTTTTTTGTTTTTTTTTTTTGTTTTTAATAATAATAGTAATAATAATGTAATAATGTTAAGGACATAATTTTATAATATGACTGTCAATTAAATTTACTTTTATATAACAATACAATATTAAATGACACTATGTTTATTTTTGTTGTTCTTATTAACTTATTCCTGTCTGTATCCTTTTACGTTATGGTTGATCGTAATAAAATCCAATAACAACAACTAATAAAAAAAAATATCAACTTTTAATAATCGAGTCACAGTTAGAGTTTTTTTTTTATATTTCCATCATAATTCATACCAGTAAAAAAAAAACAAATAAACAATCAAGGATAAAATTACAACAACAAATTTATTAGACATCCCTCAGGATGTAATAAAATGGAAAAAAAAGTGAAAAAAAATGAATTTAAAGTTCAAAGAATCAACCATAATAAAAATAAAAACAATAATAAAAAAAGAACGCTTCTCCCTGATGTTGTTGTGTCCTTGAAACGTAAAATAAGTGATTTTATTTTTTAAAAGGACTCACATTTTTTATATTAAATTTTTTTAACGGCAGGTCAAGAGAGTAAAGAGAAAAACATAACATAAAGATGAAATATAATTTGTAGATCATTTTGCAATCGATAAAAATCTTAAATTGACTTTTAAATTTCATTTTTTTTTTTAATGTTCTAAGAATTTTCAAACTTTTAAATTTTAAAATAAAAAGCAAAAAAAATCTAAATATCCCCAAGATATTTTTTCTTGCTACTTATCAAAACAAAAGCATCTTTTGATTAACTTTTGAGTATCTAATAATAAGCAGACAAACGAGTTGAGAAACTAAATCTTATTATAACAATAAGAGATAAAACATTTTTTGTTGCTGTTATAGTGGTAAGATTTTATTAGAAAAGAAAGAAAAATTACATACTCAATTCTCGCCTTCTAGTTAAAACCTGTGAAATAAATGTCAGAAGTTCAGCGATGATAAAAATTCCGCTATTTATTATTGTAATTTTATTCGAAAGTATTTAACGTTTGTGCATTTTCGATTTTATTTTTAGCACATTTTTAACAATGGCGTAATCTTGTAATAATTGTCATTTGTAGAAGGATTTCCACCGTTATTGAACTAAATCCTCTCAAGGTTCTGTTTGTCAAAAATATCAGACGACAAGAAATTTAAAATTTATTTATTTATTTAGTAATAAAATTAAAAGTTTAGTTAAAATAAAATTTTCCTTTAGTCAGAACCTTAAAATTTTTAGAGTAAACGTATCTTTCAGAATAATCTTTCTCGGAAAATATTTTTGCACTTTCACCTGTTTATAAGTCTTATAAAGGGTTAAAAATTGTAAATTTACTATTTGTGAACATCTGGGACTTGGACACATGTGTAAATTTGCTTAAAGTGAAACACAAAAATTGAAGCTGCAACATTATAATTTTTCATGGGTTAACGAGCTTAGAATTGAAGAAAATATTTCTAAGTTGAAGGAAATGTTGCTAATTCTAAAAAAAACTTTAGAAAATTTTGGTGCGAAAGTTATCACATATACTAAATTGCTTTTATAGTCTTTTTTGTTTTCTTTCTTTTATATACCCTTATTAAAAATATTTATAATCAAATCTTTAACACACGTTTTTAAAAGCGATATGGAGGTTAGAAAAGTTGAGAATTGGCAAAGTCACCAACCATTTTTTCTCACGATTCCTATACATGTTTTTGTACTATGATAATATTATGCACTTAAACTCTACCATGGAGCTATTATTTATCTAATTTTTAAATACAAAAATGAATGAATAAGACAAGTTAACCATACAGTTATGACATATTCCATATTATGACTCCAGCTGAATTTCAAGAATTGTTTAACTAAATCTGTTCATTTTGAAATTGAAAAAGTAAAACGTTTAATACATTTTCTTTACACAGTAATTCACATTACTAAATTATTAAAAACTGGGTCAAACAAATTAAAATCTAAGTTCAAAAATTCATGTATATATACTTTAATTCTGAATCTATATAACTTTACTCCGTTTTATCCCTCGTATTTAAAATTCACATTCTAAATTCATATTCTAAAATGAAAAAAAAAAAAAATTATTAAAATTTACCAAAACTATCCAAGTAAATAAAATAATAATAAAAATAATGGTATATTATAAAAGCACTTATTTCAAAATCCTGCTTGACTCAATAATAAACGGATGACGGAAAAAAAACTTTTATTTTTTTCACCAAAAAATTGCTTGAAAATTTTACTGTAGTTTCTCCACTTCACAAAAATAAAAATAAAACAATTTAAAATATTCTTATTATTTTTAACCTTCTATTTCCTCTATTAACCATTAGCCGTCGTATATTATACGAAAACTTGACATAAGAACAGTAAAAAAATTGTCAAGGTTAAGGCTAAGTATTATTAACATTTCATTCTTTTAGTTTATTCCTTCAGTTCTTAAAACTTTCAAGGTTTACCGACAATTTTCTATTTCACTTTCTAATTCTTTCACACCTAACTTACGTTGGAAGAAGAAGAAATGGAATTTTTCGTCAAAACAAAAAAACCAAAAATTAAAAATAAAACTTTTCAACTAAAAATTTTTATTAAATATGGCAACAGAAACAAATATACAAAAAAACAAAAAAAAAATCCTAAATTCAAATGATAAAAACAAAAATGAGAAAAAATTATTTCAAAGGATTCTTAAGTAAAAATAAAAAAAGATAAAAATAAAATTAAAATTCAATTAGAAAACTTTTACAGTTATCTTTTATAGTTTTCCCCTTTTCTTAAAATAGGCAATTTGTTTTTCTATACAAATTAATAAAATTAAAATTGAAATAATAGCAAAACATAGATAATAATTGTTTTTAACTGTTCTAAGTTTAAGTACCTCAGATACAATAAATCATACACACACACATTCATACACATACACTTATAATGCATAGAATATAATTTTTCACTAACTTCTTAGTTCTTTACTAAATAAAACAGTTACAAATAGACTTATTTTTTATATTTTAATTTCTAAATATTAAAATAATACTTTTACATATTTATATATGTGAGATATAAGGTACGAAATGAATTTTTCATTTGTAATAAGACTTAATGAGTTTTTTTCGATTAATTAAAATGGAAAAGGAAAGGAAAAGGAAGGGAAAAGGAAAATATTTAACGTGACGCATGACACTGTTAATTAACTTTTAACACTTTTAAATAACTATTAATAAAAAGCTGCAGCTTCCTAAAGTCTCAAAAATAGTTTGATTAGTATCTATAGGCTATGACTAACGAAAAGATTACAATATACCATAAATCCAGCACAATATGACAGCAAAATATAACTCTTATAGCCTTTACGTACTAAAATTGAATCATAATTTCAAACAAGCTATCCAATAAATTTAATTTTAAAACAATCCGCAGTATTTATTTTATAAAAAAAAATTTATTTTAGTGGGCCTAAACTATTTTATTACTAACATAAATACAGCTTTTGAACTTTTGTTATTTTTTCGGCATCAAATTACTATAATAGTATTATATTTTCCATCTCTTTCTATTCATAATCAAAACTATAAAAAAAAAACAAATGTCCATAAAACTAATATAAAACTTTAAAAGAAACTTATAAATTCAAACCTTACAACTGAACTTTATTTTAATTGCTTAAATTATCTTTTATATTCTTTTAGAACTTTCATCCCATGATATTGTCTATTATTGTTGCAAAGGGCAAAAGTTTACATAGACATTGTTTATCTTATATTTATATTGTTTTTTTTTTTGATAAAGGTTCATTCTTTTTTACAGGAGATTGTTTATAAAATATCTATAAAAATAAAGTATAAGTTTTTGAAAACTTCTTAGAATAAATTTTATTATACATTACATGCATGCATCCCAAATAAGCAAACGACAGATAAGCCAAAAAGGAAAAAAGAAAAAACATCTTCGAAATAAACGGTTTCCCAAACTAGAGCAGTAAAGATACAATTTAAAGCAGTAACATTAAACATAAACCATGTTTTTCCTTGCCTTTTTATAGTTCTATACACTTAGTACTTTGTCCCGAAGGATTCAATTTAAAGAAAAATAGAAAAAAAAATAAAACCAAACCAAAAGTATGGTCCAATTTTGAATAGGTTTTTTTTTTTTCATCTGAATATCTTTAGATACAAATAATTCTATTAGACTTTAAAAATTATAACACATTCCCAAATTATTTTTTGTTTAAATGTCAATAGTTCAAAAATTAAAGATTTCTTCTTCTTTTTATTTTCATACAAATACACTTCTTTATATTCTCTTTAATTTCACTTAAATAGAAAATCAACTATAGGTATATACGGCTCACAAAAATACAAAATTCTATATAAAGTCGGTCATGGTACTTTAATTATTACTTTACTTTCATTTTCCCTTTTTGGTTTATTTTTTTATTTTATGTTTGAATCCAAAAATTCAACACCATAACCAGAACCTGATGACTACTAAACAAAAATTAATGTGTGTGAAATAAACAAAAAAAAAGAAAAACAAAAAACAAAAACAAACCAAGGGATTAAAAAAACTGTCAAATATTTTCTCACTATTTTTTAATCTTTAGTGAATATTAAGTCCTTCTGAGACTTTTGAGACGCACAATAAAAATTCGTTAAACTAAAGTAATTTTTTTTTTTTTTTTTCATTGTCCAAATAGTACAGTATCGAGAAAAATTAAAATATCATTGATAGAAAAGTTAATTTTGACAGTTTTAAATAAAGAATATATGGTAGTAGTTAGGTATAGATACAATAAGTAATGAGGTAATAATGAATCGATGCTAACAAGATTGTCTGTTATTTTGCCTGTCTTTATTTTCTGTTGTAGTTTGTTATTCTGTTTTTTTTTTTTTTTTTTTGTCAAAGAAATATTTTGGAGAGTAGAATTATCTACAAATTCTTGCAAGTTGGGCTGGAGTTGAACTAATTAAAATTTACTTTGTTTTAAAACATACCAATAGTTCCAGAACAAACAATCCTTAATGCAAATGGTTTGATATTATTGAAAATGAAGGTAGAAATTGAAAATCGACAAATTTTCAGAGGGACATTTTGATTCAAAGATAGATATTTAAAAGAATATACCTGTGAAAGGTATAAATGTTTCATAATATACGTATATACTGGTTAATTCGGCAGGGATTTAATTCAAAGGTGTTGGGATCACATCCCGGTCATATCCAAAAGTAACATTTTATATCGTGAAAAACAATATTCAAATAGAAAAATAAATAATTACTAAATAAATCTGGTATATAAGATAATGAATGGATGGTGCAAGTAATTGTGTCTTATATAAATATATACTGGTATATAAGATAATGAATGGATGGTGCAAGTAATTATGTCTTATGTAAATATATAATAACTACAATCGAATAATTCACCTTTTAATGAAAATTATAATTCAAGGCACTGAGTCTTAGTCGTATCTTTATAGTTGCTCTATACTTCTTATAATAGTGCATATGGTGAGAAAAAATATTTAAAATTGATAAGCGCGTATTTTTAACCTGATAAAATGATTTAAAATGACTAAAAAGAGATGTACAATTTAAAAAAACACTATATGTACTAAACTTATATTTAAAATAGATTTTCATAATAATTGTTTAAGGTTTTAAATTACAATGGCTAATTATTTTTATAATCCTTAATATGAACTTAAAACTTAAAGAGATTTTCTTTTTAAAAGGTAAATAATATTAGACTCCTGAAAAGTTTAATCAACTAATTAATTTAATTTAATTAAATTTAAATAGTCGTATCTTTCCAATTCTTATAAAAAAAAAAATTAAATAAAACTTAAAACCCGAATCATTTTGCAGTTCTTGTATTAAAAAACAAATAAATTAAGATTATAATTTTAACCGAAACTATCATTTTTATACGTCACTATTTTCTAAACAGTTTCTTCTTATCCTTTTTTTTTTTTTTTAGTCATTTGGGAATTCTATAAAATTTTCAAAATGATTTTCTTTTAAGGATAAAATAAAAAAAATTCTTATTGTTAAGAAAATCAAGTCCCAATATATGGGCAGAATATGATTAAAGAAGAGAGAGGATACCTCATTTTTATTTCCATTGTTTGTTTTGTGCAATAAATTTTTTTTTTTGTTAGTTTTTGTTTGTGAGCCGTTTCTTGCCATTTTTATGTTATGACGTGCCGATAGAAAAAAAACCAACAAAAACAATTTTACTACTCTTTGAAATAAGTTTTCATTGTTGTTGAAATTTAACAAGAACTTGAATCCATCCAATTTGTATGTTATTCATAGTGTTGTTGAAATGGTCATGTACAAATTTTTTTTTTGAAAAAATTTTCATTATATAGAAAAGAAAAATTATTTTAATGGAGTTTTGGTTAAAAAAACACAAATAAAACACTTTTATTACTTAATTTTATTATAGATGATATGATCATAAAAATAGTTTTAATTGTAAATTTATATGAATATTTTAAAGAATGGTTTTTTCTTTCTTTTTTTTTATTTGTTATTAAATTTATAATGTTTTGGGTATTATAATATGGTTAAATGTGAAAGGGGCTTTCTTAAAAAAAGAAATAATTTAATTTAGTTTTATATGAGGTTTTTTTTTTTTAATTTTTATTAATTTACTATTGTTATGGTCAAATATTGTTAAATATTTATCTCTTTAATGAATTTTGGGAATTAAATTTAAAAATTTTGTTTTAAGAGTAAGAAGGAATCATTAAATTATACAGTTATGTGTTCAGAAAATAGAGTGGATAAATATTTTTTAACTCTAAAACTCGATACCTTTTTTTAATATTTGTTAGATTCAGAAAAATCTGTTAAAGTTCTCTTTATTGAAATCGTCGTCTTGGGAATGTTATTTTAACTTACATTAGGTGGTATATAAAACCAAAGTTGAAAACTTTTGCATTAATATTTGTAATTTTTTTCTGAATATTTTTCGAGACAGAGTTTTCTTTAGTTTTAAGGAAGCCCTATATAATTGAGAAAATCCATTAACACATATAAAAATATAATATTGCAGCCTTAATTTTTAGGTCTTATTTTAAACATATTTCTAATAGGTCTATAGGTTACAAGCGTCTGAAAATAACAAATTTTAAATTTTCGGCCCTAATGACTTTTAAACAGAAGGAAGTAATCGTTTTTTTGTGAGATAGTTTCAAAAATTTTTATAAAACTCAATAAATATTCTTATTTTTCGCATTTCAGTAGTCGCTATTGTGCTCTACGAATATGTGATCATAATATACGCAACGCTGTTACTTCGAATATTTGAATAACATGTCATTTATTACTATCAATTTTAAGAAACTTGTCATAAACCATAAATATAAATTTTGTTTTGACATTTGAAGTTTTCATTCATAATTTTGTAATATCTCTTTTGAGATAAAAAAAAAAAAATTTTGTTACAACAACTTTGCAACTTTTCTAAGTTTTAAATAAAAACAATGGGGAAGTAAAAACCTTATAGGTACTTTCGAGGGAAACAAAAATTATATATTTATATCAATATACTAGAGAAACTCTTCTTATCAAATGGTTTCAACAATAAATATTAACTTTATGCAAATTCGTACCTATATGTGCTCAATAAATCACTTAAACCAACTAAATTTAGTTTTTTTTTTCACTAAAGTCTCTAAGAAAATCTAAAGTAAAATCTATAACAAAGCGTCATGTCTTGAAGAAGCATTTAAACGAATTTTTGATATAATTTCAATTATGACAAATATTTAAGTTTATGACAAGAGTTTATAAAAAATAAACTTTAAACTTTAATTTTGTAAATTTGTACAATAATTACCAATTTATTTTTTTGATACAATAAGAATGAAAGCTAATAAAGCATTAAGGTATCGGTTGTAAAAGCTAAAATTTAAAACATTAATATAAGATTTGAACTTTACTATCTAATAAAATTTAAATGATTTTTTGATTTATATAATAAAAAGGAAAATATGAATTATTTTACAAAACATATTTTTGAAAATTTTGGATCCCGTTATCAGTTATCTTGAAAACTGATAATACTAGATACTTTTCCTGACAAATATTTTTTTTTTCCTCTATTTAAATATCTTTCATCAATCACCTACTTTATTTTTATTTTTGACAACTTGACATTTTAGTGTCAAGTACTGTGGAGCTAAACTAAAAATGTTTTACTCGCAAGAAATTCAAGAAATGCAAAAAAAAATAATTTATTTAATACTTATCTTAAAAAAAAATATATAAAGTATTTATTTATCTTTTTACTATTGTTATTTTTCATTTGTTTCCATTTTAAACAATTAAAATTATTACACTTTAACACTAATTTTTATATCTATGATGCTCTTATTTAAACTTTTCTAAGGTTTTGTAAAAATAAATATACTTTAAGTATTTTATTTTTCATCATAATTTAATATTATATCTATAGATATATCTATCTATAAATTTTTCTTAAAATTATACAAAAAAAAAAAAAAAAATTTCTTTGCAATCCTGTTGATAATATATTAAATATTTTCTTTTAACAACTTACAACATAAAACATTCTTTATATTATTCCTATCTATTTATTTACTTTATACCAGTTGAATTTTATTAGACCAAAAATGTCTAATAAACTCATATGTTTTATTCCATAAATAAATAAAAAAAAAAAAAAAAAAAAACCAAATAAACAATATTCAGAACTTTATTAGTCAGGATAATTTATTATAACACTTATGAACAAAAAACAAATAAATAAAGTGTATATTTATATTTATTTATACATAATATACATATATAATAAATATTCAAAAATATATATATAGATAATATAGAATATGTATATTAATATAAGGTTTACACATATATAGACTAAATATAAACAAAAAAAAAAACATATCTAAATAAAAAAAATAATATCATTATATTAGAACATAAATAACATAATTAATTATCCTTGTTGCTTGTAAACCTATCTTTTTCTTACTTTTACTTAATACAGAGTAACCGCAGCTATCTCTTTCTTTCTGAATTGATATTTTTTTTTTTTTAATTTATTTATTCTTATTTTTTGTTGTTTTTTTAATTTCTTATATCTGTTTCATGACATAAAATTAAAAAATACAAAAATCCTTAAGGACACCAATTTATATATACTTCATTTTATGACATATATTCATATATTATATACATTTGCGTGTTATTATATATTTAGATAAATTGATATGGATATAGGCATATATATATATATACATATATTTAATATTAAGAAAAAAATATATTATGTAAAAATAAAGTTTTCGGTAACAGTTTCATTTATTTTATTCTTTTTTTTGTTTTTACTTAATTTTTTTTTTACCTATGTTTTAATATCAAAAAAAAAAAAAAAAAAAGGATGCCACTTTATTTAATAATCAAATAAGTAAATTTTACAAGGTAAGATATGGAAAAAGAAAATAAAATATGTACTATGTAGGTAGGAGAATATAATTTGTACAAACAATATTATTATTCCCAAACTTAAATAAAAAATTGTTTTTTGTAGTCTGATATTGATTGTGTGGCATTTGAAATCATTTTCTTCAAGGTTAAAAATCAATAAGTTTTTTTTTTTCGTTTTGAAAACATTGTACATATTACCAATACCGGGTTGGGTTCGAAATCCCAAAGTCAAAATCCCAAAAACAAAAATTCCAAAACCCAAAATCCAAAAAAAAAAAAGAATTCCAAATTTCAAAATACCAGTGTTACAAAATCCCAATATTACAAAATCTCAATGTTACAAAATCCCAATGTTACAAAATAATGAGATTTATGCATTTAAAAATTAATTTCAAATTTAAAATAATGTTTATTATTAATAAAATTAAACACCATCAAGCTACAACATTGTCATTTCTATTGCTTTCTATGTTATTTGTTATCTAGAAAAAGATTTTTATTTTTTATTAGAAATGTTAATTATTAAATGTTTGTAATCATTTTATTTTCGATTTGAATAAAATTCTTGTGGAGTCATTAAATGACTGAATGAAAGTCCTGTATGAAAGTCCCTAAAATTAAAAACGAAAAAAGCTCCGAAAAAAATTCAAAAAATTTCTTGTGTTTTAAAACTAAATTTTTTAAAAATATATAAAAAATCTGATTCAAAATCTCGCATGAAATAAATATTCTGGAAAAAGAGTCTAAAATTTCTCCTAAATTAGAATCTCACCTAAATATATAACTAAATATTCTGAAAAAAGGACCAAACCTGATTTTTGACTACAACTTTAAAATCTTTCCTAATTCAGAATTTCGCATATACATAACATATAAATATTCTGTAAAAGACATACATATAACATTTTAAAATATCGCCCCAAACCCCCACTAAACAAATTATTGAAACCCTAATTTTGTAACCAACTCTAAAATCTCTCCTAATTCAAATAAATGCATAAAAAACATTAATAGTTCCTTTGTTTTTTTTTTTTTTTTGGGATTATATAACTTGGAATTTTTAAATTTGGGATTTCTTCTGCTGGAATTTTGTTTTTTGGGATTTTGTCTTATTTGGGATTTTGTGCCATTGGGGGTTTCTTTTTTTTGCCACCAATACCCATAAGTAATAATATAATGTTATCTTAAAATTAATAGTTTTATTCAGTTTAAAAATTTAAAATTTATATGGTATGTAATGTTTGTTTTCCAATTTTAAAATTTTACTGTTTAAAAGTAAATTTTGAATGACTAGATTTTTAAAGTAAACATTCATTTCGTTGACAAAGCTATAAATTCCAAGTTATTGAAGGAAGAAAAAACACATTATACACTTTTAATTTTTTTCTATTTAAAAACGCATTAAATAGAAAAAAACGCAATTAATTAATTATTTTAATCAATATTTATATTTCACATAAAAAATATTATAATTACATAAATATAAAATAAAATGTCATAATCTAACATTACCAATAATTATAACTGAAGATAATATAAGAAGCAACAATAAAATGTTAATCATGGATATATTTCACAAAAAAATGAATGTTATAGAATAGTGATAAGTACAGCCCCGCTTAACCAGTAGCCACGTGCATTGATAAGCTACAGATTCTCAAACTTTGAAAAAGCCATATTTTCAAATGCTTATTACTCAAGTTATACTTAATATTTTTACCATCAAAAGATGTTTAAATGACAGAAAATTTTTTTAGCTTTATAAATTATTTTAAAAATTATATAATTTGTATATAATTTATGTATTTAAATACCATTTTTCCAAAATTATGGTTTCTCTGTTTTTCACAAATTTTTCTTGCATAAAAATATACGATGTAAAAGTAATCACAATCTAAGTAGTCTAGAAAAAATAGTGTAGAATGATTTTTTTAATCAATGTTGAATAATAATTAATATGTTTTACTAGTTTTAAGTTTATTGTAATTGTAGTTTTAGTTTTAATTGATTTGAACTTTTAAAAAAGATCAAGGACAGAAAGAAGGACTAATCATAAAATTGCAAAAGAAGTGAAAACTCTCAAAATATAGAAAGTAGATTTTTCTTAAAAGAGAAACATTACAAAGAAACTTAGAGAAATCTACAGATATCGCATCTAAACGTATACAAGATTTTTTTAGAGATAAAGAATAACTCTATCACCAAACAAACTGGATATTTAAGCAAGGAAGAGTTAGGAAGAAACGAAACGTTAATTTATCAACCAATTTGGAAGTTGAAAAAACGTTTGCATAACTACAATAATATTTTTAATTTTTTATATTTTAATAATTATTTTAAATATCCATGAATCGTAATTTAAATAACTTCAGAGTTTAATCCAATTTTGAGATTTTACAATGCATAATGTAACTTTTAGTTTTACTTTTTTCTTACATTTTAACATATTTTACATAAACTCATTTCAAAATATAGAATCCCAATTGATTTAAAATCCTAATTAAATAATTTTATTCAAATTTTCTAACATATAAAATAATATTCAACTTTCATTTAGGAAAGCATACAAACATAAATCCATACACACATAAATACATATAAAATTCGCCACATTTTTTAATCTAAGTAACAAAACTAAGCCATTAAGAAATAAAAGAAAAGCGACTTAAAATTTCTAATATTTTCACTCATGTACAAATTTATTTTTTTTTTTTTACACCTGTCACTTTAGTGTCATACTTTAGAAAAAAAAAAATTAACAAATACCTTACAAACAACAACAACAACAACGAGAGAAAAAAAAAAAAAATAACCATATTATATTGTTGTATATAATACGGTACACCCACTATACCTATTTGTGTATATATATACATTTATTAACGCTTTGTTTATATTTGCCTGGATAAAATTACATTTGTGTAACATAATATTTTTGTTTTACTGTTATTGTTTCTATAAAAAAAATAACCGTATTTTTGTTTTTTTTTTTTTTCGCATATTTTTGTTTGTTTGATAAAAGTCTTGTTGCTAACATAACCTATATAATATATAAACCATTAGATATACAAGGTATGGTGTAAACTTTTTTTTAACATATTTAAAAAAAAAAATTGCTTATTAGTTTTATTCTGTTGGTCAGTCTTTTGTCAGTCAAAATTTTTGTAATTTAGTTTTCGAATTTACCGAAATATGTTTTGAAAAATTTTGAAAAATTTGGTTTACTCCGCAACGCATTTATATAGAACTTAAAAATTTTGAGAGAAGAAAGCACATTCAGTACTTAAGCATAAGTTTTCTTAGAACATTGTTTGTTCCACCCTCCGTGTAAGAGATATTAGAAGTCAAAAGTCTTCTACTTTTAAAAACCTGTAATTTCTGCTGTAATCTATACAAGTTTCTTCAAAGTAAACCGCATTTTTAACATCAGGTTTTCTTAATCATATAGAGTTTCCTTAATATTGAAGAAAGCATTTCTTTATTTTCATATTTTTTTACTTACATATAAAGTTTTAAGCTAAATAAAAAAAAATGAAATGAAATAATAAAAAAAAAAAAAATCATTTCAAAAAAAAAGAAAATTTCTAAATTTTAGAGTAATTTACATTATTCTCAACAACTTTTTTTAGTTTTTTAGAAAATGTACACCCCTAAAAACCTTTTAGTTTTTGCATACTGCTTTATTTTTTTATAATATTGGTATAACGGTGTTTTGTTTAATTTTTACATTATACAAACAAAATATGAAAAATTATTATTATTATTGTTGTTGTTCTTATTATTTTCCTTTTGTTATTAAACAAGAGAAAATTATGATGTGAGAAAGAGAAAAACTAAAATTTACTATCTCTATCTATTTTATTAAATACAACATTATTATTCTGAATATTTTGTTAGGAGCGGCGGGTCAATCGGAATGCTTAAAAAAAAAAATTATAAAAACAAACATAAAAAATTAAGCAAACAATATTGTACTCGTATTTAAATGAGTAAATAAAATTATTAAACGAAAAAGAAAGAGACAAAAAATGAAGTGGTATAGCTATAGAGAGGTAAATAAAAAAAGGTAAAATGTCTCTAGAGTAGAAACAGAAAATTATATTAGAAAATATTCAGACATTTTTTTTCTCTAAATTCCTTGTTTTGTTTTTTTTGTTCTAATGAAAAAAAAAAAATAATATGAAATTTAATACGATTAAATCAACTCCTTATGGATTTAAAGCTTAAAACTATGAAAAAACAACAAAACAAGAGTTTTTCTTTTTTTTTTTTTGAATTTCCTAACAAGAATTTAAGATAACGATTAAGAAATTAAAGAAATTAATTTTGAAAGTTGACAAAAAACAACATGAAAATTTTTCATGTTGTTTAAAATAAAAAATAATTAATGAATTTCATCATTTTGTAGTGGGTGTTTTTTTTTTTTTTAACTTTGAATGTTTAATATTAAAAAAGTTTATAATTATTCGGATATAAGTGAAAAAGAAAATAGTTTGTTTGTTGTTTTTTTTTTTTTTTTTTTTGTAATTTATCGCGGTTATTTTAAAAACTTTAGATAATAAAATACAATATTATAACACTTACTTTATTCCATTTTTGTTTGTTTTATTCTAAGAACAAAATATTTTAAGTGAATTTTTTATGAAAATTAGATGTTCTCAGTAACTATTAATTTCAATTAAAGTTTTTTGTAAATTAATTTTTTTTTTATAATTGTCATGTTATTTTGAAGATATGCGAGTCTTTTAAAAAATAAAATCGCGAAAACATTGTTACCATTTGTTACCATTGTTCCCATTCGTATATCATTTTAACTTTATAGATACCTTTTTATACCCGTACATTTAGTTTTACATCTAGAAATAAGAATGATGGATGAGAATTAAAAAATTAGTCGATTAAGCTTTGTCTGTCCGTTCGTTCATCCGTCTGTTTGTCAGCACGATAACTCAAAAACTTACAACTAAAATATTAATACAAAATATTTTTTCATCTCGTTTAATTAAAATAAATTTAAAATATTGTATTTAAAATTTTAAAATCTTTTGCTAATGCTTTAGTAGTATTACGTCGGTATTAAAAATAATTTAGTTTTACTGATTGTTATTCCGTCAATATACGATTTTGAGCAAATGAGCAAAAGAGATGAAATGAGCAAAATGAGCAAATTATTCACTAATATCCAGTTATAATTAAAAACCAAAATAGCCAAATTAAATAAAAAGTTAAAAAAATTAAATAGATTTAAAAGAAGTAGCACCAAAAATCCCTGTGCGTTATATTTTATTATCACAGTAATGATTAAGATTTAAACAAGTCAAAAAACATCAATTAAATTATTAATAATCATTTATTACACACCTTAGGGAAGCATTCTATAATTATGAATTTAATTTTAATTACTAAATTTAAGAATTTTTTTTAAATCAAAGACAGATGTTCTTAACATTTTCTTTAAATATTTTTATTCATTTTCGCTCCAAAAAAAAGTATTTATAGATACATATTATAATATTGTATAACAGGAAAATACCTGTATTTTCTTATTTATGAATCAATTGACGGTGACATATTATAAGTCCCAAAACAACAGGATCATAAATCCCAAAACAACTGGGTCATAAGTCCCAAAACAACAGGATCATAAGTCCCAAAACAACTGGGTCATAAGTCTCAAAACAACTGGGTCATAAGTCCCAAAACAACTGGGTCATAAGTCCCAAAACAACAGGATCATAAGTCCCAAAACAACTGGGTCATAAGTCTCAAAACAACTGGGTCATAAGTCCCAAAACAACTGCGTCATAAGTCCCATTAAGTTAATGAAATAAATTTTTAAGAGTTCATCAAATATTTTTGTTTTTGTTATTTATATTCTTTGATAGTTTTTTTATTGTCCACATTTATATTTGTTGAGAAGATCAGACCATTTTTTTTTGCTCTAAGATGTTTATATTTATTGAAAAGATCAGACCATTCCTTTGACCAATTAAAATTCTTTATTTTATAGAGAATTACGGTTATAATCTTTAAATTATAATTTAAATTTAATTTAATTCTTTTTCTGTGAAAGAGTAAGTGAATAAAGGTGTTAAGTGATATTTTTACAAAAATTGAGCTGTATTCAAACAGAATATTTCATTTATAGCCCATATTTTCAACTATCAAAGATGTTATTGTTATAAAGTTAATACATTGCGAGATTTCATTGATAAAGGAATTAAGTGTATAAGTGTAATAAATACAAAAATTGAAGAGGGAAATCGTCATTACTTATTAGATGAAACTTTTCGTACAGTTCCCAAATGTGGATATACACAATTGATGATAATTTATATTGCACATTCAGAGCAGGTAAGTAAAGTGAAATATTATTGAGCGAGGGAGGTGCGCAAATGAGTGTAATTAGGCGAAAAAATCGCATAACGCGGGGCGCATCGCGTCCGCCGTTTTGACCCCGACCCCATGGGACTTATGACTTTGGGAGTTATGACATGTCACCCAATTGATTACCTTTCATCGTATGCAAATATGTTAGTTAGAAAACCATCCAAATATATTCTTATTTTAATAAATGCTAACTAGTTGCTTTTTTGTCCCACATTTTTTTTATATCAAAATAAGAAAATTACGTTTAAAAAAACAAATATTCGTGTTATTTCTCAAAAAATAAAAATAGTGGAATATTATAAAAATGTCAGTATAGAGCAATAGTATTAGACTGAACCAAATAAAAGTTTATTTTATTACATCTCGCGGTTTCTGTTTTTTGTTTTTACTACGGAAAGTAACAAAAAAAAAAGGTTAATTTTTCTTTGAAGGTTATTTGATTCAAGTTAATTTACCTGTATAGATATAAAAACAAAGTTTTTATTGAGTATTTTTAATTTTTTTTTTTGGCACGTTTTAGGTGTTACTTTTATTTGTCGTACTTTTTATTATTTTTAGATATCTTAAATATAAGAAACAAAAAATTATTTTTACCTTTACCAAAAGTTGCCTTTCCATTAATTTTTATTTTTTTTTGTTATTGAGAAAATCTCTTTCTTGTTTTTTTTTTTTTTGTTTTATACTCTTTTAATAAATAAGTTATGGTTATAAAACAAAATTTTTTTTTAAATCAAATTTCAATAGATCCACTTCATAAAACCACTTCGGACTGAATATTTTCTTTTTATCAAAGGTCAAGTTTTAATTTTTTATATTTTATGGTTTGGTTTTATAAATGGAAAAATTCTTAAAATTTGGCATGATTAAATAAATAATATTATCCTTTTTATACCTACGTATAAAAAAAAAAAAAGGATTCTTTTAAGAAAGTAAAAATAAAAAACAAAAGTTTATTTCAACAGGATAATAAATTAAAATATTAAAATCAATTATATTATAAAATATTGCATATTTTCAGGAGATCATAATTTTTTGTAAGAATGATAATAACATTTTGTTCCTTAGAAGATTATTTTGTTATAAATTTGGAATTTTAAATATTTATGTATTAACTCTGCTTGAAATTAGTAATGGGAATTTATTAGTAATGAATTAAACATTAGTTTATTTAAAAAATATTTAGAAATTTTCCTTGAATCTATTCAAAAAATTATATGGAATCTCCTTTCTCAAAGTTTTGATGAAATTAAACTATTTTTCGTAGTTCTGTTAAATATATACATATTAAAAAGAAAATATTTGTAAATAATTCTTATATTTTTTTTAAATTTTTTTTTTTTTGCTGTAAAACTCTGACTATATTCACAATTCACAAATTTCTTACTTTATAATTATGCAATATTAGAAATAGGATGAATTTTATGGACACAAAACAAGGAATTAAAATTTTTTAAATTTTCCGTAAAGATTTTCCGTGTTTTTTTTTATTTTTTAATATTACGATAGAATTGAAAGATAAACTTTTAAATCAGACCATATAAGAATAACTTAATTAGATACTGTATACTAGAAACAATATATTAAAGACAAAGAAATCAAAATTCTTGGGGGCCTCGGTGGCCTAGTGGGTAAGGCGTATAACGTAAGCTGTAAACATCGAGGGAGTGTGGGTTCGAATCCCACGCACGTCGTAAGAGTTATTCCCCCTTATGATATTTACAGACACGCCTGAACAGGAAAGGCTGTGTAATTTTCTGTCCACATTTATGTGGCAGAGAAATGCATTAAAAAAATGATATATTTTATGTGTAGTTTTATATTCTTTTTATAAGATTGCATTGCCTACTATATACTATTAAAAAAAATAGCTTAAAATGCTTTATTTTTTTATTCTTCCAATTGTACCTACTTAAAAATCTTAAAATTAAAAGTCTTTTAAGTAGTAAAAAAAAATAAGGTTAAATTTGTTACTAAGCATTTTTAATTTTTTATAATTCATTTAATATGAAAATCTGTTCCAAATCAAAACAATTTACAAAAAAATAATATATTTCTGCTTTATTATAGAGAAGAAAATCATAAAGAAAAGCAATAGAGTACAAAAGAAAATCATACTAAAATTTTCTCTTTCATCTGATGTGTATGCGATGAAGCGGCATTATAGAAAAAAAAAAATCTTTCTAAAAAAAGTAAAATTTTAATATTTAAAAAAAATGTTAAAACAATTTAATTCTTTTTTTTTCTCATTCCAATAACTTGTTGGTCCTTTTAGAATATTTTTTATTATCAATACTAAGTAGAACCATCTTAATATGGTGTAAGAGAAAAATACAATATAAATAACAAAATACATTGTCTCATATTTTTATATTACACCAAAAATTTAAACATATTTCAGATATTCTTTCTAATATATTGCATAGGTTTCATTTCTTTATATGTTTATCTCTTTCTAATGAAAATTCAAACCATGTTTTTTATCTTTGTTTTTATTTGTATTATCTATTTCGTTGCTTTAATTTTTTATTTTGTATATTGTATACCTATACTTTTATTCTATATACTGTGAATTAGACCTACCCAAAAAAATCAAATCTTTAAAAATTTATCTTTAAGAGATTCCTAAGAAAATAATACGGCAGGAAAATTTAAGATATCTAATAAATTAAATCGTTATAATAATAACAGTTTTAGCTAAAATTATTTTTATTAGTATTCTATTATTAAATCTTAAAGATTTACATAAAATTAGTTTATAGTATCTTGCAGTTATTTTAAAATGGTTTTTTGGCCAATATTATATTAACACTTGGCATCCAATTTTGAATGGATGCGGTTATCACATTGGCATTTTAAAGCTATTTGTTTTATACTTCCATTTCAAAATTTTATTCTTTAAGCCATTTAGGAGTAATTTTACTAAAATGAGCTGCATAAAATAAGGAAATATTAGATAATATTAGATAGTATTTTTGTTTTGTAATAGGAAATGGTGTATGATCATCAAAAATATGTGATGCGTATTAAAATGTTGTGAGAGCTACAGTGGCGAACATTGAAACAAATGTAGTTTTTGAATTAAATGAAATGTTTCAAAAACGATTACCTGATCAAGTTAACTAAATATATCTTTTGTTACTAAGAACATTTGTATATCTTATAACCCTCTTACTATAAACCTATTCATTTTAATTTTATAGTTCACTACTAGTTAGTTTTCTTTACTAATGCTTGTTCTAAGTATTTCCATTGACCAATAATCCTCTCTTATGGTAATCATTCAATCTTGTCCTTGATTTTGTTGCTGTTCTTCGTTCAAAAATAAAATGTTTCAGAATGAAACTTGGTGTTCACCTCCCATATGACAGTCGTTTATATGCAAAAATACAATAATAAAAGAATGATGACTCACCGCGTGCGATCTGGAAGGGGAATTGGTCGTGAGACTTATTATTATTATCATGAAAATCAAGTTGAAGTTATGTTTGGAATTACATCAATACGCTCATAAATCATATAGCTAAATAAAATCCCGAACAACTTTACACTACTGGACTAAATTCAACACACTATTTTATAATAGACTCTATATAGTAAACTTGAGTATACCAATATTAACTTATTAGTTTATATTAAAACCAAAGAACCGTCAGACATACTTGTACATAACTATTCAAAAGCAAATACAGATGGTAATTTTTCTTTAAAAATATAACAACAAAAAAGAAAAAAAATAATAAAAACGTGAGTAAGAAGCGATGTTTTTTTAATAAAATTATTATTAATGTAAAAGTAGATAAGGATATATAAGAGTTTTTCTTTTATACATATATTTATATTATATAAGGAGAAATCATCATACATAAAAAAAAAAAAAATAACAAAAATCAAATAAAAATCTTATTTTAAAATTCGTATCTCGTTTATGTTAACGAATATATTTATGGATTTATACCTATACTGTTTCCTATTTTCCGATTCCGATTGAATATAATTTTTACCTTTATTTTCTTATATGTATATATAGTTAAAAAGAAAATGAAAATGTAAATACAAAATAAAAGGAGAGATAAAAATAATAAAATAAGGTTTAGAAATATGGGGGCAAAAAAAAAATTCACCACGATCACGACAAATAAATTATATAAAAAAAAAAAAAAAACAATAAACAGTCTGTTTGATTTGGTTACATTTATTTATGTGGTTTTTTTTAAGTATGTATTTGTTTTTTACCATTATTTTTTTTTGTTTCGTTTTATAAATTTTAGTAAAAAAAAAAAATGTTGAAAATATAATTTTTAATAATAGTTTTATTGTAATTATAAATGGAAATTAAATTTAAAGATTAAAATTAATGCACAGCTTATGGCTTTCCGCTCTATAACTAGATTTAGGGAAAACGTATGTAATGTAAGGGATAGTTAGAAAGGAAAGCGATGAGCTTAGAAACATAACATAATTCTTTCAGATTTGTAGTCATTTCAATTTAGATTTTTTTTTCTTTTTGGACGAAGTTTAAAGAGTTGGTAATAGCTGAGAATCTTTGTTTTTTTAAATCTTTTCAGCAGCTTCGATTTATAAAAAGACAGGGTATAATTTTAATGTTTTTCAAGTCTGAATAGTTATTATCGCCAACTTCTTTTAAAATTTCAATATGATGAATAAACCTTTTAAAGTATTGTTTAATTTCTTTATAATTAGAAAGTAAACGAAGTTTAGAAGTGTTTAGAAGTCTTTTGAAAGAAAAAAGTTCAGAAGGGTTTGAAAGTCTTTTGAAAGTAGAAAGTTTAGAAGTGCTTGAAAGTCTTTGTGGAAGAAGAAATTTTCAGAATTTTTGGAAGGAGGAATAAATATTATTTTCATTAATTTTATATGTAATATGCTAACTAAAATGTATATGTATTTGTTTTTAATATAAAGCGCCTACATAAACACCTTTAAAATCATTATTTACCTTTAAAAATCATGTTATGCACAATAAATATTCGTATTCTATTAGAATTTATGCTCATTACACAGAAAACTAAACTTGACATTGAAATGGATCAAACAATTATTTTATATCGCTTGAGTTGTTGGTTTCTAGTCGAATACAAGTTTATAAATAATTTCTTCTAAAATAGCATTCCATTTGATATAGTCTAAATGAATTTTAACACTTTTGAAAACTTTTTTATTTTTTTCAACAAATAAAACTAAACATTCAACTTTAAAACAAAAAAAAAAAAGGTAAATAATTCATAATAACATTAGATACGCATAATATCATTTAAAGAATAGAACGAGCACATTATAAACTTTAAAACTTTCTCGAAAAAAAATTTTTCGTATTTCAAAATTACCTTACACATAAATTGCATCTATTGTCGAATTTTAACAAAGCTGTTTATTACGCAATTTTTTTTAAATTTAACATTTTGCTTTTTCCACATGAAAAATTTTAAGATAAATAATTTGCAAGGCAAATACATACCTAACACTAACAGTACACTTAGTACTCATATATGTAGGATTAGATGGCTCACCATATCCTTTTTAAAAAATTTCGAAAATGTTATTATAGAGTAGAATCGGAAATATTTTTTTAGATTTTACAAATTTAAATATTTTAATCTTTTTTAATACTTAACCAGATAATGGCATATGGAACGTGTATATTTAAAGAATGAAAAGTATAATATAAATTTAAAAATGAAACCTTGTTTTAATAATACCAATTATAAACGCATACTTTAAACCTTTAATTTTTCTTCAAAATAATAAAAATATAAAAAAAAAAAAACAATTGGTTATTATGTGGGTAGATGTAGTAAAAGTCTTTCTCGAGACTCGATATTCAACGTCATGATACTAAAAAATTATTAATTTACATCATGAGAATTAAAATACTTTTAATTTCAATTATTTACTTTCTAGCATTATTTTCTGACATTTTATATAATCTTAATAATGGTGTTATGTTTAATCGGGGGATATTTATCATCCCATTTGGGATCATCGCTGGTAAAATTTAATCGCTTTAAATTTAATACAGTGCCCCATCGCCGATGAGGGCATAATCCCAAAACAAAATTTTGTTATCATAACACCTTATTGATGTAACATAACCCCCAAGGGAATTATTGCCCGATAGGCTGTAATACATCATTCTTAATGGCAATTTCTTTCAAATTCTATTAGAGAATAATTTTTTTATAATACCTTAAATAATTTTAAGGACAATTCGCATCAATTTGAAAAACATCGCAAAAAAAAAAATTAAGAATATCTCGCTTTTTTTAAATGAACAAAATATTTATATTGACTAATCCTTTGACTATTAATCAAATTAGGACTATATGTAAGCCAAAACCATATTATTGCAAAGTTATAAGTAAATAAATAGCATATAAAATACCCACTTCTATCAAATAATCGATAAATTATAGCAATCAATATTTAAAAATTTATATAAATATTGACGTCTTATATACTTTTTAGTGAAATTCTAAATAATGTGGGAATTAAGTTTATTGTCTTAAGAGATTCGGTGATGAAACATATTCCTATATAGAAAATTGATAACATAATTGATCAGTTTATTATTTTCAGGTTAAAGTCAACTGTTTATAATATTCAACAATTTGAAAATTTTTATGATTGTCTCAACATAATCCAAGCTAACGTAACAACAATTTTATTTCAGACAATATTTTTTTTAATTTCAATAAAACCAAAAAAAAAAAAAAGGCAGAACTAGACATCATTAATAACTAATATAACAAATACTGTACTATTTTGACTTTTAGCCATTTTTAATGTTTAATTTTTCAATTATAATGTGGCGTTTACATTAAGCTTTAAGCCATTTTACAAACGATTACTGCTGACTATCTGGTTTTTTTTTTGTTTTTATTAGTTTATACAAACTACGATATTTTTTTTTTTTTATTATTACTTTTGGTTTTCTTTTGGTTCTTTTTTTATCACGAACCATTACCATTTATTACAAATTATATTAATAAAATATACTTTGTTCATCTTTCTTTGTTATTTTTTTTTTGTATCTAAAGGTAAAAAAAATAAATTATAAAAAAAAAACTTTTCTTATTTCTTAATTAATTCCTCCCCATGGTGTGGTGAATTTTTTTCTTTCTCATCATGTTTTTTGCTCAATGCTTTTTTTTTTTTTTGTTTTTAAATATAAAAAGAAAATATGTATCTACCTTCTTAAAACCACAAACTTAGTCATCGAAAATAAAATATAAAGTTTTTCCTTAACCCGCGTACTATAAGGGTTTGAAAGTAAAAATTAAAGTAAATTCAAAAATTATAAGATAAAAGAGCGGAAAATTATACAGCATAGAAACAAAGACGAGTAATATGTAATGAGAATATGGGAAGAAGGAGGAATGAAAAGTGTTAAGAAACGAATCATTTACTATCCTTTTTATAGTAAAAAAGTGATAAATTAAACCAAGTTGGGATGGTATCATTGAAACTTTATAGTAATCATAAATCATTCGTGCAATAAACATTGTAGATACAAACCATTTTTTTTTTTTTATTTTTGTTTTGTTTTCTGGCTTTGGATAAAATTGGCTCAACAGGATAAAATTCTTAAGAATTTTCTAATATTTCTACTTTGGTAAAAAATTTTACTTTGCAAATACCAAACTATACAAAAATATAAAAACAAAACAAAAATAAAAATATGTAAAGATTTATGAAAATGGAAAAACGTTTGGGCAACCAAAAAAAAAATATACATATTAAAAATTGTTTACTTATAAATTCAAGGAACTTAAGTTTTTGGTTAAAGTTTTTCAGTAAAATCCAAAAAGAAATTTAAAATTTCATGAATAAAATCGTGAAATGAATTTAACATAAAAAAAAATTTTTGAACACACCCGGCATCTTGGAAAAAAAAAAAAGAAATTTTAAAAACTAAAATTTTTTTGAGAAAAAAATATTCAAAAAAGTAAAAGAAATTAACTTTTTCAAAGAAAATCTTTAAATTCTCCCTCCTAATTATTTTTTTCTCATGCATATTTCAACACAAAAGTATTTTAAAAAGTGGCAGCCCTAAAAACACCCACCAACATAAAATGTATAGTACTAATTTTTCAAAACTTTTGAAAGAAATTGAACACAAAATTTTATATTTTCATTCCAAATCTAATTTTTCAAGATTTTTGCACAAAAATTTAAAAAATAAAAAATTCAAGATTTTGTGCATTCAAGATTTAGTTTTTTTGCAATACAATGTAATCATCCCAACAAACAAACAAAGAAATGAACAAAGAAAGAAATTACTAAAGTATTTTATTATCTTCACACTAAAAATTTATCAATTTCAGATATTCGAGTTCTTTTATACTTTATTTTGGTTTCTAGCACATTTCCAAAAAAAATTAAAAAAAAATTGCTTATTATATTTTCTCTCTGTCCGTCCGTTTGTCTGTTTACAAAACTTCTACACTGTTAAAGATAGAGAAAACAATTTTTAACCATGGGTTGGTCTCATAAAAAAATTAATGTTGTAGAGCAACTTTTTTTTATTTTAGCCCCATCCATTATGAAGCTACAGCCCCGTAAATTTTGAAAAAACCCTATTTTTAAATTTGTATACCTCATGTTCTGCTTAACATTTTTTCAATCTTGAAAACGCCATTCGACCGGAAAATTTTTCTTACCTTTATAAATGAATATCAAAATTATACATTTTTTTTTTAATTAAAGATTTAAATTTACGGTTATGCGAAAATCAAATTTTGATGATTGCATGCATGCATGATTTTTCTACCTTTATAACTCCTACACGATTTTAGATAGGGATTTGAAATTTTGGGGTAAGAAAGAATTTTTAGAATTAGAATAAGTTTCCTCAGAAATTTTTTTGAACCATCCCCTGTTTATGAGCTATTAGGGTTCAAAAATTGAAAATTTGCTATTTTTAGGCACCTGCAACTTAAGCACCTGCTCAAATTCTTGTGCGGCAAAACTTAAAAATTAAAGCTTCAGTAATATATATTTTTACGTGTGTTAACGGTTTTTCATAGTTATATAGAGTTCCGGAATTACAGCCCTTCAAAATTATAAAAAAGTCCTATTTTCACATTTTTTTCTTATAGGAAATTTTTCAAATTTTGATGCAAGTCACAATTATAAACACAATTTGTATTACCTTTTGGAAATGTGCGCTTTTAACAACTTTTGGTTTACATTCTGCCTTGTTATACCCTACACATTAAGTATAGGGTATATTAACTTTGGTATGGTGTTTGTAACCACCAAAAGGAAGCGAGTTAGGTATAGACATGTATATATATTCTGAATCAGGATCACCGCCGGAGTCGATTTAGCGATGTCCGTCCGTCCGTACGCACGATAACTCAAAAAATAATGATGCTATCTTGATGAAATTTATACTGTAGGTTAACAATGACTAAGGTAAGGCGGCGATTGTAAATGGGCGAAATCGGACCATGCATTCGAGTACCTCCCATACAACTCCCAAAACCTAATACGCATATTTTCGAAATTAATAAAGATAGAAACTTAAAATTTTGTACGAGGGTGTGTTTTTCTGAATCCCTGATATCCCCAAAATTTGAGATGAATTGGAGTGGTTGTTCGGATACCTCCCATACAAATCCCAAAACCGAACAAGCATATATTCGAAATTAATAAAGATAGAAACTTCAAATTTGGTACTAGGGTGTTGTTTCCTGAATCGCTGATTTTTCCAAAATTTGAGATGAATTGGAGAAGCTGTTCGGGTACCTCCCATACAACTCCCAAAACCGAACAAGCATATCTTCGAAATTAATAAAGATAGGAACTTCAAATTTGATACGAGGGTGCTGTTTCCTAAATCCCTGATTTGCGTAAAATTTGAGATGAATTGGAGTGGTCGTTCGGATACCACCCATACAACTGCCAAAACCGAACAAGCATATATTCGAAATTAATAAAGATACATACTTCAAATCTGATACTAGGGTGTTGTTTCCTGAACCCCTGATTTGTCCAAAATTTGAGATGAATTGGAGGAGCTGTTCGGGTACCTCCCATACAACTCCCAAAACCGAACATGCATATCTTCGAAATTAATAAAGATAGGAACTTCAAATTTGATGCGACGGTGCTGTTTCCTAAATACCTGATTTGCCTAAAATTTGAGATGAATTGGAGTGCTCGTTCGGGTACCTCCCATACAACTCCCAAAACCGAACAAGCATATCTTCGAAATTAACAAAGATAGAAACCTCAAATTTGTTACTAGGTTGTTGTTTCCTGAATCCCTGATTTGTCCAAAATTTAAAATGAATTAGAATGGTTGTTCGGGTATCTGCCACACAACTCCTAAGACCAAACAAGCATATCTTCGAAATTAATAAATATATAAACTTGAAATTTGATATAAGAATGTTCTACCCTGTTGATGTCTCTAAAATTTGAGATGAATTGGAGTGGTGGTCCGCGTGCCTTCACACACTTCCCAAGATCTAACAAGCATATTTTCGAATTCAATAAAGATAGAAATCTGAAATTTTGTACAAAGGTTGTAAAAGCATTTATTTTTTTAGCTTAGTTATATTAAATACCTAACTAAAATAACTTATGGATTTTTAATTTAATTTGAATTTTTTAGGTGTAGGGTATAAATAAGTCGGTTGCATCGACTTACTGTTACTTTTACTTGTTTAAATTTCATTTTGAAAACAAAACAATGATTTTATTTAAAAGATATTAAAATTATTATAATAATAATTTAACCTGCTCTTTCAACAAAGTAATAAGAAAATAAGACAATAAATATCTGATAGTGTTGTAAATTAAAACTAATGTATAAAAATTTTGAAGTTGTAAGAAACTACATTACCCATTTCTTAAAGGTAATAGCAACAGACAAAAGACATTTTTCAATAGAGCACGAAGATCATATATTATGTAAGACGGAGCAAAGTGATGCCAAAGAGGACTTAAAACGCAACAGCATTTGCTATAGACTAAGTTTCTACAAAAAAAATAATATTTCCCCAAAAACCGTAACGATTGGTCAGTCTTCCTGAAATTTGTAGATAAATTTTATAAATCACCACAATGGTAAAATTACCAGTAGAACAAAAATATATTATGCATATTATATAAAATATAATAAAACTTACATAATGAACTGAATGTTAAAAGATATGTTTGTCGTGCCACTTACCTATAAGAAAAAAAAATAAATTTACTTTAATTAAAAAATCATATATTAAATTTAAGAAAAAATTGTATTAAAATTCGTGTCTTTAAACCTTTAAATATTTTACATATAAAAAAAATCTTAGATAATTAATTCTAAAATATTATCGCAGTATGCAGTCTTTATATTTCCTATGTATGCATAATCAAAAATTTTAAATTGCATTCCTGCACACCATATTAAAATAATGCAATTGACCTTAACTAATTGTAATTTTTAATACAGTTAATATAAAACAAAATATCACAATACAAAAATAGTGTCCATTAATAATAACTTAAGTATACGAGTACAAAAATCTTTAGTTAAATTTTAAATTAAATGGTTTTAATTTGAATTAAAAGGTTTTTGTGCAAATATTATGATTTCATTTTTTGAAAAGCGCATACATGATACTTTTCTTAATTTTCTTTATAATGAAAAACAAAAATAGTTTCGATTTCATTAAAATAAAATTACATATTTTAATTTAATTCGGCATTTAATAAATTCCGAATATAAAGTGTATTAAATTAAAATATTTTTTTTAAATGCATGACAAAATATGCCATTGAAAATTAAATTTCAACACATTTTACATTAAGAATTGAAAAAATAGTATGGACAAGTTTAAAGCGGACTATGCCAACTCTAAGTTACCTACATGAAAGTAATATATGTTGGTTTCATAAAATTTAATTTTCTTTTAGAAAATTTAAAATATCTTAGTACTGAAACATATTTATGTTACGGAGTTGTGTGATAGCTTTACTGGAACCTGTTGCACTAAACCAAACATATTTTAGAGAAATTCTTGCCATAAAACTTGATCATCTCTTACAAAATTTCAGATTTCTAACTTTATTAATAACCAAAATACATATGAGTTTAGAAATTTCGTCAAATAGAATAGAATTCATAGAAATTCATTGTAGAATTCATTGGAAAATAAATCATATATTGTAGAAATCGTTGACATAAAACTTAATTTCCTTCGAAAAAATTTTAAATATCTTAGCTAAGCTAAGCGGCTGAGTTATGCTAATATAAAAATAATAGTTGTATGGCAGCTATTCGAATTTGTTGCTCTAGGCCAACAAAATTTTTGCAAAGGTCGTTGGCATAAGATTAAACTTGTTTTCGGAAAATTTCAGATATCCAGGTCATCAACATGACCACTCACCCTATTTTATAGATATTTTGTTGGTATAGGAAGCTATTCAGAAGAAATAAAAATTTGATTGCTTCCTCTTAAAAACTTCAACCAAGATAAAAGGATGGCTAATAATGCACTGACTAATAATGCTTATGTCTTAAACATCACCAGATGTCACAGATCCTCACATGAAAATTCCTTTGTAATGGGTACAGCGCAAATATTAAATAGGTTAAGTTACCGGAAGTATTCCCAAAAATCTGCAACCACAACATGTACAATATTCTTAAATTCAAAAAGAACATCAATATAATCTAAAAATTGCTTTCTGCACCCAGTAACTTCCCACATTTCCCAATTTCCTTTATTCCAATTTTCAAACCAAAAGCTCCAAATCAAACTGTAATTGTACCACAGGTTTTAACATAATTTTAGGTTTATAAAGGAGATGGCGTTTAGTTGGCTCAAGTCCAACACTACCCAAGAAAATTCGTGCATTGACCTCATTACAGTCTTTCAAGATAGATTTTTTAATATTATAAATTGAATCATTCTTAGTATATGTTCATGTCTTTACAAAAAGTCAACCACATATACACATTCAGCCAGTCCTATGAAAGGCATTTGACCAAAAAATGTACAAACTGTACAAAAATGATGCAAAACGTTAACACTAATCGTAATGACAGAATCAAATTTATCTATTTTTCTTATACAACCTATAAATAAAATTAAAAATTTAATGAAATGTCAGAAATATTTTAACAGTGTGGTTTTGCTTATTGCTTCTACCATTAATTACAATGTTTACAAATTTAATATTTTACAAGTTTTATTTAAACAAATTATTTATTTTTTCCATTTTGCAATTGATAGCATTTAAAAAGTATTACATGAAAATATTAACATACAAATTAGTATGCAAATGCATAAAATTGAAAACCAAAATTTGTGATTGGGTGAACAATTTAATGAAAATTTATGTAAATTAATTAAAAACTGAAAATAATGAAAAATCAAAAATAAATGTTGGTTATTTAAATAGTTTTTTTTTTTTCACATTAATTCTTGAACCCTTTCAATTCGTTTAGCAAAATAAATAAACTAATAAAATAAATAAACAAAATAAATAGCACATTCACGTGACAGTTACTTGATGATTTTTTACCATCATCATCGTCATTATATAATGCCAACATTGTTTTTTGGATCCCTTTTCAGAAAAAACCACTTGGTTGACTTACAAGGTTTATGCATCATTAGAAAGAAAGAGGAGAGGAAAAAAAAAATGTTTTTATCTTTTTGATCCGGCTGGAATTTTAGCAAATTTAGGTTATCAAAATTTCTTGCACGACGACTTTCTATGTATTTACATATTAATCCTTTCCGTCTTTTTAGTACTTGCTTTTTATTAGTTTGTAAATCGTAGTAGTATTTTTTGAGGTATAGATACCTATTTATACTTCAGAATGTATATGTATTTGTGTTTGCCTCTCCCATATATATGATTATTGCTTTAGTATTATATATTTACACTGAGTTAGTATAGAATATGAATATGATTATATGAATATGATATGAGGGTGTCAAAATTTTTAAATTGATAGATTTTATTAATATATTTTAATTTTTTAAAAATTTTGTTTGGAATTTTATGTTTTGTTTTTAATAATTACGTAAATTTTTAAACACTGTTTATTTTTTTTAACCACCAACGAAATGCATATTATAATGTATGTGATTTTATTTAAACATAAAACGTTTACTCCGGGGCGTGTGGGTACACATTCATAAAATTTGACAATATAATTTTTATGAAACAAAAAAAAATCAGAAAATAAAATTTTTCAAAAAAATGTATTCTATTTTGATTTACATATATATTATATTACGGTATGTATGCATGTATAATAAGAATAAAAAAAAAACTTTTTCTCTACTTATTTACTACTTCGAATGTAACCATGTAACATGATTACATAGCATCATCTCATAATATACATACATACATGTTATGTATGTATGTATATTATGAGATGATTCTTTAAATTCGGCTTTAAACTTAAATTTCATGCTTAAACCAATAACAATAAATTTGAAACATTTTTATTAAATGTGAATGCATATGTTTGTTTATATATGCATGCATATTACATTTACGTTCAAGTTAATAAATAGAAATTTTTAAGTTAAAAAAAAAAAAAAATTATGTTAGCTGTATTAGGATAATACATATATGTAAATATGTATTTTCTAAAAACAACAATACAAATTTTAAAATACAGAAATAATATCTATAATATGAGAGTAGAATTTAGAACTTACAATTTAAATAAGTACTAAATAGTAAATACTAATTAATATCTTATTAAGAAAAATAGAATGAAATGTATATTAATATATGTATGTATGTAATATGTCATAATCTATATTAATTTTTAGAAGCTGTATTTTGAGTAGTTTGAGTAGCTGCTAGCATTTATATGGTCATGTCTTCGTAAGTACTTGAAAAACTAAGCATCTGAAATTTTATAAAAGATCAAAATTTATGGCAAATATATATTATGCTCGTGCGGTTATTCTAGAGTCAACACAATCTACTCTACACTCTTCCTCATTTTTGTAATCAGGTCGATATTTTCACGACTCATTTAATCTTTAATATCAGTTTCTAATTTTTTCTATTTGTTTCTGTATTTTATGAGTTAGTTTAGGGAGGAATAGAATAGAATAAACTTTATTTAATGGGCTTATGAACTCAAGAGGTTTTTCAAGCCCTCAAACTAATTTTTTTTTTTTACAAATTTTATCTTATTATCCGAAGTTAGTATTTATATTCCTATTATGTAAATTAGTATTTATATTCTTATTATCTAAGTTTATTATTACGTTATCATTATTAATGGTTAGTGGCAAACTACATTTTTTTTTTTTTTTTGTAATTTTTTTTATTTTTTATTTTTTTTTTTTTTTTTTTTTAATGTTAGTATGATGTCAATAATTATTGGCTAATGTTAGTATTATGGTTAGTAATAATAATGAAATAAGTACGAAGAAGAAGAAAAGGTCAGAAAAGTGCAACCACTTGATTACAGTCATAACTATATCTCGTTGGCCAGACCTATTCTGCTCATTAAATCAATAATATTGTGTGAGGCTTGAATGGAGTCTTTCGCCAGGATCCCTTAACCTTCCATGTTAAATTTCAGCCTGTCGTTGCTGTATTGCGGGCAGTCTTCAAAAATATGGCGTATAGTGATGGATATTTCAGGTCACAGAAGCAACTTGGAGGATTACCAAATTGGCTTTCAAAAAGATAGCTATGGGTAAGTCTTGAATGACCAATTCTGAGTCGCGTTAAGATTACTGAGGCTTTGCGGCTAATACTGTCAATGCTTTTCCATTTAGAGATCGTTGGTTTGATCTCTTTCAGTTTATTTGAGGAAGGCTCGTTATTCCATCTGATGTTGTATTTCTCCCATATGTGTTTTTTTACCAGTTCCCTAAGATCTAAAGTCCGGGTCTGGTTCATCTGTAGTTGCTTCCTTAGCCAGCTTGTCCACTCTTTCATTCTCCTCAATGCTTGCAGGTCCAGGAATCCACATGAGAACAATTTCACTACTTGTCGCTTGCAATAGTTCGCGGATTCTTAAAGTTATAGGGTGGCAGGAGGTACTTGAGAAAATTGCTTCAAGACCACCCAGGGAGTCAGAGCATATAATGATCTTTCTACCTTTGTATTTCTGCATACAATATTTAAGTGCTTTCATAATTGCATATAGTTCCGCTGACAAAATACTAGTCTGGTCCTTGAGTCGAAATTTATGTTCTTCTTGCGTACTTTTAAACGCACACCCAACTGTGCTTATATTGGTTAGTTTAGGGAGAAGTATTTAATTTTTTTTAAAGATTTTATTCTCTATAGTTCTAGAGTTATAATTATTCGTATATTTAGTGAGAGATCCATAAAGTTCTAAAAATTTATCAAATAAAAGAATCTGATTTCTAATTTATTTTTAATTGAACGAAAAATTAAATACATATTGGTAATAATATCAATACTAATAGATGCTTTAGGTTATATATATTAGATAACAAAAGTTATATAATACTTTTGTGCTTTTTGTTTTATTTTTGAGGAATTTCTGAAAATTAAATAAAACAAAATATCTTAAGTGGATTTAAGTAAAATATATATTTTTAAAATTTGAATATTTATAAAATGTTTTTCCCCAAAAATTAATAAGTTTGGAAAAAATTTAGGATTTTAGGTTATTTTAAAAAAAGAAAATGAAAGAGAAAAATGCAAATTTATGAGCGAAAAAATAAAAAAAACAACAATTTAATTTAATCAGCCTCTGCATTTCAATGAGGTGAAATTAAAAAAAAATAATAATAATGAATATTTTCTTCAAATATGTACATTACATAATATATATACCTTCCAGAATCTTCTAAATAACATTTATACATGGTGTATTTTGAAACCTACGCATATGTGACGAAATAATATAATTTATAAATTGAGGCACAATTTCATTACTAAAAAGAATAAATAAATAAATATAAAAATCATGGTTATTAAATTTTCTTCTTTTTTATCCGATTTACACCCAGAAAAACTTAAGAAAAAACTGTTCTCTACCCGTTTGTCTGCGCAAAAAAAAAATATTTTCTAAACAACTGCAGATAAAAATTTTCTTTAATGAAGACTTTAGAAAACTGTAACTTTAAAACATCAATTATCTCAAAAATTATCGGAAGAACTATTGTAAGTTCTCTCTAATAAACTTTGACATAATTACCCTATTACTTAATCGCATAAGACTTAAAAACTATCTTTCGGTTCCAAACAGCTAAAGCTAAACTTTAATATTGTTCTTAAAGTATACAGATAAAGTTTCACATAATATGCATTTGATAGCAAAAGAAAAACTACTAATGATCTGTACAGGAACAATTTATATTTGGAAACAAGGGGGATTTTTATTACTTTTCTGTAATTTTCCTTTCAAAAAAACTTCCTCTTTGTTTGTGCGGGTTAATAACTCGCATAAGTACCCTCAGTTAGGAAGGCATGTGATTAATCACTCGATCACCGAAGCTCTCTTAAAATATTTATATATTAATAAGATTTAAGAATTAAGAAACACATGGAAAATTGCATATACTTAGGCGAATAAATTAACTTATTTCGCAAATATTCAATTCAATAATTTAAAAAAATACATAATATAAGACTTATATATTTTTTTATTATTTTGCAATCACAATTACACCTAAAATTTTTTACTGGTAAACATAATCTTATTCAATCTTCAAATAATTTAATACATTTATACTTTTGTAAAGAAATAACAATATGATTCTTATAATAACGCTTATTCCTTTATTCTTCTTTATATATTTTTTTTTCCAATTTAAATATGGCTTAAAGGAACTTCTAATTATATTTTGTATATATTTTGCCTTTTTTCAGTCTTTTCAGATTTCCTCATTATGATAAAGTTTAAAGTTTCGCTGTTCATTTTTTATTTTTATTTTTCAATTTTTAATGAAATTTCTCAATATGTACACCTGCCCCCAATTAAGTAGATCAATATAGAAATTTTGTGCAAATATGATTGTACTTAAAAAAATTGTTTTTCATTTTATTATTTCAAATCAAAATCTTATAGCATAATAATAATTTGTTGAGACTTTTATATAACGAGTTTTGATGACATTTAATAATCATAAAAACAATTTTCCACCATATGGGGAAGCTCAATATTGAAAATTGATTATAAAAAATAAATGGGAACCAAATAAATACATTATATAGAATATACAGCTAACACATTCTGATATCCTGAGGTTATTATATAAATTTAATAAAGAGAATACATATATGATTTGTTACGATATTTTTATTGTTTTAAAATTAAAATAAATTGTCAATATTATTATTAAAAAGGATTGAATGACAACTTTCTATAGGATTAAAGGGGATTTATAAAACTTTAAACGTTTTCAATCTTTTGAGATTTTTATATTGAAAAAATATTTAGCATTACTTGAAATCAAAATCTTTTAAATAGGACTTTTCCAATTTTGAAATTATGGTTTTCCATTCATGGGTGGGCTAAATAAAAATGTTGTTTGTTTATAATTTTCAAGGATTCTAAAGAAAATTGAACCCCACGTAGGTAAATGTCAGTATAACGGTACCTTATAACGTCATTTTTCAAAAACATTTAACACAATCTCCAAATCTCGCCCTTTAAGGACGAAAAGAATAATTAAGAACATATTTGCCCATTTAATTTTTTTATATAAACCGTTATATTTTTAAGTCTATTGTTTATTAAATATATATATAAGTAAGATAATGATCTAACAATTATTTTAAGTGTTGCCGTTGTGGGGATATAAGATTTGAAAATTAAAAATTTTGACGAAACAACATATCCTTAAAAAACGCTTGCATTTAATATATTCAACTAAATAATAATACATAAATATTTGATAGATTTGAAGATTCGATGCAATAGATTTGCCTATTATTAAATTAGTTTTCTAAATTTTCCTGAAAATTCAGTCTTATAACTACGCCTAGAACATTAAAATCTCTTTTTATAGTATTATAGAGTAATAATAATGAAAATCGATAATAATTTTATCACAGAAAAAATACATCTCATTTAATTAAAATGAAGTTTACACCTAACAAAAGAGAATTCGAAAATACAAAAAAAAAACAAAAACATATCAGTTTTTATTAAGTAGGTATTTAAGTAATTAAATATCAAATGACTTGTAATTTACTTAAGTTGCAATAAGATAAAACTTATTTCAAATAGTGCTCAATTCATAAAATTCAAATTAAACTTGCAGAATTTTTTCTGTTAATTTCAAAATTAATATGAATACTAAGTACTTCTAGAAATTCTTAATAACTTTTTTTTTGTAAAATTCTCGATTATCTTGTTACATGGAGAAAGTTAATATTGCTCTAAAAGAAAGCAAAGCCAAAATAATGTAAGCTTTTAGGTAAACCTTTAATTGTATAGGTTCACCGTATCGATTTTTTACTGATATAATCTATAAATATATTTAAATTTAAAATCAAACCAATGTTATACAATATCATATATCAATATCATTAAAAACAGGCTCAACAAATCAACACCAGGAGCAAAAGTGTGTTAACGCAAGAAGAATTATTGCATTTGTAAAATTCATTAATTCATAAGTTATTGCTAAAATCAAAAAAATGTATTAAAGTCAGAAAAAAATCCTTTTTATTTTTATATCAAAAAGCTCTGGGATGGTGTTAAATTTTGTTACAAAATCAGAGCCTTATATTTTTTTTACTATTTTTAATACTTTACTGTTCCAGAATATATTTGTGTAATAAAAATTTAATAGTGAGAAGGTTAGAGTTGTTCACTATTCAATCCCGCTTGAATTGGCAACACCACTTCAATTGGGAACACCGCTTCAATGGGTAACACAGCTTCAATCAAAATTCAATACTTTACTATTGCATAATATTTGTATGTGTAGATTATTCCGCTTTTGATACGGTCTGGCATGGTGGTCTTATCTCTAAACTAATAAAAATTAGTATTGATTCCTACTTAATCAAAATAATTCAAAGTTTTCTTTTCCGACAGAAACTTTAAAGTTTACCTAGGTACAATAGCATCCAACACATATACCATCACGGCTGGCATTCCTCAAGGGTCAGTACTATGATCTATTCTGTATAACATTTTTACTCATGACATTCCTAGGCCGGTAAATGTCCAATTATCTATTTTCGCTGACAACACAGCATTATTAATTCAGCACTGGGTTATACAGTGGCTGGGTTATACAGCACTGATATTTTTAGAAATTTACAAAATGGGTTAAACTCAGTTTCAAAATATCTTCAAAACTGGAAAATTGCAGTCAATACTGATAAAACTAGTTCAATATTTTTTTACATATAAGAGAAAATCCTCTTTTATTCCTTCGTCTAATTTATCACTGAACAATATATCTATACCCTGGGTAGACACGGTAATGTATTTGGGTGTCCACTTTGATAAAAGATTGACCTTTCAAGAACATGTCAATTCTTTTATCAACAAATTGAATAAAAGAACTCGTATTCTGTATCGATTTATCAACAGAAAATAAACTCTTAATAATGAAAATGGTGTTTCAACCAATTATTTTGTACGGATCGTTTTTCATAATATAGCTGCTATGCACATCAAAAAGTTATAAATTGCCCAAAACAAAATTATCAAATTAATGCAGCAAAGGTTAAATTAGCATAATCTAATCACTGTAACATTTATACTATAATACAATTGTAAAAATGGTAATATTTGGATTAATAAATGAATTTAAAAATAAAACTTAAATATTATCACAGTAGAATAGTAAAAATTATTTTTTTTAAGATTATTTCTTTCTTTTTGGCACTATGAACATCGCTACTTTTTTACATTAGTTCATTTTTTTCTTCTGGCGTTAATTCACAGAACCTTAAAAACAATAACAAAAAACTTTAGGTTCTAATTAATGCAATAGAACATTTTATATATTATTCTTGCATATGCTTAGGCTGCAATAATTTCATTTAAAATTTTTTTCAAAAGTCTTTTCTTATTTTTTTTAAGTAATAATAAAATAGTGTCGGGAATATATAATTAAAGTGGAACTAATGTTATGGTTGTTTTAATGTAAATATGCAATTAAAACACATATATTTACTGGTATATTTAATAGGATATATAAAATCATTTTAAACAAGACTTTCTTTTACGATCATCTCAGATTTCAAAAACCAATTTTTTTGGCGGATTATATAAAGTTAATTGGCAAAATTTAAAATAAAATACACATACGAGAGTTTTGGGCAATATTATTTCAAAGACTTACGCGACTTTTGGGAACTATTAAAATATTTACCAAATTTTCAATATCATTATTCTCTGCTATTAAAAATTTTATACACAAATTTGTTAACAAAATTTTATAGTAGAATCAAGAGAAAGGAAAACAAAGAATAATATAATTCTTACAATATTATTAAAGGTGGTTCACAGGTGTCCTTTATTTAAATTTTTTTTTCTTCATTTTTATATTACATATTTTTTTTTTTATTTTCTAACAAAGAAGAAGTGAAAATTCCATTTTAAGCCCATTATTATAAAAATGGTGAAAAAAAGTACAACAAAGCAATTTAAAAAAAACAAAAAAATAGATCGAAACAAGTGAATCTCGATTTAATCTCTTTAAAATAGTATTAAATCGCACCGCAATTGTGAGAGAAAAAAAAAAAGAAAATCATATCGTATGATTTTACACGTATCCTAAAAAATGTTTTCTCGAGAATTAAATGAAAAATGTAAAATAAAAGAAATTTTTTTTTTATGATTCGGAAAATCCGTTTTGAAGATAGAAAATAATTTTTCTTTTCATTGTCATGGAAATTTTTTTTTTTTTCATCTTTTCAAATCTTTTTTAGTGCTCAACCATGAACAAAAAAAAACAAAATGTATATATGTATGTATTATAACATATATACATTTTCTTTTTTTTTCTTTTTTAGCTAAAACCAAAATAAGTGGAATACAGGCTTGTCAACGGATTTATAAGAAAGAAAAATAATTGAAATAAAATTCAAATTTCATATGAAAAATCAAGCGTTAGTAACATCATTTTAATAGTAGGATTTTTAGGATTTTAACATAGCGTTAAATTTTTATTTTTGATTTATTAAATAAAAAAAAAAAAATAATCGTACAATTTAAACTTAAATGACAGCTATGTGTAATTTTAATGCATAGGTAAAGTTGAGATCTCAAAAAAATGATTTTATTTAAACTATTTCAAAAACTTTAGTAAATAAGTATCCCAATATAATTAACTATAAGGGAAAATTGAGACAATATTATGTAAAATATCTAGTTTAAGGATATGTTACCTGATTCATGGCGTAGTGGTTAAGTTACCAGTCTTTCAATCGGAGGGTCTTGGGTTAAAACGCCGGTCAGGTAATATAAATAAAATATATATTATATATAAATATATGAATAAAAAATATGTTATAATTTCATATCGTAATAATGTATATCGTATAATTAATAGTAATAATAATAATCATAACAATAACTGCTACAGGAAGAGCTATCTTTCGTTATATCATGCAGGAAGATGTTATATACTACTGCACGATATAATTCACTTATGGCCTTGACTGTGTAGTAAATAATAATATTAATAAGTAATACTAATATCAATAATAATATCTGCTACAGTGATAGTGGTAGTTACTTTCAATAGTTACCTCATACAGTAAGGTGTTATATACAACTGCATGTTGTAACTGTTGTAACGGTTATAGTCGCTGTTAGCAAAATAGTTGTAATAATAGGTGGATTCATTGTTTTCTTACAGTCTCACTCCCAATTCAATGTTTGTGCGTCCTATCCCTATCCTTTCCTAGCCACTATAGTACCTTAAGCAGGTAAGGGTTTCATCCCATTATATTGACTAGAGGGGGAGGTGGATTTAGTCAGTAAGAATCTGACACTACCAAGGGCACATCTTGGTGTTTTTAGAAGATTTCCACCTCTCTTAGGAAAAAAAAACAAAATATTAATACTTAAAGAAACTAAAGTTCGAAACATATTGCCGTTCTGCCGTCACTACTTCATGATTATGCTTCAAAAAACTTTTTTGGAAGAATTACATTGCATCTAAACTAAAAAATATAGTCTTAAAGTTGAGAGCTACATATAATATTTTAATACGATATCTTACCAATAGTATGTTGTATTTAACAATCGTCAGAATTGTCTCCTTTTGTATAACTTTAAGATTATTTTAATAAAAATCTAAAAAAAAAAAAAAATATCCTCCCGCTAGCGAGCTAGTTGTTGGTAATTATTTACTTATAACGTTGAAAGGAACAAACCGAACATTAATATTTTTCTGCACGACATTCTACAATTCAATTTCAAATTCAATACAATTTCTTTACTCTTCATTTTGTTGGCCAAACTGTACTTGAATACCAATGATTGTTTCACATAACTTTATAAAGGAAATATATCGTCCTTCGCTGCCAATCAGCAAACTAATAACTAATAAATTAACACTTAGTTTTATAATAAAGATTTAAGTTCAAAGTGAAAAAAATAGCTCTGAAAGTGAAATCAAACAATAGTATTATATAGAATATTGGTTTCCTTGTATTAATTTTATTAAAATTTCAGGAATTTTTTATGGTATAAAAGGCGGTCTTTTAAAAAAGTATTTAAAGTGCAATATTTTCACATATTTTTCTCATTGATAAAAGGAAAGTCCCCATCTAGGCATTTATTTAATATACTTACAGTATTTTTCTTGCCTTCTGTTTTCAAGGTTCTACTATAGGTCTGTCAATATTTTGTTAGTGTTCTATTATCTTAGAAACTCTTTAATTTATAATCTCTTTCATCCAATTTCCTGTTGTATTTACTTTCTTTTAAAACCCATGGTATCTCTCCATTTTACTTAACTGTTTTTCGTTCCTCTTCTTAATACATTTAATATACTTCAACGTTACTTTAACGGTATAAACAAAATGATTTCATTAGGCTTTTCTATTACTATTGTAAGGGATTAAAAAGCAGATTGTTTTCATCCTAATAATTTTTTCTTTTTTTGTTATTATTTGTTTTTTTTTTTTGCTTTTCATCATTTAATCTCAAAATAAAAAGAATGGGACCCTTCTTGCATTTCTTGTTTCATCATTTTTTAACAACATTTCTAACTCTTATTGAATAAATTTAAACAAGTACTTTTTTTTTAAGAATAGAAGAAAAAACATGATGAGCACTTGAGAAGATTAAATATTTTTATTTTGTCTTTTTCACTTGTATATTTTTTTTTTTTCTTTCTTTTTTTACACTTATTCTGTTTATTGTTGACACCAGTGTCAAAAATCATTTTAACTTTAAGGTACAATGTATTATGAAGAAACAAAAAGTATAAAGAAGAATTTTTAAATATTATTATATTTAATTTTATAAAATACACTTTAGGTACACTTAAATTACACTTTAGAGAATATAGAAAGGAAAAAAACATTTAATGGCTAGAACAATGTTCAAATAGTGTTTTCAATTTAAATTAAAAAACAAACAAGATAATATATAAAACCATAGGTTTTTAAAGGCGCACATTTTTCAAAAACAAAAAAAAAAATAAGTAAAACAGTTTAGTGCTAGAGCATTTTGGCTAGAGTGCTAGAGCATTTTCAACACAAATATTTTTAATTTTTTTTAGAATTTTTTATATAAGAAAAATTTACAAAACATCAAGAAATTATATATGGACTTTCTTCAATTTTAAGGAAATCCTAAAAAAAATGAAGAAAAACCGTTAACACTAGTTAAAAGTAGATAATGTTGGAACTGTAATTTTTATGTCTTATTTACGAAAAATTTACATAGTTCGCTTTTCAAATTCGATCACTTAGAGCTGTTAAATGAAGGGAATTTTGTTTCAAGTATGCTAATTACCATAGAATCCTCTATGTGATTGTCTAGTCTTTTAATCCTCCTCTCAATATTTCCTCCCGTTTGATTTTTTGATTCAAAGACCAGATTCTTCCTCAAATATTCAGAACTTCGGATATCAATATTTTAAAATAGGAAGTTTTTCCAACTTTAAGGGACTGTAAGTCTGTAACAAGTGGGAGAACTATAGGAGTTTTTCTACAAAATTAATAAATAGTTAAAATTTTATTTCTTTATCTTCCTAGAAGTTTCTATACATCCTAGAAGTTTTGTAAACAGACGGAGCCGAACAGATACAAATTATTAAGCAAATTTAGAAAAAAATATTATTTAGATTGTGATAAAAAGAGAAATTTAGATTCAGGATAAGTAAATTATCAAATTTTACACTCAATAGTAAAACTTTACCATTAATTGGATTGGGTGTCTTAAATGTTTAAAGCATTTTCCATTGATTAAAAATATTATATTTTATTAATCAATATTTTAGTTTTTCTTATTTTATATATCGAACAGACATTAAAATAGATTAAATCGTTTGTTTTTTTACATTATATTATCAGTTTTCTGTGTTAGTTTAACAATTTACAATGAATATCAAAAATTTGCCTTAAGAAATTTATTTTTGCTTTAACATAAAATCGATTTGATGAGTTTTAAACTTTATACAGCACTTTAAAGAAAAAACAAAAACATATTTATTCGGTATTTTAAATTTGACCTATATGTTCCTATATATTTTTTTTAATCTATACATTAAAATCAGGTGTGATGAACAGCCTTTCAGGTGTGATGAATTGCTATTTTAATTTTTTGCCTATTCGATGTTTTTTTTTTTACCTTTTCAGTTTCAGTTTCAGTTTATATTTTTTTTTAATTCAAACATTATTATGAATTACTCCTTGTCAATTAAATTTAAAAACTTTAAAATTAAAAATATCCCTGAGAAATAACAAAAAAAAAAATGTTTAAATAAATTTTCATTGAATTAATGTAGACATTCATTCGTTTAATTCACATTTAATTCATTTTTTTCAATGTTTTTCAATATCCAATCAATAGGTATATTTTATTTTTTAATTTTATTACTTATTTTTTTTTAATATTTTGTTTTTAAAATTTTTAACATTTTATCAGCTATTTCAGATACCTTGATAAAATATGCGACCCTTCTGCCACAAATTAATTTTACTCGTTAATAATTCCCTTTAAGCAATAAAGTTTGTTTTTTTTTTAATTGAAAAAAAGTATACTTACTAAGTGTCCAAGAAATATACAAGGAATAATTTTACATATTTAAATTTTTAAGAAACCAAATACAAATATTAAATATAGACTATTTTCGAAGAATAACCATTAGTTCTAGAAATTTAATTATAAGTTTGACAAATAGAAATTTTAATTACATTTTAAACTTTTGATTATCGAAAACACTGAAGTATCTGACAAAAAAAGACAAAAAAAAAAACACTCTCTCTTATAACTTCGGTCATTTATAAAACTTAACTACTTCTAAGCAGCTTACTTCGGAACATTTCTAAATCGAATTACAGGTTCGAAAATCTTTTATTAGATAGTAACTTTCATAGTAATGTTCAGATAGCCTATAAGTATGCTTTCATCTTCAGTTAGTTTCTTCAGTAAGTATAGTTCGTTAGACTTAATTTACGTAAAATTTAAGTAAATAAAACAACAAAAAAATAAATTAAAACATAAAATTTGAAGGTTTTTACGCTGCTCATTTTTCTTATACTGATATGCTAAATATAAGATTAATAGTTGCAATCTAAAAAAATTGATTAATTACATTACGTAAACTCACTATGATTCTATGGATTACAAAAGATATCCAGTAACACTATACTCAATTATTAAATGTAAAATGTTGTTATTAATTCTAGACAAATATATAAATAAAAAAAAAAATCTTTAGTTGTATTTATCAATCTTATAATTTTAATATATATTTTCATCTTATGAAGTGTATCTTAACTCGGGGGGGGATCACTGTGTCAGTTCTGTTTTTATTAACATTAATCGATTTTTAATTACCTTGACAAGTAAAATATCCTTTTAAATAAATTAACAAGCAAGAAAAATCAATAACTTTATTAGTCGCGCCCAAATACAAAATTTATTTTATGTATTTTGATTTGTTGATTAATTTCATATATGTTTTCGATACAAATACATACATATATCAAAGTATTTATATATATTAAAATCTTTGTTATAATTAACTTTATAAAAAAAAAAAAAAACAAAAATTTCAATGAAAAAATTTAAATTAAAATCAAATATTTAAGAAAAATAACCAAAATAAAAGATTACCTACGGCGATATCAATAAATTCAAAAAACAAAAAAAAAAAAATCAATTGATTAAAAAATTTCATTACAGTTATTTTGATATTAGATCCTTTTTAAATCAGCCCAATTTATTTCTGTAAAGATTTTTACAGAATTTTTATCCTTCTCAACCTCTAACCTTTTATATAATTATATTGCATAATACACAATAAGGGATAAAGTATATCCTTCGTATTTCTTCAGAGATAGGATGGCATAATTGAATTTATATCTTTGCGATATTAGGGTCATAAATCAATTATCCTTATGGCTCATTTTACAATTATCGGAAAGCCAAAAGTTAAATAGTGACTGAAATTAAATTGGTATTAACGTTCTTTTCGATAAATTTACAAAAGTAGTACAACGTTCGCAAATTCTACTCATCATAGTTTTAAAAAGTTTTAAATTGAAATTTTGCAATTCAAAATTTTCTAAAAATTGTCTAAATTTACTTTATAAAACTTTCCTCCTTGCCAAAAGTTTTTTGAAGAATAAATGAAATTTAAATTTGAATAAAACATTTTATGGATCTCTTAAAATAAAACCAGTTAGCCCCAAAATAGCCCCAGTTTACTCCATCTCGACTTCATAAGTATAATAAGCGATATAAAGACAATTAATGTTGTTAATGTCGGGTTGACATTGTTGCACCTCATAATTTAGATTAATTTCAGTTCTATTTAAAGTTATAGATTTTAAATCTTTAATTACTTTTTATTAATATTTAATCAACATATTTTACCTTAAAATTATAGCCAGGCAGTTCAATTCATAATATAAAAATTTTCATTCTCAATCTTAAAAAAAAATTGTAAATTATTTTTTGCATGAACCTTAACATGTTCTCTCAAGGGGAAACATGAATTTTCAATTAATAATAGGTATTTATTATTAAAATAAAAAAAATTAAAAAAATCGAGTATATATTAAAAAAAAAAAAAAATTACAAATTTTTTTTTTTTTGAATTTATAATGTAATTTAAATTTTTTATCACAATTTTATTTAAAATAATCTGAAACCATTAATTTAATTGTGACTAAACTAAAAATTTTAAAATTTTGCTGTTTAGAAAGTGACAAAAAAAAAAAAAAACATTTTAACTCAGCAATCAACCAACCTTTACTTCCCTTGAGATTTCCTCAATTATTTATGAAAAATTATTTTTACTCCGTTATTCAATTATTTTTTTTTTTTTTTTGTTCTATTTTTAATATTTTTTTTTTTAATTACAATTTTTTTTTTAAAAAGAAATATTTTTTTTTTAATAATTTGCATGAATTTTCTGTCATATTAATTAAAATGGCAGCAGACACAGAAAAATCGATTTTCTGGTGACAAAATTTTTTCCATTGTTGATTACCATTTTAAATATTCCATTCTGATTCATTCAATTCTTTTAAATATGCACTGTATCTTAATATCAAACTGGAGCAAACAAAAGATTCTTTTGAAAGACTTTAAAGAAATGATCATAATATATATATATATATATATAAATATTGCTTTAATCTCCTCCACTCACATAAATTAAGGTAAAGTAAAAATAATTATTATGAAACTTATTAAGATTAATGAAGGAACTTTTAAAAAGTGAAAGCAGGAAGCAATTCTATTCCTTCAACACATCACCTGACTTAGATTTAAGACTTTTTTTTGTAGTATTTATTGGTTGACAAACACAGTTTATTTCACATGCTTAGCTTTTGTATTTCATTTCAGGTTTTTGATTGAGGCATTTTAAGACAGTAATCACTTATCTTAGTGAAAAAAAAATTCTTTCAATTCCCATAGAATTTTTTATGCTAATACTTTTATCCAAGTAACTTATTAATGATAAACTAATATTATGGGCTAGCTAAAATATCAAAGAAAACATTAAATAATTTGTCTTAAAATCATTAGCAATTATTAATTTCAGAATTCATAAAAATGATTTGATTTGTTAAACCAAAGGTAAAAAAAGATAAGTAAACAAAATTCAAAAAAAAAATCTTGAACTTGAATTTGAAAATTCTAAATGAAGGTCAAACATTCGTTTTCATATAACGGTAAATTCAATAATAAATAGTCAATTTTTTTTGATTTATAAAGATTTCAAAATTTGCGATGGTTGGGGTTTTATAAATTTGAAATATATTCAGTAAAACAGCATTTAAATAATCATTTGAATATTTTTTTTATGTCTAACCTAAACAATTATCTTTTCTGTATTGTATAAAAGAAAAAATTCTGTTTGTCCTAGAACAGAGGTCAAGAGATGTAAGCATTTAAGATAGAAGGAACTGGGGGAAATTTTGAGTTGTTGATTTGAGAAAAAGTTTTAAATATTCCTTTGATATTTTCCATATATGATACACAAATTAGCCTCTTTTAAATGGGGATACAACAAATATCACATGCGGGATATTCATGTAATGAAAAAATTTTCAAGACTGGTCGTTTTCCATTGAGGAATGTCAACTGTGGAAGGATAAGTATTTGTACTACTTTTACTTGTTTTTCTGAAGATCAAATGGTGGTCTATCAAATAAAGTGCGCATTCCTGAAATTTATTATGCAGTTCCAAATGCGCATATCTAAATGTGGAAATGTACCCCATTTTAAATCAAATATAAGTTTTATAGATTTATGAATCTTCCGGGGAGTCAAAATAATTTACATCGACTAAAATCTAAACATTTTGCGGTATTGAAAATATGCTGAGGCAATAATAAATTTAAATCAGGCAATAACAGATTTGCATGACTGATTTTTCTCTTGAAAGTTAGAAGAATAATTAAAGGAACTTATTTTGCTTTAGATTAAATTGCTTTTACATTTTAAAGAATCAAAATCAAGTCGATTTGTTTTGCCCCAATAAACAATTTTATTCAAATAGTGATTTGTTATATGCTTTATAGGATTTTTTGACAGATCAGGATATTTATATAAAATTTTTTTGGAAAATCGTATATTAGCATTTAGCGTGCCATCATACTCAAAAGAATAAATTGAATTGAAGAAGATTATTGATAAATATCAAGGAGCGAGTATATAAGTGTGTAATAATATGAGTAAAGAGTGTAAGAATATAGGGGATGGATATAAATCCTGCTGCACTGAAACGGTTCATTTCAAATGCATCTATTTATTCAACAGAAGATACATTCTAAGCAAAACTTTATTGAACTAATGATTAATTGAAACACAATATAAAGATAGTACAACTAATAAAAAATTGAGGCATATACTCTTAGTTTATAACAATAAGATTCCAAAACGAAATTTTACAAAACCCGTACTCTTTTCTAACTTATTAAAATTGTTTATTGAAATAACATGGGAATAGAAAATAATTTTAAAACAAAATGGTTAACTCTCTTTTTGTTAAACAACAACTTAACAAATTTAGGTCAACTTAGACAGGTTAAGATAAGGTAAAAGAATAAATTAATACAAATTTATTTTAAAGGCTTTTTTTTCAAAAAATAACTCGGGAAATATAAATTCAAAAGATAAATCTAACATAAATCAAGCATAACATTATGTCAGTCAATGTAAAAAAAAAAAAAAAAAGCCTAACAATATTTTTTTTATTATCCTAGTAAGGAAACAGTTTAATATGTTCTGTATATATACAACATGTTCTAATTATGTCACAAAATCTTTTTATTTTTTTAACTATATAATAGCAAACATTTTCCGTCATTTCTATTTCCATTTAACAGAGTTGAAATTAAAATAACAAAAAAAAAATTAGAAAGAGAAAGTTATATATGTAATTTTTTTTTTTCTTTTTATTTTATTTTAACAATGAATGGAAAAATAAAATGTATAAAACATTATTCATTTATTACTCATCATTAAAGATACTTTCAAATTTTTTTTTGTACTTTAATTTTTAATAAAAACCAAAAAAAAAAAAAAAACAATGAACGGAAAAGCAAAAAATGGAGGGAAAATAGATATTATAATGTCGTATTAAATGGATTCTTATGTCATAAAATTATGTATTATTCACCACATATGGAATATTTCATTCAATTCCATTTATTTCATCTGTAGGCAATTGCATGTTATGATGAAAAAAAAAAAGAAGATTTAATGTTTTTGTATCATGAAATGAAAGGATATATGGTATGAATTTTTACTGTGGCAGATTTTATGTGTAAAATTTTTTTTTTTGTTTTTCCACTTTCAAACTTTAAACTACAATTTGTCCATAGATTATTTTTAATAAAAATTAAGAATTTTATTAGGAATTAACTTAAAAAACTTATCTTATAAAAATTCAATTGAATAATAATTTATGAAATTTCACTTCTTTTAAAATTTGTTCCACATTCTTTAAACTGAAATAGTAGTAGTAATAGTAATAGTAATAGTGATAGTAGCAAAAAAAAAGTTGCTAGTAAGAACAACTCAAAGAAAAATTAATTTTGTATTATAATTAATTTTAAAAATCAAATTAATATTATAAAGTCATTTTTATGCAATATCAAAATTTGATATTTTCAATACATTTTAAAAGATTAAAAATTTATTAAATAGCTATAATTTCTAGCATTAGATGTATTGATTCTAACCCTGTATTATTGAGATTAAGGGAGATAAATATTTTCGTAGACAAATCAACTTTTGCAGCTTTGAATCAACTAAATAAACTTTTTAAAACGGTATTAAGAAAAGAGCTATAATGTTTAATTCCGTGTTTAATTTTTATGTATTTTTTATGTATTAAATTTCTGATCCTTGAAATAGCGATGCTAAGAAAAAATTATCAATTTATACCTTAACATCTCAATGTATCTTATTGAATCGTGATCATTCATCGTGAATCATGAAATGATAAATTTCATTTCTGATAATCGAAAAATTCCATAACTTTGAGGGCTTTTCAAAATCAACAATAAAGAATATTATTTGTAATAAAATCACGTGACAATTTATTTCTAAATTAAAATTAATAATTCTGATAGTTTCAGCAAAAAAATTTTTTCACTGTCTAGTGTTTATACTGTTTGATTTTAACGTACGAGTAATTTACTACAATATTTCAATAGCGATTTTCAGGTGTGTCAAATGTCAACGTCTAACAAATTAATTACAAATCTAATATTTATTAAAATAACTATGAAAGGTAAAAAAACTATTCAACAACATTTTTGATACATTCAGTTGTTTTATAAAAATTTTAAGGGAAACATATCACAAATTACAAAATCCCTAATTACAATATCCCAAAAATTAAAAATCTTGAAAGTAAAATTTTAATAAGTCAACAAAATCAGGGCATCGAAAATTTGAATAGTGAGGGTGTTAATACTAATAGAAATGTGTTTATAAAAAATAATTAGAAGCAATTTTAGGGTTGTTTTAAAGAATATGGATATGTTATATGCATGTACATATATGCAAAATTTCGAATTAGTCAAAATCTCACCTTAATACTTGGTTAGTTTTCAAAATTATGTGCCTTTAAATTTATACATAAATAATTTTAAATTAATATTTTCCTGTTTGAAATTTTTTTCTTTAATTTTTTTTCGATCAAGTTTTTTTTAAAGAATCGGCGTTATTTTTTTTCGCTAGCAAGATTATTTTAATTTTAGGAAATTGGCTTAATCCCTATAGTAATTTAATGCGATTTTCTTAACGTTGATTATTAAGTCAAAATTAATTGGTTACTGAAATTACAATATTAAAATTTTAGATTTAACAATAAAACAGAAACTAAAAAACCCAAACTAAAAAAAAAACAAAAACAAACTAAAATAAAATTTTAAAAACCAAATTTTTGTTATACAAAACAATTATTAACAAACATTTTAATAATATTAATTTAATAAATAAAATACTAACTTTTATTAATACTTTATTAAAACTATAAATATTATAATTAAATCATAATTATATCCAATATCTGAAAAAAAAACATATTTCACTAATCGTTACCCATTGAACATTTTTTTTATACTTCATTATTAAAGTACAAACTAATAATTTACAAAAAATCATAAATTTTTTTTTAAAACAAAATTAAAATAAATTATTAAAAGTGATTTGAACTTATTTAAATTTAATTACAATAATATTCACCACTATAATAATAATATGTTGAATATATATGGTGAATAACTAATGTATTTATTTAACATGAAATCCAAGTACAGGTACACTTTTAATTATATTAATTTATAAAATGTATTTTCTTTATGTTAAACGTGTTTAAAGTTTTTTTTTTATATCAATAATTTGTTTTTCATTATTATTAATTCTAAAAGTAAATATAAGTATTTTATAATACATTGAATAAATAATAAATAAGATAATACAAGGATATAAAGGAAAAAGGATAAGGACTTTTATATTTTTACAATTTTTGTTTTTTTTATTTTTATATGAGCAGTAGTGGTAAATCTGTTCTGGAGATTTTGGATTTTTCTTTGGTTTATGCTTTAGGATACGTCTTTTTCTTAAGTCCTTTAAAAAAATACCTAATATGAATAGATAGTACTTTTCATCTAACAAAAATGTATTCAGGCCATTATTACGAAATATCAAAATTTCATATGTTTTAGATTTTAAATAATTTGTAATTTTTGCATGTAAAAAAAATTTTTAATATTACAACTTTATTAATTATTTATCGTACGTAATTGTTTTTTCTCGAAAATCCGTTTTAAGGACCTCAAAATTATCAAAACGTTTCAGTTCTTTATATAATAATTGAAAAAATCGATATTTTTAATTTCTTTTAAGCTCTTTCAATTTCAATTCCTTTTAAATTCTTTTAATAAATCAATTTCTCCTTACATTCGGCTTATAATTTAAGCATTTAATTTTTTAATTCTGACACAACCCACCTCAGCCTACACAATTCACGTAAACTCTATGTTCACTTCAGTTTTCAACTTAGAAGCTTAATACGTTGGACTTCGTGGACTTCCTTGTCAGACCAACAAATTTTGAAACTTCTTGTTGATTATGAATAACTTTTAAAATACAAAAAAAAAAAATGAAATAAAGTTTGACTCCTTGAAAAATTAATCAGTAAAACGATAACTATTTGATATCATCATAATTTATTTGAACAAAAAATGTTATTACGTATGTACTTATACTAAAAATGTTAAAATTTGAATGAAAATAATAATAAAATGTCAAGTAATAAATCATTTAACATGTATAAACATTATTAAATTAATGGGCAGAAAAATATTTACACTAAAAAATTAAAATAGAAAAAAAAACAAAAGGAAATGTTTTTTTTCTTCATATTTAATGATTGAGTCATTTTTGACAGTACGTGTGTAAATGTCCTAATATACTTTTAAATTTTCATATTTAACAAAAAAAAATTTTATTTTTATTTAGAAGTAAAAAAAAGTGAAAAGCTTAAAATTGAATATAATATTTAAAATATTGAACATAAAATTAAAAAAAAAAAAAACTTTTGTCCCAAGAAAAATAAATGACGCAGGACGATAAAAAAAATCACCATGAAATTTTATTAGGTGTCTAGACAACCAACAATAAATATCATATTTTTACATAAAACTTCAATTTAAAATCTATTAATGATTTTTTTATTTTTTTAAGTTTTCATATAGAGAGTATTAATAAATTATTGGAAGAGCATAGAAGAATATTAACCTCAAACTTTAATGAATCTATTTAGATTTAAAACTTCCTTTTGTAAACAACTCTATGTTTATTTTAATAGATCTGTTTGTAGAGTATCTTAACATAGATGGATAGCATCCGGCATATTTTTAGTTTTGTTTTTTATACAAAAAAAATTTTTGAAAAATAAGATTTTTACTTTTACTTAGTCTATCCGTTTGTTCATCTGTTTACAAAATTTCAACACCGCATTTAAGATGAACAAATAATTATTTAACTATGGACATACTTTTTAAAAAAAAATAATATTGTACAAGAACTTTTCTAAGTAGCCCCACCGACTACAGAGCACCAGTTCCTCAAAGTATGAAAAAGTCTCATTTTTAAATATGTACATATCAGATACTTGTTTTCAATTTAAAAATGCCCAATGGCCTTCGTGGAGTATGTAAGAGCGTATAAAGTACGCTGCAAACATCGTGGATTCCCACGCATATCATAAAAATAATTCCCCTTTACAACATTTACAGTCACAATTGGAAAGGAAGGCTGTGTCATTTTCTTGTCATATTTATGTAGCCGAGCAGTAAACTTAATAAAAAACACACAAGGACAAAACATTATATTTTTACTTTATAAATCAATGTTAAAATTATATAATTTTTTGAAATTTTGGTACTTAAATTTATCGTTATGTGAAAATAATGTTTTGTTTGCTTAAATCTCAAGAATGCTTTTGAATAGATCGATGAAATTTTGAGAGAAGAAAGATCTTTCAGAAAGATCAAAACTATATCACCTATCTGCTGGTTTAAGAGCTATTAGGCAACAAAATTTAAAATTTTCTATTTTTAGACACTTGCAACTTATGCACCTGTACAAATCCTTTCAAAATAAAACACAAAATTTAAAGTGGTTATAATATAATTTTACATCTGTTAATAGCCTCTCTTAAATATATAGAGGTGAAATTGAAGAAAAAGTGTTTGTAGTTTTTTACAACTTTTTCTTACATACAACAATTAAAGAAAATTCACAAATTTTGTGGTAAGTCACAATATTATTAAAGTGTTTACAAAAAAAACGTGCACTTTTAAAAACTTTTGATTTTACATTCTGCCGTGTTTTTAATCAGTTTAATCGAAAAATGAATTTTCTTTTAAACTTTTTATATTGATTTAAAACAAAAAAATTACCTTAAAAATAAAAATCAAAAAATTTTTTTTTAGAATAATGATATTTGGTATGCCTACTTGTTTTAAATCTATATGATTTAAGTTTCTGTTAAATTAAGAGCTGATTTAGAATACAAAAATACATCCTTTCATACGAAAGTAAACATTTATTTAACAAATTTTCCGACTTCATAATAGTTTCCATTTGTTACCAACCGTAAATTACTATTTCTAACATAAAATTAAAATATTTAAATTAGGCTCTTTTCAAACTTGAATATTTCCCTTAAAAATGGGTTCCTGAAAAAAGTATAAACAATCCCATAATTTCTAATAAATTAAAATTCTTTTAAATCAATTCTTGTTATGCAAAAATTTTCTTTTGGTTTAAAAAAAATTCATTTAAAAAATCTCTGAAACTTCACAAATTCTAATGAGTTAATTAAGATGAATGCAGTGGTCAATTATATTAGAATGTAATTGAATAATATAATTTATGCAAATTTAACCTTCAATAATTATCAATTTTAAATGCAATTGTAGATTTTTTTCTTTTTAAACGAATGTTCATAACATCATAACCAATTTGCAAATTATCCTGTAAAACGGTAATGGTTTTTCTTTCTTTTTTTTTTGTGCAAAGAAAAAAAAAAGGGTTTTTCAAAAATTTTCCTTTTGTTTTTTATTATTTTTAAATTACAAAGCAACCACTACTGACAAGAATCACAATTAGTGTGATCAAAAACAACATTCAAGATTTTTAATTATTTTTTTTGTACCACTATTAAATACAGACATTGTAAAGGCATTATAAATTTAGTTTTTCCTTTCAAAGTGTTTTAATTTATAAAATTTAATATTTACATATTTTTAGAAAAATTTAACAAATTTTAAAAAATTTCATAAATGTAATGTAAAATTAGTCTAAAATTTAAAATGTGACTGTAGTCCAACAAAAAAATCTACTATTCCAGCCAAATACTTAAGTTACTTATACTTTGAAGTCTTTCAGACAAATTTCAGTACTTAATTTTTTAGTTTAATCATTTATTTTTTTTTTTTTTTCTGTATTGTTTCAATTTCTGCACAAAATATAATTTTTCTTATTAACTTTAAAAGTCCATTACTTATAACTATCAATAAAAATTTTCTTTAAAATTCACCATTCTTAGTTATACGATATAATCGTCAAATTTCCTAAATTGTGCCTTAAAATAACCAGACCAAACTGTTTTATTGTTGCTTCTTATTCATTACATTTTTCTATTTTCATTTTACTGTAAAATCTTTTACCTGTTCAACTTTACAAAATACCACCAGATTTTTCTTTTCATTTTTTTTTTTTATTGCCACGTAAATTCATCTCTTTTACCCATGGCAATTAAAATTTTACTTTGTTTCATAGAAAGCAGGTTCACCAGTTCTTTTGAATTGAATCATAAACAGAAACAGCAGAAATTAAAAAACAAAAAAATGGTGCTTTAAAAAAACAAGAGCGGAAAAAGATTGTGTGTCATTATAATTAATGAAATGAATGAATAAATATGTAATACATATATACATACTTTCTATTGAATTCATACCATTTATATAAGTACTTCTTATTAATACTGTTAAAAATTGTTTTCCTCCTTATAACCTTTGATAAAAAAAAAAAAATAATTTGTCTTTTGAATATTTTGAAAATTTTAATTTTCTCATATTACCTACCCACTTTATTTTTGTCCCAAAAAAATAAAAATTTTTATTTTAAGGAGAAAAATTTTAAAGCCAACTAGAAGTTTAACCGAACAAAATATGGTTTATGTTAAAATGGTTACATATAAGAATAGATTTGTAAGGAATTGAAAATGAATTGAATCCGAGTTACAAAGGATTAAAAACAAAAATATTATTTTATCAGTCAAGGTAAAGTTTTCCTTTTGAAATAGAACAAACAAGGAAATATTTAAAGTAAATTCAATGATGACCTTGTTATATATTTGCCATTGACATATAGTATAGGTCTTTTAAGCTTATTTAAAAACTTATCATTGAATATTTATTTAGGAAAAAACAGAACAAAAGGGTATATTAAAATGTGTAGTTATAAACAGTTATAAAAGAATTGTCCTTATTTCTTTTTTATTTGCTGACAATGTTAATCGTTCAAATAATTTCGAAAACCGGAGATTGTAAAAAGTTATTTAAAATTGAAGCACTTTATTGAGTTAGTTAAACATTTTTGATGAAATTTTAGCCTTTTCTTACATTTTGTTTTTTTGTATTTGTAGTCGTAAATTTTTGAATTTTCATACATTTTTTTAAGGAGTTACAGACTATTTGTTTTGAAGAGTTTATTAATTTTAAATCTGTTATTAAAGTCAATTCCACTGATAAAAGGAAACATACATTATACACCAAATTTGAAAGCAATCAATCGAACATATTCCTTTAGATAGGGGAACCGCAAAACATAAAATCTCTTATGATTAAATGTGAACCGAAATATATAGCGCTTGACTTTTTCAAAGATCAGACGAACATTTCCACAAAGTTTGATTTCATAATCAGATGAACGATTTAGCAAAGCATTAAGAACAAATAGATATTAATTCTGCTTTATATAATAGATATTATTTATATATGTATACTATACAGGTATTTCTCTTGAAATTTTGATAAGTGTAAATTAAGACATTAGACACTTGGACAAAAAATTGGTAAAAAATAAACTAAAAGATTAAAAGATACAAAATAGATACAGAATGTATCAAAAGTAAAATTGCAACAGCATCATAATATCATCATCTGACTGAAATTTTTTTATCCTGTAAACGAATTGTTCATAAAAAGATCTTTCAGTTTCTTTTGAATTGTTTAATTGGGTTTTTTTTTTTTTTTACTTTAACCTTCATTTAAAACAAAACAAAAATCACAACCAGTGGAATGAAAATTATAAAATATTCATTAAGAAAACGCTTCATTTTTTTGTTTTAGGGATTTTTTTTTTCTGTAGGTTGATAAGTAAATTTTATTTGCGATTTAACGCAGAATAAATTAATTGTAATTTATGTACATTTAAAGTAATATTTTCGTTTTTTTCGAAAGTAAAAGTTTTGTTTTTCTCTTACATCTTTTTTTTTTTATTTTCGTATAATTAGTATTAAAAATTGTAATGTGAAAAATTATTTTTAGCATTTATTTTTTTTTTTTAACTTTATTTTTTTTTTTTTGCATTAAAAATAAAAAGAATTAATTTAATGTTTGAATGTATAGAAAAAAGTACGTACATCTATGTTAATCTACCAAAGACTCAAACCATACAAAAAAGGCATATACTTTAGAAAAAAGTAGCATACATTTATATAAATAAGATAAAATTAATAAAATTTCTGGTGAATAAAGATGAATATATAATTATTATTTTAACAACAAAAATTTGTAGCTATACAGTGTTAAAAGTTTTAATTTTTATTCTCTACACTTATTACAATAATTATAAACAAAAATAATGCATATATTAGAAAATATTCAAGATAGCAACCCACAATATTATTATGTATTAAATTAAAAATCATTTATAAATTTATTATTTATTATTTCTTATTTAAATTTTAAAACAAATTTAAGCAAATTAAAATATGAGAACAAATAAGATACATATTTCGAAAAACAAAAAAAAATTGAAACTTTTGTTAATCTTTTATTGCTATGACGTATAGTCGAGAAGTTTCAATATTATTCAGAAATGGTATGGTAATGGAAGTATAGAAATATTCCAAAAAATAATTAAGAACTTAAAATTGAATTCATCTTGAATAGAATTGCGGAAACAAATATTAATTTCATCTTAATTATTTAAACAAAAAAACATAAAAAGGGATACCTAGTGTATACAACATCGAAACCTAATGGATACAATATTCACTGTAAAGTAATTCATATCCTTGCCTCCAACCTTCATAAAATATTAAATAAAAGTGTATAAATCATTTGTAAGTTAAAATTCCCTTTAAACTACCTAATTTTGAGTTTAAAATACTGCTTGGTATATAGCATGCATATATTATTACTTTGACAATCATTCAATACTATCCAATACTATCAAGCTAGCTATGATTTTCTTGGCACGTTTTAAAGATCCAACAGTTTCTGTCATTCAAGATAATGATGAACAAAAATTTCCACAACCTTTGCAGCAGAAATACTTAAAGTACTTAACCGTCAATTAAATATACTAGTAATTTATAAGTAAGTATCTAAAAGTTAATTCCGAAATTTAAAGTAATTTATGACAGTAAAGTGTTATTGAATACATTGTAAATGTTTTGTTGTAAATATAAAAAATTTAAAACCAAAAAACAATTAACTTAACCCTCAATTTTATAGAGATAAATTTAATAAAAACGTATTTGAAATGTAATTTAATTATAAAATATTAAATTACATTTCAAATATTTTAATAAATTTAAATCTCGAAAATATTTTTAAAAATTTAAACCTTACAACTAAATATACATAAGTGTATACATATATATTTTATTTTCTCACTTTTTAACAACTACTTTATACCATAACATTAAAAGGAAGGAAATACATTTATTTATTTCTTTCTTATATATATATATATATATATATATATATATATTTGTTTGTATTTTACAAATATATGACCACATAATATGTTTTTTTTCTATGAATAGTAATTTTCATAAATCTTTGCCCCGTACATAACATAATATACAACTTCAAGTATTCAAATAGTTATAAAATAAGTTCTTTTACATAACAATTATCGTTATTATAATCGTTTTGTATAACTAAAATAATATATTTTGTTTTGTTTTTTCTTTTTCTTGTATTTTCCGTTTAACTTTACACTACTAACCTATTAAAGTATTCATAGCATATAGCTTCCAAAAAAAAAAAAAAAAAAGAATACAAAATACCAAATAAAATTCAAGGACTATAATATGATTATTTGAAGTGAAATGACATTAGCATAAAATAATCATAAGACTAGCATAAAATTAACATATAAAAAATAAGAAAATTTTACATATGTATATATGATATAAAAAAAAACACGATGAAACCTATCAAAAAAAAAAAAAAAAAATCTGTATTAGATTTTTTTAGTAGGTGTGAAAGAATTCTTGGTTTTTTTTTTTAATCTTATACATAATCTTATACATACATTCATAAAATTCATATAAAAGTCCTTTTTTTTTCCTATTTTAAATCCTTTACGTACTTTACGTACCTACATCTGAAAATTATTAACAGATTTTTTATTTTTCCAATACATCTATACTCTTTCCACTTGTAAGAGGTTGAGGTTTTTGCTTAAAATATAAATATTGTTAAAATATGCTAAAACTTTAAATAAAATTATAGGTTCCATACTTCAAAAAAAAAAAAAAAAACAAATGAAGGAAATATGTATGTATAAAAAAAGAAAAGAAAAAATTTAAGAGAAGAAAAGAAGTAAGTGTAAAAGATGAATTCCCATTTAAGCTGTTAAAAAGGATTTACATTAAATAAATTTATAAATATCGCTTCTTATATATTAAAAACACACACACATACACATACACGTATGAAATAAAATATAACAGGAAATTTTCATTTTAATGTTCAATTAAAATAATAACTTTTATTCAGTTTAAAAACGAAATTCAATTTAATTTTAAATATTAAATAAATAAATCTTAAATATAAGTTGATGCTTTTTTTTCTCAAAAATAAATTTCTTTATTTTATAACTACATATTTGGATATTAGCCAGAAAAATTTAAAATTATATCTACATAATATAATACTCGTTTAATATAATCATTTAACACCTATATTGAATTTGCCTGAATATATGCAATCGTCTTATATATAGAATTTTTTTTTTTTTTTTATTGCATTTCTCTGTCACATAAATAGGGACAGGAAATTCCACAGCCTTTCCTGTGCAGGCGAGGCTGTACATGTCGTAAGGAGGGAAAACTCTTACGACGTGTGTGTGATTCGAATCCACACTCCCTCAGTATTTACAGCGTATTTTATACACTCTTACCCACTAGGCCACCGAGGCCCCTATATAGAATTAAAATGAAGCCTTTAGCCTATTTATTCTATTCCTTTTCAAACAGAACTATATTCAAGTTTTTAATGTATATTAAATTAGCATTATTATCCGATGTTGCACGAAAAAATATCATAATAAAAGAAAATCTCTCAAAATAAAATAAATATACAAAATTTTATATTGACAATATAACAAATATTTCATTCCATCTAAATTGTAAATAAATTAAAATTTTAACTTCAATCCAAACTTAATCTCAATTCCAAACTCAAACGAAATTATTTAATAGTTTTTTTTTACTTTTATTTTGTCAAGAAAAATACTTTTTTATAAATTTCGAAGTTTTTGTAATTAATGCAAATATAAATGAAAAATTAATCTGTCGCATCACATCAAAATTAATTTATTTTGACAAAAAAAAAATATTGTGCAAAAGATAAAAGTCAGCTGATCAAAGCGTTTAGTTCAAAAACTAAACAAAATCTTTAAAAGAGTGATGGGACGAAACAAGCTAACTTTTGGAAATGTGACAGTCTAATTAACCTACATTTATTTTCAAGGTGCAAACAATGTGATAATAACATATTTCTATGTTACAAACGGATCATTGGTTTTTACAGGAATCACAATATAAAAAAAACAAACAATTTTCCTACTTTATATAGATCTCAATTTTTAATTTTTTAATTCAATTATATTAATATTAAAAATATTTTTTTTATTTTTAGTTTATTTTTTTTTTTTTTGTTTACACATTTTATGTGTGTATTTCAAATCCTTAACATAAATTTAGCATCCTTTTCTTGAAAAGAAAACGAAAAACTAATCAGGACCTATTCCACTTTTTTTTTGATTGGGCTACGGTTTGTATTATTTTAAAAAAAAAATAATCAAAAAATCACCCACGCATTTAATGAAATATACCGTTATGAAATAAATTAATTTAATTTTTAATTGAAAATTTTGTTTTCTCAATTTTATTTTTATGATTCTCTTTTTTATTTTCTGTTTCTTTTTAGGACATTTCCAAAAAAAATTTTGAAAAAATGTGCTTATTAATTTCACTCTATCCGTCCCTCTGTTTACTAGAAGTTTTGTAAACATCATTAAAGATAGAAAAAAAAAATTTTAACTGTGGGTAAGTCTCATCAAAAAATTAATGTTATAGACCAACTTTTTCATGTAGCCACATTAGAGACCTGCAGCCTCTCAAACTTTGAAAAAGACCTATTTTTAAATGCGTATATCTTATGTTCTGCTTAACATTTTTCCAATCTGAAAAAATTGGAAGTATTTAAATTTAACGTAATGTGAAAACCAAATTTTGCATGATTTTTCTACTTTCATAACTTCAGCAGACTTTTAGATAGGGAACTTAAACATCTTAATATATTTGTACGTGTGGTTTTTTTAGTTATACAAGGTTTTGCACTAACAGCCTTTCAAAAGTGCAAAAAACTCCTATTTTCACATTTTTTCTTATTATATGAAATCTTAAAATTTTTGTGCAAGCCACAATTCTAAACAATTTGTATTATCTTTTGCAAATGTGCGCTTTTTCAAACAATTGGTTTACATTCTGCCTTGTTTTCGTTTTCTTTTGGTCCATATCCATATTCCATTATTCTTTACTGTTATTTCTTTAAAATTATATTTTTGCTAAATCACGTTCATTTTGTTTATTTTTACTTAGCCCTTTTCTTCTTCCTTTTCTTTAAAACAAAAATAAAAAAAAAATTCAATTAAAATAAATTTCTTTTCCGTTTTTAAGATTTTCTTTTTTCGTAACTGAAAAGTTCTATCAAATATCCTATCAAATATAACGGAAACAAAAAAAATACTATTACTATAATATTATAACTGTAAAATAAATTTATTTAATCAATATTGTTTCATATTAAAACTTATATTCATAACATTGAATGTGTTTATGTGCGTTTTCTCTGTAAAAGGATTTTGGAAATATGAAAAAGGATTCGATGGCCATGAAAAAACTAGAAAATGTATATACTATCTACAATATAATAAACGTAACAACGGTAATGTTAGATTATTTGTGGTCGTGGATGTTTTAAAATTGAAGTAGAAATTATTTATATTTAATTAGCAAAAAAAAAAAAAAAATTATACAATTAGGGCATTTAATGAACCGAAAATGGCAACTGTAATAATTGTAACATCTTTAGTAATTCTTAAAAATTATTTGTAGTAGGTTTGGCTATAAAAAATTTATGTTCCATATTTTTGATATTTTATCAATGTTCTTGAAATATGTACTGTATAATTTTAAGTAAATATGGCCATGTGGTTGAAATAAAAGAGTTAATTCCAAAGAATCAATTAATTACTTGTGAAACATATAATAATTTAAAATTTCAATTTATTAAAATTCTGAAAATATCTAATTACTTTAATTCATATTACAGTAGTGTAAATTTTTTTTCAAATTAAGGAAAAACAAATTTTTTTTAATATCATTTACTTAGGTTTTACAAAAACTGTATTTTAAGTCTACGTATAAACAGAGATTATTTAAAATATTCAAGATTTCTGATTAACACAAACAACTTCAAGGTTGGAAATAAAAAAAAAAATTTTAAAAATCTGCAAAGAGATGAACATCGATTTAGATCGCATCATCACATAACGGTAATTTATGACATCATCATTCCGGATATATATGCCATTAAGACCGATGTCGCCATCTAGTGGCCGAGAAATGCATTACAAAATTTTCTTAACATTTTGCATTATTTTACTTAAATCGTTATATTTTTCTTCTACGACAATATACAGTATACACAAGACAGTATACAAGAAGAGATTTTCTACAATATTGTAGAGCATAATACTCTCTTTAATATGTATCTTGTTTCATTTTAATCGGTGCTATCGTTTCTAAGATATTGTACCTCAAATTCCAAGATGGTATAATTCTTCATAATTCTCGGCCTTATTAAAATTTGTTTGTGATACGAACATCACAATAACGAACAATCCTATTCCACTTAATCTGTTCTCTAGAATTCGCGAAAATTACATATACAACGTCCAAAGATTCAACTATGAACACAAACAAATTTGTTCACAATTTTCCTGTTAATTTGAAGTTAATTTTCATTCCGTAAATCTTAATTTGCCTTGACCAAGCAGTGCACTAGTACTAAAGGTTATATAACCCATTGTTTGGTAAAAAAAAATCTACGTGCTGTTGAACTCTTAGAGACTAATACAAGACTTGTACTACTTTCAATCTTCTATCGAGTTTTTCGACGATCCCCACCAAAACTCCTAAAAAAAATGTCACAAACATGTTCCAAAAAATTGATTATTATTTAAGAATATTGATGGTACGGCTGTCAAAACTTTTATAAAATTATTACTATGAAAAAGAAATTAGATTTCAACAAATTATTTCAATTTAATTCTACTCATATTCAAATTATATGAAAACTCCTTGATGCTAAAAATTTAAAAAAGAATTATATTGTAATAAAATTTTCTAAGAAAATTTTTAAAATACGATTTGAGAACAGGATTTTTATTTTCTTTTACCTATTTAATGTCTTGCTCTCGTTTCTTTATTTAAGAATTAGAACAGCACTTAGAAATTTAAGAAAATATGGTAATATTAGAATTGCTAAGTAGAAAAAAAAAAAAAACTATTCAAATTAAAAGTACCTATATTCACTTTTCTTAATTATTTAAAATTTTAATTAGAATTCTTCTAAAAATAAAAAAAAAAATAAAAACTTTTTAATCTCTTGAAAATGTTAATTACTCTTAAAAATTCAAAAAAAAATGAATCATAAGAAAGGACACGCTTCCAAAAACTTTTACAATGTCACAAATTAAAATATAAAAAAAAAATTCATAAATAATTTCATAATTTTCTTTTTACTTTTCTTTTCCCAAAAATGTTCCGTTTCCTAAAAATATGCAAATTTTCTGTACATTATAAATATGTATGACTAATTTTAGTACTTATGGTCTTTGGTGACCGAGTGGTTAAGTATATACATAGATGAAAGAGTCAAATTCTGCATAATGTCGTAGGCATTTCTAATTGGTAGGAAAAACTATTTTAGTTTAACTGAAAAGAAAATTCCCCTTCGAGATCATTAACGTAAATAATATAATAATACACATGAACATATAAACAAAAATAAATTTATATTATTGGATTTTAAGTAACAGTATAAGGTTATACTAATACTATAAAAATAATTTATGTAATATTAGTTCAACAATATAGTATTACACCTTCTATATTATTACAGCTATAATGCCCTTAGTAACCGTGGGACTTAGAAAATGGAACATTATAATATGTATTGTGAAATATTATTATAAATTCTACCTAAAACTTATAGTAGAAGTATGAATGAAACTATATCAGGAAGTTTATGATTATAAGTTATAATAGTAATTCATAAAACCCCAAAAGTGATGCTTATCGACTTATAATCATAACCTTCGAATTAGTTTTTTTTACAAATTTTTTGAATTCAGCTTTTATAAAAAACTGATTTTAATAAAAAAAATTGTAGTCGTCCCTGTTCTGATGAAAAAGATTTTGAATTTTAAGTTTCCACACAGTATAAATTAAATCAATAATGCTTCAAACCATTTGTAAATCTACAAAATAAAAACTGAAAACTGTTTCAGAAACTATCACTTAGTATTTATTTTATTTAATATTTCTTTTAAAATTTTGTAAAAGCTGGAATTAGTTAAAAAGTAAAATGAAATAAATATTGACTGCAGTTTAATTAAGACTCAAAAAATTTAATAAAATTTTAAATTTTCTGATACCCTTTCACCTCATATTTTAATTTTTGTTTTTAAATATCTAAAGAATAACAAACAAATCTGAAGTATAAAGTTTTTTTACCATATTTTTTTTTTGTAAATCTGAATTTTTTATTTTAATCAATCGCTTTCATTTGTTAAAAGAAATTAAAAAAAAAAAACTGTGATACAAAAAAAATAAAAACTTTAAATCCGAGTGCAGACAAAGAATTTGAAAGTATTATGAAAAGTTTTTCACAAAAATAAAATGAAATGCGATTAATTAAAGAAAACTTAATAAAAGTTAAATTTTTATTTTTTATTTTTTTGAATTGTATGAGTGTTGAAAAAAAATATTTAAATCTTTTAAGTTTGATTTTAATTGTTATTTAATTGACTTTTATAATTCTTTTCATTATTATCTGTTTTTATTGAAACAAAAGTATGATTCATAGTTGTATTTAAAATCTAACAATATGTACAATATAATAAACGAAATTGCAGAATAATTAAAAAAAAAACAAAAATATATATAATATTATATCAACAGCGAGTTGATTGTTATTAAAGTTTATTAGTAAACTTATATTTGTATAGTACAATCTAAGAATTTACAGGTCAATAAATTATTTAAACATCTTATAATGGCGTTTAGCACTTCTAACAGGACTATTTTATATTTTATTAAAACTCTTAATTTTTATTGTAGTGACCCATTTGCCGTAGTAAGGTAATGATAGTTTATCAATGGTCTAGTAGTTACCCCGCCTCAGCCTTTTAATCGAAAAAATATATTAGGTTCAAATCCACAATAGATCATAAGTAATAGTAGTAAATAGTTTATACTTTAATAGTGTATATTCTAATATAAAATATGTAAAGAAATAGTTCTTGTATGATAATTTTGCTGAATTCTGCCATTTTTAAGATACCGAATAAATAGAAAGGGGATAAAAAGTGTATCATTCATCCAGACATTTAGAAAAATGGGTGTAGTAGCGCTATAAATTGTTAACGGTAAGAAGCGCAACAGTTTCCTACAAATCATGTCGTCGATTTTTTTTAATTTACATATTTTATTTGTAAATAATATACAATTTCCAAATTTTATCCCAATATAATATCCATAAATAAAAGATGTTAATAAAAGATCCTGTGAAATTAAAATAAAATGAAAACAAAAAAAATACTATGAAAATTTATTTTGAATACCCGAAAAATAAAAATAATTTACAATTTATGGTGTTAGCTTATATTCTCTATTCAATTAATGCACAGGACAGGAACCCTAAAAACATTTTTTATTTTTGTTTTTTTGTTTTAATCCTATATTTTGTTTTCATTTTTATTTACTTTGGTTTATTTTTTATTCATGTTATCCTTGTCCCATTCGAGCACCGTATTTTATATCATAAAGCAAAAAAAAAAAGAAATCATATTTTTACCAGATTTAATACAATAAGATTTAAATTAATTTTTTAAATTCTTTTTTTCTTCTTTTTTAGGACAAGTGAATGAAAAGAAAAATCAGAAAAAAATAATGTCAGGCATAATCAACAAAATAACAACTATAAAGTCAAAGGTAAAGCAGCGAAAAATGTTTGCTATAAAATTTTATAATCAAACAAATAAAATTAACTTTTACTAAGAAAATTTTTGAAACATTATAGAACGACTAATTGGCTACTAAATAAAGGACTATTAATAGATCAACCGCTACAGGCGTTATTTAAAGAAATTAAAAAATTATTGATCAAAATCGTTAAAAAAGGCAACATAACTCACAATTTGTAAGCAAACTAGAAAGAAAAAAGTCTTTTAAAAGAATAAAATATCCCCTTTTATTAAATCTTGAAAAATATTGAAATATTTTTTTTTTTTTGACTTGCTACCATACGTCATTTTTATTTTATCTCTAAAAATTTTCTTTGAATTTTCATTTTTGTTATATCTTATTTAATATTTAAAATATTTTCGTTTCGTCTTCCCTCTATTCGTTTAAGGCATTTTGAAGATTTTCAATTAAAAAATAAAGTTTAAATTGATTACATATTTTGTTTTTTGGTACTGTTTTGAGTACTTTTTTTTTGTAATTAAATATCTGTCAAAAACACGCTAAATAAAACATTGCCTATTATTATTGCGTGGATATTTTTCTTTTTGATATTATGACTTTGTATTATTTTAAAGTGTCTATAATAAAAATTTCGAATATTGTAGGTTTTTTTATTTTTAAAAATAAAAAACAAAAACTTTCACAAAATAAAAAGAGAACAGAAAATACATGAAAAAAAAAAATTGTTCATAATGAAAAAACATGAAAGTTAATTAAAACAATTTTTATTGTTTTTTTTTTTTTTTTTTTTATTAAACATGACAAATAAAAATATCTGTGATGAATTATGAAAAATTTTCTTTTTCTTTTTTACTGTTTTCTTGTATTTTTAATAATTTTTTTTTATCATTTAATTGGATTTCACGTTTCTTTATCATTTGTCATCGTTATTTTGTTACCAATAAAGAACAACGGTCATTATAAATTTTTTTTAATAGGACAGAAAAATAAGGATAAGTAACTTTAATTGATATATATTTTCTTAATCCCTTTGATCATAAAGGTTATGTTAAAAGCAGTTGTCAAATTTGAGACTCACTAAATAATCATTAAAATATCGGAAAATTAAAAATCAGTCAATATATAAAAAAATATTAAATACTGTATTATTTAATTAGAAGAATATTACGAGTATTTCTCAGAATACGATATAATTCCCAAATAAATCGCATTTGTTCAAAATATTTCTTTATTTATTATTATAATGTATTTTTCATTTCATCTCTTTTATTATTAATTATAAATTAAATTTTTATCCTTCCAAAAAAAAACAAAAATCTGAAACAAAAACTTCAAATCCTTTTTCCCAAAAACCGAATATGCAACAATAACCAACTAATGATCTGAAATAATTAAATCTTATATTCAGAACAAAAAAAAAAGGAAAAATTATAAAAAAAAAAGTAAATTGAAGTAAAAAAAATCTTAATAAAAATTTAAATCAATGTTCATCACACCAAATTTAAATTTATCATAGGTCATTAAAATGGAATATACATAATGTGAAATATCACTAAAAACGACATATCCTAATATATCTTTGAGATATATTTTGATATTCTTATTTATATATATATACTTATATATGTATATATATATATATATAATACAAAAAAGTATAATAAATTATTATAGTCTGACCAAAAAAAAAAAAAAAATTAAAGAAAAAAATTTTCTTACCGCAAAAAAGACAAGAAATAACAAATTAAACGTAAAATCTTTATAATCCTCAAAACTCAACAAACACAAAAAAAAAAAAAAAAAATAAAACTAAATAAACCATACGAAAAAATCATGATTAAAAAAAAAATATAATCAAAACATATTATATTATATCGGTGTTATAATAATAGTATTATCACTGAATTACAAACATTTTAATCTATCATAATACAGACATTACAATATAAGAAAAAAAAAAAACCCTACTGATATGCAATAATATCGTTGTATAAATATATTGACAAAAAAATTCTGTGAGATTAAGCAAATAGCATTTAAATGTCTTTACTTTTGTGCTTCCAATGATTAAACAGGTAACATAGTATTAAATAAAGTATTGTTTGGTTAAATCCAGAACAGGTCGCACACAATTTTAATTGGAAAACAAATTACTGAATAACTGATAATTCCCTTTGTTCCTATAATAAATAACTAAATAAATAAAGTCTATTTCAAACCTTCACTGCAAGCCTTAACTTTTGAAAAATTTTAATTATAAATTAATTTCAGACAACACAAATAATATCAGAAAATTGTAACAATTTATTTAAACTCATAAATTGATGTAATTTTTAGATCTGTAACAATTGTCTTTTTTAATATCCATCTTGAGAACAAATCAGATTTAAGGCAATATAGTTATCCAGATTCTTTTTAATATTTAGCCAAATACATATAAAAAAAAAAATTAAGTACAATATATTGAAATTGACAAAGAGACACGATTCACTAAAATAATATCTTATAGTATCAATTAATCTTTTATTATCAAATGATACGTTGATTCTGCTATACAGAGGCAACTCCAAAACAGAAAACTATTAAGAATTATTAAAATTTTTTCATTCTTCGGAAATTTTACGGAAATTTCTCAAAAGCGGTTCTTGATAAATGATCCTTTTTATATTTAAAGCTCGTTACCGTTTTAATTTTTTAATTAGCTTAGTTTATTATGGCCATATTGATGGCCAATGCGGCATCTTTAAAATCATTAAATCATTATTAAGCAAATTTTCAATTTTACCAAAAACACAAAAATTATAAAAATTGAAATGAAAAAATATAACAAAAAATAAATATAAAAGATTACTTCTGAACTTTTCAATGTATATTGTTTTTTTCTTCTGTTAAATATTTCTTCGGGTTTTTTTTTTTTTTTTTGAAGGAAAAGAAAAAAAACAGGATTTTTATACATATAAAACTGACAGGATAATAACATTTTTATCTATAATTGTAATTGATGATCACCTTTATAATAGATCTATACATATATATATATATATGTATATACAGATATATACAATTTACAGTTCTGATTACAGTTCATACTAGCGTGATACAAGTATACGCAAAATCCAACATTTATCTCTTAAATAGTTGGATACATGGTGTGTCAGAATCATTGGCTGTCTGTGAAAATCATTTATACTAGTTACCATTTTTTTTTTGTATTTTTTTTTTATTTTTCTTTTTGTAGTTAAATTCAAATCTTTATAAACAAAAATTTTCTTTTTTTTTAAAAGAAAAATCTGGATAAAAAAAAAATAAAAAATTTAGTATAATGGTAATTATAACAGTATTTTATAATAAATATTATGGTATCAACGCTGTTTTATCGATTTAAATACCATATAAAAAGTAACAAAAAAAAAAAAATCATTTTTTTCTTTTCACTAGAAAAAATCCAATAGTACAGAATTAATGCAAAATCATTATGGTTAATTTCATGACGAAAATCAAATAATGTTTAAATGATTTTGAGTTTTTTAAAAGACCTTTTTTGTTCCATAAAATTTGGAATTGCCTTTTTGTTAGAAAATAATTATAAAACATTTTTTTATATTTTGACATCAAATTTTGTTTTTCTCATTTTAAGTTTTTCAGGTTTCAGGTGGAATTTAAATTTTCATTTATAACAGTTAATTTGAATTTTTAATTACAAGAAATATGCAATTGAAACTTAAAAAATCAAAATCATGCAATTTAAAATTTACTAAGAAATGGGAATCTATTTAATAAAAATATGATCTAAAACTATTTGAGTACATATAGGAGTTGTTCAACCATATAGGAGCTGTTCATCCAAGCGGAGGAAGGATTATTATAACTTTGTAACCGGTAGAATTACAAAAAAAAAAACAGATTCGACTTTTTTAATGTTAAAAAAACTAACGTTGTAGAATTTTTATAAACAGTCGGATGGACTAACAGCTATCAAGTTAATCAAGCCCATTTTTCTAGCAATTTTAAAAAAATTATTGAATTTTGGAACATAATTAACATTAAAACATTATTTTAGCATTTCCTTTTATTCTAATATTTTAGTGACGAAAAGTTAAAAGTAAGTATTTTTATACCTTAATAATGTTAATATAAAATAAATTCATAATTTCAATTCATTTCATAATACTTTTTTTTTTTTTGGAAGCATAGGACTTTGGAAGCATAAGACTTTGCAAGCATAGGACTTCACAAAGCCACGTCATCTGATTTTGTTTTGTTCTATCGGTTTTTTAATTTCTTTCTCGATAATTCTTCTCCGCATATTTTTAAATCAGTTTACATTTTTTTCCTGTGGATTCCACTCTAATGCTTGTTTACCATAATGGAGTCTCTTCTTAGTATATTATATTACCTATACATTTATACTTTCTTCTTCTAATTGGCATGCGAAGAGTTTCTTGTTGCGTTATTAGCAACAATTCTACAAAATGTGTCGTATTGTATGCGGAAACATGCAGTTTCTTTATATGATATTCTTTTAGTAGTCTGGTTTCATTACCATATAATAAAATTGAATATAGGAGTCAAATATTTTGATTTTTGAAGTCGTGGCTATTTGGAAGCTTCCTTTACCAGAATTAATTGTTTTATTATATCTTGTTATATTTTTTCCCAGGTAATTGAAGGTTTAGACATCTTCTATCGGTTTGCTTACAATTGTGATGCTTCCTATTTTGTTTGTATTTATTCTCATCAATTTTATTTTGATCATATTTATTTCAAGCCCTACTTCAGCTGCACATTATTTCGTTCTGATTATTTAATTTTTTAGGTTCTGATGAGTGAGTGCAAGTAGGCATATATCATCTATATCATCTTAGTTCCTCAGCTCGCTTAAAAGTTGTCAATTGATAACTCTGGAAATGTTTTTGATATTAGCTTTAAATTTAATTTCAGAAAATGTCGTAATCATTCAAGTAATATAAAATTTATTTTAAAACAATGACTGGATTAGATCAATTTCAGACTGTATATGGTCTGCCAATAAAAAACCAATTCTCACAATAAAATATGAATAGAAACGTGTATAAAATTAATTATAAAAGTATTAGGATTAAATTTTTGTAATCCTAATGATAAAGCTTTAGAAACTTTTAAATGAAATATAATTAAATTCAAAATTCTTGAAAAGTCTATAAGTAATATTATACTTCTAACTTTTTTTTTTTTTTTAATATATAACCAAGGTTTATAGCAAAAATTATATTCAAAACAAAAACTTCTTAATTGTTATGTCATTTCTTACATATTCTTATAATTTTAAACTTTCTTCAAGTATCATAACGTTAATGTTTTTTTCATATCAGAGTTTTAAAAATCAAAACCTTGTTTTATTTTTTTCCACTGATTAACTTTTCATTAAATTTTAACTGATAAGTACAAAAAAAAGAACAAATTTTTAAATTTATCGCGAAATTTTTGTTAAAAAAAACGAAAATTTTCTTATTATTTTTCTTTCTAATAAATTTACTCCTTTTTTGAAAAGAAAAATAAAAAAAAAACTGTTTAAAAGTTTACCTTAAAAATAAGATTATGTTAATTGTTATTATTTTCTTCTTGTTTGTTGTGATTTTAAAAGGTTTAGAAAGTTAAAAAAAAAAATAAAAAATTCTAACAAAAATTTTTCCTTTGAAATTTTGGTATCTGATTTCAAAGGTTGTCATTGAAATGAAATTTATAAGAAAAGTTTATTTTGCTCTTAGAAAAGCAACTGAAAAATTTTAACATAGATAATTAATAAAAAATTAATGGAAAATAAAATAAAAATTATTTTTATTTATTTAATTTAAACTGAAACATTAAAAAAACTGATGGTAAAAAACAAAGAAAAGAACATTTTTAAATCTTTTTTGATTATTACAATACCTGAGAATACCTATAATCTTTATGGTAACAAAAAAAACATTTTTACTGATATTTTAGCGTAAACTGGAGCATTATTTATAATTATTATTTAACCCTTAAGTGGTGACATTTAGAGGACATTTACTGACACTTAAATACTGACAAGAGTATGTACGATTAAATCAATTTTAAAGTGGAATACAACCAAAAATTGACACTTCTATTATATATTTTATATTTTCAAACCATCGTTTCTAGTTCATTTTGATTAAAAATAATATTTCAAATTATTCTAGGTTTTAGACTTAAACTTTAAACTTACTACATTGACAGTGACAGTGGCAAATAACTCAATTAAAGGTATAATCTAACTAGGATAATAAACAAACAAGTGTCAGTAATTATGAATTAATTTTGCAATTTTTTTTTTAATTTAGTGGCTGTGCTTATCTTGCCGAATATGAAATTTCTAATGATACGAGTTAATGTAATTTAGTCAATTTTAGTCAATTTTAAAAAATATAAGTTCAAAGTTTTTAAAAAAGTTTCCCTTTTAGTATTTTAACCAACTTCACCTTCTTCTATTGCAAAAATATTAAAAGTTTAATTAAAACCATTCATCCCTCCTTTATTTTTTTTTTATTACAATTGCACAGACCATTTAAAAATGAGACATTTTTCGCCTTTTTAATAGTTTCTACTTATTTTTTAAATCAAAACATTCAATATCATATAAAAAATGTTTTTAATCTATGTACTATTATAATATTTATGCTTAATAAAACATCTACTTGTCAATTTTTTTATTGGAAAAAAGAAATACATAAACATATTACATACATATCCATTTACAATTAAATATCCTTAAATTGTTCATTTAAATTTCAAAATAAATTGAAAAATGATTAAAACATATTCAATTTTTTTAAAGGAAAAGCGTCGAATGTTGCCTTTAACATTTACTCTTCATTAACCAGCCTGAATAATTGCATATTTATTTATCGATTCAATAAATATTTATGCAATAAAAAAAAAAAATACAATAAAAATTTGCATACATTTTTGGCAGTGCTAATGATCCTTCAAAATCTTTAAACAAAAATAAAATAAAAGATTTAAAAAAAATACCAATCCCAAAATCTACAATTTTTATTTATCTTTTAGCTTAAAGTTCTGTTATTATAATCATTTCTGGTTACGTGATTTATTATTATTTCGGACATCGCTTTTTTAATAATAAAAGAAAAACTAAATAAATATTTTGCAATTAAATATTGCTGCAAATTTTTATTTATTTATTTATTTTTTTTTTTTTTTGAGAAAGAATTTAATTTTTTACTGCTGGGGAATCTTCTTTGACTTTTCTCAACATTCTGTGCATCATTTCATGCTCTGATCTCAGTGATTTTCTTAAGTTTTATTTAATTTTTTTTTTTTTGACTGTATGTAAGTAAATATTAATGAATTAACAATTATTATTTAGTTTATAGGATAAACAGGACTTAAAGAATTCCAAAGTATTCACCTGACATTAAGGTTGGTTAGTGTGAGTGGCTGGCCACCGCCGCTCCTGGCAGTGACCCCAATTAGGCGTTAGCACCGCTTTGCTACCACTTCCGTGACCACAAGGCTTATAATAGGGCTATATTAGTTTAATTTTATATCCATTTCGTTGCGTTAAGAAACCTTACCATTTCTGCACGTTGCTTAACCGCTAGATCACTAAGATCGTTGAATTTATGGCTACCCAGAATTGCTATTCTGGCCCTCGCCAGCGCTGGGCGCTTACAGATGAAGTGTGTAATGGATTCTTTCTCATTCTGTTCACCACAGCTGCGGCATGATGAATTGAATGGGATACCTATTCTGGCCGCATGTTCACTAATTGGCCAGTGGCCCGTGAACACACCTACTGTTCTGGCAATGTTCCGTCGGGATAGCTTCAATAGATTTTCGGTTCTTTTTTTATCATACGATGTCCAGACTTTCCTGGCTGTACAATATGTGCCTAGTTCATTCCACCTTCTATTTGCTAAGAACAAAAAGTGGAGGAAGATATCTCTCTTAACGCTGACATTAAGGTACTCCGAAAAATTAAAAAAACTCATCGCGTTTAAGAACGATAATAAATTAACAATTAATTTTGGAGAGTTATTTGGGAAGAAAAAGCTTTTTAATAAGAACTGACACCACTTTTTATTTACATGACCAACAAAATTTTCCATTCTAAAATAATTAGAAAAGAAAATGTTTGTAAATAAAATTATTGCATACTTATAGGATGTTGTTTTTTAAATGTTTAAGTTTATAAAGACTTCTGACGTACATTTTTTTTTAAGAAGTAAAACACAAACATGAATGTCAATTCAATCAACAATAAAAATAATATTTGTATTTTTTTTTTTGGGATTTTATTTTAATAAAAAAATTGTTAAATTAACATTGATTTTTAAATCAACATTGGCAAATTTTTTTTTTATATTCAACGTAGTACATACCCCTTGTACCCTTTGTACTTTAATTTCTTTTCACATAATATAATATGTAAGATAGGTATCAGAAAAATATCAGACTTGATTATTGAATGAATTTAAAATTTAACTATTAAATTACCATTAATAAAAAACCTTTAACTTGATTACTTTACCGAGTATGTTTATTGGAGCAGCGATTTCTTCTGACAAAATTAAAATTCAGAATCCGAGTTAAGAAGAAAATTGTATACATTAAAGGATCATATTTTTTTTTTTAAATATATTTAATTAAAATATCAAATTGCCATTACCAAATAATTGTTCGGTTTATTTTATTATAAAGAAAAAAATTTCAATATAAGGGAAATATAAGGATAATATGGGAAAATATTTTGTAAGGTATGACGAAACTAAGCAAATAAAAACAGAAGAAGTGCAATTTCAACTTTCAGGGTAATATTATAATAAGTATTTTGTTCTTTAATCTAAAATTCTATAAAATTCATTCAATTGCAGAGACTATATTATCAGTTAGAGTTATCATTTAATTGTTAATTTGTTTTCTTAGTAATCTAATTTTGTTTATGGCTAAATAGGTTTTAAATTTGTAGCCAAAAAATTAAAAAAAAATGTTCGCGCTTCTTAACATATTTTATTATGATTTTCCTTGGGTATCATTTTCATAACATTTAAAATTTTGAAAATCTCATATTCAAATTATCATATCATATTAAATCATATTCAAACAACAAATCTGCTATAATCTAAGAAGTCATCAAAATGAATCCTTAAAATGTTTACTTTATATTGAAATATTTATGTACTTAATATTGTTTCTTTATAAACTTTTATTAAAAAGCTAAATTAAAGCTGAGCTTGAAATTCAATAATATAACTTTTGCAAATTAAAATTCATAATCATTTTAATATCCACAAAGACTCAGAAAAATTGGTCGTAAAAAGATCGGTCGTTGGTTGTCTGCGTGGCCAAGACCCTAAAAAACATTCAGAATATTATTACCCAACATTTTGCTAGTTTCGACTTTTCTACCTCCTGTTTCAACTTCAGAATATTCACAAAGTCGCAGAAAAAGAGGTACAACTATATCAATTATCGATTTAATTTCATAGATAGTAATAAACATTGTTTTATATGAAACATGGTATATTCCAATTAGCAATCATTCGTTAAAACACAAAATCTGTGTTTAGGTAAATTGTTAAGCAAGAAATTGGGGAATAATAACCCAATCTTAAGGGCTTTCTTATTAAATTATGAGTATACAAAAAATATAATTAAGAGGATCTAATTTGATATAACAAAATTAAGATTTCAACAATACTCATAATAATTATGATCAACACCAAAAATATAAAAATATACGTTTTTTACTTTAACTGAAGACATTTTTATTTTATGTGAAGGCATTTTTACTTTAAATGAAAATTATTTACTTATAACAAGTATTACTGAAATAAAGATTCTTCATTTAAAATTAAAATATCTTCATTTAAAATAAAAAATATTCACTTAAAGTAAAAAGTTCAAATAAATTAAAAAATATTCATTTAAAGTAAAAAAGTCCTCAGTTAAAGTAAAAAAAAGTATATTACAACTAAATAATCAATAATCACAATATACACCAGCAGTCCCATTTACTAAAAGGTTTTTTTGCCCAAAAGGATGTTCGAAAATGTGTCCTTTTATTGTGAAATAGCATTTTGCTAAAAAATCATTTTTTTTAACTTGTTTTATTCCAAGTGATTTTATGACAACAAATTATGAAACAAATTATTTTAAAGATAATTTAAAATTTAGAAAATTTGAAAATATTTGCATAAAATAAATATTTGCATTGGTTGGAAAGAATTAACAGGTATTGATTTAAGTGTTTGTTAGCATTTTCTTTTTTTTTTTTAATTAAAGCCAATAATTATTATTGAACTGAGAGCAGATATTTTATTTTATATAAAATTTTCATTGTAGTCTTCTTTAATTTTTTTTTTTTTTTGAGAATGCAAATAAATAAACTTTTATTTTAAATTTATTTTATATTGTGTTAATATTTTTTAATTGCTTCAAATTGATCTATCATTTATTAATTTTTCTGACGAGATAATTTTGAAAAAAATTGCAAAAACAAAAAAATTGGAATTCTACTAGTAATTTTTATTGAAATTTGATTTTAATTAAATGAAAATGAAAAATTTTTGTGCGTTACCTTAAACAAATTTGAATAGTCATCTCAGTTGCAGAACTCGTAAAAATTGGAAATTTTTTACATCTAATAAAACTTCTTTCCTCTTAAATTTGACACCTGCAGCTCTTAAACATACGGAAGTAGAAATTTTTTTTAAGGATTTTTATACTTATTCTCAAAGACCTTCGACTGTTTCAAATGTTTCTTCCCAAAATGTGAAGGTTCTAACTAAAAGGATTCGACTAAAAGATATGTAGGAATGAAAATTTTGCATATTCCTAGTTTGACATCTAAGACGATTGTGCCATGTCCGTCCGTCCGTCCGTCCGTCAGCACGCTAACTCAAAAACTAAGAAAGCTAGAATCTTGCAATTTACACAAAATATTCTAGGAGTAATTTGTAGGTTCCCAGTTTTTTTTGGTTGAGTTCCGACGAAAACTTCGGGTAGCTCTCGAACACCTAACTTTTAGATCCCAACATTTTTTTTGAAATAAAGCTTTGAAATTTTAACTGCTGATAGATCTCACAAAAATATTAATTTTATTTTTAATAACGTTTTTTTGTAGCCCCACCCGTTACGGAGCTACAGCTCGCCAAAGGTTCAAAAAAGCTCTATATTTAAATTGTTATACAACAAGTTGTATAAAGTATATCTTCATTTTGAAAACGGCAAACGATTACTGCTTTTATTAGCTTTAAAAGTATATATACCATAAATACATAGTTGTGGCATACGGTGTCTTAATTTACCGTTATGCGAAACCAAAATTTTGCAAAATCCTTTAACCCTTCTATCTTCTAAACGGTTTAAGTTGGAAACTTGAAATTTTGATAGAAGTTAGATCTTTGAAAATAAGTATAGGTCATTTCAGAATTTTTTTTGTATCACCCCCCGTTTAGGAGCTGTAAGTAGTCAAAAACTGAAAATTTCCTATTTTTAAACACCTGTTAACATATTTTTGAAATAATACACAAAAATTAAAGCTTCAACATTATACTCTTACTAGAAAATCCCCTGTGCAATTGCACAAATTCTATAGATTCAAAAACATTTACGTTATTATACTGACTCCCTTAATAAACTACCTAAAAATTTCATTTTTACATCAGCACCATTAAAAAAAACGTTGAAATCACTTACTTACTTGTAATAGAAAAAAAACATAAAACAAATCTAAACACATAAAATTAAAAATGTTAGGTACAGTTTATTGATTTATTCTCGCCGTTTTTTCGTGGCGATAATTTTTGATAGTTTTTATAATTATTGAGAAAAAATGGTCCAAGCTAAAAACACATTCAGGGTAAAAGTTCGTGCCGATATCTCAAAAATTGTTTGAAACACATGTATAAAGTGCACAATAAAAACCGGCGAAAAACCAACCAACACCAACCGCTACGACATTTATTTTTTGTTACATTTAAAACACTCCCAATAATCGAAATAATTTTAATACTTGTTAAAATTTTACTCTCTATTTTTCTTTAGTTTTAAAAAAAAAATTTTATGTCGATGAAAAACAGTTGTTTTAGCCGCGAAATTACTTCAATTACCAAAACTACTTTCAAGTCTTTTGCGTTTATTTTTTTTTTGCTTGAAAAAAATTAGCTGAATTTATTTTATTTAAATGTACTTTGGAAGAGGTCTTTGGTATATTTAATAAAAGATTCATGTCTCTGATAATGTAATTTCATAAATTTTCGTGGTCTTTTTTTTGTGACGGTCGTTTTCGACATCTTTTTAATTTAATGGTCTAATAATAAATTAGTACAAAATTATGAATCTATTGTGAGAGAAGGCTTCTAAAATGATATTTTCTATGTTATTTTTTCTTTTTTTTTTAAGAAAAATTTCCATTTCTATAATATTTAGTAAGTTTCTGATTTCTGTTATGAAATATAATTAGCTAAGTCTGCCGAATTTTATATTAATAAAAAAAATTCAAATATTTTATGTTATATCAAAAATTCAGCTTAAAAAATCAAAATTCTAACCTAAATAAACAAAACTACTATAAAGTCTGTTGCGAAGCTTTTACCAGCTTTTATAATAGTGAAAACATAATCAAGAATTAAATCGGCCTATTATTTTTTTCTTATATATATGAGGCTTACTATAAACTTTGCTCTTTTCACTTTCAGACGTTTTAATTTTATTTAGAGTACCTATTTTGATTTTTTTTTTTAAAACAAAGATTGAAAACGCCAACAGAAGATTATTAATTTATTTTTAATTTACCGCTGCGACCAGTTCATAATGAATGTGGCGGTCAAATTTAAAAATTTAAAATTTGCTGAATTTATTTTTATTGAAAATGTGTGTTTAAGTATGTACTTTTCCTTTTTTGACTGTACTCATTTTTAATGAACGGATTGTGTCTCTGATAATACTTCTAGTGGAAAATTTGGTCTTTGGTAATAATATTTACTAAATTTATTCTAGTTTTCAATGTTAAAACAATTATAAATTATCCTCAAAAATAGATATAAGAAAATGCAAAAAAAAATTTAAAACATATGAAAATTTAACAAAAAAAAATATTGTATTTTTATATGTTAATTAATATTTTGAAAATAAACCCGTTTTTGTAGTAACTTTTTTTTAGGTTAAATTAGAATGTGAATTATTAAATAAAAGTTAAATAAAAAAAAAAAAAAAAAAAAATTTTTTTCTTATAAATATAAGGCTTACTATAAACTTTGCTCTTTTCACTTTCAGGTCTTTTAATTTTATTAAGAGTATTTTTATTTTTTTCAAAACAAAGAGTCATTTGAAAACTGCGACCAGTTCATAATGGATGTGGCGGTCAAATTTAAAAATTAAAAATTTGCTTTAAATTTTGTGTCGAAAGTACTTTTTAAAAAGTAAACATTTGTGTCTCTGATAAGGCTTTAGTCGAAGATTTATGTCTCTGATAATAAAATTTTAAATTATTAAATAAATATATAGAAATATCATCATTGCCAGTTTAGTTTACATTCAGTGTGAGTGGTTTATTATAGAAATAAAAAAATTTTTTTTTTACATGTTGGCAAGGTCTTATCATTATATTGTGTACATTATCAGAAATTCAATCATTAATTTCAGGTATTATAATCTGATCTGATTAATAAATCTTATTTTTTTCCATGGCTAACAATATTATTAATGGTCTAGTACAAAATTATGAATCTTTTGTGAGAGAAGGCTTCTAAAATGATATTTTCTGTTATTTTTTTCTTTTTTTTTTAAGAAAAATATCTGTTTCTATAATATTTAGTAAGTTTCTGACTTTTGTTATGAAATATAATTATTTAAGTCAGTCGAATTTTACATTAATAAAAAAATTTCGAATATTTTATGTTATACCAGTTCTACCGAAAATTTAGCTTAAAAATCTAAATTTCAACCTAAATAAACAAAACTATTTTAAAGTACGTTACGAAGCTTTTACCAGCTTTTATACTAATGAAAACAAAATCAAGAATAAAATCGGCCTATTATTTTTTTCTTATAAATATGAGGTTTACTATAAACTTTGCTCACTCTCACTTTTTCACTTTCAGGCGTTTTAATTTTATTAAGAGTACCTATTTTTATTTTTTTTTTTTCCAAAACAAAGATTGAAAATGCCAACAGAAGATTAATAATTTATTTTTAATTTACCGCTGCGACCAGTTCATAATGGACGTAGCGGTCAAATTTAAAAATTAAAAATTTGCTGAATTTATTTTGATTGAAAATGTGTTTTTAAGTATGTACTTTTCCTTTTTTGACTGTACTCACTTTTAATGAAGGGTTTGTGTCTCTGATAATACTTCTAGCGGAAAACTTGGTCACTAATAATATTTACTAAATTTATTTATATATTTAATGAACGGTTTGTGTCTCTTGATAATACTTTGAGTCAAAAATTTGTGTCTCTGGTAATAAAATTTTAAATTATTAAATAAATATACAAAAATATCATCATTGCCAGTTTAGTTTACATTCAGTGTGAATGTTTTATTATAGATATAAAATATATTTTTTTACATGTTGGCAAGGTCTCGCCAACATCTTGTGTATTATATTATAGATTTCTGTTAACAACTTTTTTTAATAATATAGGGTTACTTTATAATTGACGAAAGTGTTACTTGATTTTTTCAAATTTTCTAACAAATTTCTTTAACGAATTTTTAGCACATTTCCAAAAAAAATTTGAAAAAATGTGCTTATTACTTTCACTCTGTCCGTCCGTCCGTCCGTCTGTTTACAAAACTTCTACACCGTTAAAGATAGAGAAAAAAAATTTTAACCATGGGTAGGTCTCATAAAAAAAATAATTTTGTGGAACAACTTTTTCATGTAGCCCCTCCCATTACGGAGCTACACCCCCTCAAACTTTGAAAAAGTCCTATTTTTAAATGCATATATCTTATATTCTGCTTAAGATTTTTTCAATCTGAAAACGTCATTCGACAGGTATTTCTTTTAGCTTTGTAAATTAATATCAAAATTATACAATTCTTTTAAATTTAGTATTTAAATTTACCGTTATGTGAAAACCAAATTTTGCATGATTTTTCTACTTTCATAACTCCGGCACGCTTCTAGATAGAAGCTTGAAATTTTGAGGCAAGAAAGAACTTTTAGAATTAGTATAAGTTTGCTCAGAAAATTTTTTTGAACCACCCCCTGTTTATGAGCTACTAGGGCTTAAAAATTGAAAATTTGCTATTTTTAAACACCTGTAACTTAGGCATCTGTACAAATTTTTCTTCGGCAAGACATGAAAGTAAAAGGTTCAATAATATATTTTTACGTGTGTTAACGACTTCTCTTAGTTATATAGGATTCCGGAATTACGGCCTTTCAAAATTTCAAAAATGTCCTATTTTCACATTTTTCTTATTATGTGAAATTTTCAAATTTTTGTGTAAGTCACACTATCACAGTTCGTATAAGTCAACACTAAACAGTTCGTATTGAGTTTTGGGAATGTGCGCTTTTAAAAACCGTTGGTTTACATTCTACCTTGTTTGCATTTTGGTTTACTCGATAATTTGAAATTGTTGAGGATATAGTGCGTAGTACAAAAAAGTGTAAATAAATAAAAAACATAACGGTTGCTTGAAGAATTTTTATTTATATGATATTGACATACATACATACTTATATAATATCATGTTTATTTACATATCGTATATGTCACTGATGAATGAATGATAAGAGATAGATGTACATTATATAGCGCCGTATTTACATACATATATGTATTTTATTGTACTTATAAGAAATTATTCTATGAATGGAAATATTTTTAAAGAAATATTGCAATGTATGGCGATATACTTATAACAATATAAATATTAATATAATTATATTAAGTATTAATATAATATAATTTTTAAAATTATATTTACTGTTTTGTACTTAGTAAATTTAATATACATTTACCGCTTAGTATTAAATAGTACTATAGAATATTTGAAAAAGTTTTGGATTGATAATCGTTATGTGGAAGGTTAAAATCTGCTTTTGAAGAATGTATAAACATATAGTTTGAATATATGTACAACCCATAGTTCTAGGAATTATAAAATTCACCCAAATTATTTTAAAATACTAAAATATTAAAAAAATAATATTGTAAGCAGTGTGACAGGCTGTGAACATACTAACGGTTCGTACGGGTATCTAAGAGTTGACAAAGGCAACTGTATTCTTCCTCGTTTTTTATAAAAATATATATTAAAATTATATCTTTTATAATTGTTTCAAATTATGTATTTTAGGACTGGACTTGTATTAAAATTAATCTTCTTTTTCAAAGAAAAGATTAGATTCAAAAGAAAAGATTTTCAAAAGTGCTGTTTAGGGCTCTAGAACCTATATAAAATATTTTTTATAAAATTTTTTAAAACTTTTTTAAAGTATAATAATATAAAAATTTTTATACATACGAGTATAATAAATTCATATTGTCTTTTTGGAATCCTTTACATACTCATGATTTAAAATAAGAATTTATTTATATTATGTATTTAGAAAATTTTTAAATCCTTTTAAAGATTTAAATTTTAATTTGTTATATTACACTGAATAAAGAATAAAAAAATTGTTTTGCGTATTAAATTTGTGAATCAGATTTTTGTTTGATAAATTATACAAGTATAAATAAAAGAAAAACCAAAGGAAATTTTTTTATTTTTTTTTTATTGAAAATTTTAATCAAATTTTACCGAAGACAAAATTTGATACCTATACCCTTTGTTTGTGTAACCTTATAAACATTCAAAAGAGATCCTATTTTACTTTGTTTTTTTTTTCTTTTTAAAGAAAACAAAAAGTGTTAATAAAATTTTTATAAAAGATTAAATCCCAAAAGATTTACTAGAAAAACAAGAAAATATATTATAAAACAACCATTAAATAAATTTGCTATCTCTTTCTTTATGTTCAGATCAAAAATTTTCAAAATTTTTGTCCTTAAGAATTTCTTGAAACTTATTAGCTATGTTTAACAGTATCAATTTTTTATTATTATTTTTATTAGAACGATAACAAATTGGAATGTATAACAACGTTAACTGATATATTATTTACTTCAGTATTCTAAAGGTATCTCCTTTATATATCATTTAAAAGATCTTTCAAAATAAAAAATAAAATTTCATGATTTAATTTTTGAATCTCTTTGGATACCTAATCTAAAAAAAAAAAAAGATCATTTACTCCTACACTATCTTTAATTCTAAATATACAAAAAAACGAGGAAGAGTGCAGTAGAGTAGAGTGTGTCAACCCTGGGATACCCGTATGAACGTAATATATCCTATTTCTATAAAACTTGATCATCTTTTAAAAACATTCAGATGTTTTAGTACCGAACTACAGAGATATATTTTTGTAAATTGTGGAGTTGTATCACAGCTACCCGAATCTATTGCGCCTAGCTTCATTAGGCAAGAAACCTGAACCGGCTTCTTTAAATCAATCAAATTTTACAATAGTTTTTGGCATGTTAACTCGACACTTTTTCACTAAATTTCAGATAGCTAGCTTTTAATAGACACTGAGTTATTTTCATTTAAAAACAGAAGTTGTATAGCAAATACCCGAACCTGTCATACCATCACAACCAAATTTTACAGAAGTTGTTGCCATAAAACTTGATCAACACTTGCAATATTTCAGATACCTAGCTTGAATAGACACTGAGTTATTTCCATTTAAAGAAAGAAGTTGTATGGTAGCTACTCGAACGCGGCGGCCAAAAATGGTGGATTTAAATAGCAAAACTAACAATTTTTCATAAGTAACGTAAAAAAAATTTCAGCCTCCTAGCTCCTTTATTTTTTGAGTTATCGTGCGGACGGACACTGAGTTATTTTCATTTAAACGAAGAAGTTGTATGGCAGCTACCCGAACCCGTCGCACCACACAACCAAATTTTACAGAAGTTGTTGCCATAAAACTTGATCATCATTTGCAAAATTTCAGAAACCTACCTTGAATAGATACTGATAGTTATTTATATATAAAGAAAGAAGTTGTATGGCAGCTACTCGAACCCTCCGACCGAAAATGTTGAATTTAAATAGCAAAACTAACAATTTTTCATAAGTAACGTAAAAAAAATTTCAGCCTCCTGGCTCCTAAATTTTTTGAGTTATCGTGTGGACGGACGGACGGACGTACATGGCTTAATCGACTCAGAATTCGATTCTGAGCCGATCCATACCTTTGGCACTATATCTAGCTCGACTCCTTTAAGGTGTCACAAACGTAATGGCAAATTTATTATACCCTTGAACATATTTCATACAGGTATAAAAAAACAAAAAGAAAAATTAAATAAATGTAGTGAGTAAGCTAAAATAGTATTTTGTTTTCTTTAATATTGACATTTTTGTCAAAGATTACATATTTTAAAAGTAAGCTAAAATAATTTATATACAATTGATTTTATTTAAGATATCATTCGTCTAACTATATTATCATCCAAGAAACTAGATAAAGATCTTTTATGTTTAGATCTTCTAAGTTTCTATACTTAAAGAAAAATATTTAACTTCTTTATTATTATACAAAAAATATTATTCAAATCTGTTATAAACGTTACAACCGCATACATTACAATCGTCTACATACATAGGGGCAGCTAGAAGTAATCGTGAAGGCTATACTTTCAATATTAATATTCAAAAAAAAAAAACAAACCAAGGCAGAATTAAAACCAACAGTTTTAAAAGATTTATTCCAAAAGACAATAAAAACAGTTTAAAATACGGTGACTTACATCCAAATTTGTAATTTACTTTATAATTTTATATATAAGAAAAAAAGTGAAAAATATAGTGAGACTTTCTCCGATTTTAAGGAAGCTGATGTTTAACTCATGAGTTAAATTATAATTTTGAAGCTATAATTTGTGCGTCTTATTTTAAAAAAAAATGTACAGGTACAGGTGCACAAGTTACAGGTGTCCAAAAATAGTAAAATCTCAAGTTTTGTCCAGTAATAGATGTTAAACAGAGAGAGGTAAAAAAAAAACCATTCTGAGGTGCTTGCGCTGCTTGTGCAAGATTTTCCTTCAAAATTTAAGTGTTGCTAAATTATTAAGCGCAAAATATTTCAAAAGAACGGTAAATATAGATACTAAAATTATAAAATTGAATAATATTGATAATGATTTATAAAGGTAAAAAAAAAAATCCTATCGTTAGATAGTTTTTAATTAAAAACGAGGAAGAATACAGTTGCCTTTGTCAACTCTTAGATACCCGTACGAACCGTTAGTATGTTCACAGCCTGTCACTCTGCTCACAATATTATTTTTTTAATATTTTAGTATTTTAAAATAATTTGGGTGAATTTTATAATTTCTAGAATTATGGATTCTACATATATTCAAACTATATGTTTATATGTACATTCTTCAAAAGCAGATTCTAACCTTTCACATAACGATTATCAATCCAAAACTTTTTCAAATATTCTATACTACCATTTAATACTAAGCGGTAAATGTATATTAAATTTACTTAGTACAAAATAGTAAATATAATTTTAAATATTATATTATATTATATTTAAATATTCCATTGACAGAATAATTTCTTATAAGTACAATAAAATACATATATGTATGTAAATACGGCGCTATATAATATACATATATACTCTTATCATTCATTCACTAGTGACATATACGATATGTAAATAAACATGATATTATATAAGTATGTATATATATTAATATCATATAAATAAAAATTCTTCAAGCAACCGTTATGTTGTTTATTTATTTTTTGTACTACGCATTATATCCTCAACAATTTCAAATTATCGAGTAAAACAAAATGGAAAAAATTCGTTTTAAAGAAATTTGTTAGAAAATTTGAAAAAATCAAGTAACACTTTCGTCAATTATAAAGTAACCCTACATTATTAAAAAAAGTTGTTAACAGAAATAAGAATATAATGTTGAAGCTTTAATTTTTATGTATTACTTTAAAAAAATTTTAACAGGTGTTCAAGTTACAGGTGTTTAAAAATAGGAAATTTTCAGTTTTTGACCCCTTACAGCTCTTAAACGGGGGGTGATACAAAAAAAATTTCTGAAATGACTCATACTTATTTTTAAAGATCTAACTTCTGTCAAAATTGCAAGTTTCCAACTTAAACCGTTTAGAAGATAGAAGGGTTGAAGGATTTTGCAAAATTTGAGTTTCACATAACGGTAAATTAAGACACCGTATGCCACAAATATATATTTATTGTATATATACTTTTAAAGCTAAGAAAAGTAGTAATCGTTTGGAGTTTTCAAAATGAAGATATACCTTATACAACTTGTGCTATAACAATTTAAATATAGAGCTTTTTTGAACCTTTGGGGAGCTGTAGCTCCGTAACGGGTGGGGCTACAAAAAAAAGTTATTAGAAATAAAATTAATATTTTTGTGAGATCTATCAGTGGTTAAAATTTCATAGCTCTATTGCAAAACAAATGTCGGGATCTAAAAGTTAGGTGTTCGAGTGCTACCCTAAGGCTTGGTCCTTGGTTTTTGAGTTAGCGTGCTGACGGACGGACGGACGGACGGACGGACGGACGGACATGGCTCAAAAGTCTTAGAATTTTTTTCTGATCCGATCCATACCTTTGAAGGTATATCTAGCTCGCTTATTTCGAGGTGTTACAAACGGAGGAGTAATTTTATTATACCCGATCCTATCGTACGGGTATAAAAAATAATAAGTAGAAGCTAAGATATACCTACACTTAAAATAAATAGAGCTTTTACAAATTTTGAGGGGTTCTAATTTCATTATGGGTAGGGTTATATAAAAAAGTTGTTCTTAAAACAAAAAGTTTCTTAAAGAACCTATATACATTGTTAAAATTTCATTGTTCTATCTTAAACCGTGTAGAAGTTTTGTAAACAGACTGAGACATGGACAAAGTAAAACTAAATTTTTTTCTGTAATCTTGTAAAATTCAAAACAAATATAACATCCATACACCACGGAGTGATAGAAAGGATATTTTTATACCCGTACGATAGGATCGGGTATAATAAAATTACTCCTCCGTTTGTAACACCTCGAAATAAGCGAGCTAGATATACCTTCAAAGGTATGGATCGGATCAGAAAAAAATTCTAAGACTTTTGAGCCATGTCCGTCCGTCCGTCCGTCCGTCCGTCAGCACGCTAACTCAAAAACTAAGAAAGCTAGAATCTTGAAATTTACACAAAATATTTTGGGAGTAATTTGTAGATTCTCTATTTTTTTTGGTTGAGTTTGGACCAAGCCTTAGGGTAGCTCTCGAACACCTAACTTTCAGATCCCCACATTTTTTTTGCAATAGAGCTATGCAATTTTAACCACTGATAGATCTCACAAAAATATTAATTTTATTTCTAATAACTTTTTTTTGTAGCCCCATCCGTTACGGAGCTACAGCTCCCCAAAGGTTCAAAAAAGCTCTATATTTAAATTGTTATAGCACAAGTTGTATAAGGTATATCTTCATTTTGAAAACGCCAAACGATTACTACTTTTATTAGCTTTAAAAGTATATATACAATAAATATATATTTGTGGCATACGGTGTCTTAATTTACCGTTATGCGAAACTAAAATTTTGCAAAATTCTTTAACCCTTCTATCTTCTAAACGGTTTAAGTTGGAAACTTGAAATTTTGACAGAAGTTAGATCTTTGAAAATAAGTATGAGTCATTTCAGAAATTTTTTTTGTATCACCCCCCGTTTAGGAGCTGTAAGGAGTCAAAAACTGAAAATTTCCTATTTTTAAACACCTGTAACTTGAACACCTGTTAGAATTTTTTTGAAGTAATACACAAAAAATTAAAGCTCCAACATTATATTTTTATTTCTGTTAACAACTTTTTTTAATAATAAAGGGTTACTTTATAATTGACGAAAGTGTTACTTGATTTTTTCAAATTTTCTAACAAATTTCTTCAACAAATTTTTTGCATTTGTTTTATTCGATAATTTGAAATTGTTGAGGATATAATGCGTAGTACATAAAAATGTAAATAAATATACAACATAACGGTTGCTTGAAGAATTTTTATTTATATGATATTGATATACGTACATACTTATATAATATCATGTTTATTTACATATTGTATATGTCACCAGTGAATGAATGATAAGAGTATATATGTATATTATATAGCGCCGTATTTACATACATATATGTATTTTATTGTACTTATAAGAAATTATTCTGTCAATGGAATATTTAAGTATAATATAATATAATATTTAAAATTATATTTACTATTTTGTACTAAGTAAATTTAATATACATTTACCGCTTAGTATTAAATGGTACTATAGAATATTTGAAAAAGTTTTGGATTGATAATCGTTATGAGAAATGTACATATAAACATATAGTTTGAATATATGTACAACCCATAGTTCTAGAAATTATAAAATTCACCCAAATTATTTTAAAATACTAAAATATTAAAAAAATAATATTGTGAGCAGAGTGACAGGCTGTTAACATACTAACGGTTCGTACGGGTATCTAAGAGTTGACAAAGGCAACTGTATTCTTCCTCGTTTTCTATGTAATCTATATTTCTATGTTCTATGTAATTGTATAACTTCATATTTTTTTATTTAATCTTATACCAATTTAAACCACATCCCTATATTTAAAGTTATATTAATAATTGTTTTATTTTTTTTTATTTCGGCGGTATTCTTTAAGAAACCTTTATTTATGCAGCTTGTAGATCAATCTGAAACTAATAAAAATCATATTTTTTTTAATTTTAAAACTCTTTTCAAATGTCTGTCTTCAATTTAAATGCCAAATTAATATGACTTAAACATTTTTACTGAATCTTAATCAGTTTTTAAAGCCTTTTTTAATGAATTGATTGAAAACCGATATGTATCTATATATAAATCTAACGGTATATATAATTATATAGAATTAATACCTTTCTCTATATAACTCTGATATATTATACAGGCAGGTATTAATTCTATTAACCAGAAAATATACTCAAAAATTAAATTTTAAACAAAATATACATAACATGTATTATGTAAAATACAAAAATAGATATTCATTCACATATTTTCTGAAATTTAAAACAAATACCGATAAAAAATAAATTATGCAATAAAATAGTGAGAGAGGGAACGAAAAAATAAAAGAAAGCTGAATAAATTTATACTCAAACTTTTTATATATTATTCTACATTTTATGCATGTATTCTTGATACAGCTTTCCCCAGGTAGATCAATTTTTTGTTTTCTTTTTATTTATTTTAAAACAGTAAAATTTTGATAAGATAAATAAAATAAATTCTAAGAAAATGGAGAATATAACAAAATAAATTTTTGAATATACATAATCAGCAGGGTGTTTAAAAAATATCTATTACATTTTATAATATTATGTTCCTATTTAATGTCATTTATCATTTATTTATCATAGCTTTAAAAAGATTTAATATAAATGAATTTATGAATTATGATGCTATTCTAACCTAAGCAAGGATTATCATTTTTAACGGTAAATCTATCTTCATCTAAGAATCGTTTTTTTTTTAATAAAAACTTGACAGTGAATATTTTCAATTTAAAAAATATTTCAATTTTTAAATTGAAAACTGCCAAATTGAAAAATTTAATGAAAAGTGTGGTTCAATTTTATAGTGAAAAAAGTTTAAAGATATTATGAAACAATACTATCCAGTTGAAAAGTAATTCTACTGAAAAGGGGATTGCCTTCAATAATTAAATTATACAGTAAGGTGTTATACACTACTGTATGTTGTAACTGTTGTAACGGCTATTATCACTGTTAGCAAAATAATAATAATAGTCGGATTCATTATGTTCCTTACAGTCCCACTCTCAATTCAATATTTCTGCATCCTATTATCCTATCCTTTCCTATCCCTACTCCCTAGACAATATAATGCATTAGCAGGTATACGTTTCATCCTATTATATTGACTAAAGGAGGTGGTGGGTTTAGTCAGTAAGAATCTGATACTACCAAGGGGAAATTCTTGGTGTCTTTAGAAGATTCCCACCTCCCTTAGAAAAAAAAAAATTGTTTACATATTAGCAGCGATCTCATTGTATATTCTAAATAGATTAAAAAATTTTATATTCTAATTTTGTGGTACCACTCTTTAGAATCTCTAGAAATTACATAAAAATCTCTAGAAAATATATATAATACTATGATATGCTATATGATATACTATATATATATGTTTTTATGAGAATCTATAAAAATTCAAAAATCAAAATTTACTTTAAGATATTTAATTTACCTGTATGTACAAAGTTATTGTTATTCCTAATGTTATTATAAAACAACATTTTTAATATTGGTTTTATAGATACTAAAAAAGAAATTAATCTTTTATACTATAATTAAACAATAATCTCGTAAATTTTCATTTTATATTTATGCTTAACGTGGCATTAGTTATCTGTTAAAATAAAATTATATCTATGGGTTGCAATGTATGTCTTTTTATACACAATTTAATTCAGTATTAAGTTCTGAGAATAAAAGATATTCATATGTGTTTTTTAGAAACTAGTAAATTATTTTTTTTTTTTTTACTCTGTTTATTTTTATTGGCATCCTTCGATCAGATAGGATATATATACTAAATTTATATTAAAACTAAACCGTAACGAAAGTAAGACAAAAATTTTATCTTTAAAACAAGATCAGAAGAGTTTTAAATGAAATTAGTCAACAAAATATCCTTGAAAATATGTTTTTTTTTTTTTTTATATTTCAAAAAGTTTAAAAGTTATATTATTCTAAGAAGAAAACATGAATTTTCTTATATAGTACGGATTTATTTATCTATATCTATGTATCTGAAGATATTTTTACCGTTTAATATGTAACATACTATATATAATGAGCAAAACCATTGTTTTGATTTTATTATTTTAATAATAATACAAGGACATCAATTATTCATGAAAATAATAAAATAAAAATAAATATAACAATTTATAAATAATTAATTTGTTTAAAAATAACTACATTATTTATGATCCAGCTAATGGTATTTTGGTTAAAACACTGACCTTTCATTCGAATTTCGAAATACCACATGTTTCTACTGTATATCGCTGACTTTTATAGTACGATATTAAAAACTACCTCAGCACCTTAGCACAGCGATCTAGAACCATGGTTTCCAAACAAAAATTGTAAAGTTCGCCAAACAAAATTTGCAAAGATACTCGATGTAATTATATGACACTCACTTTTATATTAAGGGCTTATAAACGTTTTCAGCTTCCAAGTAGGGTGACCTGGAATCATGATCCTCAAACAAAAGATGTATAGCTCACCAAAATATTTTCAATGATACACTAATAGATGGTGCACAAATAAAAATATTTGCGATTGATATAGTCTTATCCATTAGCATCTGTTAAGTAACTAACGGTTTAGTGAAACTAATAAATCCAAAAACTGAAGTTTAAATGAATAATAAATGATTTAGTGGAAGCTCTATTCTCTATATAAGAATCCAAAGAAAAAAAAGAACTGTATTATATGTTACATCTGACAATTCTTTAAAGATTTTTAAAAATACAAAAATTAAACTAAAATAATAAACCCTTTTTTTTAATTTACTACGTTTATTTTTAAAATTCAATCAGTAAAGTAAATTTTAATTCATATTTTCTTTTGAATTCCCAAATTTTTAATTTTAAAGAAAAATTATTTTTATCTGTCAAATATAAATAATTGTCATTTTGTTATTTCTGTTCTTAATCTAAAAATAATATAAAATGTTTATATTTTCTAAAACTTTTAAATTTTATTTTATTTTATATGAAAATTTCTTTTTTGTTTATGAAAATGTGCGATTTTATTATGATTTTATTATATATGTATGTATATATCGGTATAATTATATTTAGTCATGTAAACTGTCAATTTTATGAAATAAAATGTCAATCAAAATTATTATTTCGTGATTTTAAAATCTATTTTACTTTATTCATTTTAAATATACATATTTGAAACTTTAAGACTTCTAAATTTATACAATAGATTGTTTTTTTTTTTTGTCCCGTATCAAAACTGAATTTAAAAATTAAATTTAATCTCATCCATTTGAATGAGGTTGTGTTAACATTTGGACAAAAATTTTTAATTAAATTAATTTTTTTAATAGAAATAATTACAATATCCACAGTTTGACAATATAATATTAAAAATGGATTAAGTCTTCTTGAATAACAATATTTGTACATGTCAATTAAAGGAATTTTATCATATAAAAAGAGGTAACCTTTTCTAAAAGGTTACGGGTGAACATTGTATGAAATTTGCATATAAAAGGTATATTAATGCATTTGAATTTATTAAGGCGGTTATTCTGAAATAAAGTATTATAGTTTCATTAATGTAAGACAATCAGGACCAAGACAATTCTTTAGCTTCGGATGAGAATATTAGGTAGCATTTCTCGACAAACATTAAAGAAAACATTAAGATCTATTTGAAATCTCTTGCATGGCAATATATCTTCCACAAATTAAAATTTATGGGTTGTGTACGAATGCCCGTATCTCAAAAACTCGTTTTATCAAAATCTAATCTAAATCTAAAATCCCTCCAATTATTATTAGTCGATTAAAATTAAAAATTACAATTTCTAATTTTTTTCTATACATTTCAAACAAAAAGAGATTTACCGAGATTTTAAATAACAAGATTTGGATAAAATAAGATTTTGTTAAAGCTAAATTTAAGGAAACGAGATTTCGATATAACGAAAGATACGAGCTTTCGTAACATGGTGTTTCTTTTTTTAAATTCGATATTTTTTAATATTAATTTATATAAGGGACGTCGTGGCTCAAGCGATGCCTATCATATGTTCCTTATCTAGTTACCTAGCAAACTCCCTCCAAAAATTATAATTTGTTTATAGCTTTTTTTGTCTTCCAAATTCGATTAAATTTTTTGGTTTTATAGTATGAATTTATCTATGGGAAGTCGCGGGTTAGTTATGTCTATTATAAGTTTTTTCTTCAGTAAATATTCTTATATTATTTTTAATTTATTGTCTTATAATATAAAATAAATTGTATAAATTAAAAATGAAAATTAAAAAAAAAATATTTTAGGAAGCAGAAATTTTAAAAAAGAGATTTTTTTTCTAGACAAAAAAAAATGTAAAATTCAAACATAAACTAATTATGAATAGAAGAAATAATTATGTATTTCTTATAATGATTTCTTTGAATAAAAATAAATTTGAAAATATTAAATAATCATAGGATAAATATAAAAATATTATGCCAATATGTCCAAAAATTCCTTTTATTTTTAGAGCAAGCAACAGTGATGAAGTTTCAAGAAGATTTCACGATTAATGACAGCCACAGTACTAAATACTTATTAAATACTTATTAACAGCCACAGTACTTATTAAATTACTTTAACCAAAAAAAAAAACAAAACTTCCCAGTAAACTTTAACTATTAAGTCTTTATTAAGCAGATTTAAAATGAAGTGGTAAGAGGCTCTGAATATTTATATAAAGTAATGAGTAATGTTCCTTTAAACATGGAAAAATATTCTTTTAATATGAGTTTTATTAATATCAATATTGTGATTATAATTTTTTTTTTTTTTGGTATTGGGGCTAAACCAGTTTAGATCCTCGCTTTTTTATCCTTGTACAGATTAATCATAAAGTAAGCTTTCAACTTCAAAGTACTTATTTATTATATCTAACTGATAAACATTATAAATTGACTTAATATTTCAATTCAAAAAGTTGTACTCTTCGGGCCATTTTTTCACCCCTAATTTTTCTTAAAATTTTATAACATCTTATTATTTCCTTTAAATTTAAATTTTAAAAATTATAAAGCTTTGGAATGATAAATAAAAATAAAATTTTACATTATCAGTTATTTGCATAAAATGTAATAATCCTAAGAAAAAACGTCATAAATGTCTACATAAAAAACGATGAATTTTATTTTACTCTTGGGGATAAATTTTCTATTCCTTTTTCCTACACATTTTCTTTTTATTTAAAGAAAAAAAAAATATTTTTTATATTTTGACAGTTGAAATTTTCATGATTAACGCATAGACAAGAAAAAAAAAATGTTTTGCATTTTCGTTATAGAACAGCGATGAACGTTCATCGTTATAACGAAAATGAAAAACCAACAATAAATACTAAAATTAAATTTAATTTGAAAAAAAACAAGAGAGTATTTCAAATTATAGGGTGATCAATAATTATTTTTTGCTAAAACTTGATATAAAACGAAATTTAGATGCTGTGAGGAGCATCAATTTTACAATTAAAGTCGTTTTAATAAAAATCATCAGTGATGTGCGTAGCAATTAAGTTGATTTTTTTTTTTTTTTTCAAAATGGTGGACTTTCAGAGTGAATTAAATTTTTTTCAAGGACATTTTTTGTTTATATTGATTTAATAATCTTATTCCAAAGAATTTTAAATTTGTTTGTGAATAGTTTGTTAAAGGACTTACAAGGACTTCTCATTTTCGTAATAACGATGACTTACGTTTGACTAGGATTTTTCTTTGGTTGAAGAAATTAAAACCAATTAAATTAAGTTGATTCTCGCGACATCACCTTTCATTTCAAAATTATTTTCAAAAATTTATAAACCTAAAATAAAACTAGAATTAATAATCGATTACAGTAATTTTTTCGCCTTAATAAGTTTTTTTTTTTGTACTTTGGACAGGATGATCTCAAAATTACTAGTAATTCTGAAATGCTAAAATAAAGTTAATATATCTTATCAAATGCATTACAAACATATTATATTCATCTTATCCGTCCTTATTTTAAATCGCGAATCTTTTTTCTTTTGTATTTTTTATTTTTTTTTTTTTTGTTCTTTTTTTGATTTTGAAAATTGAGAGACACTTCAAGGCCTCTTAAATATTAAATATTACCATACATATACTGTATGAAATTTCCCATATGATTGCTATATCCTTTTTTTTAAAACAACAAAATAGAACCTACAACGTGTTTATGTATTGTTATTGTTCTTTAAGGAAGTTTAAAAGAAAAAATTTATAATGATCCAAGGATGTTTAACAAAAAAAACATATTTAATGATGATATGATATGATTATGATGATATGATATATGAATATGATTATTGTTGAAAAATTTTTAATTTTATTTTAATCAAGTTGGTTGAAGCGATTTTCTACAATTAATTTGAAACCTAATTTATTGGTTTTATTTCTCTGTGGATAAAAAAAAATTTTTAAAAAAAATTTAAATAATTTTACAGTGTATACAGTATTATCCTTGTTAAAAATATTTGATTAAGGTTTTTGTTTATTCTAGTAGGCTTCAAAACAAATAATCTATATTTTAGAACTGGGTTTATGCTATTTTTAGTTCAGATTTCTGATTTATTTTAATAATTTAAATTTAGGTTGTCATCATATCCGTACGAAAGAAAATCTAAGGTTATAATAAATATTGCATTATGTTTCTGAAACCTTAAAGGAGAGAGACAAGATATACTAAGGCGTATTATATTATTGCTGAGAATTGAATCCTGACTCTAATTAGCCAAATAAGTATTTCCCTCCCCACAATAAATCAAAATATAATATAACTGGGAGTCTACAATCTTTACCATATTATCTTTGTAAAATTGTTATTTTCGCAAAATTCAGCAAGTTCAACTGGCGGGTTGAAATACTGCTATGCAACTTCTTTTTTTTTATATGAAAATAATTAAGTGTCTGGGTATTTTAGTGAACTTAGGTATCTAAAATTTTATGAAAAGAAGTTAAGTTTTATGTTAAGACTTCTGTGAAATTTGGTTAATGTAACGCAACAGTTTCGGATTGCTGCGAAATTTTTGTCCTCATATTATGTTGTTACTTAATAAATCTAAACATCTAAAATTTTGTAAAACAAGATTAAATTTGATGGTAACATCATAATCTATATACGTTCGGGTACCTTAGAGTTGACCCAGTCAAACTATACACTCTTTCTCGTTCATAAAAAATGTTTAGTTATGTTATGTTCAGATATTCAATTAACAGATTAGATTAGATTAATATCAGATGAACAACCTAAATTATTACACTGCTCATTGATACAAAAGCTACCAAAGGAAAAGGGAAATCTTTTGATTATAGGAGATATAAAATTTGAAGAAAACAAATGCTAAATGGTAAATCCTTTATTGTTACTATAAAGAACTAAAGTAAAGAATGAATAATAATATTATACGTCATAATTCATTAAATGAAAAATTTCTAAAACTTTACAAACAATAGTTAAAATAGGACTATTGTTTTAAATTCAAATTACAAAACAAATATTATTAATTATTTACTTTCCTTATACTAACATAACAATTTTCTACTTAAATAAACTTAATGTAATTTGTAAACAGTTTACAAAATAAATATCAGATAAAATAAAAAGTTTTATTAAATAATTTTACAAATAGATAGATTTATTTTAATATATGAAATAATTGATTGATTACTAATTAATTATATTGTGATTTTATATATTATTTAGCTAGAAAATTAATATTTGTTTTTATCGATTTTTATTAGGATCGAATATGAATCCATGTTCAAGAATATTGAAAAAATTCCGCAAAGTTCAAAAAAAAGCTTGTGGATAAAAATATACCTGCTTAACACGTAGAAAAAACAAAAGCGTTACAGGTTTTAAATAAATAATACTTATATATATGTTAAAAAAAATAATTAAAAGGCAGTTTATAGTTGGTAAATAAATCACGGTTACCTATCATAATACCTATATGCACGAAGGGTATTGAATTAGGAGAAATTTTATAGTTGATACCAAAAGGGGAGGTTCCAGGATGAAATTGTGCAACAATCAGAAAACCTAAGCATTTTAGGCATGCAGCTAAATCAAAAAATGAACTGGAAGGATCATATTTTTGATATAGCAAAAAGTACTGTAAAATGCTTAGTTTTCCTCTTTAGGTGCAAGACATATTTTTCATTCAAGGACTTTCTTAATGTCTATAAGGCTTATATACGACCCAAGATGGAGTACACTTCCCATATATGGGCTGGCGCCTCACTTACTTCATTGAATTACCTTGATCGAATTCAAAAACGCGACATTCGTCTTATTGGCGACTCCGTTGAGACTGCATGTCTCACTTCTCTTGGCGTTCGTCGTAATATTGGAGCCATTTCTCTTTTTTATTGGTATTTTGGGGGTAATGACACTTGTTCAGTTGTTAAAATCGCTGATGCCACCTCTCAAAACATTCCACCGCACCACTAGAGTGGCCTCAAGTGCTCATACCTACTATGTGGAACTTCCTAAATGGTACTCTACTGGTTATAGCAATCGTTTGTTGTCAGAACTGCAAAAATGTGGAACCTATTACCATCCTCTCAAAAGTTGACGATTTTTTTATTTACAATTTGCACAAATTCAAGACGAATCTTAACAAATTTATGACGCAATTTCCGTCTCATTCCCCTTTATCCGCATTTTTCCCTTCCGTATCCCGTACAATTTAGTCTCAACTACTTTTTAGTACAAAGGAACATATTGCTAGATTGAGATTATCAAATAAAAAAAAAAAATAAGGTTTTAATAAATTGTTTAACGGTATGTGTCAAAAATAATTAAAAAGGATTTTAGAGTTAGTTGCAAAATCAGACCTATACGCTTTTTTCCGAATATTTAGAATGTATATATATGAATATGTAAATGCGAGATTCTCAATTAGGGATTTTACAAAATTCAACCAACCAACTAACTAACTAAATAGTTCGCATTTTATTTATCTGAACTTATATAAATACTTATTAGTATTTTAGAAATGGAATGCTTCTTTTTGAAAATTGATGTACCCTTACTTTTTCCAAATTATAACATACATATATATATATATGTATATATAATAAAATAATTTAATAAAAAAATTATTTTGATTGTTAATTGCGATTTCACCAACAGGCATTAATCCTATATATACTTCTATATTCTAATAAATTTAATATCTTTATTAACTTTCTTTACATTAATTTGTTTTATTACATATTTTTGATACATGATTTCTTTATTACATATCATTTGACACTTTATTCAAGTAACTTTGTAATTGAAACCAAATAAAATTATTTTCATTATACTTTAAAATATAACAAAACAATAGGATATCGTAATCGATCTTTTTATCTCCTTTTATCTAAAAATAAAACGAAAAAGCAATAATTTCAATTCATTTTGCCGTTATCTTTAATTAAACTTTTCTGTTATGTCCTAAATCGAACTAAGAATACAAAATCAGTTTAATTTCAAGTTTTAATCGAAAATAAAACTTGAAAAAAATTGCAAAATTTCATTATTATATTGTTGAACTCTTCAAATATCTTCTCGATGTATGTATGTATGCATGACACATCTTGATAACTTACAATAAAACTTTTAGTTTTTTTTTTTTGTTTATTTAACTACTACTATTAACTTCGTTAAATATATAAAAGAAAATATAACAGTAAAAGAATTAACGAAAATAAAATAAAAGAAATAAATAAAAAGAAAATATTTCTAAAAATAAATTCTTATCAATAAATAAAAGTTATATTAATACAATGAAAAAATCCATGATATTAAATGACATTATATGTATAAATAAATATCATAATTGTTGTCCATGTTTCGCCTACATGACTAATACTTATAATTGTTTATACGTATGAACATGTCTACCTATATATAAAATAAATAGACGCAAGTAAAAAAAAAGAAAATAAGAAGCAAAGCAACCATACATTTTTTAACCATAAGGAAACTCAAGAATTCATTTCAAAGTAATTTATCTTACCCATCAGCTAGATGAGATAATATTACCAGGTATTAACTATCTTGCGTGTGTGTAATATGAATTGTCACATTTCGTCCCTGTACTATACCTGTGTGACGTTGCTGGTTTTTTTTTATTATCAAGATGTGTCATTTTTTAATTTTCAAAAATAATTTTTGTTTAATTTATTTTAAATTTTTTATTTTAATTTTAAATTCAAATGCAAAAATTATTTTATTTTAAATTAAAAAAAAAAAAACACTAATCATCACATTATGTCAAAAAAAAAACTTTTGACGTAAAGGTTGAGGATTAATATTTTTATTTTTCGCCATTTTGAAATATACGAAATGTCAAATCACAAGTTAGGAAAATATTAAGCTAGAGGAGAAGATAGTTGAAAAAAATGTAATTGTATTGTGGAAAATGTTTACGTATTTGTTTCTTACACTATCTATGACTATCTCGTCTGACCGAAATGTTAGCAAAATATAAAACTGATTGAAATTAAGCAAGAGTCTCTATCGAAATTTATAATTTATAAAATAAATCTATAATTATGGAAAGATGAACCTGTATTTGAAAGAAAACAAAATTACAAATAACTCAGAAACCAATGACACAAACACAAGGAAGGAAACTTTATAAATTTAAGTTAATTATATTTTAGATCATATTGATTCCTAAACTTTGAAATTTATCGTTTTGTAAATTATATTATGGTAAGAATTGAAATAGTTTATTGACATTTTCCGTTTTTTTTTTTATTATTATCTATTTAATCCTTATATTGAACTGAATAAGTAGTAAACGAATAGAGCTTGAATTAATTGTGTTTTACTTTTTTGGTGTTTTTTTTTTAATTTTCTAAGGTTTCATACAGAATTGAGTAGTTTGTGATACAATTAAATTTCCCAATTAAAATAATTTATATTTCACATTCATTGAAATTGAAATTAAATATTACAAAATAAAAGTTTTGCAGGGTTTGCGACATTTATGACATTCTTTTGTTTCAAAACAATATCTAAAAGTTGTGGTTCCTGTATAATTGATTTTAAAACATAACTTTTTGTGTTTTCTTGTATAAATTAAAAATAACTTTTAGATTAAAAGAAGTTTTCAATTTTAAAAATTCCTTCCTTTCTATCAAACCGCTTCATTAACTATAAGAATTATTTTCTTAACGCCATTTCAAAAATTAGAAAAAAATCATTCAGGCAAAAAAAAAAACTTTAACATTTTCATGAGTTCCTGTCCATCCAAAAACAAAAATTTACAAAATGAATGACAAAATTTGTTTATACGTCATATTAAATTTACCGATTTAGGTGATGGTGATGAGATTATAATAAACTTACTGTTCTGTTATACTCTATCGTTTTTTTTTCTCTTAATTCTCATTATTATTTCTGGCTCTTGTTTTATTTAATGAGTAGTTCGTGTGCCATCTAATAATAAATAGGGAGAGCCACAAATCAATTTCTTACCTGATTTTAAAGAGAAAAAGAGACATAAAAAGAAAATATTAAATTAAATTGTAGCAAAAAAAAAAAAGAGTAGAAAATTAATAATAAAAAATTTACGTGATAAAAATATTTTAATAATAAAATTAAATACAAAATAAATATTTGTATATATAATAATATATTTTTACACTTAAAATATAATATTAATTCAATATGATAGATATGGTGAGAATTTTTTTTTGTTTTCATGTTTATAAAAAATGTCTTTTGTAATAAATCAAAATTAAAATAATAATAATAAAATGGAAAAGTATAATTTGACACATTTCACAAGAAATAAATATTTATTTTTAGAAATATTTTGTTGTTTTAACACTTAATGTATGAACCTACATACATTTTTACAGATATAAAGAAAACTTTATGAATATTGGATAAGGAACGAAGTTTTCTAACCAAACCCTTCATTAAATAATGAAAGTGGATAAATTCTAACCAAACCCTTAAATAACATAATTAATTTCGAAATATCTATTCTTCGACCAATATCATATTGAAGTATAATTAGCCTTCCCTTTTTTTAATTAGTAGACATAATAATCCTTTCATCTTTTATTCTATATTTTTGAAACATTTGTTGCGTTTTGAACATTTTTCGTCTCTTGTAGGAAAACTTTTGCTTCAGATAATTTGACTGCAATATCGCAACATTATATATAACCATAATAATAATTCAAAATTCTAATAAGTTAAAATAATCAGTAATTTGAATGAACGTTAAAGCCATATTCATGTATTTAAGTAAACAATTTACAGATTTAAGTTATTTCTCTTCCTTCAATTTTTTTTTTTTTGTTTTACTTTAGGAAAAACACAAAAATGTAAAAGACTTGAGAACATAAACACTATAAGTATATTATATCCAAGAAATATACCAACTCAACTCCATATCACCACATCCTAACATCCTTAAAACTTACTTTAAATTATTAAGGAATTTAAGTTGCTTTTTTTTTTCCTACGACCGGTGGCAAATTTTAAAAGTCACCAAGAAGTATTGCACGTGATTCCTTCGGATAGAATTGAACTTTAACAAATTCAAAAGCCGCTCCTTTTAAGCCAAACTTTATAATGGGATCTTAAACACAAATGTATAGTTTAGTTTGTGTAATAAGGATGTGGGAAAGATTCTAGAAAAAAAGAAAATGGGATTGAGAAAAAAATTAATATTATATAGGATGCGTAATTGTAAAAAATTTGGACGAACACTTTGAATCCTCTAATATTAAGTTTGAATTTAAAAACGAAAACTGATTTTTTGCTTCGATTGAAAAGATTCTTTTATTGTTTTAAAGAGTTTAAATCATAATGTTTCATTTATACAAAAGTAAAAATAAAATATTTTTATTTTGTTACTACGGGTTTTCAAAATAAAACTACGCGTTTTCCCTATAAAAATCTGGCAACATTATAAGAAAGTGAATTGAGAATAATATTGAATAAAAATAACACTCACAAAAAGTTGGAGCATAAATGGAACATAATAAAATATATGCCACGATAATTTATTAGTAGATTAAACTGAATATAAATCAGTAATAAAATTGATTGATTTGGATAACTTTTAATAAAAAGATATTGAAAAAAAAATATATGACCGTTAATTACAAATTCAAAAGTTGAAGGATTAATCTTTTTTATTATATGGACCCTTTTCAAAGTACAGCTTTTGAAATCACATCTTTTATTATTCACATAATATGACCAGTAACACATATAAATTGTAAATGCATACATTCATCATTATACTATCATAAATGCTAGTAAATTATTTTAAACAATGACAGAAACATGATAACACACAAAATATTTCATTTCAAAAAAAAAATTTATAATCTTCACATGGATAACGTTTTTCTCATTTAAGGTTTATCAATGCACCTTTCATATTGTTTAAATTTCGTTGAAATTTATTTTTGGAAATCACGCATTCTTTAAATTGAAATTGGATTTTGGAACAAAGAATACGAGTATACATCAAAATTTTAATAAAATGATATTACAAAAAGGAAAGTTCTACAAAACGAAAGAAATAATTTTATCCTTCCATCTAAATTGACCACAAAGAATGGAAAATAAATTGGCTGAAATCTAATTAATATTAACTAAGAAGAAATAATGCAAATATGTATGTATGTATTTCATTCATTCATTAATAACTCAAATTTATGTTATTTGGTTAAATAAAAGTTAAATTTATCCAAATAGGTGTACAATACATGTTAAAAGAGAACATTTAAAATAGAATATTGTTGCTGTTCATTTTAAATTAAAATAATTAATATGCACATTGCATACCTTTAGGATTATTTTTAGGAATTTAAATAATTTCTATTTTGTTAACTATTCAAAGTGAGATTAAAATTTATTACATATACTTTACATATTATTATGTTTAGCAAAATATGTAATTTAATTTATAATTACTTTTAAAATTACATTTAAATTTGTAATTTGATACCTGAAACCTGTATCCTGTATATATTATATAGGTACTTATAATGTAATGAAAATTTACAAAAGTTAAATGCTAATAACATTTTTTAAAATTAATTAGTTTTCATTATCTAAAACTGCATATTTCTTTCATCATATTTATTTTAATTATAAAATTAGGTTTATTATTTACATAATATTAATCTGCAATCACGTAAAAACTTTTATAAATAATGAAAATACTGGTTAAAGTTACATATAGAATTTTAATTACTATAATTTGAAAAAAAAAAAAAGTGTTTCTCCCGCAAAATAAGAGCATTTTCAATAAATAACATTTAATTAAGAAAAACTTAATTTAGTCCTGATTTTATTCAAAATAATTTTTATTTAAGTTTAAACAATTTGAATGATAGATTATCCAAAATGAGAACATGTCCTTAAATGTAGGACAACATGTCCTTAAATGTAGTTGACAACATGTCCTCCAACATGTCCTTAAATGTAGTTGCATCCTTTAAAAATAGTATTGCATATGGTGGTTTATTTATATATTGTTACAAAAAAAATTAGCATCCGACAGTAACACTGTCATATGATGCTACTTTTGCATTTATATCATAAAAGTTCCATCATATGAGTTGTTACCAATTAATTTTGCATTGATGTTACGTTTGAGAATGGAAACTGTTATATGATGTTGTTCTTGTATTTGTTCTCACAAGAATACCATCATTCCATCTCTCGAATAGTGCATACCCAATATAGCTAAGTAATTATATTATAATTACAAAAAATGGTATTAGTAAATTATGTTTAATCACTTAGTGTTGGTAAATTATTATTCTTTTTTTTTTTTTTAATGCATTTCTCTGCCACATAAATTTGAACAGGAAATTACACAGCCTTTCCTGTTCAGACGTGACTGTAAATATCGTTAGTGGGAAAATAACTCTTACGACGTGTATGGGATTCGAACCCACACTCCCTCGGTCTTTGCAGCGTATTTTATACGCTCTTACCCACTAGGCCACCGAGGCCCCTCTGGGTAAATTATGTAACTACTTAAATAAATAATAAGATGAATTTTAATCAGTTCGATCACGACTTTCAAAAGAATTAAAACACATAACTATATAGGAAAAGCTGAAATGAATTTTTAAAAAAAATTGTATCACTCTTGATTATATTAAAATGTTTTTAAAGACAAAAATCTTATTCAATCATTAATTTATTTTATATTTTTAAATTTATTTTTTCTAATACAATCAAAAACCTTTCGTTTACTCTAGATTTTTTATAAGAATGAAATTTTTTAAATCTTTACCAGATGATTGAATTCAGTATAAACTCCCACATATTATTTCAATATAATTTTGAATAAAGAACATTCGAAAAAATCTACCATTTAATGTTCTATGTTGGTATTAAAGCCTTATAGTATTTACAGATTATTATACCCGTACGATAGGATCGGGTATAATAAAATTACTCCTCCGTTTGTAACACCTCGAAATAAGCGAGCTAGATATACCTTCAAAGGTATGGATCGGATCAGAAAAAAATTCTAAGACTTTTCAGCCATGTCCGTCCGTCCGTCCGTCCGTCAGCACGCTAACTCAAAAACTAAGAAAGCTAGAATCTTGAAATTTACACAAAATATTTTGGGAGTAATTTGTAGGTTCCCTATTTTTTTTGGTTGACATGATGTTTGGTTTGAGAGACATGAAATTTTAACTACTGATAGATCTCACAAAAATATTAATTTTATTTTTAATAACTGTTTTTTGTAGCCCCACCCGTTACGGAGCTACAGCTCCCCAAAGGTTCAAAAAAGCTCTATATTTAAATTGTTATAGCAGAAGTTGTATAAGGTATATATTCATTTTGAAAACGCCAAACGATTACTACTTTTATTAGCTTTAAAAATATATATACAATAAATATATATTTGTGGCATACGGTGTCTTAATTTACCGTTATGCAAAACTCAAATTTTGCAAAATCCTTTAACCCTTCTATCTTCTAAACGGTTAAAGTTGGAGACTTGAAATTTTGACACAAGTTAGATCTTTGAAAATAAGTATGAGTCATTTCAAAAATTTTTTTTGTATCACCCCCCGTTTAGGAGCTGTAAGGGGCCAAAAACAGAAAATTTCCTATTTTTAAACATCTGTAACTTGAACACCTGTTAAAATTTTTTTGAAGTAATACACAAAAATTAAACCTTCAACATCATACTCTTATTTCTGTTAACAACTTTTTTTAATAATTTAGGGTTACTTTATAATTGACGAAAGTGTTACTTGATTTTTTCAAATTTTCTAACAAATTTCTTCAACAAATTTTTTCCATTTTGTTTTACTCGATAATTTGAAATAGTTGAGGATATAATGCGTAGTACATAAAAATGCAAATAAATAAACAACATAACGGTTGCTTGAAGAATTTTTATTTATATGATATTAATATATATACATACTTATATAATATCATGTTTATTTACATATCGCATATGTCACTAGTGAATGAATGATAAGAGTATAGATGTATATTATATAGCACCGTATTTACATACATATATGTATTTTATTGTACTTATAAGAAATTATTCTGTCAATGGAATATTTAAATATAATATAATATAATATTTAAAATTATATTTACTATTTTGTACTAAGTAAATTTAATATACATTTACCGCTTAGTATTAAATGGTACTATAGAATATTTGAAAAAGTTTTGGATTGATAATCGTTATGTGGAAGGTTAGAATCTGCTTTTGAAGAATGTACATATAAACATATAGTTTGAATATATGTACAACCCTAGTTCTAGAAAGTATAAAATTCACCCAAATTATTTTAAAATACTAAAATATTAAAAAAATAATATTGTAAGCAGAGTAACAGGCTGTGAACATACTAACGGTTCGTACGGGTATCTAAGAGTTGACAAAGTCAACTGTATTCTTCCTCGTTTTAACTCACTTCAACTTAAATGAAATAAAAATAAAATTTTTTATATTTTATTTTTTTATAGTCTAACACAACGACTATTTCATAATTGTCCAAAACAAAATTTTAATAGTAAAGTTTAGAAAACTATAATACCCTTTTGCAAATTTATTTAAAAAAAAAATTGATTACATTCCAAATACAATATTTATATAAAATTCAATTTGTACTCATTAGAAATAAATCACGCTATTTTTTTTTTTTAGGGAAAAACATCGTATACGTAAATTATTTTCTAAACTTTAAAAAAAAAATCTTTTTTTTTTTTTTTTAATCGAATATAATAAAATACCAATAAATAGTGGTATTATTCTAAAAATAGAAATAAATATTTTCACTTTTAAAGTTTTTCATGTTTTGCAATGGTAATAAATTGCACAAAATATAGAAAAAAGATCACAGGATATCGTGCAGAAATACACCAGGAAAAAAATAAAAAAAAACAACATAAAAATTTATCGATTTTCAATTTTAAATTTTCCGAAATTATATTTTTTTAATGTGGAAAATTTCAATAGCTTTTAATATTGCATTTTTATATTTGGTATTTCTTCATAATAAAATCAATTATTCACTCTTGATTTCGTACCAACAGCATTTTTTAAGACTTTGCAGGTGATTGAATTCAAAAACAGCAAAACAAAAAAAAAGCACAAAACACCCACTAAATTTAATTTTCAATAAAAAAAAAACATTCGAAACAACCTACCATTTTATTTTTTATTTGTATTGAATAACTTCCAGTATTCATTTTTTTTAGATTATTCTAACTCACTTCAATCAGAATGAATGAAGGCGTCATTTAAAATGAGTCATATTAATTCTTCATGTTTGTTTTTTTTTTATATAAATAAATGTTTTGACAACTGAGAACACAAGACCAAAAAAGAAAAAAATATGAACCTAACCTACAGTACCAAAAAAACCTATCAACATTTCAATTGTTGTGGTAAATTTATGGTAAATAAGTGGTGAAATTTAAATATGAAAAAAAAAGAGGAAAAAAAATATTTTCTTTTTATTGTTAAAAAAAAATATTTCTTTTTTCGAAAAATATTATTTTGGAATCTGAATAAAGTATAAAATTCTTGTTTTTTATAGCCGTATGAACTATATTCAAGGGTATAATAAATTTGCCATTACGTTTGTGACACCTTAAAGGAGTCGAGCTAGATATAGTGTCAAAGGTCGAATTCTGAGTCGATTAAACCATGTACGTCCGTCCGTTAGCATGATAACTCAAAAAATAAAAGAGCTGGGTAGCTAAAAAATTTTTTACGTCACTTTTGCAAAATTGTTAGTTTGCTATTAAAAGGGTTCGAGTAGCTACCATACAACTTCTTTTTATATGGAAATAACTAAGTATCTATTAAAGCTAGGTGTCTCAAATTTTGCAAAATCGTGTCTAGTTACAGGCCAACAACAGCTGTAAAATTTGGTTGTGGTGATATGACCCGTTGGGGTAGCTACCATACAACTTCTCTGCTTAAATGAAAATAACTCAGTGTCTATTGAAGCTAGGTATCTGAAATTTTGTGAAGAGGTGTTGAGTTACATGCCAAAAACTTTTGCAAGCTTTGGTTGGTCTAAAGCAGCCGGTTCAAGTTTCTTAGAACCTCTTGGAACTAATGAAGCTAGACGTCTGAAATTTTACAAATGATGATCAAGTTTTATGGCAGCAACTTCTATAAAATTTGGTTGTGCTGGTGCAATAGATTTTGGTAGCTGTCATACAACTCCACAACTTTACATATAAATATACAACTTTATACTCATATTACTCATACAACTTTACATATAAATATATCTCGGCCAGTACTACAACATCTGAAATTGTTTAAAAGATGATCAAGTTATATAGTAACAGGATATATTACTTCATACCCATCCCAGATGTATCCCAGAGTTGACATAGTCTACTCTACTGCACTCTTTCTCGTCTTTCTTGAAATACTTTTTTTGTTGTTCATACAATACTAACTGTGCATTGTAAAAAAAATTGCGCTTAAAAATGTTAAAAAAATATTATGTACAAAAATTTTAAGAATTTTACGGTTTATGATAAAGAATAGAAAATATTGTAATAATTAAATGGCACCTTTTTGTAAGGAACTTTTTAAGAATTTAACTGAAAATAATTACAAAATAATTAAAAAAGACAATTGAAATAAATATAAGTGAAAATCATTATTATTAATTAATTAGGAATGTAAAAGGATCTAGATTATAAAAAACTTAGAAAATGAAGAAAACAAAACATATTCTAAAACCAAAATACAAGAAGTTCCTAAAATCATGAAAATAACTTAACATTTAGCGATTTAAAGTTTTCCATATTAAAATAGTTTAAGTATAGAACATATACATAAATACATAATATGTTGTAGAACATACATAATATTATCTTGTTCTTGCTGAAGAACATTGAAACTCATCTAATATGATAATTAAATAACCGTTTAAAAACTGTATATAGTTAGGAATATAATTCCAATCAAAATTTAATTTGAACCAAAATTTTACAATTTCAATTATAAAATTTAAGTTAATTAGAAGAGTTGTTAGGTAAATTAGAGACGAATCGTCATATGGTTCAGAAAACGTAATGAGGTTAGGCAGCCAGCTACACCCAACCCATAGTGACAATTATACTTCATCTTAGGTGTAACAAATAAAATGATAAAAATTTCAAAATCATAGCTCCATTATCTTTTGAATTATCGTATGGATGAACAAACTCAGTCTTAATTGATTCAGAAGTCAATCGTGAGCAAAAATATACGTATAATACGTTTGCATATTGATTTCGTCTTTTTTAAGGTGTCACAAAAGTAATGACAAATTTATTATAATCTTGAATTATGTTCATACTGTATATTCTTTGAAATACTCTTTCTGTTAATTTATAATTTTTGTTTAATTGAAAATAAGATTTCTGTAAGCTACTGTATAAAAGTAATTAAATTACATTAAACTTTAACATTTGATTTTTGTTTTTCATTAATATAAAACTTAATCTTTTAAAAAAAATTTCTTGAAAAATTCTCAGATTTTTTTATTTCACTTTTCAAAGAAAAGAAATTCTTTTACGTTGCAATTTTTTTTAACTTTGATTAGTTTTTTATTCTTTAACTCGAATTTAATATTTAATGGAAACTTATTTTTTCAAAAAAAGCAAAACAATATTCAGTAAAATCAATAAAGTTCTTTTTTATAAAACAAAAAATTTTTTTTTTAATAATATAAATTTAATTATTTTTAGTATTTTGTTTTCTTTTTCACACAATGTCATTTTTTTTTTTTTGCATTAAACTTTTAGAAATTATTTAAATTAAAAATTTTTTTTTTTACTTGAAAGAGAAGCGAGAAAAAAAAACAAAAATATTTTTTACAGTTAATTTACAAGTCCATTTTTTTATGGCTTTGTAAAAACTTGTAACTTTTAAAATATGGAAAAGTTTTAATGCCCCAGAAAAGTTAAAAAAAAAAAAACAAAAAACCAATACATAAATTTATATTTTCTCATTTTAATGCAGCCCTTCTCTAATATTTTTATGAAAAAAATAAATTGTAATTTCCTACAGTGTATGCATAAAATCAAATGACAGTACCTATAAAAAATTATTACAAACTTTTTTATTTATGTGTTGATATTCTGATTATATATTAAATCTTTTTAGAAGTTATTTTTCTCGATATATAAGAGAGAATACTTCTCATATTACTTGGTTTCACAACAATATTAAAAATATGTTATTCATACAACTGAAATGTAAACTATAAATGTTTACTTCAACTAACAAAACTTACTATTACTACACTATTAGTAGACCATTCTGTTAGAATATAAAATAAATTTTTTGCACTACCAAAATATTTTTAAGCCACGTACCACTAATACATATACATACATTTAACATTACATAAATGTTAACTGAGTTTAAAATGCAGAGAGAATATTCAAAAAAAAAAACAACTTTTTAGACAGATAATCTTTTGAAACATTACAATATTGTAACATACATACTAATCAAAATTTCTATTTACTTTTTTAGTTTTTTTTGTTTTTATGTAATGACGACACTGAAAATAAGAATGAAAATGTAGGATAACTTAATTTCTTTTTTTTTTTTTAAGAATATTTGCAAAACAATATATTTTTTGAAAAAGGTTACATTTTTAACTCATATATTATTGTAAAAAAAAAAAAAAAACACAAAAAAAAATTAAAACCTTGTATAAAATAAATGTATATACCTACCTATGTAAATTAATTTTATCTAGACAGGATATACATATATATATGAAAATTGTGGTAAACGGGTGTTTTATTTAAATATTTCAACAAAAAAAAAAAAAAAAAAAAAATCGTTCTGAATTTCAGAAAATATTCCAAAAACAAATAATATGTTATTATTCTTTCATATTAGAATCTAGAACATGGCCTCCATACAATATTTTAACTGTTTTGTAGAATTTTTTAATTTGTTTTTTCTTTTTTAATTTTTAATTTTTTTTTTTTTTGTTTTTTTATTTATTTAACATTTGATAAATTTCATATATTGTTATGACATATGAACAGGTGTAAATATTATTAAAAATTAAATTAAATTCGATATAACATTCTAATGGGTGTTCAAAATTGAGGTATCATTTTAATTTTAATAAAAAGAGACCTTTTTTTTGAAATATTAAATATATTTTTATTTTAATTTATTACAAATAGGTTCCGGTTAATAATGAAAAATTATGTCGGCCAAGTGGCCCCCTCTACTACTTCGGCATGCTTCCAATCTTTTACCAAAATTCTGAATCACGTTGTTCAATAAACTGTTCTCAATGGTTGAAATCTGCTCGATAATGTTGTTTTTAAGCTCTTGAATTCTTGTGGGATTATTGCTGTACACTTTCGATTTCACAAAACCCCACAAAAAAAAATCCAACTGTGTCAAATCGCACGATCTTGGTGACCACATCACTCCTCCTCTACGAGAAATAATGCGATCTTCGAACTTTTCCTTCAAAAGATCCATTGTTTCTCTTGCTGTGTGGCAAGTGGCACCGTCCTGTTGAAACCACATATTCTCTACGTCCAAATCATCAATTTCCCGCCACAAAAAGCTTCGGATCATCTCCCTGTAGCGATTTCCATTGACCGTAATCGCATTTCCATTTGCGTTTTTAAAAAAATATGGTCCGATGATTCCTCCTGACCACAAACCACACCAAATCGTAACTTTTTGTGGATGTACTGGTTGCTCTAAGATAACCCTTGGATTCTCCTCACCCCAAATGCGGAAATTCTGTTTATTGACGTAGCTATTGAGCTGGAAATGAGCTTCGTCGGTGAAGATTATTTTGTTAAAAAAATTCTCATTTTCTTCTTGTTTTTCGATTGCCCAAGAAACGAATTGCCGACATAATGCATGGTCAGTTGGTTTTAATTCTTGCGTCAGCTGGATCTTATAAGCCTTTAAATGGAGATCACGATGCAAAATGTTGAATAATGTGGATGGTTTGATGTTTAATTGCTGCGAACGATGACGAATGGAAATTTTTGGATCTTCTTCAACACTTCTGCTCACAGCTGCTACATTCTCGGTTGAACGGCCACTACATTGATAAATGTTGCCTCTGTTATCAAGAACAGATCTACCAAATTTTGTTCGAAATTTCCTAATTACATCTTGAAAACTTTTACCATTTTCAAAAAATGTTGTAATAACAAAAACACTTTGTTCCTTCGTGTAACGTTCCATATTAACTAACCGGAATGTATTTAGAATATACCTAAAGAAACCTCGTATAAAAATTCCAGGTAGAAAAAAAATGGCGGCAAAATCAAAATGATACCTCAATTTTGAACACCCTTTAGAATCGATTAAATTATTATACTTTAACATAAATTATATTTTTATTAATGTAATTATTACAAAATATTTTTATATTGAATGGTTTTTTTTCTATAATTATATATAAATCATAGGTTATCAGAGAAAATTCCCTAATTTAATTAGAAATAAAACTTAATTTTTAAATAATTAATGAAAAAAGTTCAGTTAAAAATTAACCAATTGATGAATCGAAGTCATTAGCATTAGACGTTATCTAAACTTTTATTCTCTATTACTCATCTTTATCACTACTCGTTATCAACTTTTAATATATGGTATTTTAAAGAACTGCAAAATATATGTTATAAATCTTAAATTGATCTCAAGGTTATTTGTATTCATAAAATTTATGAAAATTTTTTATTAGCTTATAAAACTGTTATTATCCTTTGGTTAGTAAAAAAAAAAACTCATTAAAACTTTTGTACTTTATATAAATAATGTATAAAATATATTTTAATTATTTCTAATCCTTTCGGCAGTCTCTTTCTCTCTCTTTATCTCTGTTTTATTAATGACATTAAAAATTCAATACAATTACCAAAAATCAAACTATTTCATTAAATTGAATTAATTTTGCAAATAACTATAATATTTCAATGGAACAATAAATTTTAAGTTCCTAAAATCTTTAAAATAAGATAAAAATAATTGTTAAAATTACAAATTAAAGTATTATATTAATGATTTAATATTCAATATATTTAAACCATCGATTTATTTATCCATATATAATTTTATCTACCAGTTGCATAAATTTCAATTAACCATCATTTTAATTTATATTAAAAAAAAGATATATATTTAATTTCGTTTTATAATTATGTATATTTAAAGTGAAACCATAAAAATGTATCTAGTCTTTCCATATTTTTAACCATCTACTATTCATCGATTAAAATCGATAAAATTATTTTTATATACAGTACAATCTCGATATTTTTTTTTTTTTTAATAAATTTTTCAAATTACTCTTTAAATTAAAATTCTTAATTTTAGATTAAAATATATTTTTTTCCTAGCAGAACAGTTTTTGAAATTATGTCCAGCTATTTATAACTGAAAAAATAAAATAAGTTATTCATAGAAATATTTTTGATAACCCTTTTATTTGATTCTTATACTTTTCCATAACTACAGTGTCACAAACATAATATCTACAGAGCAATTTATTATAACCCTGAATTATGATCGCACGGGTATAAAAACGGGTACTTTTGACTGCAGATTTTTTACTCAGGATTGAATTCTGAGTTGAATTAGCTATGGGCGTTCGTCCGTCTTTTGTTATTGAAATTGAAGAGTTCGACCAATCGGATTTAATAGTTGCCATATAACATCTATTTTTTTCCTTAGCTTAGTCTTCTGCAATATAAATGTGACAAGGAAATTACACAGCCTATTTCTTTCCCAGCCCTCGGTCGTACAATGTATTTTATACGCTCTTAACCATTAGGTCACCTAGGTGTCAAATTAAATTGACTACCTACCTGGAATTTTGTTAAGTTTTAGTAAAACGATTTCTGTAAAATTTTGTTGGTCTGCAGTCAACTCTACACTATACTTCATTTTTGAACAAATATTATTTATATTATTTTAAAAGATGACCACATATTATATAATATTCAATTTAGTTTATTTTTGTTTTCTTTTAATAAATTTTCATTATGATATATTGTATAAGGATAAAAATTTAATATTCAATAAACAAAAAGGGATATTTGATATCATTTTTCCATCAATTTGAATTATAAATATAAATAATATTGAAAAATATAATTTGCTCTTTATAAGCTCAAATATATCATCATATTTTTGTAAAAATTTCCAATTTAATTCTAATATATTAATGAAAATATATCTTATATAAATTTTAGTATACATATAAATATGTAACGGTATACTATATAATGTATATATATCAATTTATAAGTATATTGAATATTACACTATTTTAAGCTCTTAAAGTAATGAGGTCAACTTTGTATTATTTTATGCATATACTCTAGACTATCAATTAATAAAAAAATAAATTTATAAATCTGTGTTGCCGTTGATTAATAATTTTAATAAAAATAGTAAAAAGTATTAAATTAAATATGCTTAACATTCAAAAGAAATTATAAAATGGCTATACCAATAATAAACAGCAATGCTTAAGAGAAAAAAGAAAAATTTTAAAAATATATAGATTCAAAACAAGGTCACAATATTCTTTAAGTTCATAACAAATGCTAAATGTAGTTAATCTACTATCAATTCAAAATAATACAAAATCTTAAAATAAGTATTTGAAATGATAGAACTATCCTCGAGGTATTGGTTTTGTTTTTTTTTTACTCTTGTGTTGTAATTTTAGTTCTGTAAAAATTTAATACTTGTATGTGTGGACACAGTTGTGGCAAATCAAATAGAAACGCAAAATAAAACAAATGGAAATGAAAAAATCCAAAGGTTTCCAAAAAAGCACTTTTTCAAAATTAAAAAAAATCCATAATAAGCCTAGAGTAAAGGGTAGATATTATATTGAAAAATAAATTTGCTTGATTTTTTTTTCGGTAAGAAAAAATTGTGAAAAATCAAATCACACTTTCGTCAATTATAAGATATATATTGCTAAGAAAAATTATTAACACGAATAAAAATATAATGTTGGAGCTTTAATTTTTGTATATTACTTCTAAAAAACTTGGACAAGTGCTCACGTTACAGGTGTTTAAAAATAGAGCATTTCCAGTTTTTGACCCCTTACAGCTCCTAAACGGGGAGCGACACAAAAATATTTGCTCATAATTTCAAGAGTCTAACTTAAATCGTTTGGAAGACAGAAGGTGTATAAATTTTTGCAAAAAATGAGTTTTACATAACGGCAAATTCACATGTTTATTTTATATATATTTATAAATTTTATAAAATCAGCTATCGTTTGGCGTTTCCAGATTGAAAATACGCCTTATAGAACCTGTGTTATAACAATTTAAAAATAGAGCTTTTTCGTACTTTGTAGGGCCATAGCTTCGTAACGGGTGGGGCTACAGAAAAAAGTTGTTCCACAAAATTAGTTTTTTGGCAATGCCTATCCGTAGTTAAAACTTCATTGCTTTATTTCAAACTGTGTATAGAAGTTTTGTAAACACCCAGACGGACGGACAACGGACAGAGTGAATCTAATAAGCACATTTTTTCAAAATTTTTTGAAAATGTGCTAAAAAAAGGATTCAAAAAAAAAAATGTTTTACATTAAAATGCAACATTGTTTAATGTTGTTTAATTTTATATAATGTTGTATAAAATGTAACATGAGTATACGTATCCCAAATGAATGAAAATTTAAAACTTCTAATTTTGAAAACAAACTTTAATAGCTGTCAGTGAACAATTAATCAAAGATATGTTTTTCCTAGAACTGTGGCCTAAATAATATCCCTAAAATTTATCCTAAACTTACAAACACTTACAATAATTAATGCAAGCCAATTAAAACAATAAAAATTGTAAGTCATTTTCAAAAAAAAAGAAACTTCAAACTATGATATCTTACGTATTGTTAATATACCTATTTTTATTTTTAATTCAAAATACATATTATAGAGTTTCAATTCAGTGTGCCACAGCCAATTCTTTCCACTCAAAATTATCTAAAATAGTTTGTTTAATAATTGTTATTGAATTTTCTTGTTTCAAAATGTTTTTCATTTACCTTTACCATACCTTTTGTTTGCACATACTATTTTTATTTTTCGGCTTTATTTAGTTGTCCACCACTGTATATAAATACATAGTAAAGAAAATGCATACAATAAAATTTGAAAAAATAAATTTTTTTTTTTTAATTTGATAAAAGGTATGTTTTTACATTAATTTATTTATAAAGAGTGTAGCCATAGTAAAAGTACATGTACATAATATGTATAATTAATAACCAAATCGATAGCGAGTTTTTATTATAAAGAAAGGTTAACAATTTATTGATGTTCCACACAGTTGAGTGTTTATATGAAATTCTTTAAGATGTATTTTTTTGAATTTAAATATCAAAAGACCTTCAATCTTCCAAGTGTCTTACTAAAATTATTCTGCAGATACTGAAGAACCAAAATTTTACAGATTAAATTGAAAAAAGCGAAATTGCAAAAACTTAAATCTTAAAAAATTTCCTGTCGTTTGACTTTTTTTTTTCTTTTTTTTTTTTAGTGCATTTGCCTGCCACATAAATATAACAAGGAATTTACACAACATTTCCTTTTCAGGTGTGGCTGTACATCTCGTAAGGGGGAATTACTCTAAACGACGAGTGTGGGATTCAAAGCCACTCTTCCTCAGTGTTTACAGCGAATTTTATACCACTAGATCATACCAAGGCCCCCGATTGACATTTTTAAATTTAAAAAATATTTAGCAGAACCCTTAGTACAAATAATTGAAAGTAGCACTTTTTCCAAATTCGATGGGTTATAATTTCGCAATTAGTGGGACTGCATAAAAATGTTGTTCCATAGTATTGATTTTTTTAATCAGACCTATCTATGGTTAAAATTTCATTACTACAGCTTAAACGATGAAATAGACGAACGTTCTAATATTGTGAAACTAATAACCAAATTTTGTGGAAATGTGCTAAGGATGAATTCAAAACAAAACCACAAAAAGAAAACTAATGTTTCAAAAATACTCTACTATAAAGAAAATAGCTCAATAAAAACCTATCACTTAAAACTATCCTTTTAAAATTATAAATAAGATCCCATTGCTTTTTAATTTTTGTCTCAACTGATATATTTAATCAACATATTCCATTATTTTAAGTTGCTACTATACTCGTAATAAAAAATTTTAAACTTATTTTTGCTTTTCACAATTTTAATGTGACAATCTGTATTTATTTCAATATTAGCTGCTTTTAAAGTTATTATGTTTATCTGTTATTATTATCTGTTATTTAATTTTCTCTCTACATCCAGCTCGGTGGGTCTTTTGTCTTTTTTAAAAAAATAAATATAGGTACATATCATGTACCTTTAAACAAACTATTACTACAGAAAAAATCAAAAAAAAAACAACCAATGTCTACTCTACATAATAATCAAGTTTTTCATTTTGTTATAATAAATGAAGTGACCATCACCATTGAACTGGAAATAAAAAGTTAAAAAAACAAAATAGAAAATTAATTTATACTTAAAATATCCAATAAGTAATTTCCTAACTACTTCATTTTAGCGAAATTATATTGAAAATGTTGAGAGATGCTATTGTTTTTTTTAAAAAAAAAAAAAAAAAAAAAAAGGTATCTGGTAAGGTAGGTTGGTAAAAATAGGAACATATTTAATAAGTCTAGAATAGAATAGGATTAATTATAGTCTGTTATTGCTTTTTTGTCACATTTTCAAAACAAAATTGTAAAAATATATCTATAGGTTATCGACTGTACTCTTCCTACCATTTGTCTGTTTTCAAAATTCGCTAACTTTTGGAAATAATACGATAATATTTTACAACCATTTTTAAAAACTAATTCGTTGAGAGTTGCATCCTCCAAAAATTTTAAAAAAAAAAATACTGTATTTTTAACTGATTGTAATTCAAGTTATACTAAATATTTAATTTGAAAATGTTTCATTTTTTTAAAACTTTTCACATCACTCCATTTTTTTAAAGGTAATATACAGAAACTAAAAATTATTTTATTCTTCAACTATTATTTTATTATTTTTAAATGACGGCTTACATTTAACATTTAAAATGGCATTTCTTAATAGGAGATAGGAATTATAGAAGATTAAAATTGCAAAAAGTGTCTATTGACTTTAAATTATTTTCTATTACAAGAAAAATTCTAAGAAAACTCACAAATTTGTTATGCAAAAATTCTAGAATACATTATGTTATCATTTTGAAAATATATATACACCCTTTAAAATCCTTGATTATGCTATATTCTTTTCTATTCTTTCTGTTTTAAATTATATTTATTATAGGATTTATGTATTCTTTTCTTAATCAATATAATTTTGTTTATATTTAAGAGAAATTATAATAAATATCTTACAGTTTTAATTTCTAATGAATTATTCAAGAGTAAAAAAAAATAAGTACATGAATATTTTTAACATTAACACGTGTATATTATATTTATTCTGATTAACAGTTTTGTTAAAAACTAAAGTAAAACTTTCTCAGATTTTAGGATTAATCCTTTCTTAGGATTAATTCATAAGAAACGTAAAACGCAAGCCGTGAAACGTGAAAACAATCCGTTTTATTTTTTACTTCTCATAAGAAATGCAAAATTTAAAGTCAAAGAATGTTATTAGTTTTTAAAACAAATCTTTAATTTTAAAACTGAAATAAAATAAATAAATATTAATTTGAATAAAAGCTTTGGGAGCCAACTCAACCACTTTCAGTTTGGTTTATATTTGGTTTGCTTTTGAGCAGTCGTCAACCATAAAAGATAAAGTTTCGATTTATTTTTCATATAATATGGTTACGATATTTACGCTATATAATAATAACGATATATTATTAGCGCATTTTTTAAACGTCAAAAGTTTAACTTTCTCTTTGGTGTTTCTCCATTTTACACATTTAAAACGAATCTTCTGTGATCAGCGTTTTCTTATTTTCACGTTTTACCTCTTTTTCTTTAATCAAGATTAATAACAAGCAACTACTAAACGCTTGTTGCTTGAATTGTATACTTATTTTGCCTTATTTAATTATGACCTAAAAAATTGCTTCACAATGACATACAGTTTTAATATAGGTTTAACTCTTTAACTTCGAAAATTAACTCTTTAGCTTCCTCTTCGATTCCCCTTTTTTGTTAAATTATTTTTTGTAAATAATTTACATACGGTTGCCTTGGAAACCCAATGCATGATCTGTGATATTGGTAACCATTTCTCAACCAATACAGAAAGAGCAAAGCATGATATCGATTCGTCTTATGCTGCAAATTTAACGTAATTAGATATATCGTATTTGTTAAAACAAAGAGCTTTAATCTAAATCTCTCATTAACTTCCAAGAGAATTCTGTTAAATTAAAGCAAATGTGGTACTGAAGTACACAAATCCTTTTCTAATTATTAAATAATTTTCATAGTAACTGGTTTCTTCAGGGGGCATAATTATTGAATTATTATTATCAAAACTACGTTAACTCTTTTAAGACCAGCGGAATATGTGTAATTATTATAAATTCCATATATTAAAATAAGATTATTGATCTGCCTAAAGTAATAAAAATTCAACTAATAATTCTAAGGAAATCACCAATACCTAATATTTTATTTTTTCCATTTACCATTAAGTTTCAATTTCATGAATTATTATTTTGACTAAGTTGTTGATTAGTCGACTGAAGCTATTGTACAAGATTATGAAATAGAAATGCTATATTTGTGCGTCATCATATATATATAATACACATAAGAATTTTGTGAGAACTTGCCAACATATAAAAAAATATTTTATTTCTATAATAAACCACTTACACTTCATATAAATTATACTGTCAATGTAAATTATATTGAAGATATTTCTATATAATTTATAATATATATCTAATAATTACAAATGCATGTAGCAAATTTTCTTATCGGAGACACAAATCTTTCACGAAAAGTATTATCAGAGACACAAATCTTATATATAAATATTAAAATGTAAGAAAGGGACCGTTTTTAATTGATGCCAAATAGTAAAATATGTTGTGATGCGATTAACGTATTTTTACTGATGCCGATACAAAAATTAAACTTGTAGGTAGTTTATTTAGAGAATCAGTACTTATATATTAATCAAATACATGAATATTAAATTTCATTTTATTTTTCAGTTGTTAGATTTAAAATAAAAAACAGATTATGATCAATAAATTGGTATTTGAAGATAATTTCTTTATGCAATTTAAATTATTTGAATAAAATTTGAGAAGAATTTAGAACTGATATCAATATTTTAACTAATACTGTTCCTGCACTCTTTAAAAAATACTCACAATTCTGTTTTTTATTTGTTTTTATTTATAAATATGGAAAATCTTCTTTTGACTTGGACTTTAACTTTAAAAATTATTAAATATTTATTTTAACCATATTATTTTTAGCATCACCACAATATTTTTAGCCAAAATATAAAAAGAAAAAAAAAAAAAACCAAAATAACAGCAAAAAATGGAAATTCATTGGGGATTCATTTCAGATATATTTAGAGAGTCATCAGTATCTACATTAAAATACTATGAAGGTAGAAGGAAAATAACAAAAATAATAATGAAAATGAAAAAATATTACCTTTCCCAACTTTTTCAAGGTCAACAGAAATTTTATTTCATTCATTTTTTGTTCCATTAAAGAATGCAAAATTAATTTGAAAATTGGTATATATAGGCTTGAATCATATGTGAAAAGAATAAAATACATACTTTTGAAAATTTTTGCAGGATAAATTTAAATTTTTTATTTCATTTTTACTCCATATCTTTGTAGAAAAAAAAATATTTTAAAAGAAATAAAAAATAAAGTTTTAAAGTATTTTTTTTATTTAAGAAATAAGTTTTTATAAAATTATTAAAATAGAAAATTTATTTGCTATTGGGAAATCAAAAGTTTTTTACTCTAAAAGAGAAGTTTAAATAATAATTTTTTTGTTTTAATTTCAAATATAAAAAAGTTATCTTTAGGTTAGCGTTATTAAATATTAAAAAGTTAGCTTTGGTTGAAAGTTTTGTAATTAAGACGCTATTTAAATTAATTTCGAAATTAATTTTTTTTTTTTTGCTTAATTTTTTTGGTAATTTCTAGTAGACACCAAAAAATTTAAGACAACATTAATATGAGTAAAATCCACTACACATGTGACAGTCAAAATAATGAGCCAAGCTCAGAATTTAAAGGATTAATTACAAAACAAATAATATTCAGTCAGGATAAATAAATATCATAAAAATAAATGGAAATTTTTTTTTGTATTGCTGAATCCTTTAAGAGATTACAGTATCCGAAATAAAAAATATCCATATTTAGTAGTGATTAATTTAATACTTATATTATACTAAATTTTTACTAAATTGACAAAGGTCAGATATCACAAAATTTCTTAAACTTTATAAATGTAACATAAAATGATCTTTTTTGACATTTAAATTTACCGCTATGTGTAATTAAAATTTCGTAAAATCTTAACCCTAGTATAGTTTTATTGTTTCTAATATTATGAGATATCTAAATCAAAATTGCTATTTTTACATATCAGAACCTTGCAAATTTTTATCTCTGTATAAACTGCTAAATTTTTTATAATAAATTACGAAAACTTAATTTTAAACTAGATATTGATTCAAATGCATAAAACTGAGATTAGGCTCATAGCTTACTTCTTAATACAACTTCTTCTTAAAACTACGCTTGAAGTTACGCTACACTATACGTGTTCAAGCTCAAGCTTTATATTTGACCCATTATATACTTTATAGTTTTCGTTCTTTTTCTACCCATTCCTCCTTTGTACGAACAGCATAGAGCAACCACTAAGTCGCTTAACATTTTGTTACAAGCTTCAGTCATACTAGATCTTTGATTATTAAGCTGTATAGCTTATGTACAAAATTATAAAACATAATTAAGTATTATATTTGTGCGCCATCTATTATCTACAAGAATATTTTATTTATTTTATATTACGATATTAATTATTACGATATGAATTACTAATTTTGGATAAGACCGAACCGGGGTTTAAATCCGAAGCCTTTCAATTAAAAATCTGTCGACTTAACCACAACACCATCAGTCAGATATAAATTTAAATTCAAAGCCGCTTGACAATAATTTATATGAAAAATTACAAAAATAGCAGCAATTTTCGAATGCTTTAAATTAACATTTAAAAAAATCTTTTCATTTTTCACAAAGCGCACATTTCCAAAACACAATACAAAATGTTTATAATTGTGACTTGCACAAAAATTTTGAATAAAATTTTTTGTAATAGAAAATATGTGAAAATAGGACTTTTCTAGAATTTCCAGGAGCTGTAATTCCGGAACCTTATATAACTAAGAAAAAGCGTTAACAAAAATATATTACAAGTAAAATATATTACTGGATCTTTAATATTTATGTCTTGCCGAAAAAAAAATGTGTACAGCTGCCTAAAAATAGCAAATTTTCAATTTTTCATCCCCAATACCTCTTAAACACGGGGTGGTGCAAAAAATTTTTTTAAAGAAACTTATACTAATTCTAAAAGTCCTTTCTTGTCTCAAAAATTTCAGGTTCCTATCTAAAGGCGTGCCGGAGTTATGAAAAACGAAATTTCAAGCAAAACGTGGTTTTCACATAACGGTAAATTTAAATAGTAAGTTACAAAATATTGCATAACTTTAATATTGCTTTATGTAGATAATAAAATTTCAGGTCTTCTGGCGGTTTTAGATTGTAAAACTATTACGCAGAGCCTGAGATATATACATCCGAATATGGGATTTTTTCGAAATTTTGAAGAGCTGTAACTCTGGAACCCTATACAACTAAAATAAACCTTTAACACACGTAAAAATATATTACTGTAGCTTTCATTTTTATACCTTGCAGAAGTAAAATGTGTACAGGTTCCTAAGTTACAGGTGTTTAAAAATAGCAAATTTTCAATTTTTGAGCCCTAATAGCTCATAAACAGGGAGTGGTCCAAAAAAATTTTCTGAGCAAACTTATACTAATTCTAAAAGTTCTTTCTTGCCTCAAAATTTAAAGTCTCTATCTAAAAGCGTGCCGGAGTTATAAAGATAGAAAAATCATGTATAATTTGGTTTTCACATAACGGTAAATTTAAATACTAAATTGAAAAAAAATTGTATAATTTTGACATTAATTTACAAAGTTAAAAAAAATACCTGTCGAATGACGTTTTCAGGTTGCAAAAATCTTAAGCAGAACATAAGATATATGCATTTAAAAATAGGGCTTTTTCAAAGTTTGAGGGTCTGTAGTTCCGTAATGGATGGTGCTACATGAAAAACTTGTTCCACAAAATTATTTTTTTATGAGACCTACCCATGGAATTTTTTTTCTAGGTATAGAAGTTTTGTAAACAGACGGACGGACGGACAGATGAAACTAAAAAGCACATTTTTTCAAATTTTTTTTGGAAATGTTCTAAAAAACTATGAAATGAAGAAAATAAATACATATTGACTTGCATAAATTTAACTTCTATTAAATTTAGTTTTTTCTCCTTAAATTACAAATTAAGTTATAAAAATGTTGTACCTACAAAAAATGTTTTTTTGTCATTTTAATTTTCTTCCTCCATATTGTGGAAAATACAAAAAAAAAAAATATTCCAAGAAAACTTACATGTTATATTATATTTTTTTTACACTTTTTTGTTTTGTTGTTTTTTTTATGTAAGGTACACGCTCAATTAAAAACAACATTATCGTACATTAATGCAACATCAAAAAGTTTACAGAAATGAATATGCAAAGGCGCTTAAAAAAAAATTGATTACAGTACAGTACAGCATTCATTAAGTCACAGTTTTATAATATAACTTTAAAGAAAAATGTCAATTTTAATGTTATTTTTTTCTGTTCCTATCACTCCTTTAAAATAAAAATAAAAAAAAAGCGATTTTATTTCTAACGGTAAATGCTTCTTTCATAAAAAAAAAAATGTTATTTCAATTTTTTTTTTATTTACCATTTTAATAACAACAAATAAAAAGTACCAGTAAAGTGCCGTAATATAAAAATATACTGAAATCAATTTCATGCAACATGAATCTCAAAGTTTTTTTTTACAGGCATCTTTTCATTTTCTGTTTACTCTACCAGTCCACATTATTGTTTTTTTTTTGTTTTGTTTTTTATTTTTGTTTTTTTAAAATGACTTTATTGCATTATAAAATAAAATGTCTCTTAGTTTTCATTCATTTCTTTGGCTTTGTTTGTTAAGTTTCTTTTCCTGATTTTTTACTCATCTGATATTACCCATATATTATTTATGTATACACTTTCTATAGTGTACTTTTACGCCATATATATAAGTATGTACATATATTATTGTTTTTGGTTCATATAAAGGTTCTGTTCTGAAACTTTTTGTATAACTCCGAAGACATATATTTACATTTGTGAGAAACGATCCTTTGACTTTTTTAGAAATAATAATAAAAATAAAAAAAACTTAAAATAATTTTTGTATCGTCGATATAATTACAACAACTTATCAATGTGTGTCTACCTTAAATGGTATTTATATAATATCATATTTAATGAAAATCTACAATATGAAAATCTATTCAATAAAAAATATATATATATATATATATATATATAGTAGAGATAATAGATAGGTAGCTAGAAAAAAGCGTCAAATGTACATTTTTCGCAGTTCAGGCCCTTTGTGATATGTTGGATCTGTGTTTATACTAATTAAACTATTAGGAGCTTATTACAATAAACAATAGATCGATTAAGTACAAATCCGGTCGATGTACATCGATTAACTTCAAGTCCGATTGATTGTAAATCGATCAAGCCCACTTCCGAGAGATTGAAATGATTATTTAATAAGAATGCCTTGAGAAGCTTTCACTTTTAGAGTAAAAACCGAACATTCATACAAAAGGTGAAAGATTGATTTCTTTTCATCTTTCCAGCTTCATCAAAAGTCATATGAAGGAAGTTCTAACTTTGTGATATGTCTACGGATTTTGCGGCCATTATCACGAATAAGGGTCTAGTTGATCGTTTAAAATCTAATATACGTCAGGACTGTTTGGCTACATCACAAGTATTAATGGAAAACCAATTAAAGTTTAAACCAACATACTCAGGCTTGTATAATAGTGTAGAGAGTACAAATGATGTTTTTAAAATCATTTTGAAATTTTATCATATACCAAAAAAAAACGAAAGTAAGGAGAACATTTCTACAAAATTTCGCGGTAGTCAATTATTATTCAGAAGTAACTTCTCCTTTAGTAACCATTCAAAAAGTTTCAATAGTATGTTTCAATACATAGAGATGCAATCCAAAAGAATAGATTATCATATATTGTTTCACAAATAAACAACAATTTTAAATCTTAGCTCCTAAATATAGCTACAGCTCTATATCATTGAAATGCACATTTGTGAAAAATATGAAAATGAGAGTTCCATCATATTTGAAGACCGGATACATATCCAGCAAAATTTTTAATGCAAAAAGATGTTATAATATATACACAAGAGAGCGTCGTCGATATCAGTCGACTTTCATATATTGGCATAACTTAATATTGCATATTAAACTCGAAATTCTACGGATAGAATTCTACTTTAAGAGCAGAAAATCAACCAATGAACTTAAGAATTAACAAATTTTAAAAATGTTCTAAATGGTCTAAATCCTAACGGAACAAAACCATTAAATTTTTTATATAATATTTTATGCCTAAAATAAGAATTTTAAAAATTGATTAAAATGAATGGAGGGACAAACTTTTAAAATTTATACATTTTAGACAAATAAAATAAAAAAAATACAGCAAAACTATCAAAGACAACACTTTTTTTTTTTTTTTTTTTCGTTTCACAACATTAAACTAAATAAAATTTATATTATGTGTCCTTTAATGAAAACAATTTTTCTTTTTTGATTTTTATTTATTTTATTTAATAATAATATGTATATCGCAGTTACATAATACTATAAAAACTTTTGTTGCACTTTTAAAACTATCGTACATTTTATATTATACAATATTATATTCCTTTTACTTTTATTTTCCTAAAAAAAAAAAATTTTTAAAAAAAAAAAATAGTAAAAACAAAAGCGAAAACCAGTAGATTTATATTTATTATAGTAATTTTAAACATCAAATGATTTAAAACAAAGTTTAAATGTTACTATGTACATATTTCTTCGAAGTTTTTTTTTTTAATTTAATAAAAAAAAAAAAAAAAAACGAAGGACATAATATAAAATACATAAAAATTGTGCAATTCTACAACTTTTCTGTTTTTTTTTTTTTTTTAAAGCATCAATATTCATTTGAACAAATTGAATGACAAATTCAGTCCTTAAATAAATCGAGATCCTTTTGTTAATAGAGCTTTTAGTTTTTTTTTGTATAAATATTTCTAATACTATGATTGCGACAAAAAAAAATTGAAACTTGTAGATTTTAATTAATTTCAACGTTTCGAATTTTTGTAAATGTAAATGAATCTTTATCTGTATATGTGTTTGTATGCGGTCTGTTTATCATGTAAAATCTGTATATTATGTGTATGCAGAAGAATATAATGTGTAAGTAAGATAACTTTAGAAATTTAGTTTTTTTTATATTTTGATCAAATTAAACTATCACAAGACGAAATTTCGGTATATACAGAATAAGGATAAAAAAAAAACAGATATGTTATTTATTATCAATATCGAGGCTCAGCATCTACTAGATAATAATGGCTTAATTAGAAAAGTTAGTATAGTGATGAAATTATAATATAAAACAAAGCTAAAATTATTTGTCATGTATTAAGAAAGTGATCAATTATAGTACAATCAAAATATTATCCAAAGCACTTTTGTAGGATCTGGATAAGTACTTTCTATAAAATGTAGTGTATATAGAATGTAGTAAATTAAGTAATCTAGAATGAAATTAGTGTTAATTTACAAAATTTTTAAAAATAAAGACACCGTTAGATGTTAAAAAAAAAACAAGACAAAAAACTATTTGCATCTAAAAACAAAACTAATCTATATTTTTATTTGTATGTAAATTTTTGTTTTATGAGTGTTTAACCCTTTTTTTTTTTTTTTTTTAAATTCATAAATTTTACTTTTAAGCCGTGCTTATTTCAAAACTAAAATGATACTGGGCTATAAAGATAATTTAATAAGCTTTAAATTCCATTTTTAATTATTCAAATATCTTCAGTCGTTCTAATTCTGTAGATATAACTCCAAAATAATATATTTTAAAAGTTATAAGTCTTTAAAGCCTCATAATTCCTTAGGGGTTCGAAATAGACTCCCTCCTCCCATAAAATTTTTTGTTCGTTGTGATACTCCTCATCACTTTCTGCTCTATGTAAAAGTTAACGCAGGATACCCTGTATAATTTCCGAAAATAATAATACAGTGCAGTAGACAAATGTGTCAACTTTGAGATATCCGTATGATAATATCCGTATTGATAATTTTTTTTTAAATTTCAGATGTTTTATTTAATAACAAACTTATAAAATTTTTTTAACTTTTCTAACTTTTTTGGGATTGGATTGCGGAAAGAACTTCATCACAGCTTTAATAAAAGATTGTGTACCGAGATATATTTGTGTAAATTTAGAAGTTGTGTGACACTCTATTATTTTTATTTAAAAAGAGAAGTTGTATGGCAGCGACTCGAAACCGCCAACCGAACTTGCTGGATTTAAATAGCGAAACTTGCAATTTTTCAAAAGTGTTATGGTAAAAATTTCAGAATCTTAACTCCTTAATTTTTTTGGATTATCGTGCGGACGAACGGACGAACGGGCAGACGTACATCGCTTAATCGACTCAGACTTCGAGTCTGAGTCGATACACTTGAGTTTATATTTATTTTGACTCCTTTAAGGTGTCACAACCATAATGGCAAATTTATTATACCCTTGAACATATGTTCATACGGGTATAAATATGAAAATTTTTAAGATATTTTGTTATAGAGATTAATGCACCTCTTCATTGATTGTTGAGCAATTTTTTTAGAAAAAAAAAACAAGAGTATTGTGTTCCATCTCCTTACATACTAAAAAATATACACATGTATTTGATTTTTTGTTAATTTCTTCAACAACTGCTAATTTTTTATTTGTTATTTTTAATGTCATATAACTGCGAAGTTATTTTGTAAAAACCCTTAGATTTGCTTACAACTTTATTTTTTGATTCCAACAACTTTTTTTTTTGTTTTTTCAGTTAATTTGCTACCCATATACGAACATTAATTTAATAAATGAGGGTACAACAAGTACCTAACTTTTATAATTATTTAAATTAAAGTTTCTATGTATGTTTTTTCAACTTAACTAAAAAAGTACTAAAACTTTACAAATTTACATACTTTAAAAAATAAAATAAAAAATATTCTTGTATATAACATCAAATTATTATATGTATAATGTGTATATACGTTTGCATTTTATTAAAAAAAAAGATCTGTTTAAAGTTATGTTTTTAGCACATTTCCAAAAATATTTTGAAAAAATGTGCCTATTAGTTTGACTCTATCCGTATGTTGTCTGTTTACAAAACTTCTACACCGTTAAAGATAGAGAAAAACTATTTTAACCATAGGTAAGTCTCATAAACAAATTAATTTTGTGGAACAACTTTTTCATGTAGCTCATTCCATTATCGAACTACAGCCCCTCAAACTTTGAAAAATCCCTATTTTTAAACGCGTATATTGCAGGTTCCAGTTGACACTTTTTCAATCAGAAAACGCCATTCGACAGAATTTTTCTTACCTTTATAAATCAATATCAAAATTATATATAGTTTTTAAATTTGGTATTTAAATTTACCGTTATGTGAAAACCAAATTTTGCATGATTTTTCTACCTTCATAACCTCTGTACGCTTTTAGATAGGGGCTTGAAATTTTGAGGCAAAAAAGAACTTTCAGAATTAGTATAAGTTTGCTCAGAAAATTTTTTTGTACCACCCTCTATTTATGAGCTATTAGGGCTCAAAAATTGAAAATTTGATATTTTTAAACACCTGTAACTTAAGCACCTGTACAAATTTTTCTTCGGCAAGACATAAAAATTAAAGCTCCAGTTATATAGTTTTACGTGTGTTAACGGTTTTTTGAGTTGTATAGGGTTCCGGACTCACAGCTTCTCAAAATTCCAGAAAAGTCATATTTTCACGTTTTTTCTTATATAAAATTTTCAAATTTTTGTGCAAGTCACAATTTTAAACAATTTGTATTGTCTTTTGGAAATGTGCGCTTTTAAAAACCTTTGGTTTACATTCTACCTTGTTTATTTTTAAATAAATTGTAATCAAACTTTTAAAAATTTTACAAGCATATAAATTTTTTAATTTTATTTTATTGTAAATTGTCAAACAAGTTTATTTTAAATTTTTGTTCATTATAATTCTCATATAATATTTAATGACTAATTATACAAAACAAATAAGTTTTGTATACTAAAAGTTTTTGTTATATAACCTATATGTAATAGAAATAAAAGTACAACTATTATAAGTATACACTTAAAAGTAAAACCAAACAACTTTTTAGATGAATTACTTTTAACTAGGATTATAAAACCGAACAATTACATTTGCTTTTACACCATTTTTCATATTGGAGACATGTTGAGATTTGATATTGTGAAACGGAATTCAATATTACAATTACATTCGGACATTCTTATTTTGCTGAATTACAGATTATAAATGAATTCTTTCAAAAAATCTCACTTATTTTTAGTATATTTAAAAGAAACTTTGAAAACATGTGCTCACAAGTCCTACTTACTCGTCTATTTATTTATCATTTGTCATCTATCGTTCTGCCTTCTCGTCTCCTTGCCGTTGTCACAGTTTGAGATAAAGGAATGTTATTTTAATGTTTAATGTTTCTCCTAAAAAATATAACAGCTGTAGAACAAAACGAATTCAATATAGCTCCACCCATTACGAACTTCAGTCCGTCAAAGTTAAAAACAAAACCCTAATTTGTTTATAGGTATTTGAAGTTGTGTTGAAGATTTCTTCAATTTAAAAATGAACAAACATTTTTTTATATCTACCGTATTTGAAAAATTTTGGTTTCTCCATATCTTGGTAACTCTTCGACTCAGAATTTTGGTATTTCCTCTATTTAAAAACTATTAGCTATTACAAATTCAAAATTCGCAATTACTAGACTTCTGTGACCTGGATTTGGATTGTAATTTATTTTTGATAACTTCTGCTTTCATCAAAAATTCTAGTATAAATTAAAAATTTTGATTCCAAAGGAAACAAATTCAATATATTTTATATGCTTTTATATTAACTCGTCGCTGTCGGTTTATTTATTTATTTATTTATTTATTTATTTATTTATTTATTTATTTATTTGTCATTCTGTCACGCTTTTTATTATCTTCGTAATCTGTTAGCAACATTTGTAAGTGTAGTATGGTGCAGAGGATAGTGTACAGGTTTCAAAAGTGGTGATCATGTTGTTCGAATCCAGTTCACATGCAACATTTTTTTTTTTTAACTATCTATTCATCAACATTTTTTGAATAAAATATGTATACATTTTTGTATATATCAATTTAAAACTTACATTTTTATCTCTTATTCATGCATACAAACATACACATTATATTTGTGATCTTTCCTGGTGTTTTGTATTAGCATAATTAGCAAAACACAATCCATACATATAATATTTTTATGTATGTTGCTAAGTTATTTTGTTTACAACATTTGTTTAGTATTTAAATCAAAATATTTGCTGTCAACATTCTTTAATGCATATTGAATTAATGCATATATGGTGCAGAGGAAAGTGTACAGGTCTTGAAAGTGAGTGTTAATGTGTGGACTGTGGTTCGAATCCAATTCGTATATATGTATAATTTTTTTTTTTTTTTTTTTAACTCTATTCATCAATATTTTTTAAATAAAATTTTATGTACCTACATAATATTATTTTTGTACATAGAAAAGAATATAAAAAGTAAAGATCATTACAAAATTATGCTTTTGCGCATTACGCATTATGATTTACAAACAAAAATCTATTACGCATTATGATTTGTCAACACAAAAAATTAAAACTACGTATGTAAATATGTACGTACGTATGTACATAATATTTATTTATTTATTTATATTCAGGTACCGTGGTACATAAATGTGGTAGCTATAACCCTTGTTTCCTGGTAGGAATGTGTACGTGATATAATGATATATTATAAAGTATTTACATATTGCGACATATGAATTTTTTTTTATTTTATAATTATTGTACCCAGCCGGGAATCGAACCCGTGACCTCTCATTCCCTTATGAATGAGAAGCGGTGCGTCAACCACTGCACCAATGGCTGGATACACATAATATTATGTTAAACTAATTTCCTAAATTATTTTGTTCCGCTCCATTTGTTTATAATTTAAATCAAGATATTTGTCAACATTTTTTACTGCATGATCTTATTAAGCGATTAGGTAGGTAGGTATTCAAGGTTAGATGTTTGTTTGGATATACGATATACTACTAATAGTATACTATAGAAATATACAGTAAAGTACATTTATATATATCATTTTCATTCGAGTTATGTTGTTGGATTGTAATATTTATATAATCACAGTATTTTGGTACATATTTTACCCTGCGAGGTACTTTCTTTATTTATGAATTACATACTGGAATAAAAAATTTTTACTCTTGCTGTAATGGAATCGATTTAACATCTCTTGATTTACTTAAACATTTGGTATAAAATTATAAAACGTATTTTATATCAGAAACAATAATTAATTTATGTATGAATTAAAAATATTCCATATTTTTAAATTCAAATTATGTGTTTCATTTAAAACTAAAAAGTATAAAATAAAATAATATGTAAAAAAAATATTTTTTAAAATATGCTTTTATCGAAACCAAATTCGCCCCCTAAAAAGTAGAAAATAAAATTGATTGCAAAACTTTAGCTTTTTTGACTGTTATAATATAAAAGTGAATTGCTAGTGCAAGCATTTTGGACTGTTATAATATAAAAGTAAATTGCTGGAATAAAAAAGAAACACGAACCTCAAATTTCCTAGATTTTTATTTAACTTTATTCCAGCAATTTACTTTTATATTATAACAGTCCAAAATGCTTGCACTAGCAATTCACTTTTATATTATAACAGTCAAAAAAGCTAAAGTTTTGCAATCAATTTTATTTTCTACTTTTTAGGGGGCGAATTTGGTTTCGATAAAAGCATATTTTAAAAAATATTTTTTTTACATATTATTTTATTTATTATCCTTTTGAAAATGCGCGCCTTAAAAATCTTTGACTTTACATACTGTTTTGTTTAAACGCTAAATTCGTTTTCTATAATATTACATTTTGAATCCGTTTTAATTTTTGAATGAGTTATAACTGTTTTCATTTAAAGTTTTTAAGAACTATTCTTTCCTTTTATATCTGCCAGCAATTCTTTTGCATTTACATCTAACACCTTAAAAATGTTTTCCGTTTAATTGAATTATGTAAAAACGCTAAATTAATTTTAACTAACCCATTTTATAAATATACTAAATAACTCCATATTATATCCTTATTGTATTTTATTTATTTTTATATATTTCAATTTTAGTTTTTTTCTTTTTGCGTTATTTAGAGTGTGTCACATGCAGGAATTTTTTAAAAATATTTAATTTTATCATATGAAATTATTTAACTCGTCATATCCTTTTATATTTATAACGGACATAATAATATTTTTGTTTAAAATATAAAGTCGGAAATAAGGATATCCTTTCCTTTTATTTAAAAAATTTTATTAATTTTCTTTCAATGTTGTAAACATTCGTTTTAAAACATGAAAAGAAATAAAAATTATTCTTTTAATTTCCTGAAAGTTTTATTTTTTTGTACACAAAAAAAATAAAAATGTCAGAATTTTAGGTGATCAAATATAAAAACAAAAAAAAAACAATAAACCAAGAGATATGGAGAAAAGAGATTGGAGAAAAAACAAACATTTGCAAGTTTTAGATAAATAGTAATTTATGGATCTATGGTTGAAAAATATAAAAAAAGAATCAACTAGCAAAAAGGGTTCAGACCTTGTCAGAAAAATCTTTGTCCAGAAATCAAATTTTTTTGTCTTTAATATACATTCCATTGTATATATAAGGAAATTAAACATCTAAAATTGTAATAAGTAAAATAAAACTTAAAAGAAAAACTTAGAAAAAAATAGAGAAAATCTGGAGGATTCAAATCAATAGAACCAAAAGGCCATAATAAATTTCAAGATACTTTGATATTCGTTGGAGTATAAAAAACAAGAGAACTTTTGAACAGATTTTTAGTTTTTTTGTTTGTAAAATTTTCGTTTGACAGGAAAAGAGATTGACACCGAAATATTTATTATTTTTAATCTTCTTTTTCAAAATCATATTTTTGAGTATCTTTTTTTTTTTTTCAAAATGTTTTTTTTTTTATTAACATTTTAGTTTTTTAATATCTTTTTTATTCATTCTATTACGTTTTTAAAAATTTCTCTAGATTACACACACATATACATACATATATATATACATAATTTACATATTCTAGAAAAAGCGTATTATCCTGATTTTGTAATCGACTATTACATCTCTCCTAATTGTTTTTTTACATAAATAATTCAACATTCATGCATTTAAAATAGTATTGAACGTTAAAATCCCGTTAATAAAATTTTTGAAATCCTGTAATAAATTCAATTTTTTACGAAAAATACGACTTTTTGATAAAAAAATAAGAAGATTTTACTAAATAAGATAAAAAAAATGAAGATTTCAGTAGGATCCTAAGAAAAGTTTAAAAGAAACAGTCACAAAGATTTTTTTAAGAATTTTTACTTGACTAAAAATCCGATAAACAGATTATAAATCTATTGATTCTGTCTGTCGATTCAACAGAATTTATTACGAAAAATGCAGTATTTGTAATATTCATCTAATTTCACATATATTTAAATATCAGAGCTATTTGTCAAATAGTAGAAACTAAAGCCACAAAATCTGTTTAATAATTTTATTTCTCAATCTCAAAAAGACTTTAAATCAACATTTTTAATAATTTAAATATAAAATTTTATATTGCAAAATATAAATAAAAAAAAAAAACAAATCAGCTCAAAAGAAAAGTTTTCTTTTCAAATTCAAATCAACTTTTAAATTATTTTCTATACAATATATATATATTTTTATTTTTTGTCCTTTTTCTTTTTTTTTCAAATAATTCAAAGCAATTCAATTATATTTAGTAAATAGTATAAAATCTAGGTAAGTCCTTTAATTTAATTTCAAGACATCAAGAAAAATCTCATGGAATTTTTTTTTTTTTTTCATTTCACTGTGTATATTCAGTAATAAAAAATACCCACCCACATTTTTAACTTAAAAAAAAAAAAAAAAATTGATAAATAAAAAAAAGAAAAATACCTAAAATCCTTTCTAAAACCTACCAAGAACACCTTTTAATCCTGATGATTTTCACAATTGTTATAGTGAACTCTACACCTAACCACTGTGACATAACACTAACTTAAACCTCATATAATTGCACCCACCAAATCCTAAAAAAAAAGAATTTTTAAAGTGTAGGGATAAATACAAAACCAAAACGAAAAAAAAAAAAAACACTATTTTTTAACCACCACAGGAAATTGGTACCGGATGTTGAAACATAAAATTTTATATAACAAGTAAAACATTTACAGTACCATAAAATATCATATAAGTATTGCATGTGTTGAAGCATTATAATGATATTGTGATCATTGATGTTTAGCAGCAGTTTTGTGTTTTTCGAATTGAAAAAATAAGAAAAATTTAAGTGTAGAGGAAGAGAGATAGGTAGAAAAATTCCGAGAAACTGAATTAGAAGTAAAAATATTGTAATGATTACATTTAAAAACACCTTCCAACACTAATATTTAACACTACACAGTTACAGTTATTGAATTAAATGAAAATCAAAGTTATATTTATTTCAAAAATTTAAATTTACATATGTATATACGAAATTTTAAAGAAAACTAGAAATCAGAAATCAATTTTCGCAGAATTAAATTATAAAATTTAAAATTAAAGAAAATTTTTTTTCCCTTTTCTTGTAGAAAATTGATTGGAATTATTTAAAATTTTAGAGGAAAAAAAAAATCAAATTTTACACACGTTACAATTGATGCGTGAACTTAAATAATTATATTTTTGAATTTCTACATGAATTCATTAAATTAAACAAAATATAAATTCAATAAAGAAAATTCAATTTAATTTATTGTGAATTAAAATATAATCAGTGAGACGAAATTGTTAAAAATTTCTTGAAATTTAAATAAATTATAAGATACATGTATTAAAATTTCTTTCAAAACCTCATTTAACCAAAAAACAAAAAAAAAAACCAAAATCATTTTCTTCATATAAACAAGAAATAAAATTTGGTTGCAAAATTTTTAGCTCTTATTATCTTCTTTCTACAGTCTACAACAACTCTGCAAACAAACATGTGACAAATTTTTTTTTTAGTTATATATTTTAACTGAAAAGGTGAATTTTCCAGAAATCTATTTATTTTTTCATCAAATTTAATAACTAATCTATTCATTTTCATTTTTGAAAAATTTCCTTATTAATTTCACTTTCTCCGTTTGTTCGTCTGTTTACAAAATTTTTACCCTGTTTAAGATGAAGCAATAAAATTTTAACCATGGATAAGTCTCACGAAGGGCTTTGGAAATTAATATTAAGTTATATTAGAAAACAAATTTGTCTACCAGCTATTTAAGAGCAATTAGGGGCCATAATTTAAAAATTCTCTATTTTTAGACATCTGCGCAAATATGTTTTAATAAAGACATAAAAATTAAAATGCCAATATTGCAATATTATATAGATACCATTTTCACTTTAATTGACCTTTTTACCTTTAATCACCTTTTTCCTTAAATTGAAGATATTTTTAGTTTGGTAATTTAATTAATATATATACATAATCCTTATATATATATATATATATATATAAATTACACATATATATACATAAATTACATATATATACGCATAAATTCAAAAGTGCCTTCACTTAAAGTAAAAATGTCTTTACTTAACGTAAAAAGATCGTCAGTTAAAGTAATATTGTATATTTTTCAATATATTAACGGTTTTTCTTATTTATAGGGTAGATTTTCCATAAAATTGTCGAACGTGTCTTTTTAAAAATTTTGACAATTAAAAAATTTCATGACGATCACAAAATTAATAATTTTTGCGATATAAAACAATTTTTTCTTACATAAAAAATTCTATGAAAAATTAAAAATTTTGATGCATAAGTTGAAAATGTGCGCTTTTAAAAAGCTTTTATATTGCATACCGCCTCCTTTTTTTTATTGGAAAAGAACCAATCAAGATATTTGGAAAGTTTATATATCTCTTTATTAAATGCAATAAGTGATCAAAATGACTTTAATCATAAATGCGGTCATTGCAAACATGAATCTCATATATCATCTGATATTAGCTTATATATAATCTTATATTACCACACATATAAGCTTCGAGCAGTTATGGTACATCTCTAAAATTACAAAAAAAAAAAAAAAGAAGAGTTAAACTTAAAAATTAATTATTATACCTAATTTTTTATTCTAATTTTTACACTATTATCCTGCGTATACCCACTCTTAGTCACAAATATTAATATTTTGGAATTTAATATAACAAACAGACACTTAAAAATTTCTGATGTCCGTAACACTGAAATATCTTTTAAGGAAAATGTCTTAAATACATCACTAATGTCGCAGTTATACTTATACCTATAGCAAAAATAAAAATAATGTTTAATAAAATAATAAACAAGTAAATGTAACAGCAACCAACTTATTTATACCTTACACCTAAAAAATTAAAAATCCATAAGTTATTCTAGTTAGGTATTTAATATTAGCTAAAAAAAATAAATACTTTTACAACCTTAGTACAAAATTTGAGGTTTCTATCTTTATTAAATTAGAAGATATGCTTGTTAGGTCTTGAAAAGTGGGTGAAGTTACCCAGACCACCCCCGCAATTCATCTCAAATTTTAGAGACATCATCAGAACAGGGTAAAACACTCTTATATCAAATTTCAAGTTTTTATCTTTATTAATTTCGAAGATATGTTTGTTCGGTCTTTGGAGTTGTGTGGGGACAGCCGAACAACCATTCTAATTCATCTCAAATTTTAGGCAAATCAGGGATTCAGGAAACAGCACCCTCGTACCAAATTTGAAGTTTCTATGTTTATTAATTTCTTGCTTCTTCGATTTTGGGAGTTGTGTGAGAGGTACCCGAACCCATGGTCCGATTTCGCCCATTTGCAATACCCGCCTTTCATTAGGCATTGTTAAACTACAGTAAAAATTTCATCAAGATAGCATCATTATTTTTTTAGTTATCGTGCCTACGGACGGACGGACGGACACGAAAATCGACTCAGGAGGTGTTACAAACACTATACCAAAGTTAATATACGCAATACTTTACGTGTAGGATATAAAAAATAATATCTTAAAGATTTTATTTCATTCAAATTCAAAATTTCATCTTTTGCTTCATTTCACAATTTTTTTTAGTTTTAATTTAAATGATTTTGAATGAATAATTTTGAATGGCAATTCAAAAATTAAAATGTATTTATTTTTTTTCTAAAACATTTATTCATTAAATTTAAGACTTCTAAAGTCCATTCTTTAATTTACCTTAAATGTAATGTTCCTTCTACATAATTTACTAGATATAATGAAGTCTGGTTTCTATTCATAGATTTTTATTGAAAAAATAACAATTTTAATATTAAAGAAAAATTTCTTAAAGACTCAATTCAATTCAAACTATGTACTCATATATACAAAGAAAGAATAAAAGAGAAAAAAAAATCAATTCAAAGAACCCTAACAAACAACAGAAAAGGAACGAAAGATAACAAAAATATGAATGAAAAAGCAACAAAATTAAAATAATTTTCAAAACCTTTTTTTTTTTTATTTTTCTTATTATTTTTTTTTTTATTTTTGTACTTTCATTTTATTATTAGATGATTCCTTCAACACCATTTGTAACCATATAAAAAATAAATGGTTCACTTATTTTTAACATTTTATTCGAAATTCAGACTTCTTTGATTTTCTGACCATTAAAAAATCGAAATCTTTTCTTTAATTAAATACTGTATTTTCTTTCTTTATTTGGCAATTTTATTTTACTATATTAAGAACTGTTGAACCATCAAACATAAATATTTGGTCAATTTGACTTTCAAGAAAACAATAATATCATTAAAAAATAAAAATAGAACAGAAAAATAAAGTGATAAAACCAGAGACTACAATTAGCTGAGACAAAAACCAAATCAATTTAGTAATAATATTTTTCGTTACAACTAAACAAAAAAAAAAACTTCGAAATTATTGAAGTAGCTATGCATCTGCAGGTATCTGTTTTATTTATATTTTTTTTTATTTTGAGTTTATTAACTTAATGTTCAATAATTTTAAATATCTATTAGATAGCGGAGTCAATATTTTTGATAACATATTTTAAAAGATTTTTTATTTCAAATTACTCAACCTCGCGTTAACGAGAACAAGAATAATTCCGTGGTTGATTAAGTTATCGAAGGTGTTCATAAAATGAGGAGCATAAATTTTTTGAAAAATATTATTGAAAATAATATAGATTTAGCAATAATATATTTTTTTTCGATAAGAAGGTAACAGTAACAACGTTATTATCATATTCGGCAATAGGTTTCCGTTTTTGTAAAGTAATAAAGATTTAGTTTTAGTTTTTCCCATTTAAAAAACAAATGACTAATTAAAATTTTTTATTTTAGTTTAAATAAACAAAAGACAGCACCAGAAAAAAAAAACAAATTCACACTTTTCCCAATAAACTTTTGAACTATACGTACACGTAAGTGCAAAGATTAGCTAGATTGAAAGATTTTAAAGTCAATCTAGATAATCTTTTCACTTACGTGTACATTTAAAATTGTATTTTTTATTTATGCATGTTCATATTTAAAAATTCAAAATGTATCTTCTTACAGTTATTTTTGTTGTTCACTTTATTGAAGATGTTCTCAAAGCAAACAAAATTTATGCTCACATTATAGCGCGTTCACGTTATCGCAAGTCTACTGTTATTCGAAAAAATGAACTTTGACAGTTCTTTTTATATTTTAAATTAGATTTTTTGCTTCATTTTGTCTTCCTTTAAACTTTCTACATGTTTCTTTTTATTAATTTTATTTTTATTTACTAAACTTTTTAATAAGTGTTGATGCTTTATACAAAATGCCAAAGATGGAAAGCGTTTTTCATTAATAATCAAATCTTTCATATCTTGTTAGACTTGTGATAGGTATCACTAAAATTTACCATTGAACTATAAGGTTCGAATCATTGAGCTTTTAATTTTCTTTGAATACAAAATTATAAATTAAAAGTTCTATAGTTCGAGTTTTAATTTGGTGGAGCTAAAGTTCCAAATTAAAATATTATCGTATTACAAGTTTGATAGGGGTAATTGCTTTCACTTTTACTCTTTCTGCTTAATTAGTTAAGAACATAATAAAAATACTTAATTCTTTCTTGTTTTAATTTTTCCGATGGTTCAATTAAATTATAACCGAATTTAAATTGGCCGTTAAAATAATTGAGATATTTAAAATTATATTTAAAAACTTCTTTACTCAACTTTGTTAGACTAAAATTTTACTAGTTTTCACAATTTATGCTTACTTAATACCAGTGCTGCTACTCCCTTGTCAGTATAAACCATCATTAAAACGAAAGAGCTTGAAAAAGTTTATGTTTCGTCTAAGGTTGGCTCTTTTTTTATATCAACTATAATCTACTCCATTTTCATATATCTCGATCAGACAGTTTCAACAATTACAATAGCAGGACACTTGCTAAAAACCATTATAAACAAATTTTTCAATTTTTTAATTTTCAAATGAAAGGACAAATTAGTTTCTCTTCCGTTTTTTTATGTTTTAAAATCACCTTATTAAAAAAAAAAACACAAAATATAAATTAAATACAAATATTACCTTAAGTTATTGGGTCCAAAAAAAAATTTTTTTTTTGCACCAAAAGCAAAAAACAAAAATAAAAAAAAGAGAAAATGAAAATGAAAAAGGATATTTATGGGGGAAAAGCAATAAAAAAAAAAACAAAATTATCGTATAGATATATTTTGGATCTTTTAATTTTCTTCAACTTGTCCTCGTTCTACCGTCAACCAAAAATCGTTCTTCATCGTTATGCTATTTATTCATCCATTAAAAAAGATTTAAAAGATATTCTTTCTTTGCTCCCTAATAGATAAAAAACATTTTCCAAAAAATATGAATAAAAATCTATGTGTTAAACTGTTACATCTGAATTATATTCACTTTATAATAAGATCTTTGATAATAAGAAAAAATGTATCTTTTAATTTTATGTCGCATTTTATTTATCTCATTTCTAAAAATAAAAATTATTAGGGCATCAAACAGGAACTTTAAAGATGAAGATAACCTATAGTATATACTCGTATACATTATTAATATTCATCGAATTCAAATAATAAAAATCAGATTTATAATAATTTTTATAAAGAAAATTTGGTGCTTTAATACTACATTTTACATAGTTTTTGCTTGAATTTGAAAATAATTTTCAAAGAAAATTTATTTCATTAAAGGAATAACGATTTAAAAGCAAAGAAGCACACATATTTATCAAAAGAAAGGATCTATTAAATTAAGTTTTATTATCTAAATTAAGTTCAGTTCAAGATCAGATCAAGCCACTGATCTTATTTTTTAAATTAATTAAGTATAATAAAGGTTATAAAATTATAAATGTATATTGTAGATAATTTTTAAAACGGATTCTTGAAAAGGATAATTTTTTTAATTTTATGAAAAAAAAAATTATAAATTACATATTTTTCATAAGATTTTTGATTGGAAGAAGCAATATTTAATTGGATAATCATGTTTTTTTAAACGCCCCGTGTATAATAAATTCATGCCATTATGTTTGTGTCATTAATAAAGAAGCCTAATTAAACATGGACTCATGTGTATGAATCGGATCAGAATCAAATTTTGAGTCGATTAATTTATATACGTTTGTCCCCACGATAATGAAAAAAATAAAGGCGTTAGGATTCTGATTTTTTACCACGTCACGTTCAAGTACCTGCCATTCAACTTCTTTATATGTAAATAACTCAGTATCTAATTAAGCTAGGAATCCGAAATTTGTGAAAAGATGTCAATTTGCGTGCCAACAACTTTAGCAAAATTTAATTATACTAGAGCAGCAGGTTCAAGTAACTTGCGCATCTTGGAACTCAAAGAAGCAAGGTGTCTGAAAACTTGTAAAAGATTATCAAATTTAATGCCAATAACTTAGTAGCGGTCATACAACTTAAAAATTTTCATAAATATATCTCGGTACTTAATTAAGTAAAACATCTAAAATTAAGAGATGATCAAGTTTAATGAAAACAGCATATATTATGTTCATACGTATATCCCAGAGTTGGTAAACTCTTCTCTACTGCACTCTTCCTCGTTTTACCAAAAACGCTCAAATTATTCTTTAATTCAATATGCATATTAAATATGCTGCTGTAGATAGCTGATAGTTAGTAAAAATATTTTTTTCCCAAGTTACAACTAATCTTATAAATCATTTTATAAAATTTTAAAGGATTTTCTACCTTACCTTAAAAATCAAAAAGCAAAAAAAAACAAAAAAATGAAGTGATTATAATAATATGCACAATGAAAAATAAATTGATTGGAAAATATTAAGGGTAAAAATTTATTTTCTTTTTCTTAATTTTATACTTTATTTTATATACATAATAAAACACTTTAGATGGCTAATGGACGTCAAGAAATACCCAATAAACGGATATAATCAATTTGATTTTGATTAGTGTATTTCTGAATTTGTACTAATTATTCTGGCTTTCGCAAAAAAAAAAAACTTATCGAATAACTTATAAAATTGAAACCAAACCGGAAACCAAGTTTTTTTATTCCGATTCCAACCCTAATTTTTATCCCTCTCTCAATTTCAAGTGTAATGAATTATTTCTTCTTAAGGATAATTAATTTTTTTTTTTTTGTTTTTTCAAAGGACTAATTAAAAACTGTTCAAATTGAAAACAAAAATTATACAAAGGATTCAAAGTACCCATAGTTAATATACAAGAAAATCGAGACGATGCTAGTGTGGTATATGATAGTATACTATATATGGTATATGAAATATAATAAAACATTGGTTATGTATTATGTAATTTTAATTAAATGTTGTTAATTTTTTTTTTTTTTTGCCAAATTGAATAGTCCTTTTTTGTACAAAGAAACGAAAAAAAGAAAAATAAATCAGAAATGAATGAATAAAACAAAATGTAAAAAAGAAAAATATAAAAATACAAAAAACTGAACAAAAAACCGAAATAAATTTTAATTCCAAGGTTAAATTTTTTATTTATGTATCAGTGTACTCGAATATTCATTGGCTGTCAGCCAAAGACCAAAGGTTTAATGAATATTTTTCTTTTTTTTTTTTTTATTATTAATTTGAATTCAAATACAAAAAAATATCTTTTAAAATAAAAGTCAGATTATAAATATTTCGTTTTGTTTTTGTTTGTTCACATTGAAAGGATTTGAAATAAATCCAACTTTATGGTTAGATTTCCCTTTATTATCGTTTTCATATTTTTCCTTTAAATTTTAAATTAAATACAATATTTTAATAAAAAACGTTCAGTTGTATATTAAAAAACAAATATCTTCGTATTAAATAGAATGGAAGTTAATCTTAAATTTCTTCACCCGTTTTATTTTTATTAGTAGTTACGAATTAATTTTCAGAGAGCGGAAGTTGTTTTTTTTTTTTGATGTAATCAGTTGGTCAATGTTTTTATTTTTTAATTTTACAAATTTAATGATCCTTTTACTAAAATATTATAAAATTAAAATCTTTAGACCAAAAGCTTAGGCTCCCTGTTGCTTTAAAGAATTCTAGAATTTTTTATACTACAAATGATTATTTTACAAGAAAAACAAATTGGTTTCTCTTTAAAATATAAATTTTCGTACTGCATAACTTTTCATTGGGTTGTGAAAATTATTATTTAAACAAAAATGAAATGGCGTATGTAGTGATTACTAAGCGGTTGTCTGACTCAAGACAGCTGCAGTGAAGCTATCTTTGAATCCTTATGCAGGAAGATACTATATACTGCTACATGTTGTAAGTGGCTGATTGCATTGGCTCTGTAAAAAATTGAATTTATAATAATAATAAATACTAATACAATAGCTGCTACAATGGAGTTGCCTGTAATTATTATCTCATGAAAATTGTACAGGTAATGTCTTCAACACTAATAGCAAAATAGTAATAATAATCGGCGCGTTGATTGTTCCCTTGTAGTCCTATTGCTCAATTCAAATTGCATAACATTATGATCATTGCATAACATTCAACATTCTGTTTCTTCTTGTAGTCCCTCTTCTATAATAGTTAGATCATGTAGGATTGAATTCTTTAGGTCTTCTTCACTATTACAAGAATATTTGAGAACAACATTGTCTGTTTTTCGTATCCCTGTCCCATCCCTATTTTCTAGACAATATACTGCGTTAGGAGCTAGGGTTTTTCATTTAGGTTATCTCATTTTATTGACTAAAAAGGGAGGTGGGCTTAGGATGTAAGGATCTAACACTATCACTTGGGTATTCTTGGTGTTTTTGGAGGATTTCCATCTCCCTTTGGAAGAAACAAAATTTTACATATTCTTAACTATGCAAATATTTTATATTTCGTTTTTAAAGTTATGAAGTTATATGCTGTTTTAAAACCGATCAATTCAAATTTTATACCGTTCTATTTTAAACTAATCTATTAAAAAAAAATTGTAGAAATTTTTACTCAAAATTTATAGACCAATATGTAATTAGACCAGTTAATTAATGTAAATCCTTGTAAGTGATGTATTTCAATCCATATTAACATAATTATCAGTATCAACCTCAAAATCTAATCTAATTAACCTGAGTAAAAACTTGAACTTTAATAACATAATCAAATCATTTTTAATTGTTCTATTTAAGTGAACTTTCCTACTTCTTAATATCTAAAAAAAAAAAAACCTGTCTAATTATAAAATATTCACGCATTTTGTTTTTATCGATTTTCTAATTTTGTTTAATAATATATGCAAATAGTTACATAAAAAAAACCATTATACTGTATTATAAATGTTATATCTTTCAATTCACAATAAATTTAATTAACACCCAATAAAACTAAACACTTTTACCTGTACACATTAAGTACTTTCTTTTAATTCGAATAACAAAAAAAAAAAACGATTAAGTGCAATCATTATTTTAATAGTCTTTGAAATTTGAATCAAAAAAAAAATTTAAAACTTTAGAACAAAACCAGCCATTTAATACCATTTTAACTTTAATGATTACCACCATATTTGCATATTTACTTCCCAAAAAAAAAAAATAAAAACCTTTTATTAAAAAGAACGACTTAAAAATGACATTATTCTTACCATACTTATATTGATTTTCATCATATTAAATACATCCTACCATTACACACACACAGTCACAATTCGAAATATTTTAATGCATTTTTGTTCTTTAACATAAAATTAGCCTACATATTTTAAATTTCCATCACATTCATTTTTCCGTTCATTACTTTTGTTCTATTTTTCGTCCTGTTTTTATAACAATATTTTATTGTTCAAATTATACAATTTAAATGTATATGTATTTGTATGTATAAATTTATAGATTTTATGTACTTATAATAACAGTAAATTTGATTTTGTATTTAGCAACAAGTTTGAACTTTAAATTGAATGGCTTTTTTATTTAAATTTGATTTTTCATTATATTCCAAAGGACTTATATTATACATAATTTAAAATTGTATTTGGTCTTCTATTTGTTCTATTTCATCATTTATTTGTTACTATAATTTTATATTTATATAATCATAGTTGTACAAAAATTAACACAATTTCGATTGTAAATATCTCGAATTGATTGAATCAGGAGCAGAATATATATACGGATGGTCATAGATTTTAGAAATTGTTTTAAAAGTTTTCAAATAACATTTTATCACTAATATTTATTTTTATTTTTTAGGTCCCACTTTCTTCTAATTTTTTTTGTATTTTTATATTGACTTTTCGTCAAATATTTTAATACTTGATGTATAAAGACAGTTAGTTCAAAATATTCCAATCAGGTTTTAAGTTCGACAATAAACCTAAAAAATTTGAATGGGTGTCGAGAAAAAAAGTTTATTTGTGTGTATAGAACATGCAATATACCTACCCGAATGTATCCTAAAATTTTTATACAGTCTTAACTTTAAAAGTGCTCGTACTTTAAAAGTGCCATAAATATGTTTTAAGCTAATGTTAACCATAATGACATGTCAGTTAAAGGGGACACAAATGTGGTGTAGCGAATGACAGTATATACGCAGATTTTGTTAAGAAGAAGAAGAATATCCAGGACACATAGGTACTCAAAAATTATGGCTAACAAAAGTATTATCAGTGGACGCTAGATCCATAACCAGTAATAATAGGGCACACAATAAATCTACATCAAAAGATTTCTAAGTGTTTTTGTGATATCCCTCAAATAATAATAATATAGCAATAATGACGTCACTTAAAAACATTTCCAACAAAATTTTCTATATTATTATTTCTTATTATAATTGAAAATAAATTCAAAACGGGGCCTCGGTGGGCTAGTGGGTAAGAGCGTATAAAATATGCTATAAACACCGAGGGAGTGTGTATTGGAACCCCACACACGTCGTAAGAGTTATTTCCTCTTACGACATTTACAGCCGTAAATGTAGCAAAGGCTGAGTAATTTTCTGTTCACATTTATGTGGCAGAGAAATGCACAAAAAAAAAAATAAAAAATTAAGATTTCGGACAATTTACTATTCGAAATTTAAAAACATTCCTTCCATTAAAATATTTTATGCACAAAAAACACAAAATAAAACAGTGTTATAATTTATTTTTAGAATTATTATATATAATATATTCTTTGACACAGATAAAAGTTTTATAAAAGATAGAACAACCATTTCATTATACAATGGTACCAAATGGTAAAAATAATGCATGGTACCTAATTTCTTTTATACACATATACACATTGAATTCAAATGGCGTGGCATAATATTTTCATATTACAAAATTCCATTGAAAAAAATAAGGCGCAACAGTAACTTTATTACAGCTTTTTATAACTTTATATATTCTATATATAACTTTCAAACATATCAATATATATATATATATTTTACATATACATACATATATGAATATATCCAAATGCAAATACATACTAATATACGTTAGTAGAATATATATGTACATAAATGTTAAAAGCTGGATCTTAGAATACTCAAGGGGAATATCAAAAAAACACATTACAAAAATTACATGTTGCTGATATAATACATTACCTACACTATTCCACCAATCCCATCCCGTTTCAATCCAACCATTATTAGGTAAATATAATGGTGTTGAATTGATTGTTATTCTTCCCGCCATATTTCCAGTTTATTTTATCGTTATATATTTTAGTATAAAATAAATGTACAGAGGAAAATATAAACGAAAAAAACAAATTGAAAAATGTCCTTAATACCACTTATATAATGTAATAGTTATCATGAGGGTCGAATATGGGATATTTTTCGTGGGAACAAAAAAAAATCATTAAAAATTTTAAATGTACATTTTGTAAAATGACTTGTTATTAATTTTCAACTGTAATTTAGCTGAGAAAAAAATTTTTTTTAATGATTTTTTTTTATTCCGGAAAATCCTAGTCTCTTATAATGTGTTATTAAAATTTTTTTTTCAACAATGAATTTCATAGAAATGGGAATGTAAATAAATAATATTCTAATTAGTTACTGTATATGAAAATAAATGGGTGAATAATAATGAGAAAAGAAAATTTTTGCTGAAGTGATGAATTTTAATTAATTTTCAATATGAAAAGAGGTAAACTAAGTGCAAAATTATTATTTTTTATACCCTACACATTAAGTATAGGGTATATTAACTTTGGTATGGTGTTTGTAACCACCAAAAGGAAGCGAGTTAGGTGTAGACATGTATATATATTCTGAATCAGGATCACCGCCGGAGTCGATTTAGCGATGTCCGTCCGTCCGCCGTCCGTCCGTACGCACGATAACTCAAAAAATAATGATGCTATCTTGATGAAATTTATACTGTAGGTTAACAATAACTAAGGTAAGGCGAGGATTGTAAATGGGCGAAATCGGACCATGCGTTCGAGTACCTCCCATACAACTTCCAAAACCTAATACGCATATTTGCGAAATTAATAAAGATAGAAACTTAAAATTTTATACGAGGGTGTATTTTTCTGAATCCCTGATATCCCCAAAATTTGAGATGAAGTGGAGTGGTTGTTCGGATACCTCCCATACAACTCCCAAAACCGAGCATGCATATCTTCGAAATTAATAAAGATAGGAACTTCAAATTTGATACGAGGGTGCTGTTTCCTAAATCGCTAATTTGTCTAAAATTTGAGAGGAATTGGAGTGTTCGTTCGGGTACCTCCCATACAACTCCCAAAACCGAACAAGCATATCTTCGAAATTAATAAAGACAGAAACTTCAAATTTGGTACTAGGGTGTTGTTTCCTAAATCCCTGATTTGTCCAAAATTTGAGATGAATTGGAGGAGCTGTTCGGGTACCTCTCATACAACTCCCAAAACCGAACATGCATATCTTCGAAATTAATAAAGATAGGAACTTCAAATTTGATACGAGGGTGCTATTTCCTAAATCCCTGATTTGCCTAAAATTTGAGATGAATTGGAGTGCTCGTTCGGGTACCTCCCATACAACTCCCAAAACCGAACAAGCATATCTTCGAAATTAATAAAGACAGAAACTTCAAATTTGGTACAAGGGTGTTGTTTCCTGAATCCCTGATTTGTCCAAAATTTAAGATGAATTAGAATAGTTGTTCGGGTATCTGCCACACAACTCCTAAGACCAAACAAGCATATCTTCGAAATTAATAATTATATAAACTTGAAATTTGATATAAGAATGTTCTCCCCTGTTGATGTCTCTAAAATTTGAGATGAATTGGGGTGGTGGTCCGCGTGCCTTCACACACTTCCCAAGACCTAACAATCATATTTTCGAATTTAATAAAGATAGAAACCTGAAATTTTGTACAAAGGTTGTAACAGCACTTATTTTTGTTAGCTTGTATTAAATACCTAACTAAAATTACTTATGGATTTTTAATTTAATTTGAATTTTTTAGGTGTAGGGTATAAATAAGTCGGTTGCATCGACTTACTGTTATTTTTACTTGTTTTTATTAGATTTAAGTTATAAGTGATGTACTGTAAATATGATATGTTTAAATTTAGTATTAATTGATTGTTTCAATATTATTATTAATTTTGTCATAATATATTCTTTCTAAATTTGAATTAAATACAGTGCGAAGTAAGTGTAATTAAAACGAATTAACACAATCTACAATATTTTTATGTACTAGCGATACCTTAATATTTCACCACAGTAAGGACAATTGGAAAAAACAGTGTAGCTTAGAATATTTTATCTATACAATTCTAAGAAATTATTGCTAAAAAGATTTGTAAAAGAAAATTAATAAATGTCTCTCCAAATTTTCTTACCCATGCTACACAATTTTAAATTTTCCTAAATCCTTTTTTACAAGAATTATATCCCATAAACCAAACTGTACATTTGTATTAAAGGCCCCAACCTAAAGTTTGGTGTAAATGAGTATGATTTTAAAGGATATGGTTTAAAAGGGTATATTTTTGGATGATTTAGTCGAACACTACCAAAAAGAATTACGTCCGATTCTCTGAGTGACTTTTAAAGTTATCCACGAATCTAACTTGTATTTCGGAATAATATAATGAAAGTAGGAAAAGGTTATTTATTTGAAGAATTTGGCCAGAAATTTTCTTCTTTTTAGAGCAAAACGTTGGTATTCACACAACAAGTGAAAGATCCATGCTCTTTATCATTGCAGCTTCCGCAAAATTCATATAAAGAAAGTATTGGCCTTCTAGAATATGTGCCGGCCGGATAGTGTCCCGTTCATTACCGATATTGCACTATTTAGAGATAAAAGTCTAACTAATCGTTTAAAATCTAATGTATAGAGATGGTCAGTCCGGTCCATAGCGCAAGTATTAATAAAACACTACTTTGCTGTTTGTGAGTGTATATTGGCTTGTTGTTGAGACCAATATTTTTAGGTTATAATAGGAACCTCGAGATTGTCCTTTTCTTTGAGAACTTGAATGATTGTGCTACTCGTAGCGAATTTATCAGATATGTAATTTCCTAAGAAAACTTTAGGTCCAGATATCCAGACAATGTGAATATCGGAAATTTCAACCTAACACGTGATTCAGCTGCTAACATCCATTATACTAACTGAAAAAGATTTCAAAGCAGCTTGACTAACCGCGTAGATGTCAACTTTTCTAGAGGAGACCACGTTTCATTTCAACAAAATTCATTGTTTCGTTTATAGCAGTTATTTCAGCTTGAAAAATGGTCGGTTTGTTAAAGTAGAAAATCCCTAAAGTTTCAGGCTAACTTTATCTATAAAAAAAGATAAAATATAAATAAATACAAATAAAAATATTTATAATAGTAATCTTACATAGTTATCTGTACTTAAATTCGCCAAATGAACAATAAATTGAAATTTACCTGAAATTAAAAAAAAAAAACTTAATAATACTTCAAATTAATTAATATTTATAAAACAATATAAAAATGAAAATACTGTAAAAACTCTTAAAATTTAATGTTTTTTTGACATATGTCATTTTTAAATTATAAAATTAAGGAAATTGATATATCCTTTTTGAAATAAATGCCGATAAATTTTAGCATTGACAATCTGTGCATGGAATTTATAACCACTGTATATATATACATAGTATATATATATATACACTCATATATTTAAAATAATTGATAAATTTTAATACAAATATTTTGAATGATTAAAATTTCCTATATGATTTAAAAATATTATATTATTTGAATATAATATAGGAACAATAACTTTTTTTTATTGTTTCTATTATTGATCTAGTATTGAATTTTATGTATTAATCCAAAAATTACCATATAACAAACAGAATTTCACATTATTCAAAATTCTGAAACACCAAAATTGAACAAATATCAAATAATTCTTGTTGTTTAATAATTGATTGTTTAATAATTCTTAAACTTTACACCACCACACATCAAACGCAGAAAATACAAAAGAAAAATAAAGAAGATTTAACAGGATTCAATAAGATTTCGAAAAATCATATATTATTAACAGAAAAACATTTATATTTCATCGATCCACAATTCATTCTTATTTTTTTTCATTTTTGTATCATTTTATCCCTTCCTTTTATCCTTAAAATAAAAAAAAAATAAAGGTTTTCACAAATAAAATGAATAGTTTACTTTTGGTATTTTTAGTTTTACTTTATATCACTTTTTTTTTCTTTTAGCTTCTTTCTTCAATTTTTTCAATTTTTTAAATTTACTTTATAGTGTTTATCCTTGCGATTATCCTTTGACAAACATTAAAAAACTGTACATGTACAAACACAATCATGAAATTCGAAAAAGATATATAATTTTTTTTTTTTTTTTTAAGTTTACATAGCATACCGCTCATTCACACAATTGTATGAAATCAAATGGAAGAAATGAAGGAAACAGAAAAAAAAAAATGGCTAAAAATGATAAAAACGAATAAAATATTATAACTAAATGTTATATAAAAAAAAATAATATATAAGGAAATAAACTAAACGTGAAATTTAATTCAAAAGTTCTTTTTTCTTTTCTTTTCGTTTCCAAGTTCCAACTTTTGAACGTTCAAGTTTTTTTTCTTTTAAATTTTCAATTTAATAAAAATTTATAAATCGATAAGGTAAAAAATATATTAAATGAAAATACTATGTGTAAATAAAATCGCAATAAAAGGAAATTAGTTAAAAGTTTGAATTAGTTTTATAAATGGAATAACAACAACAACTATATCATGCACATATAAAGTTTGCACTTATAAAATCTTTTAAAGTAACTATGGTAGTCAAAGGAATCAAATCAAAAAAAAATAAAGAGTTTCAATTTTTTGAAGCTTATGCGTTTCTTATAATAAATTTTTTCATATTAAATGCTGCTAATGTAAGGAAATATTACCATTTTTATTCAAAAAATCATCTTTTTTCGTATATAACACTAAATGGTACCTATAAATATTACAATGTTTCTTCGTTCTATCAAACTGTAAGGCAAATAATATACTGGTATATATTTCTGGTATATAATACTGGTTCTCTGCCACAGTTCTTTAAAATAAAACAAATTTATTATTGTACCAAAAATATAACTGAACTACAACAACTTATAAATACACATAAAAAACGCAGCAAATTCTTCGACTTAAATATTAACTTTTAGACTGAAATAACAACATATCCAAATAAAAATCATACCATAGTTGAATGAGTGTCAAGTTTTGAATATCTAAAAGGTTTTGGTAAATAAAAACTAAATTTAACTATAATAACGTAGTACATAAGTACTTGTACCGCAATCACTGGGAACAGTTGATTTATTTCCTTATTAAATTGTATGTAGTGGGAAAATCAAAAATATTATAAAACGTAAAGAAAAAGTGCAGTAGAGTGGTCAACTTTGAGATACCGTGTACCAATTCTGAAATACCCGGATGAACATAACATATGCTCTTTCCATAAAACTTGATCATCTTTTACAAAATTTTAGATGTTTTAGTACCAATGTTAAGTACCGAAATATATTTATGAAAATTTTGAAGTAATATGACAGATACTCGAACCTGTTTCTCCGAATCAATCATATTTTACAAAAGTTATTGCCATAAAACTTGATCATTTTTTACAAAATTTCAGATGTTTTAGTACCAATGTTAAGTACCGAAATATATTTATGAAAATTTTCAAGTAATATGACAGATACTCGAACCTGTTTCTCCGAATCAATCATATTTTACAAAAGTTATTGCCATAAAACTTGATCATTTTTTACAAAATTTCAGATGTTTTAGTACCAATGTTAAGTACCGAAATATATTTATGAAAATTTTGAAGTAATATGACAGATACTCGAACCTGTTTCTCCGAATCAATCATATTTTACAAAAGTTATTGCCATAAAACTTGATCATTTTTTACAAAATTTCAGATGTTTTAGTACCAATGTTAAGTACCGAAATATATTTATGAAAATTTTCAAGTAATATGACAGATACTCGAACCTGTTTCTCCGAATCAATCATATTTTACAAAAGATATTGCCATAAAACTTGATCATATTTTACAATAGTTCAGATTCCTAGCTTAATTATGTTCCAATCTAAGCAAGCTACCTGAATCTGCTACTCTTCTAAAATAAATACTTGGTATCTTAGTAATCTAGAAATAATATGGGTTTTTTGTCACTTAACATTTTAATGAAATTAAAAAATATATATCTTTCTGTTCTAATATAGTTTTCATTTATCTTAAAAACGTTTTTTGAGAGCTATATTCCCTTCATTTGTAATTTGAATAGGTACTTAACTTTTTACAATAAGTAAAAATAAATTTAAATAAATATACGTAAAAACGTAGATAGCAAGAAAACTAATAAAACTAAAGAAAAATTTCGTAGTGGAGGTTGTGGCGCAACAGTCCTCATTTCTTCAAAAATAATCTTTTTTTCATAAAAATGTCTAAATTCGTATAAAATTCACTATTTTTTAAGTGAAATATCAAAATTGAATATAAAACTCCGCATATTTTGTATGGGGAGTTTTCAAAATTAATTATTTGCCATATGAAAATGTGAAAATTTAATTTTTTTAATGAAATTGGTATATATATGCGTGGTCATACTGTAAGTATCAATAGTTGGATTCAAAATCAGAGCCCTTTTCCGGAATATTTATATCCATACAAATGTATGTCCGTATGTCTATGCGAGATTTTGAAATTTCGGGATTTAATTTTTCGGGATTTTGATTTTCAGGATTTAGATTTTTCGACATTTTGCTTTCGGGATTTTGAATTTGAAATTTTTATTTTCGGGTTTATGTACACAACCCTATAAATTTTCAATTTTTTTTATTATTTTTTTCTATTATATGCAGTATTACTTTTTGCTATGAAAAATAAAGAAAATTGTTGCAAACGTTTACGGCTTTATATAATAGAAGATATTATCGGTCGGTAGCCAAAGTAAGCAAATTAATAGAAACCATGAGAAAATATTGACTTCTTCATATTCACGTTCATAGATCGAAAAATATTTATATTCATTAAATAACTTATAATGAAAATTAATAGCAGAAAAAGTAGGTTTTATTTTTCGATTTCATCTGTTATGTGAAATTAATACTTAAATGTTAAGCGTTTAAAGTTGGAAAGTTGGAATTTTTTAGAGTAGTAAGATCTTTAAGAGTAAGCTTTAGTTACCATATGTTTTTGTTATTCTTTAAAAAATTTGAGTATCTATTGTGCGCCTTTAAATGGCGTCTTTAAATATTCAATTCATGAAAAATTGTTACCATTATTTAAATTGCTCATTTTTTGTTTTACAAATTAGTTATTAAAAATTTTTTTTTTCCACGTCAAAAACATCCAAAATTAATATTTTAAAATGAAAACTTTTTCAAGACATTTAATTTAATTTGATAAAAGTTTTTAATTCCAATTTATAAATTTTATATAAAATATTTTCTGTTGATAAGTGAAAAAATTTTATTATGAAATGAAAATTTTAGGTTATTTTTGGAAAATTAAAAGAAAAAAATTTTTTTTTGTTTTATTTTTCAACATTTTAGAATGTAAAATAAAATCAAGAATTGAAAAGAAAAAAAAATAAAATTGAATTGCGTTATTATTATTAGTTTGTTTAGTATGTGTATGATGTTTATTGCGTATTATATTATAGCGCTGTGAAAATACAAAATGATATAGAAATAAGTTCAGATTTTAAAAATATTTAAATACTTTTTCTTCGTTCTAAAAGTATATCTGTTAAAAAATAATAAAATATTTGAGGAAAGGACATAAATATAGGATTTGAATATCATGTTTGTAATGAAAATGTATTTGTAAATTGGAATAGACAATGTTTCGTTTTCTTTAAAAACTAATGGTAGCCTTTACTCTAACTCATAATTTATAATTCTTTTCAATTTAATATTTACATTTTTCCTCAACCTTATTTTTCCTTTAAAAATGTATTTAAAATTAACTTAAGGATAAAGTAACAAAAGAAATGAAAATTAATCAAATCAAACAATGTAAATAATTAGTTTTCTATCATTTTAATGCTATTCTTCATTTTTCATATAAAAAATTAAAAACTGTATAGAAAATTTTGCATCTGATAATAATTTCTATTCTCATAATTAAATATTAAATCTTTATGAATCTTTTTTAAATTTATTTTTAATTCCCTATTGGATTACATTATTGAATGGAATCATTTTCATTCAATAGAAATAAAATTGAAAAGAAGGAACTCTGTTTACTTAATTTTTAATTGTTTTTTCATGTATTAATTACAAAAATTTTAAATAATCTTCAATATTTTCTTTATAAAATTATTTTCCAATAAAACTTCCATGTATCAAAATTTAATTTTGGTGCCCATTTTCAACATTTTCATTTCTTGTGACTATTTTTACATCAAAATTTGTAATTTTTATTCTGTGACAAAGAAAATTCTAATATATAAAGGACACTTTCTTCAATTTTAAGTAGCCCTCAATATAGTTCAAAAATCCATTAAAACGTGTAAAGATGCCGAGGTTCAATGTGTCTAAAACTATTAAAATGTTGGCCCTTAATATGAAATACAAATATATTTCGTAAATTTTAAGATAATAATTTTAAGCGTTTAGGACAATATGCATATGAGCTTCAAAATTTTACATAAGAATATAATCTATAATGTTGAAAAACTCTTCAACCGTTTAACATTTTTTGACTGAAAAAATATCGAATTGAATTTTAATGATAACGATTTCAGTATATGGTTTTGCAGCTTTTGGGAGTTTTAATCAGTAAGGATTTAATGGGTAACACTACATAAAAAAAAAAATTGTAATCGATATTTTTTTCTTATGAGATCTATGTTTAAAATTTCATTTCTCTATCTTAAACATGGTGCAGAAGTTTAGTAAATACACAAACGAACAGATCCACTGTTCAACAAACAGAGAAAGAGAGTGAAACTAATAATCAAATTTTTTTTTTAATTTTTGATAAATATGGTATAAAATGTCAAGGAAATTTTTTAACAGAAAAACAGAATACAAACATTTAATTTATAATATTTCCACTGAGACAAAGAAAATTACAAACTGAAAAACGAGATAAGTTATAAAGAATTTGTTAAAAAAAAAAAACAATACCTCTGTCAGAAATTTTAACTAATTATTATTATTGTTAAATATTATAACCGAGAATAATAAAACTAACCAATAGAAGACACACCTATATTCCTTAAGTAACTAGATATATTTTTCATTTGATAGTCATCAAATTATTTACAAGAAACTTTTATTGTTTATTGCCCTTTAAAACAGGACATTTTTATACGAAACTTTTCTATTATTGTACTTTCATAAAACACAATAGATATGGTAGGTACGGCAACACATCATTAAAACTAGAATTAATTTCTATAATTTATCCTGTATAGAAATATAGAATATAAGAGTCATATACATAGAAAATATGAAGTACCACATTCCTTTATTCATAAAGGAGTTTTAACAAAGTTTAATAAAAAAAAAAAGAAAAACATTTTTTTCATATTTTCTCTGAATTAAAAAAAAGTCTGTTCTAAAAAAACTTAAAATAATGTTTTAGTACATAATATAAATCTTATATGGTAATTTATTTTTATTTTACTTTTAGAATAAAAATTATAAAGGAATAAATGACGCTTGTCCAAATATCGTAAATTAAACTGTCCTTCTTAGAAGTACTTCCAATATATGTTTTTATTATTTTTCTTTGTCCTGTTAGTTCCAGATCAATTTTTTTAAAGATAAAAATTTCTAATAGGCATAATTATACAATTTGTATGCAATAGTAATAATCATTTAATGGAACAATGGATATTACAAAATTAAAGAATCATCCGTATCATTTAATTTATTACAAGGTTTTACTGTTACAAGATATTTATTATAGATATTTTATTAAAATAAATAAATAAATATCTTATACATTTTGGAAGCTTATTATTTACTTTGGTAAGAAAGAAAGCCTTATCTTAGGCTTATTCTACCAAACCGATTCCAAAACTTAAGCTGATTTTTCTTAACAATTATACTAAAACATAGCATGATTGGGGAAATTTAATCTTATACCCCAATTTATTGAATAAATATTTTGTTAAAAGAAAAAAGATGTGGTTCAGTTAGGATCTATACTTAAAATCAATTAGTATACTATATTAAAATCAATGCACTGCTGATGCACACTTAATCTTCCCTAAAAATCAAAATTTCAAAAAATATACTTCATAGTTTTTTAAATTGATCGTAACAGAAACAAATTGAACTTAAACAGGAAGTAAAAGTTCTAATTTAGTTATTAGTAAGTATTATATATAACAGGGTGGGTGAGGGTGGGTTCTGGTCATTAAACCCAGAATTTGCAATTTCATTTTACATTATGTAAAAATGATAATTCAAGGGTTTTTACAGTTAGTTTCAAAATCAAGGTTTCAGTCATTTGTTTGGCTGGGATTTAAGGCGACAGCCCCTATTGTTTTAAAAATTTTTTGTAGAAATTATTTTAAATGCCTTGAAATGGTATTGAAATATTTAAGTAAAAAAATTTTTTACAAGAGATTTTTATAGTTAGTTCAAAGTCAGGGTTAGAATAATTTGTTGATGCGGTACTCTGACCATTTTAAATTTATTTTTCCCATGTCTGGACTTACTATCAACGGATTTTTTGAAGTGCAGAATATTCTAGGTGCAGATTTTTTCTGTGCGCATTTATCACCTAACCATAATATCAAATGGCAACCTTATAGCATTCCTCAGTTATTCGTTGTCAAAAATTTAAAAAAAAAAATCTGAACTTAGTATAAAACAAACAAAAGAAAATAAAATATCCATTTATTCAAAATATCAAGGATTATTTTAGTTTTTTTTTTTAGGATTAAAACAACTTATTTATAGTTTGTACAAATAAATTTATATAATATGTATATATAGGTGAAAAATCCTACATAAAAGGTTTCAATGAAACCAATTGAAATAGATATCTTTGAAAGAGATAAACACAAAGGGAAAAAATTTATTTTAAAATTCAAATAATTCATAGATTTTAAATTGATAAAACCCTTTGTTATCAAAAACTTAAAAATATTTTATATGTTTTTCTTTTTGTTTTTTTTTTTTTTTTTTTGTTAACATCAATCAAAAATTTATATATGAAAAGAATTGAATTTTTTAACTACAATAAAAAAAAAAAAAAGAGAAAAAAATGTAAGTAGAAATAGATTTTGAATAGTTAAATAATATTTAAGATAGGATTTTCTATCACATTCAACAATATGAATTATTTTACTGCAATAATTTTCGCTCTGTTTTAAATTTGATATCTTGGTTTTTTAGCACATTTTTGCGCAAGCAACAAAAAATTGCTTATTAGTTTCACTCGCTCTCCGTGTACGAAGCTACAATCTCTCAAAGTTTGAAAGTCATACTTTTAAATCTGTATATTTCAGGTTCTACTTATTACTTTTTAGCACATTTGCAAAAAAAATTTGAAAAGATGTGCTTATTAGTTTCACTCTGTCCGTCCATCCGTCAGTCCGTCTGTCCGTCTGTTTACAAAACTTCTACACCGTGAAAGATAGAGAAAAGAAATTTTAACCATGGGTAGGTCTCATAAAAAAAATTATTTTGTGGAACAAGTTTTTCATGTAGCACCATCCATTACGAAACTACAGACCCTCAAACTTTGAAAAAGCCCTATTTTTAAATGCATATAACTTATGTTCTGCTTAAGATTTTTTCTCTCTGAAAACGTCATTCGACAGAAATTTTTTTACCTTTCTAAATTAGTATCAAAATTGTACAATTTTTTTAAATTTAGTATTTAAATTTACCGTTATGGGAAAACCAAATTTTGCATGATTTTTCTACTTTCATAACTCCGGCACACTTTTAGATAGAGGCTTGAAATTTTGAGGCGAGAAAGAACTTTTAGAATTAGTATAAGTTTGCTCAGAAAATTTTTTTGGGGCACCCCCTGTTTTGAGCTATTAGGGCTCAAAAATTGAAAATTTGCTATTTTTAAACACCTGTAACTTAGGAAGCTGTACACATTTTACTTCAAAAAGATATAAAAATTAAAGCTACAGTAATATATTACTGTACTGTATTTAACGTGTGTTGAAGGTTTATTTTAGTTATATAGCGTTTCAGATTACAGCTCTTCAAAATTACGAAAAATCCCCATTTTCAGATGTACATATGTCCGCCAGAAGACCGGAAATTTTATTATCTACATAAAGCAATATTAAAATTATGCAATATTTTGTAATTTACTATTTAAATTTACCGTTATGTGAAAACCACATTTTGCATGAAATTTCTTTTTTCATAACTCCGGCACGACTTTAGATAGGAACCTGAAATTTTGAGAGCAGAAAGAACTTTTAAAATTAGTATAAGTTTCCTTAGGAAATTGTTTTGCACCACTCCCTGTTTAAGAGGTATTAGGGCTAAAAAATTGAAAATTTGCTATTTTTAGGCACCTGCCACTTAAGCACCTGTACAAATTTTTCTTTGGCAAGACATAAAAATTAAAGCTCAAGTAATATATTTTTACGTATGTTAACGGCTTTTCTTAGTTATGAAGGATTCCGGACTTACAGTCCCTCAAAATTCCAGAAAAGTCCTATTTTCACATATTTTCTTATTACAAAAAATTTCTTAAATTTTTTTTTTTAATTTTCAAATTTTTGTGCAAGTCAACATTCTAAACAGTTTGTATTATATTTTGGAAATGTGCAATTTAAAAACCATTGGTTTACATTCTACCTTGTTCAATTTAAAACCGCTAAACAGGGCGTTTTTTACCTTAATAATTCAATATTAAATTTTCGTAATTTTGTATTTAAATTTACCGTTATGTAAAAACAAAAACAACTCAACAACGCTTTACTCATATCTCCTTTATGTTTTTGGTTAAAACCTTAAAATTTTGAGAGAAGAAAGATCTTTTCGAATTGGCAGTTTCCTCAGATATATTTTTTGTATCTTCTCCTGTTTAAGAGCTATAGAAGTTTAAGATTCATTTAAAATAAAATTTTTACCATTTTGAAACACTCTGTAATTTTTTCAGCATAAAATGGAAAAATGAAGACTTCATGTCAAATGATAATTTATTGAAGAATCATTTAGAATTTATGTTTTTTTATCATTTTATCATAAGACTTAATGATTTTTAAAAGCAATCCCAATCGGTTTTATTCACTGAAAAAACAATAATAATCTAACATTGCAAAAATAAATTGCTGAAGGCAATCCCGTAAAACTAAGAAGAATGTTAAAGTAGCTGAATGTAGTAGTGAAAATGTCTAAAACAGTGTTACCAAGTACGAAAAAATCAAAAAACAAAACACAATTTCAACTGAGACAGTTGAGAAGATAATGCATAAACTTTAAAATGAAATAAGTGCTATATATATACAGAAAGAAATTAGATAAAGTGAACAAAAATTATTTAATGACTTATATACATAAACTGAAGAAACAATAAAAGATCAATAATATAGGGAATGAATAATGAACAACACCTTCCATTATTATATTTTACTTTATTGTTAGGCATTGTATCATGGAGAATATATTAATAAAATTCTTCATATTTTTTTTTTTTTTTTGTTTTTTTCAACAAATTCATAATCAATCAATCTCAGTTTTCTAAACAACTGGTGAACGATAAAAATCACTATACTTTAACTAAAATATATCTTTACTATTTTTTTACTAAACACGAATAATCCTCATATATGATTCGAAATAAAAAAAAAAAATAAAAAAAAATGTATTGTAATCCGAATAAAAATTACGAGCTATTAAATCACGTCCTTTTTTTTTTACTTATGTTTTTTTTTTTTTCTGTTTTGTTTTTCTTTTATTGTCCTTAAAAAATACAATATTTATACACCACAAATCATTTATTCACAATAAGACTTTAATTTTTTTTTTTTTCCTTTGTAGTTCACCGTAACTTTTGCAAATCATTCCTTACCAATTGAAAAATTCTATAGGTATAGGTATAATAAGAATAAAAGATCCAACCAAAAATAAGTAAATAAAAAAAACAACACTATTAAAACGTCCTTTTTCAAGTATGTATTGTGAAGTTATTTTATTATATATTTTAATTTGTTTTTGTACAAGAAATGTTAAAACTTGAAAAAATTATGTCATGAATTAGTTTATCCACATTATAGATAAAATTATCAAAACTTTCATGAAATTTAAACGTATAATGAACCCGATTAATATAAGATATTTAAATTTCGATTTTCGGTTCCTATTTTATATTTTAATTTTCTATTTTTCATTTTTCAAGTCAACATATTGTTATATAATTTTATTCTATAAATGTAATTTTGATTAATAAGTTCAAGGTCACGCAGGATCAAAATATTCAAACATTAAGACTTAATTTAATATTTTATTCAAATTAGATTTTAGGCAATTTAGTCTTCAATCAGCTTTCGGAAAAACTTAATCTGTTATGTTCAATTTTCTGACATTAATTTTTTTAATAATTTCTTTACAATAGGTATTCTGTATTAAGCATATCCTATTATCCCTATTATCTTGAAATTCACAATAAAACTGACCCGGTCAAGAATTTATTTTATTTGTTTTTCTTTTTTTTTAGTGATTTGTTATGAAATTAGATCTTTTTGTATTTTTGTTCCTTTTTGGTTTTATTGTGCATAGTTTCTTTTTTTTTTCTCTAGATAATCACAAAATTTTTGTTTCGTATACAATTCAACAATTTTCTTTTTTTTTTGTTTTTTCGTTTGTATAAAAATCACAAAACTCTATTATACCAGTTTTATTGTATTCTGTCTAACAAAACAAAACAAAAAAATAAAAGGACTCACGTACCAAGGATACAGCATTTGATTTAGATCAAGTTAGCTTTTAAATAAATAAAATATATTCTATTGTACATATTTAAAGTAAACTTTATACAAGAATTGTATTGCACAAAAATATATTCAATTAATCTTTGGTTTTGTCAAACTGATTTTGAACAATGATAGTGTATTTAGAACAGATCATTTACTGCATTTTGGTATAACTACTTCATAATTTCGAACAATTGTTGATCTTTTTTGTATGCTTCGACAAAAGATTGATAGATTTTCGATTTCGGTTGTAAAACTGTTCGGTGATTGGATGGTATTAAAACTGCAAAATGATAAAAATTTGGTAAGTCGATGAATAAAATGAAAATGGCATGTAATAACACATGGTTATATCAGGCATATACGTAGCATATACATAAATATAGGTAGGATATATGTCTGATATATATACAGATAAAAATTATTGTTTATTTATATAAAATATGCTTTCACATTTTTCTTTTATTTTGAAATAAATCAGATTTTAATTTTTTCTAAAATTCATTATTTAAATATCTAACATTTTGTTATATTTTAAGATTTTATTTTATTATTCTAACATATAATGTTATATGAACAAATACAAGAATATTCCATTATAAAACAATTAATTGTTAAAAAAAATTTGTTGTTCACTGTTAATTTAACTAAAAAGAAAAAAATAAATCAAAGTTTGGAAAGATAAAAATGAAATGGAAAAATTGTTTTTTTATTTTTTGTTTTCGTTATTTATTTTTAAATATCGTCAACAGTTCGATATTCCTAAAAGTCTCAAAAAGCATGTACTTGAAATCAAAGACTTAATATCACACGTAACATTGTATGTAAAGTATATTTTTCATGTGGTCAGTAAGTTTAATATTATTAAAAGTATTTTTGGATATTTGAATATTTATGGTATCGTAAATGTCATGCTCTTTCAAGGATCATGTAATATTTTATTGTTCTTTATATATTATATATTTGTTTTTTTTTTGTTTTTTCGTTTGTGGAATTAATATAAACCGTAAGGATATTCTTGGTTAGTAATTTCATATATGTAATATGTATATAATGGATGCAATATAATTTAGCCAGATTTTAAGAGGCTTTAGGTTTGTCAGCGTAAATAAATAAAAATTCATCAGCGTAAATAATAAATTTTTGTAGCAAGGTACATTTTTGAGAACTATAAAACTAAACTTTTGAAACTGCTAAAAACAAAACAACCTTAGATATATCAGATCCCCATAATTTAACCCTGCGATTAATGCTTAATAAACTATTAGAGTCACATGTAATATATTATTTCAGCGTCACAATATTTATTAGTGCCTAAAAGTATGCATTAATTTTCCAATTTTTGTAATTTACGTTTTTAACACATAAATAAAAAAAAATTTTAAATTCTTATGAAAAATTAAAAAAAATATTTTAAAAACCAGTTGAAAAGTTCTTAATACAATAGAAAATGTTTTCCCCTACGCAAAAATTATGAATTGTGTAAAAATTCTCAGGAATAGTATTCTACTGTTCCAAATCCCTTTTCATACTACAAAAATTTAAATGAAATTACAAAATTATAATAATTATCAATGAATTTTACATTTAGATTTCAATAAAAAATGAATTAAATGAATGAATGAAATAAACTAATCTTTTATATAATTTCAATTCCCTCATATAAATAAAAAAATAAACAAACAACACGTATATATTATCTTATATTATATAATATATTTAATATCGATACCAATTCAGATTTAAGATTTGGGATTCTGTCGAAAAGAAATTATCATTCAGTATTAAATAAAAATTCCATTAATCCTGATTGGGTAAAACAACCAAAACACGAAAAAAAAAAAATAAATGTCATCCTTTGTCTTTATTTATCTATACCAAATAATTCTTTTAATAATACAATATAAATATAGTAGCAACACGTTGTCTTATCACAGACATTAGGATTAAAATATAAACTAACATATATAAGATACTATTTTTGAATATAGACTGGAGAATAGACATTTATATGTATATACGTCCATACGTAAATATTTATACACATACTTTATCCAAAGTAACCGATCTAAAATTAAATTCCAAATAAGGACGAGGTCATATAAACCACGTTGACAAAGGTGGATATCCTAAGGTGGTAGTGATAGAATGAAAGGTGATATTAAGACATTTATTTTATTTTATTTTATTTTTTTCTCTTTTACCTTTTTTTCTTATAGTACAAAGGAACAAATTGTATTAAAAATGTTATTGTATGCATAAATTTAAAGATACATATACATATATTATATTTGTTTGTAAAATATATTTTTATAAAATAGATATAACTGAATGATAATTATTTGCTTAAAATTAATTAACTACGTTTTTTCTAATTTTAAGTAGATAGAGATTGATTTCATACTAAATTTATTGTTTGTAAAAGCAAAAAACATAAGGTTTAGAATAACCTTAACCTTAATAATAAAGTTAAAAACAGTTTAAAGTTAGTTTTTCTTAAAATCCTCGACTATAAATGGTTTTTTCCCTTAATTTTACCCTAAATTCAGAGTAAAATTCGAATTCCTCCTAAGGAATGTGGGAATCTTCCAAAGATACCAAGAATTTACCCTTGGTAGTGTCAGATTCTTACTGACTAAACCCACCTTCCCCTTTATCCAATAAACTGGGATGAAAACCCTTACCTGCTAACGGAAAATAGGGATAGGAAGGGATAGGACAATAGGATTCGGAAACATTGGATTGGGAGTGAGATTATAAGGAAACAATTAATCCGCCTATTATTATTACTATTTTGCCAATTGTGACAATAGCCGTTACAACAGTTAGAACATGCAGTAATTATATAATATCTTCCTGTATGAATTAATATTGAAGGCAACCCTCACTGTCACTGGAGCTGCTATTATTATTGGTATTAGAATTACTTATTAATATTATTATTATTTACTAAAAAGACCCATCAGTGGATTACAACATGCAGTAGTATATAATACCTTCCTGCATCATATAACCAAAGGTAGCTTCACTGTAGCAGTTATTATTATTATTGTTATTATTTTTAATATTAATAGTACGATATACATTATTATTATATAAAATTACTATACATATTTTTATTTATATGAGCTGACCGAGGTTTGAACACAAGACCCTCCGATTAAAAAGCTGGCGACTTAACCACTACGCCATGAGTCAGATAATTTAATAATTTTTGGATCAAACTTTTTTAGTAAAATTTCTTTAATAATTTTGAAGCTAGCCACAAAGAATATACAGAACACCCAAAAGAAAGTTTTTAAAGATGAGGGCGGCGTTAATAATTACTGTAAAGTAACATTAAAAATTTATCCTGAAAAGAACTAAAGTTACAAAGAAGGAAACGCCTATCAATATACCACAAAATATTCAGAGAATATTTAACAATAGCACTAACCGGAAAGCACATTAAGTGTATGAGGTAAGAAGAACTAACTTAAGTTTTTTTATATTTTTTTTAAAACCCATACCATTTTTTCCCAAACCTACTTAGTACATTTTATTTCTCAAGTACCATTTACACCTTTTCTCTTATTATTCAGGTTATTTTAATATATTTTGTAAGTTAATTCTTCCACTATACGTATTTATATACATATTTTTGTTTTATACATTTTCTATAGAACCTATACTCATTTGATTGGAAAATATTGATAAAAGTAAATTTTTAACTAAAATTAGTTTGAAATTTTGTCAAATCAAGTAGAGTTGAATAAAACTTTTGTTATAGTTAATAATAAAAAGATTACTATCAGTTACAATAATGAAAATGACATTTTCTAATATTGAATTTTAATGAAAAGTTCATGAAAATGAAATTAATTTTCCATTGGTTTATTGTAAACAATTTTTTTTTTTTAAATAAGAGTGGATTGAGTATTTATTGCGTTGTATTAATATTAATTTTTACATAAAAGAAAATTTTAAGTCAAATATATAGTAATACATAATATATTTTCATTTGACATATTAAAACAAAGGGAAAATTTTTAAGTCTTATTATTTTTATTGTAATAAATATTTAATGTTATTAACTTATAATTAATACAAAAAAAATAAATAGGATTAAAATTGATTTAATAGATTTTAACAGAATAATTTTTATTTAATTAATTTTTAATTTATAGCCATTATTAAGTGTTTTCTTACCAAATTTTCTTTAACAATTTTTTTTATTAGTTTATATTAAAATTGAATTGAAAGATTAAAAATTGTGGATTGATAAATTATTTAATTTATTAATATGCTAAAATAAGATTAAAGAATTAGTTAAATTGAGTTTAAAAGTTTTCAAATTTATCATACATATGCATTAAATGAGAATTATTTATTAAAAAAATGTTTTTTTAAGTATTTTTCTTTTAAGTTTTTTTTTTGGAAATTTTCATTCAAAGTCAACTTATTTTAATTCAATATTAAAATTCATTAGTTTAAAAGCCTATATGTATTTTGAAAGAATAATGGAAAGACAAAAAGAATTTTTCATTTTTCATTACGTATTTGTTAAAAATTTTTTATTTATTTATTTATTTATTTATATTAATATTACATACATAAATGTAATGCAATATTATTGAACCATCGGCTACTAAGGCCATTATAGGTTTTTTTTATACTATTATTAAATTATATACTAATATTATTTATTTTGTTTATATTATATACTATATATTTACATTATATTTGGTCGTAAGGGGGTATGTAAAGAAAAAAACACTTACGACCTGTGCAGGGATCGAAACCACACTCCTTCGGTTAATACGCCACACGCCTACCCACTAGGCTACCGAAGCCCCTAAAAAAAAAAAATTATGTGACTTACATTAAAGTTTCTTATTTTTATTCGAATTTATTGGGCTGGTGACGAAATCCATAAACAAAAACCCATAAATAAAAATCCAAAAGCATTAACAAAAATCACAAAAAAAAATCCACAAACAAATGTCCACAAATTTAAAATACAACAAAAATGGAAAAAGCAAAAATTTCTGATTTTGTAACCAACTCTAAAATTCTTTCTAATTATTTTTATTGTATATTGCAACATTAAAGAATATAAAACAGTGGGTTGTCGTCTCCAAGCCCCAGTAAACTAATTATTAAAACTCTGATTTTTTAACCAACTCTAAAGCCATTTCTAATTATTTTTTTGCATATATATTTTAACAGCAAAAAAATTTAAAATAGTGGGGACTGCAACATGCAAGCTCCCTCTAAACAAATTATTGAAGCCCTTATTTTCTATGCAACTGTAAAGTACTTCCTAATTATTTTTTTTACATACATATTTCCATATAAAGGAATTGTGGATTTTTTTTTGTACATTTTTTTTTTTGTGACAAAAATCATTATGGATTTTGATTTTATGGATTTTTGCCCCTACCCTAATTTTAAATATAAGAAAAAACAGCATGCAGTCAAGGACATGTAAAAATATAATGTTGGAGCTTTAGTTTTTGTCGTTTACTTTGAAAAACAATTGTACAGGTGTCTAAGGTTTGTTTAAAAATAAAAAATTTTAAATTTTTGACGGCTAATAGGTTTTAAACAGAGAGAAGTACAAACAAATTATCTGAAAAGTCTCTTTTCTCAAAATTTCAAGATTTGATTTGAAAGCATTTCGAGGAAACAAAATCTTGCAAAATTTTGTTTTCACATATCACTAAATTTATATACTAAATTATAAAACATTATTTAAAATTCATATTGACGTATAAAGTTAAAAAATATATCCTGTCGCCTGTCGTTTAGCGTTTTTAAATAAAAAATTTTAAACAAACGCATAGGTAAATTTGATAAAAGGCTTTTTCATACTTTGAAAAGTTGTAGATCCATAATAGATAAAAGTTCCATAATATTAATTTTTTTTAAGATTCTACAAATAGACAGATAGAATTAAACTAAATTAGCGAAGTTTTAAATTTTTTTTAAAAAAATGTACTTAAAAATTGAATTTTTTTTTTAAAAGTTCTTATGAAAATTGGATATTTTTAAATTATAAAATTAAACACCAACTATAGAAACCATAAAAAATAATCTACAAAAATATTTCTTTGAATATAATTATGATGAATAGAATATAATATTTCTTTAAATATTAATAATTTCGCAGTATATCACAAGTTAAAATGTTAATTAATTTTTTCCTTTTAAAATTAAACAATTTTCTAAAAAAAACGCAACAATTTACAATCCTTTATTATCAATTGCTTTCTTCAAACAATAAGAACAATAACAAAAACAAAAAACTGCTGATTAAGACTTTAAATATCTGAGAATCACAACTTACTTTTAAATAACAAATTTTTTAATAAATTGCAAAATCCAACAGAATGAAACCAACTGAAAGTTTATGTTTAATATAAATAATATGTAAATGTTTATGTAAAATTATAAATTATAAATTATCTAAACCCCCCATCCTTATGAACATAGAGTATATCAATGAGTATCTTTTGCCCTTTTTTATATACTGCCTTGTAAAAAAAAATATCAATATTTTATCCAAATAATCTTAACACGTTTATGTCTTGTTTTCATTTGACCTACATTTTCCTCCATTCACTACTAAAATCATTATCTTAATACAGCCTTAAAGTAATAAAATTCTTGGATACAATTACTGTATATATAATATAATAAAAAATTTCTGATACCAGTGAACAAGAAATTGGGACTCATTTTTTCCTTTAGTTTTTTAAAGCAAAAAAACGAAGTATATAAAACCAAAGTATTCACAATTTTAATCTTACCTTGTCTTAATAATACGCTAAATCTGCCTACCTTTATATAAGTGTATAATAAATACATTCATGCCCAAAAATATAACAGCAAATATTTTATTTTAAGGTTTGAATTTTTTTTTTTTTCAACTTTAAATTTCCGGATTTTTCTCAATCTTAATCAAATCATACAAACTTTTGTAATTTTTAAAATTAATTTATCCGAAAATAGAAAAAGATACAACAAACAGAATGTAAAACCAAAGGCGCGTTTTTAAAGGCGCACAGTTTTCAAAAGACAATAAACTAAACATAATCTTGCAGCTTTAATTTTTAACTTTTACTTCAGCAAAATTTTGTACAGCACCGTATCTTAGATACAGGTGTCTAAAATAAGAAAATCATTAATCTTTGATCCCCATAGATAAACGGAGGTTGATACAAAAATAATATCTGATAGAACTTATACTAATTCTGATCTAAAATGGTTTTTCTTCTTTTAAAATTGATGCGTTCCAAAGATATGATGAAAGCAAAATTTTACAAAATTTATTAGGGTTTGTTCAAACCTTGAGAGATTGCAATCCGTAATATGAGAGGCTTTTATGTAGCTTTTATGTTCTAAAACATTAATTTTTTTAAGAAACCTATCCTTGGTTAAAAGTTAAAACTGTATTGTTCTATCTTAAATAGTGTAGAAGTTTTGTAAAGAGACGGGGGCGCGAAAACAAACACTTTTTTTTTGAAAATTCTGCTAAAAATAAGTAAATGAGTAAGTTTTGAATATTTTGAAAATTTATTTATATTCAAAAAATATTATACCGATATTCAAAAAATATTATACCATTATTTGAAAATTTTCGATAATCAAATGATGACTAATAGTTAAAACAAAATAAGTATTGTTGAATATTGAACTTTTAGGTTTATACAGTTTATAAAAAGTTATTTAAGTCCTTTTTTAGTTACTTGGAGATTCCAAATATAATTAAATTTACCAATAAAATTCGTAGGGTTTTGTGCTAAGAAGATATAAAATTTTCTTAAATTTCAGAAAAGAGTTAAACATGTCGGTAGCGAATGAAATAAGGGTACAAAATAAATGTTAGCTACTCAAAAATTAATATTAAAAGTTTGTAACAAGATACTAACAAATTTTGAAATAATCAAAAATCTAAATTTAAAACATTATTAATAGCTCTAATATTATCCGTTTCCGCTTCCTCTGTGCTCTTTTTTGCCATATATCTTCAATTTACTCATAAACTTAAAGTTATATTTCTAAAGTGCTTTCGAGCAAATCTTATTTGTACTTTTCTTTTATGTGGGCTCTTCTATGCAGGATATAAATTTTAAAGAATAAATTAAAGATTTGATTCATTTCATCCATTCACTGCTGTTTTTTTTTTTCAAAAGCATAAAAAAAAGCCTACACAGACCTATGAGCAATAAAAATTACAGAATTTTCTTTATCTTTGCTTAATAACCTTTTCATTTTTTATTTTTTTTTTTTTTTTGTTTTTTTAACAACTTAACTTTAATTTCATCCATAAAACGGAGGTAGAATTTCATTATGCATGTTGATTTGAATATAGCTCTATCTTATAAGGAAATTGTATAGTATCGTCCTTTACTTTAGATTCGTGCAAAAAAAAAAAAAACATAAAGGAAATTAAAGATAATAAGAAGATATTTAATAAAATTTGATTTTTTTTTCTTTCTGTTTTTTGCATTATAATTTTTCATATTTAAAAACTAACTGCGCCATAAGATATTTAAATAAAAACTGATTTCGATTAGCATTATAATACTTCTAACAGTTCAACATAATTATTATTATTCTTTTGAGAGGATTTTTTTTCTTAGATCTCTTTCCCCTTCGTTTTCTTTAAATTTCATATAAATATTTCTTAAAAAAAATCCCTTATAGGGATGGAACTATTATAAGGATTATACGTATGAAATACATGTAAAATTTTATGTAATTTGTTTGGCTACTTTACAAATTAATAAGAAATTATAATAAAGGTCCTTTGTTTTTTTCTAAATTTTGCACTAATTTCGATATACATAACAACAACAATAAAGGTAAGAAATTGAAAGAGATGAATATATGATCCAATTTTCAACTAATAAAAAATGCAACATTCATAGAAAGGTTAGAAAAATCCTTAAGAAATAGAATAACATCAAAAAAAATCATTTTAACTGGAATAACTTCTTAAAAAAAAATCTTTAAACATAGATACAGTACTGAACCTATTCTTTTAACAAATCATTTAAATATTTATAACGGTTATCTAACTGTATGGCGTATATTTACTTTCATACAAAAAAAAAAAAATATTCAACTCCCGACGGTGTATCATACGAGTACGAGTATTAATCAAAATATAAATAAAAAAATATTTCTATATTAGATAACAGATAGCGCACTAATAGTAAAAAAAAATTTTATTTACATTTCAGAATTTTGTTAATAATTTATTATCAGTCATGTAATGAACAGCACTCAACGACTTTCAAATGTAAATAATGATTCATGTAACAGAAGCTTAATTTAATATAAATAATAAGTGATTTTGTCAATGTCCATAGGATTAAAATAAAATAAAAACTTTATAAATATTAATTATAGTATATCAATTAAATAAGACGCATATTAAATCTTTGATAGGAAACTATGCAATGGAATTTGAAAAGTACTAACAATTCTATTACAAAATAGTTGTCCCATCCTTATCCAAAATTATAAAAAAAAATAAAAAAAAACAATCTTTGAGAAATATGACGTAATTAAGCTTAAAAGAAAATTCAAATTAAGGAATTAATAATGAATCACTCATTTACTGTACTATTAACCATTATTGTTGTTAATGTATAGACTAAAACAGGTGTTATAAAGAAACATAAACATAGATATAAGAAAAATATATATAATTATGTCTTAATAATCACAACTACTTAACCAAAATGGAAAGTAATTTTATTTTTTTCTTGATAAAATAAATTTAATTTCATAATTTTTTTTGTTTTTTTTCGCCTCTTACATCATAATTTTTATTTTTGTTTTTATTAAAAAAAAAAAAAAAAAAAAAAACTGCCCTGAAACATACAATAAAAAAAAGAAAATTTACATTTACATAAAATCCATTGGCAAATAACGGTAATACATATTTTCATTTTTTTTTTGTTATTAAATTAAAATGGCGGTAAATTTTTTTTTATAATACAAAAAAAAACCTTGTTTTACATACTATTGTACATATTAGATATATACATACACATATATACATAGAATTTTTAAAGAATATGATAAGTTAAAGTATTTGGTTAGAAGAGAATCAAGTTAGAAGCATTAGAATAGTCCTATAATTTAAGATTTACGATTCAAAATGTAAAAGGCAAAAAAAAAACTAAGAAAAAAAAAAAAAAGTAACAATAAAATTAAAATTTATGAATTTTTTGTATTTATTATATTTTATAAAATATTCACAACTTAATTGTAATTTGTAAAATGCGGTTATATTTTTTGTTTTTCCTAAGTACTATATAATAATCAAAAGGGAATTCTCTACTGCCTACGAAGAAATTTATAAAATTTATAGACATTTTGTATTGAAGGCATATTACGTGTAAAAAAAAAATTTAATATTAAGGTAGTAAAATGTAAATTTTTAATTTTATTTTTTATTGTGAGGATTGTTTTAGTATATATAAACCCTTTCATATGATATACTCGTATATGTAGATTTTATAAAATTTACATTTGGAATATAAAATTAATAGTTACTTTTTGTAATTATAATATTAAAATTTTTAGCAAAATTTAGATAAATTGTGACATTAAGATTTAATATTACAATTTTTTTTTTTTATTTATTACTTCTTCTGTTCCTTTTATTTCTTCAAACTGCCGACGCTACATTTGTTAAAGTCAATTGCCAATATTAACTTTGAATCTTAGAATCTTAAAAATAAAATTTCAAATATTAAAAATTATTTTAAAAAACAATAAACAATAAATTGAAATAAGAATCAAAATAACAATCAACATAATATTACGCAATTATTATTATAATATATGTTAATATTTTAATATGTATATGTGATATATAAGACATGAATCAAAATTATTTTATCTTCTTTGAATATTTTAATGTATTATATGAATATGTATATGTAATATATAAGACATGAAATATTTATTATTATATACCTTTTTTTTACTTTAACTTGAAAACATTTTTCCTTTAAGTGAAGATATTTTTACTTTTAGTGAAGATTTTTTACTTTAAGTGAAAACATTATTTGTAATAAAAATGAAAGTATGTATAAGAATACATATAATATACATAAATTTACATAAATAGAGACATAAATATCAGATACAAATATATGTATATATATATATATATAATTATAATTATATATATATATATACATATATGTGTATATTACAAAAATAAAATATATGTATATTAAATATTTATATAACATAAATTACTGATGTAAAAATTCTTTAGATAAAGTAAAAATGTCTTCAGTTAAAGAAAAAAAAAACGAGTATATTTTAAAATGTATTATTCACCGACGGAATTCAACTCTTTTGTATATTCAATATAAAGTTTAATTTTAATGATGATATCTCAAGCATAATTTTATTTTATTTCTTTCTTACCTCTATTTTTGTTTTGTACAACTTTAAAGTATGTATTTACAAAGTCAAAACTATTTCAATGAATTTTTAGAGGGCTCTCAGTCAAAAGTATAGAATTATTTATTATTTGTTAAAACAAAACAAGTAAATGTAACAGTAAGTCGATGCAACCGACTTATTAATACCCTACACCTGAACAATTCGAATTAAATTAAAAATCCATAAGTTTTTTTGGCAGCTGCTTGAATTTCTTCCCTTTTCTGTCTTATTCAACTCGAATTTCGGGAACGTAAAAGAAGCATCCTCTTGGGATATGCTTGAAACCTTTTTAAAAAAATTTAAGTTTCTATCTTTATTAATTTCGAAGATTGTTAGTCCTTGGGAGGTGTGTGTCAGGTACCCGAATTGGCACTCCAATTCATCGAATCCATCTCAGGAACATAAAGAAAACATGCCAGAACACCATTGTACTAAATTTAAAGGTTCTACTTTTGTTGCTTTTGGAGATATGCTCGTTGCTCTTGTGCTCTTCCGGAAGTTTCCAAAATACGAACCCATGGTTCAAATTCTTTCAAATGTCAGTTTCCAATTTTACAGAAAAGGAAACATAACAGAACACCTTTGTACTAAAAATAAAAGTTCTATCATTGTTGGTTGTGGAGATATACTCGTTTGCTCTGGGGCTCGTCCGGAAGCTTCCAAGATTTGAACCCATGGCTCTAATCCTCTCAAATTTCAGAGACCTAAATCAAACATGAAAGAACACCATTCTGTCCAATTTGAAGGTTATATCTTTATTGGTTTTGGAGATAATCTCATTTGCTCTGGTGCTCGTTCGAAAGCTTCCAAAATCCAAACCCATGGACCAAATCCTCTTAAATTTCAGAGACATAAATTGAACGGGAAGGAACATCATTGTACAAAATTTAAAGATTCTATCTTTGTTGGTTTTGGAGATAATCTCGTTTGCTCCGGAATCATTCGGAAGCTTCCAGAATCCGAACCCATGGACCGATTTTTTCCAGATTCAAACTTAGCTTTCCTTTCGTAATTAGTAACCTACTGTATACATTTCATCAAGATAGCTTTATTAGTTTTTGAGTTATCGTGGGAACAGACGGACGGGCGGACATCGTTAAATCGACTCAGGAGGTGATCCTGATTCAGAATATATATACATGTCCATATCTAACTCGCTTCCTTTTTGGTGGTTACAAACACCATACCAAAGTTAATATACCCTATACCCTATACCCTATAATATACCCTAGGTGTAGGGTATAAAAAAAGATGTATTAATAAATTTGACCAATTTTATTTAAAAATCCATTTTTAAACATAAAACTTTTTTTTAATCTCGTGCTATATTGAAATGTACAGAAAAATAAATTTATGCACATCTTTTAAACAGAAATTACAAATTCTACTCATTTAAATTGCTTGGATATTTTTATTTTAATACTTAAAAAAATGTTAACCCTGTTTTTTAGAGATTTTACTAATTTCATAAAAGATCATAATACCCTTAGGCAAATTTTCCTATCAAACAGTGCTATTATGAAAATTCATAAAATTTCATATTTTGTTTTTTTATAGATAAAAGTTAATAAATAGGTTATTAATTTTTTTTTGTATTTATTATATTTTTTAAATTTTTACAAACATTCAATATCTTTTTTTACTTTTTTTTTTAATACAAATGTCAAATAACTTAACTTTAACTTTTTAAAATAAACGCCGTAAGGCATATAAAACCTTAGATTTAAATTTTATCTTAATATGCAAAGAAAAAAAAAATTCCTATTCGTTTTTAAGAAAATCTTTAAATATACATACATATACATATGATAATTTATTTTCTGACCTGCCTCTTAAATAATCTTTGCATATTGAAATTAAATTGTATAACAAATTGGAATATTCCTTAAATATCCTTAAATCAGTATTTTATTAAATTTTCGTATTTTTTTGTTTTTTTGTTTTTTTTTTTGTATATTTTTTTTAATGATATTCTTATATTTTATACAATACTTTATTAATTTTGGGTATACTTTCAGTTTCCTTTGATTTAATTTAAAAAAACAAAAAAAAACGAAATTACAACAATAGAAATGGTTCAAGGCCAGTAAAACTAAATTCCATTTTTAGGCTTTATATGTACTTAAAATATTATCCTTCTTCTACGTTTCTTTTTTTTATTCAAAAATTAAAGGAAAAATAAAAAAAAAAAAAATTCTTCATTATTTTTCGGAAAGTTTTTTAAGTATGTTTATTTTTTTTTTTTCCTATACTATTTTAGGTTCTTGTTATAGTCCAGAAGTATACCAATCTTTAGATATCTTTTAAAAATCAAAGGTTAAAAAACAATCACATTTCTTATGACTTAGTTTTTGCCTAAGAAATATCCTTGCTCTATTTTGCTATAATATGTTAAAAAAAAAACTGAAAACTATCTAAAGTGCAGATGACTTGCTATTTATTGAACCTTCACATTAGCACTACTGCAATACTGAACTGCTAAAAAGGAAAACTAAGTAATGAGTAATTAATGAACAAAATACAATATTATTAGAAAACTTTGCAATTTTAGATCTTAGGTAGTAAATGTACCGAATTTTTTTAAAAAAACAAACCCCATTGTTAACGTTTGTAAGTTTTTTAAACTGCAAAATAACTTAAACCATTTTTTATTCCCGTTATTAATTTAAGGATCAAATAAGTTTCACTATAAAATTCTATGTTAGAAATATCCTAAATTTAACATTGAATTATCGTGCTGCCAAAATTACATTAACTATTTACTTTTTTCGTTTTTTTTTCTATTTTCAGAAGCAAACAAAGAAGTTTTTAGGGAATTCAAACTATTAAAAATATTTAGGTTACTTTTTTAAATAAAAAAACAAAAAAAATTCATTATTAAGGGATATACAATAATATTTTAAAAGAACTTTTTTTTTCTCTTAATCCCTTTAAATAAAAGTGGATAGAAACGGAAGTTTCTAATTTGTCATTGTTGTTGAAAGCGGAAATTTTCTATTTATGTAGGTCTTAAAAATTCTTCTTTTTTTTTTTTTGGTTTTAAACAAAAGAAAATTTGTTAGAAAAAATAAAAAAAAATTTTTTTTGACAAAGTTTTTCTTCCTATCTTATATCTTCTATAAAAACTTTATTTCTTATTATTTTCCTTTAATTTTTTTAGTCCTGATTTAGTATTTTCTTTATTTTTAGTAAGTTTCAAATTTTTAAAACAAAATAAAATTTTCAGCACTTTATTTTTTTTTTTTTTTATTTGACGAATAAAAATCCCACGGAAAGAAAAACTTTACAATTTATCTTCTAAAATAGTTTATTTCAAGTACAGGATATAAAGGTGGATTAAGTTTTTAAGTAGTTAAGAAAAAAAAAAAACTTTATTATCCTTGAAAAGGTCTAAAGAATTATTCAAATATTCGAAAAAGCAAAATAAAAAAAAAAAGGTAAAAATTAATTCTTTTTTTTTTTTGTTGTCATTAAACATTTTTCATACTTATTCTTCACAGGCGATCAACCATTTTTTTTTTATACTGTAACCATATATAATTATAATGCCAACTATTATTTCCTTATAAATTAAGAACCAGAAAATGCGTTCTAATAACTATTCGTCTACTATTTAATTATACATTTTGAATATTTATTTTAGATTAATATATAAGTTCTATATAGTACAATATAATAACAACTAAACTGGTTTATAATTATATATTTTCTTTGAAATTTAAATAAAATTAGTATGAAAATTAAAAAGAGCGATTAAAAAGGGCAATTAAAGTGATTTAAATTTTGATTAAAAGAAAAACAAAAGTATAAAAAATCTAAATTTAAAATATATTGTATACATACATACTTTTAAATTACAAGAACATTACTCTAAAATGCCAATGTTATACACTATAAGTCATTAAGAAAAAGCAGTGCTTGTACCTATTTTTCAAGGTATACAAAAATATAATTAGGTATAAAAAAAAATTCAATCCTCTGCAGGATTTCAACTCCCGCCCACATACTGATTCAACCATGTCTTTAACCACTACACCACATTTGTATTACAATTTTTTTTTTTTGTTTTATTTCATTTTTTTTTTTATTCTCTGGAGTGAGCCACATACATTTTCAAATTATATATTAGTATAGAAAAAAAAATTTCATTTCATACTTTATAACTCACAATATAAACGTGTATTGATTTTATTTTTAAAGAAAATTTTTTTTTTGTATGATTGTATTGTCATTTTGCTCAGCTAAATGGCAGTACAATCATGCACAATCTTTTAAAAATATTTGATCTATCATATTTATATATTATATTTTAGATTTTAAAATATATTTTGATTTGATATGATTATTCTTGGATATTATTCTAGGATGTAACAAGCAATTAATAGGATAGACAACATAGAGGGTTAAATACCATAATAGTTTTTTCTTAGAAATTTACATTTATTATGTTTTAATTCACTTACTTAAATACTTTTAAAAGTTTATTAAAGCAAATACATAAGTTTTTTTCTTTTTTTTTTTTAAATTCGTGTTATTATATTAGATGTATACTTAATGAATGTTAGTTTTTTTTATTCGCATTCATTAATTTCTCCATAATTAACACACGTGTATAATGTGAATAAGAATTCATTAGAAAATTAGTACTTTCACATTATTTTACACGTTAGTCTTAAATGCATTAACATTTTATTTAAACTTCAAAGATTAAAATTTTTTTTTTTAATTATAAACGTATAACAACCGAATACAGTATAATTACTTGAATGCATATTTATGTATTTCTTAAAAAGGTGAACCACTTTAAAAAATAATTAATTAATTTAATTTTAATTTAAAACATTTGTATAGTTATATTTTTGCTATGTTATATATGAAATATAGAATTCTATATAGAAAAAGTGCGTCCTTATTAATTTTCAATCATATAATTTAAAGTCTATTATTTCTTTTTAATTCCTTTTTAATTATTATTCCCTTTTAAAATTCTTTATCCTTTTAAAGTTTAAGTGAAAATATGAAAAAATGATGATTAGTAGAAATACATAATTGTTTCTTTAGCAAATTATATCCTTATATATTTTATAATTTTTTTTTTTTTTCACTTCTATAAGGATCATAAGACACCCACTATGTCGTTTATTATTCTTTTTTGACTAAGCTTCAGTTTTTGGAATCAGTAGTTTCCTTAAGATGTTAATTACTCGGCTTGTGGCTATGAATCATAAATAATTTTTTATGCTTCATAAACACTAGGAAAAAAGGATGTATCTCTATTTTATTTAATTATATTATAGAAATTATATATTATAAGAAAATTCTATATTAGTTTTTATTAATCTACATGATCCAGCCGTTGTCTGGAAATTGAAGGCGAGTGTCTTAAACACTGCACATTTTAGATATTAAAATTACTACAAATTAATTTAAAAAATGTTATATTCAATATCTAAAAAATACCTATTTATTCATCTATTTATTAATATATATCAATTGAATAATAATTGAATGCGACCTACTCAGAACTTTAATTTAATAATAAAGTATGTTGTAAAAAAAATTGATCGATTTATAAGTATAAATTTTACTTTTAAATCGTTTTTACGGAATATGCTATAAAATAATTTAGTACTTTTCTTAACACTGAACATATTTTGGCCTATATTTTTAAATATCTCATTATTTGTGGTTTTAATATTTTAATTTTTCTTTTAAGTTTATTTATATTTTATAAATATAAAATATATCGCACGAAACTAACAAATTTATTTATTTATTTATATTAATATTACATACATTAATGTAGTGCAATATTATTGAACCATCGGCTACTAAGGCCATTATAGGTTTTTATACTATTATTAAATTATATACTAATATTATTTATTTTGTTTATATTATATACTATATATTTACATTATATTTGGTCGTAAGGGGGGTATGTAAAGAAAAAAACACTTACGACCTGTGCAGGGATCGAACCCACACTCCTTCGGTTAATACGACACACGCCTACCCACTAGGCTACCGAAGCCCCTAGACTAACAAAATATATCATTGATAACTATTAAATATTGCATAATTATAGGCGAAATGTTATGAATATAAATTTAAAGAAAATCTAAAAAAAAATAAATAATCCATATAATATTAATTATTTATTACAAAAATAGAATAATAAAAAAAAAATGCAATTACCTGTACGTTTTTGCATTGGTGGACCCATATGTCCATATAATCGACTTAAATCGATACCAGCTACCATTGATGGATGTATTGTAAAGAATACACCGAATGGTAATAAAAACCAAGCTAATATTTTCAACATAATTAAAGAGTTTTGTTTTTTTACACTTTTTAAGTTTTAAAGTTTTTTTTTCAAAATAAATTTTAGGTAAAAACAAATTTCCAAAAAAATAAAATTTAAAAATATTTTATGGAAAAAAAAATTTATTCACTTTTATTTTCTGATTTTTTGATCCTAAAATAACAAAAATGAAAAACGTTTTACACAAATCGTTCACGTTAAAGTTATATTTATATATTATATGAACGTTATATATATATATTTCTGAACTTGTATATTATTTATTTATATACATATATTATATAAGTGTATGTATGTCTAAATAAGATGACGTTTTAAACTTTGAAGTAAACTTTGAAAGAAAAATAAAATACCACCTTATAGTTAATATTATTTCTTTATTTTTTCTCTCTTTATTCTATTTTTTTATTTATTATGAATTCAATTTATATTTATATATATATATATATATATATATTCACCACAATATGTTATAAATTTTATTTTCACAACTTAAGAATTTTTTTATTTTTTATTATTTTCATCAATTTTCTTTTCTTCCTTTTAGTTTCTTATATAAATTTTCAGATAACGGAATGTTTTCTTCCGTCGTTATTAAATTCTTTGAGAAAAAAAATAAGTATAAACAGATTGGTATAGTCAGAATAATGGTTAGTTGTATTAATGTTAAAACTGATGATATTTAATATAAAGTTAAATAGTAATAAGTTTCGACTAAGTCAAAAAATAACACTGATATACAATCAATGAATGTTAGATACAATCAATCAATGTATCAATCAATGAACATAGAAAAAAAAGAATAAATTAATTGTTACCTTTTGAAAAAAGATAGATTAAAATTATTTGCAATTAATTAAAAGAAATATTAATGTTTATTTAATTTTTATAAATTTTAGAAAAAAAAAAATCTTATTAAATGTTTAAATAAACATTAGTTTACAATATTGTGTTACTTATACTGTCAATATTCAAAATTTAATTATGACACTTTTTTTTTAAATTATTAGACACTTTTTTATTTATTATTAAAATTATTATAGATTAAAATCAAATAATCTGTTATGAAGATTTTAATTAATAAAGCAAAAAAATTTAGTATTCAGATGTAACACTTTAGTAAATAGTATAAATAAAAAGAATTGATTTAAGATAAAATTTTTTTTTTAGTAAATGACACTTTTTTTTTTTTTAAACTCTTTTACAAAAAAATTCAAATAATAAATTTTGAAATTCGTTGGTATTTTTCCTTTTCTTGTTTTTTTTTTGTTTTGCGAAATTTATATCTCACTTACATGATTAATTTAAATACCAAAATTAATCTTTAGTTTATTTTTGTAAGTGAAAAAAAAATTGTTGAATCACTCTGTAAAAAAATAAAAGGGGGTAAAACAGGCAAATTGGCACAAAAAAATTGTGTTTTTTTTTCCTTTAAAATACCTGAAAAAAAAATAGTTAAGAAATTTTCTGTGTTTTTTTTTTTTTTTTTTTTTTTACAATTAATATTAGATTATATTATTTATTAATAAAATGACTCTTTTTGTTCGTACTGTTCGTACTCTTTTGTGGTTTCTGTTCGAATCTTTTTGTTCGCACTCTAATGTGATTTTTATGTGAGAGAGAAGGTGAAGTATATTATAAAAAGCATCTTAAATGTCATAACTTATATAAGCGTGTTAATACTTTTCCCCTCAAAAAAAAAAAAAACTTTGTAAGTTTTATAAGTGCTAAGAAAATTTAAATTACACATACATATATATATACATTTTGACACTGTGCCATTAAATTTTAATATTTAATTAAAAACAAAAAACAAAAATATTGTAATTAAAAACTTTATTGTAAAATTTTAATTTCTTTGAAATATTATATGATTTATTCAAACAAAAAAAAACAAAAAAAAATTAATAAATTATTTCACTTTTAAAAGAAAAACTTATAATAAAAGTTACAAAGAGGTTAATATTAAATTGAATAAAATATTTCAAGGTTATAAACTTATTAGAATAATAATAATATAAAAAGGAGTTAAAAAAAAAAAAAAATAAGAAAATGGTAAAATTAAATCTAATAAATTTTATTTGAAAAGTTAATGTACTTTTACTTTTTTATACATATATATTTATACTTTATATATATATATATTCATTATATAATAGAATCAAACACCTTAAAACACTTTTAAAAATTTAAAATGAAAAACGAAGCTTAAGTGAAAGTGAAAATATTAAATGAATTTATTTCACTATATAGTAAAAATTATAAATAAAACATATTTTTGATAAAATTTAAAAAAAAATATCTAAAGATAAAAATATATATATATATATATTTTTTTTTTAATTAATATGTTTAAAATCAAATAATCTACGAGTATCTGTACAAGTAATAGTGACTAAAGGAGACTTATTTGAAAGTTTTATTTTATTATATAAATAGAACGAATGTTGAAAACAGTTTTTGTTTGAAAGTATGATTAAAATTTTCAGTTTAAAAAGAAAAATACAGTTATTTATTCATTTAATTTATAAATTTGGCCATATATATATAGACAAATTTAAACAACATGGCACATATATGTTTTTCTTGATTAATTCATCAAAATAAAATTAATGTTTAGATCCTTTTATCTTTATAATTTATGCAAAATTTTTCATTATCCTTGAAATTTGCTAATATATTGCGGATTTTATTTTGAAATCAAAACTCCGAATTAAAAAAAAAAAAAAGCCTAATTAAATATCTATTTACTAAATACAACGATTAAAAGAATATAAAAAAAAAAAAAAAAACAAACCTCATGTCCTTGAGTAAATATTAATTTCTTTTCTTTTTTTTTTTTGTTTTTCTTGTATATTTTCAAATTTACTTATTAAATGCAACATGTAACATTTAATAAGAATTTAATTTAACCTTTAGAAATAACATTAATTACTTAATGTTATTATAATTCACAAACTATATACAAACTATATTGTAATTAAACTTGTCCCAATTACTTTTTTTATTTATTGAACTTGTTGTTTCTAACAATAAAACAAAAGTAATTTAAATATAAAATCAGTACTATATAAAATACTATATTAAAACAAACACTATTAAAGTGTAATTTTTATTTTCATTTTCAAATAATATATAATTAACTCTGAAGTATTTAATTAATGTATGAATTAAAATTTGAAAAAAATAAATAAAATAAAAAAACAAATACAAGAACACGCTTTCTTTTACAAAACGAAAAAAACAAAAAACACAGAAAAATCCTTAACTATTATTTTTATTATTATTTTTCATAAATTTTTTTTTTTGTTTTTATCAAAATTAAAATTTAATTTGTCTTATATAAAAAAATTTCTTCTATTTTGTATTTTTTTTTGTTTGCTTCTTCTATTTTTTTTTCGACTTACTCGTTAGAAGTAACCAACTCGACTAATTTATAAAAAGCTTTTTGTTTGCTTATTATATAGGAAAAAAATCTCTCACAAAAAGAAAAAAAAAAAACAAAAAACAGAAAAGAAAAACAAAAACGATAAAAACTTTTTTTTTTACTGTTACTACAATAATATAAAAAAGTATATTTTGATTAAGGGTAAAGTATTACCATAATTTATAAAATTTATAAGCTAAACTTAACTAAAAGCTTCATTATTAAAATTTTATTTTTTTTTATAAAAAAAAAGTTTTATCACTACTCTTTTTTATAAAAACAAAAAAAGATAATTTTAAAACGACGTAAATCGAATTAATAAATAAATTTTTGTTTTTAATGCATTTCTCTGCCACATAAATGTGAACAGGAAATTACACAGTCTTTTCTGTTCAGGGGTGGCTGTAAATGTCGTGATGGGGAATAACTCTTACGACATGTGTGGGATTCGAACTCACACTTCCTTGGTGTTTACAGCGTATTTTATATGCTCTTACCCACATCGATGCCCCTAATTAATAAATAACACTAAAGAAAAATAAATTAGGAATTTAAATGATTTCATACGAATAAATTATAAATCTATGATTAAAAATAAATAATAGTGAAGTATTTAGCATTATTAAATTTAAAAGTCAAATTTCGATTACATTACCCATTTTATTCCATTTCCTAGAAAAAGAATTTAACCCAAACAAGGCTACTATTTTTAAAATAATTATGTATTAAATTTGATTCAAATAAAACAATATTAATAATTCGCAATGTGCAAATATATTTGCACAATAAGTGTGTAATAGGTTGGGTACGAAATTCCAAAAAAAAAATTCCATTTCCAAAATACCATTTACATAATTCCATAAAAAAAAATTCCACAAAAAAAAATTCCAAAATTCAAAATTTAATGGCAAACATTTTAAATAGGGCTAAAAGCATTAGCTAAACAAGTTGTTGGGACTCTATGATTTTATAACCAACTCAACTCTTAAATCGCTCCTAACATCCACATTTCAACAACAAGGTATTTAAAATAGGTGGGAACTACCACCTCCAAATCGCCCTAAAGGAATTATTGGACCCTGATTTTGTAAGAAAACCATAAAACTCCACCTATTTCTTTTTTTTACATACATATTTCAACAACAATACATTGAATAAAGTGGGGACTGCCTCCTGCAAACCACCGCTAAACAAATTATTAAAATCCTGATTTTGAATTCAACTTTAAAATTCCTCTTGATTCAGAATCTCACATATTTACATTTATACATAATCTGCAAAAGGCGTGTAATCCTGATTTTGTAACCAACTTTAAATTTTTTTCTAATTATTTTTTTACCAACATATTTTAATACCAAAGTATGAAAAATAATTGCAGCTATCGCCTCCCAAATTCCCACTTTTATTTTCGCACAGTACAGAATCCCATTCTCACTAATCAAATTTTTAAAGTTGGAAGCTTGAAAGCTTGCTAAAAAACTTTTTCGTCAATCACAAAAAATATATTTCATTTTGTGGACCTTTTTTCAATATTTTGGAATTTTCTTTTGTGGAATAATTTTTTTTCATTGTTTGGAATTTTGTAACTTTACAATTTTTTTTTTTTGGAATTACGTGTATATTTATTTATATTTATTAAATAAATATAATATATATTTTTATATAATAAATATATGTATATTTATGCATATATTTATTAAAAAATTCGAAATTACCAAAAAAAAGGAGATAGAAAACCGCAGGTGACTGTTAATAAGATATCCTTTTAATTTAAAAGAAAGTTGTTTTTCTTCAACTATATATTCAATACGGCTTGTTTTTAAAAATATTCAATTGCACAGATAATATTATGTCAATTACTAAATAGAATACTTAGATGTATCTTTTAATCTTACCCATCCGAAAAAATATTTAAATCATAATATTTAATCTGTAAATGACAGACATTTAAAACCATTTTACTCAATGATTTACCAACCAACTTTCATTTTTTTTCTTTTTAAATGATTCAGTTCTGTTTTTTTTTTTTGTTTTTTTTTTTTATATTTTAAACGAAATAAATTCTTACATATCATAATATCATCATAATATTTAATCTGTATTAATAGATATTTAAAACCCTTTTACTCAATGATTTACCATCTTAGGCTTCTTATAATATATACATATATAATAGGTATATATTGAGTTTCCAATACTCAATAAATCAAGGGCAACTTCTAAAAGATAATAATAATCGTGTTTTACAAAAAATATCATCTACAAAGAAATTTTAAATTCATAAAGGCTTTGATTGTTGAAAATTGTATTTTTACATTTTAAATAAAATCATAAAGAAACTATACTGTATATATTGTATTGTAATTGCTAATTAAAACACCTCGAATTTCGAGGGGCGGGCGAATACTAGTATTTGTATTAATTCACAATGTTATTCAATCATATTTTGATATTTAACTAAGAAATTGTTACCATATCATACAATAATTACTGTATTATTGGCAAATTTCAATCCACCTTCTACTATTAGATTTTATTACCTGCATAGAAAATATACAATTCACTTATCTAAAAATTTTTAAAGTTTATCTTTATAAAAAAAAAAACACCTGTTATTTGGTAACTCTTAACTTTGAACTCTGCTCTTAATCAAACTAACAAATACAAAAAAAAAATTATTTTAACTATAAGAGAAGAGAAAAAAATATTTAGTATGTATTTTTAAAGAGAGATAAACATAAAAAAATTGAGATAAAATTTAATGAATTTAACATATTTTTTTTTTTTTTACTATACATGATATAAGTATTAATGAATGAAATTCTTTTTATATTTTGTGTATTATGTATTTTATAGGTGCAAAATAGTAGACAAAAAATAAAATACCGTTATTACTTTATTACAATATACAGTTAAAACACACTATTATACATTTCATTACAAAAAAAAAAAAAAAAAACAAATAAAAAAACTTAAAACTATAAAAACAAAAAACAAAATTTTTCATTTTTATGAAAGAAAAATCATTTTTATCCTTAACACATTTACAATTTATTATTTTTGTTATTGTTTTTTCGTTGTTGTTATTATCATATCCATATTATTATTATTTGATACCAATATAATTCAGAATGATTTTCTAATTTAATGCTACTTTTTATGATACTCCATTGCATTTATAAAATATTTATTATATGTAAACAAAAATTAATATGCAACAGCAAGGATATACATGACGTAATAAGTAGATTGAAATTTTCTTTTTTATTTCTATTTTCTTTTTTTTTGGTTTTTTTTTTCTATATTAGACATTTGTCATATTCATGTGATAGTATAAACAAGGAAATGATGCTTTAATTTTTCTTTTTCTTTAATATAAAATTTTGTCAACTTAAATATTCAAAAGAAAAAAGACAAAAGACAAAAAAAAAAATAAATTTAGATATTTTTGGAAAATATTACATATATCATTTATTTAGACTGTTTGAAATTTATCTGATCTGACGTATATTTAGCATTTGGATCTTAAAGTCAGTTTTTATAAAATTGATAAATTAAATATTAAGAATATAAATTAGTTTTATGCGCATTTAAAACTTTTAAAATCATTTAACGCTTTCAGATCCTTTTTGGTTCGTTTTAAATCGAATGTAGTAATTCAATTTTTCAATATTCACCCAATCCCGGGAATATTTCTGACCGAAACCCGCTTAATATTTTTTTTGTTTAAAACTTTATATATATTTTCATATTATACAACTTTTTTTAAAACCTTAAATGAAATCAAATAGATTTTGTTAGTTAATTTTAATTATTTTGGTGAAAAGTTTATTGTTAGCACTTCGTCTTTAATAAAGCAATATGCTCCTAAATGTACATATTTTGTTCTAAGTAAAGATTTGAAGATTTGCTGTTTTTAAGTATGTATATCCTGGAGATTCTTCTTCTTGACAAAATCTGAATGTACTGCATGGTCATTTTCTCTTCCAATTTTCTTTAAATTTCCCTTTAGCTGGCAAAATCTTCAATTTCTTAGAGGCAGAAGGGTTGACAGTAGTATTATAACTAGAGCGAAAATTCACAACACATAGTAATAGGTGGAGCACAATAAACCTACATGAAAAGGTTACAGTTCTACTTATATTTCTTTAATAATAATAATCTAAGCTAATACCTTGTGGGTAACATTTTAATCTTAATGCGAAACCTAGATATAAAATAACTTTGAAATTACATGTCTTTGTCAAGGAAGAAAATGTCGGCTGCTATATTGTTCTTCAACCTTAATTAAAATTGTTCTACTTTAAAAATTTTTCTGTGATACCTAAGACAATTTAATGCAAATACATATGTACATATACATGGACATGAATTTTGTTAAGAAAAAGTGTAAAGATCAAATTAAGTTTTTATAATTGAAATTAAGAAAATTACGATTTAATGAAAAAAAAAACTCAAAAAACTAAAATTAATTGTTTTAAATACCTATTTAATGTTTTTAAAACATTAATATACAACAACAATGTGGCCTAGTGGGTAAGAACTTATAAAATACGCTGAAAACACTAAGGGAGTGTGAGTTCGAATCCCACACACGTTGTAAGAGGTATTCTCCCTTACGACATTTACAGCCACGCCTGAACAGGAAAGGCTGTGTAATTTGCTGTCCACATTTATGTGGCAGATAAATAAATACATTTAAAAAAAAAAACAAAAAAAAAAAAAAAAACAACAATCTAGTTAAAAAACTTAAATTTTACTGAACACATTTTGAGGAAACTTTCAAGATAGCAACCCAACTAAACGCAACCTGAAAAGATAAACTTATAATATATGTTGAGAAAGTATGAAGAAAAATATGAAGAAATCAATCAATTGAACATACCTAAGTTGAGCTCTACAAACATAATAAACAAAAGAGTCAAGGAAGATATGATTGATCCAAAAACGAATAGCAAATTTTATATTAAAAATATTAAGTAAACCGTAGTTAAAAAAATTATATTCCCCTGGTGTTTAAAAAAATCAAGCTAAAATAGGTTTTATACATAATTTGAGTCAAAGCCGCGAACTTGTTATAAAATCAAACTACATAGTAATTATATATGTATAATAAAAATTAAAATTAAATTTGTTATCAATCCAAAGACATGAACCTTTAAAAATAATAAAGATATTTTATTTCTGTTATTTTTTTTCTATGTAATTTTTTTGTTTTTGTGAAAAATAATTTCCAAAAATTAATAATACATTTCTAAATATATTTTTAAAAACCTACACATATATTTTTATAATTAACTAATTAATTTTTTATTTTCTTTTCTGATAATATGTAGGGTGTTTTTATGTAAAACAAATATGATTATCCAGGAAAATTGCAATTTCCAAGAAATTTTAGTTTTTCTTTTTAATGCACTTTTTCTTTCTATTTACAGCTTTTTATTTTTTATTTAACGTTCTTTTCTAAGTTATTTAATTATAATATGATTTCCCGAATATAGTTAAATAAAATTTGTTGTTCTGTGAGTGTAATAACAAGTAATACTAGGTTATTATTGCTTTTATTGGAATTATCTCATTGGATTATTCCAGTTATTGATTTGCCACTGATCTTGATTTTTAGATATCTTATAAGGGAAAATAACAGTTTTAACAAAATAATGTAATAAATGTCTGAAAGTTTAGCAACGAAAAACAAAAAGTACGACAGATGTTCATCCCTACATTATAGATCTGTTATATTGACACACAGTTTATGGAAACACAGTTTATGGAAATTCAGTTGTCATGCACATGTCGCGTTTAATAAATCTTCTTTTATCATATAATTTTTGCATATAGTTGGTAATTTATATGTGTATTACTGCAAAACATTCCTCCCAAATTTCCCAAAATCACATTTCCCAGACATCCTTTTTACCTCCTTACCGGCAACACTTACATCGTACATTTGTATTGAAAGTTTCATTTCGTATACCGTAAAAAGAGAAGCTGAATAAAAATTTCCGATTGACATTTTTTAAGCACCTGCAAATTTTATATAATGTATTCCCAGAAACAAAACTTTACGGATTGGCACAGTAGAATGATTCAACTGATTAATATCAAATTGACTCAAAATCTAGTTACTTCTAGAGAAAATAAGGATATCATATGAAACTACCATATATATGATTACTATTTTAATCCTTATATCAATATTCAAATTCCAAAACAAATCTTATCAAAATTCCTTAGTAATTAATTAACTTTAACCAGGTTAATACAACTAACTTCTGGTTTATACCAAAAAAAAACCTTTTTTAATAAATAATAGTTAAAAGTAGCAAACGCTATTATGTGTATGTCAGTTTTTGGATGTTTTCCTGTAAAGACCCCTGCAGCTTATCAATGTACTAAAATAACCAATATGAAGTATTAAACAAAACTTCAAATAAGAAAACAACTGATTTTGATTTTATAAATTTAATAACAGAACTACTCATTGTTGTACGGATTAAGGAACGGGTTAAAGAATTATAAATCTGTAATTGTTACGCCAATCTATTAAACTTATATGAAATAAAGAATTATTTAATTCAGAGCAGAAAACGGAAAATCTTTGAAAAGCTCTTGTACCGCAATGAATTAATGGTCTCAGGAAAGTTGTTCCCAGAAGTTTCCTTTCCCTAGAACACAAAGTTTTGCAGGTGAAATAAATCAGCCGAACCGTTTAGAGAATAAAACCGAAAAATCTCTAAAACAGAAACCTATTAAAGAAGCAAAAAAATAATTGTTGTCGTTTTGAGGCTTAGAGAAACATTTCTGCAACGTTCATCAAAATTTTCAACCGGATTTACAGTGTAGCAATGTATAAAAAAACAAATAAACAGAAACAGTAGGTACTGTTTATATAGGGTGGTTCCCAGGTAAGTACACTGTTATATGCCGTTGCAAATCTTCAGCACTCAAAAGTCTCTAAGATAATCTAAAAGACAATTTCAATATTTTTTATTTTGACAATTTTGAGTGAAACTAAGCCCAGTGCTGAAGTTTTTGCATGAATTTTCAGATTAATTTCTATTTTTTTACATGGCTTCAAAGTTAAAAACTTAAAAATTTGTACATTTTCTCCCATATCTCGAAAACGAATTATGTATTGAGCACTGAACATTAGCCTCACACGAAAATTTTGGTCTATACAACGGCATATAGCAGTGCATTTACCTAAAAATACTCTCTATAATATAAGGTGTGGCAAATAGCAAAAGATTTCAGATATTTTAGCTAAACTTAAGTTGCCTAACCATTTAATAAATGGATGTTACATTCCTTCAAAAGAACTGTCAAACATGTTTGTGATAATGGATGGGGTCCGTTCTTTTTAAATAACAAAATTAGTGCAAAAGTATTCGAAAAGAAAAAAATTAAGATTCATATTTGTGACCTATTCATTGTAAAAATTCACCCATCAATAAAATTTATTAAAATTAACAAAATTAAAATAACAATTACTTAAATTAAATTTAAAATAACAAAAAAAATAACTTTTAAAAACTCTAAATATCAATTCTATATAACAAATTTTAATTTTATATATCGATATGTATTAGTATTCAAAAAATAATTTAAATGTTTCAATGCAATTAATTTAAATATAACATTTATAATTTTGTACACATACCAATAATTAATAATTTTAAACTAACCTATGAAATTTGATTATTTTATTTTAATATATTTGAATTTAAGCCAAAAAAAAAAAAAAACGCTAAAATTAATTCTACCACCTACAATTATAATAATAAAAACTATTTATCTTTTCCAAAAAAAAAAAAAAAAAAAAATAAATAAGGAAATAAAAAACATACATTTTGACGTTATTAATTTTTTTTTTTTCAAAAAAATTTCAATGAAAATTTTACTAAATTAAATTGTAATTTACAAAAAAAAAAAGGAATCTTTTTTTTTGCGTAGGAGAGAAAACCACTCCCAGAGTACATAGTATGAGCGGCACATTACATTTTTATTCATCAAAGAGAGATAAATGAGCCAATGCAAAAGCTTTCTCATGAAATTTTAACGATGACCTTTAACGGGACTCGTCAACTCACTATTATTTTCTTTTTTTTCTTTTTATTTATTTTTTTTTTTTTGTTATAGTTTTTTGCTCTTGAAGTTATTACTACATTCCTTGTAGTAAAAACCAAAAATAACAACAAAATAATTCAAAAAATATTATAATAGATACAAAATATGTACACACATAGTTCTTTTAATATGTTAAGCACAATTGAGTATAAGTTGTCAGGTAAAATTTACTGTATTATAAACAATATTTATCATATGCTGATGTAAGCTTCAAAAATAATAATACATCCTTAATATATTTTTTTTTTTTCTATATCCTAGGCCTGTTGCTTTTTTTTTTTTACATTACATGCATATGACAATGTTTGTATGAAATTTACTTTGGTATTTAACAGGTTGGTTTACGTCATAAATTTAAAAGCTTTTTTTTGAAAGTTTTTAAATAAAAAAAAAAAAAAAACAAAAAATTAAGCTTAAATGAAGGAGGTTTTATTTTAAATATTTTTAAGGATTTTTTTTTTTTATACATATAAGACTTATTTTTGATATTTAATTTAAAAAAAAATATTATTTGATAAATTTATTGTAATATAAATTAAATAAATGAATTAATATAATATTATTTCAATTATTTGTTTTATTTTAATTAAATAACAATATTAAATAATACATCAATTATCTGTTTCTTAAACAATCAACAATCAAGAAAAAAAACCAGTTTTTTAGAGTACCCAACACAAAAATTTATCTCTTACACTATACAAAGTTGTAAAAAATAAACCGGATCAAGGTAAAAACTCAACACAATGCTGAATACACATAAACTTTTATTGACTTCGTATCCGATCAATTATTGAATTTGAAAAAACAAAAAACTTTTTAAAAAATATAAATTCTCCTCTAAATTATAGCACTTTACTTTCTCTTTTAAATTATTTTTTTGATCATTATGGTCTATGTTATGTTTATTTTTTTTTACAACAAACCACATAGGATATTGCAATATTACAAAAGCATCGGCTACTAAGGCCATTATAACCAGGTCGACTATTATTAAATTATACACTAATCTTATTTATTTTGTTTATATTATATATTTTATATTTACAATATATTTGGTAGCAAGGGGGATTTGTTTTCAATTAATAAAACTGGCTACCTGTGTAGGATTTGAACCCGCACTCCCTCGGTTAATAAGGCACTTGCTTGACCACTAGGCCACCAAGGCACCTACGTTATTATTTATTTATTTAATCTACTATTAATAAATTAATGAATTGTAATAACATCAGTAAGACCCTCGGCTACAAAGGCCATTTTGGGCCTGGCTATTAAGTTTTTAATACATTAAATTATGTTACTTACATTATATAATTTACAATAGTATTGACATTATTTTTATATTCAACTTTTCCTATATTTTAATTTTATTTTAGTTAGTTAAACATTTTAAACATTTTAATTTTATTTTAATTTTTATTCTATCTTACCTTTTCCTCTTTTTATTATAAGCAACTAAATATTTTTATAACTAAATGGTTTCCCATATTTGAAACAATTTTGCAATTTCTTCTATTATAGCTAAATTTTCTTTTTTAGGTTTAAGTGCTTCATTGACGGTGGTCGAGTGTTTTTCAAGCACCCTTCTAAACTCTTTAAGAAATATTATATTTAAAATTTATTTTCCCCATTATTTTTTTAATTTTGCATATATTTAGGCTCATTGTATGAATAGTGGATTATTTTATTGTTGCAAATTATTATGTTATTTTCCTTATGAATTGGGTCTTGTCGTAAAAGTGCATCGAAGGAAAAATTTCCTACTTTACGTGAACGATCCAATGCAAAACTTAAATTACAATTGCAAACTAAAAAATTTCAGAAGACAGATATGTTGATTGGTTTAGAGAAATGTTTATTGGTACCTTTCCAAAAATGTTGATTAGTATTTTCAAAAAATGTTAATTGGTATCTATCTGTTGTATTGTATTATATTATTAATTGAATAAATATCTATTTTTGACTTAATAATTTTTGAGTTTTAATTTTGAAAAAAAAACAAAAAAAAGCCAAAGAAAATTTTTAGGGCGTTTTTATAGATTAATTAGGCGAATGTGCTATTTTTATTTGATGCACTCCCAATAAATTCCAAAATCGAAATCAAATTCTAAACTCCAAATAAATTCTAAAACGAAATGTCAAATTTACTTCAAAAAAATATCCTCGACTTAATTTTCTGGAGCAAATAAAATATGCAATAGAGTTAAGGTAGATGATATTTTAGTCGAGGATCGGAGTATCGGTGCATATTTTTTATACATGAAACAACAACAATTTCTGTCAAAACTTTCCTCAAATCTTCCGATCCTCCGATGCAAGACTAGTTTGCACTTTTATGTGAAAACTATAACTAACTTATATCAAGTTTAATATAATAATTTAAACTAATTTCATTTCTACCCTAATTTAACTAACCTAAAGCGTGTGTAATGATTGTTTGATCGGATGAGTTTAATGATCGGATCAGTTTATCAAATTAGATGCTCGATTTCTCTGTGACCTGATATAAAGCTATCAAATAAATGTAATTCTATTATTATACTACAATTATTTTACAGCAATGAACGCACTATCGTTCAACGATATTGAACCACAAAACGAATGCACATGCAAATAAATGAATAGTGTGTATGCATGCATGTACTTATTAAAATAAGTCAAATAAAGTTGGGGTAAAAAAATAATACTTGTAAAATTCGATTTAATTTAGGTTTGGTGTAGTTTAAAAAAAATTTAACAAAACTAAAAATACAAATTAATTAGATACCTATACCTACTGCTGTTGTTAACACAGACCTTGTTTAAATTTGGGGTGAAAATATACGTTACTTCAAAACTTTTAGGCAAGGGAGGAAAGCGGAATGGTAAAAGAAAAACGCGTACGAAAAATAAAACTTCAACGTATCGGGACAAAATGAAAAAGAAATGCAAAGAAATTGTCGTTTCAATTCTAATGTACCAATGTTCTGACATGATTTTGCAAAAAATAAAGCACCCTTTTCACCCTGCTGTAAACATGAAGGTTGAAAAAGGAGTGAAAAAGTGTACGTTTTTTTTTACCCCAAATGTAAACAAAGTCATTCAGATTACATTACAGATGTTAGGTACAAACATAAACAAACATATATTGGTCGCGTTCAGGAGAATCTAGCGCTATACTGAATTGCAGCGGTCATTTGCAGCAAAATTAAATGACATTTAATTTTGTGTGACATTTCGTATATTTTTATTTTATTTAAATCGTATTTTTGTTTTTAAATCTTATATTTTTAATCTCTCAATTTATCAATTTTTAAAACAATGCTTGAAATCCAAAAATTCTTACAAAATATTGTAAACAAAAATTTTTGACATTAAATGTGAAGACATAAACATCAATAAAAAGTCGCTACATAATTTAGCGTAAAATTTTCTTGCTGCAAAATTCATGTAGCGCTAGATAAAAAAAATCGTTCAGTTTTATAGAGCGCTGCAGTTTTTTTGTAGCGCTAGATGCTACTGAAAGCGACAATACCTAATTTCTCATTAACTAATAGATGGGAAGTTACGTATTGTCGTTTCTTTTCTTATTATGTATTTTCCTATCTTAAGGTATTCAGTCAAAAAAATACATATGCATTTTATAATGTGTACACATTTAGTTCGCTCAGCTGTTTATATTTATTAAAATAATGTAAAACAGTTTGTCATAACCAGTTTCAGTAAGAGATTTTAAGTTTTTATATTACTTAATAATTGATATATTTTGTTTTTAAAATTTAATTTAATTAAGGCTATTCAAAATTTTAACCACTTGTAAAGTAATAAAATAAGTGATAAAATCCTTAAAGAAATTAGAAATGAATTTATTTCACCTTTTAGGAACCTATTTCTCAGGAAACTAAAGCAATATATACGCACGGTTCACTGAAAATATTTTCTTCACTGCCCATCTAATATCTACTAGTAATATATGTATCTAGGGGTACAAAATACATATAGATGGGAATATAAATATAGTTGTCTATTTTCTTTTTATTTGTTTTCCTATCTTAAGGTATGCAGTCAAAAACATCACTCAGCTGTTTATGTTTATTAAAATTATGTAAAGTAGTTTCTCTTTCTTTTAACCATTAAATTCATCTTTTGGCTTTTAGGAAACTATTTATGAAGAAACTAAAGCAACACATAAGAACAGTTCACTCAGCTGTTTCTCAAAATTGACCTAGGAGTAATATATCTATAGAAAAATTATCAATGATTTTCTAGAAAACATTGAAGAACTTAAAATTTTAGAACTAAATAAGTTTTTCAAAAGTTAATTACACCAGATTAGACAATACACAAGAATATATGCATACTTATAAAACAAAAATTCACTTTCCTAACATTGAAAAACAAAAATTATTTTTACCGAAGTGTTGCGCTAATTTTTAAACTTTATCTTTTAAAAAGAGATTTACATGTCATTGAAATTTTCGTTTCACTGTATTGCATTTGCCTGCATTATCATTTGCCTGTATTTCATTAACACTTTTGTTGACCCCACCAAAAAAGCTTTAATACATCACAGATGTCAATATTAAGACATAATTCAAGTTCATAATATATTAAAAATATGTTAACAAAATAAAATAATGTTGATTGATTATTTTCAATTTTTAAAAGCATATTTAATATTTTATTGTTGAAGATTTTGTCATTGGGCATTTTTTTTTTGAGATTTTGTTTTTGGGAATTTTGTCATGGCGATTTTGTTATGGCGATTTTGGCTTGGGATTTCATGACCAACCCAATTATTGTTTAGATTTAATATTTTTTTAATTGAATATGAATTGAATAAATAAATTGAATTGAATGGGAAACTTTTACTTAAAATTAAAATTGTTTAAAAATTTGTTTATTATAGTTTATTAAAAAAATGTAAACGAAGAAACTGACTGCCGCTACATAAAAATATTAATTAAATTTATATAGATGTCATTATTTTTATGCATAATTCAATTTTTAGTGCTTTTTTTTTAATCACTGACATCGCTCTATTTAACGAAAAAATAAAGATGGAATTCGGTACAAAAATTTTCGTTCATCACTGCAGTGGCACTGCTCTAAAATCGTTCATAACCAACTGCAAATTATACCCAATTTATTTTTGTTGAAAAATTTATAAAGAGTTTAAACAAAGGATTGTTTAAAGTCGTAGAATAATTTAATATTTAATTTTTGATTTTTTGTTTAAAAACATTTAAAACTTATTTTACCTTTCACAAATATATTATCTTACCTAGAATCTTACCTTTCACAAATACATTACAAGGTTCTTTTTAGAGATGCCATTTCTCCATCATTTGTAGCTAACTGTGGAGTTCCGCAAGGAAGTGATCTGAGGCCACAATCTTTTATTATGTCAATTAATGATGTGATATCTAAAGTTCTACATAGTAAAGTTCTTATTTACGCGGATGATATAAAAATTTAAAAAAAAAAAAAACTGAATGTTGATAAATGTGCCGTCATGTCATTTTCTCGACTGTCTAATTCAATAGCCCAAGATTATTACTTAAATAATCAAATAATTCCCAAAGTAGAATCCATTAGAAATCTGGCTGTTTACTTTGATTACAAGCTTAATTTTGAACTACATTACAATTCAATTATTGACAAAGCCAATTCCATGCTTGGTTTCATCAAAAGATGGTCAAAGAAATTCAATGATCCATATGTTACTAAATCATTATGCACTACCCTATTTCGATCAAATTTGGAATATGCTAGCCAAGTTTTGTCCCCATATTTTAATATACACATCAACAGAATTGAATCGATTCAAAAGAATTTTCTTATTCATAAAAGATTCTTATTCATCACTTAAACTAGCATGACCCAAATAACTTACCCCCGTTGAGCATAGGTTAAAACTGATCCACTTAAGCTCGCTTGAACGGAGACGTGACATAGCGGATGTAATTTTGCTCACGGATATCTTAAATAAAACTACCGATTCAACGTTCATTTTGAACAAAATTTCCCTAAACAATAATAATCGAACACATTCTTCAGAATTATTTATAATAAATACCCTTTCATAAAACTTTGTATGAAAAATTCGAACCTATTAACAGAATATTAACTAAAGGCAATAATTAAAAAAATCGGATCATTGCGTCAAATACTAAAAAAGAACTTAACACTCTGATATCGAACTTATAAATACTTATTTACTAATCTTAATTTGATCACTAACTTAAATACCTAACAATAATTTAAAATAATAATTGACTATATTAAAAAGTAAAAATTTTTAAAGCGATAATGTACTTGTTCAATTTTGTAAATCTATGAATTTCGAATTTTTGTTATTTCATTTTATATATTATGTATGTATGTATGTAAATATAGTATAGTTTTTTTTGTACCTTATTTGTATTAAATAAGAAATGGATGAATAAATAAATGAAACATGCTTTATTTGTAGACAAGCTACTATATTTGGGAAATTGTAAATTGATTGAAGTAAATAAATAAAAAAAATATATATAACTATATTTTGAAATTACCTAATATCAAAATTATTCATAGTAAAATCTAAAATTATTAGGTTTTTATTTTTAAATTTGTTTTTAATTTCATATCCTATAAAAAAAATGCTACATTCAACATTTTAAGCATGTCACAATTCATAATAAATAAAATAATTTGTTTATAGAAATTTTTGAAAATGATTGTGATAACATATTTATGGTATAAAATATAAGCGGATTGAAAAATCAATAAACAATTTAACTTAAGTTTTACATTTTTCGTAATAAACTCCATACAATTATTTAAACATAAGTTATATTTTTCGTTAAATAATGTGTGAAATGAGCTAAAATTTAAACACTTTCATTAAACACAGCCCTTCGTTAAGAAATAGCACATTTACAGGGTTATGAATTGTTTGAATGTCAAAGTGACACCACCACCGCTAAAAACGTCAAAACAAAAAAGAAACAAGAGGAAAATGTTTTTGGCTTCATTTCTACAATAAATTATAAATCGCATGGTTTTGAGCTTGCGATTGTATAATTGACAGTAAGAAAATTTTCTCATCCTTTATTCACTCCATTTTAAGAAGTAAATTTACTGCATAATATTTTAATTTAGTTAAGAAAAGTGTAAGTTCATCGGTAGTGTTGATGTAAACAAACAAATTTAGAATCAAAATAAGTAGCAAAACAATAAAAATTTCATCGTAGATTTGTAAGAAAAAGTAAATGTCAACATATAAAAATGAATAATAAAAGACCGTCTATTATCGAAGAAAATGGTGATTTATATGAAAAAAAGAAATTTGCTAATCCTCTGCACATACAGAGAATTGAAGCTAGTTTGGAAATGGCTCCATTTATGGCATATGCCCATCATATCTTATCACGACCGATTATAAGTGAAGGTGATTCAGATGATTCTGATAATGCTAAGGAAGTAAATCCAGGTGACAAAATTATTGGAGGGCTTAAGGTGTCCAAACATGGTAATACTTTTACATGTTTACAATTTAGAAATAACGGATTTTTTTTTTAAATAAAAATAATGTAATTTTAGAACGTAGAACAGATAAACTGCAAGTTTTCAATTTTTCACAAATTGATGATGAAAGGAAATGGTTACAAGATGTTCTTTTAAGTGATACAGACAGTGAATCAGATATTTCTGATGAAGATGACTATATGAAAGAAATGTTAAAGCAACATGTAATGGAACAGAAATTTAGGGAAAAATACTATAAGAAAGCTAGCGTAAAAAAAATGTTTATTTGAGTAAACAAGTTATTTTCATATTGTTTTTTTTAGAACTCTCAATATGCTTATTATGGTGCAGGCTTACTTTCAAATTATGATCAGTTTCCTGATCATCAACGTTCTATAGTTGGTCCAAGAAAACGTAGACGTAAAGAACGTGAGAAAAAAGTTAAAGAGCACAAAAATAAGAGTCATAAGGATAAGAGTATTATAAAGCCAAATCAAACAGAACCAGGGGAAATTGATCCAAATGATATACCTGATTTAGAATGGGAAGATTCAAGTCTTCAAATTAAAGATGATGGAATGGAAGATGATGAAACTCAAGGTGGTACAGGAAGCGGTAGAGGGCGGAAGAAAAAGTCATTAAAAATGACACCTGAGTTAATGGCAGTTAGAAGGCGAAGAGCATGGCAGACAATGGCTAAAAAAGAACTTGGTAAAGTACAAAGAGCTAAAGTTAATAATCATAAAGAGATGCTTCAAAGTTGTAAACGTGTTGCTTCAATGTGTATGAAAATAACTCGACAAAAGGCAATGGCTTCACAAAAACTTATGAAAGATTTAGTATGGCGAGCAAAACGATTAACTAGAGAAATGCAAGGTTATTGGAAACGTTATGATCGTGTTGAAAGAGAAAATCGAAGAAGAATGGAAAAAGAGGCTGAAGAACAGAGGAAATTAGATGTAGAAATAATTGAGGCGAAACGACAACAAAGGAAATTAAATTTCTTGATAACACAAACGGAATTATATGCTCATTTTATGTCTAAGAAACTGGGTTATGGAACAGAAGAAGAACAAATTCGTATTCTTCAACAATTAGATGAAGAACTGAATCCTAGATTAGCTGCCATTGATGATTATGATTCAGATTTAATGAAATTAAAAGCTCAACAGAATGCTGAGGATGCATTTAGTGCCGAACGAGCTAGAACACAACAATTTGATGTTGATGCAGAAGAAAAACATGTTGCACCTACAATAGGAGATGATGGAAATGCTGAGTTACCACAGCCTGAATTATTTAAAGGAACACTTAAAATATATCAAATAAAAGGCATGACATGGTTAGCAAATTTATATGACCAAGGCATTAGCGGTATTCTTGCCGATGAAATGGGTTTGGGAAAAACTGTTCAATCAATTGCTTTACTTTGTCATATTGCTGAACGTTATGGTGTATGGGGACCATTTTTAATAATATCACCAGCTTCAACTTTACATAATTGGCAACAAGAAATGCAAAGATTTGTACCAGCTTTTAATGTTGTCCCATATTGGGGTAATCCGAATGAAAGAAAAATTTTAAGACAATTTTGGGAACAAAAAGATTTACACACAAAGGATGCAAGTTTTCATGTTGTTATTACTAGCTATCAATTGGTAGTATCTGATTATAAATATTTTAATAGAATTAAATGGCAATATATGGTATTAGATGAAGCACAAGCAATTAAAAGTAGTTCATCGCAACGATGGAAATTACTTTTACAATTTAATTGCCGTAATCGTTTATTATTGAGTGGTACTCCTATTCAAAATAGTATGGCTGAGTTGTGGGCTTTATTGCATTTTATTATGCCAACATTATTTGATTCTCATGATGAATTTAATGAATGGTTTTCAAAAGATATTGAAAGTCATGCTGAAAATAAAACAGGAATAGATGAAAAACAAATATCACGACTTCATATGATATTAAAACCATTCATGTTACGTCGTATTAAAAAAGATGTTGAAAATGAACTTTCAGATAAAATTGAAATAATGGTTTATTGTCCTTTAACGACACGACAAAAATTATTATATATGGCTTTAAAGAAAAAAATTAAAATTGAAGATTTATTGCATTGTGTTGGAGCCGAAGGTCATCATGTTGATAAAAATTTTACATCAAATCTAATGAATTTAGTTATGCAATTTAGAAAAGTTTGTAATCATCCGGAATTGTTTGAGAGAAGAGATGCTAAAAGTCCTTTTTCAATGAAATGTAAAGAATATGTTATACCAAAATTAGTTTATGATGATGGAATTTTACTTATAAGTATGCCAAGTCGAAAGCATTTACTCTATAACAGGTTTGTTATTAATCTATTCATATTTAAATATAATTTTATTTTAAATTTATTGTGTACTTTTAGGTTCAATATATTTAAATCAGAAAATATTCATAGGTCAATTTTTAAACAATTTCCTACAGATAAAAGCGTTAATTATAACAATTATATAGATTTAAATTTAGATAGCTCATTTTCTTGGTCACGATTTACAAATCAATCCCCTCAAGAAATAGAAAACTCAACATTAAATGGACTGTTTTTTAAGTAAGAGTATCCTATAATTCAATCACATTTAAATTTAATTCGATTTTATTTTTATTTTAGATATGATGAAATACGTAGTTTTAATGAAATTCTGCCTATGTTATCATTTCGTTATAATTGGTCTAATTCTCTTGGTAGTTCAAAATTTTTATTAATAGAACCAATGTTTATGAAACTTTTAGATAGAAGATATTTAGGATGTAGTATATTACATAATTTCCTGTTCACTAATATAGTAATTATTTATGAAATTTTATAAATAATTCTATTTTTAACTAACAAAAAAAAAATTTTTTTAGACTATAAATGAAAGCATGGTGTACACATATGGTAATTATATTGTTCGAAATATGCAAGAAACTATAGAGCATCGTGTTATAAGAAGTCGAAATCGTAATCGTGAACATGAGGTAAAATCATCACTAATAGAAGTTCTTGATTCTTCAATTAAATGTGAAATAAAATTAGAAGAAGAAGAAATATCATTTAATGGTGATGAAATAAGAGGTTTACAATCACCAAATAAAGTTGGTAGACCACCGAAAAATGCTGAAAAATCACCAAAATCACCCGGAACTACAACATTACTGCCAGAATTCCCATATATACCAAGATCACCAAAAAAACATAAATGTGAACCAATATCTTTGCCAAAATTTGTATGTAATGTTGGTCCAAAAGTTCAATCATATGGAAGAAGACCATAGTGAGTCAGGAATCTATTTCCTTTTTAATTTTTTTTTTTTGAAAATATATTTTTTCACAATATCCTTTCAAATTAATCTTTTCTATTTAATATTAATTATAGTTGTGACAGTAGAGCTGCTGAAACAAATTATAGTCGTCATATAACATGTGACGATTTCGAAGGAAAAGATTTAGTTGATTATACTTTAGCTGAATGTAAACCAGATTTTGGTTGGTCATGGATAACAATCCCAGATAAACAAACATTAATTTCAGATGCTGGAAAATTATCTGTATTAGATAGTTTATTAACTAGATTAAAATCACAAGGACATAGAGTATTAATTTATTCTCAAATGACAAAAATGATTGATTTATTAGAAGTGTGTATTACAAAATTGATATTATTTAATTAAAATATTTTTTAAATTAAATTTATTTTCATTTAATATAGGAATATATGTGGCATCGGAAATATCGTTATATGAGATTAGATGGTTCTAGTAAGATATCAGCACGTAGAGATATGGTAGCTGATTTTCAAAGTAGAGCAGATATTTTTGTATTTTTATTATCAACTAGAGCTGGTGGTTTAGGAATTAATTTAACGGCAGCTGATACGGTAAGTCAAACATTTCATTTTTTCTGTGTTTATTTGGAAGATATAGATTTTCAGAGAAAAATAAAAAGAAAAATTAAAGTGATTTTTTAAATAAAGTGATATAAGTGCAATTTTGACAATAAAGTTTAAAATAAATTAAAAGAAGTTTAATATGATATTAAAATGTTCTAACTGATAATATAAAAAAAAATTTTAGTTTTATATTTTACAGCTGATCTTTAAATACAAAATAAATAGAAAATACAAAATAAAACTAAAAGCTTAATTATTTATTTTCTACATAATTTAGAAACAAACAAAAATATTTCCTACAATGTTAAATTATAGACTTAAACGCGGAAAAATAATTTCTGCTGTTAAATTTTGAATCAATTTACTAATGAATTTGTATTTAAAAATATAATTAATGATTTAGTTCAAAGAAAGAAGTGTAGTAGCATTAATACACTTTTGTTAAACTATTTTTGATCGTTTTTATCACGTCAATTTGAATTTTTAATTTTTTATTGCGGTTATTTTGTGAATATAATTTAGAAACATAACATTTTATGTTATCAATTACTATAAAAACCTAATTTATTCGTATATATCCTATAAACAAAAAAAAAATAAAAAGTTAAATTACTTTAAAATTTAAAAAAAAATTGCAATTTTAAAAAACCGAAATCATGTATGTATGTGTGTATGTATGAAAATGTTAATTGAAAAACTACCAAGCATATGTATGCATTAATAGTGTAGTGTGTAAACAGATATCGTAATAATTTTTTATTTATCTAGCGTAAAATTACAATTTAATATACAAAAAATATACTTAAATACATAGTTAAATATATTTAAAAAAAAAAAATTTATTCTGAACTTAAGCATAAATTAAAATAAAATAAAAACAGAACATTTTTTATGAATTTTAATTTACAGCTGAAAAAACAAATGGTTTTTATTTAAAATAAAAATAAATATTTAATTTTTTTTTTATTTACAAAATTAGGTTTTTAATGATTTTTATTTTTTTTTATTATTAATTTAAATTTTTTTTTTTTATATTATATCGTCCAAATGATATTTTTAGGACCCTTTTGCCTTTAGCATGTGGGCCATCTCGGTACAAGTATTCAATTATAATTATATTTAATATTTTGTTTACATTATTTTATATTTTATATATTATTTTTGACTCGACCAGTGTTTGAACCCGAGACCTTTCGCCTGAAAGACCGGTGACAATTTTAAATTAAACTAAATTTTTTTAAGTTAAAGGCAAAAAAAATGAAGATCTTCAATTCTTAATTATGTATATGTAAAGATTTTGTATCAGATTTAATTTTATTTAATTTTGATTTAAATTTTTTGTGAAGTTTTCAAAATTATAAAAATCAATTTTTTAGTCCTTAAATAATTAAAAAATAAATATGTATTCTGAAATCCAGGAATGAAAGCTTGTACTGTGTACACTTGAAGTTTGATGTTTGACAATGAAGCTTATACACGAAAAGTGTAGTTGAGAGTAGTTGGGACTTGGGAGTAGTTGGTAAATGGAACGATATCACATTACTTATTTTTGGAAGTAGTTTGTAAATTCATCTATTATTTTTCACAGGCCGATCTATTTCGGAGTAGATTAGAATAATTTATTCTATAAAAGGAATACTGACACAGTTCATACAAACTAACATTTTGTTAACATTTTTCAATTGTCATAACCACTAACCACGGCGGCCATTCAAAAAAAGTGAATGTTAAGGCTTGTCAGTATAAAGGTGGCTTTGATCGTCATCATCAATTGTCAATTAATGACTGACCGATTGTGAATATTGTTTTACGCAATTATCAATTACCTATTAAAAATTAGTATCGGGATTGTTAATCAATGCAAAATTTTTAGCTTGTTTTGTGATTGGAAAATTTGTGTTTAGTCGTGTCTTAACAATTAACGTATTACTTAATCTAAAACTATATTTAGTTTCTTTTTCGATAAATTATATGTATACATATTTATATATACATATTTTTTTTTAGCATATTTTAAATATTTCTAGTAAATTTTTATTTATAAAAAATTCTACATACATACATTATGTAAGTAATTTAAAAAATTTTTTATGCAAGATCTCTCGAAAGATCTAAAGAACATTATCAATACTTAATTGTTAATATCTTTGGGCATCGAATGTAAGAGAGAGCTGCCAATTTACAATTATATTTCGCATGCTTTGGTTAGTTTTAATCAGTTTCAATCAAATCTTAACTTTTTTTTAACCTTTTAGTACATCACAAAATGCTTCTCTTGAGAGTCTAAAGTTTGTTATTAATCAAAAATTCACAAAAAATACATTTTTATTTACATATGTGTAAACATTTCCAAAGAATTTATCTATAATATTTATTTTATAATTGTTCTAATTTCGTTTACATCCTAGTCACTTTTATTTAAAACAAAAAAAGCTGTATTTTTCTTTTTGTTTAATAAATCAACACTTTCATTTTTTTTATTTAAAATAAAAAATTCATAAACGTCAAAATATAGATTTGTAACTGTCATTCACAATAGAAAAATAATTTATCCATTTTAATTTGCCATACGAATTTGACAATAAATTGACAAATTTTTTCAATATTCAATTGATTGATAATTGTTGATCACGAAAAAAGGATGGATGATGGATTCATAAAAGATGTAAATTCGTGCAAGGGAGCACAACCTATGTCGCAGGGTCTAGGTGTATGGGCTATGGGCAGTTAAAAACCACCCCTTCGAAAGAACAACAATAAAATTTACTATGTCATTGAATGTTTTTTGTGTATTCAATCAATCTTTCATTTACCATCTTTGTTCTTGATTGATGGAATTTGCAAAATAAGTTTTTTTTAGACTCCCTGTTGCTTTCAAAATTATGTTTCAAAATCAGTTTTACACGAATAAAATATATTTTGTACTTCTTCTAATTTATAGAAAGTTATATTAGCTGACAAGTATGTATACATTACTTACAAAATCATTCAAATTACGATATATTTCTATATATATATATGTATAATATATAAATCTAGAATTTACAAAATGTAGAACAACTGTGGAAAGACTATACGCTGATTAATTTCGTTTTTGAATAATTCCAACTAATTTTGAATAGAAAATGAACAAAAAAAAAAAGATTACTAATTTCTTATATAACTTATGTCTTATTTTTATTCCTTTATGTACACTTCTATTATACGGTTCATTGATGTTTTAAGTGAATTTTATTGTAAAAATTTTAAATATCAAGTAGAAAAAAAAGAGGTTATAGAGGAAGTTTAAAGAAAAAAAAAAAAAGAAAATACAAAAGCAGGATATTTTTAAATAGGAAATAAATTATTTTTAGGTATTTTATTTTATGCTTTCTTGGTAAAAAATACCAAATTTTGTTTTTTTTGCTGTAGTCCTTTATTTAAAGATTATTGAAGTGTATTCCATTTTATCTTTATTTTGCATCACGAAATGCTTCACTCACAAAAAATCAATTTAACGCTTCACTTAAATCGAAAATAAAACCGTTATACGAATTGAGTTTTTCTTTTCTCTCTTAAGGAACACTCGTAACTCAATAAATTTGAAATATTTTAGCATGTGAATGCTACACTTAAAATGCAAATTCTTTATTTAAGAGTTTAATACGGTACTTGGAACAATATCTAAATAATTAAGTGTATTCTATTTCAGAGTTTTTCCAAGATATTTAATTTGACTAAAACCATTTCAAATTAATCTAAACATCGTTTTTCAAAAATTTAATAATTTAGTAAAAATTTCTCTTTGTGTTTTTTTACATAAGTAGTTATAGGTTTAATATTTCCTCCAAAAAATAAAGGATATCACATGTTAATGTAAATAGAAAATTATTTTAGTTGTGAAAAACTCATTATTTATAGGTCAGCTTCTAATTACATATCGGAAAGTATGATAGTTGTATGTAAGTTGTATGTGAACTAATAATTAATGTGTTGTTGTAAACTATTAATTAAAATATTGCTAAATACACAATAACTCGACTTCTGTGAAAAAAAAAAAATTGACTATAGACTTTAAAAAATTATTATTTTTGTTTAAAAGAAACATTAAGACTATAAAAAAAAATATTTTTTATTTGAGTCCTTTTCTATTCTTTTTATTAGTTAACACTTTTTCTTATTTTTTTTCCCAACAACTTACAAAAAAAAAGGGTCACGATAAGGACTTTAATAAATGCAAAAAAAAAAAAAAAAAAGGATAATAAGTAATTAAGGGGTTTCAAGTAATGGGGAATGATGAGATTTTAAGATGGAAGGTAATTGAGGAAAAAAAAAATCTATTAAATATGCAGAAACTTTAACTAAATGTTTAAAAAAAAAAAAAAAAATTCAAATAAACTGTAAAAGTAAGAAAAAGAGGGGGAAAAAACGTTATTGTAGTATAAAAAAATACGCTAAAGGTGTTAAATACATACAATAATTATTTATATTTGTATGTATATGTTAGTATATTATATTATACACTTTTGTTACAATTTGTTTGAATATTAGATTTAGTATACACTTTTTAAATTTACTGGTGATGATGTATTTAACATAAGTACAGAGGTATGCAAAAACTTGAATTCAACGTAGCTATGTTAATGAATATTTGATTATAAGATATTTTAAGTAATTAACTAAAAAAAACTATGGTTTTAATATAAATGAAACATTTTAAACAATAAAAAACTAAGAATTATTAAGATTTTGCATAAATCATAAGTATTAAATAACATAAGAAACCCTGTTTACTTCTCGGTTTATATATGTATACATCATATGAACTATGAATGCAACAACGTGAATATTGGTTGTACAACTTGTTAGAAGATTGCGTTAAATTTTCTATATTTCTGGCTGCATGATTAGAAGTTTTGTAGATGGTTTTTAAATGCTAGATCAATGAATTTTCTGATCTGATACAAAATGTAAAATCAAAATTATTATTATAGAAAGATTTTGTTTTTAATTTTGAACTAATTTCTTCTAATTCTGTCTTATTTTAGAAAACAAATCGATTAATTAATTATGCGATATATTCAACTTTTCTTTTGCCTTCATGTACAAGCAAATGACTGAAACAAACTCAGCTATTCAGCAAGAATAAAAGTAGTAAGAAATATAAAAAAAGGAAATCGATAAAATTTGGATCCCAAGTTTAATATTTCAAAATAAAACCAAAATAACCTATTCAATAATATCATAAACATATTCAATAAAATGATTTAAATCTTTTATTTTGGCAACCCACTGTTTATACATAAAAATATTCCTTTACCACACGTGTATTGTCAAAAAGAAGGTACACTTTTTTTTCAATTTTTATGTTCTCTTTACATCCTTTTTTTAACGACAAGAAAAAAAAAAAAAAAAACTAAAACGGATCAATAATGATAAAAAACTGTACCGCAAGGAAAAAAGAGACAGATATACAGGTTAAAAAATAAAAAAAAATAAGGCAGTGTGTAACAAGGGTTTTAAAAGGATTACATTTCCAAAATACTTAGAATTTTTTATGTAAGAAAAATTGTGATAAATGAAGGGATTTTTTTTTTTAAATAAGCCGTATATATAATTAAGGAAGTTCGTTAATTTCTTCTAAAAATTCTTTTTGTTTTATTTTAATGATATTTGCACGTGAGTCTAAAAATATTAAAGTTTTTACTCTCAACGCTCAACAGTTTTTAAACTGGAAGAAGTACAAAAATCTGGAAATAACTTTTCCTTATTCTCAAGGCAATTTCGAATTTTTCAAAATTTCGATTTTACATAACGATAAATGTACAAAATCTAAAAAAATTGCCTGCCCTTTTTAAATTGAAAACATATTTGGCAAAACGGGATGTATTAATATTTAAAAATTGGATTTTTTTCCAACTATAAGAAACTATATGGAGTCGAATGCATGACTGAACTTGAGCTAAAATTTCACTTTTTCGAACAAAAATTAATCTTGAACTCTGAGGTTTTATATGAAGAATGAGACTTGAGTTCAAGATCAGTTTTATACATTCGACCTTATATCTTCGAAATGAACCGGGGTACATAAAAATGTTGTTCTACAAGAGTTAGTTTTTTATGGATTTATTAATGGCTGAAATTACATTTGTTTATCTCAAACGATGTAAAAATTTTATTAACATACAGGTGAACGGACGGATAAAATAAACCTAAAAAGTATATTTTTTCAAATTTTTGTTTTCAGAATATGCTAAAAAAGCGCGCCTAAAATGTGTCATGGTCTCGGTTGATGTAATCTTAATTTTTTTGTATAGGAAATTGAGCACAAAAAAAAAAAATTTATAATTTTTATATATTATGTATTTCCGAATTTTATTATTTATTTAAAAAAAAAAAACATGAAATTTCTGAAAAATTATTATTTTTCTTAATTGAAAATGAAAAAAATAAATTTATTTAAATGATTATATATGTGTGTATGTGTACTATCCAAATGACAAAATAATCGTTGTTACTGGCACCATTTCTATATATATTTTAAATCTATATATCATATCTATTATCTATTCTTATATCTTATCTATTTTAAGGATTTAAAATATTCTCTGTAAAAAGGATATGAAATTTAAGAAAAAAATAAACTATATTATACTTAGAAGTCTTCAAATTAAAACAAAATTTAAAGTATAATTATGATACTAAGTACAAATTAATCGATTTTTAAATAAGACGTAGGAAAAAAATATGTTAATGCATATTTTTAATTGTTATAAATATACTCATGACATGAAACGACATATAGCATTTGGACATGCGGCGGGATAAATTAAAACATTAATTATTTTAGAATAATACGTCAAAGTCAATATACAATGAATTAATTTATCTTAATAAATTAACGCATTGTTCTTCGGTACTACATATTTTCAAAATATCAAAATAATAATATATCCCATCACTTTAATAGAGAAAATTTTAGTCAGTCAGGGTAGAGCCTTATTAAATACAAAATATTCACAATATAAGTATATGAAACATCGTAAGAAGTTGTAGGGAATATCAGTACAAGTAAAATTGTACAAACGTTGTTGTTTAACATGTAAGACAAAATTGAGCTGAAAGAAATTTTTGAAGACGAATTTTATAAATTATGAAATTTTATTTTCAAACTGAATTACTTCTTATTTAATTTGATTCTAGTTTATCATAAAGTAATTTATCGCATGCAATTCATCGCAAACAGTTTATCACAAAGCAATTCATCGCAACGGAAATTAATCGCAAAGTATTCTTCATCGTAACGAACAAAAGCGCGCGCTTTGCGATTAATATATGTACATTTAAAATTATTTTAAAATTTTTTATTTTATACCAAAGAGTACCTACTAACTTTAAAATTTTGTTTTTAATTAAAAAAAAACTGCAATGAATTTCCGTTACGATGAATTGGCCTTTTGATGAATTGCTTTGCGATGAACTAGCGCGGTTATGGTTTTAATTGTTTTTTTTTTTTTTAAAGTTATATTGTTTAATTATTTTTAATTTAAAAAAAAAAAAAACCTTCTACAAAACTTATTTAAAAAGATAAATCGCATCTAATTTAACAATTTTGCGTAAACTATTTTGTATTTGAACTCGTATATTGACATAATAAATTCTTCTAAGATTAAAACGATTAAATAAATTGAAATGTTAAATAATTTTTCATTTGGTTTTCTAAAATAAAATTCTTAAAATATTTTTAATTTAAATTTATTTATTATTTTAAATTTTAAAATATATAAATTTTATTTTATTATACATTTTTATATATTTACGTTTTTTTTAATTTTTGTTTAATAATAAACAAAAAAAATTAAATTTATTTTTTAATTTAAGAAAATTATGTATGTATCGTGATGGGATGATGCCCAATAATGATTATGAAACTAAAAATTCAAAATTTCATTATTGGCGCTTAATAGCGCCTTTTTCGGTTTTTTTATTTAAAATTTATTTTAATAATATAATATTTGAATGGTTTATTTTTTTGTTTTTGAAATCTAATTTAGTGATTTTGTATTGCGGATTGTAGTGGATATAAAACATTTTATTTTTTTTATTTTTTTTATTTTTTTTTTCATTTTGAATATGTATCCTGAACATTCTAGTTTTCGATCCTTAAAAAAATTTTACTACTCTTCTTTAATATGCAATATAATTTTCTGATGTTGATTTTCATGTTCGGTGTCATAAAATATGAGGACAAAATGACTAGAAGGATCTTTTTTTTATCGTCATAAAATGTACTTTCACATACTCTAAGCTTTTTTTCGATAGACATTTAGAAAATGCTAAATTATCTGAATGTATCATTTTGTGCAAAATCTTGAAACCTTTTCCTATAGTCCAATTCCGACATTGATGAGATGGGGGATGGACACGTTTGCTAACAAATCAGTTGAGAACATTCGTTCGGAATAACATCAATCTGGAGCTGGAGCTTTCAAAAGCTCAAGAATTTGAATTTGTGAAATTTTTCTAACCATTTTAGTTAAAGAAAAATATCCAAAGAAAACACAAATTAATCCATCGTTAACAAAAAAATTTTTTCCACAAACATTTTTTCCTTACATATGACGACATATGAATCAATCATATGTGTTAAAAAGGATTTTTGGGATTTAAAAACACAACTTTTCTTATATACATATATAAGTAGTAGTATATATTTTTTTTTTTATTAATTATGTATTTTAAAAATGCTAAACAAGATAAAAAAAACATCATTTAGCCACTTGTCGCCTTCTTTGTGTTATTTAAAGTAATCCTCAAATAATTAAAACTTTTGTATCGATACTCCATAAAACTGTATCCTATTGTCTCTCATTATCCTGTAATACTATACTTTTGTTATAAATGGTTCTTGAAAGTATCAGAACTTTTTAGTTTTTGCTTTTGTTAATTTTGGAGTGTTCAATTCAAGTAAATGGGCGGAAGCGATTCAGCAATTTTTGTAAAATTATTATTAATTTATTTGTTATTTTTGAAATTTTTATATTCGACTAAATGTAATTGAACCTTTTTATTACAATATAAATGAAAATGAATATATACATATATATGTATATGTACATAAATAATTTATCTTTTCAAAAAATTTTACGTGACATAATTGATGAATTGTTTCTGTATTATAACACATATTATATGTATACTTGTAGATGATCCTATCAAATCTTAAGCTCTTATTAAATGATACACGTTCCCCTATAAGTATACGACATTTATATATTTTTTTGAATGTATTAACAAACAGTTATTATACTTAAGTTATTATAATATAATAATGTCAATAGTTTTTGTCAAGTTGTTGACATATGAAAAGGAAAAAAAAAAATAAATAAAATATGCTTAAAATATGAAAAGTTTTTTCTTTTTTTTTTTTTTTTTTGTTTTTCTTTGAAATTCTTTTGAACCGAAAAGAAAAATTTTAAATTTAAAATTTTTCATTTGATTTTGTTTGTTGCCAAAAAAACAAAAAACAAATAAACAAAAAAAATTTTAAGTGTGTGAATATATTAAGGGTCTAATGAAGTGAAAAACATAATTAAAAAAAAAAAAAAAAATTTTATGTTCATATAAATAATGTACTACTTGTAATTTAAATAATAATAATATATTCTTTTTATATGCGTTTTTATTATTACATTAACAATATCACATTATGTTGCTTAATTCCAGTGTTTGAGATTCGAATTAATTCCAAATTAAATTGGAAAATGTTCTGATGGTGAAGCATTAAAAACTAATTGATATAAATAAACAAATGCCGGACACGTTATGTTAAAATACGCCTATAGGTATGCAATTAGGGTTTTCAAAGATGTTTGCTGTCGTTGTTTTGTTATTAATTGGGGGGCTTCGGTAGCCTAGTGAGTAGGCGTATGGCGTATTAACCGAAGGAGTGTGGGTTCGATCCCTGCACAGGTCGTAAGTTTTTTTCTTTACATGCCCCCCTTACGACCTAATATAATGTAAATATATAGTATATAATATAAACAAAATAAATAATATTAGTATATAATTTAATAATAGTATAAAAACCTATAATGGCCTTAGTAGCCGATGGTTCAATAATATTGCACTACATTAATGTATGTAATATTAATATAAATAAATAAATAAATTATTAATTGGCTGTTTTTGACCTATACCTTTCCATTTTTTTTAAATTATAAGGATTTTTGCAGTTTTATTTTAATAACTTTAAAAACTTCTTCATACAAAGTTTTGTATTCCTTTAAATTTTATTCAAAATTTTTTTTTTCGTTTACAATATTTCATATTTGAATGTTAGAAATTATATGTAAATGTGGATGTTATCAAGTGTTAACTAAATAAAAAAAACTTTTCACCCTACCCTAAGTTTGAAATTGCTCTATCTGATATCTGAATGTCCAAATCGGCTGAATTATATCTGAATTTCCATATTTTAATGGCAGATTTCTTAAATAGAATTTATTTCAGCTTTAAGAATTCACCACATTTAATATTTTTTTTTGTTATTAATGTGTTAGACGTCTAATATAGTACTAAAATTGTTGGTTTAAATTATTGGAATAAAGACAAAGCAATTCCTCTTCTGATGAATAAAATATATTAAATAATAAATAATTGAAAAAAGTAGGTGAAGAGATGAAAGTAATATCTTCCATCTTTCTTATAGAAAGGAGTATATATGTATAAATATTTATAAAAAATTACAGCTTAGAGTCATAATTAAATATGCATAATTACATTAATAACTTAACATTTTTAAAATGCCCGTTCTTAGCTATATCATATATAATCATGGTTTTATTTTTGATGAACTCCTTCATTTCTTCTAATTAATTTTTTTTTTATACTTCAACCTTTGTAATTAACAACAAATCTTAATTTCTGTTGAATAATATTAAAATTATGTGTATGTTTAAGAATTTATAAAAAATGCTTTTTGTGATAACTTTAACAATTTTCAGAGTTGAGATAAGCTTAAAATCTTAACATGTATAGCGAATAGAAAAGTGAATAACATAGAATTAAAACAACCCAGGAGCCTAAAGTAATATTTTAATGAAATATTAATTTGTGATGGCAATAGCTCCTAAACTAATAAACACGCGAACCTATCAGCTAATAATGGTTCTGAAAGAAAATTTAATAAATTGTAATTGTTTTATCGTAGCTACGTTTTAGTTACGACCCTATATAACTAAAAATATACAAATGAAATATTTTCACAATGAAATTTTTTTAGAACTCCGTAACGATTCTTGTTTTAACACACCCAATCATCCACTTTCTTTTAGCAACACGCTAATGGGAATCCTGTATATAATGTATCATATATACTTAAATTTTTTTTATATGAAAATCAATCTTATACTTAAGATACAACTATACAAACAAACAAAATAATTTTCGAATTTTAAACATTTTTAAAGAAAAATTTTGTTTTGTTAGTTTTTATGCGAAAAAATTTACGTTGTGCCGTTAAAATTTGTACTCGTATATGGGTCCATTGAAATAAGTTATATCCTACGTCCATTGAAACAAGTATATCCTGCCACTTTAGATTTCACTCAAGACTTTAACAGACTATCGCGAACTACATCAAAAGAATCCAGAATATTGTTTCAGCAATTTTTTACGATTGTTATACTAATTAGATCCGTGTATTTACCACTTATTATAGCCAATCATTAAAATGTTGTTCACTTGAAATATAAAAAATGAAAAATTGATAGAAAATGAATATTTGTTTTTCTTTTTCATTTCATTTTCTAACTTTTCTTAATTTATATTTTTATTTATTCTGTTATATGATTTTTCAATTTTTTTTTTTTTTAAATATTTATGATATTTTAATGAGAATTTTTCTGAATTAAATCAAAGGAAAAAAAAAAAAAAACAAACATTTCAATTAAATTGTAACAGGTGGATTTGTTACAATTATGTCGAATTCAATAATTGTTTTTTTTTTTTTTTTTTTGGGTGATGTTATATGAGGAAATATTTGTTTTTCAATGAAAATTTGTTTTTAAAATTTTTTTTTATTATTAAAAATAAATTTGAACATTTAAATATGTAAACTTTTGTACGGGGCACACTTAAAAATAGAATTAAGTAGTACATATTATTTAGTAGTACTATAAAAAAAAAAAAAATAATAATATTATAAAAAAAAAGATAAAAATCAAAAGAAAAAAAAAAAATTGGCATATAACAAAGTAATTATAATTAAATTATGGTCATATGAGAGTATTTAAAGTAAATTGGGTGATAATTTAACAATAATTATATATTAATTTTATAAATAGTCAAAGAGATGAAAAAATTAAGCAAAAATTTTTACAAGAATTGTTTTCAATGGATTGAATGCATAAAACTGAACTCGAACTCAACCCTCAATTTTTCAAACAAAAATACGAGTTCAAGTGTAGTTTTTGTTTGAAAAGGTGAAATTTGAGATCAGCCTCAGTTTTATGCATTCGACCCATTATCTAGACTTTTAGGCAATTTATTTAATGTTTTGGTAATGTAAAAACAAACCTCCAAATACAAATTTGTAGATCTCGATTTTATTAAAGGTTTAAAATTTTCTACTTTCTTAGTTGTTCGGAATTTTGAACTTTTGTGTTCTTTTTAAATAGCACTATATAATAAAAGATTGGCAAAGGAGAGAAAGATCATAGGATCATGCCGAAATTACACGGCCGTCGACGAATTTCTTCAATTATTCCAAAAAATAATAGCGTTTTTATCATTCAGACGACTATTTTGAATATTTTTTGATTATTAAAATGTTGAATCCCATGTGAATCACTGCTTTCAAAATCACGTGCTCATCGATGAACATAATAATAAACCTACTTTAAATCCCCTTTGTATCGCCGGTGAACATATTGATATTAATGTTCTCAAAATCTGAAGCATTTTAATGTACTTTTTTTTATATCATTTCAATGTACTTTTGTAACACAAGTTTTTTTTTTTTTTGGTTCACCGGTGTATACGTCGCGTGTAACTCAACGTGTTTTATTTTTCAAACTTAATGTCATTAGTGGCAAAAAATATTCGCGGCGTAAAAATTAGGTTTTTGTTTTTTAACGTAATTAGTTAGAATTAAAAAAAAAATCATTTTTTTTTTAGAAATCAAGATGAAATTTATCAAGATAATAATAGATAATACATATGTAATTTGAAAAGTTTTTTTTTGCAGTACAAAATGATGTATAATAAAAAAATTAATAAATCAATTTTTTTTTTTCATATTAAATTTTATTTTTAGAAACAAAATATGTTAATATCAAAAATGCTAAATTTTATAGAATGTAGTTTTATTTATTTTTAAAACAATTTTCTTTTAATGGCTCAAGGTAGTTCCAAAAATAAAATATTTTGATGTATTTGTTTTTATTTTTAAAAACAATAACTGAACATATAATTTTTACACATCCAATTTTTTAACATAATTACTTTTCCATATGTATATACCTATACAATACATATTTTTATAAAAAAAATATGACAGTTCATCACCTTTGTTTAAAAAAAACGAAAAAAACAAAAATGACACGTTTTTCTATATATTTTTTTCATATTTTACGTCTGGATACAATTATTAATTATCGTGTTTTTTTTTAAGTCATTAAAATTGTCTAGATTTTCGAACTTGTTTTCTATACATACCATATATCTTTTCTTTTGATTTATTTCCATTCTTATATCTATTCTTTTTTTTTTAAATATTTCAGTTGTAAGGAGTGTTTTACAATAGTAAAATAACAAAACGAATTTTTCTTAGGAAATTAATTAAATTTTGATTGTATTTTTAGTACATATTTGAATTATGAAATATTGGAATTTACGAAATTTATTGGACTGTGTATACTGTATAAAGATGATTAGGAAAATTTTGAAGAAAAATGTTAAATTTTACTATATCGTACATATGTATATGAGTTGTCAAATTTAGGGAACACATGAGATATGCATATGCTTTCATATAGACGTGCGCGCTTGACAAACGATTTTATATAGGCTGTTTTACGCTATGTTACAAATTCTACAGTGTAGGGAAATACATCACACCTCCTTGCTTCTCGTAGGAAAACTTTAATTGAAGGTATTAACTGTTTTATTCCTTTAGAGTAGGTGTTTATCCCTACAAGATATCTATAAAAATCAATCAAAATGGGCGATATGGGGTGGGCATATAGTCTTCGGTGTGCGATATGGCATGATTTTTTCCCAGGACAAAGTGCCTCTTTATCTACTCAAGCTAAATAGCTCATTTATAGAACGATGGCTAAGTGGAGAGAACTTAGAGATAACTTTGAGGTAACACTATAAGATCGTTAACAAACCGCTGTTTGGCGATTTCATCATATTATTCTAAATTTTAAATTTAAAGACTTCATCATTTTGAAGATTTGGTTATAAAATTTGGTCGATCCATTTAAATAGATATATACATATAGATACTCTAAACGAACTTATTCTATGTAGTATAATTTAAATATTTAATTTTTATAAAAATTGTGAAAATTAAAAAAAAAATTTATTTAAATTTATCTAGAAATTTCAATTTTTATGTCTTAAAAAAGAGGTCATTGTATTACGGCTCTATGAAATATCTCCACAAGAAAAATCTTTTTTTAATTAAGAATTTAATTAAAAAAAAAAAAACAGCGTGTTTTGTTAATTAAATTTTATTAATTTATGTTGTAATAAAAGGAAATCATTTTTCTCAATTTATATAATTTATATAATTTTTAATGCTAATGATTCAAAAGATTATTATTTAAAATTTTTGCCAATTAAAAATTTTCTTAATTTTCTCCGAAAATATTTTATAGATTTTATGTTGTTTTATTATTTTTTAATTAAAAGCTCGTGTAGATTTTTTTATTTTTATTTAATTTTGCCTAAATATCTATTTTTAAAATTTAAAAAAAAAAATAATTTTCATATTTTTGTATTTTAAATATGAAATTTATTATATTAATCATATTTAAAAAAAAAAATATTTTAATAAGTTTTGGTCGCCTCCAGAATACCGTTTTTATTAAAAAATTTGATTTTTTTTTTTTTTTGTTTTAAAAGCTTTTTGACGTATGTATGTATGTAACAAAATATTAATTGTTGGCAGTTGACATCTAATGTATTTTGTATTTTTAATTTAAATGTTAAGTTTGGACTGCAGGACAATATTATAAAACAAAATTTTAAGTACGTATATCGATACTATATTGTATTAAATAAGGCAGAAATAAGATTGAATGATCTCAAAAGAAAAATAATTTAAAGCAATAAAACTTCTTAGATATAAATTTTAACACTTCTTTTTTCTACTTGAAATGTATAAAATTTATGTTAATCGAAACTCTTGAGAAGACAAGTAGTATTGATATACTTACATTATTCCTAATTTTAACTCAACAAGTTGTACTACTTATAAGAATATTCAAGAAAATCTTCTGTGAGGTAAATAAGTCTAGTTGAAAACTAGCTATATAGACTTCTTTTTTCGTTATAATTCATTAAAAGAACGAAAAAATCCACTTAATAGTTAGTATTAAAATCTCGTTTTTACCACTTATTACCATAGTTTTGTATTCTGAGACTTCACTAATAAAATTATCTGTTTTTAAAAAATTTTGAATGGTTTTTTTTGTATATCTATTCTTGAGCACGTAACTCTTATAAAATGACTCGATTACCAGGACCCATATATACAACTCATAATAAATTATTTACTAGATTTCTTTCGGTGATTTCAAAATACTGAAATCATTGAGACATAAAAGATGATAGTGTTCTTCATTATCTAGTGTTTTAATAAGTTGATAACATTTTGATTTTGGTTTTTGGATACCGGTAAGAACGTATTTAGTTCTCTATGTATAATAAATTTTCGAATACTTTTGTGACACCTTAAAGGAGACAAAATAGATATGAAAATGTATATATATTCTTGCTTATGTTCAAATTCTGAGACGATTAAACCGTATGGTAACTCAAAAAATAAAGCAGTATTCTGAAATTTTTACCATTTTACCAATCCTAGGATTGAAACAGTCAACTTTACACTTTTGCTCGTTTTATTTTTATAAAAGTTAATTTTCTTAATTTTTCTTGTTTCCTTTTGACAATCAATTATACTTAATAATGACTGTAGTAAAACTATTATACACGAACTTGTTAATCCTTAAAAAAAATTCAGTAGAAATTATAATAAAAACGTTGACCGAATGGTTAAGCGCATGTCGTATATCATTGCAAATATTACTTTGGGTCAGTTTAAAATTTAATTTTTTTATATATGTATTTGTTTTTTAATAAAATGTTAAAGGGAAAAAGTGTAAGGAAATGAAAATTATTTAAAAGGATATCAACTTTTGACCGTTATTTAAAATAAAATAAGAAAACAATTAGTGTAGGAAAATGCAGTTCGAAATCTTGCACAGCTAGGAAGAGTTTTTAAATAGAAAGAAAATTTACTAAAAAATATAAATATATAATGTAATTAAAATAAATTCCCGCAAAGAAAACGAAGTGGCAGAAGTTCTGGTACAACATTGCGCAGAATAGTAGAAAAAGAAATACCAAAAAGCAGTAAAACTTGGTCACACAATTCAAACAGTTGGCCAATAACAGAGTAAGATGAAGATATGTGGAAGCTCCTTTAGGGAGTAAATAGAAGAAAAAAAAAAACAAAATGAATAATAAGTACATGCAACTTAAAAATAAATACCAGTATAAATTATAAATTAATAATATGGATTTTATTATAGATCGCGTCTCATAGCGGAAAAGCTATCGATATACATATACATATATATGTAGTTATAAATGAAAGTTATTTATAACTGGACAAAATATTAATAAAAAATTAATCAAAAAAAAAATTCTAAACTCATACATTTATAAAAGCTTTAAAAGTTGATGACGTCACTTAAAACATTTTTAATAGTCATAAAAAAAAGTAAATCTATTATTATATGTACGAATATTCGAACAAAAACACAAGTCTTTAAATATTTATGAATATGTAATCGAAATGTTAAATGGAATAATAAAAATATTGACCAGTTGTATTTGTTTTTTTTTTTTTTTTTTGCTTATCAATTCTATGTAAAATGTAATTCACACTATCAAATTTTAATTCAAAGTTTTATTCTATTACTTTTTATTTTATCCATTCACAACCTATAGATATGGTAGTAGTGACAAAAAATCGAAAAAAAATCTGATACCACTTCTATGATATTATCTATTTATCTATAGTATCTATAATATAGAAAATCTCCTAAAGTTGATCAATTAAGTTACCCGGCATATCTTTACTTATCTATTTTTAATATGTATGTACATACATACATACGTAAAAATTTATTTTATGTTCTCCATGTAATTTTTCACAATTTCCGCACTATGTCAAAATATTTTAATTTAAGATTCTGTTTATTTCAAATAAAAGAAAAATAAACAAAAAAAAAAAAAAGAAAAGAGAAAGAAAGTATATATAAATAAGGCTGAAATATTGTTTCGTTTCGTTTTATTGTGACCATGCTTTTTTAAATTAAATGCGGTATTCATTCAAAAAAAAATGTACATGCTTAGAAAAGATATTGTAAAAAAGTGCAGATTAAGGTTCAAATAATTATTATAACGTTTAAAATATTTGGCTTCGTTGATTATTAAGTATAAGAACAGTTTAGATACAACCACATAGCTCTTTTCAGTTGTAATTATTTTACAAAATACTAAAACTCATTATAAGTTAAAATTTTTATAATTTTTTTTCTATCCTTTAAAAATATACCTTATCGTAGTTTCTGAAGGTATTTATGTATTTATATACTTAGTAAAAGTAAACCTCATTTTAGTTAAAGGTTAAGCAATCATTTTTCTTTTATATAAATTTTATCCATAATTTAGTAAGAAGATTTTAAAAATCAAACCTTGGTACTTTAAATGAACATTTGATTACAATGTCTTAATTATGCCAAAATTTTTTTTAAAGTATATATGTATATGTAGGTAAACACCAGAATAAAGCAGGATTTACACTATGAACAAAAAAAAAAACATCAAAATTTTGAGAACTATGCTAGAAAAAGTAAACAATAGACAAAATGTGAAAGATGAAGTGAGATAAAAGTTTTTGGTTTTGTATGTGTATTTAAAAATTAAAATAAAATACTGCAACTGTATATGTACACAATTATTTTGTTTTTTCTGCAATGAATGTATTTGTAAAAAAAGACGCGAAAAAGATGAACTTTGACATCTTTTAAAATCTTTTAAAACTTACTGATTTTTTGTATTTTTTGTCTCGTTCTAACTTTTCGTCTTTTTTTTTTGTTCATAGTGTAAATCCTGCTTAGCATATTTGAGTATGTATTCTTTAAGTCATCTGTATAGTTAATACAAAAGAAATGGTCACCTTTAATATGTTTATAAAATCTATATGTATGGATATATGCATTTTATGTAGCTTATATGTATTAAATTTTTTAAGGAAAATTTATGACCAAAAAAAAAAAAAAATAAATAAATAAATAAAATTCCTTTGAGTATTAAAACAATATTAACAATAAAATTCGTCTTTATGTCTATATAGTGTTCTTTTTTTCTCTGTTCTCTTCTTACCTTGTTATATTATTGTTATTATTTAGTTGTTAGTTGTTTGTTCGTTTATTTAATTGGTCTTTCATTCGTTTGTTGCTTTTTTATTTTGTTTATTTATTTTAGTCTTCATTTATTTTTATTTTTCTGATATTTTAATGGTTACCATGAAATTTATCCAGTGGTTGGTTGATTCTCTACATTTCAATTATTTGTTGTTGGTTCATCTTAGCATATGTTTTTAATATTGTGAAAATTTCTTTTCAATAATTTTATTTTATTTTTCTTGCAAAATTTTCTATATATTATCAGTCACCAATTCATCATCTGAATGAATGATTTAAAGGATAAAAAAAAAAAAAAAAAAAAACAAATCTTTTTAAAAATAGATAAAAGTAAAATGTAAATGAAAAAAAAAAAGTTATCTTTTTAGTTGAAACATAGTTTTATAGTACCCATAAGTTTTAGGGTTTTTTTTATTATAAATTAAAAATTAAAATTGCAAAACAATGATATGCAACAAACAAAATTGACATACATACATACATTCTATACTGTACTCTTAAAAGAGTTTGCGGTTGACCACATTAGAAAGTTGGTATTCGACCTTGCATAAGTTGTAGGCGTTTTCTTTTTTATCTTATGTTTATTAATAAATTTTCGTTGTATATTTACATATTTTTTTGTTGTTGTTGTTGTTTTGGTTATTTTTCTATTAACTTTTATTTTATTTTAATAAAACTAATATAAGATTTTTGACGTAGATAATTTTTGAAAGTTAAATTTTTTTGTTTATTAAGGGGCTGATGAACTTTATAAAATATGACACATGTATACTAATAAAAATTAAAATAAAAATTTAGAAAGTTAGAGTTTAAAAAATTGTGGTTAGTATATAACTTTTGTCTTTTGATCTTTTTATATCTTCTTATTTTCTGATTTAAGCAGTACCTTACATATATAAAACATTCATTTTAAGGTTTGTTAATTTTTCCTTTTTTATTTTTTTTTTTAATTAACCAATACTTTTAGATATTATTAATTAATTTTGTGTATTAAAATCCAGTAGAATTTATCTTTTCATGTTATCTGATTTCGATTTTTTCACGTGATTTTTGAGTGTCCATTTGAATTTGAATTTTTTTTTTTTTTTTTTACTATTCTTCTATTAATAGATTTCTTTAGTAAGTTCATTTTGTGTTCTTTATCTGTTTTGCAATTCTTTATTAATTGTTCAATAAATGATTGATTAAAATTTTAAAATCCTTTAACTATAGGTTCACCATTTCAATGCTAAATATATATTTTAGTTTAATTTTAATTAATCGTGTAAATTTTTTTTTTTTTGTTTCATAAATTCATTGTCGACGATATGATTCATAAAAAAGAAAGTCATAATGTTTTATTTGTTATATAAATTTAAAATAAAAAGTTAAAATGATTGCTAGAAAAATTTTATATTCTAAAATAAATATTATACTACCAATATTTTGGTGTATAGCTGGCTGGCTAACATACTTTTATATAATCAAATTTCAATTCACCAGAGTGTAGTTTAAAACAACTGAAATATTTTTATTAGATAATAAACATATTATAATATATGCTCATAGATACCATATGTATGTGGTGAATTTTATTCTTTCAAAAAATATTCTTATAAATTTTATCCTTTTAGATTAATTTTTGTTTTTTTTTTCTTTTTGTGTTTTTCGAAAAGAAAATCAATGATTATTTTTTTTTTTGTGGATTATTTTGTGTTAAGTTGTTGAAAGCATCTTTAAATCACCTTCAAAAAATAATAAAAGTTATTAAGGAACTTATATCTGGATATTGGTTCTAATTTAACTTAAGTATAATAAAATTTATCTTAAATGAAGAATTTCATTACATAGATAATTTTAATAAAAATATGTTTGGAGCAGATTAATTTGATTTTATGTCAAGAAAAATTAAATATTATTTAGGTTAATTATTTTCTCAATTCAATCAAAATTAAACTTTTTATTTTTACTTTTATTAAAAATGCCAAATAAAGAATTTATATTCTATATCCATATTTTTCTATATTTTGTATAATCTTAACTATAATTCAAGAAGAAAACAATTTTTACTAACTTTTTATTTTTAGGATCTTAAAATTAATATTAAATCTATTATTATAAGGGTACACGACCATTATCAAAAATATGAATAAAAAAAAAAACTTACAAACAAATAAGAATAAGAAAGTTTTCGACATGACATATGTCTATTGTATTTATGGTGAATAAACAAAAAGAAGAACAATAAAAATATAACTTTTTGAAATTATAAGTAAATAGGAATTATGACGTGATAATATTCAACCCACATTTTAAGTCATTATTTGCGTGTCCCCTATATTAAAACTAAACTGTGTTTTTGGATGTTTACATATAGTTGTACAAATGTATTATGTTCACAGATACGTTTAATTATATAGTAATATACGTTATACGATAAAGTTTTCAAAAAATACCGAGAAAATAAAGTTATATAATATGTATATCGATAGTTTTTCTTTTTTAATACAGCATATTGGCCGTCTAAAATAACAAACTAATTTATAAAAAAAAAAAAAGAAAAAAAAACCAAGGACTATATTAAATTAATAATAATTTATAAAGATAACCTTGTGTTTATGTGCATACACATAAATTTAAAAAGCAAAAAGGAAAAGTTTTTTGCATTACGATACCTTACAATAAATAAAGGAATTCTTTAAATTAAAATGTAAGGTCAATAGTAATTGGTGAACTATTTATTGGTTTTATATTTATTATTAAAACTATTTAATAAAAAAAAAATATGGATGTTTAACATCTCTGATTGCTAATATAAAATGTAATACACCCAATTGCAAATATGTACATATATGTTCCTATTTTATTCCAATTCATAGAGTAAGTGTCAAAATTGCAGAATCTAAAATGAAAAATTATAAGAAATTAATTTGTACTAACCAGAGAAATGTTTTCTACTCCTTTTCTGATCATAAAACTTCATAAGTTTGTTTTTAATTTGTTTGCACCTTTCACAATCTTATTTGCAATATTCTAAAAATGTAATAATTCTGTAAAGCCTGAACAAGTCATTAAATGAAAAAGTGAAAAAGAATTTGTTTTTTGTTTTTTTTTCTTACAATTTAATTATCTCTATAATAATCGTTAATTTAATAATTACTACTACATTAAAAATAACAAAATCTACTGAGTTTACTTTTACATTTTTTTTTTTATTGTTTCCTTAATTTTATTTTATTTTCAAATATTCTAAAATTTGTATATAAATAATCCTGAATACAAAAAATTAAAAAGAAAACAAAAAAAAAATAATAAAAATTGGAAAAATAATTAAAAAACATAACACTCAACTTACTTTTTATGTTTACTTTTTTTTTTTTTAGTTTTTGTTTTATTAAGTTTTTTCATCTCTCTTTTTACCATATTTTTTTACTGCAATTTATTATATATTTTTAAGGATACAATATTAGCAAAGAATTATCAACTAATGGAGTCAAACAAAATGACTCCCTTGAAGTAGATCACCGAAATCTAGGTGGCATCATCGGCATTATGTGTGGTGGTCCGGGTATAACAACACCAATACCAGGCGCCACCATACCTGGTATCGGTGCTAACAATCCAGCTGGCATTTGATGCGGTGGTGGCCCACCGGGCCTTAACATATTACCACCTAAAATTGCTGCACCATGTGGTGCTAATGCCATTGTTGGTCTCATAACTGGTTGAACTAATTGCATTTGCGTTGATCCAACTGGTACCATACCAATTGGATGACCAGCTGCTTGTCGACTAGCTTGTTGTATACGTTGTAACATTACTGCTCTATTAATATCATCGAATTGTTTTTGCTGTTGTTGTTGTTGCTGCTGCTGTTGTTGTTGTTGTTGTTGTTGGTGCTGCTGTTGTTGTTGTTGTTGGTGATGATGATGCGCAACAACAGCTTGTGCTTGGGCTTGAGCTTGAGCTTGGGCTGCTTGCGCATGTGTATGTGCCGCAACTGCAGCAGCTGCTGCTCTTGATTGTGCAGCTGCAACTTGTTGAGCTTGTTGTATAGCGGCAGCAGCAACAGCTGCAGTAGCATTCGCTGTTGATGTTTTTATTTGATGTAAAGCTTGTTGTTGTTGTTCATGAGCGTGTTTGGCAGCATTATTACTAGCTATTGTTGTTGCAGTTGTTGTCATTGTTGTCATAGTACCAGAATTAGTTGAATCTTTTATTGAATTTGATGTTGTATTATTTGGCGTAGTTATCGACGACGATGATGTTAATATTCTATTTTTTAAAGTTTTTATTAGTGCTTCTTGAATTAATTTTGCATATTTTTCTTTACGTGCCCTATATTCTTCCAAACTAATATCTTCTGATGGATGCATTATTTTCGATGTAGTAGTATTTGTGACTATCGCAACTTTATTTTGTCCATCATTTTGAACACCACCAATATAATTTGATGTTAAATTACCACTACCACCACCACCACCTGGTGTTTGATTTGAATTATTGTTACTATTATTTTGATTTGTTGTAGGAGGTGCACTTATAGTTGCATTACTATAAGCTGGAAATGTTGGTTTACCCTGTTGGGTAGATGAATTACTCGTTTGTTGATGATTTAAATGATTAACAGCTGCTGGAAATAATGGTCTTGTTGGTGGACCCATAAATTGTTGTGGTGTAGGCATATATGGTATGCCACCAGGACCAATATATGGTTGCATCGGACCCATTGGTCCCATAACATGTGGTGGCATTGCTGCAAATGAAGGAACCATTGGTGGTGCTTTTAAATTTGCTAATTGTAAACCATCTACTAAATTATCTGTTCTAATTTTTTTAGCTGATGGTTCATCATCTTCGGAATCTGATTTACCACCATTTTTTTGTTTTTCATGCTCTTTTAAATCTCCAGTTGGTATACCATCCATACCATAAATTTCAACTTCTATACTTGATCTATTTGGTAGTGAATTTGGTACTTTATCAATTGTTTCTTTATGTACTTGCATACAATGTATTGATAAACCCGGTCCAGTGTATAATTTTTTATGACATATATGACATTTAAAATGTTTTGCTTTCTGATGATGTACTAAAATTTTTTCATCATCAAATTCCCGGTTACAGTACCAACACCATGGTTTTGAAGCCTTCTTCTTTTTTCTTCCCATTTTTTTTAATGTTTTTGTTGTTGTTATTTCTTACTTGAAAGCTATAATTGTATATATATTTTATTAAATAGATTTGATAAATAAAAAAAAACATTATGTTTTTTGTTTTTGTTCGGTTTTGCAAAAAAAATAAAAATAGTTTATAGGTAAATTAATTTAAAAAAAACTCATTCAAATAAATTTTTACTTGAGATTTTTCATATCAAAATTCATCTTATCTATTTGCAATTTTTTTTAGCATAAATAAATATAATTTTAACTTTTTTTTAACAAGATGCTAACAGTTTTTACCTATGTATTTACAAAAAGAAAATATAATACACAAAATCATTCCAAAAAAAAAAATATATATATATATAAAAGGATTTTTTATTATGAAGGACATAATATTAAAATTCAATGACAATCAGTCAATAGTTGTTTGTTTTAATGTAATTGAAATTTTTTCTTTAAATTTTTCCCTCACATGCGCGCATCTAAAAAATTGTTTTATAATTAAAACCGGTTGAATAGAAATCTATTAAGAAATGTAAACAAAACAAAAGTAGGGCAAACAGTTTTTCATATTTTTAGTAAGGATAAAAATTTTTTAATAAATCAAAATTATTTAATGTTAATATGTTCGGTTGACTAATGTCATTCATTTGTTCTAATAAGATTGATAATAAAACGTAAACGGATGCGATATAACTTGCAAAATTATTAGATAATAATAAAATTATTCCTACTATACAACATAATTATTAATTTCTTTTTATTGTAATTTTTGTTTTTATGTTTTTCTGTTTTTATTTTAATGTTATTAGCGCGCAATCAAAATTATTTTTCTTTTATTTTGAAAAATACACTTTTTACAAAATTTTATAAAAAGGTGTGATAAAAAAGTTAACCTAAAAAGAAAAAAAAAAGTTTTCTTCATACTTATTATTTTTTATTAAAAAAAAAAAAAAAATAGAATTTCTAAGATGAAATGTATTTTGATATGAAATATCTTTTTTGTTTTTCTATTATAAAAAATATTGAAAAAAAGTTACTACACCTAGTTTTTATTTTATTGTAAATTTTGGTATAAAATAAAAAAAAAAAAGGGTAATAAAAAAATAATTTTTTTTTTTTTTTAAATAGAAGATTCAGATATTAGAAAAAACTATATATAATTTAATTACAAATATTAAATGGTATAAATTATAAATATATTTATATATAAATACTTATATATGAAAAAAGAAAACCCTCTTTTTTTTTTTTTTGGAAAATACAAATCGCAACTGTGTTAAAAAAAAAATTATTTACTTTTTTTTTTGTTTTTCTAAAAAACTTAATATTTGAGAAGAAAATACACAACATTGGAAAACAAGCGAACAATATTACTAAAAAAAAAAAAAATATTATATTATATTTTTTGTAAATATACTGCGTCAAATATACAACATAAGTAAAATATACATATATATAGATGTATACATAAATATATATAATAATGAAATCAATTGCCAAACTGCTTCATACATAACCGAATATGTGAAAAATTATATGTTTATATATTGTTTTTTTTTTTTTTTATATAATTTTTTTATAACATTTAAATGGAAGCCTTTAAACAAATATAATAATTAATTTTCAAAATTACAAAGAGAATTAAAAAAAAAAAAAAAAAAAAACAAATTGTCCAGCACATTTTTTTTTTTTTTTTTTTTTTTTGAAAATTAAATATTAAATATTGAAACAATCTTATTTTTTTTTTTTTTTTTTTAATTTTATAATTAATTTTTTTTTTAATTTTGACATAAACAAAAACCAAAGTTGTGATTTTGTTTTTGTACTTACTGTAGAACCGATTGAACATGAGGGATATAGTAATTGGTTATCATATTTTTCACCTCACACAACCTAAATTTGAGTCTTCTCAGATTGAGTATAAAAAAATCCAAAAACGAAAAATGGTTTTTCTTTAATGTAAAACAATATTTTTTTTATGTTTGTTTGTTTTTGTTAATGATTTAAAAAATTTTAAATTTAATCTTTTTTTTTTTTCATTAATATACATTTTTTTTGATATTTTTAATTTTTTTTGCAAACATATTATAAGTACATACCTTTTTTTTCTTTTGATTTGATTTTGTTATGTTGATTCAAAAAAAAAAAAAATATATATATATTAGAATAGATTTTTCTTCTTTTCTTATTTAATTGTTGTTTTTTTAATGTGTAAAAAACTTTGATTTATAAATTATGATTGAATTATTAAATATTTTTAGAATAGGATTGTCAAAATTAATATCAAAAAAGAAACAAAAAAAAATTGAAAATAAAAACTAAATTTTTTTTTTTTACTCGTCTCGCGTTAAAAAAAAGAAAATGGAGCTATTCGTAGTCCACTCAAGAACTTTAAAAATTTTTCTTTCGTTTTATTTTTTCTTATGTCATTTGCTTTTTTTTTTTTGACATTGACAAGACAAAACACTACTGTCTGGTTTTATGTCATCTGCCACTTGTCAGGTTAGAAATTGGAATTGTCAAAATGCGTTCGATGAATTTTCGTTAAAAATGTGTTTTGGTTTTTGTATTTAAAGCGCAATGAAATTTATTGTGGTGGCGACTTGAACTAAAATATATTACATAATTTTACAAAATATGCATTATGCATACATATAATACATATAATATAATTAATGTTTAAATAATATATAGGATTCATATACCTGCAAATTGGTTTTAAAACTTGTTTATAAACTTACTATTATACTGAAATTAAATTATAATCGTATTTCGGTTGGTTTCTAAACTTTTTTTTAAAATAGTTTGAAAAGTTTAACAAAAACATTTTTATCGGGTAGAGTCGCGTTAAGGTGGGTCAACTTCTAATGCCTGTAAAATGCTTTGTGATGGTGTGATTGTTAAAATTTTTTTTTTAAATAATTCTTTAGTCTTTTCTTGTTCGATGTGTGTAATTTTTTTTTAATTTTTTAATTTTATATTTGCCATTTTTTAAGTTTAACATTTTCGACTTTTCATGCAATATTTTAATATTAATATACCGATAGTCTTTTACCATTAGAATATAAATTTGCTGAAAAAATTAACTTTTTTGTATTATTTATCCCGAAAAAATTTTTTTTTCATGCATCGACATTTTTGTTATTAAAAAAAAAATTTTTAACAATCACACCATCACAGAGCATTTTACAGGCATTAGAAGTTGACCCACTTTAAAGCGACTCTACCCTTTTTATCATATGTTTATAATCAAATAAAGGATATTTTTTAAATTTTCAAATTTGTTTAATTAATAACTTAACACTGTATAGTGTAGTAGTATGTGGATAGACATTGAACTTGTATTTAGTAGGTATATTTTTCATAATCAATACAAATACAATCATTTGTCGCATAATTATATAAATGTAATAAGATTTAATTGAATAATTTAAAAAAAGTTTATTGAATAATTTTATAATTAATATATATTTAAAATATTATAAACAATTTTAATTACCTAACTTAGCTTATCTACATATATTTTTAAATAATTCAGGTGTTTAAAATTCATACTAATACTAACAATTTTATCTATATATTAATGTATAAACATTTAAACTTTTCAATTTTATTCATTTATTGTACTTCTTTATTAGTAAATTTTACATTTTAAAACATAATATTCTAAATTTTTAATTTTATAATTTTAATAATAAAAATATTCTAAACGAAAAAATAACAACCATATTGTTAGCCATTTAACAGAAGTAGAAGTTTCTAATTGACTTTAAAAAAAAATTGATCGAAACTCATGAATTGTCAATATTCTACGGCATCTAGCGATGAAAATCAAAGTTGTTTAATATGGTTTAATAGAAAATAAAAATTAGACAGCGGGAGCGAGCAATGTTATTCAATACAATATGAATTATGATATTATTATTTTATTATCATTATCTTATCTGATAATTGATATCTGAAAATTATCTCCAATGTTTATCTGAAGAAACGGGGATGATCGAAAGTTTCCTTTACTTCAAATTTGATTTACATATGTACATACTACATATATATAATTTAATATGCAGATTGCAGATATATTTTTAATTTTAAAAATAAACATTTCAATTCAAATGACATTATTGAGAAAATATAGTTTACAGATGCACATAAAATACATGTATGTACATATATGTAAATAAAATTGAAATGAGCTTAGTTTTTCAATAAAAATTAAAAGCTTGTAAACATTAAAAGTATGAACTTCAAGCACAGCTTCAAGTTTAAGTTTTATGATTGTTTTAATATTATGATAAATTTGTTAAACATTTCCAAATTTAAAAACTTGTAAAATTGGCATAACAAATGTACAAATTACGTAGAAAGTTAAAAAGAAGTTTATAAAAGATGAAAAAAACGACATATCTATTTAATTTTTTTTTACTTTGAGACAGATGTTTTAATACATGTTGTTACCCTTATAAATAGTATTTTATTGATTTTTCTTTTATCTAAATTCAAGATCAAAATATAATTATAGTTTTCTATATGATACATGAATTGCATTAAAATTTAAGTAAAATAAAGAAAAAAAATTTTTATTTTAATGTTATTGGATAAATAATTCCAAAATTCATAGTTAATGATATTTGCGGCAAAAATTATATATCAGGCTTCAGTATATATCGACTAGTAGACTACACAGTGGTACGAAATGACACATATATGATACATACACTCATATCACATATGATATGAAAAATCTAAGTAGAAAAAAATTTCCAATGTGTTTTAAAATTTAATGAGTAAAAACGATTACAAATATATATAAGTACTTTTTTTTTTATACATACATACATATTTTTCATACATTCGATGCCACAGACGATTATTATAATGCTGCCCATACACGGCGGACTAGGTTGAAAATTTGGTACATGGACTTGATAAGTTGTATCGTGTATGGGCAAGTTGTAAAACCATTTTGATGGTTGAAAAGTTGGTTGGAAGAATATCAAAAAATTTTGATTTTTGTGGGCGAAGTCTTTGGTTTGTAGTTGAGTTGTATCGTGTATAGGCAAGTTGTACAACTTAAATGTCATTTTAACATTGAGATTTGAGAAAATATTAAAAATATAAAGTACATAATTACAACGGTTGGATAATATGTTGGATAAGTGTGTGGTACGGTTCTTAAACCTGTCCGACAACAACCTAGTCCGCCGTGTATGGGCAGCATAAGGATTAGTATAACCATTAACCATTTTCAAAGAGAACAATTATAATTACAACAATTTTTTTAAATATCATTATTATTCAATTATCGCGTTTATATGGCAGCTTCAAACGTACTTGAAGGCTACTTCGAACTCATATAAACGTGGATTGACTTTTTAGCCGGCTTCAGTAAAGTAAATAGAAAAATTAGTCAAACAAGTAGACTTGAAATTTGAGAGTAAAAACACTCCTTGAAAGCTCGAAAGCTTGAAAATGACATGTTACCAGAGTAATTCTTTAATCTGTCATTTTCGCGTACATTTTTTTACCTTATAACAAAGTAAATTTTTTTTTTTAAACATAGGTACAAATAAATTTTTTAAAACAAACAATTATTCAAAACATGTTAAAAATAATACATATACCTATAGTACCTATAGGAAAATACATGTACTTATAGTAACGAACAAACAAAAAAGATGTTAGAAGTTTTTAATAATTTTTTTTTAAATTTCATTCGATTTTTCCTCGTTTTTTCCACAAATAGCGTAAGAAGTATTTCAAAATAATTTTTGTAATTTTGAATATATTCCATCAAAATTTTTTTAATTGCATTAATTTTTAATTTACACTGTAGTAAAATATTTCAAAAGTTTTCAAATTCAAATTGATTTCAAGCCAAATGTCATTTTCATTTGACTTCAAATTTTCATTTTCATTTGAATATTTTCGAGCTTTTGAGCCATACTGAAAATTCTCCTTGAAATTCGAGCTAATTTCAAGTCAAGTTACTCAAGTCGCCATATAAATGCGGTACATTTCAGAATTTCATATGTAAAAAGTAACCACTATAACCACTCAGACTTCACTTAGATTAGTGATTAAGATTAAAATTGAAACTTGAATGTTTAATTTTTGGGTTCATGGATTAAAACAAATTATATAATTGAATAATAACTTTTTATTTATACATAAATTACATAAATTCTGTTTAAATTACATTTCGATTATTTTGATAATTTTTAATATTTTGAATTACGTATTTAGTTTTTTGTTTAAGAATTTGGGAATAACTGATTATTGACGTTTATATTATGTTTGTTTATGTCATTCTTCTAACGAGGATATAGTAAGCTCCTAATGATATGTAATGTTTTATCCATTTTTAAATCTAAAACGTATGTATGAATTGCATACGTTTAGGCTCGTGGTAGTTTTTGATTTTATAAAATCATTTCAAATGTTAAATTAATTTTATTTTTATTATTACATTATAATATTAGATGTAGATAAATAATTTGAATGAATGCAAATAAAAGTTGTTTTATTTCTTCTTCTTTATAATTGACATTTAATTAAAAAAGATTTTTAATACCTGTGTTTGGTACTCATTACAGTAAGTAGTAGAATTTACTTTTTAAAATGTAAAAATTGAACAAATTAACTAAAACAAAGAGGTTTTTTTTAACGTATATACCCATACATTAACGTATGATTGTATTTTATGTATTATGTTACTTGTACCGTTATCGGAGATTCAATTTTAAATAATATAAAAACATAAAATAAAAATAACAAAAATGAATCGATAATTGAACCAATCATAAATATCGGTGGTAATATTTATAAATCGTTGATAAGCAGTTTGAATTTTGACCACTAAGAGCGCTGATTGTATATTATTCCAGTTTTTATTTTTATTTTTGTGTAATATTTTTTTATAATATCTTTAACAATTTTCTTTTCCCTCGCATAATATTTTGTTTTAATATTTTTTACAATGCATATAGGAGGTATATACATACATATGTACGTAGTAGATATTTTCCAAATTAGAGTTTTTTTTTTTTTGCTTTATAAAATTTTATATATGTCATATTCATTGTAATTTTAAAAAAGATTAGATGTAAAATCAAAGATTTTAATAGTCATCATAACTCATAATCATACATATTCAAAGTTCTAATATAAAGCATCCTAGAATGTAGAACTGGGACTATTGTTAAATCAAAATTTTTATTTTTTAACTAGAAATATGTACATATGTATGTATGTACATTTATGTAAAATAAATCGCATTTGATTAACTGTTAAATTTTTATTGAACTAATAGCAAAACTGTTATTTAATATGTATATATGTATGTAATACCAACAATATAAATTTATTCTATACATTTATTACTTACTCTATACTCTAATCATAGGTACCACGTTATATAATACATAATAAGTTTTCTTTTCAAGATATTTAAGATAAATTTTTAGAAAAATCTGCATATATTTAAGCAAATAATTATCCCTAAAAATGCATCCAAACTTGAACAATTTAAAATTTACATCTTATATATGAATCATTCATGAAAAGTCTACTAAATCTAATTTAATAAAATTGACTTTAAAAATATTGAAATTGTATATCCAAAAATTTTTGCCGATTGTATTTAAATTACAATAGCTAAAAATTAGTCCTTTACTAAACATTTTTTTTTTTAAATCTGTGAAGAAAATTATAAATAAAAAAAAAAACAAAATTTTTTAGTCCTTAAAATGAAAAAAAAAAAAATCAAATCTCAGTCGACTTATCTATTTATTCTAATATAGTTTTTATTTATCTTAAAAATGTTTTTTCAGAGCTATGTTTCTTTGATCAGTAAGAGTACTTAACTTTTTACAGTAGGAATATAAGAATATAATTAAATAAAAATAAAAAAGTCGATAAGAACACTAAGAAACCTACAAAAAAATGTTGTAGTAGGGGTTTGGGGGTGACAGCCCCCGTTTTCTTCAAAAATAATCTTTTCATAATTTCTTTTTAATGCATACATAAATGTGGGCAGGAAATTACACAGCCTTTCCGGTTCAGGCGTGGCTGTAAATGTCGTAAGGGGGAATAACTCTTACGACGTATGTGGGAAATTAATTATTTTTCATATATGAAAATTTAATTTTTTGAAATGTGAAAATTTAATTTTTTTTGAATGAAATTGGTATATGAAAAATGGGTATATGTGTGGGTATACTGTAAGTATTAATAGTTGGATTCAAAATCAGAGTATTCCCCTTTTCCGGAATATTTATATCCATATATGTACATACATATGTATACATACATAACGTCTATGCGACATTTTAAAATATCGTAAATTTTGTTTTTGGGATTTTGTAATTTCAGAATTTCGTAATTTCGTGATTTTGTTTGCGGTATTTTGAATTTGGGATTTTGATTTTCGGGATTAAGTATCTAACTCTACAAATTTTAAATTTTTTTTATTCTTTTTTTCTGTTATGTGCAAAAATAAAGAAATGAATAAATATATCTAATATAAATTCATGCCTAAAATTTATTAGATTATGAAATTTTTGCAATTACGAGTAGTTAAGACATTTTTTTTGTACAAAAAAAAATTATGAATTTCTTTATTTTTAAATTATATCTATTTATAAATTTTAGTTTTATTTTTAATTTTCAAGTTGTAAGTTGGAAACAACCATTTTAAATTCCATTGAATGAGACTTCATTTTAAATACATTTATTTTTGTGAAATTTTAAGGAGGTCGTTATACGATTATCTGCAAGTAAGTTAAAATCCGAATTTGAACTCTAACTTAAATTGTTTATTTTCAGATCCTATAATTTGCTCCATTTTCTTCTAAAGATGAATATAGAAGCTAATTTTTATGTTTTTATAAAATACCTATGAATCATTGTCACTAAAAGTAATTATGATGAAGGAATAAAATGCTTAATATTGTAGAATTTCGGAGTCTAATTGGTTTTGTTTTTATAAATTTGATCCTATGATTTTAATATTTTGATGAAATTTACAGTGGTATCTTAGATTGTATTAATTAATTGTTTCCACCATTCAAAACCTTATAATTATTAAAAAATGTTATCTAAAAATTCCTAATTATTTATTTTCAATTTTTAAATCTAAAAATATTTTATAAATTAACCGCGATTACCGTAAAAATAATTCTACCATCGTAAGACCTCCTAAATATTAAATAGAAAGATATAGAAAAAAACAAAAAAAAAAAAAAACAAAAAAAAAAAAAAACAAAAAAAAAGAAAGAAAATAATAACAGGTGATAACAGGTGAAATTTTTTTATTAATATCTAACCCTTTTTTTTTCATTACAAATTAAATATTGAAGTTACACGATTGTACATTAGAGGTAATAAAATCGTTAAAGAACTAACAACAGTCATATTAAAATATTTCGAGTGAAGTTGATGATGAACGATCGTTTACACATTCAAATTTGTTACCGACCGTATAAACAAACAAACAAACAATGTATGTATACATATGTATACATACACCAAGTTTTAAATCATAAAAATTTAAAAATTTTCTTTTAATCGCTGTAAAGGAAAACTGAAATTCAAGATTAAACATTATAACAGGGTGATACGGAAATCGAAAATTCTAAAATCTAAAAATTTAATTACGTATACTTATGTGTAAATGATATTTTAACTTAATTACATAAGTATATATGTATATAGATATTATAAATATTTAGGTATGTATTATAATTTTTTGACTTTATAAATGAATGTGTAAAATTAACTTATCATAAAATCTCAACAAGATCAAATCAACAGTCTTTTGTCCCTTTTTGTATTATATTAATGTTATTTTGTAATAAAATATGCATTCATCATTATAAATATGTATATATATACGTATATATTTATGGGTATATATATACGTATATCTTAAGAAGGTGCATCCTATTGTTCTACTGGAATTAATGGAGTGATACCGATGATACGGATACCCAACAAAAACAATTAAAAAAAAAAAAAAACTAAAAAATTTATAACTCTACTTTAACTCTTTTTTTGTTCCCTCAAAATTATTTTCTTACTATTTATTATCATAGTTAAAATAAATTAACAATCTTTAATAACAATAATAATATGTGTATATAGTATACATATATTATTTATGCTAAGGTTAGCAGCGTATATCCATAAGTTATTTTATTTTATACCTATACCTACCGCATCTTTAATACTATTTGTTTGAGAGAAAGAATAAGAAAAGGAAAAAGAAAGAGAAAAAAATTACATTTCTTTCCTTTTTGATGAAAAATTAAACTTCAAATTAGATATAATTATGTCAAAGAAAAAAAAAAAAAAAAAAAATTATAAAGTTGTTGTTGAAAATTTATACGTTATAAACCTTTTCTATATCTTTCAATATCATTTAACTGGTCTAAATCTTAACTATTAACCTCTTATTAAAATTGTAAAAATTTAGGGTAAGTTCACATGGGATGCATGCATCTGGATGCAAAAATTTGATTGGTTGAAAATATATATCGTATTCATGAAATGCTCTCCCTTTCGCCTATTTTAGATGCAAAATTTTTTTCATCCTATATAAGAAGCATACAAAATGAAAATTTGTTTTAACGTCAAATAGAGAGAGGTAAAATCAAACGTCAAAAATTTTAAAAGTTGAATATTTTGAAATATTTTGAAAATGGATATAATTTTAATAATTATGTAATTTTATTATAATTTTATTAATTAATTTTATATGTGTATTAATGAATTATATTTAGTTTATATTAATTAAAATTTTTTCTTACATAAAGTAACAATTTTCTCTGGTTTAACCATTTTGTATTTTGTAAATAAAAAAATGTTTTCAACAAAGGTCAAAACAATATACACATATACTAGTCTACTAGGTAATTTCAAATAAAACTTTCAAAATAAAAATGTCGCCGTTTTGTAGCTCGCAAACGAGTGGATGCATAATGGATGCAAAATATTCGTTAATATTACCGAAGAATACACGAAATGTAACCGAATAATTTTTTACATCTGGATGCATGCATACCATGTGAACTTACCCTTAATAGTAGTTTCGAATTTCTTTTTCTGTATCAAAAATAACGATTCAATTGATATTTGTATATAAAATAGCGTTCTTTGATTAGTTTTACCAAAGCTTATATTAAATATTCATCTTTCATGTCAGCTAATTTATAACATTTCGGATCATGTCTAAACTGAATAGCACATTTTTCTACACACGTCTATAATCTATATATTTAATGGATTTATTTTTCTCCTTACAATAATATTGAAACCCATTTAGCAAAAATTACTTAATCAATTTTAATGAAATAACAATCAAAAGAAATGCTTTCTTTTTCTCTTTTTGCGTCATATTCTTCCTGAATTTCAGAAGAAAAATTGGTATGTAAAATTTCTGTTACGACTGCATTTTTTGTCGCCGGAAACAAAATTAACATAATATATAAGTAGATTGATAAGCAGTTCAGCCAGATCGGTTTTTTTCGCCGAATAAATTCCAAACGCTACTTTTTAAAAACAGCAAGTTTAATAAAAAGAATTTTTAAAAAATCTAGAATTCGGTCGAATTTCAAAAACTGGGCGATACTACTTATTATTAAACTAAACGTTGATATTAAAATAGCTTTACGAATTAAAAAATACCGTAAAATGAAATTTTTAATTAGAAAATAACAAGCTTGAGCTTGTGGAGAATGGATTTAATTAAAAGTTTTTTTCAGATATGCGTTAAGTTTTCAGAAATGATATTAGAAGATTATTTAATTTTACGTCTAAGATTTTAGACCATTTGAAATTTTAAAATTTTTTATGTATAGATATTCCAAAGTCACATGTGATTTCTAAATTTTAACATTGTAACATTGTAATGCGTTCTTTACTAAAATTTTATTATTAATTTCATAAAAAGGTTTCTGTAGCGTAGAACTTGGTAGAATTGACACAGTATATTATACTATTATAAATAATAAAAGCATTAACTAAATATTACAAATGAAATGATTAAATAATCATTGGGGAACAGGTTCATAAAAATTAATTGGAGATTTTATTTTTTTTCGTATAATTTTCGTTAGTATTATTTTGAAATCTTTGTAGGTCGTTTCTTATCATAGGACAATGTTCTCTTAATTTAATTTTTTTTTTTAACAGATCAGAAAAAATAGAAATAAAACCATGGTAAAAAGATTAGATTATAAGATTTAAAAGATTACAAAAATGAATTATATTTATTAGGTATATTCCTTATATATGGTTATATGTGTATATGCAAATTAGATGGAAAAATATTTGAATTGTATGTGAAATGCATTCTAAAAAAAATGAGGGCTCAAAAAGAAAAAAACTAAACTGAAACAGTAGTAAAAATAAGAATAATTATTAATCTCCAAAAAAAAAAAAAACAAAAAACCTTACAATCAATTTTTGTTTTAGAATTTATTGATAGGATGAAAATAATTAAAAATGATTTTTCATTTGTTTACTTGTGTTTATGACTATAATTAATTTTAAAAAGATTTCGACAGTTTTAAATTATTTGTCATTAAAAATACAGTTTGAGAATCTTTGATTCATATTATCATATTTTGTACATTCACCTAAAGTAATATAATTAATAATCAAAAAAGTATTTAAAACATAATAATCGTATGTTATGTTAAAATATGGATTTTTAATTATTATTTTTGAAATTCAGATGGACGAATGACAACGAAAGAGTCAATCTTTCATTTGTGCGCGTCAGGATGAATATAGTTTGCAATATTCAATCAAAATTAGAAATGACTGCAGTTGACTCCAAATGACTGAAATGACTACACTTAGGCCAGTTTAGGCTGACCCTATTTGATGAATTTTGATACATTGAATTTGTTTTCTCCTATAATTAAATTATGAGTTTAGAATTTTTATTATTTAGACAAATAATGGCGGTATAGTATATAAATATATTCATGCGATATAAAATTATTTAAACGTATATTCAACAAAAAAGAGAATCCTGTTGATTCTAGTTTCGGCATATCACCTGACATATGTGTGTATTAAAATATCTATTTTAGTAAGTGATATAATTTACTTGTTGAGAGTGTGAGTTTTTAACATTAATTCTTTAGAATAAAACTACCCTATTTAAGACGCTTCATATACGAAAACAAATATCACTGACGCAAATATTTGTTAATCTTTTAAACTCAAAAGAGAATATTTTTAAAGGGTGTGTTCCACAAAAAACAAAATTCATAATGATTTTTGACACAAAAAATAAAATCCATAAAAAGAAAAGCTACAAAAAAAAAACTCCACAATTATTTTAAATACCTAGTTGTTGAAATATGTATGTAAAAATAATAAAAGAATTTTAGAGTTGGTTAAAAAAACAGGTCCAATAATTTGTTTAGCGGGGGCTTAAGTGTGGCAGCCCTCACTATTTAAATTCTTTGATATTGAAATATGTATGTAAAAACGTAATTTAGGAGGGGCTTTAGAGTTGGTTATAAAATCAGGGTTTTAATAATTTTTTTTTACCGGGGATTAAATATATTATTGTATTATATATATTATAATATAATATATATATATATATATATCTTTGCCGAATATTCTTTGTACATTTTTGAATTTCTGGATTTTTATTTAAGGTTTTCGGTTTGTGGATTTGCTCACCAACTCATTTTTAAATTAACGTGTCAAAATTTATTCATTAGTTATTTTATGCTGTTATAACAAATATACATAAAGTGCACATCAGCTAGCAGGTTGATTTGGTTTAAAATTGATGCAGGTTTAAAATTTATTTTGACAATTAAAATATCAAAATGTCAAATAATATAAAATATACTGTAAATAAAACTTTAATAATTAGACATTTGTGATATGAAAATTGATTATTTTTTCTATTTTTATTTCAATTTAAAATTTATTATAAATTCTATTAATACAATTTCTATTTTATAAAAAAAAAAACAAAAATTAATTAATTTTTTAGAATATTGTAAAAAAAAAATTATCATATAATAAAAAACTTATTAAAATTTCACGGTCATAAAAGTTGCTATCTGATTGGTTTGGAAAAAAATTCTTATCCCTTTTTTTCTAAATAAAACTGACCAGATGACCTCGACTTTTGTAATAATTTTTTTTTTTAAACCTTTGAAGGTCCTGTTATAAAGCCTAATAAAAAAAAAAAATGTTATATAAAAAAAAATTTAATAAAAAAAATCATTTGATCCTTTAATGAGATCCATCTGTTTTTTCTTTGTCCATTTTATTTCTAACATAATTCTTCAATTGGTTGCATGTCCTTGGTTACCCCTTTTTTTTTTTTGTTTTATTACAATTAATTATTAAAAAAAGAGGTGCATGTTATGTACTTTTTAATAATTCTTTCTTTTTAGAATTCTATTGATGTTATAACGTTAGATTTAGGTAAGGTGAACTCTTGATGGTTAAAAAAATAAAATAAAAATAATTTGCAGCAGTTGTTAACAGAAATGTATTTAATTTCCTTTACATGTTGTTTTAAATATTTTAAAGTATGTAACGGTTTTTATTTTTAATTATTAGAAAAAGATTAGAAACAGAATTAATTCTTTTAGATCCGCAAAAAAAAAACGGTTCTAAGAATAGGTCAGATAAAATAAAAACGATGTTTGGTTGCTTACGAGCTCACTTAAGTCATTTTGTTATATGTGATATGCAATTTTAATCCTACAGAAGTCAGAATTTTCATTACTTTCCTTCTTCGTGTCTTTCCAAAAATTTAAAGTGAGATCTCAAATAAACATTGGGGTTAGGGGATAGATTAGAAATATAGAAAAAATCCTAGATCAAATAGCTGATTTAGCCGCTTGGGTTTGTCTTATGCTCTATTTGCATTGCTCTATTTTTAATTTTATTTGCAGTGATTTTAATTTTTATAAAATGTACTACGAATAATAAGAAACAGTACTAAGTTTGTTTCGAAAAAACTTATTTTCAAAAGTTTGATGACTTGCAGTATGAAGCAATCTTTTGTGGTTGTGAATACCGTAAGGTTAAATATTAATTTTTTTCGTTAAGTGAAACATATAGAATGGCAGATAAGTTTCAAACATCAAATAAAAGGTTATTTACAAAAATGTTAACTTTTTTATATCAAAGTTTTCAGCATATTAATTAATTCTTCAATATAATACATTTTTTTTTCTTTGTTTATTTCTTTAATACTTCAATTAAATTTCAATACTTTAATCTGAGGTTTTAGCTGCTGGAAATAATTTGGATCCTTTACTGATAGATTGAATACCCATTTGTGTAGTATTTCAGAACAAGAGGCATAAATACAATATTTCTTTTCGATATTTTTATATATAAAATTTAATCAAAAATTGATGTAAATTAATAAACCTAAGCTTTTCAATATTTAATTGTTTTAATTATTCCAACAAGATTATTATTTTTTTTCTGCGGGGAAGGTGTATATCTTCAAAAGACATCAAGAAAATCTAAGATACCATGATAGTGTGACATTTTTATTCTTTAATACCATGTTCTCACTACGCAAAAAACCTAGTAAAATCTTGACGATGTCCATATGCTGTACATAAAATTTAATTATTACTTTTTTATTTTTTATTATTATTATTGTATTTACATGGTATAGTGGCACTTGTATCATCGTCATTTTTTTTATTCCGAGTGTATGCCATGGATCAAATTCACCATGACTGTAATAAACATTTTTTTTTTTTATGTATTTCTCTGCCACATAAATGTGGACAGCAAATTACACAGCCTTTCCTGTTCAGACGTGGCTGTAAATGTAGTAAGGAGGAATAACTCTTAGGACGTGTGTGGGATTCGAACCCAGACTCCCTCGGTCTTTACAGCGTATTTTATACGCTCTTATCCACTAGGCCACCGACGCCCTCTGTAATAAACATTTTTAACATTTGGTGATAATCCCCCGTAATAATCATTGGTTACATTAATATTTGCATAAAATTCATCACGACTAATTCTAAAAAAAAAATTTCGATTTTATTTAAGTTTGATATAAGATTTCATTACAAAACTAAATATATTAAAAGTGATATATTTAAGCTGTGTTTGTAAGATTTGTCTGTTTTTAATTACTAAGAAAAACATTAGTAATATACAACGTGGTTCGTAAGTAAGTGCATTGACATAAACTATGGTATAGACGATAATGTGTATAGGTAAAAGTTTTGTATGAGTGTTATATTTTGGGGTTCAATAGTTTTGGAGCTTAGGGATCTTAAAGGACATTTGGTACAATTTTCTTTTTTTTTTGATTAAAATTACCATAACTTCTGTTACAGAAAAGATTAAAGCATTCTGAAAAATGTTTTTAAAATCACCGTTCATCTAACCCCTATACAATATATTTGTGTACACATTATCCTCTTCACGATAGTTTATATGTCAATGCAATTTCTTACGAACCACCTTGCTTATTAAAAGAACGTTAACATACTATAATTATAGTTAAAGTAAAATCTAAAAAAAGCTGAAAATGTTTGACTCCGATAAAAAAAGAAAAAATCAAAAATAATTTCAGTAAATCAGAGATTAAGACAGATTTTCTTATGGTCTTAAATCCAGAAGAAATAAAATCATTTAATAAGAAAATATTATTATTTAAATCTTCATCTTACCCGTTCTTACCTAAACATTCTGGCAAATTTTTTCAAAAAATTTAACTCCAATTCCATTTTGTTCCAAATGGTTGATAAATAGATTTTATGTTATTAAGTAAATTCAATAAAATATCCTTACTTTTAATTTTGTGCTAAATCAGCTGGATTATATGCAATTGAACTGAACATTTTAGCAACATCTAATCTATTATCTTAACCAAAATTATCACAAATTTTCATAACTCTTTTTAATTCGGCAAATTGTTTATTATCAGCTAATTCTTCTAATTTTCGAATACCATAATAGAAACGATTATAATATGGATCCCCTCCCATTTTTCGAATTGTTTTTCCAACAATTTCTAAATATTTTGCAAAATTAACTTTAGCTCAAAGAGGAGCACTAGCTGCCCTACTACAGCTGGATATAAATGTTGAAACCATACAGTTAATGCACCTGGTTATGAACCGCTAACTAAAATAACTTTAGAATTAGCAAATTTTGACTTAGATTTTTGAATATATATGAAATTTTCTAAATCAGCTAAATCTTGATATAATGATTAATATTGAAGATTTTCATTTGAAAGATCACTGATTTAACTGGACTATTTATCTTGAGTATTCTAAAAAAGTATTTAATGTATTTTTTTTATATAACTTAGTTTTTTTGGAATACTTTCACCATAGAAACGATGTTCAATTGTAAAAAGATAACCATTATGTTCTTTTGTCATATCACATATAAGACCATAACTTATATCATAATCACTTATAGGATCTTCTCCACCAACAAAGATAATAATCAAACCATTCGATTTATAAAATTGTCCATCTGACATATAACGCATTTTCCATGTATCAGAATTTGGATTAAAATTATTCAATTTTTGATTGATTTGTAATACTTTTATTTCCTTATTTCTAGCTTTCACTTTTATTGGGTTTTTCGTCTTTTGTTTGTTCTTTTCTTCGTTTGTTCCATAAAAGTTGTAATGACTGAATATAGGGTGAGGTTATGGTTGATTCTTCATTTTTATTCAAATAAGCAGCCTGAATTGTAATAGTACTAATCAATAAAAATAAATAAGTAAAACTTAAATGATTTTTAATCATTTTTTTTTTTTTGTTTTGTTTTTGTTAAAAATATTTTATTTAATTATTAAATATTTTCTTAAGATTAAATTACGGATGAAATTATGTTAACAATAACAATATTTATTGCAAAATTGAACTATATAAATTTTTAAGATTATATGTATCTGATAATTTTACTTTCATTGAAAAGTTATATATACCGTTATATATATATCACAAAATGATATATTCATTGCAGCTTGTAGTCAAGTTTTTGGAGCCGTAAGAATATAGTTCTTATACCCTTGATTTGTCATTACGTTTGTGACACCTTAAAGCAGCCGAGGTAAATATGACAATGTATATATATATTATAATTTTCCACAGAATTGAATTCCGAATCGATTTAGCCATGTAAGCCCGTTCGACAGTTCATCTGTCCGTACGTTCGACCGTTCACACGATAATTCAAAAATTAAATGGGTTAGAATTCTGAAATTTTTAGCTCGTTACTTTTATAAAATTGTTAATTTTGTTGAGCAAGTTTCACCGGCGCATTCCAGTATATGTCACAAATTTTTTTTATTTATATAATAATAACTCAGTATTTATTTCAGGTAGGTATCTGAAATGTGAAAGGATGTCAAGTTGCTTGCCAAAAAAACTTCTGTAAAATTTTGTTATGTTTGTGTAATAAGTTCGAGCAGCTGTCATACAACTTCTTTATTTATATCAAAATAGCTCAATGTGTATTGAACCTAGATTTTGGAAATGTTCTAAAAAATTATTAATTTTTATCGCAACCGGTTTAGGTAGCTTGCATATCTTGGAATTAAGCTAGACATTTGAAATCTTGTAAAAGATGATCAAATGGCAATAATTGCTGTAAAATGTGATTGGTTCGGGGTGACAGATTCGAGTAGCTGTCATACAAATCCAAAACTTATATATAAATATATCTCGGTATTTAACTCAAACACCTGAAATTTTGTAAAAGATGATCAAGCTTTATAGAAACAGCGTGTATTATGTTAATGCGGGTACAGTCTACATCTTTTTTATGTAAAGTTATTTAAATAAATTATAATTTATATAAAAAGGTCAAAAACATTAATAATAAAATAAAAATTAAAAATAAAATAAAAATATAAATAAAAAAAATATTTTCACAAATAATAAAACTGCTTTAGTTCAATATTAATAAAAAAAATAAATTTATTTAACCTAGATTATGCCATCATTATTTATTAATGTATAATGTTTTAAAAGGTTAACTTGTCATCTTATTGCAACCTTTTGTCATATTTTATTTTTTTTAGTGCATGTCTATGCCACATAAATGTGAACAGGAAATTACACAGCCTTTCCTTTTCAGGCGTGGCTGTAAATGTCGTAAGGGGGAATATTTTATATTCCCCCTATTATTAAGAGCATAATTCCCCCTATTATTAAGAGCGTATTTTACACGCTCTTACCCATTAGGCCACCGAGGCCCCGCTTTTGTCATATTTTGTATAGAATAAATAATAACATATAAGATAACAATGTAAAAGGTAAAAGAACTGTGGCGATTGGCAAATTAATTATAGCTCACTTAGCTCACACTATTATATCTTATTTTATAAGAAATGAATTTTTATGAAATTAAACAAAAATACAAGGAAAATATAGTATGCCTTTTCTATATTTATAGATGCACTACGAACTTAGGGTCTAATAAATGCAGGCGTGTTTGCTCAACTTTCATAAATAAATAAAAAACATAATATTGTTTACGAGTTTTTATTCATGCTTCAGCTGGAACAAAAATTGTTAAAAAACAAAAACTATAGTTATTGCTATAATTAACTTTTTCTTCAAATTTAAATTTAGAACTTTTATACATATAAGAATTTAAAAAATCATCTTTTAAAACGACAGTGAGTTGTTATTAGTACAAGAATGTTTTATTTTACAAGAGGGGGGCTAATAAAGAGACTTTCGATTAAATCACTTTGATTAGATAATGGATACGAACCATAAAACAGTTCTTAGGAAAGTAACTTTTTCTTTATTTTAAAATGTGACTGACATTCGTCTACGTACGATGCCCCTTATTTTTCATAATAAATGTACATATGAATAATAAATTTTAATCTGTTTGTTTTTGAAATATAAAAAACTTTTATTACAAATTAAAATATTTTGTTTTTAAATTAACTATTATTAAAACTATATATATATAATTTTATTTCTGTAATTTTTGTTACCATTACCATTAAGCCAACCATTTACGAACATATGCTTGAAGTTTTTCTTTTGAAGCTTTCATTTCTGCCGAATCATCAGATCTAATTGAATCAAAATCTTTACAATGTGCATATACTGCATAAAATTTAAAATTTAATTAATAATTTTCTTAATTTGTATTTAAAATTATATTAATTTTTTCTAAATAAATACTTACATGGTATAATGGCACTAATACCATCATCATTTTTCTGTATTCCAACTGGATGCCATGGATCAATTCCACCATGACTATAATAAACATTTTTAACATTTGGTGATAATCCTCCATAATAATTATTGGTTTTTTCAATATTTGCATAAAATTGATCACGTCCAATTCTATAAGTTTGCAACATTTTAAAATAAGTTTTAAATGAATAGATATTATCGTAAGTTTGTCATAAAATTTAGTTAAAAAACTAAATATATTAGAAAGGATTTATTTAAGGTGTTTTTCTAAGGTTCGACTGCTTTTAATGATTAGTAGTTTAGTACAGATCGAAAGAATGTTAATATGCCTGTTACTAAAAGGTAAAAGTTAAGACCATAGTTGCACGTTAAACATTCGAAGAAAGAACAAAATTAAAACTAATTTCAGTAAACAGTTTTTTTTAAGATCTTGAAACCGGAATGTAATTTGATATGATAATAATATTGTTTTAAATTGTAAATCTTACCCAAAAACATCATAACAAACATTTTCAAAAAATTGAACTACAATTTTTGTTCCAAATGGTTGATAAATCGAATTCGAAGTATGTGAATAACCAAATTCAGTACAAAGTTGATAAGTCCACTGACGCCCTAAATAAATTTATAATACAAGACATTGTTTAATTTAATATTAACTAAAAAAAAAAAAAAAAAAACAAAATTTTAAATTCCTTACACATAGATGATGTCACTTGAGTGTATTTCAGATGTGCTACAGATGCTGCAAATGTATAATCATAACATTGCGCTGATCCTATTTTTGAATAATACCAATTAACTATACCACTAACATCATCAGCAGCCGATAAAATTATTTGACAATCTTTTTCAATATCACCTTTACTATTTAAATGAAATAAAATAAAAAAGCAAAAAAAATATTTAAATATCAATATTAAGAAGTACCAAGTTGGATATAATTTTTTAAATACTTGTAATTTTGGACTACACCAGCTGCAACATTTGAAATTGAACTGAATATTGAAGCAATATCTAACCAACTATCTCCATTAAAATTATCACAAATTTTCATAACTCTTTTTAATTCGGCAAATTGTTTATTATCAGCTAATTCTTCTAATTTTCGAATACCATAATAGAAACGATTATAACATGCTTCTCCACCAATTGTTCGAATTGCAGTTGCAACAACTTCTTTATATTCTGGAAAATCAACTTTAGCAAAAAGAGGAGCACTTGATGCCCAACTACCATCAACTAAATCTGGGTACAAACGTTGAAACCATACGGTTAATGCGCCAGGATATGAACCACTAGCTAAAATAACTTTAGAATTAGCAAATTCTGGTTTAGCTTTTTGAGTACGAATAAAATTTGCTAAATCAGCTAACGCTTGATATGATGATAAATATTGAAGATTTCCATTTGATAGATCACTAAAAAATGTAAATTTTAAATTTTATTGTAAAGAAACGAACATAATATTTATATAACTTACTTTGTTGGAATACTTTTACCGTAGAAACGATGTTCAGTTGTAAAAAGATAACCGCTATGTTCACGTGTCATTTCAAATAAAAGACCGCTTCTTAACCAACCATCATGGATATCACCTTCACCACCAACAAATATAATAATTGGGCCATTTGGTTTATGAAATTGTCCATTTGACATATAACGCATGAACCATGTACCAGAATTTGGATTAAAGTTATCCAATTTTTGACTGATCCATTCAATGAGTACATCGGAACTTCTAGCCCAAGTCGTAAAAGATTGTTTTGGTGGTTCTATTCTTCCGTACAATAGTTCTAATGACTGAACAAATGGTGGTTTTAATGGTGGTACATCATTTTTTTTCAAATTAGCAGCTTGAATTGTGATAATCCCAAGGAATAAAATTAAAAGAGTAAAACTTAAATTTGTAATCATTTTTTTTATTTAATTATTAAATATTTTTTTACAGAATTTTTAACGAATTTTAATTGTAAAATGATTCTAATTATAGTGAAATTCAACTTTATAAATACCAATTAAGGTTTTGTCTTATCAAAATTTTATATTATCTAAAAGTTTGTGTTCTATTGTTAGCGACCGCATACATGAATGTATAAGGTAGGCATTGTTGTCATATCAAAAATTTCTCCCCGAAATTTCGGGTTCGTAAAAACCAGAAAAAAGTATTTTTAGCGTGACGTATCTGTTTGCTTATGTGTGTATATGGCTGTGGGCACGTGTACAGCCTAAACGACCGACCGCAATTTTTTGAAACTTCATATTTAAGGCTCTGAAGTAAATATCTCGAAATGATAAGCTTTTGGAGCAAATCGTACAAGCTTACTAATGTAATTTTTAAGTCTTTTACGAATATATTATGAACAAAATTATTAAGAAAAGTCGTTACACAAGTGAAGAGAAACAACTTAAGCTTTATTTATAACATATTTTTTTTAAGTCAAATTTCATACATATTACATAACATACAACACACCATATACATTATATGAACATCTCTAAAAATTTATATACGTAGGCGCATAATATTCTTTTGTTGATGACGTAAAATTCAAACTGTAAAATTTTTGTTAACAGATTTTTTGTTTATTTAATACCAACATAATTGTAATAAATAAATTTGTTTATACTTTTCATACCCCAACTTCTAAAATAATAAAAAGTGTAAAAATTATTAAAAATTATTTTCCTTTTATTATTATGTAAAATATCTATGAAATTTCACTTTATACTTTTCGTGTAATAATGGTCGGTTCTGTGGTGGACATAGTTGATTTTTTTAATTTGATTGGGTAATCTTATAATATAGTAAAACAAAAGAGGTGTACTCCAATTTGTCAAAGTCAATTATGTTAAAAGTCAATGATATTAAATAAAATTACTCATCTAATAAAGTTAATAATAATAACAATAATAATAATGAACAAAAAATATGAATAGTGTAAGCTTTATCTATTTTAACAAAATAATAATTTGAACTTAAATGCGGATAAGATAGTGGAAGTGTTTCTTAATTTAAGATTTAACACAAATATGCCTCTTTGATTTGATATCAATATAATGAAACAGGGGTTTCAAACCCTATTTCTCTTCATAATAATTTTGTTTTGGCATTTAGTAGTAAACGAATAGTTAAGCATTTAGAAGTTTATAGAAAATTCGTATTTATTGAATTTCTGAATAAATCTTTAGTTATATTTTAAAAAATCCTAGCAATATTATATATAGCTATAAAACTTATTCTGTTTATTTAGCACCATATTTTCATTTTTAATATTATTTGAAATCTATTTGAGTTCATTCCCATATTAATCATTAAATTAAGATTTTTAAGTGTTGTATATAGGTTTATAAGCCTTTAAAATGTTCGGCAGCCACCATGCTAAAATAAATATGACGTAATTTTTTTATTATATTAAAATGTTAATTTTTTATGTTTAATGTTATTTAATACAGTAATAGGATATCCTTAAATAATTTCGCTGATTGTCCTTACAACATTTTGTACCGGAATAGTAATACAGGATTTGCACTCCAAATTAAACCTTTTACATCTTTAAATTCAAAGAATTTACCAAATAATCAGCTAATAAATTCGAGTATAAAATTTTATTTAAAAAACAAAAAACTCTTCAATGGCGTTCGTCATTGGCAGTGGGTATGTCTGTGGGCACGCGTACTTCCTAAATGACCGTGTGTACATCCATCCTATACATTATATCCTATGACGTGTACATCCTATATACATTATATGAACTAGTGTTGCCACTATAAATCTGTGAAAAAGTGCAATCAGCACTAATTTATATTACATTTTTTTAACTAAAAGTGCACCAATTTAAAATCTCATATAGAACAGGACTTAAGTACTAAAACCACCATTTCTGGATTAGTAAATATGAAAAAAACTAATTTTTTTTACAAAATTTTTACTTTTTAATTCATTTTTATCTAAGTTCATATACATATATATAATAATCATATACATATATATGATTATTATATTTAAAAAAAATTAACAAAGAAAAATAAATAAAAAAATAATCCTAATTCCTTTTTCATTTTAAGAATTTAAGTTTAAAAAAAAAGAATACTATTTTATAGTATCGACTTACTTAAAAAAAAACAAGTAAATGTAACAGTAAGTCGATGCAACCGACTTATTAATACCCTACACCTGAATAATTCGAATTAAATTAACAATCCATAAGTGTTTTTGGCAGTGCTTGAACTTCTTCCCTTTTCTGTCTTATTCAACTCGAATTTCAAGAACGTAAAAGAGGCATCCGCTTGGGATATTCTTGACACCCACCCCTTGTATAAAATTTTAAGTTTTTATCTTAATTATTTTCGAAGATTGGTAGTCCTTGGGATGTTTGTGTCAGCTACCCGAATTGCCACTCCAATTCATCGAATCCATCTCAGGAACATAAAGAAAACTTGCCAGAACACCATTCTATTAAATTTAAAGGTTTTACTTTTGTTGGTTTTGGAGATATGCTCGTTGCTCTTGTGCTCGTCCGGAAGTTTCCAAAATACGAACCCATGGTTCAAATTCTTTCAAATGTCAGTTTCCAATTTTACAGAAAAGGAAACATAACAGAACACCTTTGTACTAAAAATAAAAGTTCTATCTTTATTGGTTGTGGAGATATACTCGTTTGATCTGGGGCTCGTCCGGAAGCTTTCAAGATTTGAACCCATGGACCAAATCCTCACAAATTTCAGAAACATAAATCAAACATGAAGGAAAACCATTCTGCCTAATTTAAAGGTTATATCTTTGTTGCATTTAGAGATAATATCATTTGCTCTGAGGCTCGTTCGGAAGCTTTCAAAATCCGAACCCAAGGACCAAATCCTCTCAAATTTCAGAGGCCTAAATCATACATGAAAGAACACCATTATGCCAAAAGTAAAGGTTATATATTTGTTGTTTTTGGAGATAATCTCATTTGCTCGGGGCTCGTTCGGAAGCTTCCAAAATCCAAACCCATGGACCACATCCTCTTAAATTTTAGAGACATAAATCAAACTGGAAGAAACATCATTATAAAAAATTTAAAGGTTCTATCTTTATTGGTTTTGGAGATAATCTCGTTTGCTCTGGGGCTCGTTCGGAAGTTTCCAAAACCCGAACCCATGGACCAAATCTTCTCACATTTCAGAGACTTAAATAAAACATGAAAGAACACCACCCTGCTAAATTTAAAGGTTATATCTTTGTTGGTTTTGGAGATAATTTCATTTGCTCTGGTGCTCGTTCGGAAGCTTCCAAAACCAAACCCATGGACCAAATCCTCTTAAATTTCAGAGACATAAATCAAACACGAAAGAACACCATTGTACCAAATTCAAAGGTTCTACCTTTGTTCGTATTGGATATAATCTCATTTGCTCTGCGGCTCGTTGGGAAGCTTCCAAAATTCGAATCCACGGTTCAAATTCTTTCAAATTTAAACCCATGGCCAAATCCTCTCAAATTTCAGAGACTTAAATCAAACATGAAAAAACATCATTCGGCCAAATTTAAAGGTTATATATATTTGTTGTTTTTGGAGATAATCTCATTTGCTCTGGGGCTCGTTCGGAAGCTTCCAAAATCCAAACCCATGGACCACATCCTCTTAAATTTTAGAGACATAAATCAAACTGGAAGAAACATCATTATAAAAAATTTAAAGGTTCTATCTTTATTGGTTTTGGAGATAATCTCGTTTGCTCTGGGGCTCGTTCGGAAGTTTCCAAAACCCGAACTCATGGACCAAATCTTCTCACATTTCAGAGACTTAAATAAAACATGAAAGAACACCACCCTGCCAAATTTAAAGATTATATCTTTGTTGGTTTTGGAGATAATCTCATTTGCTCTGGTGCTCGTTCGGAAGCTTCCAAATCCAAACCCATGGACCAAATCCTCTTAAATTTCAGAGGCCTAAATCATACATGAAAGAACACCATTCTGCCAAAAGTAAAGGTTCTATCTTTATTGGTTTTGGAGATAATCTCGTTTGCTCTGGGGCTCGTTCGGAAGTTTCCAAAAGCCGAACCCATGGACCAAATCTTCTCACATTTCAGAGACTTAAATAAAACATGAAAGAACACCACCCTGCCAAATTTAAAGATTCTATCTTTGTTGGTTTTGGAGATAATCTCATTTGCTCTGGTGCTCGTTCGGAAGCTTCCAAAACCCAAACCCATGGACCAAATCCTCTTAAATTTCAGAGACATAAATCGAACGGGAAGAAACATCATTGTACAAAATTTGAAGGTTCTATCTTTGTTGCTTTTGGAGATAATCTCGTTTGCGGAGATTATCTCCAAAAGCCCGGAATCATTCGGAAGCTTCCAGAATCCGAACCCATGAACGGATTTTGTCCAGATTCGAACTTAGCCTTTCTTTCGTAATTAGTAACCTACTATATAAATTTCATCAAGATAGCATCATTATTTTTTGAGTTATCGTGCGTACGGACGGACGGACATCGCTAAATCGACTCCGGCGGTGATCCTGATTCAGAATATATATACATGTCTATACCTAACTCGCTTCCTTTTGGTGGTTACAAACACCATACCAAAGTTAATATACCCTATACTTTAGGTGTAGGGTATAATAATATGTAAATAAAATATTTTTAAAATTTGCTTTTATCAATACCGAATTCGCCTCCTGTAAAGTAGAAAATAAAATTGATTGTAGAACTTGAGCATCTTGGACTGTTATAATATAAAAGTAAATGGCTGGAAGAAGCTTAACAGAAATCTGGGAAATTTGGGGTTCGTGGTTCTTTTTTTTGTTTTTACATCGTTCACAACGGAGAAAATTCTTTCATTTTTGACATTTTTAATATGTTTCAAAACATTTGACAGGTTAATTATTATCAACAAGTTTAAAAAGTTTTTTTTTTTTAGAAAAAAATAATTTTTATGCTAATAGTGGTAACACTATTGAACTTATATATTTATTTTGTTCTTTATCTTTTTTATATCTCTAAAAATTTATATACCTACGCATATATTCTTTCGGTGATGACGCAAAATTCAAACTGTAAAATTTTTTTTGTACCTATATAATATAATATAATATATATGTGTATATACATATTTATTAAATAAATCTGTATACAATTTTTATTATTTTGTATGTATATATGTATAAATATTTTTACAATTAATTCATTGTTTAAATGAAATTTCGCATTATGTCGTTTAATTAATAGCGTTCGGTTCTGTGATGGATGTAGCTGATTTCTTTTTAAATGTTTTTATAAAAAGTTGAATTTGATTTGAAAAAGGTTGAATTTGAAGTGCAAAATTTGTAACATATTTTAAATTATTTTATTTATATTTTATATGAAGCCCTGACGAGCCTTGATAATAGGTTAATAACTTAACAAACATTGCAAGTGTAATATTTATAACAATTAACAAATATTAAATGTAATATTTGTATTTAAAATGTTTGTTTACAACATTTTATTAATATTTATATTTGTTCTACAATAGTTTTGTATAAACTGTTTTGATATTTCAAGTGTAAATACGAAAATTTTAAGAAAAGTTTTTGTTTTTGATTAAAAATTTTGTTAATTTTTTTTCTTCATTTAAATATACCATAATTAGTTGAATTAATTGTTTTTTTTTTAATACGTTTTTTATAAATTGAAATGTGAAAATTTTAAATAAAAAAAAAACTAGTTAGTATTATTTAAAACCAAAAGGTTTTTTACGGCCGAGTAATCAACGGCTTAGTGAAATTAATGATTAGAGAAACGAAACTTGTCAAAAGTCAAATGTGATAGGAGTCAAATGTCAAAAGTCAAATGTGATAGGAGTGGAAAGTAAAAAAAAAAAAAATTTGTAAAGCTTAAAATATTTTCTGCAATTTGACATTCGCTTTAGATTGAAAAATTATTGAATAGAACTTGAAGTATGCATGAAGTTCTGGTACTATATAAAAACTTATTCAAACAAACTGAATAACATTCATTATATAGTGAAGTTAATAAGCACATTTTAATTTTTTTTGTGCTAAAATGTGCTAAAAATTAACCGAAAGTATAATTCCCTTTGGCACATTTTATATTCTTGAATTTTGTTTTATTATCGACTTATCGTTTTATGAACTAAGAAACACATTTTGAAAAAGGTTTTGCAAGGGATCTACAGGTAAGGGACAAGGAACCTGAATAGGGAACAACGTTTTTGTCACAAACCATATATTATGTTGAAGGTATAATATGATAAATGCTAAATATTATACGAATACGGTTTTACGAGTTATTTCTTTTTTAGAGTATGTATTTAGCTATATGCGTCCGCTAGCTATTTAGCTATTTAGCTATATATCTCCGCACTATAATGAAACTGAGATTCTAAAATTGAAATTGAAAAAATTCAACCGGCAAGTTCGAATAGCTGTCATAAAACTTATTTTTTTTATATGAACATACCTACGAGTATGAGTATCTATATAAATTGAATAATTAAAATTTTCTCAAAGGAAGTTTAGTTTTATGACAACAACTTCTTGAAACTTACTTGACTTCTTTTTGGTTATATGTAATAGTGAATTTATATGTTAATTTCTTGATAAATTTCTTGATTTACTTCAAAATGGGTAGGCATCTGAAATTTTGTAAAAGGTGATCAAGTTTTATGATAATAGCTTTTGAGAAATTTTGGTTGCTTTATCGCAACAGGTTCATGTTGCACAATTGCACGTTGATACAGTCTACTCTAAACTCTTCCTCGTTTTAAAGTTGTATTAATTTATAAGTATATACTAAATACTATATTGTATATGTGTATGTGTGTGTATATTAGTTAATAATTTGTTCGTAAAATTTAATGTTCTCTTTAAGTTAAATTTTATGTCTACATAAGTAATTATATTATTCAATCGTTGTCAATTTCGATTTTTAAAAATCGTTAAATTTTTTTTTTAAATGTGACATTATATTTATTTCTATCTCATTCTTTATTCTTTATTATACTCTTTTTGTTTTATTTTATTTCGATTTGAAATTTTATGTGACAGTAATAAAAGAAAGTTGTTTTTTTTTTGTCATTCAGAGATTCAATCAATCATTTTACTTTCGCTCTTATATTTGTCCTTTAAGATGTTAAGTGAATCCTTAAATTCTTCAACAATTTATTGAAAATATTTTTTGTTTTTATTTTTAAACGCTTGTCTAAAATATAGTTAAATCTTATGTAAATTATCTTACGTTAAAAAAAAAAACAAGATACTTAAGGTACACACAACGGAAAGAAAACGGAAAGACAAGGGGAAAAAAGTAAGGATTTGGGAAAAATCAACATTAATCATCACCCCAAAACAAGAAATCGAAATGAAAAAAATTATTTAGTTGTTGATTTTGTTATTGTTTTTATTGCAAAAAAAAAAAAATCATAAATTTGTATATCAGAATGAAATTGAAATGAATTAAAAAAAAAAAAAACAAAAAACTTAAAATCTTTTAACAGCAGGGAGGAAAACTGAATATCTTATGTTACCATTTTTATTGATAAAATCTTTCATGACAAGTTGTCAGTTGATATGTGCATCGTTTTTTCGACAAAACAAAAAAAAAATAAATTTAGCTGTTAAAAAATGAAAGAACTGAATATATATACAATTAATTTTAAGAAATGAATTTGACAGAACAGAAAAAAAAAACTAAAGTATAACATTAATTCTAGTTGTTTTCTAGTGCTATAAGATATCACAAAAAAAAGATAATAGAAAATAACTTACTACTGTTTTACGTTTATGATTCTTAATTGTAATTAAGAAGGTTAATTTCAACTACAACTGCATGACCGACGCGTGGTGTAACGATGATGTATTTTTTTTCTTCGTAAAATTGTTTAGAAAATATCATTAAATGCACGGTTGTTCTATTCACATTTTACGATGATGTGATTTTAATTTTATTTTTAATTTTTTGTTGAGAACGATATTTTAAAAAACGATACCGTGTCGAGACGTCATCGTCATGGCTTCGTTGGCGGTATAGTATAAACATATTCATAAGAAATATATAAAATAAATAAAAATCCCGTCAAGTCGTCGTTAATAAAAATCATACGTTGTCGTCACATCAACGTGCCGTTATAGTGAGAATCGACCTTTATTTATACAATTTTGTCGATCTTACACAATGATGTTTTTGGAATTGCTGCTCTAATTTGTTCTTACTTGTTTTTTTTTTTTTTTATTTCTGATTAATCGTGTTGTGTTTCTTATATGTAAACGAACATTTAGTAAATTTAGTAAATTACTCTTTAAGTTTTTTCAGGAATGTAATTTACTTTTTTGAATCTGTTTTGATGACGGTATTACTTCATTAGTTAGATGAATTATGATGACTAGTTGGTGTCAACTGGAAAATTTGAAAAAAAGAAAATATGTTAATATCAGTAAAATATGGTTGAGTTCATGTTTACAGATCTTAAAACATAATTTTTATTCAGTTAGTGCCTCTCTGCAACAGAAAATCAAAAAACTGAAAAAAGCAGCCCTACTTTTAAAAACAGTTTATTATTGCACTTCATTGTATATAACATTTAAATTTTTGTATTTTGACATTTAAAAACAAAAATTAAAATGATATTATAAACAAGCAAAATTTTATATTAATTAATATACTGTTACACAGTTTTAAAAAAAAAAATAAAAAAAATTAAAAGGTATTATGTTTTTTTTTTCCTGTTTTAGGTATCCTGTTTTTATTATCGACAGCATAAATTTTCATTCTGCAAATATGACAGCAGATCTTTTAAAGTTCTTAAAACAAAAATGGCAAACTTTTTGCAGTGTTGCCTCAAAAACACTCTGTATTTGTAGAACTTCGTAAGATCTGCAAACATGAACTCAACCTATATGTCGTTTATTAATTTTTAATTATTGATTAAATTAAAATAAAATATAATTTGGTTTTATTCTGACTTTTATATGTTTCCTAATTAGTTGGACTAATAGCTATGATTTGATTACTTTACCTTCAAGTTTCTTAAAAATTAATTAGTCATATTTACTGAAATAAATCGGTCCACTATTTATTTACATCTTTTTTCTTTTATATCACAAACGTTCACGTTATTATTGTAACAACTTTAATGCAATTGGCACGTGAACATAAAGTTATACATTTAAAAAAAATTTTTTATATTAGTACATACTTATTTACTTTTTTTTTTATTACGTTTATACATAGATGTATACATATATATTATATATTGTTTCTAAATTTTGAGATCCATTTAATAATATTAAGAGTGTATATTTTGCACTCTTTAAATCACATTATATACATCAAAAAAAAAAAAAAAACTCCTAATTGGAAATTAATAAAAATTGAATTTTATTTTTACTGTACAAAATTCCTTCAACTTTCTTTCTTTTTTTTTGTTTTTTGTTTTTCGGAAAGATTTTCAGCAAAGTTGGACACATCACATTTGATCAAAGATAAATGAAAGAAATTTTCAAAATTGGCGAACAAGATAAAGGTTTTTGTTTTTTTTAATAAGCAAAATACAAAAGAAAAAAAAAAGGAGAAACTCAATGAATCAAAGACTTGATGATGAGAGTTGGAGCACAAAAAATAAAATGAATATTTGAAAAGTATAAACGAAATTTCAGACAAAATTCAAATAACAAAAAATCTGACAATGATGAATTATTTTGTTTTAACAAAACAAAAAAAAAAAAAAGAATTTACAAAAAAGATTTCTTTTTTGTTTTATCTTTTTTAATACCTTTTTTCTAATTTTAATTCGTTTTTCTTTCGAAATGCAAATATTTGAATTTTTTTTACATTGACACAACGTTTTCAGACGGGGGGAGATAATAATGGAAGTAATTTTGTTAATCTGAGAAATGATGAAGAAATAATACAGAGAATATAATATGTAGGTAACAATTGAATATTTTTAAAGTTTAAGGTATATTCAAATTGTTTTAGAAGGATATTTGAATCTTTATTTTATTTATTATTTCCATCATAATCAATTATGAGCATTCAAATACTTTAATAATATCCCTTTTCCCATTATTTAGGTTTTACTCTAGTCTTTGCCTTCTTTTTCTTAGTTTTTTATCTGATATATATGTATATACATATATAAATGTATATTATTATAATTTTATTATATGTAATTAATTTTTATTATAAATGTGTTTACTTAAAGTAAAAAATCTTTATTTAAAGTAAAAATTTCTTCACTTTTTAGTAAAAAATCTTCAATTAAAGCAAAAATATGTTCACTTAAAGTAAAAATGTCGTTAGTTAAAATAAAAAAGTCTTTAGTTAAAGTAAAAAAGGTATAAATATATGCAGATAGATTTCATAAAAAAAAAGTAACACTTGTAGAACAATTTTTTTTTATACTGTTCCATTACATTAAAGATCTACAATCTCCCAAAAGTTAGAAAAAAGTTTATATTTAAATGGTTATAAATAAAATCGAGTTCTAATATAGATATTTTTTCAATCTGAAAATGCATAAAATGTTAGAAAATTTCTTAACCTTAGGTTATATATAAATATAGTATTATTTTTTATCCAATTTAAATTTATCATTATATGAAACCAAAAATTTGCTAAATTTCTACCTTCTATCTTCCAAACGTTTAAATTTAAGAAAACCTTTGTTTTACAATACATTTTTCTTTATATGGGTTTGGGCAGTATACTTCTATAGCCTTTCCTTCCAGCCTCTTTTTCAAAATTTTCGTATCTTCGTATGGTAATTGATTCAAAATCTTCGTATGGTAATTGATGGTAAAAAATTTCCATGTGTAATTCTTTGGGTTGCAAGTTCTATTACATAAACTTTTGCGTTAAATTGTAATAATAATATCTTATATAATGTTATTATATCGTTGTTATATTGTAATTGTTTTTTCACAGACTTACACATGTGCTGTTAATTTATGTAACAAAAAAAAAAAAAGTTTGTTTATAGAAATTGGTTTATAGAATTTTCATTACCTAAATTCCATTTTGTCAGTTGTAATAATTTCAATATGTTACAACTGTAATAAAAATCAGTATCTTTTGGTATATTAAAACAATCCGTAGTATTAAAATAAAAATGCAATTTCTTAAATATAATATTTTTGTAGTTATCTTCAGAATTGTAAGGATGCATTTAATAGTAATTGTCTACAAGTTAGATGATTATATATACAATCAATATTACTATAATTTAACTGTTGGTTTTTTGGTTTGATAATCAACTTAAAGATGGTTTATTATTATTTCATTATGTTCCTCATTCCATTGTCTTCCCCAAGAATTATTTTCTTTTTTATTTAAAAATTACGTAAAACCGATAAAATCCAATAAATACGATCAAATTTTTATAGTGTCACTAATTTGAAATTTTTGTGGTCAGTACATTCTAATACTTACTTATGATATTCTTAATTTCTAGCCATCACTCAGAAAATAATTGATTGATTCAATGCAGCTCTAAAATTGTGTATTTCTAGAATCCATATTTTTTTAAACAAAAATCTTAAGATTTTTTTATTTTTAATATTGAATGAAATCGGTATAAAAGTTCTACTTAAATTATTTATTATAAGACTCTTTTATATTGCCTTTAAGAATTCTCTCAAAAAAATTAAAAAGTTTTAAAAGGCCAAAATTATTCTGTAATAATTTCTGCTATCACATATTATGATTTAATGAATATAAAAGTTAAAATAAATACCTAAAGTTAAAATAACTACTTACATTTCATCGGATTAATTGATAATAATGAAATCAAACTGAAGATAGATATACTATCAATAACACTTAGTTTCTTATCTGATGGATATGTTTTACACTTTAAATCATTTTTTAAAACTAAAATTACGTCGTTAAAATAAAATTAAAGAAAGTGAATTCGTCATATATACCTACCCTTTTTTTGTTCATCTGAATTTATATTATATTGTAAAATAGTACCTGATATATCCTGTTTTTATTGTCCTTTTTGTTTTATTTTCAAAACGATTTATAATAATAACAAAAAAACAAAATGATCATCAGATTCAAAATAGAACGTGCCTTTTTTATATAATTTTAAATTTTAAATCGTGCTTTCAATTATCCGCCCGCACTCATTAAAATTGAGAACAAATTTAAAAATTATAATAAATTTTTAATTTTCAACAAAAAGGAATAAAATTACTTTGAACATATCCCTTTTATTATTCTAATAATAAATAACACAATACAATAAAACAATAATTAAACCAAGGATTTTTTAAAGGCACTGATTTTCAGAGCGTTAATAGAATGTATGTGAAATTGTGTTCATCTTTTTATTAAATTTAAAAGTGCTTTTCGAATTATGCTCGTTGTATTTTAAGGGTATCACAACGTGCATAAACTGGTCTAAGTGTGCCTCTGCAGCCCCTTTTCTATCTAATTATCTAGAATTGTTTTTACGCATCCGATAAATGTAAGAAATGTAACAAATGTTAGAATTTTATTGTTAGCACTTTATTTGTAATCACTTTGTATGGGTGTAAAAGAAAATATAAACTTTTAATTAATCTGATATTTGACAATTCAGGGTTAAACCCTAAACAATTGTCCAATAGTTAAAACTCTACAGACTAGTTTTAAATAATTAAAGAGTTTTGTAAATGGAAAGACGTCGGGCAGAATAAAAATTATTAGCACATTTTATAATTTTTGTTTTGTAAATTCAAAGAAAAGGAAAAAAAAGGAAGAGAAAAAGGATTTCACTTAACATAAATCTTTTTATTTCAAACGGAACGATTTAAAATTTTGTTAAAATTTGTAAATTTTTTTAATGTTTTTCGTATTTATTAGGTATTGTGGTAAAAAGTTGTATGTTAGACTAATTTGTTAAATCTCAACATGTAAAAGGGATTAACCAGCAAACCAAATATTGAATATGTTTTTTTTTAAATTATGTATTTTCAGTCTATTGGTTCATAATTTTCTTTATAAAGCGACTTTTAATTTATAGATTTAGTAAAACTTAAAATCTAATCCATAAAATCTATCATTTAATGTCAATTAACTTATTAGATATTTCGATATTTCTTACTACAGGTTGGATAAAATGTATAATGTATGTAAGTTTAGAAAATTTGTATGTTTAGATGGTTTGGTAACCCTGAAAAATGCATTAATGATGTTATAAATTTCATTGATTTCAATTAGATTTAATGGCTTCTTTAAAAAAAATAAAAGAACAACAACAACAAAAATACCCAAATTCAATAGAAAAGGGTTTTTGTTCTAAAATTTTATTACTATTGCTGTGTAGTAGATTGAAAAAAATTTATAAGTTTTTATGAGTACAGGATTGAATAAAGATTTAACACTTGTTCAGAAATAAAAAGAATAATTTAAGGATTACTTCCGTTCTTAGCTGACATTAACTAAAAGGGATGCATACAAAATTTTTGAATTTTGTTTTTTCTAAAAATATATCATGACATTTAATTTTAAAATTTGTGTTTTTTTTTTTTTTTGATAGATTCTTTCATTCATTACCGACAATAAAAAATAAAATCTATATTAAAAAACTAACGAATTGTTTTGAAGAAAACAAATCGCTTCCGTTTATATTAAAATTTTTTATATATGATCTTTTCATTAATGAATTTAACTATTCAATTTTTTTGGTTTATTTTTTTTTTTTGTTTTAGATGAAATTGTCGTCATGACTTTAATGTTGTATTATTTTTCGTAAATTTAAAATTAAGATTAGAATATTAATATGTAAAAATTTTCAATGTATATATACACGTAGACTTTCAAGATTGTATTATCTTTGAGCCTCACTATTCTTTTTTACAGCTTTGAAAGATTTATTAAAGTCGATTATCAAACTTGTATACAAGATGTTAAATAAAAACGGTTATAAACTGTCACTGTCAAAATAATTTTGAATCTTCAAAATAATCTAGAAATCAAAATGTTTTAATAAAATGTTGTCCGATTAAGTTTTTGAAGATTGTTTTTCATAAATTTTTTAAGTAAATTTTATTAATTATGAAAATCTTAAAAAATTTCATTTTTTTTTTTATTTTCCAGGTTATTTTTTATGATTCTGATTGGAATCCAACAGTTGATCAACAGGCTATGGATCGTGCTCATCGTTTAGGACAAACAAAACAGGTTACAGTTTATCGTTTAATTTGTAAGGGCACAATTGAAGAAAGAATTTTACAAAGAGCTCGAGAGAAAAGTGAAGTAAGTTATTGGAATCTTTATCATTTTTTTTTTTTCATGGAGGAGAGTCTCAGTAGATAAATTTTTCTTTTTTAAATAAACTTGATTTTTAATAACTGAAACGTTTAGTGGACAAAATATTTGTATAATATATAACATGTAACTATAACAATATTAATTTTTTGGTAGAAATAATATCTGAAATAAAAGACAAAACTATACAGACTTTCTAATAGTTAATACTTCAATGTTTTTTATATGATATATTCTAACGAAATGTATTACTAGCATTTGACCGAAAGTCTTTCGAGGCATTAAATAAATGTGGTCATACACTATTTAATAAAGGTAGAGACTATCATCTTAGGAAATAAAAAAAATTAGTTATGTAAATCCATCAGGTGAATGTTTTCAATATACTATGATAGAAAGTGTAGAAATTCTACAAAGGACATGTAGAAAAACAATATTGACGAGACACACAGTTAAAACTATTAATAAATTTTTAAAAACTATTAATAAATTATAAAAAATAATTACACTATACACAAAAGTTAAGATTTTAAGGTGATGACCCAATGCTGGTGTCATCTCGGCATCTCTTTGAAGTTTAAATATTACATTAATTTAAATACGGATTGACCAAATGCAACGCCTCAATGAAGTGATGCTAGAGTAGAACAACTTTTTGCTTTTTAGTTCTGAGCAAAATTTAAATTTGTTTAATAAAGCGATGCTAAACATATGGTCATCATTTTTTATTAAAAGGGCCGCGCGAGGCTAATTTAAATTAAGAGATGACCTTTAGAAAATAAAAAAACATTTTCTAGTTAAATAATTTAAAATATCGATTAGAAAATTTGAACATTTACAAAAGAATAGTCTGAAATGTAAGATTTTGATTTTGATATATGATTGTCTTTTGTTGAAAGTATTTTAGAATCTTAATTTTGTTAAAAAATAAATTTTTTTTTTTTTTCTGATTAATATATGGCGCAAATCAATGTAGCTATACCTAATTATGCATTCAACTTAAAAACAAAAAAAATTAAAAACTAATCGTCCTAAATGATCTCTTTCATATCCTATCTTGATATTATTATTGTAATAAAAAATTGTCATAATTATTTACTTATTACATTAGCACGTGCCACCAAATAAAATGCCATATAAAACCTCCTTTTTTTAATATATTTTATAAAATATAAAATAATTTTAACCAGACACTTAAAAGTATACATATATGCATGTAAAGATTTAAACGGAAATCAAAGAGTTGTTTTTACAATCACGATGACGACAAAATTCAAGAAAATCCATGTACCTATACTTATATATACAATTATAGTACACACGTACGTATAGACTTGGATACATCTTAAGTAAAAATATTTACCATATATTTTTAATTGTTTAGCCGGCATTTTGCCGCTACATTCTCATGTTACATTTGATATCGCACAGTAGAAATTTTCAATTCATTCAAAATTTGGATTTGATTTGAATTAAAATCTTTTCTAATTCCACAAAAAGAAAATTTCTTAGTGGAAGAATAAGTAATAGTTGAAATGATAATTATTTTATTCTATTTGTGTTAGGACTATTATTTTATTCAAATTGTAGTAAAAATTATTTTAGAAATGTATATTTTATCATTAATCTTAAAACTACTTGTCGTTACACTTATTGCAATATAATGATTTTAAAGATAATTTTAAAAATTGTATATAAGACGAATCTCGATTTAATTATCAATAGTATAACACGAATCTCGATCATAGTTACCTAAATATCGTCTTTAGAGCAACGAGATCATATCTCTGTTTTTTCTGAAGAAAAAGAATTCTTATTTGAACTAACGGGGTTGTATGGTAACTTTATAAGAATATAGTGATTAGAGTAGTTCAAAGGGAAAATCAAAAGTTGAAGCTATTTCAATACTTAAAAATCATTGACAGTCATTTTTGTTAGTTAAATATATTTTTTAGGTAAATCATGGGATAAATTGAGGACATCTTAAACAATAAAATTTCTAAAACTATTAATTAATAATCTGACCATTATCTGAGACTATGAACTAATGTACTAAATTCCTACATCATTCCAACAGTACATGATCCCGAATTAGCTTACTAAATATTACTGGAAGATAGAAACAAATGGTAACAAATCTTTTTATAAATACAATAAAAATGTTCTAACTCTACAATTAATAAAATTATGATTTGTATCAAAAATTTTGTGTATTTTTAAATATTAATTTTTTTTCTTGTTTCCTTTTTTTCGAAAATAAAATATTTTCATTTTCCCTTTTTTTTTTTGTATTTTTACTTGTGGCGCCCAATTAATGGATTTTTTGTTTTGTATTTTTTTTTTTTGAGAAGTCAAATTTATTACATATGAATAAACCACAAATTAAAATCCGATCCCTCAATATTAAAAATATACATTTCTAATAAAAATATGAATAGATATTATATGTTTATATTGTTTTGCAGAATATAAAAGAAATCTTATGTTATATTTTATTTATGTTAAGTTGTTCTATTCCTTGATTATAATTCAAGAAATTTTAAGAGTTGAAAAAAATTATTTGGAATTTTATTAATATTGATTTTTTTTTTTTTGTTTTTTATTTTCTATTTTCAGATTCAAAGAATGGTCATAAGTGGTGGAAATTTTAAACCAGATACACTTAAACCAAAGGAAGTTGTCTCGTTGTTATTAGATGATGAAGAAATTGAACTGAAATGTAAGTTCAGCAATTTTTTTTTTTTTTTATATATGTATGTATATGTTAATTTTTTTTGGGGGCAATTTAATTTAAAGTTTAAAGAAATTTTGATTTGTTCACAAAAATATAATGTTTGCATTTTCTGCTCCTAACTACACCAGCCTTTGAGAAAAAGTAGATAGGAATAAATACGATTACCATTTACCAATTACTCTCAACTATTCTTTTCGTTTAAAAGGAAGGTATACATAAGGTGTTAATAATTCTTTAATATTTTTCAAATGTTTTATTAACGGTAACATCTCGTTGATATCATAGATACTTGCAAAAAAATGATTGTCTCATTTGGGTAATTGATCTGTTTTAAAGGCACTCAATATTTTTATGTAAAATTCAAAAAATATTCTCGTGAATTTATATTAAGGCGGGGGATTTTTTGTTTTTTAGTTCATTCCCCTGCCACATAAATGTGACAAGGAAATTATACAGGCTTTACTTTTCAGGCGTGGCTGTAAATTTCGTAAGGGGAAATTATTCTTATGACATGTGTGGGTTTCGAATTCACACTGCCTTGGTGTTTTACAGCGTAGTTTATACGCTCTTACCCACTAGGGCCCCGACGGGGCGTTAGTGTTCAGAATAAATATATATTATCTATCTTAAAGACCCATGACTAAATAACTCTTAAGTTATTGGTTAAGTTATTAAGTGGTTTTCGTTCGTTAAAGTCCAAAACTATCCAAGTGAACCACTTGCAGTTTCCTTAAATGGCTTTCAATGTTTTCCATCGTCCCTCGCAAAAAAAAAATGTTTACTATATTATACTTGTTCTTTTAATTGAATGTGGTCAATGCCTTATAAAGAAAAGAAGTCTTTCCAAATCCCAGATCAAATGTGTAGATCTGGGATCTTTAAACAACTCTAATAGATTTGATTTAAATTATATTTTAATTTATTGCGAAATTATTTTAATGTACTATAGATAGTACTTTAAATTGCCCACTGGAAATAAAAAATTGGAAAAAAAATATAATTTTTTAATTGATCAATATGAGTTCAATATTTTATATATTTTTTTTTCTGAAATGGGTATATTAATAAATTCTAATAAGAATATAAAATCATTAATTATTAATTTTTGCAAAATTGTTTTATGTTATAAAATATGAATATTATATGGAAAATATATTTTGTTTTTATTTTTTTTTTTTCAATAAAAATTCTTTTTAACTTAAATTTTTAATTCATTTATTTTTATATTTAATAGATCGTCAGAAAACTGAAGAGAAAAAAACAATTGAAGAAAAGTCTGGAAAAGATAGTGATAAGAAGAGAAAAATTTCAAAGGTAAGTTTAATATTTTTGCCAGTTTTTATTAAAAGAAGTTGAATAGAAATATCCAAATTTGATTCTGCGATGTCAAATATGAAATCTTCAAAATAAGTATTTTTTTTATTTTAAAGAAAACATGTTAAGGGGGTAACATGATTAATTTTTTTGCTCTTTTACTTTTTTCCTTTTGTCGAAATCAAATTTTTCAAAAATTAGATATCCAATTCTGTTCCAAATATTATTTAAGACTATAATTGAAACTTCAGGAAAACGCAATTTTTAAGGTTCTTAAGAATTTAAATTTATCAGTCAATTTACAGTCAAGTATCATTGTCAAAAATTCTCAGTAACTAAAAAAATCATCAAACAATAGTCATAAAAACTAGGAAATTGTTGAAATAATTTATCTTTAATTTTCTTAAGATCAGTTTTTAGTAGTAGTTGTGCAGAATACTTTGAAGGAATTTACTTCGAAAAAAATTTAATTAAAACATTTTAGGCTTTAGATTTTCATTCAATATATCATATAAAAATAAAATATTATAAATTTCCTTGTAATCGGAAAAGTCAACTGTATTTAAATGCCGCGGAAAAATTTATAAAACTTATAATATGTCTCTTAAAATCTATACCTTTTCGCACAACAGCAGCAATTACGAAAATGTAGCCAAAACATATGCACTTTTCAACATTATTCGTGAAGCAATCATATGCTTTTGTACTTAGTGTTTCCGATTTTAAAGTTTGTAATAATACCAGCTAACTTTAAAAAATTTTAAGATTTCTGAACGAATTAAAATTACTTAAATGAATTGTATTGATGGTGTTTATACACAGTCAGTCAGTTTACGCAGCTTACATTAACTAACGATTACATTAATAATATTAAAAATCGAAAATGTTTTAAAAATATGAGTAAATGACTATTATGAAAAGATTTAAAAATCCATGTAAATTATGAAGTATAAAAAAAATTACAAGAAATAAACTTAAAATCATAATGAAATTGTATAAGATTAAGATGATATATATGGATTACGCAGCTGAAGTTCTTTTAAAAAGGCAGCTATTAATATTATTGTTCAATATATACCTAATTTTTAACAACTATACAACACCAGATTTCACAGATCAGAGAAATTTGGTAAAAAACGTAGTCTTACAAATAATACTCTTATATAACAGTGCGATAAACTTTTAAGTAATCTAATTTAATAATTCATTTTTATAAATCTGAAGATTTTAACAGTTGTTTTGTGTTGTTTTGTTTATATACAAATCAATGATAGGTTCTTATTAAATCATTAGATTTAAGAAGAGCAGTTGTTTTGTTCAAAAGCAATCATATAGTTAAGAATTATGCTGGAAAATTCTTTTAAAAGTTAAATATCTATTAAATAGTTTTAAGTATTGGAATTAGGTAGTATGTTTTGTTCATTCAACGGAACACGGAACAATTCAAAAGTCAACATAAAATTTAAAATTGGTTTATTTTATTTTCTATTTAAATGCAACATTTGATATGGAAATGTTAGAATTAAAACATAAAGTCAATCGTAAAAATTAATATCATATTTTAAAGTAACCGTTCATTTTTTATTACTTTTTTTTTTAGTGAAGTGATACGCAATCTTTATTTTTACATATAATTAAGTTATACGTCATAAACTTTCATATTTTTTTTTGTTTCTATATTCAAAACGTAGAATTATTATATCAGTTCAAATGTTTTTCTTAAAAACCAAGTCATTGAAACGACATGGAAGTTACAGTATTTTTTTGTAAAAAAAATATATTGATGTACTTACAAAATTCAATTTACTTGTTTTTATATAAAAATAATTTGCCAATTGGTTGACCCTTTACTGTCACTTGATTGGACTAATTATTACTCGACAATCTATTGACCATAGTAAATTTGAAGAAAAAGACAATATCTTAGTTCTTAAAAGTAAATGGTTTTTCTTTTCATGTTTTATGTGTTGATAAATTTTAATTTGAATTTAAACCTATCTGTTTGGTATATTGCAATACTGTATTTTATAATGACACAATATTTTATGTAATATCTAATACCTATATATAATTATTTAAATTTAAAGGTTTCCTGCTTAAGTCTTTTGAATTCTATCAAATGTTTGCAAACTATTCAATAAAACCATTATCCATTATTGATTGAAAGACACATGCTAATATAAAGTTTAAATAATAAAATAAAAAAAATAAAATGAAAAAGCAAACTCTGAGAGTAAATATATCTAATTTTTATACTCGTACGAACAATAGTCACAGGTATATTAAAATTTCCCCTCTGTTTGTAACGCATCGAAATAAACATGTTAGGTATTATAAATTCATATAAATAGATCGAATCAGAATCGAAAAATTTGTCGATAACTCAAAAACTAAAAAATGAATCTAAAATCATGAAAAGAACCCAAAATATTTTTAAAACAATTTATAGCTTCCCCATTGTTTTTGATTGCGATCTAACCAAAACTTCAAGTTTAGTTTACGAACAATTAACTACTCTAATTAACTTTTTTGCCTATAAAAAGTTCGTACAAGTATTTTAATATTGACAAGGACAACTGTATTCTTTCTAGTTTTATATACGAGTTTTCTTAAGGACAAATATTATCTAAATCTTAAGATTCAAATCAAAAAAAAAAAAATGTTTGTAATTGAAAAAAAAATTCACATAATAAAATATTGCAAATCATTTTTTAATCAATTTAAATGATTTTTAAGCATCATTAGCGCCTTGCAGAAAACTTAACATAAAATAAAATATTTATTATCTTGGTTGGAAAAAATAATAAAAGTTTAGGTCAAGTTGTATTTTTTTTTCTAATTTCTAAACTATTTATGTGTTACGTACAATTTTTATTGATGAAGTTTTCTTTCGTTTTTAGTGTTTACAATTCAAATTAAACTTATTTGGTAGTGGAGCATTTTGCTAAATTTTAAGCTGAATTAATTCTTTAATTCGTTAATCTGAGTCGTTTAAAATTCAAATTACGATAACTCTATCGGTGAAAGGAAGGAAATTAATTTTCGTAAGATTAAATAAAATATACTAGATCTTTTTTAGTATGTAAAAAGTTTTTAAAGTTTTATATAAGTATTCTACATTTGGTATGCAAAAACTTTCACTTTTTGATAGATACATTTAGGTACCTTTATTTTGGGGAGATGCAATGATGTCGGTTCGCTTTGATTTACGTATTGGTAGTCCAGCTCTATATGCAGTCATTACTTTTAACATTTCGTTTTAATAGATAGCGAAAAAGAGCGTTCATTGTTGAGACAGCTTTAAAGTTTTTGAAAGGAAAATTTCTTCTTTTAAAACGAATGAAAAGTGTCAAAAATTTTTGATGGTTAATTGTCAAAAATTTTAATTGCTTTTGAGATTAGAAAAATTTTTTTTTTAATGTTACAAATTTAAAGGTTTTAAGCGTTGCTAGATCATAGAATAAGAATTTTATTAAAATAGTTTTACTTTTTCCGAATGCGCCATTATTTATTTTAGAAAACTAAATTAAATGCGCCATTATTTATTTTAGAAAACTAAATTAAAAAACAAATTCTTAAAGGCCGCTTCGGTTTCTAAGTAGTTTATCCGGTTTTTTTTTTTTTATATCAAACTAACTTTTATATCAATAACTGTCAAAAATCAAAATACTAAAAAGTTTTTGCAAGAAAAATGTTTGGTATATTTTACTTGCAAATGACGTCACATTTTTCTTTTTTTAAAATTATTATAAATTGTATTGTATAAATTATTATAAAAGTATTTATACCAAACAGATCTAATAATCACATAATAGATTGTCCGTATATTGATTTATTATATTAACTAAATAAATGGTTATTTTTATAATTTTTTAGTAAACAATTTTTTTTTTAGCCAATCGAATCTACAGGTAAAAAAATCAAAATTGAAGGAAGCGGTAATGATGATGAATCAATTGATGTTGGTATTGATAGTCCAGCTTTAAGTGAAAAATCACAAAATGGTAGTAATGGTGGTAATAATGGTGGTGGTAGTGGTAATAGTGGAACACCAATTGGTAATGAAACATTAGTACCAGGCGCAACATCATTTCTTGGAGGTCATCATGATGATTCAAGTAATGAAGGTTTAATTGTTGACTGTGATAGTCCTTTAAGAGGAAGTACACCAGGTAAGTTTTTTGTTTTTTTTAATTACTATTATTACGGTTATAATAAATAATATATATTTATTATTATTTTTGAGGTTATTTAATCATTCTTATTATTTTTACAATAAAAATTCTTTATAAAATAAAATTCCTTTAGAAATAAAAAAATCAATTAAGATGAACTTAAGGCGAAGTTTAAAATGAGGTAAAAATTAAATGATTGTTAAATTTTATGTACATATACATATAATATATTAGATCTACCGAAATGTTTTATTCTTAGGGTTTATTATACGTGTATCAATTTAATATTATAACAATTAAAAAATATATACATACATATAAGGTTTATAAAAATTTAATTTTTTAAATTTAAATGGTGGCAGTAATATTATAAAAAGTCATCATTATTACGCTTTGAGGTCCTATAACTCATAAGATAATTTAGGCGCTACGTTATAAGTCTGAATGTGATAAGTACAAAATCAAAAATTCGTAATGTTTTTCGTACTTATGTCATTTTATTTTTCTCGTACTTATGACGTATATCAAATTCTTTCATGATGAAGTATGTTTGTAAAAAAATAATTAGGAAGGCTTTTAGAATTGGTCGGTTGCAAATAAATTAAAAAAAAAAAATGAAGTAAAATAAGATTTAAAAAAGAAACAAGATTTTTAAAAAAACAAGATAAAAACAAAGCAATATTTAAAAAAAAGATTTTAGGAAAGAAAGGAAAACTCCAATTGCCTTTATTTTCACTTTTCTAGTTTTTTTTATATGAAAAATAATTGAAATGTCTTATTCCAAAAATTTTGTGAAAAGTAAATTTGTTTTAGAAAAATTTCTAGTTATATGCATATACATATGTCGGAAAAGGAGACAACCCTGATTTTTTAACCACCTATAAATTCCCTTTTAATTATTTTTTTACATACATATTTCAACAACAAGGCATTTGAAATAATGGGGACTACCGTCCCCAAATCCTCGCGAAACAAATTATTGTAATCAACTCTTAAAACCCGTTATTATTATCTCACATACATATATTTCAACATACATATTTACATATATACATTTATATTTAACATACATATAAATATTTCAACAATAAGGCATTTAAAATAGTGAGGGCTATAATCCCAAGGTATTTTAAATAATTAGGAGGTATTTTATAGTTCGTTATAAAATCATCTTAACTATATAAATATGTTGAAGATTCTATTGAAGTATTTGTATAAATAAAATAAAAATGAAAGTAAAACTAAATTCGTATTTATGTCATTTTTAGATTTTCGTACTAATGTCATTTGTTATAAGTACGAAATAAATTTTATGAAGTAAGTACGAAGGGAAAGCGAAATTTTTTTCGCGCTTATGTCATTTTTGTTTTTTTATGACGTACCGTACCGCTACATAATTTATTTTCTTAATTATTTTATAGCGTTTATGTTAACACTCAAATTGTAGAACGCACCCTACTTTCTGATCCGCATGATCAACAACTGTCTGTTCATTATCAAGTAATTTATAACCAAGCTATATATGTAACTTTTGGAAGTTAAAAAAATTTATTGTCTAAACTTTATTAATTTATTTGCTAAACTTTTTAAAACTTTTCGGTAGACTTAATATATGTGTGGCCCCTTTTATACTTATTTTTTTTATTTAAATTTTTTAGCTATGGGTTTTGGGTTAAAAAGCTGCAGTTTTTAATTTATTTTGCAATTTTCGATTTTTTGAATTATGTTGCATTATCTTCTATTTTGATTGTTCTTCAAATAATTTCTTAAAAGTTAAAACAATAAAAAATTGATAAGATCAAAATTTTTATGAAGTGAATCTATCAACAAATCAATGAATATGTTATTTTTTTACAATTTTTTTTTTTTGTTTTGTTTCTTTTGATGAGTTGTTATTTATTAAATTTATATTCATAATAAATTACGAATAAAAATGTTAAATAAAAGAAATGTTATCGTATTTATTAATATATTTATAATAGCGAATTTTGTAAACGGGTTGATGATGTGTAATTATCATAAATTGATGTGTAATTCTCATAATTTGAATTTGAGTCAGAAATTCCGAAAAGTCTGATATTTTAGTTTGAAAAATCTTAAAAAATGGGAAAAAATCAACTATAAAATTGAACATAGGGGAATCACTAAAATGTATGAATTTCTATTAAAATTAAGGGATTTTATCAATGTAAAGGTTTATCTTGATAATTTTTGAAATACGTTTTTTTAATGCTGACATAAACGGACAAAAGGGGTACGTTTTTGCGCATAAAATGTGAAGACTAATTTGTACTAAAGCTTTCGTTAACTAAACGCTTTAGCCAGTTTGCGAATTAAAAACTTATCGTCAAACCAGTCAATTAAATTAAAAAAACGGGATTTTATTTCTACCCCATAATTATATTTACATTAAATGTAACAAATTAAAAACTAAATCTATCGCATAGAAAAGATTTCAATTTAGTCTTAAAAAACAAAAACAAAATATTAATTTTTGGTTCTATTTTTTCTTTCCCGGTCTTTAGTATATTGGAACCATGCTGTGATGACACTTTTACTATCGCTGTTAATTTTAATATAATATAAAAAATTTAATACTAAATAACATATGTGTAATATTTTTAAATGTAATGCTCGATTCAGGTAAATCATACTACAAACTTTTACTTTTGCTATTAAATTCTACTGGGTCAATCACGAAAGTCTTCTCAATTAAAAATTTTGATTAAGACTTTTCAGAGAGGCAAAAAGTCTTAACTCACGAGACTTTTATGATTGACCTCTATATCTGGATCTGATATGATGATCCCAAAATTCTCTATTTAAAATATTTTCAGAGGTTTCAAATGCTGCTTCTAAAATTTTATAAAAAAATTTAGCAACTATGAACTATGCGAAGCAACTTTTAATGAAAATAAATTTTGTTTTTTATTTTGACATATCATCATAAAAAACTTGGCATAAACTCGGTAAATAATACATACATAAGTCCTCATTGAATTCCTCATTTCTTCGTTTGACGTTAAGTTTTTAATTCACAAATTGTACACTAAAGTGTTAGTTAGCGAAAGCTTATTAGTAAAAATTAGTCCTCGTATTCTGTAGGCAAACGCACCGCTTTATCTAAAGGGACGTCAATTGTTAATTTCAAACTAAAAAAAATGTACATAAACTGTACGCTTTTGTTACAATTTTGTAGTATAGTTTTTTTGTCTAAAGGGATAACTATACGAAGTATGTAAATGTTCTTGCTCTTTTATTGAAAAAAAAAAATGAAAGTTATACCCAAAGCAAAAAATTATTTATTAAGAATTTCCCGAAGATTTCGAACATATTTTCGAATACTACCATCTACCATTTTTATTAATATATGTAATACTATCTAATGTAAACCGTAGGCTAGAAAAGCAACTAAAGTACTATAAATTTTATATTATGCGAAGTTTGCTCAAAAACTGCGCATCAAAATCTGTAGTGTTACTTCGAATTAAATTCAGCTTTTATATTGGAGACGAAATATCAACAGAAGGACTTTTCTTTGCGAGTCCATTTACTATTTAAAAAAAAATTACATTTAACAAAATTATTATCTCAATATTCATTACTTCATTTTTCTTTTTAAAGAAAACTAAAAAGTAAACTTAACCACAAAACGTCAAAATTAAAACTTATTGCTGTCATTTATGTATCTGAAAATTACAATACAATCGATACACAATCGCGAAAATAAGTCGCGAACAGAAATTTTCATTGACATTTTTTTGATATGTTACATAAAACAATAACATATCAAAACGAATTTTTGAGTTGAATATTTCACAATATTGAAAAAGTAATAGACAGTACCGAATAATTGTAAAATTTAAAAATCACTGAGGTGAATGAATCAAAAAAAATTTTTTTTTCGCCTAAAAATATTTTTACTAATTCAGGAGCAGGCCATATGCATGATTTATAAGGTGAATATAGTGAAATCAATAATCAGTTAATAAATATAACATATGTACTACAACATTTCTGAAAAGTCCTATTTATATTGTATAACAATATTTATAGAAAATCCATTCGATGCATCATTTGAATGCACCTGTACTTTTAATAAAAAAACTAAGATTTATTTTAGTCAAACAAGTAAATTTGAAATATAATATTTAACTGAAATCACTTAGTATATTTATTATAAAAAAAAAAATTACGTGCTATAATGGGACGCTGTTGTTAGTTGACTAGGTTCTTTAGTTTCTTTAATATCTATTATTTCTTTTTTCGATTTTTTCCTTTTTTTAGGTTTTTCTGTCATACATCTTTCATAATTTGAACCCATTATAATATCTTCCATATATTTTTTTATTTTATTTTTTTCTTTACGTTTTTCTTGTTGTGTTTGACGTGTTTTTCTTGGTAATGCTAAACATTTAAGACGTTTTGATGCATGCGCTTTTAATGCTGTTTCATTTATACCAATTGGTTTTGGTTCTTCTAATATTGGACGTTTTCTAGGTTTTGCTAAATTATTTAACCAACGTTGAAACTTTTTTGGACTACGACTTGATTTTTTATTTGGTGAACTATTGTAATATTCCTCATATCGATATGCTTTTGGTGATATAGATAAACTATTAATACGTGGCTGTAATTCTGATAATGGTACTTTTTTACCCCGTGAAACTTTTTTCGGTTTTTCAACAAAAGTTTTTTTTGGTTTAGCTAAATTTTGTAATTTTGTTTTATAATTTTTCCATTGTGCAAAGGTCATTGCATGTGATCTATCACGAGCTAAAAATGCATGACTATTAGAATATGGACTTGTTGGATTTTTTGGTTCAGATAATTTTTTAATACGTTCATCTAGTTGATATGAAAGAGCATTATGACTAACTGGAAATTTAAATTCTCTCCAAAATTTACTTTCAATATCTGGATGTTGAAATGTTTTAATAATTCTATAATCAGACGGCTGTCGTATTCGATTTTCTGGTATATTACGTCGTTCAATATTTGGTTCAAATGTATAAATTTTTGTTTCATATTCATATTTTTCATTACGGTTTTTCGGTAAACTTAAAAAATTTAAACGTGCCATACTTGGTGATTTATTAGATTTAGGTTTTGGTTCCTCATTACCAGCAAATGAACGTTTTGGTGTACCACGTATTTGAACCCATTCTTCAAATTTTTTCCAATCAGATTTGGTCATTGGTAATTTTCTAGCAAATCTAAAATTTTGTGATGTACATAATGAATGACTTGCTGAATCAGTAATTTTTCTTGGAACAGAATTAATATCCACCCATTCATTTAATTTTGAATTTCTACGACTATGGTGATTATCTTTCCTAGTATCATCACCATTGTTTGCACATTGCGAACCAGGGTGCAAAGTACATGCTAGTGCACACATTATGTTACTTTCTTTTTTTTTTTTTTTAAATTAAATCAATAAATAATTCAATCAAACTGAAATTTAAAAAAAAATTAAATAACTTAAAATTTAAAAAATTATACTAAGAATTTTTAATAAAGGAACTTTTTTTATCTAACTAATTTTTTCAAACTTTTTTTATCTAATCAAATTTTATTATAAAATAAAATCTTTTCTCAAAAAATTTTTCTCTACATTTTCTTGATTGAAATTTGAAACCCTACTCGATTCCAAAAAAAAAAAAACAAAAAAGAAAAAAAGTTGATTCATTGATTATTTCAAATAATCTGTGGTATCGCAATAAAATAATTAGATTTCAGGCAAAATTCTAAAGTACTTTTGTAAATTGCAAACATATGCTTCTGATATTATGTCAGAAGTGTATGCGCTATGGAAATTTTTAATACAAAAAATATTTTTAATTTTTGATCTTAATATCTTTTCATAGCCTGATTCTATTCCATTTGTGTTTATTTTGTTGTTCATTCAATAATAATAACTCGTTTGTATATCAACTAGGACAGTATTTTTCGAACTTAGATTTTAAGTAAGCTGTTATACAACAGGTTTCATAAAACTAGTCTAAAAATTAAACGTTGTGTTGCATTTCACACTACGTTAATTTCAAGATAATCTTTGATTATCATCCTAAATTGAATGCGTTTTTTACATCTAATGTTATCAACACAATCTTTTTTTTTTTAAATGGTTCTCGATTACTTTATTTCTACTTTGTGCATTATCACTTGGATTGCGTTTAATGTTGAGAGCCAGGCTGTTATAATCTTCTATTGTATCTTTTAGTCTTAATTTCATCAATTTTTTAAATAGTTTTGCAGTATGCGCAGTATCGCTTGCAGTATATCCTAATTTTGCAGGCCATCTATATTTCATACGTTGCAATAATGGAAATTGTGATTGGATTCAAGTCAATTATATATATTAATAAAAAAAATTCTTTTATTCAAAGAATAAAAAAAAGGAATTTTGGTTTTTTTTTATTATTATGAATTTTCTGTAAAACATATGATATTGTATAATCTAAAATAAAAATTATTTTCTTAAGGGCTGGCTCAAAGGCGTAAAATACTAGTGATGTTTTTAATTAATCACATTACATATAAAAAATTATAAGTTACATCTCCTTTCATTCTAAATAGTATCCTTTTTAATATTTTTTTTTTCAAATCAAAAATTGTAAATATATAAAAATGAATAAATAAAAATAAACATTTTAAAAAACTATTCATTTCAAAAACGTTAATGACCATAAAAGTAGCATTAAATTTCATTTATTGAATCCATATGTGTTTTATTAGTTTCTGTTATTTTTAGATAATTTGCTGGCAAATACTAATGTCAGTGCAATATGATGTTTTGTTATTATGTCATATATCATTTTATGGAATCGTCCTTTTTCAAATAAACATGACTATTAAAAAATTATAATTATTTATTAGTCTTTATTTTTTTTTTTTATATAAGATCTGACTATTATTTATTTTATATTTGTATATCTGTCCTTTAATTATTTCTGTGACGTTTAAACCAATAAACAAATAGTATAGATTAGGTTTAAGTATGATAATATTGTTTTATTAAAAAATTAGGGTAATGAAAATTATAAATACTTAAAGCTTATTGATTTAATCATGATGGAGTCTAATTTAATAAACTCCTCGTTACGTCACAAATTTAGTTTCACAATGCAAAATTGTATTAACGGTGTTAATTTTTTTAATCGTACTTGGAAGTAGAATTGACAAGAATTAGTGTTACAAATGTCAAATATAGCAATCACGCAAAAATACCACTTTAAAACTGAAGGATATGAAAAACAACACAAATTACACAAAATTCATCAAACTGTCATTGCAGTCTTCGCGCAAAAGGTGATCAACTTATAACTTTAGCGCAGAATTTCAACTTTGACAGTTATTTGTTAATATATATTTATAATTGTCATTGTGCTTTGTTTGTTTCTTTAAATCTAAATATAGTTTTATTATTAGTTTATTTTAGTACTTTATTTACTTTGTCTACTTAATTTACTTTAATTTTTTACTTTACGTATTTTATTTACTAATTTTACATTTTAATGTCAATGTTATTGAGTTAAATGTAATCGATACAATATATTGTGAAGCCTAAAATATTCGTAAAATTAATTAATGGGTGAGGTCTGTAATCGTAATGTTTGGTATAAAACTTGTAAAAACTTAAAAAAAAAAAGCAACGTGACGTCACGCGAACAAAGGAGATATAAAATTATCATTTGCTCTCAATTGCAGTACAATTATCAAAAACTTTTCTAACAAAAACTTTTTAATATTTTAATTTTTGACAGTTTATATTCAGAATTGAAATTTAAAAGGATAAACAAAAAAAATCAAAGATATATTTTTTACATTAATCGGAACATATTTTTTTTAAATTAATTCTAAAATTAACATTAAAATAAATAATGTATTCGCAAAAATAAGGAATTAAAAACTTTTTATTATTATTCTAATTTCTAACCTCAAACTATTCAAAATTTTTGACAAATAATCAACAACTTTTGAAACTTTTCTTTAAAACTTTAAAATAAGGGGAAGTGCGTACATCATCGTGACGTCACATTTTTCTCTCTTTAACTGTCAAAAAGTAAAAAGTTTTTGGATAGCAAACAGAAAACTTGCAAGACTTTTTAGGGTTTTAAAAAGTTTAAAATTTTTTTCACATACCAAACAGACCTAATAATATGCCTGATAATAGTTTTAATGATGACTTCTGAAAATTATAAATAAAATAACATATTTGACTGACTACATTTTTTTTGTAAGCATATTCAAAAAGAACGGTTTGATAAACTATTGATTTATGCTAAGATAAGTAGTTTATTATTTGAAATTCAGATCCTTTTTGGGATAAATTACAATTCATTGACAATGTAAATATGTAATTATGAAACTAATCTTCCTTAAAAAAAATTTGATATGAATTTATTTACTTATATTCCCTACTCGTACAAGATTTAAAGCAGCACTCTCTGAGTTAATAAGCCATGTACTTAACTACTCGGTCATAGAGGTTCCAATTAATTTTTTTTAAACTATATTGTTTTGTTTCTTTTTTTAGTTTTCAATTTTAATTTAAGGTATGCATAAACATATATAGGAACTATGAAATTTCTAACAATTTGTAAAAAGAAGATTCAACTGCAACTGGAATTACGTTAAAAAAATGTATTCCTTTAAAAATTTTTGGTGCATTAAAAGTTAAAAACAATGAAAAAAAAAATAATTTTTATTTAATCCTTAAACAAAAAATTTATTGTACCATTCAAATGCATCATAGTTAAAAAATGGTATGAGTTGAACCGATTTTCTGTAATTAAATAATAACTTGATAGCTATAAATTCTGTGGTAATGTTAGAACTATTAGAACTTTTTAATATTTTGTACACCATATGATGATGAAATATGGTATTTTTATTAGTTTATATTTCAAAATAATTAAAAAATTTTTTAGATTAATGTTGGCGGTTTATTTGTTTTTGAAAGTAATAAATCTTTTGATCTTTACTATATAATATACTATTATTTAGGTTGGATTAAAATACAAAACTCAATGGTTTTCTTTTTTTTTTACGTAACATGAAAAATAAGGTCCTAATTAATGTAATTTGTGTAGATAAAATTATTTTAATAAAAGTTATGCGTTTAGTTGTGTGTTGAAATTTGAAAAATCCTTGAAATGAAATGAAAGATTTTGTAGCAATGATTGAATCTGCAAGGTTGTAATTCTTGAGCTTCTTTCGTATTAATTTGCTAAAAGTTTTTGTTTTAAATAAAACTCACGATGACCTTTTATTTTAACATCTTTTTATTTAATACTAATTCATTTTTACTTGTATAGTTATAAAGGTATATATATTTTTACTGACACGACCTACATTAGTGTGAATAGAAGAATAGTTGTCGCTTACAAAATGTATGATGGACTGTCACTTATTGATGCATGATTAATGATTTGTCCCATGTTTACATCAATAATGTAACGACAAATGTAATTTGTAATTATTGACAAGTAAATGTGTAAATATATGAAGCAAAATGTGCAAAATTATTTGATAATCGAATGAAAAGGACCAAGATGAGTTGTTGAGGCTTGCAGCAATAACGGTAATTGTACTGCATTTTATTAAGAACAACTATAATGTTTTCAGTTAATTCTAACTAAAGTTAAAATAGTAAGAATGGGATCTGGGTTTTTCATAATTACACCGCAATACATGATTAAACTGCTTTATATATTATACATTTGCACTTATATTTTGTACATTTTTTAGTAGGAAGGATTTATTAAGAAACATTACTTGCTATCATGAGCTTACCTACCCAGCCATCTAGGCCCAACTAATATAAACAATGAAATGACAATAGTACAATTTTGCAAACAAAAATGGTAGTATTAAATGGAGAGAAAAAACTTATAACTTTCACCATCTATAGAGTTATGGAAACATCTATAGAGTTATGGAATTTAATATACAACTTATGTAGGTTTTCATAATATTTAGTATATAATCCTTCGTTGTTAATTAAAATGTTAAGGTTGAGTTTTACCTTCTAGAACACGCTTATAAGAATCAATTTTGAAGGTATAAGCTAAAAATAACCCAATATTTTTATAAATCCATTTTTCTCGAAATCTGAATGAGCATACGTGTACATTATCAGTAATGATTCACGAGACATTTTAGTAATGTGTGGCATGAGGGGTTTAATGAATGACTTAATGATACCACCGAAATTCTGATAATTATTCTTGTACAGGAACTTACACACACACAGAGTTCATTCAAATTTTCAAGATCAATTTAATTCACATAATGACAATATAATAATGTCGATTATGTACATACATACATACATATATATGTACATATGCTAAATTTTTTTTGTAAATGATTAAAAATTTAGGTTTTTCAAAATTTACAAAACATTTTTATTATATTTTTTTTTTTTTTTTTTTTTTAAAGAATTTCTACATTTTCCAAACACATAATTGGATAAAAAATTTTTTTTATTTCAATGAGTTTTCTTTACACTAAAAAAAAAAAAAAAACAAAAAATAAAAATGGAACTTTTAACACAGGAAACAGAAAATCCTTTGTAGACACATATGTATATTCTAAACATGCACTTGCATTAAATACTACTGTAGTATGTATATACGATAGTATAAACAGTGTATTTGAAAATCTAGTTACGATTTTTTTTTTTGTTAAAAATGTAATCTTGTAACTTGACTGTATGCTAATCTTAATTTATCTTTATATATTTGATATTCACGACGATATGCTGCTCTATGTTTCATTATTAATTTATTTAATTTTCCTAATTTTTCTGTCATTTCTTGTTTTTTTTTTCGTTCTTTGGTTATTTTCTCACTCGTAGCAACTTTTTTTTTTGGTTTTATCATTTCAGTATCGATTTGTTTAGCTTTTTGTTTAACTTTCCATAATCTTTTTTCTAGATTTTTTTCATGTTTTTTTTTCTCTTTCTCACCACTCAAATATTCTTGACGATAATCACGTTTCGGCAATGATAAATATAATAAACGAACACGATTAGGAGTTTTATTATGCCAATATTTTGACATTGAAGATGTTTTATTACTCAAAGTTATACCACTAATTGATAATGCTCCTCCATTATGTGCTATATCTGTTGTGGTATGACTTTTTTTTGGTGTTGCTAATTGAGAAATTCGTTTTGATACTTTTGGTAAAATTTTTTCATTATATTTTCTATGGTTTAGTGGTTTTGATGGAGTTGAACTTGTTCTAACAACAGAACAAGATGATACTCTACTATTGTGATATGGAACTGACATTGTTGATCTGGCTACTGTTTTTGAAATGGTACTGGTAGTGGGGCTAATACATTGTTTATGTTTTGCATTTATTTTGCGGATTTTTGGTTGTGATAAATAATTAATTCGATCTAATAAATATTTAAGATGAACTTTTTTACCACGATCAATTTTATCATCCTCTTGTAGGACACGTTTTGGGCATGCTAAACAACAATTTAAATATTGTTGATGTATTTTCCATTGTCGTGGACTCATACGATTCATTTTTGCTTCATAACGTTTATTAATTTCAAATTGTTTTTGTTGTTGTTGTAATAATTGATCAAAATAAAAATTTCTTGGCTTTGCTAATTTATTTAAACGTTTTGTTATACGATATTTTAATGCCCTACGTGGGACAATAAATTTTAATTCACGCCAAAAATCTAAATTATCTTCCATATTTAAATCATTAACATTATCTGTATATTGTTTTGGTAATATAATAGGATTTAATTTTGATATGCTTTGATTTTGTTCAACAAATTTTGTAATACTTTTCGGTAAAATGACTTTTTTTGTTAATTGTTTACGAATTTTTTTAAAAATCTTTGATTCTTTTGTATTTTGTTTAGTGTTTGTTGGATCTAATGTTACTTGAGATTCAGATTTTCTATTTTTTGATTTTTTAGATTTTATCTTTATAGTTAAAGATTTATCTTTGTCTGAAAGCTCACTAGTGATATTGAATATTTTGTTTTTTTTCATTGCAGCAACATTTTTTCGCATACGTATATATTCAACAAATGACATTGGTTCTGTATTTAATTTTTCATTATAAAAATTTTGTTGTTGTTGCTGTTGCTGCTGTTGTGTTTGTTGTTGTTGCTGCTGTTGTAGTTGTTGTTGTTGAAGAAGTTGCAAATGCTGAGGTTGTTCTGTTGTTGTATAAAAAGGATCATCTGACATCCAAATTTTTCGTATATCATTTTCCATTGGATAATGACTACTATTATCATCTACTAATTGTGATCCATTAATTTTTGTTACATTTTTATTTTTTAATACTGCCGAATTATAATTTTTTTCCGATTTCTGATATTGAGATTCAGAAGATTTGAATTTTATTGATTCACTCTTTTGGGATGATGATCGTTGTGGTTTCTTATAAGTATTATATGTAATTTTCATTTTTTTGATGAAACAAAAAAAAAATTGATATGAAATTAAAATAAGAATTACTGAACAAACTAAAAAAAAAAAAGATTAAAAATTACAAAAAAAAAAAAATCGCAAAAATTTTGTTCTAAACGAGAAAACTTTAACAAAAAATGATAAAAACAAAAATATATTAATTGACACCAAAATTTTAAAAATATAACTAAGATTACTTTGATATTTAAATAATATAAAGAGTTTATTTTTGGATTAATTTAATTATTTTATAGTTATTAAATTGTAGAGAATGCTCTTAAAATTTATGGTGAATGATTATAATTATAATCTCAAGATTTTTCTGGTTAGTTGATATCAGTACTAAAATTAAAAAAAATTAAATCTTTGACTGTATAACTGTTTTTTAAAATTGTAAAAATAAATATTGGTTGTTTTTTCGTAAACAAAAGTTCGATTAATTTTATTTAAAAAAAAAAAAAAAAAAAAAACTTTTAATTACAATAAAATTTACATGTCTTCAGCGAAAAAATATTTATTAACTTATTTAGATAATTAACTTAAAATTTGCTATTTATTTAATCTGTTTTTGTATATTCACTTTCAGCCACAAATAAATTTTTGTTTTTTTTTTTTTTTTTCAGTAACTTACACAAGTTATGGCTATCTAAACGAAAGTAAAATTTTAACTTTGGGCAAAATTTTCAAGATGTATTATTTTAATGTATATAGGAACAACATTTAATTCAATTTTGAACTTGAAATTGTAATTGAAACAGGATGGTTTTTCTAAAATAAAGGATTTTTGATTTTATCATGTGAATTTTCTTACCTATTTGTTCATTCTATAATAATTTGATACTAAATAACCTATAAACTTCCGTAACTTTACTATATAACTTTTTAATAAACCCTTAGAATGCTGTTATAAGTAAAATTACCAATTTAATTCAGTTTACATAAAAGTTAATACAATTAAAAAAAATCAGAAGCAAAATATGCTATTGAAGTTTTTCCTAAATAATTGTTTAGACTGAAAGACGGGAAGGAAAATATTTAATGCACTAATAGAAAATAATATTTAAATTTAGTAATAAATAGTGAATCTATTTATTGTTAGGATGTATAACTGATATTTAAAAAAAATATGTCATAATTTTCTTGAAGAAGTTAAAAATACATACATTTTAACATAATGGTTCTTTAAATACTAATATTCATTTATTTCTTGTTCCAAACTTACAAACGTTTTAATTTATAATGACTTAATTATAATATTGTGGTCGGTTTTCACTTTACAGCTAAACTATAAAATTTTTATTGTTTATTTGATACATATATTATTTTTAATTCAAATTTATTAAGAGGAAAGGAACTGAAAACCTCTTTTGACCTTTGTTGACTTATAACTAAAAATAAAAATTTACATACTATGACTTAAAAACTAGAAAAGGGATAATTTTGAATATATCAAAATGATTAATTAAACAAATTTTGTATTAAAGGATTTTAAGAATCATTGCTCCTAATAATAAATGAGCTCTTTCTATTTATAATCATATTTCCAATTGTTTTAACATTTCCAATAGCATGAAGTCTTGTAGTAGAAAAAAAGAATGGTTTCTCTAACAATAATTTCAAAATTTTATTTTGCTTAATTTGTATTCGGTCTAGGTGTGATTTAGAACATGAACCCCAAATTTCTGAGCCATAAAGCATCAAACTTTGGAAAACTGATTTGTAAAGCAATATTTTGTTATCTTTCAACAGAAGTGATTTCCGGTTTATTAAGGGATATAAAGTTTTTATAACGATGTTGCATTTTTTAATTACGAAATCTACGTGTGTTTTAAATAATAGTTTTTTATCCAATTGTAACCCTAAATACTTTAAGGACTCCTCCCAGGTAATTTCAACACTATCAAGTCTTAAATTTATCGTTGGTAATAAATCAGGCCTGCGTTTTCTACTAAAAAAACAAGCCTAAGTTTTCAATACATTAATTTTTATTTTTCATTTATGAAAATAATTCTTAACAACATTATATCCTCTTTCAAGATTGTGAGATATAGTAGTGGGGTCCTTATGTGTACTAAATATTGCTGTATCATCGGCAAATATACCTAGCTCACAATTAACGGGTTTAGGAATGTCAGAAGTAAAGATATTGAATAAAATTGGACTTATCACTGAGCCTTGAGGGACTCCAGCACTTATTGATCTTACAGTAGATTTGAATTCATTTAATTTTACAAAAATTGAGCGTTTGCTAAGAAAGCTTTGAATGATGTTTATAAGGTATGGTGGAAAATTTAGATTTATCATTTTGAAAATTAGACCGTCATGCCAGACAGAGTCAAAAGCTTTTTCAATATCTAGGGCTAAAATTCCCGTAGATTGCGAATTTATGAAACCATTCTTAACAGTTTTTACTATCCGAGCGAGTTGATGGGTGCTAGAGTGATTTTTTCTAAATCCGAATAAAATGGTTCTTTAAGAAAATTTTTATTTTAATTGTAAATATTTCAATTATCATCACTTTTCATGGCAATTTATTAAACTGGATAGATCTACAAATTGAAATAAATATAAAAATTTGGTTAAATTCTAAAAACTATATTTATAAGCAATTATCCAAGTCTATTTATAAACAGACCATATAATTGAAAATCTATACAGTTACATTTCATTCGTCTTATGCATTCTAAACAAAACATTTATAAAAAAATATTTTTATATTGTTCGGATGATAATTAAATCAGCCTATCCATGAAAATATATTTAAAAATATAGAATTTTAGTTCAATTTCATATTTAAATTTAAATTGTATGAACATTTCAAGAAATTGAAAATTAAAAATTTTAAGTGATTTTTACCAAAATTAATCGTGAATATCCAACAAAAAAAAACTCTTAAAATTAGTAAAAAAAAAAACAGTTATTAAACTATCATAAGTATAACAAAAAGGCAAACTCTAAAATACTTTTTAATTTCATTGTTACAATATGCTGGACGATGAAGAAAAAGTTACAGTTGATCCTAAAGAAATTGCTGAGTTAGAACGTAGAGAACGTTTACTAGAATGGTTTCATTGGGTGTCAATAAATGGTCAGCCACGGCGACGTTTAATACCAAAATTTATTCGAATTCCAACACGTTTTCAGAAACGTGGTCCAATGACACAAGAGGATTGGAGATCATTTAATAAATGGGCTAAAAAAAATGCTGTACCTCGTGGCAAAAATAAACCAGCACCAAAACAAAAGAAAAATAAAGGTAAAAAAGATGATGATAAAGATAAGAAAAATAAAAAAGATAAAAAAGGTGGTAAAAAAGGTAAAAAAGATCAAGATTCTGATGAAGAGGATGATGTAAAAAAAAATTTTCCAGATCCTAATCGTATGATACTTATGTCTACTCCTTTCCCACGATTAATTTCGGAGAAATATGTAGCGCCTCCACAGAAACCATTAACATTTGTACCTAAAATTAATCATCCGGCACCAGAAAAATCAAAACCACGAAAATTAACAAAATATAATCAAAGTCCAGTCGATAGAGGCGCATTAAAATATGAAATTACTGAACATACATTGAAACTTTCAAAACCACGTACCCTTAAATTCAATTCATCACAATATGCATTACGACGACAAAAAATGTCACCAAAACAGTGGAAAATGTATAAAATTTATTTGAAACTTTTCGCATTTCCCAAAATTTTAGTACCAAAAGATTTTTATCCAAAATCAAAAACTGTTAGCGAATGTAAATGTTGTAAAGGTAAATGTTTAAAACGTCGTCATACTCATAAGACAGTAAAAATATCACAAAGATTATTAGAACTTTCAAAACCTAGACCATGCAAAGTAAAAGTGGAATGTCCACCAATACCGTATTATTGTCCTCCAACACCAGATTATTGTCCACCAAAACTGGACGATTATTTAAAAAAAGGCATTGGAATTGAACGTATAAAAAATCTACCATTGAAAAAACCTAAAACTAGAGAAGATAATTTTCTTATAAAATTTTATACAAGAAAGTTAGAGAGATCTAAAAGACTAAAATCATGTCGTAGAATGACATCTAGAATAGAAAGATTGGCTATATCAAGGTATTGTACAAATCCAGTTCTTATTTGCCCAAAGAAAATTAAAAAATTTCTTCGTAAACATACAAATATTCGAGAAATACAAAATATTCCGAAAAAAAAAAAGTTTACAAAAACTTCATGTATGAAAATAATATGTGAATCGAGCAAAAACTTAAATAAAACAAGAAAGAAATTAGTAACCTCTGAAAAACATAAAACCAAATCTAAATCGTCAAAGAAACATAAGAAATCTCGTAAGAGGACAAAGGGTAGAGGGAATAGTGGTGATGATAAAAGCAATAAGCATAATAAAGCGTTTAAGAATGGAAGCAGCTTAAAGTCACATACAGGATCGAATAGTGAATCATTTAAAAGACTACGTAGTAGGGAAAAGAATGATGCAGCTAAGACAAAACACGATCAGAGACGTGTAGAAAAACAAGTAAGTTTCAAAAGTCGAAAAAATGATGACGAAGCTAATGAAAAACAAATTAACAAAATAAAAAGTGGAAGAGAAAGAGGTGGAACCGATGTTTTGAATAATGATGATTTAATAAGTAAGAATTGGAAATTGTTTAAAAAATATGAAAAGAGAATAGAAGAGGAAAACTATAGTAAATATCATGATCATCATAAACATCATCATACGCATCATAAAAGTAAACACCACCATCACCTCCAGCATCATCACCAGCATCACCAGCATCACCAGCATCACCAGCATCATCAGCATGATCAGTATCATCAGCATGATCAGCATCATCAGCATGATCAGCATCATCGGCATTATCAGCATGATCAGCATCATCGGCATTATCACCATGAGCAGCATCATCGGCATTATCAGTATGATCAGCATCATCGGCATTATCAGTATGATCAGCATCATCGGCATTATCAGCATGATCAGCATCATCGGCATCATCAGCAGCATGATGAGGATCATCGGCATCATCAGCATGATGAGGATCATCGGCATCATCAGCATGATCAGCATCATCGGCATCATCAGCATGATCAGCATCATCGGCATCATCAGCATGATGAGCATCATCAGCATGATCAGTATTCACAAAATGAAAGTAAAACAGTTTTAAATTATATGCAAAGTCATTTTAAAATGCAAAATAGAATAGCATTAATTAAATGGTTTGAAAAAAAATATAATGAACAAATAATGAAAGCTTTGATTAAACGTTTATGCGAACGTTGTAAAAAATTACGTCGATCTGAACAATCCCGTTATGATCACCCACCATTAGAAAAAACTGATTTAAAAAAATATTTTCTTTGATGTACGGTAAGAATGCCTGAAAAGGGTGGGAAAGGCAGAATGTAATAAGAAAATTGTTTTGTATAAACAATACGGGGGGATAATATTTATTTAATATATATTTAACATAAATATTTAATCATGATTCAAATTCAAGAAAGAAATATTACAAGGGGTATATTTATTAGAATGTGATTGTTATTGAAAGTTTCAAGAAAGATTGAAAGAGTTATGATAGTGTTTGTAACTGTTTAAAATACGTATGTTTTACATATTTAAATTAATTATTATAAAAAAAAAAAGCATATAGTTATAAATTAGTTGTTTAATTGATTATTAAACGCAATTTATATACTGATTTTTTATTAAAATTGTGCAGATTGTTTTTTAAATTTATTAGAAATTTAATGTTAAATTGGAATGATAATAAAATTATTTGTGTTTTAATAGAATTAAATGTTATTTTATTTTTTTTCTTTGGTACATTTATATTCAAATCTTACTTTAATTACACCATTAATCTTTCAGTTAGAATTCTTCTGTGTTTTTCAAAATGTTTTTCAAAATGTGCTTATTATTTTCACTCTATTCGTTTGCCCGTCCATTTCACTCTATCCGTTCGTCTGTTTACAAAACTTCTACACCGTTAAAGATAGAGCAATGAAATTTTAACAATTTTAACGTCTTATAAAAAAATTAATGACAGGACATTTTTTCATGTAGTCCCATCCATTACGAGCTATACCCCTCAAACTTAGAAATAGCCATATTTTTATATGTGTACTCCCAAGTTCTACTTAAATTTTTTCAATTTAAAAACGGCGTTCGACAGCACTTGTTTTTACCATCAAAATAACATTTATTAAATTAAATTTACAGTTATGTAAAAACCTGATTTTACATGATTATTTTTCGTTCGTACCTGCAGTAAGCTTTTACATAGAGACTTGTAATTTTGAGAAAAGAATCTGTACAAGTAACTTCGGCACGTATATAAATTTTTCAACGGTAAGACATAAAAATTAAAGCTCCAATAACAAATTTTTTATGTGTATCAATGGCTTTTCTTAGCTATATAGCGTTACGAAATTACAGCTCTCAAAATTGCAAAAAAAAAACCCTATTTTCAAATGTATATATCTCAGATTCAGGTTCTCTCTCAGATTCTAGCCTATAGTTGTTTTACAATTATACTTACCTTTATAAAACAATATCACAATTAAGCAATGTTTTGCAATTTACTACTTAAATTTACCATAAAGACAACATTTGCAAAATTTCCCGAAATTTTAAGAATTTTTTTTTGCACCATCCCTTGTTTAAGGTCTATTAGGGCTCAAAAATGGAAAATTTGCAGTTTTCAAGTACCTGTAACTTAGACCCCTTCATAAATTCTTTTAAATTCAAACACAAAAATTAAAGCTCCAATATTATATTTTTTACATATGTTTACATGCGTTTCCTAATTATATAAACCCTTCTAGTGTTAATATAAGATATTAATTATATAAAAGAAAGTGTATCTTGATTCGTTTAAATTTTTTCTTATATATAAAATTCTAAGAAAATTTACAAATTTTATATAGAATTATTCATGATTAAATAATGTAGATTATGACAATTGTTATTATCCACATTACATATTATATCTATAATATAATACACAAGATGTTGGCGAGACCTTGCCAACATGTAAAAAAAAATATTTTATATCTATAATAAAACACTCACACTGAATGTAAACTAAACTGGCAATGATGATATTTCTGTATATCTAAATATAATAAAAGACAAGTTGCTGCTGCTGAGTAGCGTGCCCTCCTGTTATGTTAAATGTTAATTTAACAAATGTTATACCAGACTATGAAAAGAAAGAAACGTACATCTGATACGTACACCCATATAAAAGATAGAAAACAATAAATATTATAATGTTATGCTATGAAATGAAAGAAAAAACAAGGCAGTGTATAAATCAAAGTTTTTAGAGGGTCGTATTTTTAAGTAGAACATTATAAAATTGCAATAATATTTTTATTTAAATTTTGCTAAGTAACATTTTCTTAATTTTTTAAAAATTTTGCCATAATATAGTACAATTTTAGAATCAGAAGTTTAGCCCATAATATAGAGATATATGAATAAAAATATGGGTATACATATATTAGATTTATTATAGATTTATTATTTTTTATATAGGCAACAGTTATTTATATGAATGAATGGACGGTAAACATAAACGAACACAAAAAAAAATTCAGAATGTTCTATAGGTTATAATTTATATTTTTTAAATAGACTGATGTATAAATTTAATACTTAAAAAAAAGAAGAGAAAACAAAAAAAAAAGTAAAATGTAATACTGCGAAGAAAAATAAAAACGAATAGAAAAAAAAGAGAACAAAAATGTTACTTTGATTGTTTTTAAATACTTTTAAAGAAAAAAAGAACTATTAAAATGTTATGATTTTAAAAGAAAAAAACATACGTCTGATATTTACGTACCTACATAACAGATAGAAAAAGGAAAAAAAAAATGTTATGCTATGAAAAGAACGAAAAGTCCATCTGATATTGAGGTACATAACAGATAGAAAAAAAGAAATATCAAAATGTTATGCTATGAAAAGAAAGAAAAAACAAGGCAGTGTATAAATCAAAGTTTTTAAAGGTTCAGATTTTTAAGTAGAATATTATAAAATTGCAATAATATTTTTATTTAAATTTTGCTAAGTAACATTTTCTTAATTTTTTAAAAATTTTGCCATAATATAGTACAATTTTAGAATCAGAAGTTTAGCCCATAATATAGAGATATATGAATAAAAATATGGGTATACATATATTAGATTTATTAATTTTTATATAGGCAACAGTTATTTATATGAATGAATGGACGGTAAACATAAACGAACAAAAAAAAATTCAAAATGTTCTATAGGTTATAATTTATATTTTTTAAATAGACTGTATGTATAAATTTAATATTTAAAAAAAATAAAAGAAATACTTAGCGTACATAAATAACAGAAAACAAAAAAAAATAAATGTAATACTGCGAAGAAAAATAAAAACGAATAGAAAAAAAAGAGAACAAAAAATGTTACTTTGACTGTTTTTAAATATTTTTAAAGAAAAAAAGAACTATTAAAATGTTATGATTTTAAATGAAAAAAACATACCTCTGATATTTACGTACATAACAGATAGAAAAAGAAATATTAAATGCTATGCTATGAAAAGAAAGAAACGTACATCTGATATTTAGGTACATAACAGATAGAAAAAAAGAATTAAAATGTTATGCTATAAAAAGAATGAAAAAACAAGACAGTGCATAAATCAAAGTTTTTAAAGAGTTGCATTTTTAAGTAGAAATTATAAAAAAATAAAGCGGTGCGTAAAACCAAAGCTTTTAAAGGAGCGCAATTTAAATTATAAAATCACAATTTTCAATTAAATTTTGAATGTGTAACATTTTCTTAATTTTATGCTTCTTTTATGATTTTTATTTTCTAAAACTTCAACATTATATGCACAGCCAATTTTTATTGTTTTACATAAAAGGTGCGTAAAACTTACGGTGTGAAGATTTTGTAGAGAAAGCGATAGATAAAGAGACAGAATATTATTACGGATAGAGTAAAAATTTGTTTGAAAAATATAACAAAGAAAGTTTTGAAGCATTTGCTATGGCAACCATAGAAAAATATAACAAGTGTACTATATATTATAATTAGGCAAATGCATCAGATCAGTGTAGTTTAGTTTCAAAATTATAAAGTTTGATACTGTATTTTTTCGAAGCGAAAATTTTTGATACTATTGGCAAAAATTTATTTACCATTGGTTTTTAATCCAACCTTTGGTTTTTTAATCCAAAGCTTGACAAAGAAATTTACAAGAGATGAGATTTATTAAATAATCATTTTTATTACATTTTTGAAAGAAACTACTTCACAGCATCATTGAGGTTTTTCATTATTTAAAACACTTTAGCAATAAATTTTACATTTATCAATATCTAAATATAATACATATAAGTATTTGAATAAATTTACTAAAATTAAATTGTTCATAAAACTGAGAAAACTTTCACAAAAGCTTTATTTTTCTACTTATACCCTTTAATAAGGCTTTTTTACTATTTATTTAATAATTTAAAGTTTTATTACCAGAGATACGAATCTTTAACTCAAAGTATTATCAAGAGACGCAAACCGTTAATTAAAAATATAAATAAATTTAGTAAATATTATTACCAGAGACTAAATTTTCCACTAGAATTATTGTCAGAGACACAAACCGTTCATTAAAAGTGAGTACAGTCAAAAAAGGAAAAGTACATACATACTTGAAAAACACATTTTCAATCAAAATAAATTCAGCAAATTTTTAATTTTTAAATTTGACCGCTACGTCCATTATGAACTGGTCGCAGCGGTAAATTAAAAATAAATTATTAATCTTCTGTTGGCGTTTTCAATCTTTGTTTTGAAAAAAAAAAATAAAAATAGGTACTCTTAATAAAATTAAAGCGCCTGAAAGTGAAAAAGTGAGAGTGAGCAAAGTTTATAGTAAACCTCATATTTATTAGAAAAAAATAATAGGTCGATTTTATTCTTGATTTTGTTTTCATTAGTATAAAAGCTGGTGCTTCGTAACAGACTTTAAAATAGTTTTGTTTATTTAGGTTGAAATTTAGATTTTTAAGCTAAATTTTCGGTAGAACTGGTATAACATAAAATATTCGAAATTTTTTTATTAATATAAAATTAGGCAGACTTAAATAATTATATTTCATAACAGAAGTCAGAAACTTACTAAATATTATAAAAACGGATATTTTTCTTAAAAAAAAAAAGAAAAATATTACATAGAAAATGTCATTTTAGACGCCTTCTCTCACAAAAGATTCATAATTTTGTACTAATTTATTATTAGACCATTAATAATATTGTTAGCCATGGAAAAAAATAAGATTTGTTAATCAGATCAGATAATATAATACCTGAAATTAATGATTGAATTTCTGATAATATACACAATATAATGATTATGGTTTAATTCACAAAGATAAAAAAATTTTGTAAATGCATAAAATATATGAATGATAATTTTTACATTTTACACCAGATTTTACAGAAGATTCTGGTTTTCACTAAATTCTTTTAGCTATGACACAAATCAAATATTTCTGTGCTTTAAAATTTTTAAAACTAGCCAGTTTTAGCTGGCCCGTTTGAAAAAAAAATTAGTACAAATTTTTGTATGAATTTGTACATCTCTATGTAGTCTCTGATAATACCAATTCACACAAGATATTAAATATCATATAGATATTAATACCAGACACACAAGATGTAAAAAAAAAATATTTTATTTCTATAATAAACCACTCACACTGAATGTAAACTAAACTGGCAAAGATGATATTTCTGTATATTTATTTAATAATATAAAATTTTATTATCAGAGACACAAATCTTGGACTAAAAGTCTTATCAGAGACACAAATGTTTACTTTTTAAAAAGTACTTTCGACACAAAATTTAAAGCAAATTTTTAATTTTTAAATTTGACCGTCACATCCATTATGAACTGGTCGCAGCGGTAAATTAAAAATAAATTATTAATCTTCTGCTGGCAGTTTTCAAATGACTCTTTGTTTTGAAAAAAATAAAAATACTCTTAATAAAATTAAAAGACCTGAAAGTGAAAAGAGCAAAGTTTATAGTAAGCCTTATATTTATAAGAAAAAAAATAATAGGCCGATTTTATTCTTGATTTTGTTTTCACTATTATAAAAGCTGGTAAAAGTTTCGCAACAGACTTTAAAGTAGTTTTGTTTATTTAGGTTGGAATTTTGATTTTTTAAGCTGAATTTTTGATATAACATAAAATATTCGAATTTTTTTTATTAATATAAAATTCGGCAGACTTAGCTAATTATATTTCATAACAGAAATCAGAAACTTACTAAATATTTTAGAAATGGATATTTTTCTTTAAAAAAAGAGAAAAAATAACATAGGAAATATCATTTTAGATGCCTTCTCTCAAAATAGATTCATAATTTTGTACTAATTTATTATTATCGAAAACGACCCACACAAAAAAAAAAGGCCCCGAAAATTTATGAAATTACATTATCAGAGACATGAATCTTTTATTAAATATACTAAAGACCTCTTCCAAAGTACATTTAAATAAAATAAATTCAGCAAATTTTTTTCAAGCAAAAAAAAAAATAAACGCAAAAGACTTGAAAGTAGTTTTGGTAATTAAAGTAATTCGCGAAGAAAACAACTGTTTTTATCGACATAAAAATTTTTTTTTAAACTAAAGAAAAATAGAGAGTCTGGTAAAATTTTAACAAATATTAAAATTATTTCGATTATTGGGATTATTTTAAATGTAACAAAAATAAAAATGTCGTAGCGGTTGGTGTTGGTTGGCTTTTCGCCGGTTTTTATTGTGCACTTTATACATGTGTTTCAAACAATTTTTGAGATATCGGCACGAACTTTTACCCTGAATGTGTTTTTAGCTTGGACCATTTTTTCTCAATGATTAAAAAACTGTCAAAAATTACCGCCACGAAAAAACGGCGTGAAAAAATTAATAAACTGTTCCTAACATTTTTAATTTTATATGTTCAGATTTGTTTTATGTTTTTTTCTATTACATCAAGTAAGTAAGTGATACCAAAGTTTTTTTAATGGTGCTGATGTAAAAATGAAATTTTTAGGTAGTTTATTAAGGGAGTCAGTATGATACCGCAAATGTTTTTGAATCTATAGAAATTGTGCAATTGCACAGGGGATTTTCTAGTATATGTATATATAAATTTGAAGAGTGAATAACAATAGATGCAGTTTTTCTTATAAGGTAAAAATAAATTTTAAACTAAAAAAATTTAACATTTTTATCTTAAACCCCGAATTTATTAAAAAAAAATTCTACAATACATGAGATTTTTTTATTATAGAAGCTGATAATCGCTGATACTTGGTACTCTAATATGAAAGGCTAGACTAGTTGTAGTACAAGGTAAAAATACATGGTCATTTTCCTCATTAAATATATGAACAATTTTTCTGCTCTATATAGATTTTTCTTTTCTAAAGCAAATATTTTATTCGAAGTTTTTTTAATATTTTCGTATATAGTTTAAGTTACTTTGCCATTTTAAAACTTTTTCTACAGAGATTTCCGTGACAAAATCTTCCGTCAATGAATTTTGTTGGTATTTTATGTGGCTATTCCGATTTTTGTGAAATTAAAATTCTCTTCTTTCAGTTTAGCACATTTGCAACGGTATAAACTGTGAATCACGTATCTCATAAATATCTATAAAATATTAAATTTACTATATGGAGAGTAGAGCATGGGAGCATGTTTTTATTAAGAAAATTTCAAAAAGAGAAGAAGAGATTTGTGAAAAATTCATTCTTGAAGACAGTTTTATTATTTTAATATTTCATGATGTGTGATCATATTTCTCACTTACCTTTTCATTAATTTCGAATTAAATGTGTTATACTTTAAGTAAAACTTTTTTTTACTGAGTTAATAATAATATTTATAATCTAGTCTTTAAATAACATGATGTAGTATATGTGTCTGTCATTTAATTCATTATTATTAAATATTTCGACTTAAAAACATTAAAAAAAAAATTAAAATAAATAAATAAAAAAAAAAATTATTTTTTTTTTTGAAAATTAAAATTCCCAGTTTTTTTCTAAATTTTAAGTAAAAAAAACAAAAAACCAAAAATAACAAGCAATTTAATTGAATTCCATATAGAAGAACTATGGAAGAAGAACCGGAAACTATAGATGCCGACGATTTGAAACTTATCGAAAGAGAAGAACGTAATAGACGTATTTTACAATGGGTTACAATACATTCTCAACCAAAAGTGGTAGTTATTCCAAAAATTATCAGACAACCAACTAGATTTCAAAAACCTGGGCCAATGACCGCAGAAAGTTGGAGAGATTGGAAAAAATGGGTTAAAAAAAATGGTATAGCAAAAAGTAAAAGAAAAGAAAAAAAGCAACCACAACCACCTCCTTCAAAAAAAAGTGAGGAAGAAGAAGAGGAAACAAAGAAAAGAGTAAATATAAATAGAATGAATGAAATGGCATTGCCACATAAGAAACGAAAACGAGAAAAATTTGTTCCTCCACCACCTGAAAAATTTACATTTATGCCAAAAATCATTGCATTTGATCCGGCAAAGCAAAAACCTAGAAAAATTCCATACAATAAAGATCCATACGAAATAAGTAAAGGTGCATTAAAATATCGTGCTACACCAACAATAATAAGATTGGCAATACCACGCCATAGGGTCGCTGGAGCATCGTATACCATTACAAGGAAGAGATTTTCAAATGCCCAATGGAAAATTTATCAAAAATATTTAGAAATATTATCATTTCCAAACTTAAAAATACCTCAAAGTGGAGATTATGATCCATGTACAAAACATCATCATAAAAAGACAAATTTCGATACAAAAAAAGAAGAAACACCTATCAAAAAGAGAAAGAACAGCGCGTGGTGGAAATGTTTAAAAAAAAAATCAAAGAAAAATTTACTTTCATGTCTAGAAAGAGACGAGACACGAGAACAATTCTTTTCTAGATTAGCAGTACCTAAAAAATGCCCCGTTTTATTTGATGAAGATAGATGTGTGAAACCAAAAATTACAACATTTTTACATAAAGATGGTGGTAAACTATATAAGGAAGAAATGATAGAACAAAAGCGTTTAGCAGCGAGAGCTGAAAGAATAAAATATCATGATCTTTTTCAAAAAAAGGAAGATGATGAATATCAGGCAATGTTGGAAAGTCAAAAAGAAACTAAGAAAAAAGAGGAAAAAAAATTAAGTAAAGAGGAAGAAAAACAAGAAAAAATAGACAGGAAAGAAAGAGAAGCTGAAAGAGCAGAACCTAAAAAATGTCCAAAAGAATTTGATAAAAAACGTTGTTTAAAACCAAGACAAAAAATATATTTAAAGAAAGGTACAAATATTAGAGCTTTAACTTTTGCAGAATTAGAGGAACTGAAGAAAAAACGCGAAGAAGGAGAAAAAAAGGATATCAAATTTATAACTATTGCAGTTTATTATCCAGATAAACGAATACCAAAATCTTTACAAAGGGAACCACCGACTGGTAAACCACCTATACAAAAACGAAAAGATTGTAAAGTTGAAATTGTATATGAGGATCTTCCTACACCAATAAATAAGCCAATATGTAAAAGACCGAAACAAAAATCAATAGGTCCGAATATGGAAAAGATAAAACGTAAAAATTTAGCAGCTTTTAAGCAAAAATTCACTCCAAAAAAACGTTATGATGAATTTGGTGAGGAACTGCCAGTGACTGCTGCTCAACTTAAAAAAATTAGGGATGATAAAAGGGCATTGCCAAAAAGATGTCATCCTGCTTTAGATGTGGATGGTTTAGGTTGCATACCACCACCGCGAACAGATTTCTTAAAGAAAGGTCAATATACAAGAGGTTTATCAAGTCCTTCGGTTTCTGAAGAAAGTGAAACTGCAAGTGACGAATGTGTGATGGAGGAAGTTAAAGAAAAGAAAAAGCGAAAGAAACCAGAACATCCATATAATAAAATTACTATAAGAAAGTGAAAGTCAATATAAATGAGGACATCTGAAAAGTTTCCAAATAATCTGTTAAATGTTAGTGCTAGTGTTGTCGTTCTATTTTATGGTTTTTTTCAAAGTTGTGTTGTAATAATTCCCAAAAGTTGTCCAATTGTTTTTTGTATATTTTTCGGATTTGTATTAAAATTTTTTGTATTGGCTTAGATTAAATTAAAAATTTAAAAACTAAATTATTAACCATTTTTCGATGACGAATTTTTGTAGAAATATAAAAATGTAATACCTATGGTGTGTAGGCAACCTATTCTGAATTCCATTGTAGTGCTAAGTTTATAGAAAACTTAATTCTCAATTCCTATGTAATATAAAACAAATAGCAAAAATCTACGAAAGAAATAATTCATAGTAGTTAGGTAGTTAGTTCTTTTTAGGTAGAAAACAATCTTAATATAATAAAAAACAATCTCTTGCTGCTACTGCTGCTATTCACGTGTTCTTTTTTTTAAATTTTAGAGCACACGCAATCACAATATTTCTTACCTAATAATAATGAAATACACAATATTTCTTACTTTAGTACTACTTACTTTAGTACTAATACTAACAAGAAAAGAGACAAAAAAATATGAAAAGAGTTGGTTTAACTCATAAACGATACTCTTTACTCTTTATTTTAATTCTACTAATACATATGTACCAACCAATACCAACTACAATTATAATTTATATGTGGGTAGTAAAAAACATTTACATACGATATTGTAATATTATTAGCAGCACAAATAATAACACAATATTAATTACTAAACAGTAAATATTAACAAAGCAAAGCGAAAAGCAAATGAATGAAATGAGCAAATTCAAAAAAGAGCAAAGAGAATTAAATTGTTATTATTTTGTTTTGTAAAAAAAAGAGACAATCATAAATTTCATCTCATAATATTGTATTGAGTAATTAATTAGTATTGGTGTGGTTAACATTGACAATTGGCATTTGGCATTTGTTTTTATGAACAAAAACAATTGCTGCAATAAAGCTACAATGCATTATTATTATAATCTCTTAGAACATTTTTATTAGAAATAGTTTTTGAATGAAAAAAGTATCGCATATATGTACATATATTAATATACATGCCTAAATATAATAAATTCAAATCATTATTTTGTTTTGTTCAAAAAAGAAGTAAAAACAATCGTATAACCATTAACCATAAACTACATAAATATCAAGACCGGAACAAGACCCCTAAGAATGTATTAGTGCAAAATTTAAACATGTATTGTGAAAATTGAGAGAGTTTTGACAGTTTCTTTTTTTCATTTTTTTGCTTAGAAAAAAGTAGAAAATTAAGAAATTTTAGCAATTTTCATTTACAACTTTAAATATGAAATACTACCCTAAATATATCGAAATTTATATTAAAATAAAATTCAAAATTTTTTGTAACACATCAAAAATTCAAGGTTCAACTCGAATTTTTAATTATATTTTCCTCAAAATATATTTTCCAACTTTTTCTAGCATTTCTTGACTCCAGCCATTTTGAAATGTTTAAATAACAAAAAAAAAATTTTTTTCTTTGCTATCTGTCAATTTTTTAAAAGCTTTCTAAAAAAAAGTGGGATAAAGCAGGTAACAAAATTTAATTTTATATCGAGTTTTAATATATATAATTATAATGAAAATATATAAATTATATATTAAAAAAAAATTTAGAGTTTTTCCTAAATACTGGTGAAAAAATTAACTTTCTATCAATTTTTTTTAGTATCATTACAAGTATTGGAAAAAAAAAGAACCTGAAATTTTTGATAAGCAATTTTTTTTTTCGATACACACTATAAAAAAAAATAAGGTGCATTAAGAATAGTGCAATATTTATATTTTTTAATATAATTTTTTTTATTGCTTTTTAATTATGGTTCGTACTTGTTGTGTACGAGCATTTTCCCTAATATTCCGGATTTAAAATTAGTTGATGAAAATTGTATTTTGAATTTTAATAATTTAGTAACTAAAATTGAAGAAAAAATTGATTTAAATGGCTGACTTTTGTTTAAAAATAAATCTTATATTGTGTTATACTGTTTAGAAAATGAGAATTATTACTGTTTATAAATGAGAATTAAGAAAAAACTCGGTGAAAAGGTATAGTTATAATACAATAATAATGTCATTTTTAATCTATGCCCATTCTAAATCTACATATTCAGTTCTTAGTAAATTTCTTTTTCTTCCCTCTATTAGGTATCTTCGAAAATTATTTTCAAGTTTACATATAACACCAGATCATAAAAATGACGAAAATGATGATCATTATTTAACTGCTGCATCTCAGTTCTTAAATACATAAACTTAAATACATATTATTCATATACAGATCTACTATATGCACACGAAATAAATACCATATCAATTTTTCAAATTAATTTAATTCGCTCAATTTTTTGTGCTATTACTGTACCAAATTATTGCTCTCTTTAAAGAGCTTTAAGCTTTAGGAAAAAAAATGAAAAAATTTTACAAAATTCGGGTAGACTTTTTTTTATCAACGTTTTTATAAATAAAATTATAAATTCAATTTTTTTTTTTATTCAGATAATGTAAAAAATTATGAATTTTAAGGTTTACTTAGAAATTTTTTCAAAAAAATGTCTATTTTAGAAGTTATTAAAGATTTAAAGTTACCCCACTATTTAGCTTTTACTTTTCCCATAAGAGCCAATGTAAATAGTGGGGTAAATTGAGCTTTCGTTCTCTTCAGTTCCTGTCTTGATAGTTTATGTAGTTTATGCCATTAACCATACTTTTTAGATTGTAATTCTATATGTATTTATTTGCTAAATGCAATCTCTTAGTATGTTAAAATCAATTAAGTGCATATGTATGTCCAACGATAATATTATATATGTACATACTAGAAGATGTTCACTAACATACAAATTTTTGTATAAAAATTTTTATTTTATCAAAACGAAAATAAACGATGAGTTCGGCGAGCTATTTTGATTTGATTTAGGTACATACATATGTATTCATACAAAAAAATAGTATGTATTCACAATATAAACATACATATATACTTCTTTCTGAAAATAAATATATTATATACACAATATACACATTCATATTACTAAATATTTCTTTCTGAAGATAAAACATATTATGTACACAATATATACATACATAATATACGTCATATTTGTTTACAAAATTTAGAAAATTTTTTTTTTCCCTAAACCTATACAAGTATACACACTCAACCGTATATAAATAAATATCTAAACAAGTATTCACACTCAATGATATATAAATAAATATCTACACAAGTATGCACTCTCAACCGTATATAAATAAATATATCTACACAAGTATACACATTCAAGAAAACTTGAAATTTGTGTTTTTTTGATTTGCATTGCATTTACACATCTACATATATCGTTTATTATATTATATTTGGTATATGTATCTATCACAATTTACAAGTAAATGAAATAACCACGTGACTACAAAATTTTACATCTCTTTTAACTAATGGATTTTGTTTGATTTGGTATATGCAAAAAATTGCATTAGGTAGGTTTACGTAAATTAAGAGTTTGGTTTAATTATTAGATATTTTTACCAATAGATATACTTTGGTAATTATTAACCATAATTTAACTGCATGTTAATATGCATACATACATATATATTATAGAATTAACAAAAACGTTTGACAATTTTATGGAAAATGAATTGTTTAATAGTGAAATGAGAAATTCATATTGTACATAATATGTATTGTATGTACAAAAGAGAAAAAACAGGCAAAAAATATTCAAAAGCTCGCAATCGTAAATCGTAATATAGGTATTTTAATATGTACATATTTCAATCAAAGATTATCTAAGGAGATAAGCCACTCCTACTATGTGACCGATTTTTGTTTGCTACTCGAAAAAAAGAAAATTTAAATTTTACTATTTAAAAATGATTGGGTCGGATTAACAATACCATACAGTGTATTTAAAATTTATTCGCCGTGCACCCATCATGTGATGGGCCTTTTCACTAGTATCTAATAAACCAGAAAAGCTATGTCGCGCTTCGGTTCGTTAACCTATTGCGGCCGGACGCCTGTTAAATGTTAATAAACAGTTGTCCTTCCTAAACGTTTTGACCGATTTAGCCCGGCAAGTTTCTGAATGTATACCTTTTTACTTTAACTGAAAACTTGTTTGCTTAAATTGAAGATTTTTTTATTTCGAATGAAGACTTTAAGACATTTTTTTTTTAAATGAAAACTCTTTACTTTAAGTGAAGACATTTTTTTTTAATGAAGTTTCCTTTTTATTTCAGTAATTTAGTTAATAGACCGTGAGTTCCATATTGTAAAAAAAACCCCAAAATTTTACAATGTATTACGTCCGATTATGTACGTCAAAAATATTTTACAATGTCATGCGTTCCGAATAGTATAAAATGAGTTTTTAAAACGCAGGAAAAAATATTTCGTGCATTCAAAAAATTTTGGATGCTTTTCTAAAATCTTTACAATAGGGGTTACCACACATGCCAGTTTAAAAATGAAATGTCAAAATACTTTATTTTGCCATATTATGCGTTAAATTTTCGCATAAAATGTCAAAAATTGGAGTAATGTTGTAATGAATTAATTATAATACAAAAATTTGAAACTTTTGGAATTGATCTAATTTTAATTTTTTTTTTTTTGATAATTCAATTGCGATAAGATAATTCAAGTCTTCTGCTTTTTCTCAATTTTAACTTTTGTTTAATGTATTTTAAAGAACATATACATATAAGTTGTTTAAAATTATATTAGAAAATATGTTCATTTTTAGCAAAATTAAAAAAATCTTTCAAATAAAAAAAAATTAAAAATGCCATTTTACCAATAAAATATCAATTTGAAAAAACCAAAAATTGCGTTCCGAAGTGTAAAAACGAACTTTATATTTATTGGCGAAATATATGAGCCTTTCTTTTCCTCCTTTTTTCTGTTGTTTTTTCCAAAATTTATGTTTCTATACAATATATGCTATTGCTATACATATAGTTTGAAATTTGAATATGAATGATATAAAAATGTACCTATGTATGTATTTATATAGCAACAGTGTTAGGTATCTATAGTCTATGGCTATACGTAATTTTTGTTTCAATATTTTGTTTTTTATATTTCTATATAATATACGCTATTGCTGTACATGTAGTTTGATACTAATAGTATAGATATGTATTTATATACATATGTATCTATGTAATGTTAACGAACTGACAGATAAATTTTTGAAAAATGTATGGGAAGTCAAGAAAAAAAAAGAACGAAATCAACTTAATTTTCGAAATCATCTCGATTTCTCAAAATCAAGTGTTTGTAAACGTACTATTGCAACCAAAATTAAATTTGAATAATTTTTTATTTTTAAATATTTTGTATGTCAATTTTATGCAGGGTTAACATTTGTACAATTGTGGTAATATTTGTACGGTTTTCTCGCCATCTGTACCATGTACAATCTTAATCAAGGATTGTACGCCAAATATACGGTCTTTTTAGATTTTAAATTGTTTACATTAAGGCAAAGTAAAACGAAGAACAGTAATATGGCCTATAAAAAAATATATACAGACAACGTGGCCTATAAAAAAATTTAACTGAACTTTCGTCCAAACTTTGTTTGTGCATTTTACAAATGTTTTACGGATACCTATTCTGTTTTCCCCACGTATGTACCTTTAAAACATTTATTTCGAACTTGATAAATAAATAGAATCTAAATATACGTACACCAACTACAGACTCTTTATACAATTTAATTCTGTTTTGGCGTTATTTTAAAAATAATTTCAGTTAGTGTTTTGACGAATTTGGTTTTGCTTTCAGATTTTTTATGGATTGTACTTTTTCCATAAATTCTATTTTTCTAAACTGCAACTGTCTATTATATGAAATGGGATTCAACATAGAATTTAACTACACATTAACAGGGGCCCCTAGTCTAATATATAAGGAAGAAATTCTGTTTGTTTGTTTGGCACGGATTCACGTAAAAACCACCAGTCCGATTGCAATCAAATTTTGCAGGAACACTTCTACGGCCCCGGAAGGAGTTATAGGCTATATCGCGTTTCGGTTAATTAACCCATTGCGGCCCGAGAGCGTTTTAAAGCGTTTTGGTTTTTTCGTTGTTCTGCCGGTTTGACCGATTGAGTGGAAAATTTGCACAAATGTTCTTCTCATCTTTAGGGGTGTACTCAAGACATGTAACTCGGCTTCGGCCCGGCGAGCTTCCAAAAAATTTTTTGTTTCCAATTTATGTCCAATTTTGTATGGCGGTTTTATGGTTTGAAAAAACCCCTGAGACGAATTTGTGTAAAGTTCTGGTAACCCGTTTAGGTACGAGAGCCGAACGAAGTTCATTAAATTTTTTTGATGTCCTGCTTAAACGGTTTCACCAATTGATTTGAAAATTTGCAAAACTGTTGCTATTTAGCAGAAAAGCTTACTAGATTAATTTGGTTAGCATCCATTAACCCGTTTCGGCACCAGGGTTTAGTGAAATTTTTTAATTTACCTTAATGTCGCGCTTAAACGGTTGGACTAATTGAGTTGAAAATTTACAAAAGTGTAGTTCTTCACTCCAGAAGCTCACTCAGTTGACTTGGTTACGATCCATTAACCCGTTTCGGTACCAGGGCCCAATGAAGTATTTTAATTTCTTTGTTGTCGAGCTTAAAAGGATTGATCAATTGAGTTGAAAAATTACAGCCTGAGCCTGTGACAAATTTTTGTTAACGTTCGTTAACCCATTTTCGCACGAATACCTTTTAAAAATATTCTGCCCAATTTTTGGTATTGTTATTTTTATTAAAAAGATATTTTCAACACTCTTTACTTTTATCTACACTGTTTTTAATATTCCATAAAAACCTTTCAATGCAAATTTCTAATATATAAAAGTAATTAAAATAACCTTATTAAGTATCTTAAGAATACTGTGTTTAAGTCTTAACAACATAACATTTTCGGCCGTTAAAAAACAGAAAAAATCTCCTACATACGACAGTCATCATGCCATCATTCAGAAATGCATGTGCTCTAGCTTTATAAGATGCATGTGTATAACATATTTCCCATAAAATATCATTGAAATATGTACATATAGTATGTATAACGTGCGTATATTTAAAAATACTATATATCACATTTCTGTACAGTATTTAATAAAAAATGAGTACATACATATTTAAAGAACAGAAAACTTTACATTCTAACCCATATACAATTTTTACACATATTTTTAGCCAATTAATTTGAAAACATAATTAGAAAGTAAACTTAAAAAAATTCTGGTAGATTTATAAAGGTAAAAAACAATCAGGTTTTTTTTTATATTGAAAATATGTTAAACAGAACCTGAGATGTATGCATTTAAAAAGAAGTTTTTCAAAATTTGAAGAGCTGTCGGTGCTGTAGGATCTCCAGCTGTGAGGGTACATAGAAAAGTTGTTCTTTAACATTACTCTTTTAAGAGACCTATGCATAGTTAATATTTCATTGCTCCTTATTAAACAGTATATAAGTTTTGTAAACAGACGCAGGGAGATAACCTAATAGGAAATTTTTCAAAATGTGCTTAAAAGGATAATTCACAAAAATATGAAGTGACATTACTTACGAAAAACAATGTATTACATTATGGTATTTTATAATTGAAATGCGATTTTATGTTTCGATATTAACGAATATATTGTGAAAACTCATTTCGCCGTAATTGCGTACTCAATAGATTATTGATTCCTTTAAAGATTTTTTGTAATAAAAATAGAATATTAACTATCAGCATCTGTAAATACTTAGTAATAAGTTAACTATAAATTACTTAAATTAACGCAGAAACAAAAGTTAATAATTTTTATTTCATAAAACCAATAAAATACTCCGGGCAACGCCGGGTACTCTGCTAGTACTTATATAATATCATGTTTATTTACATATCGTATATGTCACTGATGAATGAATGATAAGAGTTAGATGTATATTATATAGCGCCGTATTTACATACATATATGTATTTTAGTACTTATAAGCAATTATTCTATGAATGGAAATATTTTTAAAGAAATATTGCAATGTATATACTTTGCAATGTAAATACAATGCGATATACTTATAATAATATAAATATACTATGTGCGCATTAATATAATATAATATTTAAAATTATATTTACTATTTTGTACTAAGTAAATTTAATATACATTTACCGCTTAGTATTAAATGGTACTATAGAATATTTGAAAAAGTTTTTGATTGATAATCGTTATGTGGAAGGTTAGAATCTGCTTTTGAAGAATGTATAAACATATAGTTTGAATATATGTACAACCCATAGTTCTAGAAATTATAAAATTCACCCAAATTATTTTAAAATACTAAAATATTAAAAAAATAATATTGTAAGCAGAGTGACAGGCTGTGAACATACTAACGGTTCGTACGAGTATTTAAGAGTTGACAAAGGCATCTGTATTCTTCCTCGTTTTTTTTTTTTAGATAAATAAAATGATTTTAAACCCATCTCTTGAATAATTTTACAAGAAGAAATTTCTGATCTTTGTACGCTTATAGTATATAGCTACCATTACTTCCTTCCTATAGCTACCATTACTTTGAAAAATTGTTAGTTTTGCTATTTAAATCCATCATTTTCGTCCGCCGGGTTGGAGTAGCTACAACCATACAACTTCTCTCTTTATATGGAAATAAATCAGTATCTATTCAAGCTACGTATCTGGAATTTTGCAAACGATGATCAAGTTTTATGGCAACAACTTCTGTAAAATTTGGTTGTGCTGGTGCAGCAGGTTCGAGTAGCTGCCATACAAATTCTCTTTTTAAATGAAAATAACTCAGTGTCTATTGAAGCTAGGTATCTGAAATTTAGTGGAGAGATGTCGAGTGGCATTCAACAGATTCGGGTAGCTGTCATACAACTCCAAAATTTATATAAATATATCTCGGGACTTAACATCGGTACTAAAACATTTAATATTTTGTAAAAGATGATTAAGTTTTATGAGTTTTATGAAAACAGCATATAATACGTTCATGCACGCATCCGCAAATTGACACAGTCTATCCTACTGCATTCTTCCTTGTGCATTTTCAAACAGTGAAAACTCGTATGATATGATTATATAATATAATATGATTATACGAGTTTTCACTGCTGGTTTTAATTGCTCTACGAGATACGAGGTGTCACTACCTAATTTAAAGTTTAAAGAAAAATAATAAAAATATAGCATTCTGTAAAATTAAAAGATGTGTATTGATAATTTTTGGACCGATTTGTAAAAAAAAAAACTAAATTACAATTTACGAGGTTACATTTGCATGATAACGTATTAGCAGTCAAAAAATCCTATTTTTAGACATCTGTTAATTAGGCACTTTAGGCTGCAAATTAGACACACATTTTTTTTTTAAAGTAAAATGCAAAATTATATATCAAAATGTGTTAATAGCTTGGCTTTATTATGATATAGGATTTCCTTAAAATTAGAGAAAGTGTCTCTTGATTTTTCATAATTTTTTCTTACATATAAAATTTTATGAAAAATTACAAGTCACAATTCAAAGTTGTTTTTAGCACATTTCCAAAAAATTGTGAAAAAATGTGCTTATTAGTTTCACTCTTTCCGTCCGTCTCTTTACAAAACTTCTACACCGTTAAAGATAGAGAAAAAAACTTTTACCCATGGGTAGGTCTCATAAAAAAAATAATTTTGTGGAACAACTTTTTCATGTAGCCCCATCTATTTCAGAGCTACAGCCCCTCAAACTTTGAAAAAGCCCTATTTGTAAATGCATATATCTTATGTTATGCTTAAGAGTTTTACAATCTGAAAATGTCATTCGACAGGTGCTTTTTTTTAGCTTTATAAATTAATATCAAAATTATACAATTTTTTAAAATTTAGTTTTTAAATTTACCGTTATGTGCAAACCAAATTTTGCATGATTTTTCTACTTTCATAATTCCGGCACGCTTTTAGATAGAGGCTCAAAATTTTGAGGCAAGAAAGAACTTTTAGAATTAGTATAAGTTTGCTCAAAAAATTTTTTTGGACCACCCCCTGTTTATGATTAGGGCTCAAAAATTGAAAATTTGCTATTTTTAAACACCTGTAAGTTAGGAACCTATACACATTTTACTTCAGCAAGATATAAAAATTAAAGCTGCGGTAATATATTTTTACGTGTGTCAAAGGTTTATTTTAGTTGTATAGGGTTCCAAAGTTACAGCTCTTCAAAAATGCGAAAAAGCCCCATTTTCAGTTGTATATATCTCAGGCTCTGCGTAACAGTTTTGCAATCTAAAACCGCCAGAAGACCGAACAATTTATTATCTATATAAAACAATATCAAAATTACGCAATATTTTGTAATTTACTATTTAAATTTACCGTTATGTGAAAACCGCATTTTGCATGAAATTTCTTTTTTCATAACTCCGGCATGCCTTTAGATAGAAATCTGAAATTTTGTGACAAGAATTAGTATAAGTTTCCTTAGAAATTTTTTTTGCACCACCCCCTGTTTAAGAGGTATTAGGGCTGAAAAATTGATAATTTGCTATTTTTAGGCACCTGTAACTTAAGCACCTGTACAAAATTTTTCCTCGGAAAGACATAAAAATTAAAGCTCCAGTAATATATTTTTACATGTACTAACGGTTTTTCTTACATATATAGGGTTCCAGACTTGCAGCCCCTCAAAATTTCAGAAAAGTCCTATTTTCACATATTTTCTTATTACAAAAAATTTCTTAAATTTTATTTTTTAAATTTTAAAATTTTTGTGCAAGTCACAATTCTAAACAGTTTGTATTGTGTTTTAGAAATGTGCGCTTTTAAAAACCGTTGGTTTACATTCTACCTTGTTTAATTGTCTTTTGAAAAATGTGCGCCTTTCAAAACCTTATGATTTTATATACTACCATATTTAATATTAATTTCAATGTGCGATAAAAACTCAAACCGTAATGATCAAAGAATTTTTAACAATAGTAGCTTTAATTAATTCAGCTTTCGTTGAAGAAAACTATATTAACACTTTAATATATTAAAAATTTATGACATTTTTTAGCATAAATAACTTAAATACTTTTTTCGCGATTAATCCATCTATAGTCTACATCTTTCGATTTATTGTATGTTTTTAAGACAACTCTTTATAAATTGTAAATGTTGTCACTTATTACTACAATATTTCATCATTATATCTAATTTATAGTTTATTTGTCAAAAATTTTAAAAGCAAATTTAGAACATTTTAAAAATATAAAAATTTTATTGATTTTGATAATTTAAAAAAAAAATTTAAAAAAATTTTTCTATAGTTTCGCATAAATTTTAAATTAATTAAAAAATTAAATTTTATGTACATACTTAATACGCTTATGATGAATTATATTTTTTTTTGAAACAACATTACAAAAACAATTTGACCTTAACAATATTACAATTATTTGACCTTAAAAAAAAATGGGTTGTGGACCATGTGGACCAAAACCTTCAAAAAATTCAATTGCTTATGAGGAGCCCAATCAATGCCCTGTTTGCAATGATATGTGCTATAAATGCCCTAAGCATATTCATACAAGAAATGATATGGAAAAAAATCTATCTCGAACTGAAACAGAAAGAGTAAGACAAAGAGAAAGAAGAATAAAACAAGAAAGAGAAGAAGCTAGAAAAAGAGAAAAAAATATTCAAATGATAAATAAAAGAAACAGGTTTAGGGGTTGCAAATGTTGTGGTTTTATGAAATGTTGTGAATGTTGTGTATGTTGCGAAGATGAAGAACCATATCCTACATGTAATAAAAAGTATAATTGTGATTTTTATTAAAAATTCTTTTTACATGAAAAATTAAAACATTATCTACCAAAAAAGGTTCTCTTTAAGATGTAAGTTGATAAAAAAATAGTTCACATATTAAAAAAAAAAATCGTAAGGTATAACTGTATTTTTCTCAACTTAAATCTTAAAAAAAAAAAAAAAAAACTTAAAATTGTTTGGTGAATATTGTTATAAATATCAGATATACTTAAAGTGATTTATTAAAAAAATATAGATTCAAAAAATAAACAAAACAAAATTTTTCATTTAAATCTAATTAAATTAAAATTAATGAAATTAAAAATGTAATTTATCTAATCAATAAAATTTTGGTAAATAGGTACTAAAAATTACACCAAATAAACATTTAAATTAGTTAACAAAGTATGTAATTTTTTTTTTTTTATTTTACGCCTGGAAATATGTTATCTTGTTTTTTATTTTTTAACGTTTTCTTGTTTCTGTTTTTTCTTTGGTTTATCAGCTGTATCTGGTTGTACTTTAAACAATTTGATAAATATCTACTGTGATTTTGTATCGTGTTACAAAAAAAATTTGTAGCTTTAAATGAAATTTATTTGTTCATTCCTGTTAGTGCGGTTCTGTAGTTATGAGAAACTTATTAAAGCTAAAAAAATAACCAGTACGAACACTATAATGTTTTTTCATATTTAAGTTTATTTATGAATATAGATTTCGTAAATATTTTGATCTAAATCTTAATAAGAATTATATATTTGTTCAATTAATTTGCTTTAATTTTAATTTTTAATTTGCATATACAGTCAACTTTTTACAATTGTTAATAATATCGCTATTGATATTTATTTATATACTGCCAAGTAGTTAAATAAATTTAAAAGTAGATAAACCACATTTTTAAGTCTCCAACACAACGATGAATAGATTCAGTTGTACAGTTCGAATAAATTGTCAAATAATTATTATCGTACTTCAATATCGAAAAGTAATTTTTGAGTAGATTCAAATGAATATTAACAGATTATACCATTTTTAAATTCATTAATTTAGATTCAAATGAATTTTAGCAGATTATATACCATTTTTCTTTCACCAAATTCATTAATTGAATGTGTTTGTATTAATTTTTTGGTAACTCATTCCTGTAAAACCCAGCTTTACCCTACCGAAAGAAAAGAACCCCTACCGAAGAAATTGGTTTATTTTACAAATATAACACGATTCGAAAACCAGTCGAAGTGTGTTTCATTTCTTACTCTCAGGCTGTTAGGTTTAGTCTATAAATCCTTTTGAAATGATCGGAGTAAAGTTTAATTAACTTCATGACGTCACAATTAGCGTATATTTTTTAATCCTACTCAGGACCAGAGTTAACAAGTGTTAGAAATGTCAAAGGTTTTTGAAGTGTCATTATTGTTTTTTGTTTTAAATTTTAATAACAAAACTCACATATTGAAACGAAATCGTTTAATTGAACTTTATAGTACTTTTTATAATTAAAATTTTTTTTCAAGAATCCATTATTTTAGTTTGAAATAAATAAATGTTATCATCAAATTTTGTCAGTTCGAATACAGTTTGAAGTTAAAATATGTGTACCATAAATAATATGGAAATATTATGAATTATATTGATCTGCAGAATAATACAGTTAGTGATATGGAACAAATCATCTGTTGTATTTATTAATATTGAATCTTAGTAATCCAATTGATCCCCCCCTGGTTAATACATTAACCTTAAAAGAATTGGTTATTCAATAAAGTTAAAAATCGTAAAGTTTTTATCTTTAGGTATTATGACCTAAGAACAAATGTAACAGACCCAAAGTATACGTTATTTCCTCCTATAGCACACAGTATACTGCAATCATTCAGTTTAAGACCTGTCGAATTAATATAAAACAGCTCCAAAAATTAAATTCTTTTGGTGCGATTCTTTGTTTTTGTTAACATTAGCTGGCCAGAATATTTTTTAAAATTATTTCAGAGTCAGCAGCAATAGGTAGCAAACCTGACACGACTGAATTAACTGATTCTCAAAAAAGGTTTTTTGTTTCTTATAGTTTTGTTTTTGAAGTTTTTTTAGATTTTCCGAGTTAACTTACACATATATGTATGTAATATGGTGGCATAAAATCAATATATTATGCATTATGCATTAGCAGCTCAGAGATCACGAAAGCAAATCATGCGATTCTGAAGCGATTTGTATTTAGGTGGGCACATTAGATACTTAAAAACTTATCATTTTACTTAAATTTTTGTTGTCAAAAATTTGATTTAAAAATTTTAAAATAAACGAAAAATAAAATTAATAATTCTAAAAATTTTTTTAAATTAAAAACGTAAATTATTAAATTATATAACAAAAAAAAAAAAAAAAAAAAATAATTTCTTTTTTTAAAACAAATTAAAATGGAGCTTAATAATTAGTTAAAGGAAAATAATTTTAAAAAACCGTCCGAAAATAAAAGAAAATGAATTTATCTTGAAAATATTTAAAGTGATTTAATTATTTGAATTTATATACAAAAAAAAAAAAAATGAGTTCTACAAAAAAGGACGAATTAGAAAATTCAAATCAAAAACAACAATCATCATCCTGTCCAACAGGTCGATGTAATGATTATATTGATTTTGTAAGAAAACATGTAGAATCAGAAAAAAGAAAGAGATTAGAAGAAGAACTAAGGAATAGAAAATTACAATGTTTTAAGAAGAGGAAGAAATTATAAATGAGGACATCAATCGAATTGATCATAATTTTATTCATTGATCATAAAATCATTGTTGTGGGCATCTGCTTCTTAGAAAATGAGTGAAGCATTTTTGCAATAATTTTTTAACTCTTTTTTTTTTTTTCTTTCAAGAATTTTTCAATAGTGTTTTCGGACGGCGAAAATATGAAATTCTGAAATCGGTTTAAATTAAAATTAATTTTGTTGAAAAAAGTTGATCTGAACAAAAATTTAAGTTAAAATAAAAAATTTTTTTAAATATCTTAATTTGTGTTTTTTTTTTTCTGTTCCAATATAAATATTTTATTAACATTAGTTGTTACGGTATATTGCGACCCCAATATGAGTGGTATTCTGAGTTAAACTTTTATATTTTTTTTCAAAAATGTGTTGGCTTCGGCGCCTTAAAAGAAATTTATATATGTTGACTAGGTAAAGTAATAAAAATCACTGTGGTGTCAAAACCTAAATTCTATATTTAATATAATTCTTCATTTCTGCAAGAGATACATTCTGTGCTTAGGAAATTGTTATATTTATCCTATCAATACTAATCTGGTAGACAAAATATTTTTCAAATATTTTTCCTAAAATAATTGTTATACCCAAGACATAAGACAAGACGTCAAGACATAAAGATGAAATTTCAAATTTTGGTTTAAGTTACGAAATAATTGACTTAAAAATTATAAGTTGAAAAAAATATTTAAGTTGATTTTTTCTTTTTGTTATTTTTAAACCGTAACATGTGGTTATTTCGACTTATATGACTTTGTCAGAATATGAGTTTTGGTAATATTATGCGATTGCACCATTTATGTACTCTTGTCCCTTCCAAACTGAAATTATTTACGAAAAATCTAAAATATTAATATAGAATCGTAAAACATATTTCACTCTTAATTTTAATACTTTATATCTTCCAAAGACACCAAGAATTTCCCCCTTGGTAGTGTCAGATTCTTACTGACTAAACCCACCTCTCCCTTTAGCCAATATAATAGCTAAAACGCTTACTTGCGAACGCAGTATATTGGCTAGGGAGTAGGGATAGGAAAGGATAGGAAAATGGATACGGAAACATAGAATTGGGAGTGGGATTTTTTATATCGAATTTTTTGATATAATAATTTAATAACAAATAAAAAAAAAAATATTAAATCTTATCATTTTACTTTTATTTTTATTGTCAAAAATTTATTTTGATATTTATTTTTATATTTTTTTTTACTCGAAAATAAAATAAATATCTAATTTTGTAAAATATTTATTAAATTTTAAGTTTATTTTGGATTTAAAATAAAACAAATATTTAATAAATAAAAATTCAAGTTAAAAAATAAAAAAAAAAAAAAAATAGTTAAAATCTTAAGTAATTGATTAAAAAAAAAAAAAAAAAAAAATGAATGCACATTAGTTAAAATATAAATATAGATACATATCTGGTAATTAATCTGTCACCAATACATAACAATTAACAACCAATACAAAAATGGGTTCCTGCTTCAGTGTTGACCAAAAACCTGAGGAAAAAGTTCGATGTGATAGATATATTGATTTTGTAAAACAACAAAAGAAACTCGATAAAAAAAAAGCAGAAGAAGAAAGAAAAAGATTAAAGAAAATGGCTGGAAAGAAAAAAGGCAAAAAGGAAACAAAGGAAACAAAGTGATAGATTAAACGAATCAAATTAAATTAAGTTTTAACGAAAGATTCTGAAATATTTGGACTACATTACACACCTACATATTATATATATTGTTTATTTGATCCTCAAAAAAAAAATAGGATACAAAATAGAATAGAATATTATATAGGTTAGAACTTTTAACAAAAAGTTCTGAACTTTCTGGGATTTTTAAACAAACATAATAATATTATTGTTCATTTATGGCCACAGCAATTCAATTTAAAGCGTTCAGTAATAACGGTATTTAATTTTTTTAAATATTTGTTATTGTTTAATTTTATACCGAATCTTAGTTGTAAGAAAGGTGGGTGAGAAAAGAATTAGTTAAAAATAAGTAATTTTAAGAAATAATTTAATGTGCATTAAATAAAGTTTCTTTTTAAATTTTTTAAATTTGTGTTATTATTTTTTCTCTAAATTTTAATTTTTATTTTGATAATTTGATCCATAAAATTATATAAATGGGTAAATGTCTTAAAAACTTCTCGCTTACTTAACTTGGTTACGTATTTCCACATTTAATGAAATACTTTTTTTTTTTTTTTTTTAAATTAATGAATTTATGGGTAATGTAAAAAATTTGATTTGCTTATTTGTCTGTTGCGTTATTTTTGCTTTATGTGGGGTAGAAGTTTTGTTTTTATATTTGGGATTTCTCAAATGACTTTTAGATTTAGTCATTATTATTATTAGTCATTATTAGGTACTAATTGAAAAATGCATTTAGTAGATGAGAAAAGTATTATTGCGCAGTATTTTTAGTTTTAAAATTGTACTTTCAGATAATAAACTTAAAATCCCAATTACAAAATCTCGAACATTTTTCATCTTATCACAAAATCCCAAATTACAAAATTCCGAATTGCGATATCTTATTCTCGTGAATTAAAGATTACTTGGAAGAATCTCGAAAAAAAAATCTTGAATAAAAATTATCCAAAAAATATAGATAGGTATATTTATTCGAAATTTCTGGAGAAGCATATAACCGAGTTTATTACAAACTCTAAAATCGCTCCTACTTATTTTTTTTTTACATAATAGTTTAAATAAATTATTATTAAAACTATGAATTTGTAACCAACCCTAAAATTTCTCCATTTATTTTCATAAAAACATAGGAGTAATAACAACAATAACTAAGCATTCATTTTGTATATTAATTAAGCATTCAAAGATATCTAATAGAGGGGAGAAAAATAAATTTATTAAGAACTGAATATGTAAATTTAGAATTAGCATAGATTACAAATTACATTATTATTTGTATTGTAACTATACCTTTTCACTGAGTTTTTCCTACTAAAAAGTTTTATTTGGTCAATGATATTTAATTGCTCTGAGCTTTCTACATCATGTTCTAAATTTTAATAGTTGTTCAGAAGAATCAATGATTTTTCTTAAAAAAGCGAAAGTGAAATTAACTCTATACTTGGAATCGCATTACGTAAAAAAGTAGGTCATTTAGAATTATGGTTACGAATAGATAAAATTAAATATACAGGGTGTCTCGCATTAACTTGCACATAGAGCAGGAGGTGATGGGGAACATCACAACCAACAAAAAATGATATGGGGGGAGGATTTATTCTGGACCCTTTTCGAGATATAAGGGGTTAAAAATGTTTTAGCGACTTTTCATAAAAAAATCTAAACCGTTCAAAAGGTTTGCTATAGAGTTAAAAAAAAATACATTTTGTGGAGTAGGTTGTCAGTTTTAATTTGTATTAATGATCCACATATACTCAACAGTTACAAAGCTATGAAATAATTTAAAATGAAAAAATTTTCTTAATTTTCTATATTTTCTGAAACGAAAGAAAATTGTTTCTTTTGAAACACCCTGTATTTGGGGTACTTTTTATGGTATATTTCGAAAAACCTTTTCAAGTCCTATAATTAGTATCTAATAACTTCTTCTCTATCTCTAATCGTTTTTGAGATATAAAGAATAGAAAAGTGTGTTATAACACAGAAAATGTGTTAACACACCTTTGAAAATAACACACTTTTCTATTGTGATTGAAAATAACAATGTATGGACATTTTATATGAACCCTACCAAAATACGCGACGTAAAAACGCTGAATATTTGGATTTCCAATTCTGACACGATGATTTTTCATATAGCTTTTATATTTTAGATTGACATACGCTGGCGTTTTATTTCGGCAGACGTCAAAGTATCAACGCGCGGCGTTTATACGTCGAACGTCGTACGTTCTTATTTAGGTTGGACAGATAGAAAAAATTGTGAATTTTATTTTAATATATTTCGGTATATTAAAAATGGAAAAATCATCTATGCCCACCACAGAACCGAACCCTATTACGAAATTTCATAGGTTTTTTTCATAATCATTTATATCCAAGCAAACATCATAATATGATATTTTGCAACGTTGGGATTTATTTCATTTTAAGTTAGTGTTTGGTGTTATTTCACTAAATCTTATTTAGTGATTAGAGGTTGTATTGCATAGCCAAGTACATAACTATAAATGACAAAAAAAATTAAGTGTATGTGTTAAATATAATATGGTATCTTAAATGCATATTTTGATACTTTAACAGTTTAACCCTTGCATAATTAGGGCATATGGACATGCAAATATGTACATATATATTTGTTCAATTATTTGCCATAGTTGATTTTAGATTTAGTTCGAATTAAAGTGTTTTTGTTATTGATAATTAGACTCTAATTTTAATTTGAAAAGAAACGTTTATAATAAATAAATAAAAAAAAAAATCAATAAATTATAACCGATCATTTTACTTAAAATTTGTTATCAAAAATAAAAAAAAAAATGTATAGTAGTAATGTAAAAGCCAAAACTATATTCAGATCAAATTTTTAAAAAAATTTTAATGTAAAAAAAAAAGTCAATAAAATAATTTAATAATAATAAATAAATTAAAATCAGAGAAAATTTAAAATAAACTATGAATTTTTAACATTAATTAGTTAAAATATCAGGTTAACATTGTAATTTTTATTTCATTTTTTCTTTTTTTCTGCAATTCTAATAATTAATTAAAATGTGTGCGTGCTGCAATAACAGGCAAGATGTACCACCAATATATCCAGCTTGTTATGCTTCTATGAAATGGAAAGAAAATTTAAAATTGGCTGAAAAACAGGCTGCCGAGGATGAAAAAAATTTACAATCTCCTGAGGCAAAGGCCAAACGAAAAGAAATGAAATTACGAAAAAAGATATCAAAACAAGCTGCTGCCAAAGAAAGATCCAGACAGAAAAAAAGGGAAAAAGATAAAAAATGGAAAATAGAAAAACCTAAAGAAGAAACTGAAACAAAATAAAATCTGTTACAATCTCAAATGTTAAAAATAAATTTTAAAAGTTACTCAAATAAAAATTTCTAGAAAATTTTCGATTTTTTTTTGTTTGCTATCGAAATCAATTTAATTTACTGGAATTGTTTTAATTAAGAAAATCGTATCAGAATTAAACGTATCAAAAATTAGAGTTACAATCTCCATTTCAATAATAGTTTAGTAGTTGTTAATAGCTTTTATAAGAGAGTATTACAAAATTTAATATTTCAATGTAAGGTCTAAGGTCTTGTAATAACTAAAAATCGGTTGAATCTGAATCTGAAGATCTTGATTAATGAAATTGAATTTTTAAATATGTAAATAATACATACATATATATATCTTTAAACCTAACTGGAATAATGAACATGGAAAATTTGTGACATTAACTTCTTTTATAATGTCATTTTTATCATGTGTCCAAATTTTTTGTCAAGTAAGACTCAAAAATTAATTGTCAAAGCAACATTTTCTAAAATAAAAAAAAAAAAAACAAAACTATGAAATATAAACTTTTAAACCGGAATCTATAGAAATTTAAATGTAAAATTTACAAATTGTTTCATATAAAATAATTAAAATTTCAAATTGTACATTTTTGATTAAAATCCTAAAGTGAGAGTATAGGTAGACTTTTAATAATTTCTTTCAAATATGTCTGCTCCACTTGACAAATCAGATAAGAAAAACAATTCAGATGACTCAATATACAGTAGTTCAACCTCTGCAATATCAGTAATTTATATAAAACTTAATAATTTTGAATCTAATGAATCGGAAATAATTATAGCTAAATCATTCTTACAATTTCAAGTTAGCGAAACAAGCGTAATTAAAGATGTAATAAATGATGATGGTGATTGTAGTGATCTGTGTCATTTAAAAAAAGCCGATTTAAAATCCCCACCTGTAAAGAAATATTGTACTGAGGAGGAGGAACTCATTCAAAAAAATTATTATGTTGACGAAAAAGTAACTGAAAAAAATAATTGTTGTGCAGAGAAATTAAGTAATAAACATAATAGTTGTGTTGAGGAATTAATTCAAAAAAACATAGAACTTTTAAATGAACAACAGAAGAATCATAAAAGGAAAAAAAAAAGAAAATCTATAGAAAAAAAACCTATAGAAAAAAAGAAAAAACGATGTTGCATTAATTTTTTTAAATGTTGCAAATGTTGTTCTCATGTTTCATCAGATCATAATAGCAAAGAAACTACATCAATAGAAAATAATAAAATGAAAGGAACACAATATGCTACAACAAAAAATTCGAAAATCAAATGAAAAATAAAAGTTAATTTATAAACAGAAACACTTATGTAAACAAACTTGTTAAAACAAAATATTGAAAATTTTTCAATAATTTTTTTTTTAATTTTCTTTTTATGTTTTAATAATATTGTATACATATAACTACGAATTTAATAGTGATAATATTGCTGATTTACTAATTTATGTCTATTAACAATAAAACTGAATAATTATAAGAGTATAATAAATTAATAAATTGTAAAAACAAAAACCAATTATTTTATTTTGTAAATTTTAAATTTTTTTAGCACATTTAAAAAAAAAATGTTCAATAATATGTTTTTGTTGTTGTTGTTTCTCAGGGGGGGGGGGGGCATAAATTAGCCCTTACACCTAGGCCCTGCGACCCGTTGTGCTTCCCTGCTCAACGATCCGCTCGCTTTCTACAGCGTCTCGTCGAGCCACTCAATTCCCTTCATGAAACGCACTATGTCTCCTATATTGAGCATTCTCACCTCGGAGAAGTTTTCCCATTGATCCTCTCCCAAGGTTCTTCGCCTTACGGTCCTCAAGTTCGGGCATTGGCACAGAACGTGAAGTACTGAGATATGCTATTAGTTCGAAAATAATATGCTTATTAGTTCGAATCCGATTGTCTGTTTACAAAATTTCTATACATCATTAAAGTTGAAGGAATAGAATTTTAATCATATAGGTTGCATAAAAAAAAAAGATTTTGTTGAAAAACTTTTTTATGTAGTTTCCACCATCCACCATGCAAACACCTATACCCTTCAAAGTTAAAACAAAATCAATATAAGAAAGAAAGAAAATTGTTGAAGTTTTAAAGCTCTGTTTTTAATTTTTTCAATATGAATCAGTATAATTGTTTACAATTTACACAGTATTTAAATTTACCGTTAAGAAAAATCAAAATTTTGGTTGTTCTGTATATCCAATACGAAACAATACGAATCAGAAACATTGAAATTTCGAGAAAATATTTTTGAAAATAAGTATAAATTACCAAAAAAAAAAAAACTTTGGGAGCTAAAAACTTTTTGATGTAAAAGTCGAAGTCACAATTCTAAAATGTAATTTGTTTGTGCGCGTTTCTAAAATGTTTTTTAAAATTTGTACTTTTAAAACCTTTTGTTTTACATATTTTGTTTTTATTTAACAAATTAGTTGTATGTATTTTAAAAAATGATTTGTAATATTTTTAAGGCTCTTGAAATTATTTCAGAAATTTCAATTTAATTAAGTGGGATTAATTTTAAATTTAACATTTTTCTCACGTTTATACCCGTAGTTACAAACCTAAAATCATTTATCTCATAAACCTAAAAGCTATATTTTTTATATTTCAATTCGTAGATCGAGCAGATTTTTAAAAAGGAAGATCAAATTGATTAATTTATTTATGAAATGAAAAATACTAGAGTAAAAGTGTTAACAGTGTTGCCAGATCGAGGAAAGAAATAAATTAAAAAATTTACTGTTGTTGGCAATATTTTTTTCTATAGTGGCAATTTTTTTGACTTAAAAATTTTCTTCTATAGGATTAATTAAATAATAAAATAAAAATTATTTTACAAGATGAAAGTAAAATAATAATTTAAATTTTAGTTTTGCAATAAATAAAAAAAATTTTTTGACATCAATTTACGATGAAGGCGTTTATCTGAACAAAATGAATGCAAATAACCTGAAAGAAAAAAAAAAACAAAAATAAGAAAACTATTCATAGTTCACACTGATCGAATTGATCTAAGTCTAAATAAAAAACGTTTTCAGATCACTTAAAACTGAACAAATTAATCTGAACAAGAAAAAAATAAACATAGTTTTAACTACGATTGGAACGTGTATCGAAATAAAAATTATGACAATAGTCATATTATTATTTTGTTTTTATTATAGTTATAATTTAAATTGAAGATAGGAGAATATGAGTTAAATTGAAAAAAATTTCAGTTACGTTTCCTATATTGTATTTAGGTGCTTTCAATATTCTCTTTTAATATACATATATGTATGTGTATACCTATGTATTTTTTTGTGCACCCTGATCAGTGACACATTATGATCGCGGCAAAAGAACAATTTATCAGAAAATTTACTTTCGAACTATTTACAGATACAGTTAGGTTCAGTTTTAATCATCATTTTTTTAACTAATCAGGGCTGAGCTTGCAATTTTAACTACTGGACGTGATAATTGTAGCATTAAATTGTGGGTCTGAAAAAGGGGTATTACTGTATCAGTAAGAACAATGAAACACATGACAATCGAATAAATAAATTACAAATCTACTTTTGCTTTAAATAACAAAAGTAAATTAAAAATTTCTTAAAAAAATTATTCATTTATTTTTATTTTGTTTTAATTGACAAAAAAACTGTCATCTTAGTTTTTCTTTTCAAAATCAATGAGGAAAGTTTAAAAGTTTTTTTGTATAATCATAATTATTATCATTCTTTCGGCCGCATTTTTTTTTTAAATAAAAAAAAAATTTTTTTTTTTAAATTTATAAAAATAAAAATTAATTTTTAAAGAAATTATGGACAAATTGCAAAAATCAGAAACAAAAAAACAAGGAACTGATGCCATTGAAGAAATGGAATCTGTTACTACTCAACAAGATTCCACAACAGAAGATTCTAGTAAAGAAGAAACAGCAGTAAATATTACAGCTGTTGAAGATACTTCGAATGTCGTTGCTGTTCCTGATGCCCAAGTTAAACGTAAAAGAAGATGTTTTGCAAGAAGAAAATCAGATTAAATAATTTCTAGAAATTTCTCCAAAATTACAATTTTTTTTTTTTTGAAAAAAAAAAAAAAAAAAAAAAAAATTGAATAAAAGATCCGAGGAACCGATGAATTAATAATTTTTGTTTGACAAAAATAAAAATTTTATTTAAATTTAAAAATTTTCAGGAAACCTTTTATAATACTCTTACAAATATAAGGATTTTTTTTATTTAAAATAAAAAAAAAAAAAAAAAATTAAAAAAAATGTTTAATACAATTTTTTAATTAAAATAAAACACAAAATTAAATTTTTTTTTGGATATTAATTAATTTTTTTTTTTTTGCAATAATTAACAGTTTTAAATTTAAAATTTTATCGCTAACATTAAAAATAAAAAGAAAGTCTTAAATTATGAAGCAATTTCAAAGTAAACCAAGTAAACCATCTATAGCGGCTGCTCCAACAAATGCTTTAAATGAAATTACCTCTGAAAATCGAAATCTATTTCAAATTTCCGAAAATACAAATGCTGCTGATAATGCTCCTCCATCTGGAACTATAACTTCTAATTTATTAGTTCCAAGTGAACATCAAAAATCTAAAATTCCTCATTCTATAATAGATAAATCTGCAGTCAAAGACTCATTAAATATAGTAATGCAAAAGAACGAATACGATAAAAGTTCTCAATCTGAGGATAAAGAATTAGCATCAACTGGAAATGAATCTGATAATAAAAAAAGTGAATCTGGTGAGAAAAAAGAACATGGTGAAAAACAAGAAACTAACGAAATTAAAGAATGTAACGAAAATAGGAATGCATTTAATAATGAAAAAAAAGAAGAAAAATCTTTAACTGTGAACGTTTCTAAAAAAAATGAAGAAAAAGTTGAAAATAAAGATTCTTGTAAAAAATGTGAAGAATCTCATTCAAAAGCACCTGAAATAAAAGAAATCTCTGGTACAACAAATATTACAAAATTAAGTGAATCATCTCAAATTAATATTGAAACACTCGGTACAAATAATAATACAGTACAATCTACTGATACTATTAATGAAACAATTAATGAAATTAGCTTAAATAATCTTCTTGCATTAGAAAATGGAAATGAAGAATTACCTGAAACAACAAATATTAATACTGATAATGATAATGATGACGGTATTGTTGTAAATGATACAGATGAAGATAATATAAATGATCTACAACGTTTAAGAGGTTCTGGTAAATCACAAATTGATACTGATCAAAATAAATCTGTATGTCCTGGATCAGATTCTAAACTTTCTGCTGAAATTTCCGCTAAAAAGACGAAATGTTTTTTGCGAAAAAAACCTAAACTTTAAAATCCAATTTTGGTTTTTTTTTTTTTTATTTATTTCTTATATTTTGGGTATTTAAAATTATTTTTTATTTAAAATAAATAATTATTTATGAAATACAAAAATTTTTATAAAAATTTAACAGTTCCATAATTTAGTGTTTGTATTCGTTTTAGTGTTTCTAATTAGTGTTAGAAGAGATTAAAATAGCTTTTATACTTATTTCGTGGAGAAAGTATAATTTCCTCTCTAGCTCTCTAGAAGATTTCTTAGTTTGATTTATTTTCGTCTTCAATTAAAAAATATGAGGAAAATAAAAAATGACGTTCAGATATATCGATTTTCTATCGAAATATTTGAACTATTTAAATGCTTAATCATTTGATAGATACTGAGTTTACTTGTGTTGTACAAATATAGTTTTGGGTTTTCCTTTAATAATAGTTATATGTCAGATCAAAAAAAAATCAGCTGTCTCCACCACAGGACCGACCCCGCCACTACACAAAAAGTACAATGCCAAAATTTATAGATTTTTTACATAATAATTTATATCAAAGCAAAATAACTTCTAATAATTTAACATTTTGTTTTATTCAATAAAAATAATTATATGCAATGAAATCGTAAAAACATTAATACATCCATTTATTATTATTATTATTGTAATGTAGATACATGATTTGTTTTTCATTCAAAAAATAATATTAAAAGTAAAAAATAATAAAAACTGTAATTAAAAACATGAGATTAATATTAAATCTGCTAACAAAAATTTTACCGTTTTAATTTTATGTCATCAACAAATGAATAATATGCATTGGCATAGATATAAGTACATATATATGTATGTATAAAAATTTTTAGAGATATAAAACAAAAAAAAATTGTTCATATAAATTCATATGGAGTGTTACGTATGAAATTTGGACTTAGAAAAAAAATTAAATAAGGTTAAAGTTAGTCGGATCAAAAAATGTTCTATGGCAAAGTTGTTCCTCTTTACTTGTGTAACAACTTTTTCTTAATAATTTTTCTCGCAAAATTTTTCTGTTACGAAATATTCGTAAAAAACTTAAAAAGTACACTAGTAAACTACCACTTGCGGTTGTCCGATTTGCTCCAAAAGCTTATCAATCCGAGATATTTACGTCAAAACCTTAAATATGAAATTTCAAAAAATTCCGCTAAGTCGTTTAAGCTGTACACGTGCCCACAGACACATCCACACACGCACCCACACACGCACCCACACACACACACACAGACGGACATCATGCTGAAAATTTTTTTACAGCCTTCTCCACACCGTAGTAGTGCATTTTTGCGAAAATCTCGGGTACAAATTTTTAGTATGAAAACAATACCTACCTTATACATTAATGTATGCGGTCGGTAAAAAATGTAAATTTATATGAAATTTGATGTCAAAATTTTTTTGGGCAAAAACTTAATAAATTTAAATTTTTTCTCAAGTAGTAGTACGCAGCTTCTCAAGTAGTACGCCAAGCAAAATATATAGTCCAAGACACAAACTAAGAAATATGATTTTTTCCAGGGTATTTTTCTATCTAGAATAAAAATGACTTTACCTAGAATGAAAACTTCCGCAGAGGGGTGATCATTGATTTAGATGACGATATTATATAACGGTACTTAATAATGCCTATTGTGAGTGTCAATTAATCACCAGTCATTTATCACAATTTGTGATAACTTTCAAAAATTTTTATTAACCTTATCGTGAGTATCAAATACATGAAAAATTTCGTATCTTTTGTGAATTTAATAAAATGTCAATTGATAATTTGCTATCGCGAATGTTCAAATATGTGACATTTATATGCTTATTTTATCAATAAAATAAATTTTAAAAAGAAAAAGTTGTAAGAAGTTTATTTGTTTATTATAAAAAATGTAATTGTAGTAAATAAAATTGTTCAATTTTAAGCTTAATTTTGTTTTTATTTAAAATAAAATTTTATTTATTAGGAGTAACATAGTCAGCAAAAGACAATTAACACATTTAGTTGAACTAATGGAGGAAAATTTGGATATTGTCCAAATATTTACCTAATTTAAATACAATAATCTCTTTGCTTACTTTAAATGCTTTTCGTTTTTAAATATCACAAACTTCTAATTTATCACAATTCACAATATTAAATTTTTATCACTTATATTACTTCACGATACGATTTTTGATAAATTTTATTAATTATCACATACATATGTCATAACTGATACTCACGATAGACCTCAATATTTTCAAGTTTCCAAATATATATGCCATTATAAACGATGTCGCCATCTAGTGGCCGAAAAATGTATTACAAAATTTTCTTAATATTTGATACTATTTTAAGTAAACCGTTATATTTTTCCCGTAAGACTATAAACTAGAACCATTTTCTACAATGAAGAGCATAATACTATCGTTAATATACATCTTGTTTCATTTTCATCGGTATTACCGTTTCTGAGATATTGCAGTTAAAAGTAGGAATTAAAAAAAAAAACATTCAAAAAACAAATCACTATTCATGTGAAATTTTCAAACACACCCTTATTATTATACCGTTAGAAAATACTCTTCATACTTTTTTCAACGGTATATAATATGTATGATATATATTAGTAAATAGCCCCACCAGAGGACACAAATTCGAAACTGAAACAATTTTAATAAAAAAAAAGCATTTTCATACTTTATTTCTCATACATTTATTTTGCTTTTTTGTTTTCTTGTTGGAATATGTATGTAAAAATGTAAGTAGGATACACTTTAGAGTTGGATACAATATAAAGTATTGTTTTGATAATTTGTTTAGAGGAAGTTTGGAGGTGGCAACCCCCACAATAAACAAATACCCCATAATGATGTTCGTAAAAAATTATTTCTCTATTTTCTAGCATTCTTTTATTCTCTTGTTTTTATTAGTGCATATAAAAATTAAAAATAAGACTTCGCTTTTTTATTTTTTAGTTTATAGTTAGTCAGTACTCAGGGTGCTTAAGCACTTTAATGTGAATGTGTATTTTTCAATTTCAGTAGAGTTAATTGAGCATGCAAATGATTAAATTTTTTAAAATGTCGCAGTTAATAGATAATATTCCAAATTTTATACAAATAATATCATTTATTATTTTCTACTGCAGAACAATAAATTCCTTCAAATATAAGTTGAAAAATTCTGTTTTTTCATACTAAATTACAAAATTTTGAATCTTATTTTTTAAATTCTCTCTCTACGAGATTGCCTATATATAACCAGCATATTCATACATGACGATCAAATAGATGTAAATTCGACATATAAATGGCAATGGTTACCAAATTTTAATGTTCATAAATGTGTAGAAGCAAAAACTAGTAGATCTGAAAATATTTCTAGAATCAAATTTTACTCGCAAATATTTTTTGAAATAGGTACGTAGTTTAATTTACGATATTAAAGATGTTAAAAATTTATAGAGCCCGTCACGTAAGTTTTCTTATCGTTGTATTTGTTATCGCCGTTTTTCCGTTTGTTTATTTAGTTCGATTGAAGTGTAACAAACTTTTTGTATGCAAATAGATAGCGGAAATGTCAAAGGTTTGCTACACTTTGAAAGAATTTAAAAGAAACGAAGTAGTTAATACAGTACGAAATCGTGACCTTACGATGATACGAAAATAAAAAATAAGTAGCCTATGAGGTTGTTTATTTTCTTTGGTATCATCATATTTGCGTATTATTGTCATATGCATTTATTTAATTTTTATGTAATTTTAATTTATTTATGTAATTTTTTACGTAAGATTAGTTGACAAAATTTATTTTATTTAATAAAAGTGACAGATATATGAACAAATAATATTTATATGTTAATGGCCAATACAAAAACTTACGTGACTAGTCCTTATGTTTTTCATTTTAATACTTTAATTTATAATAGTTAATAGAACCATTCAGTTCATGTTTGTAGTTCTAAGATTGCAGTTCTTAATCATACAGATAATTTCTGTGGTGAGATAATAGTTACGGTACAGTAAAAAATGCTACATTAAAAAACACTTTGCTGTCCTAAGCCAACAGTTTGACATTTCTTTTTGTCATTTCACTAAAATATAAAATTAAAACTGCATTCGTATAAAAATCAGTATTAAATTAAGTAGACATTTTTAGTTTTTATATTGAGTTTTTACGTTATATTCCTTTTCTGTAAGCAGGACAAACTTTTATGTTAATAGATATTTTAATATACACTGAAAACAAAAACAATAAGCCGAATTTCTGAACACCCTGAAAACCAATCCAAATTAAATAAAAATCTGGATCTATTAAAGGACTTTCATTATTATGTAATTTTTTTATTTGCTATACATATTTAAATATAAGTAACATCTTAAAAATGTAAACATATATATGTAGCTAGGTATACTCAAAACAAGTAAAGTAAGTAAACATACAAATTTTCAAGAAAAGGATTTTATGTCACGCATTTACAAGGAAATGTTACCATTGAACACTAAAAAGATAACCCAGTTACAAAAATAAATATTTATCTGAAATTAAAACCAATTTTAATTGTTGGAAATTACTTTATAAATTCAATACTATATTATATAGACGTTTGGAAAGCCTTGAATATATTAAATTAATTGAAATGCAAATGCAGATAATATGATTAAAATAATGTTCACTAAACGGTAATATATACATATATATATGCTAGAAAACGGAATTTCCCGGATTTCCCCATAAATGCATAGGGGAGCTTGTCATATGCCTGTATTTCATTTGCATAAATTTTCACTTACCTGCATTTGCGTTTGACTGCACATACATATTTCAACAATAAGTATTTTAAATAGTATGCAAAAAAGATAATTAGGAGAAATTTTAGAGTTGGATTCGAAATCAGGATATTCCCTTTTACCAAAATATTTATATATATCTATATGTGAGATTCTGAATTAGGAGAGATTTTAAAGTTGGATTGAAAAGCATTGCTATACGCTCTCTCCATAATATTTAAATATGTGTATATGTGAAAATCTGAATTAGGGAGAACTTTAGTGAATCCAAAATCAATGTTATACGATTTTTACAGAATATTTATATAATAAATTTTAAAATACAGGTAAATAAAATACAGACAAATGATAATAACCCAACTGCATATACTACATAATATTTTGGGGTAATCCAGATGAAAAAAATGAAATAAAAATTCTAAAATTAAAAGTTTTAAAATATATAAAAAAGAAAGAGAATATAAAAACCAAGATAATAAATCCAAATCGCCTATATTATATCAGCAAACTTCTTTTACTAAAAATGTTAATGCTTAGAAGTTCTAAGAAAGTTTCTTCAAGATAGGAATTTTAAAGAATGATGTGTTTTCTTGAATAAAAGGCATTCTAAAGCGAGCTGACAACTAATTTAAAGATTCCGGTATATAAAGGAGACAATAATCTACAACAACAGTTTTTTAATATGACAAGGGGTTATATTAAGCGGCAACACTAATTTTAATATTTTGTATTAACTATTGTATATATTATGTACTATGTACATATACATGCTATATTATATTCCCTTTATACTGTGTTTTTAGATCATTTAACCTGAAAATTACAACCGTGTTATGCTTTTTTTTTTTTTAAAAATATGGTTAAAATTAAAAAAAAAATAAATAAAATTTGCATAATAAAAGATTAAATGTTTAAAATGTTGTATGTGGTTTTTGCACGATTTTTTTTTTTTTTGTTACAAAACAAATAAATTTTAAAAAAAAAAGTATATTTGAAAATTTATTATAATAAAAGAGAATTATTATATTTTTATTTTGATTGAATATTTATTGAATTTATTGAATTTATTTTTTTATATAATGTTTTATATGGAAAACCGTGTTATTAGTGTTTTTTTTTTGTAGTTTTTTCAATGGTGTTAAATCCATATTTTATTTAAAAGAAAAAAAAAATTGTATTAAGTAGCAAAAAAACACTGGATGAATGAAAGCGCATAAAATTAAAAGTTTGGAGATAGAATTGATTGAATCTATAAATATAGGCACGAATAATGTATGTTATGATGCATATAATTTAATAATGCCAGTCATATATAAATTTATATGTATATATATATATATTTTTTTTTTTTTTTTGATTTTCTTAAATAAACAAAAAATAGGAGTGAAAGAAATGTAAAGAAATTGTTTGCACAAAAAAAAATAAAAAAATTGTGTAGAAAAGTTTACGCCTTCCTTCTTAAGTGAGTGATTCACAAATAAATAATTTAAAATTTGTTGATAATGTATGTATCTAATTGATTCGTTAATGATGCTTTTTTTTTATATTTTTGAATAAAGCTTTGGTTTTCTTTATTACTCTTTTTTAAAGTGTTGGACATCTACTAGATATCCCCATCTGACTTTGTTGAGAGTAGATGTCTTCGTTTCCTTCTATATATTTTTAATTAAAGTCAGCTTTTGCAAAATCGTACGTCTCTAGAAGGTATTGTAGCAATGCTGTCTTTGAATTCATTGCAGATTTCAATCTAGTTTACTTATCTTGCTATGTTGTTTGCTAGCTTTCTAAGTGTGTATACCTTATCCTATATCAATTTTTGTCTTTTCATTTTGATATCGAATTAGTTTTTATTTGGCGATAGCTTTCCAGAGTTATCCATTTTATAATTAATTTTTTTTACTTTTAAAAATATATATAGAATGTAAACTTTAACTTTATTCCTCTTAATATACGCATTGTATTGCAATTTTAAATCTATTCAGTAATTTTAAAGTATTTCTACAAGATAATTGGTATTTAGAAGAATATATTTAATTATCATCCATTGCGGCATCATCAGATCTTCTATTATTTTTTAAATATTTTTTATTATTAATTTTAACAATAAATATAATTGTAAGAATTATTTGTTCGACATAAGGGATTGGTTTTAATTCACCTATACGATTTATTTATTTTTTTTCCTAATGGAGGTGAGAATCTTTCAAAAACACCAAAAATTCCCACTTGGTAGTGTCAGATTCTTACCAACTAAAGCCACCTCTCCCAATATAATGGAATGAAATACCTGCTAACCTGTTAACGTAATATATTGGCTATAGAGTATAGAAATAGAAAAGAATAGGGCGGAAGGATGCGGAAATATTGAAGTGGGAGTGGGACTATAAAGGAACAATGAATTCGCTTGTTATGATTACTATTTGTTTCAATTATTTTAAGGTTAATTTTCCACAAGTTTATATCCGCAGTTAGAATTATTCGGATTTGTCATTTTGTTGGAGCTGTTCTACTATTTTTTTTAAGAATTTAAGTTAAGTTTTTAGCACATTTCCAAAAAAATTTTGAAAAAATGTGCTTATTAGTTTCACTCTGTCCGTCCGTCCGTCCGTCCGTCTGTTTACAAAACTTCTACACCGTTAAAGATAGAGAAAAAAAATTTTAACCATAGGTAGGTCTCATAAAAAAAATAATTTTGTGGAACAACTTTTTCATGTAGCCCCCCTCATTATGGAGCTACACCCCCTCAAACTTTGAAAAAGCCCTATTTTTAAATGCATATATTTTATGTTCTGCTTAAGATTTTTTCAATCTGAAAACGTCATTCGACAGGTATTTCTTTTATCTTTGTAAATTAATATCAAAATTATACAATATTTTTAAATTTAGTATTTAAATTTACCGTTATGTGAAAACCAAATTTTGCATGATTTTTCTACTTTCATAACTCCGGCACGCTTTTAGATAGAAGCTTGAAATTTTGAGGCAAGAAAGAACTTTTAGAATTAGTATAAGTTTCCTCAGAAAATTTTTTGGTAACGCCCCTTCTTTAAGAGTTATTACGCCTCAAAAATTGAAAATTTGCTATTTTTAGACACCTGTAACTTAGGCACCTGTAAAAATTTTTCTTCGGCAAGACATAAAAATTAAAGCTTCAATAATATATTTTTACGTGTGTTAACAGCTTTTCTTAGTTATATAGGATTCCGGACTTACGGTCCCTCAAAATCTCAAAAATGTCCTATTTTCAAGTTTTTTCTTATTACATGAAATTTTCAAATTTTTGTGTAAGTCACACTTCTAAACAGTTTGTATTGAGTTTTGGAAATGTGCGCTTTTAAAAACCGTTGGTTTACATTCTACCTTGTTTTTTATTCATTTCAATACTGTAGCCTTTAAGGAGCTAAATATTTCGGAATTTATATGTAAGAAACTAAATTTTAAATTCATTTTTTTTTTAATACTTTTTAGTATACGTTAAGTGCCAAATATTTTTTATTTTAAATTTATAACATATTTTTAATATGAATTATAAATTATCACCTATCAGCTTTACCTTTTTCATTCCTTTTCTTATCACCCCCGTCCGATTTTTTTTTCTTCTTATCTCATTTTATGTCGTCCATTTAATCTATAATAATATTTATGAACACTACTAAATTCGATATGTGATTATAATGATTTTTTCACATATAGAGAATTATGGTGGAAAACGATAATAAATAAAAATAGCAAACAAGCAAGTATCCAAATTATCGGTCTTAAATCATTGATTGGTGTTTATATACACCTAGAATCAAGAATACGAAAAAAAAAAAAAATAAAAACAGGCTTTGCATCCCAGCGGTAGTTAAAAATATTCCATAATTTTTTTGTTTCTGGTTTGAACGTTTTTTTTTTTTGTTGTTTTTGTATCTGTAGATATTTTGTATCGGTTTTTAGTTTCAACATAGCACGCATTTCATTTTACGTACACGTGCATAAATATGTATGTTTTTGTTAAGATTAGTTTTTGCTATACTTTTAGATTAACATGACTTCCATTTTCGGTAAATCCTGGTACGAAAATGGAATGAAAATAAAAATGATGATGACCATTTTTGGATAAACTAAAATATGCTCATAAAAATTATTTCCTTTAAAATTTGTTTTTTTTTAAGAGTTGGTGGATTCAAACAAATTTACTTGTAATCTATATATACCTTATTTACTTTTTAATATTGATGGTCTAGTAGCATATAAATTAATTCTAAAGTTTCTCAAAGTTTTATCCTTCTTAGCAGAAGGTTTTAAATTTAAAAGAGGGTGCAATAGAACTACCAATAAAATTAGACTAAATATTAAATGTGTAAATATTAAAATAAATTTTAATCATAAAATTAATTTTACTATACAGGGTGTCGCAGGGTGACACACATGCAGTTTTTTAATTTATAAGAAAAAATTAAAGATATTTGTGTTTTATTTTATTTTAAATTATCATTAATTTTAAAGAAAATACTAAGGGAACAAAAAAAAAAAAATATTAAAACAAAAATTTGTTATTTGTTCAAGTATAGAATCCGATTTGAATTAAAAAATAACCCTCTACATTTAAAAATCTGGATTCAGGTGATTTTCTCGTCCTTTCCGAAAGTTAAAAATATCACCAATCTATAGAGCAGCCTCTATTTGATTCATAATTTTTTTTTATATTTTCAAATAACGACTCCTCTTTTCTTTGGAACACCCAATATGTGTAGAAAAGTCGAAGACAAAACTTAAACTTTAAATGTAACAGGAGGAAATCTTCAAAACTTTCTGATGCACAGACAAAGATTTCAAGTTTTAATAATCTTTAAAATAAATCTTTAAAACCTTTCTTCTAAATAAAAGGTTTTCCTTTTGAAGAATTTATGACCGATTTTGGCATATTTTTAGATATTCTAAATGTATTTTTTCCTAATGGGAATTAAATTTCAATCTACTATTAACAAGAAAAAGTTATATTCAAAAGTAGTTCGGTTCTGGTTTGAAGGACTAACATTTCTGATGATTTCTGGATTTATCGTCGCACTTAAGCCTAATATCAGAGACAAATTTTGTATTCATCTTTAAGCATTAAAAAAAAAAATTTCTTCCTACAAAAATTCACAGAAACAAAATAAATTGCACAACGCCGTATTGTTGGTATATTCTTATAATGTAAAAAGAAGAAGACTCTATAATTCTTATAGTCATAAAAATTATAGTTGAAAAACCATTAAAAAAAAAAAATTGAGAAAGTATGCTTTAAATTATTATTTAAAAAAAAAACATGACGCATATTAAAATATTTAATAAACTATAAGATATAATCAAGTTGTACTTACACAATTTATTTTCTCTCACCTGGAAAACTATCTTTTTTCCTTCGGGATTTTTTTTTTCTTTTTTTTAATGCAAATACATGGTATTATTAAAACAAGTATATGTTATGAAAGATTTCTTTTATTCAAATCACAACCTTTATAAAAAGGCTAAATAAAAAAAAAAATAAATACTTTTTTTTAAAAAAATATCCGTTTAAAAGAAGACACCAAACATGGTTCTAAATGAATTTAGTATATTTTGTTTATTTTATTTTATATTAAATTTCTACATCACTTCTGTTGCATTACAATCGAATTAAATTTCGTGATTGTGTAAAAAAAAAAAAATGAGAAAATTATAAAATTAAGGTAAATGACATGAACCTTACAAATGTTTTTTTATATTTTTTATTTTTTAATTGAAAGAAAAACCAACCAACGAAAAGGTAAAAAAAAAAAACAATGTAATTATATTTTCCTAAATAAAGAAGAAATATGGCCAAAGAATGGTAAATAGAAGCTTATCAGATTCAAAAAGTCGAAATGGTCTTAAAAAGTGTTTTTATAAAGGTCAAACATAGTTTTGCTAATTAAATTCGGATCTTCAAAAAAAAAAAAAAAAATTGTTTTACTTAAAACCCTTGACCAAAACGGCACCTCGCAAGTGGTATTTATGCTCCCTATATGAGATATAGTTTAAAACTCTATAGAGCTGTGATGTAAAAAATTATGTAAAAGTCTTTAAACTACACCCATATTCATATTTAAATAATAATTTATGTCCCCATTTAATAAGCAATTGCATTTATGGTCTTACTGATTTCTTACTGAAATCTAGACCATTACCATATCCAAAGTGTATTAGTATATAAATTAAATAATATTTAAATCTTAAAACTATACCAGAGCTCAGTTAGAAGATCTAATAATTGTATTTCTCTATATACCTTCAGTATTTTACAATGCAATAAAAGTAATTAACCTTAACTAGAATTTATTTCCCTAAAATTTACAAACCTATAAAGGAGCTATTAATATTTATTCCCCTAAAATTTACGCTATTAACACAATGCACAATTATTCATGGACTAGTTCACTTGTACATATTAAACATAAATGTATTTTGTCTTAGAAAGTTTTTAATACAAGATACTTAATAAGCTTTAACTTAAATGAAAGCTTATTAAGTTTCTTGTATTAAAAACTTCTCAGATACTGTTTAGTAATTTCTATATGAAGATTTTTTAGTTACCACTTCAAAGATTGTAAATTCTTTTTGTACAATCTACATTCTTCGGTCAAAATGATTTAGAGTAAAACAAAAATTATTGGCTTAGTTGTTTGAATTACTCATCCCTTTTTTTTTTTTGGCTGTAAATTTAATGATGAAAGAAAGGCGGACATAAAGTTCCAATAGTTACAAAAAAAAAAAAAACTAAAATAAAAATAATAATAGCAAAAAAAAAAAAAACAATTTGGTCAATCATGCAATCATTTACAAAATGAATACATTCATCATGCACATGCTTGATAATTTAAACGAATTTTAAGGTTTGTTCTTTTGTTTTTTTTTCTTGTGCCATTCTTTTTTCTTTTTTTTTTTAAGTTAAATAATATAAGCCTTCTCTTTTTATGTTATATACCTTTCTTATAAATTTCTGGTTAGAAATACTAGACAAATGGTGATCATTTAATAGATCAATTTTAAACCGTTAAACAAAAATCAAACAATCTTCTAAGGTATTTTGTTTTATTTGTTTTTGTTTTTGGCTTTTATAAATTAACGACTAGTCGAAATTGGCATCAAATGGAAAAAAATGCAGCAAAAAAAACAAAACAAAAAAAAAAAAATGACAGGAGATGGACTATCATCACAAAAGTGTAATCGTTATTTTTATTATTATATAACAGAATTAAAATTGTTTATAGGTGTATACAGATAATTGTTACCAACTGGCATGAAATTTGAGCAATATTTTTTTTGATCCTTTAGTTTAGTAGAATCAGTAATATTGTTGTAAAAATTTATATTGAATTTCTTTAAATTATATATTATTTAAACATAAGGTAATGAAAAAAAGAAGGGTTGTTTAATTGCATATTGACGATATACATATTATATGTTTTTAAAAATGTATGTATTTTGAGCTGTCAAACGATGATTTGAAGTAAAAAATTTAATATTCACTATTTTTTTATTTTTAAAATTTGAAAAATTTTTAAATTTTATTAAATATTAAAATATGAGTTTTTTTCTTTTTTTGTCCTAGAGATTGTTAGAAATTTCACTCAAAATTTGTTTAATATTTACTTCAAGTAATCTGATAATTTTTTTTAGCTATAACGGCAGTATTTTGAAAAACGTTTTGTTTAATTGATGACAAAAATCTAATATTTAATTTTAATTTTAAATTTGATTCAGTTTATTTTAGTCATTGTATATCAGTTATAGTTCAATATGATAATATTTTTGATTTCTAATGTTTTTATTTGAAGCTGAAATACTTTTACGAGTTTTGAATTGAGATATTTTAGATACTACTTTAAGTTTTTTTTTTTGACTCTGAAACTAATGTCATTTTTTCATTAGAGCCCTCGTTAATTTTATACTCTTTTGTTTTTTTAATTTTAATTGTTAAGTTACTCCTAACTATAAATAGTCATTAGATATCATATGAATTTTTAATCATTTTTCGATAGTAATAACAAATCATTTGAAAAATTTCAAATTATTATAATGATTATATCAATATGACTTCAATATGATTATATTAATGACTTGACGAATGTTTTTTAAATGACAACGATTGATTGTTATGACTATAAAAATTAGTTATATAAAATGTCATGTAAAACGAACAAAATCATATGATATTATATGAAAGCAGTCATTATTATAGTTCGAGGTATTTTCTTATAAGGCAAGTGATTTAATTTTGCTTGACAAAACATGTTTTCGTTAAAAATTCAATAAATCTATTTGTAAAATTTTTCAATATGACAGTTATTTAGAACTCTAACAGTGTATTTAATATTTACGCTACGCTAAATAATTATTAGAAAAAATTAAAATAACTGGGGCGTCGGTGGCCTAGTGGGTAAGAGCGTATAAAATACGTTGTAAACACCGAGGGAGTGTACGTTCGAATCCCACACACGTCTTAAAAGTAATTCCCCCTTACGACATGTACTACTAGCGGATATTTTTCTTTCTAACACGATCTTATATGTGAACTAAAGGTGAGAAGAGAAAGTTAAATAACAAAATTTGATAAACTTATTTGTGGAAAAACTTTTTAATGAAACTCAAAACAACCGGTCTTAAAATTACTTAAATTTTAAAAAATAAAAAATTCCTTAAAGTTTTTATATTAAACAGTTCATAAAACTTTCAGTTCAGATATTTGATGGGTACATTATGGATTATTTTAAAGAATAGTCAAAGAAGATTTTTTAGAGCGCCAGGCTTACAATGTAAATACACAATGAGCGGAAACTTTATATTCTTTATATTAATAAAATAAAATCCTCCTTTATATTTAACTTTATATGATCATTTTCTAATTCAATTTATACTTCAAATGGTCCAAATCACATAATTATCCTCATTTGTTATACCTACCTACTTATATGTTATACTATGCCTAACTATTTAATGAATTTTATTATACTACAATCTGTAGTTATGTTTATTTATTACTATTTTGAATAAGAATACATATAATTTTTATCAAAATATTACTAATATAATATGGAATTTAAAATTTATTCAATAATTGAAATTATATTATATTACATTTTAGATGGGATGTAATAACATCAAGCGAAATAAAGTAGAATTGATTTTTTTTCCATAAAACACTGCAAGTAAAGTCGAATTTTACCTAATTACATATAAAAACTGCTAAAAAATGAATTAAATGAAGTAAAGTCGAATCGATTTTATTATTATACAGAGTGTTGCACTATCAATGAGCAAGCTGGAACTGGGTTAATAGGAATGTTGAAGCAACTAACAAATTGTTCTGTCAGGGGGTCAATTTTAACCGTATAAGTTTATAAAAAGAAATTTTTTCTGTGAGTAACATATAAATCTGATTTAAGTTATTTTCAATTTGATTTAAGTTATTTTTAATATTAAGATAAATAGCTTTTATATAAATACCGAAAAAAATTTATTATTATCTTGTAAAATTATAATTATTTTTAATTGAAAAATTTGATAATTCTTATGCTTTTCTTCGAAAAACTGATTTTTTCATTAAAACGAGGAAGAATACAGTTGCCTTTGTCAACTCTTAGATACCCGTACGAACCGTTAGTATGTTCACAGCCTGTCACTCTGCTTACAATATTATTTTTTCAATATTTTAGTATTTTAAAATAATTTGAGTGAATTTTATAATTTCTAGAACTATGGGTTGTACATATATTCAAACTATATGTTTATACATTCTTCAAAAGCAGATTTTAACCTTCCACATAACGATTATCAATCCAAAACTTTTTCAAATATTCTATAGTACCATTTAATACTAAGCGGTAAATGTATATTAAATTTACTTAGTACAAAATAATAAATATAATTTTAAATGTTATATTATATTATATTTAAATATTCCATTGACAGAATAATTTCTTATAAGTACAATAAAATACATATATGTATGTAAATACGGCGCTATATAATATACATCTATACTCTTACCATTCATTCACTAGTGACATATACGATATGTAAATAAACATGATATTATATAAGTATGTATGTATAACAATATCATATAAATAAAAATTCTTCAAGCAACCGTTATGTTGTTTATTTATTTACATTTTTTTGTACCAAGCATTATATCCTCAACAATTTCAAATTATCGAGTAAAACAAAATGCAAAAAAATCGTTAAAGAAATTTGTTAGAAAATTTGAAAAAATCAAGTAACACTTTCGTCAATTATAAAGTAATCCTATATTATTAAAAAAAGTTGTTAACAGAAATAAAAGTATAATGTTGAAGCTTTAATTTTTGTGTATTACTTCAAAAAAATTTCAACAGGTGTTCAAGTTACAGGTGTTTAAAAATAGGAAATTTTCAGTTTTTGACCCCTTACAGCTCCTAAACGGGAAGTGATACAAAAAAAATTTCTGAAATGACTCATACTTATTTTCAAAGATCTAACTTCTGTCAAAATTTCAAGTTTCCAACTTAAACCGTTTAGAAGATAGAAGGGTTAAAGAATTTTGCAAAATTTGAGTTTCGCATAACGGTAAATTAAGACACCGTATGCCACAAATATATATTAATTGTATACACACTTTTAAAGCTAATAAAAGTAGTAATCGTTTGGCGTTTTCATACCTTATATATACCTTATACAACTTGTGCTATAACAATTTAAATATAGAGCTTTTTTGAACCTTTGGGGAGCTGTAGCTCCGTAACGGGTGGGGCTACAAAAAAAAGTTATTAAAAATAAAATTAATATTTTTGAGAGATCTATCAGTAGTTAAAATTTCATAGCTCTATTTCAAAAAAAGTGTGGGGATCTAAAAGTTAGGTGTTCGAGAGCTACCCTAAGGTTTGGTCCAAACTCAACCAAAAAAAATAAGGAACCTACAAATTACTCCCAGAATATTTTGTGTAAATTTCAAGATTTTAGCTTTCTTAGTTTTTGAGTTAGCGTGCTGACGGACGGACGGACGGACGAACATGGCTCAAAAGTCTTAGAATTTTTTTCTGATCCGATCCATACCTTTGAAGGTATATCTAGCTCGCTTATTTCGAGGTGTTACAAACGGAGGAGTAATTTTATTATACCCGATCCTATCGTACGGGTATAAAAAGCCGTTATTATTTGTAATATACAAATTTTATTTAAATTTCGTTTTTCATTTCCATTTTTCAAGTTATCAGCTTTAATTTTAATTAATACAGTTTCTATCATATGTTTTACCGTCTTTTACCGTTTTAGAGATACATAATTTAATATAAACACGCTGTAGTGTATTACGTTTATCGACTTTAATGATATCTAATTTGCAAATTTTATTTTAGTGGTAAATGGAAGCAAAGTTGATTTGATTTTATAATTTTTTCCTCACAGTGTTTTCACATTTTTCCAAAAATTTGTTTATTAATTTTTCGCTTCTGTTCATCTGTCCGTCTATTTAAAAAACTTTTGCATCGTTAAAGATAGAGCAATTAAATTTGAATTTTTAACCACGGATAGGTTCCATGGAAAAATTAAAAGGAACATCTTTTGAAAAACAATTTTTTTATTTAGCATCACATATTACAGAGCTACAGCACCTCAAAGTTGGGAGAAAACCTATTTTCAAATGTTTTAATTTTTGCACTTCTTCAATCTAAAAACGTTAAATTACAGCAACTTGTTTAAGCTTTCTAAATCAATATTAAACGCATATAATTTTTAGCACATTTCCAAAAAGTTTTGAAAAAATGTGCCTATTAGTTTCACTCTATCCGTATGTTGTCTGTTTACAAAACTTCTACGCCATTAAAGATAGAGAAAAAACACTTTAACCATGGGTAGGTCTCATAAAAGAATTAATGTTGTAGAACAACTTTTTCATGTAGCCCATCCATTACGGAGCTACAGCCCCTCAAAATTTGAAAATTTTTTTACCTTTGTCAATAGCAAAATTATACAATTTTTTTAAATTTAGTATTTAAATTTACCGTTATGTTAAAACCAAATTTTATATGATTTTTCTACCTTCATAACTCCAACACGCTTTTAGATAGGGACTTGCAATTTTGAGATAAGAAAAAACATTTAGAATTAGTATAAGTTTTCTCAGAAATTTTTTTTGGACCACCCCCTGTTTATGAGCTATTATGAGCTATTATAATTAAAATTTGTTATTTTTAAACTCCTGTAACTTAGGCGTGTACAGAATCATTTTTGAATGTGTAATCTGTGTACAGATCATTTTACTTCAGCAAGACATAAAAACTAAAGCTCCAGTATTATATTTGTATGTGTGTTAACGGCTTTTCTTAATTATATAGGGTGCCGGACTTACAGCCACTCAAATTTCAAAAAAGTCCTATTTTCACATATTTTCTTATTATATGAAATTTTCAAATTTTTGTGCAAATCACAATTCTAAATAGTTTGTATTATCTTTTGGAAGTGTTGGCTTTTAAAAATCATTGGTTTACATTATTTTACCTTGTTTGCAATTTGGTATTTAAATTTACTGTTATTTAAAATCACAATTTTGGAAAATGTTGACTCCGCCGTATCTTCAGAATGCTTTAAGTTAGAACCTTGAAATTACAATAAAAAATAAATTACAAAGAGGAACGAGATCTTTAAGAATTAGCAAAAGTTACCTCAGAAAAATCTACTCGATCAATATTTTTAGAAATTTTTAACTTGGATACCAGTTCAAAGTTATCGTAACTAAGACATAGAAATTAAACTTCTAATGTTATATTTTTTAGATAGACTTTCTATTCTTTTTGAAAATGTGCACCATTAAAAAGCTTTGATTTTACATACTGCCTTATTCCTTTATTGCTCATTTTAAAATAAAATTGAATTTTAGTTTGGACTTGATTTCCTTTTTTGTTATTAAATGATAATACAATTTTATTTCGTTTGACCATTATTACACATCACCTATTTTTTATATTTCACTAATTTTTAATAAATACATTAATAAATTATTGTTATTATTCTGAAAATATTAATTTATTATCAATATTTTATAAACACATATACACAGTTAACATGTTCATAATTTAAATTGATTATCTATAATATACTAAACTAAAAAAAAGAAACCCCCCATTCCAATAATGCTTATTTATTTTAATAATGGTAAAACTGGTATTCAAATTCAATGTTTATACCATATAGCGTTAACAGAATATTCCCACCATTTTGAACTCAGTAGGAATTACATTTGTAAATAATTTAATTGAATATATGTAATTATTTTTAATTTTAATTTTATTTATAATTTAATTAAAATTAATTTAAATAAAAAAAAAAGAAAAATTTTAATTAATTTTAATTACATAAAATCGTAATAAATTTATAATAAATAATAATTGTTTTATATTTTCTAAATAAATTATTCAAATCAATTTTAAGAGAACGCTACGAATGTCTTGTACAAAATTTCGTTTATTAAAATCTCCGTAAATTTCTTTTTTTTGTTAGAAAATACAGAAAAAATAAAAAATTGTTTTTGATGATTTTTAATTTTTATGGAATAATAAATACGAGAAATTTTAGAGTTGGGTTCAAAATCGGGATTTTACGATTTTTTCAGAATATTTTTGTATATAATATGTAAAATGGAAAATTTTGAATTTGAAGGGATTTTAGAATTGAATTCAAAATAATGGTTTCAATAATTAGTTTAGCGGGGGTTTAAAAATTTTTATTTCAACATATGAATAAAAAAATACAGGGTTTTCCAATTGGAGTGATATGATTTCTTTTTAAAAAAAAAAAAACACACTAATTGTTAAGGAAATTCAAATGTTTTTTATTTAATGTGAAGTACAATCGATACAATTAAGTTCTGAATAAAGCGTCATTCAAATGGCCTCCACGATTTCTTTTGTAGGAACGAATTCGATGAACACAATTTTCGAGCACTTTTTCCACTAAATCAAGTCGTATGTCATGAATAGCACGTTCAATATTGACTTCTAAAGCTTGAAGCGAGTCTGGTTTATTGCTAAAGACCAATGACTTCAAATAACCCTACAATAAATAGTCTAATGGTGTTAAATCACAACTTCTTGGAAGCCATTTAATGTGACAATTTCCTGAAATAATCGAATTTCCAAACTTTTCTCGCAATAATTCGGTTGTTGCACGTGCTGTGTGGTAAATAGCCCCGTCTTGTTGGAACCAGATGTTGTCAAGATCAACTTCTTCCAATTTCGGCCATAAAAAGTGTTGGTTATCATCGATCTATACCGCTCTGCATTGACAGTAACGGTGTTACCAGCTTCCTTTCGAAAGAAGTACGGACCGATGATTCCACCAGACCAAAAATCACACCAAACTGTCAATTTAGGTGAATGTAATGGTTGTTCATGAACAATTTGTGGATTTTCTTCGCACCAGAATCGACAGTTTTGTTTATTTACCGCACCGCTCAGATGAAAGTTAGCCTCATCGGAGAAGATGATTTTCTTAAAAAAATTGTTGTTCCAAGACAAAATTAGCAAATTCATAAACGTCGTGAAATTCATAAACGTCAGTAATATTTACAATTTCATCGGTGGTCCATGATAAAATTATAAACATTACTGAATACAACGAAAAAAAAATTACAGATCATGACATACTACAAATGGCCGAAACGTCACTTAGAAATCATATCACTCAAATTGGAAAACCCTATATAATTTGGAGGGAGTTTAGAGTTGGTTACAAAGTCAGACATTCAATAATTTGTTTAGCGAGAGTTTCGAACGGTAGTCCCCATTGTTTTAAAGTCTTTGATGTAGGAATTAGCATGAAAAAAAAATAATTAGTAGATATTTTAAAGTTTAAATATCCGACCTCTGATATTCATAATTTTCCTTTTGAAAAATGTTCTCAAAATATATTAGAAAAAGATAAAAAAAGAACGAGATTTTAAGAAATGAAATTTTATGAAACGAGCATTCGCACCTATCGCTGTTTAAAATTAAATTAAAAAAATTTTAATATAAGATCAAATATATACCTAAAGATTTTTTTGTAATAATTATTTTATACTATACCTATACATTTAAATACGAATCACTATTCGTTTATACTCTTAAGGAATTGAAGGAAAAAATTTAAAAACAAAATTATTATTGATTATTTTTAAACTCATAGCTTCAATGATTTCTGGATTTTTTTTTTTTCATTTAACGCACAAAGTTATTCGGAGTAAAAAATAAGTAATGTCAAAAAGATAATGTTGTAACTTGATTCACTATCAAATTGTAGACACAATTTAACAAACATAAATGTTCTGCTATTCTGTATGATTAGAAAATTTTGAAATCATGATTAAAATTCGGCAGATTAAAGCTCTGATTTTTTTTGTGAAAAAAGATGGAAAAATAAAAAAAAAAGTTGAGGACTTAAACCAAACTAAAATTTTTAAAACGACTGTTAATTTAAATATTTGCAAAAGAGAAAACGTTATATTTTTAAGATTATTTCTTTTAAAGATAACATTTTAGAAAATATATAAAAATTAATACCATTACCATTTGGTTTTTTCATTCTTTTTAATAATCAAAGATTCAGAATTATTTATTAGAACAGTTTTGTGGAAAGTTGTAGTTGACTTAAAAGTTGAGAAAGAAAATAAAATCAAAAAGAGATTTAAACTAAAAATTATAAAATCTTGGTAAGGGAATGTGATATTATCAAACAACAAGTAATTCGAAATGAGTATTTTTTTGTTTATCTCACCACATAAAAATCACTTTCAGCGCCCCATTTATTAAAAATGTGCGAAATATAAATTTTAAAAGAATTTGTACTGAATTGTCTTTGCTAAAAATGTTATATTTTTCCAAAATAGATGTCGCCTAAAAAAAAAAAAACGTGGAAATTAGTTGTTATAAATGAGTGAGTGTTATAATTCAGTGATTGAGTGCACATTGCTTATTAATCAAAGGAACATTGGTAAAAGTTCAGAACATATCGCTAGCATTTTTAATTGGAAAGAAGTTCATTGAAAATTTAATTTTTTGTAACACAGCTTCCTTACCGTTATAATATATATAATATATATAAACAAAATATATAATATTACTATATATGTATATAAATTAATAAGAGTATTCAATATCTATAATAATGATCGATGATTTAGTAATAAATAAACTGATGGTTTAATAATTTTACATAATCGTAAGTGACTTGTAAACTGGTTAATGAGTGATTTGTAAAATTACAGGATTACAGATTTTGATAGATGAAAATGTACCCCGTGATTAAATAATGTACATAATTACAGTTCTTCCGGTGCTGATTGAGCTATTCAAAAATATTGAACGAAAGTACAGAGGAATATACAACAAAGCTAAAATTAAGTTGCGAGAGTTGTGGGAAAAAATACAAACATTGTAAAAATTTTGTGCATAAGTGCATAAAATAATTTTTATTATTTTTTCTAACTTTGAGAAAAAAAACAACTATGTGCCGCATAATTTTGACACATGAGCATCTATTAAAAAAATTCACATTAAATAAAACTATGCAATATTTATAATTATTTTCAAAGTAGTCTTAACCTTGCTTCCATTTAATTTTAACTATTTAATATTATTTATTATTAATTTATTTGAAAAAACAAAAATAATAATAATATTTTTATTATTTTGACTCTTAATTTTTATTATACTTTATACTGTTTAATGTTATATATAAAGCACTGTGTTATAGTTTCTCAACATTCATGTTGTTTAATTGCCCACGCATAATAATTTTAAAGTTGTACGATTTTTTAAAATTCAATAAATTTTATTTATTATACCCGTACGATAGGATCGGGTATAATAAAATTACTCCTCCGTTTGTAACACCTCGAAATAAGCGAGCTAGATATACCTTCAAAGGTATGGATCGGATCAGAAAAAAATTCTAAGACTTTTGAGCCATGTCCGTCCGTCCGTCCGTCAGCACACTAACTCAAAAACTAAGAAAGCTAGAATCTTGAAATTTACACAAAATATTCTGGGAGTAATTTGTAGGTTCCCTATTTTTTTGGTTGAGTTTGGACCAAAACTTAGGGTAGCTCTCGAACACCTAACTTTTAGATTTCGACATTTTTTTTTAAATAGAGCTATGAAATTTTAACTGCTTCATCTCATCTCATCAGATCATCTCATCAGATCTCATAAAAATATTAATTTTATTTTTAATAACTTTTTTTTGTAGCCCCACTCGTTACGGAGCTACAGCTCCCCAAAGGTTCAAAAAAGTTCTATATTTAAATTGTTATAGCACAAGTTGTATAAGGTATATCTTCATTTTGAAAACGCTAAACGATTACTACTTTCATTAGCTTTAAAAGTATATATACAATAAATATATATTTGTGGCATAAGGTGTCAATTTACCGTTATGCGAAACTCAAATTTTGCAATCCTTTAACCCTTCTATCTTCTAAACGGTTAAAGTTGGAAACTTAAAATTTTGACAGAAGTTAGATCTTTGAAAATAAGTATGAGTCATTTCAGAAATTTTTTTTTGTATCACTCCCCATTTAGGAGCTGTAAGGGGTCAAAAACTGAAAATTTCCTATTTTTAAACACCTGTAACTTGAACACCTGTTAAAATTTTTTTGAAGTAATACACAAAAATTAAAGCTTCAACATTATACTCTTATTTTTGTTAACAACTTTTTTTAATAATATAGGGTTACTTTGTATTGACGAAAGTGTTACTTGATTTTTTCAAATTTTCTAACAAATTTCTTTAACGAATTTTTTCCATTTTGTTTTACTCGATAATTTGAAATTGTTGAGGATATAATGCTTGGTACAAAAAAATGTAAATAAATAAACAACATAACGGTGCTTGAAGAATTTTTATTTATATGATATTAATATATATACATACTTATATAATATCATGTTTATTTACATATCGTATATGTCACTAGTGAATGAATGATAAGAGTATAGATGTATATTATATAGCACCGTATTTACATACATATATGTATTTTATTGTACTTATAAGAAATTATTCTGTCAATGGAATATTTAAATATAATATAATATAATATTTAAAATTATATTTACTATTTTGTACTAAGTAAATTTAATATACATTTACCACTTAGTATTAAATGGTACTATAGAATATTTGAAAAAGTTTTGGATTGATAATCGTTATGTTAAAATCTGCTTCTGAAGAATGTATAAACATATAGTTTGAATATATGTACAACCCATAATTCTAGAAATTATAAAATTCACCCAAATTATTTTAAAATACTAAAATAATTAAAAAAATAATATTGTAAGCTGACAGGCTGTGAACATACTAATGGTTCGTACGGGTATCTAAGAGTTGACAAAGGCAACTGTGTTCTTCCTCGTTTTCTTATAATATTAATTCAGTAAAATAAACAAAAAAAAAAACAAAAAATAAAAATTAGAAAATTAAATTAGAAATGAAAAAAACAAGAGTTATTAAAACAACAAGATTAAATTGAATTAAAAATTGATATTGTATTTATACAAAAAGAAGTACCATTTACTTGTTAAGCATATTAATGATGTGCTACTTTGATAATTTCATAAAAATCATATGGAAGCAATCAGTTGAAAGTTGAAATTATGAATATATATATGTATAAAATATATACAATATACACATATATAAAAAATTATAAGATTTAAAGATATGTGTTTAAATTATGTATATGTACATATCTGATATATAAATATGTCAATATTGATCTAAACTAAGCATATTATATGAGCTTCCATTGAATAAACAAATAGATTTTATTTGAAAATTAAAATATTTTTAGTTGTCCACTGTAACCCATTATTATTTTAGTTGGTATGTAGTTGATATATTTATAAAATTGTTAAAATAACAAAGTTTTAAAGGAAGCTCATTTTAAAGTAAATTGAAACGTTTTCCGAGTATTGACAAAAATAATATTTCTAAGTGTAAATGTTCCAAATTAGATCTACATATACGATTCTATAACTTGCAATCGGTATTTAAGAGTCAAATGACTTTAAATAAGCATATATTACTATACATATTTTATCTATTATAATATTATTATAATAAATAATTATTTTTTTTTTCAAACTTGATTATTTTTCCTCTATTCACTTTTGGGTCTTATCAATATTTGGACTCTGCTACCTGTCACTTAACCGTCCATAGTAATAAAAAGATTTTTTGGGCTAACTAAAAATTATTTTAAATGTGAAATAAAAGTATAGTAGGAATTACAAATTCATTTTAAATCTTTCTTTTTTTCTGTTTCTTCTTTACTGTTCTATTTTCGGTCGTGCGGGTTCTAGATGTGTTCGGGAACGGATTATTTGATACTTGGGATGTATAGGTTTAACTAAGTGGGCAAGAGCAAATAGCAGAAGTAAAGGCGCTTTGCGGAGGTAAATTAAAAGTTAATCTTGAATTTTTTTAAAATGCAAAACAGAATATTTCTGAAGAAAGCGTGTTCTACATTTTAGCTGTTCTCGTAAGAACTGAGTTTTCATAACTATTATTAAACTACTAAAATCTCCGCATATTTTGTTTTTTATACATTTCCGCACAGATTTTTTTTTTTTGCGCGCTAGCCAAACTCTAGAAAAATTTCCTTTATACATTGGTGGTGCAGAGTTGGCTAAGTGGAACAGAAAGAGGGGGAGGAAAATGAAATAGAATAACAAGAGGTAGTTGGAAGGTAAATTGGAGACGAACCTAAATAGGTTTTTTTTCGAAAAGTTGCAAATTGTAGGATCGAGCCTTATCGACAGAGGGGAACATATTAGATGAAAGTAACTTCCACATTTTAGCAGTTCTCAGAACAAATGAGTTTGATGCTCCAGTGGTGTTACCTTCGAATTGTTTGAGACGAGGTATCATTAATTTTGGTTCAGTGGTATAAGAGTTATTACCTATAAGATATCGATAAGTTATCTATTCAGATATCTTTAAGTTATCTATTAGATATCTAAAGAAAGAAATTGCTTCAATATTTTGACGAATACTATTACGAAAATGTGTATCTCTCTGACTAAAATTGCATATAAGGGTAATTTTGGTACTTTTTGAGGTAACTTAAAAAAGTTACACCACCGAGACCCCTTACACCCCTTTAAACTATATTTAATTGAAACCTTGGTAAATAGTTTAATCTGTTATTATATTTACGTATTTTGTTTTGCTGTAAGACAGTCAAAACTAATAATCACTTAAGTAAATTTAAATTATTAAAAAATATACCAAAAATATTGGGAAAACTTTAAGTTAAACTTTAAGTAAATTGTAAAATAAAACGTTACAACGAAAATGATTCAAAAAATTAAATCATAATAAATATGTAATATTTATGAGTTATTTGAAATTTTACATGTTTTCAAATTAATTTCAATTATTGGTAGTGTATTTTTATTCAAATATCAATTTTATTTTTATATAATCTTAAAATTAAAAATTACAAATAATATTTAAGTTGCAACCATTGCAAAGTAAGAAAAAGAAAAAAATGTAATTGAAGAAAAGACAGTTGATGATCTAACTTTATTGATTTTGGATTTTGTAGCTGCTTATAGTTTTCTTTTTATCTTGAGAAAAATTTTTTATTATTGAGAATTTGAGTCCAATTGTATTAATGATTTTTAAGATTGATTCTCCTAAACTTTTTGATTTTGATTTCTTTGCACTTTTTAATAATTATATCCTTTATTCAGTTCTAAAACGATGTTCTTTGAGTCTGATAAAAGTTATGTCAGATTTAAATGTCAATCAAAATTAAAACTTAAATTCTTTATTAAAATATTAAATTAGCATTAAGAATTCATGAAGAATTCATTTTCTCTGATGATATTGTAATTGGACCTATTTATTGAATTGTAATATAAAAAAATTGTCTTAAGAAGCGGTACAAAATCTTGTTTTTCTTTTTAAATGTTACTTTTTCTAAAAATCTTGCTAAATCTCTTTTTTATGGATAACGTCCCGCAAAATTATTGAGTTTATGTCTAATGATTTCAAATGAGTCGGTTATGTCTAATGAGAGCGGTGCATTTTTGCAGTGCTCCATTGTTTTCCAGAATATGTACATGTATGTATATGTATATTGCAGGATTCGGTATTAAAAGGGGTTTTTGTAGTTGGTTACAAACTCATTTTACGTATTTTTTGCAATTTATATATGTATGTGTTTGCAAGATTATGGAAGAGGTTTTAGAAGAGTTTTTTATAGTTGATTGCAAAATTAATGTAATATTCTTCCAGAATATATATATGACATACATATTCAATATTCGAGATTAGAGGGGGTTTTATAGACAATCTAAATTAGGCAATCTAAATTCAATTTTTATATTTTATTTCATTTTTTAATATATTTGGAGCGCTTCAGGATTAACTTTTGAGATTTCATTACATTTTAAAAAACAAAAATTTTGAGAAACAAGATTTGAAAAAACAAGATTTTGTACATAACCTATTTTTTGCTTATCTGATTCTTTCAATAATTTTATTCCAGATTATAATACAAATATCATTCCTTATATCTAGAGGATATTTATCCAGAAAAAGTTATTTTTCTCTTTTTAATGAAATACAAATTTTTTCACAATTTTAAAATTAGGACAACGCATTTTATGAAATTTTTCTATCGTTATTTAACGGAAATCGACTGATTTTTCCATTATTTATTAAATTAATTTTGTACGCGTGTCATTTATTTTAATAATTATATGACATTTTTCCAAAATAGATCATAATATACAATTCATATTAATATATATAAAAAAATAAAACTAAATTTGTTTAGCAGATGGTATTTTTTTTTTTTAATTAAAAAATTAAATAAGCCAAATAAGGACTTTAGTCCTATACAGAAAATGTGCCAACAGAAATTATGATTAATTTTCAAATCTTCATCGTTTCGGAATATAAACTAACATTTTACAAAAAATATATACAGTATAACTCCAAAATTTAGTATGATAGCGAACACAAACTGTATAATAGCTATAATTGAGCAATTAACAACTTAGTGAAGATAATAATTCAAAAAAGTTCACGAAGCCCTAACTCTTTTTTTGTTAGATTTTTTGATTGAAAAAACAATTTTGTAGATATCCTAATTTATAGAATGCAGTTGGATTATCTTAATGAAATTTTCGGTTGAATGAGCTTAGGTTTATGAATGAAAAAAGAGAAGATTTTGAATTTTTAAGAAACTCACTGTGAACAAATATTTAATTTTTCGCTCAAGATTCAACAAAGATGATAATTGTCGTGACTAATGAAAAAAGATGATAATTGATAAGATATAGAGATAAGAGATAAAAATTAATAATCATATGACGTACATATATGAGCTTTTTGAGTTGCATATATCTATAGTTTACTGTTTTGTAAAATTTTATTTGTATTTATTTTGATTTTTTAACTTCCGTTTTTGCCATTTTCGAAATTAAATATGAAATTATTTATTCCTAGTTAATACAGGAACGGAAATTTTCCACAAAAGAAAAACAAAAAAAAATTCATACAGGATCCTCACAACAGTCCTAATACAGGACTTCAAATATAATTAAGATTTTTTTTGTATTTTCATTTTATACCATTACCATATGTAAATTTGGGTACTTTTACGATTTACATAAAAAAAATTTTCTCGTGTTGAGGCCCTATTTTATAGGTGCGCATATCAAAATAAAAATTTTTTAAATTAATTTTTCATGTAACAGATCAAATTCCATATCCGATGGCTGGCTGACTCAAAAGATTAATGTTAATTTTTAGAATTTTTAACGAGAAAATTTCATTTAAAACAAAAAAGAAAAATTGTTTTTAAGGACATTTTTTTAACTTAATAAAAATACAAAATATACATCTGGTATTTTTTTAATGATTTGATTTAAAAAACAGAAAAAGAAAAACAAATATGGAAAAATTAAATTTTGGTTGAGTTGTTCTGGCACGTGGATAAATAAGTTTTGTTTTGTTTTCAATCTTAACCAAAAAAAAAAAATTTAAACAAAATGGAGGCGTTGTTTTTTATTTTAGGAATCGCGTTTGTATCTTTTGACGTAATATGAGGAGATGATTTAAGCGTTGTTTTCCTTTTTTTTTTCTTTCAATGATTATAAAACCAGATGGAAATTTGATTGTTTTTTTTTTTTTTAATGACACATCAAATCTTTAAAATCGTTTTAAACTTTTTTTCAAATGGTGGTTCAATTAAAATTTTTTTATAAAATCATTAGTATCAAGTTGTATTTCAATGTTCTTCTATAATATTTATTAAAATTTTATCAATGTATAGTCGGTAAACACGTAGAGTATAAATACTGAATTGTTTTTCAATTATTGTAGTTAGGATTAATACACAAAAACTTCATAAGCTACATAACGATATTAAATTTTAACTATGTATATTCTACAGGTCTACGAATAGGTTCTTTTAAGTAGCGAAAGGAAACCTAATATATGACTAAACTCGTCAACCCATTGAAAACTGTTAAGAGTCTTAAGGGTTTTACTATGCAATTATCAACAATAAAAAGTTTTCTACACGTTTGATATAAATGGTAAATGGAGGCCATCAATTAAGTAAAAAAAATAGTACTAAAACTAATTGCGAAATCATAAGAAATCAAAAGCTTAACTAGATAAGTAAACCTTTACATCTTTGTTTTAAATAATCCTCCCTACATCAAATAAATACTATATTTCTTAATGTCCTTTATTCCTATTCTTTTATTCCCATTTCTTTATTCATATTTTCCCAATCTCCAAACTAAACAGTACATTCTATACCATAGGTTCCACCTAATATTTAGTTTAAAAGGGTGGTAGCTTTTAGTTGGTTAAACTCCAACACTACCAAAGAGAATTCGTACGTTGATTTCATTGGTGTCTTTTTTCCCACGGTTTTCATTGGTGTCAAGATTCCCACCTACCTTGGCAAAAACAAACAAACCAATTATTAAAAATAAAGAGTTGAGTAGCCTTATAAAAAATTATTCCTAAAGATAGCAAAATTTTTGATTTATTCAAATAAAAATTTTGTGGTTATTTTTAAATATTTTAAATAATCTTAATAAAAAGTCTTGATAACAATTTTATTATATAAAATGTCTAAACCTTTAAAAAACAATTTCTTATGTATATAATATTCATTTGAAAAAAAAATTTTTCATTTTTCTTTTTACCAATTTTATTCACATTTCATTTAACAAAATTCTAAAAGCATTACATCATTTTTTTTTTTTTTTTGAACTTTTCTTTAAATCTTGAATAATTCTAAATGTTTGAGATAGGGTATTTTTGAAATGAAAACAATCCTAAATATAATTCCAAATATCTTAAAATCCTATTATTAATGACACAATGCATTTCCTATCAACTTTTCACCTCATACTTTTTCTTTTTTTTTTATATTAAAAGCATATTTAATCGGATTAATAGAAATTTTATTTTTGTCCATTCATCATATCCCAAAAAATAATCAAAAATGTCCTGTTAAATAAAATACAAGATTTACTAAAACTCAATCAACCAAGAAAAACATTTCAATAAATCCCCAAATAGCAAACACCAAAAAAAAAAAACAAAAAATATCTGATTTCGAAAAAGAAGAAACATTCAGACAGGAAGAATCTCTGTCTGAAAAAAAAGTAACTCTGTCATGAGTAAAATGCACAACTAAAACATTATTTATCAAATCATTTTTTCCTTTTTTTTTGCACATTTTTGTTATTTTGTGGGGCGCATCCTTTAGAAAAAAAATTTTAACAGATATTGTTGTATAATCCTTACCGAAAAATCTAAGAAGGAAACAAAAAAAAAAAAACTTTATTATAAATTTTTACTGTTCGAAGTTTGCGAATATTTAATATCCATTGTAATATTTTAAGAAGGGCATTTGAATTTTCTTTGACATAAAAATAAAACAAAAAACAAAAAAAAAAAAAATAAAGGATCAGGGAACATTAAAGAAAATCATAAGTCATGTTATTAATATCTTGAAATTGTAAAAGGGATCTTTTCTTTAAAATATTTCTATTTTTCTTTGTATTAATTTTGGCACCTCACATACACAAACAGAAATGAGAAGATATGAACTGTATCTAATTTGGATTGATTAGAAAATTATCAATTATTTGGATTGTATTTGTTAAAATATAAAGGATCTTTACATTTTAATATAATATGATAACCATGGCGAAATGTTTTGTCATATATTTTTTATTTTCATTTTTTTTTTTGTTTATTTTAAGTGACATGAATTTGTTTCACTGTATCATATAGCTTCAAAAAGACTGGTAATTATTTTGTAAAGATTCAAATTGAAGATTCTAGTTGGATGTAGTAATAGTTGTAGTAGTAAAGTTACGCAATTACTAAAGCCACGGTTTTAATTTTTAATATCAAACTGCAATTAAAAGATAAGTCCTGTATAACTTTAATATTTGAGGCAAATACAAAACTTTGATTAGTTGTGTTATCTTTTGATTATTTATTTAATAATGACTCAGCTAATACATTATTGTCAACCTTTCAAATGAATTAATTGAGTGGCAATTTTTTTTTTTTTTTATTATATTGTAAAGAAAGGTAAAGTTTAAATTTTTCTCTTCTTTGGTAAAAATATGATAAAAATCCCTGAAAGGAATTAAAAAAAGATAAAAAAAAAAAAGGTAAGATAACAATAGAGTGTTTAAAAAAATTACGTTTAGTCTCCCTTAAATTTTTTTTTTACATTCTTTGAAATAAACCTTGACTTATTTGTGATATTAAAAAATTTTATAAAAAAGAGATACAATTATTTGTCAATAATCCGATTAGATATGGATATAATGGGGGAAATTCATAATATATGCTTGTATATAGAATATCTATAGATAAAACTCAAATTAGTGTTATTAAATGTAATTTTTCCTGAAAGACAGAAATTTGACATCAAAAAAAAAGTCAAGAAAAATAAAAAACAACACTGAACTATCTCACAAGAGGGCAGATGTAATTTTTTCAGCTTATTTAAACTTTAACTTCTGGAATTTATCAATCTAAAACGAAAATTTTTTTAAGGGGAATAAATAGAAAAAAACAATGTTTTTTATGCATTTTATATCGTTTTAAAAGAAATTTTGTTAGACAGATATTAGGACTAAAATAATTTGATTCCAAATTATATAATATGAAGGGACAAAAGTAGTGTTTGCATGCCTGAACAAATGATAAGGCATTTTTCTTCTTTTTTTTTTTATTATTTTGCTATATGAGATTAAAATTATCAAATCATATTTAGAATTCGTTTAAACTAAGAAAAAACGTCTTAATATGATAATTGATTTTGTTGTAAGAACGAAAGTCTATATATAGATAAAAACTGATAACTATTAACTTATTCTCAATTACGCTAACCTTATTTGTACCTAGACTTTGTACTTACATTTTTAAAACCTGCAGCGTTCTGAACAGTTTAAGTTCAGAAATTATTATTCATAAGTTTACAGTCAAAATGAAGCATTATTATAATTGCATTTGCTGTTGATTAATCATCGGTTTAAATATGCAATTTTCTTATTTTTTTCTCCTTTCCACTGGTGTTATAAAGGAGCATAGGACATCCACTAAGTCATTTATTTTTTCATATTTGACTAAGTTTTAAGTTCTGAAATCATTTGTTTCACTAAGCCAGTGATAACTCGACTTTATCTATTGTACCAAACTATTTAACGCAAATTAATATTTTTTATTTGTGCGACATCTATTATTTTATACAAAAATTATTTTATTTTTATTAAAAGACAAAACTATAAAACAGAGTTCTTTTATATGCATCAAGAAAACATGTAACTCGATGTTAATTATATATGTACTTTTGTAAAATGTACCAGGATCATAAACATGATCTCTTTTGAATGAAAATACTATGTCTTAACCGTTACACTATTGGCTCGATATACTCATCGTGTCAGATTGACTCCTAATACATACCTTCAAAAAATTTCATTTATAAAATAATTTCACTATTTCACCATTTTCTCTTGATCAGAATAAAAAAAACTCTATTTTGTAGTTTTTTTCTTTTAACTCTTAAATTCAAATATTTCATTTGACCCATATAGTCATAAAGTCTTCATTAAATTAATCAAACTCTAGTTTTCTTTTCATTTATTTCTTTATGATACTTTCATAAAAGAATATTGTATTAAAAATCTTTGACTAATTGCACCTGATCTACAATAAGATTTACCTGAGATTAATATTGTTAACCTGAAAATTTAACCTTTTATTTTCTTTTATAATACATAAACTTTACAGTCTGATATGAAAATTGAATTTAAATCATTTTTTAATACATATATTTGAAATACTGACTCTGAATCGATTTAATTTGATTTGATTTTTGCTTTGAAAACTTTCACTACAGACTTTTTGAAATTTTTCATGGAAATTTTCTTTTTTAATATTTGAGTTTTAATCTTTTCTTTTACAAATTTAATTTTTATGTAAAAAAAAAAAAAAAAAAACCAAAAAAAAAATTAATGGAAAATGAAGAAAATTCAAAGTTTTATCAATAATCATAAAACGCAAACTTTAAACAAGAAAAGAAAACAAAAAAAAATGAGAAGCAGCAGAAATGTTTAGAAAATTGAATAAGTATACAATTTTTTTATATTCGCGTTTTTTTAACGATTCATTTTTTACCATATTTTTTTGTTTTCATTTAATTTTTCTCATATTTATATTGTAAGAAGTATATGATACTAATAATAAGTTAAGGTATTATGATTATTTTAATTTAAAATCAATCGTTCGCCTTAATTTGTGTTATATTCGTATGCCATTACATCAAAATCCAGTATAGAATCACTTTCAGAATTAAAAAAGTAAGGTTAAGCATTACAGTTTTTTCGTCTTACATTTAAATATTTCAGTATTTGGACCATGGACCATACCTACACTATAAATTCTTTTCCTAAACCCTATTTTCCTTTCAAAAAAAAGTTTGTTAAATGTTTATGGAGAAAGGGAATGATATGCGTTTTCATGGGTAAATATAACCAACTGTAACATATATATTTTTTCAATTTAATGTAATCTTTTAGATATGGTTAAATATGGTTGCAGAAAACTCACTATTTTTTTTTTCCTTATTAATTGCAATATAATTTCGAGCCGTCAATATTTTTCTTCCTTTTATCTTTTTTTAGGTTTTTTTTTTTTTTTGTGATGGTATAGATTTTTTTTGTAACTCTTCCAAATGAATCCTTAATTCGATTCATAAAATATCAATTTATCAAATTCTTTAATAAATTTTGCATTGTAATATGAGTATTCTTAATTTATACAACCCTTTGTACAGTGCGTTTTTATATTTCGAACTAATTAATTTAAAAAATATCGTAAAATTGTTGTTTTAGTTGTGTACTTTTTTGTTTTGGTTTGACATTTTAATTTGTATTTTTTTTTTTTCCTTGCCACTCCTCACTAAGTTATTTATTATTCATATTTGATTAAGTTTTAGTTTCTCGAATTTAATTTCACTGAGTTGAAGATTAATCGGCTATAGCTATTGTACAAAACTACGACACAGAAATATACGCCATCTATTATCTTATACAAGCTAGTTTTTATTAGCTTACTATTATATATTTGTTAAGACAGTTGATTTCCTTTAATATGTGATCCCACTTTAATCTCCCCATTCATATTCCCCTGATATACTTGACATAGCTTTATACACTTAAAGAAATACTGTTAATAGTACACCTAATAAAAGTATTGCACCTCAAATTTCACTTAGAAGGCAGGAGGAAAAGCTATCTGTAAATAAATAAACAAATAAAAATAACAAATACCACTAATAAAATTAATTGAAAATCGGTTGTAAACTTTCAAAATCCATGCTCTTTACTATAACTTCATTTCTTTATAGGCGAATAAAAGGATTTTTTTTTTCTTCATCTTATAAAAATCTTTAAAACTCATTTTCGAGAAATCATATTCAAAGTATTTGTGTATAGATTGAATATATTTATAATTTTTCTTTTATAACATTTATACAATAATATAAAGTTATTATTTAATTTATAACGACTAGGTTTATGATTCTCTTCAAACACTTATCAGGTTTCTTTTAATGATTAACGTCTGTATAGCGTGATGATGTATCAAAAAAAAAAAAAAATTCACACTTATATAGTACATAAAATTCCACCATTCACCAATAAAAAAATGTTTTAAATTAAAAAAAAAAAAAAAAAAATTTTTTTTTATATATTCAAATTCAATTTATTTTAAAAGTAGCCCAAATTTATTTCACAATATTATCATTATTTCCACCTAAAATTTCAAAAATAGTAATGCCAAACTATTTTAGGATCTCATTAAAAATTTCACAATTTGTATGTACCAAGAGGGCGTTCTTTAAAAATATTTATATTTAATAATTGTTAATACTTGCTAAAAAAAAAAATTATAGATTGCAATTTAAAATTTTGTACAATGATTATTAATTTTTTTATTTTTTACATATCTTCAAGTACTATAGTGGTTACCTTATAATTTGGCAACAACAGTAAACCATTCCTGGTTACTGAAAATAAAAAAAAAAAATTTAAAATAACGATACTCGAATTTTATTATTATTTTTTTTTTTCAATGTTATTAATTTCATGTTAAATGCAATTTTTCAAATCCAATAAAATAAAAGAAAACATAAAATCCTATAGATTATGATTTCAATTATTTCTATCTCTTTTTAACATTCGAAAATTTATTTTTTAAATTATTATTTTTTTTTTTTCTAAACAAAACTAAGACATAATAGTTAATAACAGTAGAGAGAAGTTGTGTTTATCATCAATTTAAAGAAACAAGAAAAATAAAAAACGTTTCGTTTTTTCAATCTTGTATGAAAATTTTTCAAAAAAAAAAAAAAAAACAAAACAAACTAAACTTGCAGTCGTCATCATTGTTAACTGATTTTAGTCAGTTAGTAACTGAGAAATTAAACTTAGGAACAAAAATAAAAATACTAAGCGCGTTATCATTTGACCAAGTCAGGCCTTTTTGTTGGTCTCTTATTTTTTTTTCAATCAATGGAAAACATTCTTTTTTTTTTTCAATATATTTCGTTCATACCTGATAGTTTATATTATTAATTTTCCTTTTTATGGACATGGAGTTACCATAGTTGTCACTATTTCAAAGCGGAACAAAAGTTTTTGTTGATGTTGTTGTTTGCTAAAGAGGATCGACAACTATATCGTTACACCTAAATTTTGTAACCCGTTCTGTACCTCAACTCCATGAGACGGTCGTTTCTCATAGTGTTTAATTGAGCTAGTGTCACCAATTTTGGTTTAATCTTAATTCTTAATGTGCTTTTCTTTTATTTGAAATTTAAATAAATAACCATTGATCGATTATGACACTGACATTAGAAGATTTGAAAAACAAATATATGTTTGATATTGTTTTATATAATCGAACTGATGTATAAAATATAAACATATTTCAACTTAACAGTGATATAACAATTCTTTGTAGTTGTACTAATGAATCCCGGTGTAATTTTTCTTTATAATATTTATTATATCTGGTCAGCTTGAAATACATAAACATTTTAAATATTATAATATAAATTATAAATATGTATGTATATATGCATATATACTTACCAATATAAAATGTCTATTATATTTATTACTTTAAATTGAATTAGATATTCCTATAAATAGAAGATTAACAATTTTAAAACTCCTTATTGGCTATTATTGGTGTTACACCAATAATAAAATGACTAAAAAAACTACCAAAAAACAAAAGCAAAAAAAAAAGACGAATTGATTCACAGGCAAACGACTTTGGGATTGGAAAAATTTTACTTTAAATCGTACTTAGTCATGGTTAAAAAACCAAAAAAAAAACAAAAAATAAAGAAACAGAATAGAAAAAGAGAAAGAAAAATTAATTCCACCCGATTTTCAGAGTTTTTGTTCAAAGTAGAGAATGTTTTAGGTGATGGAAAATAATTTTTTTTTTTTTTTTTTAACCAATGATGAATTAGAGTTTTTATTAAATAATACTAGATTTTCAATTGGTATGATTAGAGTTTTCTTGTTTGTTGTCATAACAACATAATATGCTAGTAAAATAGACACAAAAATCATTATGCAAAATTGTTTATATTGGTAAAATTAATTAAAGTTAACCCACATAAATATACATGAAATACAAGGATATAGAGCACATAATATCGAGGGCAAGAATGATCTTTGCGAGATTATGGCTCACTTGGAAAACTTCACATATAGCCCGCTCGACTAAGATCAGAATATTCAACTCTTGCGTTAAATCTGTACTGCTATATGGAAGTGAAACCTGGTTGGTAACCCGTACCAACATTCAAAAATTACAGGTCTTCACTAATAAGTGCCTAAGAATAATATGTAAAATCTTTTGGCCAAGAAGAATACACAACGAAGAATTATGGGTATTATCCGGTCAAGAGCCGTTAGAAACCTTAAATACGAAGAAAAAAAATTAGATTGATCGGCTACATCATCAAACGTCGAACAACATTAGTGGCACGTCAAGCATTAGACTGAAATGCTCAGGGCAGAAGGGGCGTGATAAAGCATAGAGCAACTTGGAAAATGAAGTGTCCAAAAAGAGTTAGAAAATAGTGGAAACTCTTGGACGGAAGTGAAAAAATAAGCGCAAAATAGGGAAAATTGGACAGATATTGTGAAAGTCCTAATTTTCCAAAGGGAATGAGTAAGGAGGAAAAAAAAAATAACCTATTTGCAGACATATAATGAACAAATTAACAATTTTTAAATTACATATAACATTCAATTTAGTAGAAAAATTAAAAATTTGACTTCAGACAGTTCACTATTGTGACTTTATTACGTTAAAAATTGTTTTCTGAGGTATTATATTATACTGTATTAGCCTTTAGAGTGTTCGTTTCATATTATTCTGATTATTCCGGGCTTAATCAGTTTAAAAAGTAAAATCTATATATTCAATGGATCTTAGATTCCGTTAAAGATTACCATTTACACTGGATCTACTGTTTAATTAATATAAAATTTATATAAAAATATATATTTTTATTTGTCCTGAATAATCCTTAATATGAAGAGGACAGTAATACTTGTAGCAACTATTTATACCTATGTCCATTTTAAATGGTAATTTAATTATTTTCTAAAGTATCTGAAACTACTGTTACATTAAAATTTTATAAATAAAAATTTCGTGCGTTTTTTGAATTCCATTGCTTTGAATAAATTACATTTAATTCCAGTGGAAAGAACAAAACATATTTTTTTCTCTTGCAATTACTTTTGTAATTTTTAAACACTTAAATAAAAATTTTTCGATTTAAAGGATTAAAGATAATATATTAAGAAAAAATATATGTATTTATAAACCACCATGAAAAAATTCAAAAATTTTTAGGCATAAAAGATGTAAAAATTAAAAAAAAAAAAAAAAATCCACCTGATTCAATAATTGAATCTCACCTGCTTTCCAAAATAAAGGACATTTTTATATTTCTGTTTTTTTTTTTTTTTTTTTGGGTCTTTTTTGTTATCCACCAACTATTTAAATAATAAAAATATGCCACATAAAATCGTTTGAAAACTTTGTTACACGCTATAAAATTTATTGACTCGAATAAAAGATTGCTAATCAGTCAAAAGACGTATTTTTTTATTTTTTATATCAAGTAAAAAAAATATGTATATATGTATGTAATACAGAAGACAGTGGTGTGTTTTTTTTTTTTTTTTTCATCAACAACTCTTTCTTTCACAGCTGATAAGACAATGGACAATTTTATATTCAATTGATTTCTAAAAGAAATAAGTTTGATGTAAAATTAATGTTTGTAAAGAAGGACTTTTTTTCTTAAAAAATAAATGAACGCAGAAAACAAACTAGATTTACTCCATGTTTTTAAAGGGGTTTCTATCGATGAGTTGATTTCTAATGTAATGGTTGTTAAACTTATAAAATATAAATAATGGTATTCTATTCTATGGTATATATAATAATAGTATAAATAATGGTAAATTTTAAGTAACTAATGCAAAAGATAATAATATATATATTAAGTTAGAGCAACGAATTTCAATTCATATTTTATATATCACAGATGGAACTTTTAAAACTCTTTTTTCTTTAAATTTTAATCACAACGTGTAATTTGTGAATCATTTAAAGAAACAAATTGGTGGAACAAATGTTTTTTTTCGTATACACTATATTCTTAAAATGTATCTTTGTATTGTATTATTTAGAAATTGATTAGAAGTTAAAGAATGAAAAGATAAGAAAGACAGGACACAACAATCCAATTTATTTTGTACATTTCACATCTTTTCCTAAATTATTTGTATAAATATGCTAAAAAGAGACACAAAAAACAAAAAGAAAAATGAAAATAAAATTTTTTCTATAGAAATGATGGAAAAGGAATAAAGTTGAGATAGAAATGCATTAAGAATAATAATAACAAAAAAAAAAAAAATAAATTTTCGTATAATATGGTTTAAATTGCGTGTCCATACCGTGATGATTTCATTTTTATTCATTTATTATGTATTAAATTTTTTTTTTTTTATTATTATTAAAACTCGAGTAATAAAATAATGAATGTTTCACCTGAATTTTTTTGAAACTCTCAGCCTAAAACATATTATCTGTTATATATTTATTACAAGTACTATAATATAACATGCAACATAAAGACATAAACGATGATGATATTGATAATGATGTTAATGATGGTCATTTTTAATTTGGAAAATATTTGCTGATTTTGCTGTTTTCTAGGATTTAATGGCATAAAGATTATGATATCGTTTAAATTTTCCTGTTTGTTTTTTTTTTTTTTTTTTTTGTATTAATATTTGGAATATATTAAGATAAATTGAAATTTTTATATATAAACAAAAAAAACAATAAATAAATAAATTATATTAGAAAACTTCATGAATTTAAAAATTATTTTCTTGTGAAAAAAGAAAAAAATGTCTGTTATGTTATATATAGAAACAGCTTAATAATTCATATAATAACGATCTATTGATTTCGTTAAAAAACGACATTATTATTTATGGTGTCAAAGACTAACTAACCAAAATAAAAATAAAAAAAAATAAAAATATAATTTTCTACTGGTATAATCAGATCGTATGGGGAATTTATTATCATATCATTAAAGTTAAAAATGTTACAAAAAAAAAATAAAAATATTATACTAGTAAAAATGTGAGATATCACAAAATGGGTTTAGGAGTTTTAGTATAACCAAAATCATAAATAGATTTACTTATTTAGGCCTTGTCCGAAATTATCGCGCTTTGCACTAAATTTAAACAAGCTAATCGCACTAAATTAATTCCGAAAAACTCCGAAAATTTTTTAATGTATTTGAAAATAGTGCACTAATACATTTGATAGCACTTGATTATCTGTCAATCTTTTAGTGTACTCTCGACTACACTATATGTTCGCCTAAAAAAAGAGTGTGAAATGTCTAGTGTCAAGTGCTAGTGCGATAGTTTCGAAAACGGCCTCAGTTTCCTAATATGCAATACTTTTCGAAAAAAGTCAGAATAATCATCCAAACATTTTAGCTCACTAAACTTAAGTAAGTTTTACAATACTTACCCAGTGGTACAAGAAGTGTTGTAAAAATTAGGAATACATCATTTAAGTTCATATTCAGTTGTTTCTATCAGCTGTTTAAAGTTTAAATTTCTTTAAGGAAAATAATAGCTTGTTAGATGGACCTATTCATAATTATTAAACTAATTCACCATATAGCTGGAGTATTGTAGGCCTGAATCTATTCTTTGGAAACAAACTTAAACTTAAAAATGACAATTATTTTAGTTCTGTGGTTTTGAGTCATCTAAACATTTTTTGTTATTTAAAATAAAGTCAGATTTATGAATGTCATAAAAAGAAAGTGTTTACAGTCATAGTTTTTCATAAATTTAATAAATTTAATAAAATGAATTATTTATATACAAATTTTTTTTAAATTATACTGCCATTTTTTTTTGTTTTTTTTTCATCTTTTTTTTTTCCCCATTTTTTATAATTTTTTTTTTTTTTTGTAAAATATTAAAATTAAATTTGTTTACATTTTTTGCTTTGCAGTATCATTTGGACATGGTCGTATTCGACGGAGACATCATCCTCGTGGTACAAAACGTGGTCGACCTCGTGGTTCTGGTCGTGGTGGAAAAACTACTAATCCGGGACGTTCTGATGGTACACCTGGTACACCAACTGGTGGTAGTATAACATTACAAGTTCAATCAACACCAGCAACACCAACAGGTATTGTAAAACTTGTTTTTTGATTTATCGTAAATATGATCTTCGTCAAAATTATGATTGAGCTGAAAAAAAAAAAAAAATCATTTCATAGATTTATGAAATTTATGAAATCTTTTGGATTTTGTTTCAGATAAACGTTTCTATGTTAATAGATGATAACTTCCATTTTTTTTTTTGTTTTTTGTAATTTTGTACACTTTTTATATAAAGTGTTTATAAACTGGTCTTATAGTTGAAAAAAACTTTTGTTTTAGTTCTAATATTCTGAAATTTTAGACAAAATATTAGTTAGGCAATATTTGGTTAAGATAAGCACTTAACTAAGTTTCTCTTCTATAACATTGAACACCAGGTTTGAAAATTTTTACTTCAACTTGATGGTGCAACTTAAATATTCGCGTGAACACTTTGCGTAAATTGTTAAATGAGTTCTTTCATTTATGGAGAGTATTTTCAGCCATAATTGATTGGTGTTTTCAAAGTGCATATTTAGTATTTGTGTCGTATTTTATGGTAATCCTGTAAATGTCTAATCACCAAAAATATTTTTCCTCCAACAGGTTCTATCATCGTAAATCCACAGATAAAGGTTTAGTTATATAGTTATTTTTTCGTTTCATTGTTTTTAAAATCATCAATCATTTTAAAATATAAAGCAATACCTAAACTTAATAACTGAAAAGCACCACATGATAATGTTTATTTCTTTAGTACATAATTTTATAATTCCACCATCATTGTTATAACTTTGAAATTGTCTATAATTAATCAAAATAATTTTCGTATTTTTGTAAAATAAACTGTATAGCCAATCCAAATTAAAATAAATTAAATACATTAACCCAAATAAATCAAATTTTAATTTTATATTTAACTTTGAATTCATTCATAGTTTCAGATTTAATTTAATTTATTGACACAATTTATTACAACTTCACAACATACTTTAAAGCGTGTTAATTTTTATTTTCTTGATAAATTTATGAAGATATCAAAAGTTAATGAGATGAATTATTGAATTAAATTAAATTAAATTAATATTAAACTTAAAAAAAAAAAAAAAAAGCAGCATTTAATTGAAGTTTTTATTACTAAATATCGTGTAAGAGTTAAATTAGAATTTTAAAAGATTTTTTTTTCTATTAGGTATGAAATATATTTTTCTATTTGAAACATAACGAAGATGGTAGCGTAAAATGTCATTCACTTGTCAGTTGACAATTAATTGTCAAATCAAATTATATGAAAATGATATTACTATATGTTGTTGTTATTTGGTAGAAGAAGTAGATAAGTATCGTTACACCTAGTCGCTGCAATACTATTTGCACTTTCAACTCCATGACATGCTCGTTTATTACATCAGCTTATGAAGCCAGTCAATGCAGCTATAATGAATCGGACAATAGTGCTCTGATCGATCAAGCACCCAGAGCACTATTGTCCTGCTTCAGGAAGATCTTCTTAGCAGCCCTCTTCAACGTTTTTTTCCCTTTGAAATTCCATCGTCAGGCTTTGCTAAAGTACATACCATCTCTACCTCCTGTGACGAGGTTTGTGTTCTTTGTGTTCTTGTGTGTTCTTATGTTGGCTCTGCCTATTTTTTCAGCAGCCTTAGCATCAGATGGTCTATGCAGATTCCGATGTGTAACGACTATATAGTAACAAAATTAGTAATCATGAATTGTAGTATCTTCATAAAACTGTAATTTAATTTTAGAACACAAAACTTCAAATTAAAATATTAAAACTAAAAATGCTTAAAATGAATAAATTTGTTAACTACTACAGTTTGTAGCTATTATATTTTTCTTATACTAAACGCAATCCATTTATATGCAACAACAAAATTATAAACAAATAATTATTATATATATTTCTGCATATTCAGTTTAAAAATATAGAATTTTAGTTTATTTTAATAGATACAATTTAAAAACTGCACTTAAAATTTTTTTTTTTTCGAAAAAAGTTCATACATTGAAACTATTTTTAAATTATTAAAAAAATGTTGATGGGCACGATAGAAAGAATGTCGCGCTTACAATCTTGTTTGTCCCAACATGTTAATTATATTCCCATTTTTCTCGCACAGCTTTGTCCTTGTTACAACAAAATTTCAATAGAAAAAGTAGACAATGTGCAACCACCTTAAATTAACCACCTTAAAACCACCTTAATTTTGTAAGAACAATCATATATATACGAATTTTTAAATGTAATAAAATACATTTATGTTTTATATCTATAATTTGAAATTTATTAAACTTTCTCTGAATCTGAAATAAATTTGAAAATAAAATTGTGTATTTGGATTAACGAACCAAAAAAGAAAAAAAAAAAGGAAAAATAAAACATTTCATTACGATTAAAAAATATGGCGTAAAAATTTAAAAGTTGTTGATAATTAAGACATTTAATTATTTTTTTTTTTTTGTTTTTCTTTAAAATATAAATGTAAAAAAAAAATACTTAATTGTTCATGAAATAATTAATTCTAAAAAAAATAAATAAAAGAATGTTGTTTTTAGCTCATTTCCAAAAAAATTTTGAAAAAATGTGCTTATTAGTTTCATTCTGTCCTTCCGTCCGTCCGTCTGTTTACAAAACTTCTACACCGTTAAAGATAGAGAAAAAAAATTTTAACCATGGGTAGGTCTCATAAAAAAAATAATTTTGTGGAACAACATTTCATGTAGCCCGTATTTTTAAATGCATATATCTTATGTTCTGCTTAAGATTTTTTCAATCTGAAAACGTTATTCGACAGGTATTTTTTTTAATTACTTTGTAAAATAATTTCAAAATTATACAATTTTTTTAAATTTAGTATTTAAATTTACCGTTATGTGAAAACCAAATTTTGCATGATTTTTCTACTTTCATAACTCCGGTACGCTTTTAGATAGAGGCTTGAAATTTTGAGGCAAAAAAGAACTTTTACAATTAGTATAAGTTTGCTCAGAAAATTTTTTTGGACCACCCCCTGTTTATGAGCTATTAGGGCTCAAAAATTGAAAATTTGCTATTTTTAAACACCTGTAACTTAGAAACCTGTACACATTTTACTTCTGCAAGATATTCGCGTTCTACAATTTATAAATTAAAGCAAAAGTAAATTAAAGCTACTAAAATTAAAGCTACAGTAACATATTTTTACGTGTGTTAAAGGTTTATTTTTGTTGTAAAGGGTTCCAAAGTTGCAGCTCTTCAAAATTGCGAAAAAGCCTCATTTTCAGATGTATATATCTCAGGCTCTGCGTAATAGTTTTGCAATCTAAAACCGCCAGAAGATCGAAAATTGTATTATCTATATAAAACAATATCAAAATTATGTAATATTTTGTAATTTACTATTTAAATTTACCGTTGTGTGAAAACCACATTTGGCATGAAATTTCGTTTTTCATAACTCCGGCACGCCTTTAGATAGGAACCTGCAATTTTGAGATAAGAAAGAACTTTAGAATTAGTATAAGTTTCCTCAGAAGAATTTTTTGGTAGCACCCCCTTTTTAAGAGTTATTACGCCTCAAAAATTGAAAATTTGCTATTTTTAGACACCTGTAACTTAGACACTTGTAAAAATTTTTCTTCGGCAAGACATGAAATTTAAAGTTTTAATAATATATTTTTACGTGTATTAACGGCTTTTCTTAGTTATATAGGATTCCGGACCTACGGCCCCTCAAAATTTCAAAAATGTCCTATTTTCAGATTTTTTCTTATATACAATTTTCAAATTTTTGTGCAAGTCACAATTCTAAGCAGTTTGTATTGAGTTTTGGAAAGGTGCGCTTTTAAAAACCGTTGGTTTACATTCTACCTTGTTTTTTTCTCTCTCTCTAAGAAATATTATTAGCTTTACTAATCATTTTATTTGTAAAAGTTTTAAATTTGCTAATCAATGAAAGGTGCAGTTTTTTTTTTGTTTTTGTTACTAAATTTTGGAATTTTTAATTTAATTTATAATTAATTCAATTTAATATTTATTATGAGAGTTATTAAAAATCAATTTGGAATTATATTGAAAATATAAAATTTTCAATTATAAAATTGTATTTTACCAATTAAGGAGGTTACCATTGAATTCAGGGTTTGACGAATGGTGAAAATTATTTTTTTTTGTTTTTTTAAATGAGAGTCATTCTATTGGAATTTAAGAATCAGATTTATAAAGTAAAAAATTTATAGATTTCTAATAGATAATTTTCTTTGTAAAACAAAAGCATATTATATCTATTTTCAGTTAGTTCTGTATATGACGCTATATTGATTCCGGTTTCCACCATTTCATTTCTTTTCATCAATTTTTATCAATTCCAAATTTTCTTGCAATTCTTTTCTAACAATTTTCCTCTAAATTAATTATTTGTGAAATCATTTGGAGTCAGAAACGATAAAGTTTTTGACGTTTGCTAACTCTTGTGATTATTTTTCAAATTCACGAACCTTGACTAAAATCTTAAAACACATTTTGACTGTAAACAAAAAAATGATAACAAAAATTAATTAGCATAAAAACTAGTATTTCTTTTACTTCCGTTGTTTATGATGGGTTGCAGAGCTAATACATTTAACTTACAGTTGAGTTACATCAGGTTAAATTTAAAAATATATATTTATATATTTTAATCCTTCAATAACGTGATTTATTGATTACATATGCTAAAATCAGTTACTCTAAAATCGATTCAATATCTAGAAACTCGATACGATTTGCATAATTTTCATTATTTATTGAATCTGCATTATTTCTGAGGGGAAGTGATAATGATTCGTGGATGATTTATTGTATAAGAATTTGAAAAGGAAGTTCATTATTAATGGCCATCTATACTTCTTAGATTTCAATCACTTTTAAAAAATTTTCTCTTCTAAGTATTCTTTAATTTCTTACTGTTTATCTAATATTTGCCCCATTTACTTCTTTTAAAATGTAAAAAATACATGTATATATCAATTATTACGCAAAAAAGAATACGAAATGTATAATTAATTTTCTCCCCAAGTATATAGACGACTTAGATGAACTTCCTTAAATTTTCCAGATGGCGATAGCTTGTAGGTAAAATTTACACCCAGTACAACCAGAACTATGTGACCGGAATTAAGTTTAAAAAAATCCAAATGTATATTTTTTTTATTAAGACCGAAAATAAAACTATTCCTTGGTGTTATTACAAACCATTCTTATCTGTAGACATGCTGTAAAAAAAAAGGGTATTTATGTGGATCTAACTGTAAATTGTGCAGAGGAATTGAAGATATAGAGATCGTAGAGCAGTTTCTCTGCACCTATCCCAGTTTGTCAACAAAAAGATGGAAATATTTTGGTAGTTTCTTTTTTAGAGCTTTAGGTGAACTGTCTGACATGGATCTTACAAATTTTTAAACCTTCTAAAAAATTGTCATCGTATAAATTTAATGAAATTTAAAATCAACTCTGGCGGAATAGATTTTCCGGCGAGATGCACTACAGATCTAGAGCCTAGTGATATTGATAGCTGATGCGTTACCTCAGCTATCATCAATAAAAAACCAAATAAATAAGTAAAGAAATTACAGGCACATTGGACTTAATTAATTTTGTTAATAAACAGACCATTTTAAAAATTACCATAATTTTATCTAATAACAACAGCTTGTATTACCCTAAATTTTTTAGGTAATTTTTAATACAGTATACAAAAAACAAAAAGTATTTAACAACTTAATTATATTGTTTTTTTTTTTGTATGAATACCATATGTTATAAATAACAATATTCTTTTTTCATTCCAATATTGAAATATTGTAATCCTCCTATACATTGATTTTTAATTTTAAATCACTCATTCGCAATTTAAACATGCACTAATCAGATAATTTTCATCTTAAATTTTCAATTTCAATTATATAAATTAATTTATTAAATCCTATATATTTTCATGCTAAATTGAAACTTCTACAACATTACACATTTCTACTTCTATTATCTTGAAAATATACAATTTCGGTATTAATTCGATTTGAATGTCATCCAAAACCGCCTTACAAAAAAAAAAAAAACATAATTTATATATAAAAACAATTTCTTTATGATTTTTCAATACTATTTGTTTATTTTAATTTTCTCACCCGCATAATAATTTTGTATTAAACATTTCTATTAAATCCTGTTGCTATAAGATTTTTAGTCCTTTTCGTCCCCCCGTTCTTTTACTGCCATTCGTTTTGCATATTATTTACATTCAATTCAAATACAGTAGAGTGAATTGAGTGGCGTCTGTTTGTACATAATCTCTTTTTCTATTGTTTTAAAATTGTATATATACATATAACAATTTCGAAAAAATTTTTTTTTTTTTTTTTAAATTAAATTTTGCGATGATTATTATTCAAAAAATTCTAACAGATTATAGACAATACCATCAGATTTGCAATAACATACATAGTTTATATAAGGACATATGTTACACGAGCATAACAATGTTGCATGCAAAATACTTGAAAATTATCAAATCCTTTGAATTACATAAATTATTGCTTTATATTGTTATATATGTATATGTAGGTACAACTTTATTAAGAATATTTGAGAAGGATGATGTTGATAATGATATCCTCTGCTAGAATTAAATTTAACAAAACAATGAGTTAACTCAGGCTCCTCGTTTATTTTTGTTTTTTTTTTTGTATTTGATTGCGACAAAGTTACAATAAATTAACAAAAAAAAAAAAAAAATTTTTGAAAATCCGATTATTAATTTGTTCCATTCAATATACGATGTTAATAAATATTTGCAAAATGTACACTCAATTGCATTTGAATAAAGATATTTGTATTTTTATACCTTTGGGTATTTGAAAAGATATCACAAATTGTGAAACGAAAGAATTGTTTTATAACGGAAAAGAGAAGATTTTACAACGGTAAAAATATTTATAAAAAGTCGCTAACAAATAGATTTCTTACGAAGAAAACTTTACACAAAGTTTAACAACTTGATTACTCTCGCACTATCTTATCAGTTTATAACTGTTAAACTTTTAATTAACTCAAATTTTTGTTTTTGTCTAGTCAGTCAAAACTGACATAACAGATAACAATATTTGGCTAATAAATTTTTTTTTTTGGTGCATTTCTCTGCCACATAAATGTAACAAGGAGATTACATAGCCTTTCTTGTTCAGGCGTGACTGTACATGTTGTAAGGGGGAATTACTCTTAGGACGTTTGTGGGATTCGAACCCACACTCCCTCGGTGTTTACAGCGTATTTTAAACAGCGTACCCACTAGGCCACCGAGGCCCCATAATAAATTTTAAATCCATTATTTCACTACATTATATATAGAAGCATTCTCCTGTTTTCTTTGCAAAATTTATAGAACTTCTTATATTGTAGTTTATTGGTAATTTAATTTTTGGTCTGTCATATATACTTTATCATGTATTGAAGAGTGTGTGAATAAATAACTCCAGACAATAAAAATGTAAAAAAAGAATTAGAAACTGAACAGAAATCCTATTAAAATCCGAAAATTTAATGAAAACAAAAATTTGATATGGTGGCGTTTCATGTTCTTTTACAGTCTTCCTTAAAATAAAAACGGTACAATGTATGCAACATTTTTTTTTTTTTTTTTACACATTTGAACATCAACAATTTTATTTTTTTTAAAAAAAAAAGGAGCGAATTAAAATTTTTGATCCGATTACTTTCCAACAAAAAAAAAAAAAATCTCAATTTTCCAAATATGTACTTTCTATATACATAAAAACGTGCCTCATTTGATGATAGGATTTAAATATTCTTTTATTGAAATCAGCTTTGAAATTAATTGGAACTGATTTTATAATCAGATTAATTTCATCATTACCATCATTATAAATAATTTAATATAATGAATTTATTTCTTTGATATCATTATAAAGTTTTATTTTAATATATATATTATATATTTTTTTTTAGTTTTTTTAATAATTAATTGATTAAAAAACCGTTTTTTTTTTTTTTTTTTGTTTATCTTTAGGTGATTCAAATACAAGTGCTAATGGTGGTGGTGGTGGTAGTGAACAATCATTTGAAACAATTATACCAGTTATTAAACGTGGTCCAGGTAGACCAAGATTAAAAGCAACTGGACCAGCAAATCCTGGTTATAGAGGTGCACCAAGAACACGTAAACCAATTGGACCATTAGTTGTACCGTTAGGTCAAAGTCCTGGCGCAACACCATTAACACGTAGTCCAGCAATGAGTCCGGCACCTAGTCCAGCACATGCTGGTATCGGTTATTATCAACCAAATGATGATGATTTAAATTAAAAAAAAAAAATTATTTATTTTTATGTATAATTATTATTATTTAAAAGTGGAGAATGTGGAGAATTCATTTCTTAGAAATATGGTGCTTGCAATGAAAATTTACTTGAAAAAATAACAAAAAAAAAAAAAAAATGTATGCATTCAGTAATTTAAGCGTATATTAAAGGTGTTGTTATTTTACTAAAACTATTAAAATAAAACAAACACTTTATATCTTTTATCTCCAATTATTGACTGCATTTAAACTTATTATTCGTCTTAAAATGAATATCTTTAGGTATTATTACACCATAAAAAGACTTTATTTTGCGGTATTCAAAATTTTCAGAATAAAAATTGTAATTATAGTCGGAAATTTCCTATTTTTATACAATATAGTTTAGGATTCTTAAGTTTTTGGAGTGTCCATTGAGATTTTGTATATTTCGAATCATTAGATTTCGTCGCAAGTACACAACAGATTAGAAATTAGTATTAAACGGGTTAGGATTTGCAATACAATATGGCTTTCAAAATTAATATTAAACTAAAGTATGCAAATTTTGTAATTTCGGGTGACATTGTTGATTTTCATTGAAAGCACTTTTAAATCAGAGATAATAAAGAAAATATAATTAAATAATTTTAATTTTCCAATAGAAAAAAATAAAATAATACAAATTTTATATTTATTTTAATTGTTTTTGCGCATAAGAAAAATTAAATTAGAATTAAAATAAAATGGAGATGTATCTAAGAATTTTCATTTTTTTAGTTAAGAATTAATTATTGTGAATTTTCCAAAAATTTAGAAAGATTTTCTTATTTTTTTTTTTTATATATAATTAATTTAACTGTATAGGTATTTTAAAAATTTTTATTAATTAATTAAATAATTAAGTAGAAATTTTTTAACTTATAAGAATTTTAAGTATTGGAATTTCTTCTGTGAAAAATAAAATAAAGAAAAATAAACAAAGAAATAAAACAATAAAAAAAAAATGTATTAATATTAAGAATTAAAATTAATTTAAAAAAAAAATGTTAAATAAAAAAGAATAAAAAAAAAAAAAAAACGAAATAAAAATTAATTATAAGGTTGTAAAAAAAACGAAAAATCGATGTGTTGAGAACTAAATTTAATTTTTTTAATAAATTTCATATTTTTTTTTATATTTTAGGAAAAAAATAAATGAAAAATCATGTGATAATTCATCAGGAACGAGTAACGTTTATACAAAGAAGAAAAATTACTCATTCCAAAATGAAATTTTATTGATAATTTTAGGTGGAAATGGATGGAATAAATCAAAATTATTTAATAGTATCAAATGCTATGTCAACTATCAAGACAATTAATTATGTAAGATCTTATTAACACAAAATATCAACGATCGAAACAGAATATTTCTTATTTTCGTTTGTTATAGAATTTTGAATCGAAATTTTTAGGAACAACTTTTATTTTTAACTAAAAAGCTAACGGATTATGAATATAACGGATATGATGTCTTTTCTAAGTAAAATTTTACATTAATTTATTATGGCCCTGATTTCGATAGTCATATCACTTTCATTCTTTATGAAAAACAAAATTTTTGATTTCGATAGTCATAAAAAATGAAAAAAATCATAAGAAATGAAAAGAAGCTGATTTTGATAGTCATATTTTATGAATATATTCATTTAAAACGTCAAATTTTCGCATTTTGAAATTGTTAAATGAGTGCTTGTAAAAATGGATTTAGGAAAAAATTATGAAGTATTTTATTTAGATTTATGTGGATATATGCATTTTTATAAGTAACCTATGACTATACGATAGCATAGGTTGCAAGAAAGCCCATTAATTTGTGAATTAGAAGTCGTTCTGACATGTTTAAAAAAAAATTACTCAGTACTCTCCGATTTTCTAGTAAAATTTAAATATCATAAAAAAAAAATAAAAAAGTTTAACTTTTAAGCCCGCCCCAAAAAACAGAACCCAAAAACTAAGGAACTCGGCACTTCTTTTAATTTTTTGCTTTTTTTCTATTACAGTATTGGGAACTACGTGTTTTAAATCTTAATTTTTTACTTATAGCTTTTTTTTGTATAGTCAAAGCCTCAAAATAAGAAAGTATTGCCGGTTTAAAAAAAAAATATAAATCATTTTAATTTTAAATTCCATTTCATTTTGCCCGACTATCGAAATCGTAAAAAATTATTAAAATGAAATGAAATTTTTCATTTTCATTTTTATGAAATGACTATCGAAATCAGGGCCTATATGAAATAAAAACAAAATAAGAATTAATTAATTTGAAAAATTATATGCTTTGTAATCTTGTAATTATATGCCTTGTAACCATTTAACAATTCTTGTAACCATTTAACGATCACTCATAGTTTTTAGAGATTGTTTAGCAAGACAAATTCGTACAGTAAACAATAATATGGTCAATATTAATATTATTAAAGGTTTAATTAAAACTCTCTAAATTTTAAAATTAAATTATTACAGGAGCGTGTCATATGCCTTTATTTTATTTGCTTGTAGTGTCATTTGACTGTATTTCATTTGAGCATTTTTCATTTCACTGTATTTCATTTGACTGTATTTTATTTGACTGCAGTTCATTTGACCTTTATGTAAAACATATAATTAGAGGCGATTTTAGCTTTGGTTATAAAATCTGGCTTTCAATAATTTGTTTAATTTTACAAGCGGCAACCCTTTCTTCTTTAAATATATTGTTGTTAAAATATGTATGTAAAACATATAATTAAGGGGAATTTTAGAGTTGGTTTCAAATGAAATTCAGACAAATGAAATACATTTAAATGATAATACAGGCAAATGAAAGTTCGGGCAAGTGAAATATAGTCAAGTGACATAAAGTCAAATGAAAAACAATTTTACAATGGTAACCCATTATTGTTTAATCAAAATATTCTATTAAATTACAGGATTGATAATAACTAAAAAAATATTGAGAATACTTCAATAATGAAATATTTTTTATTCAATTGAAAATTAATTTAAAACTAATTGGATAGTATTAGGAAAATTAAAGTTGGATCTATAATGAAAGCTCTTGTTCGTTTTCTATCAAAGTAAAGTTATACGCAGATAAATGACAACTGTCAAATTAAAAATGAAATGTATTAAGTTGTATGAAAAGTGTTTAAAATAAACATAGTCGATTCGTAGTCGGAAAAAAGTTGTTTAGCTATTCTTTCTATTCTCAATTTAAAATATTCAAGAAACAAAATATTGAAGTAAATATTTGTTAAAATAGGGAAAAACCAAAATTTAGTAAAATTAAATTTTTATTTTACATAATTTTTTTCTTTCAAATACCAATTTTATTATCGGTACTCTTTCATACGGAGCGAAACGAGAGTGTGTTTTATAGATCCAGAACAAATCACAATCAATTTGAAATTTTAAGTGCTAAATTATTTAAATTTCTAATAATGTTTTTGATAAGTACATTATATATTTCATTATTAGCATACAAATTTTAAGTTATTTATTCTGTTCTATATGTTTTTTTTTATCCGTTTCAGTCTTAAGTAACAACACAAGTAACAAAACATTCAATAAGTGGTTTATTATTTATATTAGACTCAGCTTCAGTTTTTTTAGCACTTTATTTTTATTACGCCATTGATTACTTGGCTGTAGGTATTGTAGATTGCTAAACCCAAATATTACATTTGAGAGCACACAATATCTTCTACAAAAATTATTTATTAAATAATTTTATATTAGGATATAAATTACTACTATTCTATTTGATCAGACCGCGATTGAAGCCCAAGATCTTTCGATTGAACATCATTAGCCAAATTTTGTTCTATACAAAAAATAGATTTTGTTCTATATATAGATCAACTAGAAGTAAAAAAAATAATTAGTTAAATAGAAGTTTTTTTTACTTAAATAGTTTTTTCGTCACTTTATTGCAAAGAAAAATAAATGAAATAAAATTTTTATCTAAAATCCGAAGAATTTTTTTTAGTTTTTCTTAATTCATAGAATAAAGAATTACAGTTTGAAAAATTTATAAATATACTTTAGCTAAAAAACTACCGTTACATTAGAAAGTACTTCTTAATCAACTCTAATTTTAAACTCAACTATATTTTATCTGTTAAAATTTTAAGACATTTTAAGCTAAATGAAAAATTAAACTAAAACCTAAAACGTATTGCCTCTGGGCATTTATGCTAAGTGTTCCCTTCATCTATCTTAGATTAATTATTTATTAAACCATTTTAAATTGCAATGAAATATTTTTTATTATATCATCTCAAAAGGTTTTTCAACTAATGTTCTGAATAAAAAGAACAATTTGACAGAATTGCAGCAATTACTGCAATAAGAAAAAAAAATATTTGGAAATATGAAATCTACTTAATATTATTTAAGATTCAAGTTTAATATTTTTTAATTAAATCATTTTCTTCCATTTTACAACTATAAACATGAACATTTAAAATAAAGTTTTTAAGACTCATAAATACATAAATTTAAAAAGTGGTTGTGGTTTTTTTTTTTTGATTTCGCTTCTTTAATACTTTTTAATAAACACTAACTAATCTCGTTTTTTATTTTGGAGTTGTACAATAATGACGATTTGACAATGAAAAATAATGAACACGTTGAGTCTTAAATTATTGCTTTTTTTCTATAAAAAGCAAAGATTTTGATTTTAATGGGACATCAGTTGCGTTGTATTTCAACCGACTGTAAAGAATGGATCGAATACATGAAATTGAGCTTCAAAATTTTATAACTGCCTCTCAAATCTCACTTTTTTACAAAAACTTATTCTGGGTTGCAATTTTGCATAATGAAATTTTACTTAAAAATATAAAATTGAAGTTCAAGCTTAGTTTTATGCTTAAATCTCATTTTTCTAAACAAAACTACTCTCATCGATTTCAAAACGTTAGAACGTTAGTTACAATAACTCGATTATATTGCATATAAGATTCTACTATTTATTTTATAAGGATTTCAATTAAAATTTTAAGTAACTTGGATATAACTACTCTTTATCGAATAATTATTCTATAATGGCTCAATACTGAAAAAACTTACTCTTACAATTTATAAATATATAATTGATTAGCTAATTGTTAAATAAGTGGCCTACTTACTGCATTATTTAAAAGAAGGAAAAAGCCTTTTTTACTCAACTAAAACTATCAAAAATAGAACGGATACTGTAATTGCTTGCGTCAAAATGGTACAAGACTGTTCAACAGACTATAATACTTAAAGGTAACATTAAAAAAAAAACGCAACTCTTCTAAGTGAAACCGTCGTCAAATTAATCACAGTTATGTAATATTAAATTTACATATAATATTGAATCCAAAACTGCAAAAAGACTACATCATAAATAAATATGGAAAAAAAAATTAAGACTTCAATTAAATACTATAAAATTAAATATATATTGCCATATACTTACTGTTTTCCAGATTATACTGTTTGATCTCTGTTTCTTAATTAAAAAATAAAATTAAAAATAACAATATATGAACAAATCTTAAACCCATCACTGACACATAACTACTTAATTCATCTAAACATCCAATTTGGTACCCTTTTTTTGACATTAACCAGGAGATTGCCCTCAAGGTCTTTTTAACAGTTCATCATACATCACTTAATATATTTAAGATTATTATTATTTAATTTTTGTATGTATATATGTATGTCTCTAATTAAGTCCTATGCGCCAGTCAATGTTGATCCAAAAAAAAAACAAAACATGAACAACAACAAGTGATTTTCTAGAAATTGAAACAAGTGAATTTTTTTTTATATTTTTTTATTCGTATACTTCTCCTTTTCTTTGAAAATACCTTTAAGATTCTTTTAAGCGTCTTTTTAGAAAAAACAAAAATAGGATCATAAAATGTTGCAATAAAAAAATATTAAAATTAAATCATAAAGATGAACAGGTATATTATTTTTATCTTCTTTGTATTTTTTTTTTACCCTTCGGGGTCATGGTAAAAAAACAAAAACAATATCTAAATATGTATTATAACTACCGACTATCTAACGATGCACCGACTGACCGTGTTACTCATAAGAGTTAAATTTAATTTTTTTTTTTTTGTTTTTTGGTACTTTACAAACCATCGTTAATTATCATTTTCATATTATAATTTTTAAAATTTTTATGATTATGATTTTTGCCTCTGAATTTTATTTTCCAACATCGAGTACAAATGAACGAAAATTAAGAAGTAGGAAGAACAGATCTAAACTATCAGAATCAGGAAATTTGGTCAGAATAAAGGTGCTATTCCCCCAAATAGTTCCCGTATTAATAAATACATATTCCTAAATTTCATAAAAGATAGATTAATTTTTTTTCTGTTCTGTTCTTTATTTTCTGCTAAATATTATTAATTTTTATAAATTAAGGTTGTTACAAAAATAGTAAAGCTTTTCAGATTCTTCAGATTTAAAATACCATGCAGACTGACATTTTGAATGATAAGGAAAGTTTAATAAAAAAAAAAGAGGTTGGTTTGTTGAATATTCAATGTCTGATGCTAATAAAAGCTTTTACGAGCATATTCCAAAATTCAGCAACTTTGGGTAATATACAATTGAATTAGAATGTCATAGTAATGTCAAACTTTCATATTCAATATTTTCGATTGCCGCGAACTTTCTCTTAACTTATTCTAACTATAAAATTAATTTAACTACATTTGTTTATTTATTTTATTTTACATAGCTATAAACGAATAATTTTAATTCATTCCTTATAATTCACATTTTCAATTTATAAAATATCAAAGTAACTGTATTAATTAACCTTACATAATTTTGACAAATCTATATTCAGCAGCGGGCTGAATGACATTCAACTTATTATTTTAAAATAAAATTTTTGAATTAAATTTTTCTGACTGTTTGTATGAGTGTGTATGTATGTGTATACCATATTTGCATAATATAATTATTACCACCATTTTCATCATTACTATCATTATTAACAAATATGAAAACAACATCATAAAAACATGAGCATTTAGTTTTTGTTTTCATGTTTTATTTACTTTTATGTTTAATTTTAGATTAGATTCATACTCATTATATAACAACATATATTTTATATATGTATTATACAATATGCATATATACTATATGTAGATGTATATGTATATTTACTAAATATACATATAAAATATTTATAATTTATACAACATGCATGTGCGGTATGAGATTTTCGTACTTAACTCGATTATTTTATTACAATTTCCCGCGGTGTAATAAAAAAAACTTGAATACCTGTAGTTCTCTTATGGATATCTTTAATTTTCTTTTGAGATATCAAAAGAATTAAATTTAGAAAGAAAAAAGAAAAATAAACAAGGAAACGTAGGAAAAAAGTAAGAAAACTAAATATTTTTAAATTGGTTCAAATGAAAATGTAAAAGATATGAAGTAGAGAGAAATGTGTAAGTTGTAGTAGAGGAAATATGTATTTTAAATATTGTAAATAGAAAAGGAGCAATAAATGTGTAGAATTAAATATGATAGATATTCAGTCAAATGTATAGATCGGATCAGTCTTAATGAAAATTAAGTTAATAATTAATCAATTTAGGTGTTTGTGTCAAAACGGCAAAAACTAAAAAAAAACTGGACACAATAATTACAACCAAAATATTTGTAACAAAAATTTGTAGATTTTTTATTTTTGTTTGCGATCGTATCAGGGTGCCTTGCAATTAGTTGCTACATTTATATAAGTGTGTATCTATAGACCAACAGATTCTAATTTTTTTTTTTGTTTATTTCCTGCCACATAAACACATGTGTGACTATAAATTTCGTAGAAAGGAATTATTCTTACGTAGTATGTAAAATTCGAACCCACACTTTCTCTGTGTTACAGCCAATTCTATACGCTCTTATCCACTAAATGGCTAGACCACCGAACCACCGAAGCTTATTAATTAAAATGGGCATGTTATGTAATAGAGTAGATCAAACACTTTTACAAAGTTTCAAATCATTAGAAATAACAATTATATTTTTGAAGTAGCTGCCATATAGATTTCTGAATCCAGTATACATATATATTTCAGAAGTATTTAGGCTATGAAATTGAAATACACAAGTAAAGTAAAAGGTTAAGTGTGTTTGTAAGATTTAAAATTATTCGGACCAAGACTTGGATGTTAGGTGACCTACGAATTTTAGGAAGCAGTTTCTGTATCTTGTTGACTAACAATTGTTGATATTGTTTTTTTGTAATATAATGCGATATAGAGAGGCTAGTATAATTATTATAAAGGCCTACAACGAAAAGAAAAAGAATCCAATTCGCTGTATTTTGTAAGATGCAGTAAGATGCAGTCAAGTAATGCAAACAAACAATAAACAAACAGTATAACTATATAGTATTAAAAACTCTAAAAGGTCTTCGTCCGAGTATTTTAGAATTGACAAGAGCAAGTGTATTTCTCGTTTTGTTTACAAATTTGAAACAAGTGGGTAATTAAACAATGTGAAAAATGTGAAACCATATTGGGAACTATATACTTTTTAAAAATTATTTTGCTATATGCAGTTAGTATAAGTTTTATTAAATTGTATTCGAAATTGAATATTAAAGAAAAAAATTTTGATTCTCGAATATTTGGGACTTTGTTTAAAAGTTAGTTAAGGGTTTAAATTGTATTTCAATACAAGTTTTTCTTCTTTCATTTGTATTGAATATTTGTATCGATTTGTATCGAACTTTACAACAATGTCTATACACAATGAATTAAGGCCATTTTCAATTATCCTTGACTAAAATGTCACATAACAATTTTTTTTTGAAAGAATTGAAAAGACAGAAACTGTATCTACTTTCGTGACTTAATTTAAACTTTTCGGATGCATTATAAAAACCAGTGTTAAGCACTCATATACGCTAAATTTTGTAGACAATTTTAAACCTTATTCAACACAATCCATTTTTATACCCGTATGAACTATGTTCAAGGGTATAATAAATTTGCCATTACGTTTGTGACACCTTAAAGGAGTCGAGCTAGATATAGTGTCAAAGGTATGGATCGGCTCAGAATCGAATTCTGAGTCGATTAAGCCATGTACGTCCGTCCGTCCGTCCGCACGATAACTCAAAAAATAAAGGAGCTAGGAGGCTGAAATTTTTTTTACGTCACTTTTGCAAAATTGTTAGTTTTGCTATTTAAATCCAACATTTTCGGTCGGCGGGATCGAGTAGCTGCCATACAACTTCTATCTTTATATAGAAATAACTCAGTGTCTATTCAATCTAGGTATCTGAAATTTTGCAAATGATGATCCAGTTTTATGGCAACAACTTCTGTAAAATTTGGTTATGATGATATGGCAGGTTCGAAAAGTTGCCATACAATTTCTCTTTTTAAATGAAAATAACTCAGTGTCTATTGAAGCTAGCTATCTTAAATTTAGTGAAAAAGTGTCGAGTTGCATGCCAAAAACTTTTGTAAAATTTGATTGGTCTAAAGCAGCCGGTTCAGGTTTCTTGCATTTTTTGGGACTTAATGAAGCTAGGCGCAATAGATTCGGGTAGCTGTCATACAACTCCACAATTTAAATAAATATATCTCTGTAGTTCGGTACTAAAACATCTGAATGTTTTTAAAAGATGATCAAGTTTTATAGAAACAGGATATATTACGTTCATACGGGTATCCCAGAGTTGACACAGTCTACTCTACTGCACTCGTTTTTTATCAAATGGAGTTTTGTCACGTTGAACCGTAGAAATTGAAATAGAAGTCGCGTAGAAGACGTAAATCCCACAAAAAATCAACAAATCAAAGATTTCATTGTTTGGCTTTGAATCTTCAATACCAAGCTAGTTTAATTTAAGTGGAGCAATTGGTGCGGTTGTAAAATAATAGGGTAAGTGTATAATTGACATTCTTTTGTTACAAGAAAACTTATCGGTATTATAAAAGAATTCTATGAAACTTGTAGTAACCTATACCTAAATACATTACAAGGAATTGAAGAAAACAAGTAATTAAAGATTCAATTTTTAAAAAACTGTTCTCAAATATTCTAATTTCTAAACATCCATCACTATTGCATTTTCATGCATGAAACATTTGATAAAATTAATTTTTCGCATAAGTATTTCAATCTTTCATAAAGAAAAAACAAATATTTTGATTATCATCCTCTAGCATTAAAATAGATATGGTGTTTTTTAGGATTATAATGCAATATTGAATCATGAGAAATTTCTGAATCTCAGAAATCTTAAAAGCAAATTATTTAGTTTAGTAATAAAAATTTACAAAAAAAAAAAAAAAAATTATCTTGACTTAAAATGAAAGGTATAGTGTTCTTTTAAATCTCAAATTCGAGTCCTTTGAAACAATATCTTCTTAAAATTGATTCTTTCACTATGATATAAAGAGAATACATCTGCTTAAAATTCTCATGGTATTTAAAAATAAAAAAAAAACCATGAAACAAAAAATATAGAAGTCCTTTTTTATAAGTTAAAAAACTAAAATTTTATATGTATATATTTATATTTGTCTATTTATATAAGTGCTTACTTTTCAATAATAATAGCGGGAGTTACAAATGTTTCAAAAAAATTTACACTTTAGATTCTGTTCAGTAACGAAAGTTGTTTTTTTATATCATAAATTTTTTAAGTTGTATCCGAAAAAAGTCTTACGAAAACTTCTTTTATTGAAATCATACTGTAGTATCTTCTGGTTCTTGAAAAATTAATTTAAATAAGTTATTCATTACTCGTTTGTATAACTATTGTTAAACAACGGGCCCAAAACTGGTGCATCCTTTCTGCCTATCTAGCAACTGAAGCATAAAACTAATCAAAAAATTAATTGAAGTACCTAGACTAGAGTTTTAGAATCGTTCTGATCAAAAAAATAATTGCTTCAGAGCATAAAACTGATCAAAAAATTAATTGAAGTACCACAAAGAGAACGATTCGAACAATTTTATAACTCTAGTCTAGTTTGGTAGATAGGTAGAAAGGATGCACCAGTTTTGGGCCGGTTGTAATATTCTGGATGAGTTTTTCTCCTAATTAAACGATTGGGAGCTTATCACAAAGCGCTGTAATTTGATTAAGTCCTCCTATCGAATAGGGCATTTAAGAAGAATTTATCCAAAAAGTATCTTCTTTGAGAGCAAGAGCAGAATATTCACACAAAAGATGAAAGATTGATGACTGTTCCAATTCATTTTTGCAGCTCCTGCAAAAGTTTTATGTAGAAACTTCTAACCTTCTGGCGTGCCGATCGGACGATATCCCATTAAAATCGCTATTATATTATCAAAATTTCGAAAATTTAGGGATAACAGTTTTATTGACCGTTTAAGATCTAATATAGACCAGGTCTGTTTGACTACATTAATAGAAAACTACCTACGATTTGGAGTATATTACTCCGCTTGTTGTTGAGATTTTTTTTTATTTTTCAGTTACATTATTTTAACATAATTTTTATAAAATAATTTCTTGAAAAAACTACTCCATTCATTTTAACACATCAATTTGTTAGATCACATTTCAAAAAAATTCATCAAAAAAATCAATGAGAAAGAAAATAATTTTAATTAAATTTACGTAACACTCTTTAAAAAAAGAAAAAAAAAACGAAAGAAAACATATGTGCTTAAAAATGTATCCTTCTTAATTTGGTAAAAAATCCTTAAAGGATAACTAAAAAAATGCTATTGAAACCTAAATTATTAAGTAATAAACTTCTAAGGCCATGTTATTTTTGTTTTTTAAATATTTCTATTGTGTTCTTAAAAAAAAAACTTCAGATGTATACAAAAAAAAAAAAATTCATTTCTATTATCCTTTTTTGATTAATATTTTTTTCTATCATTCCTAAAGATATTATAATCCTTTTTTCAATTCATTTTTTTCCCACACAATTTTTAATGGATTCGTTTTCAAATAAAAAAAAAACTGTTGCAATAAAATATTTCAAAAATATTTTTGAAAGATGTTCAAATTTATTTTAAACCCATAGATAATGAGTTTCATGTATTTTAATAAATAATTATTTGATATGGTATAGGAATAAATGTGTATGTTTAAACAATCATTAAAATATTAATAATTGGCAAATAAATTAATAAATATAACGACAAGCTACAAAGATAATCAGTTTAAATCCTAAATTAATAAAAATAATTTCTATATGTTTAACATGCAAATAATTAATCCAGAAAATTTAGGTTTTTTTTAAACTCTTTATGACTAGAGAGTCGTTGAATATCTAAAATGTCATATATACATATTTTTTTTAATGCATTTCTCTGCCACATAAATGTGGACAGGAAATTACACAGTCTTTCCTGTTCAGGCGTGACTGTAAATATCCTAAGGACTAGGCTACCCGAGGTCCCTATATAGACATATATTATATAGTCTAGCATTTCATAGTGTTTTTGACAAAATAATACACGAAATTTTACATTTAAGTTGAATATTTAAAAATTAAAATTTTTAACGTAATAAAAACAGAGCAGCTTATTCCTCATCCTTTCTCATTTCTTTTGTGATGGCTATTGTAAGAGATTCGTTTATAAAGTTAAAACCTCACACGTTAAAACGATTTATCCAAGATTACCACCACTTTTAAAGAACAAAAAAATATGTATATATGTAAGAAACAGGTACATTCTTAGCCAACAGGAATATTCGTAGCCAATTTTTCAATCGAAAGGTCTTGGGTTCAAACCTGGATCAGATCACATCAGATCCAAAATATAGCAATAGTATTGATTATCTGTGGTAGTAATTTATGTCGCAATATTATAATAGGGTATAGTAATATTATAATATCTTAATAGGGTACAGCACACTTGGATACTTAATAAAAAGATATTTAACTAAACAGACACTTAACAAAAAGGTGTTTAGAAAAATGAACACTTAACAAAACGACATTTGGCAAAATGGACACTTAACATTTTGGTATTTGGCAATTTTTACTTATGTGCAAACGCTCTGCGTTAAGCGTCTACATAAATAAAAGTTTTCAAATGATTAAATATTAAGGGAATTAAAAAGAATAAAAATTATTTCTACAATATTTTTTCATTTCACTTATTTTATTTTAAACTTTTTTTTTTTTCTAAATTGAACTTTACGTTTTCGATATTAATTATTTTGACATAAATTCAGCAAATGAAAGGGTTAATAAAATTATAGAGTTGAAAATTAGATTGTTGATTGTTTAAAGCTACGAATTGTCCACTTGTAAAAGTTGCTAAGCGTCCAAGTTGACAAGTGTTAAAATTGTTAATTGTTCTATTTATTGCTAAAATTGTCCATTTTGCTAAATATTTTTTTATTAAGTGTCGATTTTGTAAAATGTCCAACTGTCAAGTGAGAGTTGCCAATTGGCTGGTTCCCATCTATTAAGAACTATTAAGTTCTTAATAGTTTATATCATATTAATCAATATGGCACATCATAAAATTAAATATTTTTTTTTTTTTATAAAATAATAGATGGCGCACAAATATTTTATGGTACATATTTATATTTTACAATTTTACACAATTACCTACATACTTCAGCGGAGCAATTATCGCTTTAATAACAAAACAAACAAAATGATTTTTCAATGTTTTATATTGAAATTCATCTTAGGCTGCTCTTTAATTGCAAAATATCCCGATTTTGAATAATCTCCTTTTTAAAAGTTCTTTAAGTTAATATGAACTAAGAATAAGGATTTACTTATTCTCTACATTTTGAAATATACAACTGCAAAGTTTGTTTCTTTAATTAAAAAATTAAATTAAGAATTAATTTTTTAATAAAAATTATAAAATATTTAAATATATGTTAAATTAGCGTGTATATTTTTCTAACACCCTTTTTAACTTTCCCTATCCATTTAAATTTTCTTTATTTATGTTTATTTTAATTTTTTTTTTCTTCTTATAACCGTCAAATTCCAATTTTCTTCTTTCTTTTTATATTGGTTATTATAACAACATTTTTTTTTTTAAAAATTATTTTTACTTTTTATTAGATTTTACACATTTTCACCTTTATTATATACAACTCAAATATCACCTTTAATTAGTTCATGGTAAATTAAATACGTCATAATTGTCATAATATTAAATAAATTATAACTCTTTTTTTTTTTTCTATGCAACAACTATTTACAAAGTGCTTGTACAAAGACGGTAAATTTTTTGGGTAACCTAAAAGATAGTTATTTAAAATAATATATAAAAAAAAAAAAAGTTGGAAAAGAAATATCAGTTATCTCCCACAGTCTCAAGTAAAGGTTAAATTTCTTAAGAAAAATAAATTAATTTTTTAGTTTTTAAATCCCAAAAAAAAAAAAAATTGTAACAAAATGCATCATTAAATCCCAGTAAACCTTTTTTGTTATTGTTTTAAAAAAAAAATTATTAAAATTAATTTAGTTAAAACATACAAAAAATGTATGCGATAAAAATATTAATTAAACAGGGTGTTAAAAAATTTTTCGAATGAATTTTTAAAATTATTCCCAATTAAATATAATTTTAAAAATTCATTTGCCGTATAAATTTGTCGTATATTAAAAGTACCTAAAGCTCAACTTTTAAATTAATTTCTCAAGAATAAAAGCTGTACACGTAATCAACTGGTTAATTGTCGTTTTTACTGCATAATTCCAATGCAGCTTTGTACAGAGTTCTCCAAAAGTGATTTGCGAATTGTGAAAATAAATAAATGGGTAGGTATTTTTTAAAACTTATTTCGTATAGATAATGTGTAACAGTAAAACTAATAGGCTTTTTTGAAAATGCATTTCTAATTTGTAACTAATATGAATGTTGGTTTATAAAAATGTGATAAAACTGCAAAAGAAGTGTGTTTGAAAATGAGATGTAGCAGAGAAATTTTGCATTATTTTTCTTTTATTGATGAATTAAGTGCTGTAGGTGTAGGAGTAAGTAACTAAGAACTTTCTTGCTGCCAATATTTATTTTTGTTTTGGCATTTCTGCAACTCTTTGTTTTATGCGGGAAACAAATTGTAGTTTTAACTTAGAAGTGCATATGCACTCTGCATTTTCAAAAAAAAAAACCAAATACATATTATACCTAATATTATACCTATAAGATGGTTTAATAATTCGTTGTTCTCAGCCTTAAATTAATCACTTAAATCTCAGATGCATAAAATGTTAAATAAAATAAATCATAAATTCATTTCACTTTTTTGTTGACACCCTTTTCTTAAACACCTGTATTTTACCTGTTTATCAAACAAAAATTAAACAAAACACAAATAATAACAAAATGAATTGATATTGTGTTATTATTAGAAGCTAATAAATAAATACATACACATATTACATAAATATATACATATATACATATATAAATGAAAATTCAAAAAATTATGATTAAAAGCATAGGGTACATTCATATGCATTAGTCGCATTTTAAAAATAACCAAAAAAATAAATAAAAATAAATTTTTATGGTCAAAAAATGGTTCAGTGCTCAGTGATCAGAAATAATTACCTAAAAAAATAAAAATATCATTTTTTTTTTTTATAAATAATTAATTTAAAAATTAAAAAAAAAAAACAAAAGTCTTAAAAATCGTTAGCAACAATCGTTGGCTACTTACATGGTCACAATCTCACAACACAATGCTGATTTTTATTTACTCTCTCTTACTCTATCTATGTGTGTATAGATATGTATATATTTAGTTTTTTTTTTGTTTTTGTCTTATTTCCCTCCTGTAGTGAATTCACCCAATTACCAGAATTATACGCTCTTAATTACCACTTCTGTTTCTTTTTCTCCTCTATTCGTCATTCATCTAAAAATTTTTGTATTCTTTGATAATAATCAACAATTATTATGAAGATCCCTGATGGTAGTATAATAGTATAATATCTATATTGTCCCTTTCTTTATAAATAAAAAAAAAAAACAAAAATTAATTTAACTTAGATGAATGTTAAAAGGTGATGGAGATTGCAAAAAATTATAAATATTTTTATATCTGATTTAAGTAAGTTTTGGAATATACCACTTTTAAATACTATAGATTACATTAAAACTATTGGATAACTGCTCTAGCTCAATTGCGTATTTAAAATTCTGATCTGAAGGAAATACATAGAAAATGATCAATTTAATTCAATTTAAGTAGATGATAAAAAGAAATAATTGAATCAGTCATATTTAAGTTTTTTAGTCACTTTCATGATCTTAACTCATTTTCAAATCAGGTTTTGCTAAGTGTTTTCAGAAGGCACAGTTAAAAATATTTCCAAACCTATTACCAAAAAAATAATTAAAATACGATCACTTTATTTTCTCAAATGCTAACATTATTAATTAAAGTAATTAAAATTCAAAGACATTCGAAAGATCAAAAGAGTTGCCATTCAATATAATAATAAAAAAAAAAAGGTTTTTGAAGAAACTTTAATTCAGAGCGCTATGTCTCAGCTATATTAAAAGAATTTTTACACTAATACAGATTTTCTCTCGTGTATTAGGGTTAAAATTTAAGTTGTAAAATTATACACTATAATATAATCGTAACACAACTATCACTTCTCTCGTATATCTTTTATCTCTACACACATAAATTTCTTTCGTAAATAGGTACATGATTTGTTATTTTTGTGGCATGACCTCAAACGGTTCGAACCACCAAAAGGATAAAATAATTTTATTTTGTAGTATAATTTTTATATACGTTTCTACAAAAAAAAAAAATTTGTTCTTTTCAAAAAGAAGTTCTAAGAAAAAGAAAAAAAAATTCTAAGTATTCGAAAGTAAGAGAAAATCCAGGCTTAGTTAGAATTAATATAATCATAAAATCAAGAACTACAAATAAATAACTTGCCGTTGAAGGCAAAATCTAGTATATACAATATTTAATAAAATGTCAGCCATCAAACGAAGACGTACTGACAAGCTTGTTAGCCGATTATCGAAATGTCAACCTAACAGAAAATAAGGTAGAAAATGCAAAATGAAAAACCAAAGGTTTTTAAAGTAGCACATTTTAAAAAATATAATAAAAACAGTACAATTGCGATACTTTAGATTGATGCTTGTAATATTATTTTTAAATTCTTTTGTCGGAAAAATTTTGCGAAAAATCAAGAGACACTTTCTTCAATATTAAGGAAACTATATATTATGTAAATAAGAAAAACTTACTATTAACACCAGTATGTATGTTAGAATGTAATATTGGAGCTTTAATTTTTGTGCTACTTTAAACAAATTTGCATTGAAGTCACAGATGTTTAAACGTAGCAAATTTCTAATTTTTTCTAAAGGCTTTTAAACGGAAAAATCCTCTCAAAATTTCAACTAACAAACTGAAAGCGTTGCGGGAATAGGTAAGAATGTAAATTTTACAAGATTCTAGTTTTATATAAAGGCAAATTTACTAACTAACCTCCTCTAACCTCTAACTAAATTTAATACTAACCTCGAAAATTATTTAAATTTTACTTCAGCTTATAAAGGTTTAAGTTTCTCCGTTGTTTGACGTTTTTGAATTGAAAAAATGTTAAGCAGAAATTGATATATAAACTTTTGAAAATAGGGTTTTAGCAAATTTTAAAAATGGTTGGTGTTAGATAAAACACTTTTTCTACTAAATTGATTTTTAATTACACCAGCTATCTATGGTTAAAATTCCATTACTCCATCATAAATGGTGTAAAATTTTTACAAACAGAAGGACTGATGGCACACGGACGGGCAGAGTAAAATAAATAATCAAATTTTTCAAGAAATATTTTGAAAAATGTGCTAAAAATTGCATATTGTGACAAAAAATAAATAACAGAAAATATTTCAACGCGTCATCGTTATTTTGTTTTTATTTGTGGTTTTTAATGATTACGCCTTTGATGACTCGGTCAAGTCAGTCAATGAAGTCAAATTATAATCAACCAGTAATGGGAGAGTATATAGTTAACATATTTTAAAATATTTTTATTTTTTAATGGTTAAATATGTAAATTACAGTTAATTTTTTTTATTTATACTTTATACACTTAAACCTAAAACCAGCTAAAACTGTTATCTATAATATTATACTGTTTTCTTATTTTGTTTTCTTTATTTTTTTATTTCTTTTCTTTAAGTGTAGTTGATTGTTATGGTTGTTACCAAACTAAGTTACAGGTAAATTAAAATGATACTGAAAAAAAATTATACCATTTAAACATAAAATAAAATTTTAAACTGAATTAAATAAATTCGCGATTTTTTAACGATATTCTGTCGCTTGTAATTATTATTGCAATAATTCAATTTTTACATAATAACCATTTCTTTTTAAGTAATAAGTTTAATTTTTTTTTCATTTTTTTTTTTCATTGATTGCAGAAAAAATTAAAAAAAATTTATTTCGTAGAAAGTAAAACAAAATGGATTGTTAATTTTTTAAATTGATATTGTAAAACTTATTCGATGGGGAAATTCCGTTATAAATAGGTAATTTTAATTTAAAATTTACATCATAACTGTTATATTTTTCCATAGTGAAATAAATGTATGGAAATGACGTCACAGAACGTAATTAATTTCATTTATTGCGATTTGATGGTTAATACCTACAGTTTTTTTTGGAGGTAAAATACATGTAAACTTTATAATATGCTAAATTAAGGCAATTTTAAAATATTTATTATGGTTAAAAAAGCTTTTTGTATAAAGTGGCACAATGGCGATAACATTATGTATCTGTTGATAATATTGTTTGTAATATTTTATTATTTAATCTTAATGACTTGCTATAAGTAGTTAGTAAGTGTTAAAAAGGTTCCAATAATTTTCAATTAATCTGATTTTTTAGCATTTTTTTTCAAATTTTGTTAATTTCGTCAGAAAAGCTTTTTTTTTAAATATCTGATTATAAAATTTTTTGGAAACGAAGCAGAAGTCATTTAATTTGTAACAAAAAATATTTTCGACATTTTAGTTTAAATATTTTAATGACCCCTTATTGTCAAGAACTGAATTTATAAAAAAATATGATATTTGGTCTTTGTTTTGTTTTTGCGTGAATTTTTGTAATTTTTAGTGACAACCAGATATTGCAACTTATAAAATTTAAAATGGTGTTATTAAAACTATTGCTAAAAATTTGTTCAAAAATTTTAAAACAATGATTAATAATTATATACAAATAAAAGTGTTCTGGTTATTTAAATTTCGCAACTGTAAAAGCAATGAAGAAAATTAACTTTCATATAAGAAAAAAATTTAATTTAAGTAATGATTATCCTGATAGTTCGGTCATTCTCACTATAAACCTATACTATATTAATTTATTACTAAACAATATTTAAGTTAATTTTGTATGTGGAAATTCTTTTGTGCTCCAAAAATGGCAAATGTGAAACCATCTTACACCTCATGTGTTTCCTAAAATTTAGATTATTAGATTTTTAATTTACAAAAAGTTTAGAAGAACGCTCATCACATTCATACAAACCTTAAAGCTATTTATACTCCATATCTTCACTCGCCTAAATGGTATCCAATGTTACTAAAGTTGTCCCAACTTATTGTTTAGCCAAAAAAGGAGATCATATTTAGTGGTTGAAACAAAAAGTTGATAGAGGGTAGAGGAGGTTGAAACAAACGTAGAATTGTACTTATACCGCTGATTTTTGGTGATTTTCAATGATCTCCACCTACCCCCATAACACTTCTTTTTGAATCCAAGATTTTTTCTAAATATTTTAATTTTGGTTATTACTAATCAACTAATTTTTGATCTAAATCAAACCTAAAATTTTGAATTAATTCCTTTTATACTGAAAATATAAATTTTTTAATGCAACCTGTTATTTTAACTTTTCTGATATTATAACGATTGAAATTCGTGCCTTTTTTTTGGTTTAAACAACAGAACATCATCTCAATAATTTTCCTTTCCGATCAAAGTTCTAGAAAGTCCTTTCATTCTTTTTTTTTCTGTCGTTTCTTAAAGAGTTTCAATTTTATTATTAGTGTCATAAATAATCTTCAAGATGATTTTTTTTTATAGTTTTAATTATTGTTGTTATTTTTAATTCATTTAAAGTTTAATATGAATAATCAAACAAGTAGACTAACATTGTATTTTTTTTTTTTAATAGATAGTTAGTAGTTTGTACGCCATCTATGAACAAATGAAATAAATCTATTTAAAATAAATGTTTAATTTTATTTTTTAATATTTTTTTTTTTTTTTTTTTTTTTGTTGTCTTGGTTTATTTCTTATTCGTGATCATGGCAGGGGTTCTTTTCTATTTTTTCTTTTTTTTGTTTTTTTTTTTTAAATCCAACGAACCGAAAATTATTTTTTCATTTAAAGTATGAGCAAAAGTATTTTTTTTTTTTTAAATAGAAAATATAATAAAAAAGGAAAATAATTCTAGATTGTATTACCTATTCTTATTCTTTTTCTGTCAATGTTTTTTTTTGTTAGTTGTAATTGAGTTACTTGGTAGGTTAACTATTAAAACCTTTTGCTAAATAGGTAAAAAATTTTGTTCTCTTCTCTTAATAATTGTATAGAGTTTCTCTTTCTTTTTTTTTTTTTGTTTAAATCAAACAACCGGATGTTAAAAAACAGTATTTTGTTTTGGTTTTTGTTTTTTCATCTTGTTTGTTGCTTTTGCTCGTTTTGTCGACGACGAGATTCAAATAAAATTTTAATAAATTATTTTATAAAAGTTTATTAGAAGAAGAGAGATTTATTTAATTTGTTAGTGTCCATTTGTTTCATACCCTTTCAAGACACTATTTAAAAATAAATGGGTTGCCAGATAAGATTGAAACATAATCGCCAAAGTCCCTTTAAAAAATCGCAAAAAGTGCTGTATTATTTCTAGATATCATTAAATAGATATTAAATAAGTTCAAAATATAAAAAATAATTTTATTTTGATATAAAAATAATCGCCAAAGCTACTAAAAAATCGCCAATTTTGGCGCTAAATCGCCACGCCTGGTAATCCTGAATATTTTCTTTTATGCCTCTTAAGTTTTAACCTGTACTCCATTGTTTTTTGCTAACTGTCATTGTATAAATAGTATATTAGCATTTTTAAATCTATTGTTTGATAGAAAATCAATTGTTGCTTAGTTGTTAAACTTTTATCTAACCACTTCGCTTGTGTATTAACTTTGTACTTTTGTACCTTTCATTAATTTTCCTATCCACTTTATTTTCTAAAATCGTTAGTTACATTAAGCCGTTTAATAATCGTTAATTACAACGAACCAAATATTTTTAATTGTGCGCCATCTATTATCTTCTACCAGAATTGTTTTATTTTTATTTTATTATATGTATATACTATGATATGATATTAATTATACGATATACATATATTCTTATTTTCATTTAATTATATATTATACTATACTACCTATATGAACCAGGCGGAATTGAACCCAAGATTTTGACTTGATATCTTATATACGTCATCTATTTTATAACTTATATAAGTAATCTAAAAAAAAACTTACTACTATGTGCAGGATTCGAAATCTGAACAAAATTTTGATTTGAAAAATTTGATATGGTTAAACATCAAGCCATTGAGATCTCCACAAAAAAGTATTGCATATTTTTAGGGGCAAGTTAGTATTTTTTTTATTATGTTCATGTTAAATATAAAAATAGAATTACTATGATCGTAATTACGTTACAAGTATTATTTGAATTTATTAAAATTCTTAATTTTATTTTTTTATTTCCTTTTTCTCAATTTCTGTAATAGATGAGTTCTTTTAACCCCCTTTTTATTATAATTTTGTTTTTATTTATGCCTTTTTTTAAAGTTTTTTCAAAACAACAAAAGTACGTGAAAAGAGAGTAGTTGATTGCTATTTTCTTTTTTGTTTTTTTCAATTTTAATAAATACAAAAAATACTTGTGATTGCCGGTCGGTTTTCTACTTTTTCTAGGCTGCGCTAAGATTTTTAGTGAATTGCTTTCAGTTTTATTTTTTTATTTTGAGTATTGTTGTTATTTTTAATAAATTTATAATAGCCACAATATGGAACAATTTTTAAGAATATTCATACATGTTGAAATATCTTTAGATAGATACTTTAGAATAGTAATGGAAGACATTCATATGTCTGTTTTTTTTTTGTTTTTTTTTTTTTTGTTTTGTAGAAAAGTAATATCATCTTTACGATGAGGTACGCCCTTTAACTACTTGACTTGTGATCGTTTTATTTATTTTTTTTTTTTGTAGTTTTCCTGAACAATATGTAAAAAGTAATTTAACATTTGAAAAATTATTTTAAAATAAGTATGGGTTAATTTAAAAAGCAAAAAATTTACAAGTTAAGTTAAGTAAATTTTCTTAATATTTTGAAGGGAACGATCAAATGAGTACAGTAGTAAGTTTGTGGCATTGAATATTTGTTTTATTAAGAATTAAGAACTATTTATTGGATGTAAGATTTAGTTAGAATTGTATTTAGCTATAGTTGAATATAAAGAGTTTTCCAATTTGAGTGATATGATTTCTTTACAAAAAAAAACACACTAATTGTTTTGTTAAGGAAATTCAAATGTTTTTTATTTAATGTGAAGTACAATCGATACAATTAAGTTCTGAATAAAACGTCATTCAAATGACCTCCACGGCTTCTTTTGCAGGAAGGAACTTGAAAATTGGGTTCATCGAATTCGTTCCTGTAAAAGAAGTCGTGAAGGCCATTTGAATGACGTTTTATTCAGAACTTAATTGTATCGATTGTACTTCACATTAAATAAAAAACATTTGAATTTCCTTAACAATTAATGTGTTTTTTTTTTGTAAAGAAATCATATCACTCAAATTGGAAAATCCTGTACTATATATATTAAATTTTTTACGAGGGACGGTGGAAAACATCGAAAGTCACTTAAAAGAACTGCATAAGGTTCTTCTGTGTAGTGTTGGACTTTAATCAACTGAAACCCTCTTTTTTAAAACCAAATTTTAGGATGGGTGCTTTAATACTTAGTGATATAATGCAAAGTTTAGTTTTGGGGAAAAAGGTGAGAGAAGGATTCTTTGGGAAATTGAGTTTGGGATAATTTGAGGATGATTATGAAGGATGGAAGAAAAAATTTGGAGAGTTATTTTGAAGACGGATGTTCTTCTTAAATTTCGTTATATCGTACAAATATAAATTACAAACTTTTGGGAACACATGTGCACAACTGAAACTAACTTCAGAAATTTCAAGTTAAGAACTAGGATTGATAGGACTAATTGATAGGATAGGATAGGACGAAATAGGATATACCTCCGATAATTCTAATTAGTGCTTAAAGTCAATGATTTTTAAATTAATGTACTATCATTTAGATTAACAATTATCATCAAAAATTAAAAAAGATATAACGATCACATGATCTAAGTGAAACACCCTTTGAAAAACTCTTTTTTTTTAGTTAGTGTCTGAGTATATTAAAAATCAAAATGTAGATTTGTCCCACTCTAACTAAAATTTTATTTATATTTTATCTTAAAAATTCTATATTTTATGATATGTAATTATATGTATATTATATACATATGTCTGTTAAATACATTATATATATTGAAGTTGTATATTAATATTAATTCTTTTAATTTAATAAATTTTAAATTATGTATAAGATGTAGGTATATGCAAGTACATACACATTATATATATGTATTATATAGGTAAAAAATAAAATAATAAAAAATATATACAAACATATTGTATATAATATGTATATTTAGATCAATACAACATTAAATATATTTACAGAGCACGACAATTAAGTAGACTTTTGTTTTTTTTTTTTTTAAATCCACCACGAACTGATTTGTTCTGTTTACCTAATAGAACCCCATAAAACACAAAAGAAAAAAACGGTCTTGTCCAGGGTATAATATATATATTTTTTTTAATTTTTGATTGTATTAATCTTTTGTTTTTACTACAGTAAAATTAGAGTTAGGTAAAAGTATATTATATTAACTTATAAAGTTGTTAAGTAGAAAAGAAGACAAAATTTAAAACAGAAAAGCAAAGTAAAAATTCTTAAAAATTCATGGTTTACTGAGTTGCCTATGTGCCTTGACGGGATCGTCTACCACTCTTTTATTAAAAATAAATTAAAAAGTAAAAACTGATTATATTATACTTTTGATTATTAAAATTTTTTGATGTTACTGAAATCAGTAAATACTGATACATTTTGAAGGGGGGGTTTTGACTGCATTTTCGACACTACCTACCGTTTTAGTTTCTAATTTATTGTGACATATTTTTTAATTCAACAAATTTTTTACATTTAAAAATATTTGAAATATGTAATTATTAGCTGAAAAAATATTTTTGCAATTGATTTATAAAATTAATTATATTTGAAAACATTTCAAAAATCCTTCATTTGTATTCGTTAAAATGTTGCAACAATTGAGATAGAATTGTGTTATTTCCTTACTTAACTAGCTAAATGAACTTCCTGAAAATATTCAAAAATTTTATTGACTAGCAGTGATTTATTTTTTTGGAGACTTACGAAATACTATTTTTTAAAATCTTTTTTCAAAATCCTCCGTTTAAACGCCTCATTCTGATCAATTTTTTTTGCTAAAATTCTGCTTTTTTATAAGGCTACAAAATCACGGCTCCATAAATCTGTTCAGCCGAGGTTTACAAAAGCATGATCTGCGCCTTATGACGAGAAAATATAAATTTTCAGAAATATATTTTGTCTATTACATCTGCAAAAGTAAATTAATTTTTAATTTCTTACTCTGTGAAGAAAAACATTCATTGTTTTGATTTCTTATAAAAAAAAAAGGAAATTTAAAAAAAAAGAAAATTTTGAAAAAAGGGAGACTTTGAAAAAGAAAAGTTTGAAAAAAGAAGATTTTTTAAAATGAGATTTTGTCGCACACCCTTATTTTTTATTAATTATTATTTTCTTTTCTTTGGAGTTTCAATTGAAAAATGTCAACAGATTATTTGTCAAACGGATGTCAACGGATTATTTGTTGACATTACCAAATATCAAGTTATAAAATAACTTGACATATTATATTAACTTGACATAATAACTTAACATCTTATCTTTAAACAAATTTTTTTTTTTATTAATTAAAGAGGTATGAAGAAAATTTATTTAATTGTGATATGATAACTTATTGATACAATAATTTAATATGTTGTAACAAAGTACTATTGTTTAGATCTATTGCATATTCGTAGTACTAGTTCTAACTTTACACGTAAAAACATAATTATAAGTAATTTTAGGTTTGATTTTAAAGTCAGGATTTGAATAAATGGTTTAAGGGAAGCTTTCTGTATATGTGGAAATACTGGTTTATAATATAGTAAATCATATAGCACGAAAGCTAAATATTTTTAGAAATAGATCAAATAGAGTTAGTCTGCGTCTTTTATTTCTTTTTTTAAAAATAATTTAGTTACGCGAGCGTTGTGTCACTGCATCGAATAAATCGTCTTTAACCTTAGATGGTTGATTTACATTATTAAGTTTAAATCAGTTAACTTAGATAATTACATTTTTTAAAAAGAGACACAAAATAAATAGTAATGTAATAACGGTAGGTTAGAAGAAGATTTATTTTAGGATAACATTAAGCGTAAGAAGAGTTTCAAAATTTTTTAAATAAAGATAAAATGATCGTGTGTAAAATTTGATGCAATTATTAGTAAGGTTTTCTTTTTATAATTCGAAGATTTTGTAAATTAATAGATAATGTACCTACTTCTTGTTTAATCAAATACATATTAAAAAAGTTTCGTGTTTTGATCAAATTTTAGAGCAATGTGTGATAAACGCAGGCTTGTAATTGTAAATTCCAGAAATATGCAATTTAATTTATATAGTTTTTTATAATTAGAAAGATATTGTCAAGGGACTAATAATATATTTTCACAATGAACGCATTTTTTCCCCGCATTCATTAATTTATTTATTTTTGTTTCTTCATTATTTCTTTTAACAAATCATAGAGTGAATAATTTTTATAAAAAATGAATTTTTTTTTTTTTTTGTTTTTGTATAAATACAAAAAAAAACATACTTAAAAAACGACAGAATAAAAGTATATTAAAACTTTTAATTAGTACAATAAATTTATATATTAAATTATAAAGATCCATTTTAATCATCATTATTTTGTTGCTTTGTATTTTAAATTATAATCAGTTTGTGTCCACTTGTGTGATGTAAAATATATTCCCACATTCCAAGAAGAAGAAGAAGAAGCAGAAGATAATTTTGAAAAAATAAATTAAATGTCCAGTAATGTCTTTAACTTTCCACCTCATTTAAAATGTTTTTTGTTTTTTTCTTTTATCCCGTTTTATGATATTATAATGACCATTAAAGATGATCATTAAGATCATGATTATGATGATGATGATAATGATGATGCTTGCATATAGTTTTAGTTAATATTATTTACGATGCTGATGTTTATAATTTCTCTAAGTAAAAGTGGAGCAGTTTTTTGTTTTTTTTTTTTTTTTTATTTTAATGAGTTTTTGTTCAAAATAAAGATCATCATGATCATAAGCAGTAGTAGCATCATCTATAGTGGTCGGTTTTATATTTAAAATAAAATAAAAAAAAAAAAAAGATTTAATAATTAACTTTAATTTAATTGAATTTAATTGAAATACTCACGGTTATGATGATGATGGTTGATGGTCATTACAGTGGCATTAGTAACATTAGCACCATATTAGTTCATATATAAAACAATAAAAAAATGAAAACCTTAATTACCACTAAAGGAATTACAGTAACAGTAAGCAATAGATGACACACGCATATATTCTGGTTATATATAAATTATTTATAATATTGTGGATTTCTGTTTACTTGTGAAGTAAAAAAAAAAAAAAAAACTAAATAATAACACAATTAAAATGAGAGTAACTTCTTGATTAAGAAATCTAACTGAATTTAACTTGAATGGATGGATGGATGGATGGATTATGTCAGGTGGAATTTAAACGAAAAAAGTAAAAAAAAAAAAAAAATATCTACTATATAAAAAAGAAATTAGTTATTGTTGACATTATGACTTTTTCTAACAAACTCTTACCATATACCATAGTTCAAAATAAATTTTAATTTAAAAAAACAATTTCTATTACATTAAATTCCAACTGTTTTGCTCTTGGAGATCATTAAACGGTCTAAGGTTATTAATTATGCGATTTTTTTTTTTTAGAAAATTTACAAAAAAAGATTGAATTTTTGTGCTTTTAAATCATTGTATGAGTTTTTTGATCTAAAAATAAATTTTTAAATAAAATTTGATGATATATTCTTGGTAATGTTTGTAACGACATGGTTATTTTATACAAACATGAAAATGTATATGTATTTGTTTAAGCACATATAAGAATAAGAAAAATATCTTGAAGATCTTGTCGGTACAAGGGAAAGCAAAAGTAAAATAAAACAAATAAAAAAAAATTGTCATATTACTGTATATTTTGAATGTCAAAATTATTGTCAAAAATCTGTAACTTTAAATCGTTATTTAGAAGAGAAGGAAAACCAACTTTGATAAAAATAGAGTCGAAAAGGAAACAGAACAAGGTTGAATATGGAAACAAAGGTTTTTAAAGACGCACATTTTCAAAAAAAAAAAAAGAAATCAAAAGCAGTTTAGAATATTATGATTTGTATCAAATTTTGTAAATTTTTGTAAAATTATATATAGTATAAGAAAAAAAATTGTGACAAAACAAGAAACACTTTCTACAATTTTATGGAAATCCAATATAATTAATAAAAGCTGTAAACATATGTAAAAAAATGCATAGGAGCGATGTAAAAAAATATTTTCTGAGGTAATTTACTTCAAAAGATCTTTTTTTCACAAAATTTCAAATCTCTAACTAATAGTGTTCCTGCAGATATATGAAAGAAAAAATATATCTACATATTTTAAAATGTGACTTTTTTAAACTTTGAGCGGCTGCAGCTGCGTAATGGGTGAGGCTGCGCATAAAAAATTATTCTAAATTTTTATATTTTATACGGTGCTGGAGTTATTAAACAAACGGACGGACAGAGTGAAACTAGTAAGCAAATTTTTCAAATTTTTTTTTTTTAAATATACTGAAAAAAATTTAAAATAAAAAATTACTACATTACATAATAACGTTAAAATGATTCTAACACTAACAATTAACAATTGCATTTAAAAATCTTAAAAATCTTAAGAATTCTTGCGCAAAAACAATTAGGAAAATTAAAAATTTACATTAAGAACCTAAATAAATAATGGTTGGTTTACATCGTTTTTCTGGTCTTTATGGAGTATAAATAGCATAAATAGGTAGCCATTTTAATGCTATTAAATACTTGTTATTAAATAAATTATATTACATTTTTACTAACTTGGTTTATATTTTTGATATTTATTTTATATATGGTCTGCAAACAGGATTTGTAATATTGAAAATTAGTTTTTCAGTATATGTTTTCTAGAAAAACTCTTTCTTACGTCCTATGCGGAATTTTAATCCAAACTCCTACCATTGGTTATCTAATTTCTTAGCAACACGACCTTCAAGTTATAATTAAAGATACTGTTAAAATAAAATTCTTATAGAGCAAAAACTATGCATACAACAACCTGATTCAAGTAATTTTTGAGCGCCACAGTTTTACGGGGTGAATTAGATTAAAATAAGATCATCATCAAGATTCTCTTAAATCTATATTGAGGAAATTTTTATTAGATTTTAGATTTTGAGATTAGATTTTAATAAAATTTTAATATATCTACTAGTTTAAGAATGTAAAACTTATAATAGAAAATGTAAGTAAAATTATAACAAATAATACTTTGTACTTATCTTAGCAAAGCCATATCTTTTAAAATACTATCTATAGATCTATAAATACATGGTTTTTCTTAAATGAAAAATATTTCTAGATTATTAAATATGTTCATTTTGAATTTTGACAACTTAAGAAAACATTTTAATTAATCAAAATCTTTGTTTTATAAACTATAATATAGTATAATAATATAATAGTACTAAGCTAAATAAACCCACCATAAAATACGCCAGTCTGGTAATCTAGAAATAATATTGGTTAATAATTCTGGTATCTTTAGAAATCTAGAAATAATATTGGTTTTTTGTCACGTAACTTTTTAATGAAATAAAAAGAAATATCTTTCTGTTCTAATATAGTTTTTATTTATCTTAAAAACGTTTTTTGAGAACTATGTTCCCTTCATCATTAAGAATACTTAACTTTTTATAATAAGAATAAGAATAAATTTAAATAAACGTAAAAACGTAGATAACAACACTAAGAAAACTAAAAAAAAAAATTTTGGGGGGAGGGGATAGACTATATATATATGTATATGTGTGGGCATACTGTAAGTATTAATAGTTGGATTCAAAATCAGAGTATTCCCTTTTTCCGGATTATTTATATCCATATATGTATCTGTATGCGAAATTTTTTAAATTTCGGGATTTTGTTTTCGGAATTTTGTAATTTCGGGATTTTAATGTTTGGGATTTGAATTTTCAGGATTTTGATTTTTTGGGATTTCGTAATTTCGGAATTTTTAATTAGGGATTTTGATTTTCGGAATTACGTACGCAACCCTATAAATTTTCAATTTTTTGTATTCTTTTTTTCTGTTATGTACAGTATTAGTTTTGCTATGAAAAATGTTATTGTTGCAAACGTCTATAGATGTGTACCTAGACGTAAGTAGTAGTACATCGTACGTCATATTATGAACATATTTGTAAAGAAAAGTCAAAACAAATATAGTTAAAAAAAAAAGACAGACTAGACATAAAATAATACAAAATATAACAATATTTAGCAATAATAATTTATGACTGACATTTTTTCTCACATCATTACTATGTATTTTATTTAATAATTTAAAAAAGAAAACAAAAAAAATAACAAAATTAATAATAATTTTTAAGACATTTTGTATAATTTTTCTTCTATCAACTTTGTTTATCTAAGATTATACAATGTAAAATTTTTTTTTTTTTGGGCAATCTAACTATACATTTTTATTCAAATTATTTTTTTGAACTAATAAATTTATTAAATAATGATGGTTTTAAATGAAAATGAAAATTTAATCACAAATATATAAAAGAAAAGTAAATTAAAATTATAAAATTATTAAAATTTTGAAACAAATCTATTGAATGAAAAAGAATACATTTTTTTCTTATTATAACAGGATTGTCCTAAGTCATAAATATTCAATTTAAAGAAAGTAAATTATTTACTATTAAATATAATAAAAAAAAAAACAAAAAAAACTCTTTTATATATAAACTTATTGTTATTTAAGAATTTTGGTACCAGTAACTAAAATCAATATGAAAAAGTGCCCTAAATTTAACTTCGATTTGATTTTCGTTAAAAATTAATAATTAATGCAAGCTATCAAAAAACAAACGTGTTCTAAAAATTTCTAGAAAAATCTATTTAACTTGGGGAACAAATGTGGAGTAAAATGAAATCTATCAAACAAATACATACTATTAAAATGAATCCTCAACAAGGAGCTACAGAATTATGTATAATATAATAATCGTCTACTGTCTAGTAACCATTTGGTCGCACATAGTCAAACGACATATAACGAGATAATGTGCTTACAAGAAAGTTATACGAAATGTCAAATTAATATTTATGTGACGTAAGTGGACATTTTACTATCAAGATATTTCATTTATTAATTTTAAAAAATAAGTTTTGTTTAATTTATTTCTGAACTATCCTCGTTGTATTATTTAGTCGCAGCGTAAATACTAAAAATCAGTTTTTATTAAAAATTTTTGTTATGTTATATTGTAGTTCATTTCTGTTTTATTAACAATTCAACTAATTAATAATAATATGAACATAAATTAAATGAAATAAAACTGTTGTATAATTTATGTATAGTATTTTCTTATTATATTATATTTAGTAATTTATTTATATTAATATTTCTTTGAATTTTTTTCATATGGTCTTATTTCAAAAAGCTTTCAATGTAACGCTCAGTGTTGCTGTTGGTTTATGTATTTAATATTAAATGTAGTAGAAATTTGCTATTCTTTTTTAATTTATTGTAATAAATTCTCTGTTTAAAGAAAATAAGCTGTAATTTCAATTGGTGCAGTGTCAAAATTCCCATGGTCAGAAGTCCCATGGGACTTTTGTCTCAATGTTAAGGATAGAAGTCCCAATCAGACTTCTGGCCTTTTTTTAATGGGACTAAATAGAAAAAAATTTTACCAACAAAAATCAAAATTTGCAATAGAGACAAATTATATATAGGTAACATATTCTGGAAAAGCAGTACAACCATGATTTTGTAAGGAGGAGGGATAGTGTTGGCAAAGAGAAGGGATTTTAGAGTTGGCTACAAAATCAGGGTTATACGCTTTTTCTAGAATGTATATAAAAATTTTTAATTCTAAATTCGCTCGTAATTCAGAATCTTAGAAATACATATACATATATTCTGGAAAAAGGGTCAAATCTGATTTCGCAACCGACAATAAAATCCCTCCCAATAGATGTATATACATATATGTATATGTATATATCTGGACTGGCCGGAATATGGAAAATAAATGTAGATATCTTATTTTATAGTTGGATAAACGCTGTTATTACATTATAAATTATTATCATTATAATAACAAAATTGGGACTTCTGACTCACTTCGATGAGCCAGAAGTCCCATGGGATTTTTGACCTTTTTTCTTTGGAACTTTTAGTGGTAAGTCAAAAGTCCCATGGGACTTTTGTCCACCAGAGGCTAAAATACAAATTGAATTAACGTAAGTTTTACATTTTATTTTACATAATTTTATGTTTTTTCTTGATTTGATTATGTTTTCCGTGTAATTTTATTATAACCAACTGCAGTTGATTTTGAAATATTCGAACCGCCTTAAAATTTTTTTTTATTAAACAACCTCCATGTTAGAACTACTGGTGGAAGATAGTAAGTAATGTTCGAAAATATGTTAAGGGCAAATTTGTTAGTAAAATCAAATATTATGTAGTAGAATGGTAAATTAGGTAAAATTATCTACAACATTGGTAACAATGCGATATAAACTTTTTTTTCTTCTTTTTTATACATTGTATTACTTTGGTCGATTCAAAAAAAATTTTTCTTTTGTACTTATTGAATTAAATTTACGCGAACTCTGAAAAAATACAATAATTTTATGTCAACAATCGATTTTTATCCATAATAAATGAACAAATGACATAAAAATATAATAAAAATAAAAAAAAAATAAAAAGGCAAACACAATAATAAAAAAAAAAGAATAAATACCTTAACAATAAATTGCTACAATAATACAGAATCGATTGTATGATGATTGTGTTTATTCTACTGTATGTCTGAATTGTATTAAAAAATCGACAATCAAATGTCAATAATTGAAGTAAAATAACAAAAAAAAAAATATGTTTGAAAGAAAAGATGATTTTAGAGTTTTAAATTGAACAAAATAATAATGAGAAAAATAAAAAAAAAAAATAATAATTTAAAATGAAAAGAAATTGAACTTCTTAAAAATTTTACCTCTACGAAAGTGTAAACCAAAATCCGGAAGATTTTCTAAAATTAGCGAATCATTCAAACAATAAAATATAGAGTGGGTAGAAAACATGTGATTAATTTTTCAATTATTATAGAAAATAATTGATTTTTCTTCTTATATTTTAAACAAAACTTTTGATCCCCAAAAATTTATTGGAAATTGTTTCGTCCTTTTCGACTCCTCAGTAGGTGTAGAATTGAACCTTACTTAAACATTTTCGAAAAAATATCTTCAACTCATTATTCAGAAAAAAGTTTTTTCTTTTCGTTTTTCAAATAAAGGATCTTTTATTTTTTTAATATTTAATATCCGGTATTTTTAAGACCCTTTTACCTTTAGCATGTAGGCCATCTCGCGTATTCAATTATAATTATATTTAATATTTTGTTTTCATTATTTTTATTATATTTTACTTTTTTTTAATTTTTTAATTTCGAAAGTTTTTGATATTTTTTTTTATATTTTATTTTATTTATTTGTATTAATATAATTAAAATTTAGTAAAGTTAGCTTTGTACCATGTTTGAGTTATTCATAAAATTCTTTAAGAAACCGTGTAAACAAATTTGTGTGATTCTTGAAGCAATCCTTATCCAAACGTCGTGAATATTAGTTAGAGTCTTATTTCTTGTGGGTTATCTAAACAAATTTTACTTTTTTATTTTCTACCAGGAATATATATACAAATTACATATGATACATATTACGAAATAATTATTTAATAGAATGATTTACTGCATCATTTGGAATGGGCTAACATATTCTAAATAAAATTTGTCATGAATATTGCGCCTTCGTAAACAACGCCTTCTGTATAGCACAATTCGCATGCAAACTTAACAGAACATGTGAACGAATCATACGCAATTTTATTCAGAAAAGTTTTCGGCAAAGAAAACTCTTACTGTCAGTAACAAAGCGAAATGCATCATATAGGTTATAACTTCTTCCATATAGGTTATTCTTAAGAATATCACTGTAAAGTTTTGTTGTATTCTTGTATCTATACAAATTTTCAAACAAAAATACTTTCTGTTTTATTTAATATTTTAGATCTAAATTTAACTGAAACTATACCTTTTGTCTTTTCCATACAAAAAATTTAGTAACACTCTGTAATTTATAAAACTAAATAAAAAAAGAAAAATTTGTCAAGCTGCAAAACAATGAAATCCAGGTGATGACAATAACTGGCAATCCACTAGTTGTGTGATTTTCTTATGTGCTGGTCATTCATTTATTTTACAAATTCATATAACAAAAAAAAAAAAAAAAACAAAAGAGAGATGAAATATAATAGAAGCACTTTATCATTTTATTGGGACAATATTTTGAGTTTTATCAATTTTTATAGCTTCAATTTCTATACTTCTTAAAATGGATTTTTTTTTTTAAATTGAAAACAGAAGTTAACAATTAAAATTGGGTGTAAATTTTGACATTACGTTATATATACGTAATGTTATTATTTTTTTTTGTAAAAATTGATGCAATTCAATGAGAAAACAAAACAATCTAACATATAATTTACACATAAAATGTCTTGGATCAGAATAATGAACTCAAATAATTTATTAAGTATTGATTTATTTGAAAGAAAAACGAATTTAAAGAGTCTTGAAGAAAAATTAAATCAATATATCATTAAAGACAGCTGATGCACACTTCTTAGAATTTTTTTTTTTTTTTCTTTTTTTTATGAAATTGACAATGTGCAGTTTTCTTAGCGCCAGGATTTTATTTAGAATTACATTATTTTAACGTTGTATGAAAAATTGTACAAACTAAGAGAATTTATAAAAAGTAACTATAGACATATAAGTACATAATGTCACATAAAAATAACTTTGATCAATTGCATAGTTTTTAATAAAGTTTCAAACTTTCGTTCGTTAAACTATAGGATATTTTTTTTGCCGAGGTCTGCTGAATGAAGGTTTATATATAACAAATAATATTGTGAAGAATCAGAAATCAAAAATTGATGTTTAAAGTTATTTAGCAGGATAAAAACACCACATAAGTGATAAGGATAACGTCGTTTACAGATCTTGGATTATTAGACTAATGTAATATGTTTGATGGAATAAAATACAACACAGAATAATTTAAAATAACCGTATTTATTGGGTAAGAGGCAACTGATGTGTCTTAAAGCTTTTATAAAAATAAATATTTTTTTTTATTCTCACTCAATCATAGCCCATTCAGTAAGACATTATTTTTATTATTTCATTATTCATTTATTATTCATATTTGACTATAAGCATTAAAATTCTGGAATCATTAATTTAACTATGCCGTTGATTACTCGGCTACAACTATTGTACAAGAAAGACTATGAGATGTAAATATTTATTTTTCTATTCTAAATAATAGAGTTTAATGTGCTATTATTTAATGAATAAATAATATTGATAATTTTTTTAAAAGATAATGTGTATGTATTATGTAAAACAACATTAATAAATTAAACCGTATTTAATACTTTCTTATCAATTCCTTTTTTTTAAAGTTTCGTTTTTTCTTTCTTTCAATTCCCCTTTATAAATTTTTTTATTTTTTCTTATCAATTGTTCCATATACTCTAAAAATTAAAATTCTGTTTATTCCAGCTTTTTTTAAATATTTTTAAAGGGGTAATAAGATCTGTAATTATTATTTGTAATTAATGGTTAAATTTCAACAAGCATCGGTGGTGTAATGGTCAGCATAGTTGCCTTCCAAGCAGTTGATCCGGGTTCGATTCCCGGCCGACGCATATTTTTTTTTTTTTATTTTCAATTTAATTAAAATTTTTTTAAAGGCATAATAAAATATATTTAATTAATATTTTTAAATTTACTTTTTGATTTATAGAAGCATCGGTGGTGTAATGGTCAGCATAGTTGCCTTCCAAGCAGTTGATCCGGGTTCGATTCCCGGCCGACGCACATTCATTTTTTTTTAATTTCAACTTAATTTAAAATAGGTTTTATGTTTTTTTTTTTTGTTTTATTTGCGATTTCAATTTTGAACGTTGAGTAATAACAATCATTAACTTAACAAAGAGTTAAAGACTTATTTATTCGAAATGTATATATTTTCGTACTTGGTTAACTTATCACAAAGCTATTCATTTTAGAATCCATCGCAAATAAATCTGACATAATTTAGTAACGACAATTTATCGATTATTTTCCTTTTTCTAAAAGTTTATTAAAAATTATACCTTAATTTATTAGCGCATGCGCTTTTGATTATCACGATAAAAAATACTTTACAATGAATTATATGTTCTGTAACTTAACTGCGAAAATAGCATTTAAACAATTGTTTCTCGAAGACTTAAGGATTAGTTTTTAAAACCGAAATATGTCATTGTGTTGTATCAAGAGTTCTTAAAATTATTTAAACGCTGATTTACATCAAAACTCTCACAACGTTTATTAAAACGCATATTATCTTTTTATTTTATCTATAAAAAAAAAAAATATAATATCATAATATTTTAGGCTAAAATTCTAGGGGTACAAAGTTAGAGCCCTAAAATCTCTGTTAATTAATTTTGAGTATCCCTAGTAAAAGTTTTGTCATTTGCTTCTAAAAAGACAAAATAAAATAATTTATATTGTGCTTTTTTTTGTCGTTTATTTTTTGAATTAAATTTTTATTTATAATTCGGCATCTGAATAAGATAAAAACCATTTCTTAACAAAGAGGCACACCATTTAAAAGTTTTAAATTGGAACAAAAAAAAAACTCTTTAAATTCTTCAGTCTAGCTATCTTTTTCATGTGATGTATAATATATACGCTTCTGCATATAGGTATAGTCGTTATCGTAGTATTAATTATCCTCAAGTTACGATCATTACTTTACGATATGTAAAATTGAAATCGTAAAGTTATAGGAAAATAATTTTTAGTAAATAGATTCAATTTCGTATTACAAGATCAAAAAAAAATTTTATTAAATGGTTTTAATTGTTTTAGGTTTTGTTTTGTTTCTTAATATCTTCTTTAAAGTATTATGGGAGCAACGGCGTCGGTGGTGTAATGGTTAGCATAGTTGCCTTCCAAGCAGTTGATCCGGGTTCGATTCCCGGCCGACGCACTTTTTCTTTATATACATATATCCTTTAATTTTTATTTTTTTTTTTTAAATTAAAAATAAAAAGTGTTAAAAAAAATTATTAGTATTTAATTAGTATTTAAACTAAAAGAAGGAAGAAATATAAGGGTTCAATCCTGCAAATCAGTTTTAACTGTCCAATTTTTATAAACTATAATTATACATGAACCTGTTATAAACTAAGAAAATATAAAAAATAAATTAAATTTAATATTGATAATGTTGATGATAATGATGAAATTAAAATGTAAATTTAAAAAAAAAAAAAAAAATTGTTTTGAAAAGATCAGAAGCTTAAATACATCTTTTGAATAATTATGTTTTTTTTAAGATCTATTTGTTTTTCTATTTTTCTTTCTATTCATTTAGAATATCAAATACTTGAACCTTTTTAATTTATTTTGCATTTTACAAAACAAAAAAAAATACAGAAGAAAATATAATTTGCAAGATTGCATTCTTTTTTACACACATCAAAAATTCTTATATTCTCTTTTCTCCTCCTACACAACCCGTATCTTTCAAATAATTTTATTAAATTTCTCACATTTGTTGAATTCTTTAGTCATGAACTATTGACATTAAATACCATTTTATTAGAAGTTTTTTTGCTATTCAAATCTCTATTACTGGTGCTGGTGATTGTTAATGTAAAAATTTTGAGGTCTGAGATTCCATTAAAATTTTTGCCCCTTTAATAATTTAATCCCCTCGGTCTGAGGTGTTTTTTTTGTTTTTTTTTTGATTTGCAGAAAAAATTCCATTCACTTGTACTTATCATTATGATGATCATTTCTGATGTTCTTTGTCTACCGTTCTTTTTAAATTTTTATCTAAAATACTGCCAGGCCATGGATAGATGATGATGGTACATATACCATTATATCCCCATACCAACTACTCATATCTCCATTCAAGAAAAAAACAAAAAATGAAATGTAAAAAATAAATAAATTGTTCCTGTAATATGATGATGAATTGTACTGGATTTTCTTATGTCTTTTGAAGTGTTTAACGTTCCAAATAATGTTTTTTTTTTTGTTGTTTTGTTTTTTATGATTTGTGAATTAGGTTTTTAGTTGTTGAATCAAATTAAGTTTGTATGTATATATATCTGTAAAAGTATTCAAGTATGCATTAAGTGTGCAAAGCACGTGAATCACTTGTCCAATACACATACATATGCACATTTATTTATAAAGAAAAAAAAAATTTTTTTTTCTTTTTTTACGTCTTTAACCCTTTTTGCCTCTTTATTCCTGTATTCTTTTACTATATATTTTCTATTTAAAAGGTATTTTTTTTTTTACTTAGAAAATTGAGAAAAACATAAAGCCGCCAAACATCTTAAGATTCAATTTAATAATTTTTTTTTTATGTTTATATTAAAGAAATTAAAAAAAAAAAATTAAAAAAAAAATAAAAAATAACAAAATTAAATATAAGAGAGTTCATGAAGAGAAGGAGACTTCCTGTTTCTTAAGTTTTGGCGACAGTTTTTTTCTTACTTTTCGTTTTGCTATATAAAAATTTTTTTTTTTTTATTTTATAATTTGAGAACAGGTTGTTCTATCCACTGACCACCAAACAAATATATATATACTTAATATTTTCTATTAAAACTATTCAATCTATGGATCTGTCTATCGCTTTTTTTTTTTTTTTGTTTCAATTTTTAGTGGTGGAGACATACCATGCGTAGACATACCGTTTTCTTTTTTGTTCTTATACAACCAAAACGTTTCTTGAACGCAACTATAATTCTTGGTGTTATTAAAATCATCATTAGATTTACTCGTGCACTGTTGTAACTTAATAACAGATCGCGCAAATTCCTTAACAACAAAAATTCACTTGTTATCACGATTTGTTATAGGTTTAAGAAATTGTATATGGAATTGAAAGCAAAAAAAAAAAAAAAAACTAATAGATGCTTGGGATAGAAGAAACTAACATATGTATATAATTTATAGGTAACGTGAACTTGGAACAGGTTCGGTGATAATGAATATCAAAATATATAAAAAGAAAAAAAAAAATGTATAATACACATTCAGTCCTTTGTTTATTCATCACATTGTATAGATTTGATCTATAATATGTGCGTTATACTTAAATAAGAATGTGCGTTAATATTTTTAGGTTTCTTTAGTCTTAATTTAAAGTTAATAAGTATTTAAATTTCTAATTGTTTTTATTTGATGGTTATAAAACAATTTTAACTACATACATAGCTTACACATTGAAGGTAGAAAAAGAATAAAAGAAAATAAAGTATCTCTATTGTTTTTTTTAGCACACATTATTTTTATTTGTAATTTAAATAATTTTATTTATTTCCTATTCATAAAACCAGATTTTTGTGCAAACTAAAAAACCATTTTAAATGTCCTGATACTGAAAAAATTGTCAAAAAAATGTCATAATACTTTAAAGAAGTGCAAAGTGGAAAGAATTTTAGGATTCAGTTTTATAAATTTTCAAAATTTAATTAATATATGCACAGAATTTTTGACAGAGGGTTATTCTATCTGATATCTTGAAGATGTTTAAATATATTTAAGTGATTGGAACAAAATCACAACAAAAATACTTTGAAATTTTGAAAAAAAAAAATATATTTTTAAAATATAAGAATTTTCAGAATTATTTAAAATTAAGGAAATTAAATAAGTGAAATTTGCAGAGGATTATAATTAAAAAATCTTATAAAATTTAATTGGGGTTTGAATAATGCTTATGTATATTTTGCTTTTTTTCTTTTCACATGTATGAGACATCCACTAAAAGACTCTTCAAACTATTGTTATAGAACTAGAAATGTATATTGCACAAATTCAACAATACAAAAGGAGTCATATAATGTGAACTTTTAAGAATGTGTTTTTTTTTTTTTTTTTTTCCTAAGGGAGGTGGGAATCTTCCAAAGACACCAAGAATTTCCCCTTGGTAGTGTCAGATTCTTACTGACTAAACCCACCTCCCCCTTTAGCCAATATAGTGGGATGAAACCCTTACCTGCGAACGCAGTATATTGGCTAGGGAGTAGGGATAGGAAAGGATAGGAAAAATGGATACGGAAACATTGAATTGGGAGTGGGACTGTAAGGAAACAATGAATCCGCCATTTGACATCCTTATGTTAGGTAACATAATCTAGTCAAACGATCGTTTTGAAAACCATATTATTATTCAATTTATATTATAAAATATTTAAGATCTTTTTTTTAGTCAAAATATTTAAATTAATTTTACTTTACACCTTTAACCATATGGAAAAAAATACACTTTATCAATACAATAACAATAAAATACAAATGGCCATATAAAACGACGAAGATAAAATAGATTTCTATCGATATTCAATTCATTTTAGATTAATCGCACTTTTAACATTAGCAAGACTTTCCAATAAGTCATCTGAGCGAAATACGCATAGTTATTAGTGGCCTTAAGCCGTTTATTATTCATATTTGACTAAGCTTTAATTTCTTTTTAAACATTATTTTAACTAAGCCGTTGGTTGCTCGACTTGTAGCTGTTGTACGAAATTATGAAACACAAATATTATATTTTTGCTCCATTTATTATATTCTACCAAAATTATTTATTTTTTAATTTATTTTATATTACAATATATAAACTATTATGATATAATTTACTAATATTTGATATGACATATGACCTCACCTAGATTTTATACCAGCCCTTTTTGTTTGGAAGGTCGGTTAGAAGGTCGGTGGAAGGTTAACCTAATTTATACGCCATTTGTTAAATTTCACTTGAATTACTAACTTTAAAATTTTTTTTTCTTTGTTTGGTATACTACTATATAATGTGGCATGGCCTCATTATCAACAATTATTTTATTTCATTATAAGATAAAAAGAATGAATGAAATTAAACTTTTCGAATTAAAACAAAAAAAAATAGATTTTCATAAGCACTGCGTATACAGGTAAAGTTAAAGAACGGAGTCAATAAGAGAGAGTTTAAAACACACTGTATATAGGTAAAGTTAAAGGATGGAGTAAAATAAGAGAGAGTTTAAAGAGGGATTATTTTGTTAATCCATAATATATAATCCGATCTGTGCATTTGTTCTGAGAGCTGCTCAAACGCTGTATAAAATATTACTAAATCAGGTTAATAATTTTTGTAAACATGTATTATAAATATGGTGTTATAAGTCATAATGACATGGCAGTTTGCTTAAAAAACTAAGTTTGCTCTTTATTTTCATTAGATGTAAATCTTGTGATTCTTCTAAGTTCCAACAATTTGAATTGTCGTAAATCTAGTATTTTAGTGCCTGTTTTTAAAAGAAAACAAAAAAAAAACATAAAAATTTAACTAACTTCGAAGTTATTGATACATTTGGTGAATATACATACTGTTTTTGTAGTAGTAGTAGTAGTAGTAGTAGTATATCAGCTGATTGTATTCTAAATGTTACTAGATTTTTAATATTTTGAATAAGGTAAACAGAGCAATCCAAAGGTTCAGTATATTATTTTTATTTAATTTTAAATTTTTTTTTTTGCTTTTTCTTCAAAATTATCTTAAGATATTTTAGTACAAGTTTTTAAGATTTTCCACTTAAGTTGTAATGAATGAAAGATTTATATAATGAATAATTCATTTAAAATAAGAATGAATGGGAATAACAAAGTATCAGTGGCAAAATGAAATAAAAAAAAATAACAAATACAAAAAAAAAAGAATTATTGTTACATTCTTGGCGTTTATTTGACGAATTCTTTAACTACTGCTATGGGACATTGTCATTTTCAAAACATTCTCAATTTCTTGAAAATATTTTTAATTTTATTTTTCTGTTTTTTCCTTTTTTTTTGTTGTTTTACTGAATATATAATATAACAGCTTGTTGCTTTTTATTTTTTATCAAGTTAATAACAGTTTTGAAAAAAGTGACTATACGCGACGAATGTTCTCCAAATTGGATTAGATGATGATATCCATAATTTCATATGTCCAATGCGTTTTTAATGAAAAAAACAAAAAACAAAAAAAACAAAAACCAAAGTCTAAGGATTCAATTCACAACTCAAATTGTAGTTTATTATGCCGTTTATAGAGTGATTTGAAGTATTATATTAGCAGTCATATGTATAGACATAAGGCTAACGAAAGACAATTTGAGAGGTATTGGTAAAGAAAATGATTGGATAATAAATTTTTGATTGTTGTGATTAATTTTATTTGTTTATTTTTATAAAGAAAGTTTAAACTTGTCCCAACCCATTGTCAAGGGAATTTAATTTACCACCGGTAGATAAATAGTCGATTTGAAGATGATGATGACAAAGAAACTGGAAACTCATGCAAATTTATATTATTATTATTTTTCTTTTAAAAATATTTTTTTTTAAATTACAAAATTATCTTCAATGTAATTTCTCTACTATTTGGCAACTTTGGCAAATTGAAGAAAAATTCCAATTAAATTAAAAATAATGATAACATTTATCTGAAACATTTACATTGTAAATTGATTTTTGTTTTATAAATTTTACAATTTTTAAAAAATTTAAAAGAAATTTTGTAATGAATTGCTTATTAAGAATAAATAATTTAATAATTGTAAAGAATAAATAAAGAGTAATTTGTGTAAGTGGTGGTATAAAATAGATCCTACATGATGTAAGTTATGCAATATTAAGAGAATATGCTAAAATTTTCAAAGGTTAATGAAGAAATTATTTCAGAAGTGAGGCTTCAGATATTCTTCAAAATATGCCCCAAGCATTTGGATATGGTAATTGATAAATAGAAAAACATACAAAGGCTCAAAAATTTTAAATTAGTTTTAATGTATTTTCCTTTTTTCATTTTTAAACTTTTCCTCGAACAGTTCATATTTCTATTAAAAACTAAAGTGTTAAAAAAAGTTATCAAAAACATCACTACAGAATTTCTTTTGAAGAAAACTTTGAATTAAAAAAAAATTATGAATTTTATCTTGTCTTCATATTTTTCTTTTCACTTTCTAATTAGTCAACTGGTAAAGACTAATTAAACCTCAACAGCGAATGGTAACTGAATCAGGTTGAAATCATTATAAAAAAGCTTTTATTTTTCCTACAATTCAAACTTGGGCACCCTAATGATAGGACAGCACTATAACCACATTTTTGTTGAAACTCAGAGATATTTTAGTAAGAAGTTTTAATGAAATTGAGATAATATTTGTTAGCCTATACAGAATTCAGTTGATCCACTTTAAATAATTTCATTAAAGTTAGTTCAGTTCTACAAGTAATAAAAATGTGCAAAGATATTTTATATATACAAGATGTTAGGTCTAGTCTAGAGTAAAATATTAGCATATACCTAATGAAATAAAAACTTTCAATTGGAGCAATCTTGTCTAAACAACAATAAATCTTGAGAACAATTAAGCAACATGCTAAAAAACCATCCTGATTGTAGGGTTATCAGAAGAAAATGAAGCGATTGTTGCAGTTAAATTTTTTTTACGGGTACGATAGACTTGGCAACTATCACTTTGCAAGTGAACATTTGATGAGTAGATATTTCTCAAAAAACACACTTACCAAAAAATTGTGTGTCTATCTCAGCACTAATCGTCTACATAAATAAAGGTTGTCAAATGTCCAAATGTTAAGGCAATTAAAAATAATAACAAAATTATTATTCCTGTATAAAATGAAATCAATAGGAAAGTTGTTGTTACTTCTTTCTTTTAAATTTGTTTTTTGTGATCCCTTCATACAGATTTTGTAGCGGTTCAATTGAAAAAAAAATTTTATGTCTCTACAGCAGCATATAGGCGCTGAATTGACTAATGTTGTCACCCATATATTTAAGTTATATAACTAAAGTTTTAAATATAATTAAATATATAAAGCAGTGGCATAGGGTATTTTTGCATCAATTTAAAAAGAAAAGAATATTTTGTATATATGTATAAACGTATAGCAAAATTCAAAAAAATAAAAGATTAGGTTTAAACTAGTACGATTTTATCGTATTCCTACACATAAAATGAAAATATTTGCAACTGCCAGTATATATAAATTGAATATTACAACAGTACACTTACAGCAACAAAATTGAAAAATAAATTTCATAGAAGAAACAATATTGAAAAATAGGTTCGAATTCGATATTAATTTCTGATAATGAGGTACTCATTTCAGAGTAGAACAATATGTATTATTCGTATTCGATTAATAATGCGCAGTTTTCTTTTTGATACTCACAATATTTTGTAGGAGTGAATCCTATCATTTTCTCCAATTTCACATTCTAGATTGTTTAATGTTTTTTTTTAAATGCATTTCTCTGCCGCATAAATGTGGGCGGGAAATTACACAGCCTTTCCTGTTCGCTGAACGTGACTGTAAATGTCGTAAGGGGGAATAACTCTTACGACGTGTGTGGGATTCGAACCAACACTCCCTCGGTGTTTACAGCGTATTTTATACGCTCTTATCCACTACACCACCGAGGCCCCTTAGATTATTTTATTTATCCATATCGTATATTTTACTTACTGAAGTCTATAATATGTAATAAAAATAATCATATTATACCGATTCACACTTATTTCATTAGGATTTTTAAATTTCCGAGTAAGATCCGAAAAGTTTTAGAAAATTATTGAAATCAACCATCATTACTCTGTATTAGAAATTTCTTTCGAACTAACTGTTATTCTATATGTCAATTTGATAAGAATAGAAAAGTGTACTCAAAATCAAGGTTTTATGGTATACGGATCAAACCTATATTTTATATGAAAACATGATCCATCACATTACAAGTTCGGAAAGTATTTTTAAAAACCATATCAATATAACCATAACATGAGTTGATTGTTTAGATATTATTTGTATATGTAATTCTATTGTTTTAATTAGAAGATTGTATCAGCAGGTGGTGCAAAAAGTAACAAGTATATATGTAAAGCTTTGTGAATGCAATAATAGAAAAAAAAAAAATTTCATAGAGAATTTCAAGCAAAATAATATTATCAATTTTTGTTAGGTGTATGAATTTCTCCATATGCATGTATCAGTAGTTGTATCTACAATTTTCAATTAATTATTTTGAATTGAATTAAAAAATTTGTTATAGGTACACATGTGATTTTTGTTTTTTTCTATACATGAATTGATTTGGACTTGTTAAAATTTTGTATAAAAAACCAAAATTTATGCGAATTTTTTCATTAATGATTCTGTTTTTTTTTTTTCTTTTTTTGATTTTTATTTGATTTTAGTACAAGTCGACAAGCTTTTTGTGAAGTCGAGGTTAGATAAAGTTAACATTTACTGTTGTATATTCCAATTGATATTTTGAAGTTAATGATAACTATTGGTGCCGTTTGCTAATGAAGGCAAACAAAACAAAAACAAAAAACCAAAAAAATTGGGCCAAAGTTTTTTTTTTTTGTGTTTACTTTGTATTGGATACCATATAGAAAAATTCAGATTTTTTTATGCAACTATTTAAGGAATTTGAGTTTTTGTTTTGTTTTTTTTTGTTTGTTTTTAAGATAAAAACTTTCAAGGAATTTTTACCTAGTAAGATTTCTTTTATACAAAAAAAAAGTTGTTAAAATTTACAGGTATTTTCATTTATTTTAAGTTTCTTATTTTTTTTTTTTTTTGTTAAAGTTAAACATTTTAATGCGTATGTGAAAATGTGAAAATTTTTACAAATTTAATTTTTAAGTTTTTCATTATATTGTGATTTTCTAATTTTAATAAAAAATTTTGTAATAGTTATAAATTTTAACGACAGACGAAGCAGTCCGTCCCCGTTCAATTTGTACAAAAAGCTAGATTTGTTACAGTAACAAAAGCTATTCAATCAGTTGAGACACGCCAAAAAGAATATTAAAGTACAATGTAACTCAAGTCTTACTATGTATATGTGAGCGAAATATGATTCGTTAAATAGTTGTAACTATGAAGTAGGTACGTATTATGCTTTAACGAAAAATGCTTGAAGACCCATGTAAAAAATCTTGTTATTCTGAAGAACATATTATATGGTTGTAAATTAATGAATAATGAAAGAAACTATAAAATATATGATAAACCCTTTATTACAAGAAGTATATTAAAATTATAGAAAGAAAGAAAAAAATTGTGAGAGAATATCTAATGTTTGGCTTCAAAATAAAACATGATAATTATTATATTGAAGAATAAGATTTCGATCAGGTTATTCATGCATTATAGATATAAAAAATATTGTGCTGAAAAATTATACTGAAATTATTGTCTTATTTTGGTATTTTTAAAAAAAAAAAATGAATGGAAGTATATTATAATAATTGAAAAAAAATAAAACTTTACTCTTTTCAAACATTTCAATCATTTTTTAAGTATTTTTATTTCAAAAAAAATCTAGGTTTGATTTTATTAAAGTCGAAAAAAAATTATTTTTATGTTTTCTATTTAATTAGTTTTGTTCCAGAAATTTTTTTTTCATTACTGGTTCTGATTACACTCTATCTTAATTATAAATTCCAGAAGTTCCAAAAACTGAAGTTCAAGAAAAACAAGGTAGAATGTAAACCAACGGTTTTTAAAAGCGCACATTTCCAAAACTCAATACAAACTGTTTAGAATTGTGACGTGCACAAAAATTTTAAAATTTCATATAATAAGAAAAAATGTGAAAATAGGACATTTTTGAAATTTTGAGGGGCCGTAATTCCGGAATCCTATATAACTAAAAAAAGCCGTTAACACACGTAAAAATATATTATTGAAGCTTTAATATTCATGTCTTGCCGAAGAAAAATTTTTACAGGTGCCTAAGTTACAGGTGTCTAAAAATAGCAAATTTTAAATTTTTGAGGCGCAATAACTCTTAAAGAGGGGGTGTTACCAAAAAATTTTTTGTGGAAAAAATAATTCTAAAAGTTCTTTCTTGTCTCAAAATTTCAGGTTCCTATCTAAAGGGGTGCCGGAGTTATGAAAAAAGAAATTTCATGCAAAATGTGGTTTTCACATAACGGTAAATTTAAATCGTAAATTACAAAATATTACATAATTTTAATATTGTTTTATATAGATAATAAAATTTTCGATCTTCTGCCGGTTTTAGATTGCAAAACTATTACGCAGAGCCCGAGATATACTTGTATACATCTGAAAATGGGGCTTTTTTACAATTTTGAAGAGCTGCAACTTTAGAACCCTTTACAACTAAAATAAACCTTTCACACACGTAAAAATATATTATTGTAGCTTTAATTTTTACAACTTGCAGAAGTAAAATGTGTACAGGTTCCTAAGTTACAGGTGTTTAAAAATAGCAAATTTTCAATTTTTAAGCCCTAATAGCTCATAAACAGGGGGTTGTCCGAAAAAATTTTCTGAGCAAACTTATACTAATTCTAAAAGTTCTTTCTTGCCTCAAAATTTCAAGTTTCTATCTAGAAGCGTGCCGGAGTTATGAAAGTAGAAAAATCATTCAAAATTTGGTTTTCACATAACGGTAAATTTAAATACTAAATTTAAAAAAATTGTATAATTTTCATATTAATTTACAAAGATAAAAGAAATACCTGTCGAATGACGCTTTCAGATTGAAAAAATCTTAAGCTTCTTCTTATAGATATATGCATTTAAAAATAAGGCTTTTTCAAAGTTTGAGGGGGTGTAGCTCCGTAATGGGGGCATGAAAAAGTTGTTCCACAAAATTATTTTTTGTATGAGACCTACCTATGGTTAAAATTTTTTTTCTCTATCTTTAACGGTGTAGAAGTTTTGTAAACAGACGGACGGACGGACGGACGGACAGAGTGAAACTAATAAGCACATTTTTTCAAAAATTTTTTGGAAATGTGCTAAAAAGCTAAAAATTTTATCTTTTGATGCCCACCTTCGCAGTAATGTTTTTATATACCAAATCAATCACCGAAGATTCAAACTAGAGTTAATTTCTTTAACCTAAGTTTTGTTATATGAGAACATAGGATTTTATAATAAAATATAAAATCAAACATAAAATATGTATTTAAAAACATAAAATATGTATTTTTCGTTTTTTGGGTTTCATACTTAGTATAGTACTTAGTTGATAGTTTTTTCTTGCTATTATGCGGGAAATTTAATAAACAGATCTTGATATTTGCAACCTGGTACTTTTAACTTTAAAATTAATATGTAGAACACACATGCTAAATTTGTATTTCTATTTAGATGCAAATTACAAACCTCTTTTACAACATTAGCCATTAAACAAACAGTTTTGGACAAACCGATATCAACAAACACAAAAAGAGCATACTCACAAAAGGAACCCATACATGATATTCTTTTTGTTATATTTTAAAAAATTAAACCACTTCCGCAAAAAAATAAAAATTAAATAACTTGAATGATGGGAAAATCTTGAGCTTTAAATAAAGGACTAAATAATAGTATACTATTACCCTTTAAAAAATATATATATATTTTTTTTTCTTTTTTGTACAAATTTATGAATACATTTTTTAACACCTTCGTATGTATTAATTTCATATTTTTCATTAGGACTACATAATGCTGAATATTGTTTATTACTACCAGTTTTACAATCTGCAGCAGGTTTACCAATTGTATAAAGTGGAAAATCTTTTAAATTAGTCGATGCATAATTACAGGCTAACAAAACACTTGTTATTTTTGGTTGATTTTGTTCTAATGCAGCACAACCTAACCGAAAATTACGATCGACTACCAATATTTTTCTGTGTCAAATATCCAATATTTTTCTGTGATGGACGAAATTTTTCAACATATGACATATCAGCATCTTTATATTCTAACCACCATTTTTCAACAGATTCTTTTAGTGCTTTTACTCTAATATCTTTTGGTTTTGGAAAAATACCCATTATAAATAAATTTTGCCCGGAATACTTATATGTTGGTGTATTGCGACTTTTATCATATGCAAATTCACATGTTTTTGCATTTAATTCAGCCATTTGTGCTAATTCATTTTCCCATTGCATTGTTGCCATTTTTGATGCAGATTTATATCCTTTGAAATCACCCGATGCAATAATATTACGATATTTGTTATGTTAATCAGTTAATTTTTGTTTTTTGTCATTAGTAAATTCATATACTTTTGCAAATTTGCGACATTTTTTTCCAATTTGCCAATCGTTATTACAAGTAATTTGAGAATTTTTTTCTTGACATAATTTTTCATCTTTACAATAATGTCAATTCACCTGGTTTTAAAGATTCAACGATTGGCGATGTTATGATAATTGAAAATACCAAAAGAATTAAAGATATTTTTGAACCCATTTCCAAGTTTTAAATTGAAATTTTGAATATAATTAGTTTTACTACGTTAATACTTCTATCTATTGAAGATAAAGCAATGAAATTTTAACCATGGATAAGTTTCTTAAAAAAATGAATGTTGTGGATCCACTTTTTTAGATAATCCCACACTTTATTAAATTATAGCCCCTCAAAGTTGGAAAAAGCTCTTATTTTTCATATGTATATATATATCAGGTTTTGCTACATGCAACATTTTTTCAATCTCCGCAAATATCCCTTTTTAATCCCTTTAAAGCTTTTAAACAGGCTGAGGTACAATAAAAAACGTTTCAAATCCGTTTATAAAAAAACGGATTGGAAATTTGCTCTTTTTAGATATCTTAGATAATTTTGGTATCTGTGAATTGTTTTTTTAAAATAATACGTTAAAATTAAAGCTTCAATATTATATTTTTACGTGCGTTACGGGTTTCGATACTAAATCGTAAATTCTGAACTGTTTTCATCCATTTTTTGGAAAATGTGCACCTGTCAAAATCTTTAATTTACATACTGCTTTATTTATTTTAATTTATTAATAATAAAACTACCGCTTATAGTAAACTTTTAATAAAAAAGAATTATTCATGCTATATTCAATACTAGACCAAATATTAATTACACTGTTCCTGTCTGTAGTGTCTACCTTTATTCAACACGTAATTCATTCATAAGTTTTTACTTTCAAAATTAACTTTATAATAACGTCTTCCTTATTTTTATTTTTTTACTACTAATTAGTACATTTTTTTTTTCTTTTTAAAGTTTGAACGAAAATATCTGGAACGAAAAATTTCAAGCAAATAGTAAAAGTATCTTAAAAGTGCATTATGATGAGAGCGCCACAATATTTAAGTTTTGATTAAATTAATTAATAAATTCACACCAACTTCTAGTGAATTTTGAATACTAACAATGATTGTTTAGGATGTGTATATATATATATATATATTTATAAATATTGCAGATATATGTATATATGTATACATTCAAAATCAATTCGAAATTTTTATTTTTTAGATTTATAATTCTTTACATTATATTCATATAGGAGTTTAAGTGGAATTTAATGCAACTGATTAGAAAGTGAATCTATAAAGACCACTGTTTCACACTAATAATATTGTTAGATTAGTCAGTGTGGTCATTTATAATTTTTTTATGTTTTAACAATGGCTTATTTGGCTGATGTGCAATATCCGTGAAAAATCAATTATCAGTTTAGAGATCTCAAAGAACAACAACCTTCAGTGAAGAACACTGGTAGAACTTCTTTAAAGTGAGAATGCTCAACCAGAAGGAAATAATACTATAAAGGAAGGGTATAGCTTGGTTTAAAGAGGCACTGTAACTGACTAGTTATAAACACAACGTTACAGGGCCTAAGTTTATGGATACTTAAAAGTCCTCCTCTTTCGAAACAACAACAGCAAACATCGCTGTTATAGGTGATGCTTTAATACATAATTAAGTTTTTTTTCAACTTAAATTTTAAAAAGCTAAAAACAACAAATAATTGCATATTAATAGGCGTCAAAAAGAAAATTATTAATATGTTATTGTTAAAAAATTGATGCAAACCTTGTGTGTCTTTTTTTGTTTGTTTTTAATTAATGAACTAATATAAATGCAATCTTTACAATATTAAAAACATCTTTTTGTTTTTTGTATGTTAACAGTCGATATAGTTAAGAGCTCACAATAAATATTTCCTGTTCTTAAATTTTGTATTTTTTTACTTTTTGACTTACATTTTAACTTTAAATAAACTTAAAGTATTTGTAAGTTCACGTACTGCATATGTATAAAAAATTAACAGAAAAAAAAAAAAATAAATAAAATAACAAAATAAATTCAACAGATGTCTTGCTCTAGTGAACAATATCGGTGATCTAAAAAGAGTAAAGCAGCGTCTTAAAAAAAAAACTTCTTTTCATAAGTAATGCACATGTTGACTATTACTATGTATAAAATTAAAATAAGCTAAAAAAAAAAAAAAATCACTTAAGTGTAATTTAAAGTGGTCCCTATACTATACAAATCATACCTGAAGACACTTTAAATAACAAAAACAAAAACAATAACATAAAATTTTATTTTTAAATTTATTGTTCATGACTTCCATATAACACTAGTGTTAATAGGTGGAGGGAACAAACTTAGAAACAGTTGAATGAAAAACCTAGGCTATCTAAATGAACTGAAATGAATGATTTTAACCCGACCTCTCTGTCAATATAGTAAATTTTTTGAATGAAAAACCAAAAACAAAAAAAAAAAAATTATAAAACGCGAAATTAATATTGATAAATTGTTGTTATTTTTTTTTTTTTCTATTATTTTGTTCTTTCGCGAATTTGTATGGCAGGTTCAACAAACAATCAAAGGAAATGGCGAAAAGTTTTTTTTTTTTTTTGTTTTTTTATTCCATTTAACATTGCATTGATGAATTTGGTATCCTAAATCTGAAATCCTAAAAAATTATATTTTTCTCGAAAAGAAAATAGGTAAACAGAAATCTCAGAGAGAACTCAAAGAGTTAAAATAAGTTATCTTGTAATTTTTTATTTGCATCTAATCGAAAGTGTAGACTTTTAATTATCTAACCTTGAACCAACTTTAACTTTGTTTATGTTATAAGGTGAAGTAAATTTTTACTAAACTGACTGATATAATTAACCTATTTTAAATCTTTATTTCATTATTTGATTGTCATTACTTTATTAATAAATTTATGTTCGTTCTTCTTCAGAGAGGAAAAAAGGGACATTTTTAATATTATGAGAATTATCAGCAGATGTCAATTTAATAAAGAAAATGTAATTTAATTGAAAAATCTTTTAAACAACTTTTCATTTTTTATTTTACACATTTATTTTTTAAGATGAATTTATTTAAAATGTCCCTTAATTTAAGGATCTTAAGATTTAAGAATATTTAAAGGACATTGTTTTGACTTTAATGTTGAATTTTTAACGCGATATAAACGTTATTTATTAAAACGTTAGCACCTTTCGAAAATTTTTTTTTATTGTTTTTCTAATAAAAAAAGGTCCTTTTAAGTATTATTAACAAAAAAAAAAAATGCAGGTATATTAAACAAGGATGGTTAAAAATGGTTTAAAAGGCATTCGTTTAATGAGAATAGTCATAAGTAGTACAGTTTACGATGCAAGAAATAAATCTATTATTTTTAAGACAGAACTTTTCCTTTAAATTTTTTAAAAAATACTTAATAGGATGCTTCAATTCTGTCTTTGATTAAACATTTCAGTACCTACCAAAAATGTTCTTTTTAATCAGTTTATTTGGGCTCTGTGAACTAACGCCAGAATGAGCTAACACCAGTACTGAAAATGAGCTAACGGCAGACGAATTTCAGCTAATTTTCTGGCGTTAGTTCATAAGTTAACTTAAGGTAAAAAAACGAATTAACGCCAGCATACAATGAACTAACGCCAGAAACCAAAATTTCTGGCTTTAGTTCATTTTCAGTTCTGGCGTTAGTTCGCGGAGCGGTTTATTTGAAATAAATGTTTTAAATTTTTAGAGTCTCTCAATTATAAAGAAATATAACTGTGATAGACATTTAACTGAATTTTTTGAATTCTCAGAAAGTCATTTATAAGGTTTTTCATCTATTCTATTTTTTTTTAAACTTACAAAACTTCTTGATCATTCTATGTCATCAAAATTATTATACATTTTTATTTCATTTTTCAGTTTTTTAAATCTTAAGTTTTTCTGACTCATATGTTTTTTGAAAAGTACAACACTTTGATCTTCTTTCTTATTCAAATTTTTTTTTTTTTTTTTTGTATTTGAGTTAAGTGGTTTTTGAATATTATATACTAAAAATAAAATGAATCATAGTTTCATCATGAATTTTACTTGGCTTTTGACTAAAAAGACAAATACAAAGGAACGAAAAGGCACCACAAGAGTGTTTCACAGTCTATTACCTTTAAAAGTAAAAATAAAAGAACCAGAAATTATTTAAAATTTGCATTTTTATTATTAATATATTTACATATATTGAACCTGTCACAGATTGGTAATATTTTCTTACCAACAAACTTATATCATTTGGTTCAAGATATACATAGATTATTACTTGTTGATGGACATATTATTGTAATTATTTGTAAGAAATTAACTATTACTGCAAAGGAACAAGTGAATTAATTTTGTATAAGGTTAAAAAATTAATAAGACAGAGAAAATATTTCTATGATATTTAAAATAAGAGGGGTATTACTTAGAGTAAACTAAAACACCCCATATTAGTGCCAATGTATGAGATTTTGCTAACTTAAAGAAGTGAGAAGATACTCACCACTTGCAACAAAGAGATGGGAATCTACTATTTTCCAGTCTTAAAAGAATGTATTATTTTAGATATGTATATTAAATCTTACCTTTTGATGCAAACTTTTAGCATATTTAAAAAACAAAAAAATAAAAAAAATTGCTTATTAGTTTCACTCTGTCCGGTCGTCCGTCTATTTACAAATCTTTTACACTATTTTAGATAGAACAATGAAATTTTAACCATGGATATTTAACCATTATTTTTCAATATATGTTTTATATAGCTATTACAAAGCTCAGATGGATATTTAAAGATGGAAAAAGCCTTATTTTTAAATGAGTATATATACCTACCTAAAGGCCAATTTCCCATCTTTATAAATTAAAGTATACAATTTTTAGCAATACGATAAAATTTGCAAGATTTTGCTTCCTTCTTAGAAAAGAAAATAATAAAATAATAAAAATATTTAAACAGAAGAAAGATCTTTAGCAATTAGCATAAGTTGCATCCTGGAATTTTTTTTACCTCCCCCTGTTTAAGAACTATTGGGTTTAAACTATCTGAATCTAAACTGATTTTTTTTATTTTTTGGAAATTGTACCGCTCTAAAAACCTTTGCTTTTACATAAAGCTTGACTTTCTGAAGTGAAATTGAAAAACTTATATTATTTCTGAATTCTATGGGTTCTATGGGTTAATAGTTAAAGATCGTAATTGAGAATAGGAACGGAATAGGAATAGGAACGTAATAAAAATAGGAGGGAATGGTATCGAAATGGTATCACATTGTCGTATTATTTGTGCTATCTTGATAGATTTCTAGAGATTAGCAATGTAAAGGAACCAACCAACCTAAATACTTATTATTCAATGGATTTTTTAACTTTGGACAATATTAGGCATTTGGAGGAAAATTTGGAGACGTTTATATAACGAAGAATTTAGTTTCTTTAGGCTGAGTATTAGTAAACGTTGCATTTATAAACGTTGCATTCAATTTATTAAATATTATATATTTTTATTGATCAAGTCTTATCAGATTTTCAAACTATTAATATATTTATTAATTAAATATAACTATTCCTTTAAAATTCCTTTTCAATATTATACTGAAAATGTGTGATTCAAAAGTGGACTATAGCCTTTTAACTATACTATACTATCATTTACATGAGATTTCATATATTTTCAAATAATAATTGAAATTTTCATCTTATTCAAAAAAATGAAATTTTAATACATACTCTTGGATACTTCATTATATGTATTTCAAAACCTTGTCCACTTCATTCAAAACAAAAATTATGACTTCCATATTATTTTAAAATGAATTCAACACTTAATTTTTGAAAAACAAAGAACACTTAAAATACTAAAAATAAAAGGATTTTTAAGGATTCAAATTTTAGTTTTGTAATTCAATACCATATTATATATCCCAAGATATAAACATCTAAATCAAAAGTGAGTGTTATTTGAGTGTTATTTCTATGAAGAATTATATTAAATAAGCCTATCAAAGTTAACTTATCATTAGCGGTTCTTATGATCACATTTCTGTATGTCATAGATCAAAAAAAAAACAATTATAAAAAATATGAAAGGTCCATAAAATCGATTATTAAATATGTATACAATATTGATTTATATGTTTTCTATTTATAATTTTATGTTAAGATAATAAATAAGGGTTTAGCGCCATTTTAAAATTTAAAATTATTTTGATTTATTATTGGTAGATTGTAAATGAGTTAATATATGTCGCGGTTTCGAATTTCGGCCATAATAAATCAATTATTATTAGAAAAATTTTAAGTTTTAAATTCGATTTATTTTATTTTAGTATGTAAATAGAAAATATAAAAAGTTAATTTTTAATTATAAAACGGTTGTCAAATATGCATTTTAAAATTAAACAAAGCTATTATCAATATTCTTTTACAGGCATATAATATTAACTGCTACCTTCTTCCTATTATGAAGATACGATGACCGAACCAGATTTAAAAAAAAGAAACTATGATGAAAAACAAGATATGTTGATGACAATATGGTTGATGTAAAGATTCAACAAAGAAAATGGAGATAGATGGGTCACACCCTGAGAGAACTCAAACGAATATGTAGTCCTTCGAATGGAATACCTAGAGTACGGGATGCTTTGCAAAACCTAAAAAACTTGGAGAAGAACTGTGCTAACTAAGGCAAGATCGCTAAATAAGACAAATCAAACGTTTGACAATTGATCCAGATTAGCGAAAAGAAATAGAAGAAGAAACAGATTTTTTATAGATAAATTTAAAATTTTATGAACAGCTTATCTTATTATGCTTCGAGAGTTATATATATTGTATTTTGTGCGACAGACACGACACACATTCAACTATTTTTGTAGGTATCGTTTAAATCATTTTAAATTCAATTCTGATAAAAATCAATTTTTTTAAATTATCATATAAATTCATAAATGTATTATATGAATATAATATTCTTCATATAAAGGTAAAGGGGGTTGTGTATACAGTAAAACTTTTTCTCCATTCTTTCCTTTTAAATGTTCACATAATTATAATATATGTTTTTTTATGTAGTTATTTTATTAATTTCATAATTTTTTTAATTTTTATAGAAGACAATTCAAAAATGATAAAAGATCAAGATCTGATCTTGTCGATCGTGCAAAAATTACTACAATTTTCTTTTCTTCCTCTCGCTCTTTCTCTACCTTTCCTTTTTTTTTTCATTTGCTTATTTTTTTTTTCTTTTTCGTTAATATTTACGATAGCACTGAGCAACAACCTGAACGAATTTATTACTTATAATGTTAATATTTAATAAATATATAAAAGCGCGCCCAATTTTTTTATAACTGTTTTATCGTATGTTAAACAATTGAAAAAAACAAAAACAATTACAATAAATATCAGATCAAGCTTTGTAAGAAATCTCAAGTTTTTTTTAACGCTGAATATTTATATGTCTGTCCAGTCTATTCAGTTATTTTTTAAACTTTGCGTATCATGGTTGGGATTCAGAGTGGAGAAGGATATCGAACTATAATGCATTAAAAAATTTTAACATGTCGATTTAAACTGTAGCTAAATAATGTGCCCTTATTAAACTTAAACATATACCTATATTGTTATTTTTTTCTGAAATTTCAAAGTCAATTTAACTTTCCATTCAAATTTTAACATATTATTATCATGGATTACATTATTGAAATTCAGTTAAAAAACCAAAAAATTAATATAAAGTGAACGGTTTTTTTATACGTCATTTTTAAGAAAGAAATACAAAAAAAAAAAAACTGCGGAAGATATTTCGTGACAAATTTTCATTCATCGTTTTTTTTTTTAGACAAACAAAAAAAAAATTAAAAAAAACTTTTCTTCCATTTAAGAAAAGAAAGCACGGAACGATAAGCATCGCAGCGGAACAAAATAAGGTATTTTTTTTTTGGTTTTCATTATATTCACTTTTTCTTTGCTATAATATTCATCCGTCCTGTACCCCCTAAATATGAGAAATCTGAATAATTAAATAAAAAATTATTTTTAGTGCAAATTAATTTACTCCATACTTTCAAATTTCAATATTTTGTCTACACTGGTGTACAAAATTTTTGATATCGGAGATCGGAACGAAAGTTTTTTTTTTGTAAAATATCAATTTTAAAGGAATGTAATCTAAACAATTACAAAATTATATTTAACCGCTAAATATTTTCTTAAGCTTGTATGTAAAGTTAAGTTTTAGAAAAAGTAATGTAAGAATTGTTAGAATAAAACAATAACATGAGATTAATGGAGGAATGATAAATACTCATTTAAAATTAAAAATAATAAATTTGACTTAATGTTGTAAAAATAGCACAATTAAAGTAATATAGCGTAATGCATATATACTTTCTAAATTTTGTGTTTCTATAGTTTTCTCTAAGCAGATTTATCATATACTTGAAATACATATTATACAAATAATTCAATGCTGCAATACTCTCTTACATTTCCAATTAGACCATTTTCATATGAACATAAAACATAGTTCAAGGATATAATAATTTTCCTATTTCTTTTGTTACACCATAAGAAGGTAAGGTGGATATGAAAAATTGTTTATAATCTTGCTCAGGATCGAAATCTGAGTCAATTTAATTATGTACGTCCGCCTGATAGCACGATAACTCAAAAAATTATAAAGCTTGATATTTGAAGTTTTCTAAAAGATGATTAAGTTTTTTGCGGCAATAAGATCTGGCAATAATAAATTGGTTGGTTTGGGGTAGCGGATTCGACTAGATGTAATATAGTTCCAAAATTTACATAAATATGTCTCGGTATTTAAGTAATTAAATTTTGTTTTATAGTAATTTATTGTATATAAGTATGAAGATAATTCTTTTATTTCAAATATTCTATTTAAAATACGTTGACGCTTTAATAGAGTCTAAAACCGAATGAAGCGTCTATTTTAATCGTAAAATCTTATTTAAACTACTTTTGTCTGTAATAACTCTTCTAAATGTAAGAGTAAATGAAAGATCGACACTCTTACCATTATAACATATTTTTATATATTAAAATAATATAAACAAAATGATATTATTTTTTTGCAACTCAGTGTAGTTTCCCTGTATTAAATAACTTTTTTTTTGTATCTTTAATTCCTTTTTTTTTTGGTAGATGTGTGAAAATTCAACAGCACAATTAACTGAAGAACAAAAATTAAAAAGCATTGCAGCAATAACAAAAAAAAAAAAAAATTAAAAATTGATGCAAAAGAGAAAGAGTCAAATATACACTATTGAGTGTGATGTAAAACGAAAAGAAAAACGGAAGGAAATGAAATATTTATAAATTTTTGTAAATTGCATGGCATGTTTTTCATATTCTTTGCATTTTGCATTTTTTGAGGTTTTCTCTAATTTGAAAAAAAACAGAAAAAAAAAATGAATTTTATTTTTTAAATTACATGAACTGTGAAATTAGTAGCAATCCTTATTTTTTTTTTCTTTTTTGTTGTTTTTGGTAAAACACGTTTCTCCTAATATACTATGCATGGGAGTTACTGGATAGATGATAATATTGATAAGAGACACCATTTTCTTTTTTTTTTTTTTTTGTTACTTGTTGTAACTTAAATGCATCATGCAATCAATAATTTTCTGGAAATGTTAACTTTAATTATATTAGGATTATGTTTAAGTAATTAAAAAAAATGATTGTAATTTTTTTTAAGTAATCACCTGCACTTTCTTTGGTGCAAGATGGAAAGATGTGGTAAAAAAAAAAAAAAACATAAGAACATGAATACTGAAATAATTAGAAACTTAATCTTTGAATTTAAGTTTTGTTGAAGAAGAATTATAAGAAAAAAAAAAAATATATATAATAAATTAAGTAATTTTACACGTGATGCAAAAGGACACGAATGTTGTTTTAAGTTGAAAGTGTAAAGGTGGATCGTTATTTTGATCTGTAATTAAAGAATTTTTCTTTATAAGAGCATTATTTTGTTATTATTTTAAATTTGGAATTTTTTTTTTTTTTTATAGATGTAACAAGTTATAAAATTATGAAAAAAATTAAAAAATTAACATGAAAAAATATTAATTTATTTTAAAACTTTTTACATAAAATGTGTACAGAGAAAAATTGGTTAAATGGTTAAATATGAATGTTTCTGTGTGAGTCGAGCAAATACATTCGAGTAAATACAATACATTCTAAAATTTCTTAGAATCTATTAAATGGTAGTACCGAACCCTTTAACTATACATACTTATTTAGGCGTCAATTATAAGTTCAATAATAAAATATAATCTATAGTTTGGAATTATAGAGGTCTATTTGAGGACTTTTTGTTATAAGTGAACTGGTCTTACTGTCTGGATCTATTATTGCGGAATACCTCGACTATTAATATGCTAATTACAGCTGGTATAACATAGTATAGGTAAAATATAGTTAAATGCCTTTTTTAATTCTAAGTAGAGCAATATGAAATCTGAATTATCAACGACGATCCAATAAATTTGTTTTTTTTTTTCAAAAATTTCAAAAGTTTATAATTCTCCGGTTGTTTTCTTTAATCTTTTTAATTCAATGTTGTTATTAGTTTATGCTCAATACAAATTAAGCTCTTGAACAATAGAAATATTAACAATATTCTTAGAAATTCTATTCAATTAGTACGATCTTAATTCTGATTCAATAACCTTTTGAACTATTCCTCAAATGTATTTGCATTGTTACCATCGCCAGATCACCATCAACCGATTAATGATACTGAAGAATTTTCAACTAAAACTGAATTCGTTTAAGATATTTTTAAAGAGATTAATTATTTCTATCTGATGTCAAACCAAAAAGAAATCAAATTAGACAACATCAAAAAGTTCACGTTTGAATCATGTGAATCAAAAGATTTCCATACCAAATTAAAAGAAAAAATATTTTCATTAATTAATTATTCTGGAAATAAACCTATATAAAGTTTTATAATTAACAGTTTCTTTTTCACAAAATTAGCGAAATAAAAGATATAAAAATCGAATGTTATTTTATATATTTACTAGAAAATCTTCTGTACAATTGCGCAATTGTTATAGATGCAAAAACATTTACATTATCGTACTGAATCAGACTCCCTAAATTATCTCTCTAAAAGTTTGATTTTTACATCACCAACATTAAAAAAATGTTAATCGTCAGAGAAGAAATTTTGGAAAATTATTATTTGAAACAGACACATAACATATTTTTTGTGTTAATATATTTAGTATTTTTTGTATAACATATTCATAATGGCATCAATTAGAATCAGTCGCTTTGTTATATTTTAATATCTTACAACATCTCTACATTCCAAAGAAATATCACGTAAATTATTGTTTCCTCGGCTTTGAAAACTTTTATCCTGGCTTTGAAAAAATTTTTTTCTTCTAAGCTGCTATGCGTAAATTAATATTTTCCATTTAATTGATCCCTATATTCATAATTAAAAAAACACTTACTTGATCTAATAGAAAAAAAAATATAAAACATATCTCCTCCCCCATAATACAAATTTTCTAATTCCAATTTCCCCAATCATCTTTCCCTCATCCCTATCCCAAAAACCAAACTGTACATTTGTATTAAAGGTTCCATCCTAAAGTTTGGTTTTAAAAGGGGGCTGGTTTTGGTTGGTTAAAGTCCAACACTACCCTGTGGAAGCACGTGCAGTTCCTCTTGGTGACTTTCCAGTTTTCCACCGACCCTCGTAAAAAAAAATAAAAAAATATATATCTAAACGTAGAGTAAAAAACAGAAGAAAAAAAGCTAGGTATTACATTTTTACTTATATTGGGTTCTTCATGCGCCGTTTTTTCGTGGCGGTAATTTTTAAAAGTTTTTTTATCAATGAAATAAAATCGTCCAATCTGTTTTCTCTCGCAGCGAAAAGTTAAATCAACTCTATCTTTTCCATAAGGGAATTCACACATGCTAAGAATTTTAGAATATGACAGTATAATTTATATAAACTGCGTGAGTGATTTATTATTGAAATAAAATAATTTTTTTATATGTTGGTAAGGTCTCGCTAAGTTCTACATGTGTATTATTCTATATGTATGTGTATTATATTATGTATTATTATTAACTATATTTATTTAATTTAAATTCATTATTAATTTATTATGTTTTCCATCAATTATATGTAATAGATACTAAGACTTTTTTTTAATTACAAATTCTAAAATAATCATTTAACTTAGATAACACACACATTTAAACATAAACATAAGTATGCTATAAAAAAAACAATTTGCAATTAAAATAAATTAAAAGTTTGAAACGTGCTACTTATGAAAATAAGAGTTCTACCCGAATGATTAAGCCCTTCATTCAATTAAATGATAGAAAACTGAAAATAAACAACAAAAACAATAACAATAAAAAAAAAAATTGATTTTATTTATATTCGATTAAAATCGATTGTCGACACGCGTCTACGCACAAAATGCAGGTGCCTTGTTTAAAATTACGTACGTACAAAGTGTAAACGTGTATCATTCTATAATAAAACATTTCACAACAGTTAGAAAAAGATAGATAGATGGAATATTGTGTAAAAGCGTAAAATACGTAGAAAATATTATATTGTATATTTTTTTCCTGATTCGATATTATCCTCATCTAGTTGTTGTTCATTTACAGAAGGAGATATGTGCTCTATTATAATTTTATGAATAAAAAAAAAAAACAAAAAAAAAAAATTGTAACAATTGCCTATGAACACGAGATTATATTCATGTCTCGTCATATCAACTATATACTTTTGACTACATTATGATTAAATTGTATATTTTTTAGTTGCACTTCTACGTAAAGATAACAAAATCTTTAGTTATAGCACTAAATGCATTTATGCATTGAATACTTAAATTTTATTATGAATATACTTTGTGTATATCATCTGATGTTTTGATTTGTAAGAATGAATTCAAGAATTTTGATTTGTACATTGTTTATTTTTTTTTTTTTTTTTGTAATGTCAAAACTATTTTGTACAAAATTTCTATTGCAAAGTTCAGGGCAGATTGATAATTACATTTGTTTTGTATAATTTTTTTTTATGTTCTTCTTCTTCCTGCTTTGTCTAATCACTGCTGGATTAAAAATATAAGCACAGCAGGAAACATGGATACATTTAGATTTAATATATCAAATAATGTTATTTTGATTTTCATACTGGGACATTCATTATGGTTTTTAGATATGTAAACTAAATTTTAAAATTGTTCTTAAATTGTTCAATATCTGAAGCTTTTCAACCATTATATTTGATTCCTACTGATACCACGTTTTTCTTCAATTCTGCCTTCCATAATGTGTTCTAAAGTATCCATGCTTACTACTTCATTAAACTCCTATTATAAGAAAGTTTTTTTCGGCATAAAAAGCAAAAATGTGTCATTTTTAAAGTAAGAGTTAGATAATACATGGAAATATTAAAATGTTGCAATTGAAGACACTTTTTAGATTAGGAGGTAGTAAGATACTTTTTTATACTCACAATGTAGTAAAAACTTTAACTTATTTTTGTATGCTTCATTGTATATGATTCAAATATTCTTGTTTTATTGATTTTATAGACTATAAACTTAAGTAGGTACTTTAATTTATTTGAGACACAACTTTAGCCTTTATTTTATTTTTTTTCTTGAAATTATTAAATTAGAAAAATTTTTTGAGCACAGGCAGAGCAATTAAACAAAATTATCAATATCATACTCAAGATTCTTACAGCTTGCAAAATAATTATCAATTAACCCTTGTAATGTGGAAAAAAAATGTCATTTACACTATATTATTTTATAATAATTAAATAGAATTGTGGCGGCATAATAAAAATTCCAGAATAATATACGCTATACATAACACAACTGCAACGAAAAATGAGGGACAATCAAAAAAAAAACAAATATGCACGTTTGTCTCAAACTCTGATTCCTATACTTATTTGTTTTTGTTCTTCAATTGGCGTGGAAGAAAATTAATCAAATTGTCTTGTTTTACAACAATAATTGTTAGATAGAACACATTTTGATTTGTTGTACAGAGATTTAATTTTAAGATTTGATTCGCGGTAGACACAAATTCCAGAAGTCTTGATTATTTTCTTTCTGTCCTAGGTAATTTTTTCTTGTTTTTTTTTTTTTGTAACATTTCATTAAAGACTCTTGATTCTGAAAATTTTCTCTAGAATTTAATTATTTTTAATGTTTAGTTTTGTTTTTCTTGAATATGAAAAAATAAACATGTCATACTGTCGCCAACAACCTATTTCTATAAATGAATGCTTATTTACTGAACTTGAATAAGACGTATAGCAAATTAATCACATTTTATAGGAAAAGTTATGTTAGAATTTTAATATTTTCTAATGTTTTATTTATATTTTTAATATTCTTATTGATTATTAAAAATAGTTTTTTTCGGGAATTATTAATAAAGTTTTAATTGATTGTAAAATATGAAAGAAGTTCTTTTAAATTACATCATCAGTAATGCAAAATAAAAAATAGATTTTTATTATTGTGATATGAATCGGTTATATAAGAAGAAGGGGAATAGCTGGTGTCGTATGAACCAAATTCTATTTATTTCAATATGTTAACTATTTTTTTTTTTTTTTCAAATAGTTAATTCATGCTAAAATTGACTTGAAAGGTATTTATTTTTAAGTTTGATGTAAACATTTTTAATACTAACACTAAACCCAAAAACGAAAGCAGAATGTAGTCAATATTTGTCGTTTAGAATTGTCATACTGTTGGACTCGTTGTCCAAAAGAACGGTTGGATTCCTTAACTATAGTTGACACTAGAATAATACAATAAAACTTTAACTTTTAAGACATGTTTAACTGCAGGAGTGCGTTCTTGTTCTGACGATATTAAAAGTTTGATACTTCCACTCAAAGCACTACAAGACAAACATGGAGAACTTTTGCTACCCACCCCTAGAGCTATGTAATTCAAATTTCCAAGTAACTAATTTCGACCTACGGAAATTCGTTTATGTTCCCTAGAATTGACGATGATTACATATTATATAATGTGTAAAGAATCAAAGTGAAGATTAACAACTTTGTTCACAATATGGCTACCAATTTGAAATCAATTTTCTTTTCCTAACTCAACTTTGTTTAATCAGACATTACATAAGTACTAAATGTTATTTAACCTAATGTTTCGTCAAAACAGGGGGGTGGTATTTAGTAGGTTAAAGTCCCACACAATTTGTGCTCATTCCACTCCTTTATAGTCTCTCTTGATAATTCCCACCTACTCTCGCAAAAAAAAAAAAAAAGCTCTAGTACTCTTTGTATATTTTTTTTTGTTTCCATATTCAAAATTTAGTGTCCAAAAAACATTTAAATAGTGTTCATCTGCTTTTTACTTTTTTTTTAACAGGGATTCAATTTTTTTTTTGTTAAGAAAATTTAGATACGTTTTATTTTTATTTTATTTTAAGTATTTTTTTATCATTCATACAACCCATTAAAAAAATAACGATACCACGCGTAACACACTTACATAAGTATAGAACTGATGTACTTTTAAGATATACATTTTTTTTATTTCGTTAGTGTATACTAAGTATTAGAGCACCTGGTCAAGGTGTATAGCTCGAATACAAAAAAAATAAAATAAACCAAAAAAAAAGAGTTATACAGTGTGGATTTGGAAATTTATTGATGGTTTGTTTCCTTTTATTATCTTTGATCCCTTTGATGAAGTCTTAATGATTCAATTCGACAATTTTTTGACTTTATGTACGCATTATTTATACAGTGTTGGACAAAAAATATAGAATATAAGTAATTGTTATAAGTATGAGATGAATCTTTATAAAACGAGGCGATTTTCTGTTTAAGACCATTAATGTTTTGAGGAACTCGTTTAAATGTATAATTTCGTTTTGTTTTAATTTCAAAGCTATAGCTTAAAAAATTCAATGAAAAATTTTTGATTTAAAATTCCTATTAAATTCCACTTGGTTTTTCTCTTTCCTTTTTTGTGTGCTGTGAGACTGTACTATGTAATCAATTTGGCTGTTCAACGTGTTATACTGACATTCAGAAACAGAAATGTCACATTACATTAAAATGATCTAGAAGGTTGTTTTTAAAAAATGCTTATAACAGATAAAAGTCTGACTGAAACTAAGCTTTTCAAACTGTTTTATTGTATAGCTACATTAACCCAATCTTATGTTAAGTTCAAAGGCTACTTTTCTGTCTAAATGCAACTTTAAGTACAATGTTATTGTTTTATGACATAATTCTTTAGCTCTGCGTATAAAAGTATAAAAATAACTTTTACACTTTTGAAATAATTTTTTTTCCAGTACTGTACATCATTATGTTCATACATAAAGGGTTAAATTATTTTTTTTTTTTTGTAGATTTTTTTTTGAAGGCATCCGGATTAAATAATAGTGAAGATATTCGGTTGGTTTCAATGTTGTTCAATATTTACCCAATTTTAAAGAATATATGCAGGAGGTTCTTTAATTCATTAAAAAAAAAAATTTACTGATAAAAAAAGTACACACACTCTTTAAAAATATTAAAAGTAATTAAACAGATCTTTTAAAATTGATATTAAAAAAGTAAAAAAAAAAAAAAAACAAATTTTAGATTTTATATTTTTGATTAATGCTCATTTCATAAAAAAGTGAGCATTTGTTGTAAAGATAAAAACAAAACTTAAAACTCTAAACAAAAAAAAAAAAAAAGAAAATAATTAAAAAATAAATAAAAAAATTTTTTTTTAATGATTAAATTAAGAATAAAAAAGATACATCCGTCAGAAAATGTTTCAATTATAATAATATGTTTGTTTTTTCTCATTGATGTTGTATATAAAATAATTAAAATGAAGGTAATATCACCTTTGAATAAAGATGCAGTTCCGTTTTTTCTTTTTATATATTACATTATGCAATTTATTACCAATTAAATTAAAAAAATTATATTTGAAAAAGTTGTTACTAGAAATATAGTTATTATTTTTTTTTTTTTTCACATTAACTGTCGTTACCGAAACTTGGAAACTTTTATTTTTATCCTTGAATTAAATTTTACTTATTTTCTAAAAGCACAACAATTTTTTAGTTTTAATAAGACAAGATGAAAGTACCAAAGTAATTCAAAAAAAGAAGTTCATCAAAAAGTTCAAAATCTGGTTTATATGAAAATCCGATAATTTAACGTATATGCACCTATATGCATCTTTTAAACACGGTTTATATGCATTTGAACCTCTTTGCATTTGTTAAACACGGCCTAAAATAAGTTATGAAAATTTAAAAAAAAAAAATTCGATAAAGTAAATTTACCTTTGGAATTAAAGAATAAGTCGATCTTCAGACCACTCCAAACATCTTATAGTTATTGGATTCAGCGTAGGTTTTAATTAAAAAAAATTATTAAATATTAACACTTTGACTTCCGAACTGTTTTTAGTATATTTTTCTGTTAGGCTTTGTTAGTATAATAAGAATAACAGCAATTCAATTGTTTCAAGCTTGTCAGACAAATTAAACTGATAAAAATACAGCACTCATTCGAGTGCCCATTTTTACACCGTGGAAATTCCTAGGTAGTTCAAAACTGGTTATGGAAACTCATTTATTGTGGTAGCATAGCTAACTCATAAGCTCATTTAGAACAGCTAACCAACTTCCATCCAATGTGCTCCGCTCTAATAGATATTGTCCATTATATAATATACAACTTTTCAAAAATAACTTATGTATATTGGTTCGTGCCCAATTTATTTTCCAATTTTCTTCTCTTATCCCATTTCCCTTCAGTTCTTTCTCTTCCCGAAAGAAAATACCTAACTCAAAGAAAATTTTTGCTAAAGTTTGGGTAGCGTGCAAAATAAGCCACATTTTTTATTAAGTTATTAACGCATATCACATATAATTGGCTTGCGATGTTGGTAGATGTTAAAATATACACTTGCTTTAATACAGAATTTTCTTGTTTTTTTTTTTTTGGTTATATAAGACTCAGCGTAAACTCCTTCTTACCTAAATATGACTAACATGGGAACTAAAGTCTTATTCAAATCTTTGTACTTGGCCATTCATCAAATAATAGGAAGTTCTGTTGAATGAAACCAAAACTTTATGAATTTCTTGAGTAAGTAAAATAAAAACAAGCTATAATTTAAAGCTTCCTCATATACCCAATAGCATAATATAAATTGATGAATCTAATGAAATAAACAGATTTTATATTTTTTTTTGCATGCTAATTAAATCTTTTTAGACATTTTGACTGTTTGTTTTGTTTTAATTGAAGATGTTTCAAAAAAATGTATGTTTAAAGTGTTTTTTTTTTATTAGTTGTCCTTTTAAATAAAATGGAAATCATTCAGATGACAATAATAAAAAGAATTAAAATAAATAAATGAATGTTTAATAAAATTAATGATTTTTTAACTTGAAAATGTAAAAAGAATAAAAAAAAAAAAAAAAAATTAAAAAGAAATAAAATTAATTTGAAAAAATGTTCCATTTTAATTTTATGATTAAATTTTATAATGCGTTTTTATTGGTTACAGACAGAATTTAGTAAGTATAAATTAAAAATCTTTACTATAGTTTAAGTATAACTAAAATCGCTAATAAATTTAATTTAATAAAGTATAAGTACTACTGAAAATTTTAATTAGATGCAATATAGTTTATTAGGATTTTTAATTAAACTGAAATTATTCGACATATAGTTTAGGATGTTCATTTTTTTTTTTTTTCATCGTTTTCTTAAAAGTTAAAAGAAAAATTGAAGAAAGAAAATGAAAAATTCTAAAATTAAACATTTAAAACTGTGGCTTGTTGGCTTGTATTTATGTACATACTTGGTTTTAGGTTCTACACAAAATTTTTGAAAGAAATTAAATTTTAGTTCCATAAGTTGTATATGATAAATAGATGACGTAAAAATAAAAAGAAGCGTCTCAGTCTTGTACAATAGCTATAGTCGAGTAATCAAAGGCTTAGTGAAATAATTGATACCAGAAACTGAAACTAAGTCAAATATAAATAATAAATGACTTAGTGGTAGCCTTATGCTACTTATAGCAGTGGCAAGGAAAAAAAAAAATGTAGTTTTAAATATTCTCAAAAGAATTTCTAGTTGTCGAAAAAAAGAAGTATGATAGATTTATTATGAAGTATTTAGATTTCATTGGAAACATTTTTGAAAATATACATGAATTTTGTAGGTGTTTTAAAATTGATATAACCATTAACTAATATTTTACTTAAACCTTAAAAATAAAGTTTTTTTTCTAATTTAAAGTTGGACGAATTTATTATGCGCACCAGAAGCCAATGTAAAATTATTCTTTTAATAAATATTAGAGTAAGTGCAGTTTTTCATAGAGGTTTTATCCTAAAATCTATATAAAATCTTTAGATTTTTTGAAAATTTTGGAGTATAAAATAACTATTTATTTTAAAATATTAAGAATGCAGCAAAACCATATATCTGCATATCAGCATAACCATATATACATAGGTAGTTAAAAGTTTTGATCTCATATAAAACTAAGCTGATATCTTTATGCTTATCTTATCTTAGAAGTTTAAAGATTTAAAAATGTTATTTCTTCATTTCTGGAGTTTCTTAAAATCAAATTACTAAGATAAAATTTTTTTTTAAAGATTATTACATACAATATTATTTCAAATTTCATTCTATAGGATTTGCACCAGGTGCTGTTATTTTAATATGAAGCATATATCTCAAACAAATGAACCATATTTTTATCATTATTTGATTTTTTATTAATATATACATATATATACATATATATATATATATATAAAAATATATATATTTCCAAATAAAAGGAAATAATAATTTTTTTTTATCATCTGACAGATACATATATAATGATTTCAATATCTATTCTACGTTTTTTACCTGTCTTTTTAAAAAAAAAAAATATAAATTGGAAAATCAACAATAGACAATAATAATGAATTCAACATAACCAAAAAAAAAAAATTATGACTTTAATAAAAATCACTTTTCATTTTAATAATCAAAATAACAACTGTTGCATCTTTTAACTGTTGCTGGTTGCTATATAACGCGCATTGGTTTCGTTTTTAATTCAATTTCTTTTCTTTGCAAAATCAAACAATAGAATTTCCTGTCTACTGTTGAATGCTTGTCAATTCTACATCTCATATTCTACATCTCATATTCTCTGAATAAAATCAATTGAAATTACAGAATACATCAGAAATAAAATAGTATACTGGCAACTGGTGGTTGATTCTATTAAACTGTAGTAGCATAAGGTGCTAAAAAATTTATAGAAATATTTGAAATAAAAAATTTTAATTACAAAGGACGATTAAATGTGTTTTGATTTTACCCCTTCCTCCGTCAAAAAATAATAAAAAGGCTTAACATTTTTTAACTTTATAATAAAAAAAAATTAAAATGAATATTAGTATAATAAAGGATTTTAGAGGAATATGGTTTTTTTTTTATAAAACTTATGGCCTTTTTTTTTATTGTAAATTGAATTTGAGGTGTTATAATTATTTTTATTTCTAACATTTGTATAATTTGTTTTAGAAAGGCTTACGGCCACGATAAATCGATTAAAAATAAATACTTCAAAATTTTTTTCTTAATGGCAGAAATTTTAGGTGTGTTTTGAATGAATAGTTAAAGAATAAAAATAAAATGTAATTATGAGGTATTAGATATTGTATAGTAATAGATTTTATCATAAAGGTAGAGATTTTATCAAAATTTAGAGATTTTATCAAAATTTAGAGATTTTATCATAAAGGTTTGGTATTTGTTTAAATTAATTTATAAAAGCGTCACTTAGACAAAAATGATAATTGTATAGCTTTTATTTATAATACCATGGAACACACTAACCATTTTTTATGTTACAACGATTTATATGACCCGCAACAATGCAATAAAAATGCTCAAACTTTCCTATTATACATAGCATCCAAAAAAAAGTACCATGTACTCTCCAGTTTTATGAAAAATATTCACATCAATACCTATGGGTACGATCAGCCGGTATCATCTTATAATATCATCCTAGTTTTTATATAGATTTAATAAGAATTTTCGATGATAGATGATATGAATCGAATACATAAAACTAGGTCTGAAGTTAAATCTCACTTTTTTAAACAAAAACTGCGTTTCAACTCGTGTTTTTGTTTGAAAAAGTGAGGTTTCAGTTCAAGCTCAGTTTTATGCATACGATCCCTATGGATTGAATGCATAAAACTGAGCTTGATCTTAAATCTCACTTTTCAAATAAAATCTACACCATGTGAGATTTGAGTTCTAGCGCAGTAGTATGCATTCGACCCAATCTTTATTAATTACTTATTGACAGCAGGTAGTAGGTTTAGTAAATAAAATCTCATGCTACCATCAGGAGGATATAATTTTCTTGTTGTCTTCTGAAAATTGGCATCTTCCTTATGGGAACAACAAATTCTTCTAGTTTAAATCTGTGAAAAAACTTTTGAACCCTTCTGTGGAAAGAAAAAAGTCACAACAAAAAACTTCTTTAAACTCCCTCCCGCAACTACAACTTATATTTATGCACATTATGTTTTATTAATAATGCTTACGCAATTATAATTTGCAAATATTAAAATTACATATAGGATTCAAGAAAAAATATAATTTTTTAACTGTTTTAAAATTAAATACAATGAAATGCCCTCACAAAATGTTTATTTATAAAGAAAAATTAAATCTGAACAGTTAAAATCGACCCTTTAAAAAAAATCTTTTTTTATTATTTGATTCTATTACACTGCAATGTTGCATATTTAATATCCTGGGGTTCATTTTAAAATGTTTATAATACCCATCAAGGTATAATAATATAAAGCCAAAAAACAAAAATTGAAGTATAATGGTATGGTGTTGTTTAGTTAATGTTTCCAGAAAATATCACCTTCAAACAAAAAATAAAAAAAAAAATAATTAAACAATTATAGGAAAAAAAAAGCTGATGATTGTAATGTGGTTTATGCGGGTCTTGACATTGTTATTCGTTTATGGTCCCTGTACAGTATTTTTTATAACATTCCCATGAAATGAGGGAGTAATGAATTGTATATACTGTAATTGTTATTTATTTTGATTTTGACAAATATATTTATTAAAGCAATTAAGAATTTTACCAATGACATATTATTTACGTGATGACATATTTTATAAAAGAAATATTAACCAGTACATAGTACACGTAATATTTAATTCGTTCCACTCTAATATATGTATTCCAATTTTATTATAATGTATACGTCACGTACCTATACATTATGAAATGATCTAAAATGTAAAATGACCAAAAAAATAAAATGTGTTTTATAGGTTTAGCAATTGAGTTATTTTTTTTATTAAGGAACCGGATATGAACCTTCAAAGTTATGTGATTGAAGAATATTTTATTACGAAAACTGAAGTTAAGAAGATCACCAAATTTTACTGAACCTCCCTCAACTTTTTACTTTTATTTTCAATTTTTTTTTTTATTTTATGCTGTTTTTTTTTTCAGGCTTACCTCAGCCATAGTTTAAATTTACTTTCTTAAATTATTTTTTTTTAAAGAACTGCTTCTTTTTCGCTTCTTTTTCACAAGTAAGTTAAAATATCGTTTAGTAATACATGTATGATAGTAAGACATAGGAGTATAGTAAGTTACGCTTTACATTCGAATTTGATAGCTTTACATTTAGAAATTTGAAATGTTTTATTGATGAGATAAAGAGGTAAAAATAAGACTTGATATGCCTTTCGAAATTAGAAGCTATTTGTAATTCATCTCCACTCAAATAAAATTCTTAATTAAAGTTTCGAATGGATGGGGAGACGATTAATATATTTTACAAGATACACTTGTTGTTTTGCTTAAATATATTTGATAAAATTCATTGTTTTAAAGTATTGTGTAACTCTAAAAAAAATTTAAAGGTATACGTTTTTTGACAAGTCAACCTTAATCAACATTATGGTAATATAAAATTACGGTTATTGATATGTGATACCCAGTACTAATTTTGTTAAAAGAATATTTAAATTTTATTGCATAAATTTGGGGTTAGGGATCACAGGAAAATAGAATTTATTTAAATTTTGGAATGGATTTGGTTTTATTTTTTATTATGAAAAAGAAAATCACGAAAACAATAAATTTAACCTTTTAGACTACATTTTAAAATAAAAATCGTTCAAATATTGGGTTAACAATTGAATCTTTTACATTTAACTAATCAAAATAAAATTTAATGTTTCATTATTCATTGTCGTTTTGTAATTTATTGAGATACTTACATTTTGATTTTGTTTAATTAAAATTCAAAGTGTAAAATAAACCATTTTCAAAAATTAAAAAAAAAAAAATCACTTTAAAAAAAAAGTAATGATTTTGAATTTTTAACACTACATATAAAAATTGTCAAATATCACCTAATAACTGAACTAAGCGATAAAATAAAATTCAATTGATTACAATATTTACTTAGAATTTTACATAAAACTTAACAATGAAAATTAATTCCAAAATAAAATCAAAAATAATGGTGTTCTTTAATTTTTTTTTATAAATGAGTTCAGCTTTTTGAGATTTCATTACATATTAGTGTATATTATTTTGATCACGAATTTAAAATTCATTAATATAAAATGACAAGACAATGGATAATTTCAGTAGTTAAATTAACTAATTTATACAATTATCCTAATTGTATTTAATTGTTAAATTAAAAACAGAGGAACAATACAGAGGGTTAATTAAATTTAGGAAATTAATTAATGACATTATATGTTAAATGATAAATTTCTTATTTAGTGCTAGGTTGATCACTTTCAGATTTTGATTAGTATTTTTTGTTATTTAGATTATTGGATTACTATTATTTAAGAGGAATAAGAAACACTACGAGCTTTTGATATTGATCTATTGTACTTTCCCTACTATTATACATACCTTGTTTGTCTTGCCTCCACTTTGCCTTATAATGCTTATGTCACCCGCACTGTCTCTAAGAAACTAAAGATCTGTGGTGGGTTAATTGCCGGCCATTCATCTTCAGTAAAGCAATATACTCCTATATGTACCTATCTAGCTCGAAGTAAAACGCCACAGTTTTTGAGTATGTGCCTTGCAGATTATTTTCTTCTTGACAGAATGGACATGTAATATGTATCGGCATTCCCTAATTCAATTTACTTTAAGTGTCCCTTTTAGTCAGCAGTATGTAAACAGAAAATCTGTCTTCAAAGTTTTTATCATATCTTTTCCCGTTCTATTCTAAGAAGTTCATTAGATTGGCTGAGTCCACAATTTCCACTCCATAGTTCGCTTCTACAGTTTTCCTCTTGAATTTTTAGTGCTTCTTTTATTTTCTGTTTACTTATGCTATAAGAAGGTTCGAGATCTGTGAAAAGAGTTATAGTTCCTACTTTTGCAATTCGAACCATCCATTTCCATCAGTTTTTATCATTTCCCTCTATACCGAGGTGACCAGGTAGCCAGAAGAGTATTATTTTGTCGGCTGATCCTATGCGATTTAGTTTCGCTGACCACTCCTAAATGAATTGGTATTTGATTGCTTGCGAGTTGAGAACCTTTATGGCTACTTCACTATCTGATAGATAGATAGATATTTCTCTATTTCTATATCCTCTGTCAAGTTGGCATTTTTTGTATTACTTTGCGAACATAAACTCTGGCAGCTAATAATAAGAAGAGAATGTTTGGTAAATGTTTGGAAACCTGAGGTATAGCAATTTTGACACTATATCATTACACTCTAAATTTGTATACCATTGTCTGCATATCGTAAATCTCTCATGATTAAATAATGGTTCTATTAAAGGCTGGACACTTACTCAAATAGAAGTCGCCAAATATAAACCGTTCTAATGTCAAAAAAATTCTCTTGTTAGACTAATATATAATCCACCCTATATAAAGTAAAAAATAAGGAGTCATAACTCATTACATATTAGTTTTAGAGTTTTTACATTACAAAAGCAAATTCTAATCTTTAAATTTTTTATTAAAAAGAAACATATGTTTAGTAAACATAAATAATAAAGAAAAATATCTTTAAATCATTGGTACCAGATTTTATTTAAAAACAAAAAAATATATATATTTATCTAGAATATAGCACAAGCCTTATGAAATTTAAATTCCTAAGAAATAGTAGAAAAAATTGATTTGTATAGACATCCTTTTTCATTTAATCTTAGAAAACAGGAATTACCATACCTAAGACCTAATTTTATTTCTTGTTTTTTTTTTTTTTTGCCTGTTACTTAATCTTTAATTTTTCTTCATCCTTCAGCTGCTTACCGCTGTCAAATTTTTTAGGTAATTTTTAAAAACAAAACATTAATTTTTTTTTGCGTAACAACTTTTCTTTTTTTTTTTTTGCTCTTCTTCTAATCCTTTACACAAAAAAAGAAACAAAAAAAATAATCCTTTCTTGAACAAAAAAAAATTATATACATATAACCTAAGTTTTAAGCCTATTCCAAAAAAATTTTAAAGAAACACAAAAAAAAAACTTCCTTTAGAAATAGCATGCGTACACATATAGGCTGTTCTTATTTTTCATCTAAAGTATACAAAATAAGAACAAAATTAAGTCCATCTGTCTTTAAAAAAAAAAAAAAAAATCTTCAAAATTAAAAAATTAAAAAACGAAACAAAAAAAAGTGTTATGCTGCACATTTGCTATGATCTTGTCTTTCAACAAACAAAATAAACAAAACAGATCGAACAACAACAATACAAAGTAACTCCATTTCAACTCTTTTTTTTTTTTTGGTTTTTTAATTGAGGCATTCATCTAACATGATCTCCTTCTGATATTCTCTAATCCATTCTTAAGAACTTAATTGATAAAAACAAAAATCATTATTTAGGCCTAAATTTCAAAAAAAAAAAAAAATACATACTATGAAATTAAAATGTTATCTTTGTACTGGTCAACTATAAGGAAACAAAACATTTCATTTGTTATAAAAAACAATTGAGTACCAAGCAAATAAATACAAATTTAAATTCAATTAGTTTTAGGTTTTGTACAAATTTCATTATATTTAAAAACATATTTTTAGTATATCCAATTAAGAGGACATTGAGGAGAGCCAATGAAGTACTAAATTTAGGGATTCAGTTGCATAATTATACTTCTCAAACTTGTCTACTTTAAAGTGAATTATACGGAATTATAAAACCTAAACAAATTCTTAATACCAATCATTATTTTCTCAAAAAATTTCTATCTCTTATCTCCTCCATTGTTTAAGTCTAAGACAATTTTTCTGAAAAAAAAAAAAATGGAAAGCAAAAAGGATACCATTCCTTTAATTTTCAGATAGATTTAAAGTATCTTTCAAGGAACTTTTTGATTGTACAGTTCGTCTTTACAATATTTGAACTAAAATGTGAGTACAAATTAAAAAGGACAAAAATGTTTGGACCTAAAAAGAAAAAAAATGAACCCTTTTCTAGTATAGGTTTAATTTTAAGTCCTTGTTTGTGTTAATTTATTTATTTTTTTTCTAAAATCATCAAAGGATAAAAAATGGATCTGTTCAAAAATTTAATCAAAATATATAATAAAAAATTTAGGAGACCAACTGCAATATGTTTTGTATTGTTTTTTTTTTTTTTGGTTTTTTTTTTTTGTTGTTATTCGTTGTATGAAGGGGTTGTGTTTTGTTTGTTTGATTGTTAGTTGAATTTTTTAGTGGTTAGTATTTTTTTTTTTGTTTTTTTTTTTTTGAAGAAAGCAAACCGATATGTCTTCAATTTGGTTTGGTTTTTACTTTTTTGTTTTGTTTTTATCTTTACTATGGTCGTCTGTTTACTCTTTTTCGTAAATATTAAAAACAACTTTTGATACATTTTTCCCTGAGGTGGTCTTCTTTTTTAATGATAATTATTTAAAAGATCGGGTTAAAGTTAAAAAAAAAAAAACTTTTTCGTAAAAAAATAAGAGAAGAAAAACCAAATTTAAAGTGAGTAGAAGCGCAAAAAATCAAACCAATCAAACAAAAAAAAAAAAACCAGAAAGTTAAAAACACAAAAAAACAAGTTAAGCTGCGTATCAACAGTCGCGTGGCAGCAGATGCTTTTGTTTTGGTTTTGTTTTTGAAAATATTTTATTAGTTGAAAAATTTTTTGTTTTATTGTTTAGACTTAAACTAAATAAATTAATGATGTTTTATTTAAAAAAAAAAACAAAAAATTTAATATGTATTTGATTAATTGATATTAAACAGATTTATACTGTGTTAGAATTAATATTTATTATAAAATAAACATTCAAATATTATAAAACAACATTCTAAGAGATTAAGATTCACTATAATACATTTTTATTTTTCTCTAATGGAAGTAGAGAATCTTCACCAAGAAATCTTAATATTGGAGGTAACACCAAAACATTTTAAGAGCTCTTGATTGTGTCAGGTTTTTACTCACTAAACCCACCTCTTCGCTTGATCAAAATAGTGAGATAGGGTGCTGACTGGTTGTGTAGAGTCAAATGGCTATAAATATTAAGGAAGAAATATTAAGAAAAGAAATGGTAAGGGACATGTGTATTGGTTAAGTTATGACTCTTTATAAATAATTGAAAATATACCTTTTGCTTTAAAAATTCAACACTATTTTAAACTAGATTTATACATTAACATTTATATACGAGTATAATAGTTTTCTCTGCTGGTAAGTTTTGTATCTAAAGTAAATAAATTGCTTAATAAATAATACAGAAATAAATTATTGATCATAAGTTCAAGATTACAGAAAATTACAGTAATAAGTTCTAGATCAAATAAATTATTTCTAAAATGACATCGTAATGCTTTAAATTCTATTACAGTAGCATAAATTGCTCTAATAATATTTGTGATTTTAAAAGTTTTTACGAAGTCTCTAATTTTCATTTTTATCTGGATTTTATTACTAATCAAATAATCTATTTTTTGATAAGTTTTTGTCAAAACCGTATTTGGTAATAACTTAATAATGTTTTGATTAGTAAAAAAACTTACATACTCACTTATATAAAAAAAAAATGAATTTTTAATTATTTGATTACTGATAAGTGGTAATATTAAGGCTATATTTGAAGGCTGATAAGTGGTAAATAAGGCCTTAATAAAACACATGTTTCAGTTATATAAACATATAGTTGCACCCAAACTGTATTAGCTGTAAAAAAATTTGGTTGGTTGGTTGGTATAGGTGGTTGGTCATCGAAACTCAATTAGCGCTTTAGCGCATCGTTTTGCTACCACTTTTGTGACCGAAAGGCTTATAATAGAGCTATATTCGGTTTTATTTTAGATCCATTTCTTTGCGTTCAAAAACCTTACCATTTCTGCATGTTGCTTAACCGGTAAATCACTAAGATCGTTGCTTGATGGTTCAAAAAAATTACTTTAGACGAATGTTTCGCTGAGCCCGCATATACTTACAAGCAAGTGTTTAAGTTTTTTGGACATTTTATCTAACAAAATCGTTTTCAGTACATTCTGAAGACATGGAATATATCTGTATTAGTAAAAATATATATATATATATGTATATATCTATATTTAAATCATTTCAAGTATGATGACGTAAAATTTTAATAAATGTCAGAAATAATATCCTGAGCAGTATATTATTTCGAGAATATATGGTCCGTAGAAAAAATTCAAATAAATTAAAATATATATTGTATATACGAATATAAAAAACACATATGTTTTAATTTTAATTTCCAATTAGAATATTGTTAGCCATTAATGGAAATTCAATATAATAAAAATGGCAAATTATTAAATTGTAATTTATTTTGACAAATCAATTTTCGAGTATTATTAATTAGTTTAAAAAAAAAAAATATGTGTTCATTCACCTATAAAATATAACATTCAATAGATTTTCTAATTCATTAGACCATATTTTATTTTTATTATAGTTCAGCCCCTCCAAATATTCATAGCACACACATAAAACTTCCAAACTAAAAAAAAACAAAAAAAAAAAAATATACACTATTAAACTACCATTATATTAAAAACGTATTGAAACTTAAACTGTAAACCACGAAGAAATTTTTTAATACCACTATTCAGTTAATTTGTGCGAACGTGATTTGACCATAGATGGAGTATAATTGTTATGGAGTTCAATTCTAAAAAATAACAAAATTTTAAAAATAACCTTTTTTAGTAGAAGTGACAATATAAGAGTAGAATATTTTTTTTGTTTTTTTGAGAATTTAATGATTTTGATTTTTTAGAGGGCAAAGAAAAATCATAAAAATTTTAAAATATGTTTAGAATACTAATACTAAAAATAACAAAAACAAAAATAAAAAAAAGAAAGAGAAAGAAGATAAATTTTTATTGAAAGAAATTTTGTAATAAAGTAAAAGAATTTCACATAATTATTGGTGAGTTTTATGCTAATTTAAATTAAAAAAATAGTGTCCCGATTTAACAATCGAACAACAACACAGAATTGAACATGTTGATCACAAAAAATTTGTTTATTTTTTTAATTACTTCCCACATTTAACTTTTTTTTTAAATATATTTAAAATGATTCTTTACATAATATAAAAAAGGAATTTTCTAGGTGATAAAATGATGTCTTTATTGACAGCAATTCTTTTTCAAAATTGAATGATATTTAAATGATTTATGCTCGGAATTTATATTCAAAATATAACTGATATTTTTTCAACTGGACACCATATTTCGTATGAATAAAAAACAAGACTTTTCGATTTGGGTTGATTGCTTACATTGGTTTTTTTTTTGCTTTCCTATATATATTTGATCTTACGCTTGGAGCTTCAATACTTGTACAGATATTTTCAATGTGTTTAAAGTTGGAGAGAATCTTTGTTGTACAAAAACCAATAGGAAATAATCTATTGAAAAGAAATTTGAAATAAAAATGAACCTTAGCTATTTCTGTTTGAACTTTGCTAAGGAGACATACCCTAACCTAATCAATGATTGATTACGTTGGTTTCTTTTTGCTCTCCTATTTATTGGAATTAATCCTTAAAGCTTCAATAATTGTACAGATATTTTAAATTTGCTTAAAATTAGACCGGTTCATTAATGTTTAAACCCAATCGCAGATGAACTTTATCAATTATAGTTCACATTCTAAGGGGTAATTTCCTAACCTAATCATTGGTTGGTTAACTTGGTTTTTTTTTCTTCCCTATTTATTTAAAAGAACGCTTAAAGTTTCAATAGTTCTACAGATATCGGCAATTTGCTTAAAGTTTAACGGATGCATTGATGTAGTATAAAACCAATCGGGATGAACCTTAGTAATTCTAGTTGACATTCTTAGGCGACATATCCTAACCTAATTATACAATTGCTCTTTCTATTATATTTTAACTGTCTTTTATACGAGTGAAGTTCTTTATTGTTGGTTATACTATGCTGTGTGTTAATTTTCAAACGAGAACAACTGATTATCATTTATTTTTATTCTATCAGTATTTTATGTATTTCTTTGAGTAAGTTGGGCAAAGCTTTTTGAGTTATAAAGTTTTTAATTTGTATTAAAAAAAGTTCAAAGCATATCATATTTAGAGTTTTCAATAAGAAGAATACCAATATCTGCCGTCTTTGAGAGAGTATAAAAGAATTCTTTTAAAAAAAATTTTTTTGCAAGACCTTATGGTTAAATTTAGGGAATCCAAATTTTTTCATTTTGATTCCTTGCTTATAGGCTAATATCAAATTTTCAATAGAACTAAACTTTCAATAAAGAACTTGTTTACTAAATTTTAACCAAAATGACTACATAATGAACAACATTCCATACAATCAGTAATCAATCAATAGAAAACTTAAAATTCAATTTAAAGTTCATTCAGTTTTTGAAAAATTTCGTTTTTTTTGACTTGAACAACGAACGATCTAAAATTGACATCAATTAGTAACCAATGAAATTACCTATTGTTTTATTTAAATTTTAATTTCGTGTTTAGAATTTTAAATTAATACAGAAAAAATAGCGATTTATAGCGATCTTTTTTGGGATTGATCATTTTAATCATTTTGTTAGGTGTATGAATATATTTATCGTCTTGATTTTATAACTAATTCTTCACCACATAACAAAAAAATTCTTTTTTTTTGGATAATTCTTTAATTTTAAAAAAAGATTTAAATTTTTCACACTTGAATTTTGGTTTTTTTTTTTTTCAATTTCCTCCAAATGAAACTATCAACAATTATATATGTTGTGTGTGAATGTTTATTAAAAGAAAATGTTAGAATAAGGTTCAGTTAGACATTTTTGGAGAAATGAAATAATTCATGTTAATTTGCTTTAGACGCTGGATATCAATTAATAAATGACATAAAATATAATATGTGTAAAATAAATTCAGATTTTGATAAAGTTACGCTTATTAAATTACCTATTAATTCGCTTCAAAGACGCTGAAAATTTTTACTCTATACGTTAGAAGATGACACTTTTTTAAGTAGAAGTTTATTATTAACAATGTTCCCAGCTATACGTTTTATAAAATCCAAAATTTTAAATCGAACACTAGCATACAGTTTTATTGATTCCAAAAATTAAATTTCAATTCTATAGGTTAGTAGAAGGCACTTATTGAAATAGAAGTTTAGCACCATCAATGTGATTTTCACGGCATTCTCTTTCCTTTTTTATGTCACGTATTTTGTCCGGGTAAAATTTCTTATCTCTAAGACAAGGGAGTGATCAATACTATTAGATTGCTTATTCTGACAATCACACATAATTTCTCACACGTTAACACCGTGGGGTTTATCCCTTTTCTACAATGTTTTCTATATGTGTATGTCGGTTCGTATTTATATTAAAGTCAAGTCAAGACCAATGTATTCCTGAATCTTGCCAGTGATTACAGCTAACAACAAATTTTTATGATGCCAACAAATATTATGATTTTTGTAATTGTAAGGGACTTATAGATAATGGTATGCAATTGACTGCCTAAGCCACAATTGTCACACCTTTTTTTAAATGATTCTTTTCTTATACTTTAATAAATATTAAAATGAGATTTATTGAATTTATATGTCACATGACATGACATAAATAAATAAATATTTTTGATTTCAACTAATTAGTATGGGTAGTTCAATAAAGCTTTTAAATACTTGTATTCTTAAATTTGTAATAAATATATTATAAAATTAGTAAATGATCCCACTTACTTATAATATACTGATTTTATTTTATAAATTAATTTATTATCATCATTAGAAATAATTAATTTTTGTTTTTGTCATTTACAAAATCAAAGTAATAGTCAAATAGATATAAAAACCATTCAAATGTTTATTTTTTTTAATAAAAGTTTGGAATAAAAAAAAATTTTTTTGTTTTTTTGTACTTTTAACTTTTTAAAATCTTTTAAAAATCTACCAAAAATGGTAATTATTTTCATTTTTTAATAATAAAATTAAGTTTAATTGATAATTTGACCCAGATATTTGTTTTTTCAACTCGATTGAATAATCCAATATTGAATATCAATTTTAAAAGTGCTATATATAGGATTATTTAAATGTCACAAAAGTTATTAAAAGTTTTTTTTTTCTCAAATTATTAAAAATTTTATTATAATATTTGAATTTGTTTAAAATTGAATGACATAACTAATTTAGTATTTCGTTTTTAGAGTCTTTCAACTCTAAAAAAGTGTATTTTTACATGATTTGTTAAGTAATTTTAAAAATATAGTCTTAACTCACAGATCTAATTTTCACGAACTAATTACCTTATTGTCAATTGTTGGTTATAAGTAGAATTTAATACTACACTGTAGAACTTCTGTACACCATCTGTAACATAGGTAATGAAATTTCGTTTACGTACGTTGTATTTGTGGAATCACATGACATTGCATGTGGTCGCCAAAGTTGGTAACTCATATATGTGTACATATTTGAAAAGTTTAAGAAGAATATTAATATCATTTATTTCAAAAATGAACCTTCAAATTTTCTTACCTAAGTCTACATAATCATAAATTTTCATAAATTCGTTTCCTCAAAAATCCTCCCCACATCCCTATCTCATAAAGTAAACTGTTCATTTGTAATAAATGTCACAACCTAAAATTTCGGTTTAAAAAGAGGTGATATCGATTAATAAAGTCCAACATTATCAGAAAGAATCACAAGCAATTTTTCTGGGTGAATTTTATAGTTTCCCACCAGGACTGGTAACAAAAACAAAATTATAGCAAAATATGTAATTTGTATATAAGAATGCAACATGTAATATATAGATTTGAGCCGTTCTTAAGGGTACAATGATTGGTTGAAATTCGGAGATCAAAGGAAAAAGTAAGAAAAAGTTGATTTTAACACCCACTCTCATCAATAAACATAAAAGCAAAACTTACGTTAAGTCCCACATATATCATCGGTAAACATCATACTCAAATAATTCAAAAGCCCTTGCTCAACTGTAAACATAAGAATAAACTTGCGTTTTAAGACGCAATGTATAATGGATGAACATTATTGACGAACATTTTTAAAGGTAAAAAAAAGGTCATTAAATTCATTCGAGATTTTGAGAACATTCAGCAATGTTCAACGGTTATACATGTAGGAAGTTTATTTTTATAATCAATGGTCACGGACGGGATTTTGAAATATTTGAATGATGTACATCGGTGATATACCCTCGCCCTCAATGCATTTTAAAGTTTCTGAAGATTCTTTTTAAAACTTTTAATATTAAACATATTATAATAGTTGTCAATCTTTAAAAATTCTTGTGGTAAGTAAATATTTACGTAAGTAAATATTTTTATTTGTAAAATTAAATCATTAAAAAGTGAAAATAATTAGTCTGAAATGTTTTCAGTTTAGATATAATCTCTTTAATTCTTATAATAGTTTTTATTTTTATAATTATTTATGTATATATTAGACCTGTATTATCCTACAATAATAAATAATTCAACATTTAGGTATTGTATTTTTTTCTCATTAAATTTTTTATTTAAAATAAAATAAAATGCAAATATTTTTAATTTAAGAAGCAATTGGAATGTTAAGATCGTAAATAATTTAATTACATTTTTTCGATTTGACAAATAAAAAAAACATTCAAATTTTTTAAAGGAATAAACTGAGTATGTATTACTATTTTTATTATATCGACCGGTAAAGTTTTGTTCTGTCTGTCCATTCTGTTAAGTACAAATTTTTGCACCGTTGCAATAAAGCAAGCAAAGTATAACCGTAGAAGCACTGCTGTATTAACCTATAAGCAAACTAAGCACTTGTTTAGGGCATCATGATAATTCTGGTACCAAAAAAATTCTGCCATGACGAATAGTTGCCCATTTTTTTTAGTATAAAAAAATTTCATGGAAATAAATTTCACTCAGATTGTTCAATCGTACACTAAGTGTTTTAGTCTAAGTGTTTGTTTAAGTGTTTTAGTTTAAGTGTTAAGTGTTTTTAGTAAATGTAAGCAAACCTATAGTATTCTTGTACTCTTGTACTCCGACTTCTGATTCTTAAGATACGAGGGCTTTCTAGACTGGACTATTGCATAGGCATAGGTTGTTTTTGAAAATATTTAGACAACATTTTGACAATTAATGTCAATAATTTTACATCGCTAAACTTCAAAAGTGCTTTAACGATGTCTAATGTAAAATTTTAACAGCTAAAGCAGCAAAGCACGACTAGGAAATTTTTTTTTGACATATATTAATTAACTCAATTTTGAAAGTTTGTTTTGACATTTGTAATCATAAGTAAGAAATTAGAAAATTAAATGTCACTTTGAAAACTGTCAAAAAGGACAAATTTAAAAATTTCACAATATATCAAAATCAAAATCCCAATTGCATAAAAAAAAACGTTCGTTGCAAAGTATTATGATCCAAATTGTAACCAAAAGCTTTTTACAAAGTATCATGATCTAAATTGCATTATGTCAGTTTGTACACCGCCTACGATGTGCGTTTGTTTAAAATTTTTGCATCTAAAATTTTCTGGTTCTAAATTGTAAAAAACTTGTTCTAAATTTTATTACATTTACATTGCATTTAGACGCGAAACATCGATTTTACAATGCATTAAAAAACTTTATGTGTATTTGTAGCGCGACCAAACGCTTTTTTTATGCAATTTGGATGTCAGGGATAGTAAACTAATTTTGGATTCTTCGCGTTAAAAGTAACAGCTACAGCAGCAAAACTACTAGGAAATTTTTTTTGACATATATTAATTAACTTAATTTTGAAAGTTTGTTTTGACATTTGTAATCATATGTAAGAAATTAGAAAATTAAATGTCACTTTGCAAATTGTCAAAAAAGAGAAATTTCAAAATTTCACAATACCTCAAAATCTGGATCAACGATTTGTATGAAAACTAATGAAGGTTTCATGATCGGATCAAAAAAAATAGACAGCTTATATGAGGGGTTAAAAATTTAAAATTTCGTTTTTTAGAACATGTGAATATTGAAACACCTGGGGAAATTTCCTAAATGTTAAATCGTATTAAATTATACAAAAAAATATTCGCATTTATAGAAATCATAGATTTCACAAAGTTCCTTGTTTTTTTTTTTGTAAATTGAATTATAAATTTTTGAATAAAAATGGTTAAATCCAAAACTATTACTAAACTCTTTTATGTCAATTATAAAATGATGAATTTATTGAAATAAAAGTCATTTAGTTAGGATCAAACTCTTTATTAAAAACGATTACGGGTATTTTTTGTAACATACATTTAAAAATACTGTTTGTAGTACTAAATCTATATACTGTTCAACAAATTTGGAATGGGGATAATTTTTTCCAATACTTACTTAACAAATTTAAATAATTTGCTACTGATTCAATTTGGTTTATTTATGTAATCTAATGGATATATGATTCTTTTGAATTTGTTTAGTACTCATACTTTACTTTCTATTCAAAATTAAATTCCCAAAGGTTTACTATTAATTTTTTTTTTTTTGTTTAATGTACTAAAATTGTCATATATTAAAAGTTGTAATTTAAAGATCAAATTTTTAATTAAATATTTATAAATATCTGTGCCAATTACAAATGATTTTTAGGTGAACATTTAAAATTATGGTAAAAATAATTAATTTTATAGAGGACACTTATTTTTTATTTCTTTAAATTATATTTTAAAATAATTCCTTATAATTAATAGTTTTTCTTTATTGCCCTTAATTAAATTTTTCTGTTTTTTTTTTTGGAATAATTATATATAAAATATACAAAATTTATTTCAAAGTTAAAAAAATTTGAAAGTTTTACTTTTTAATGAATAAATTTATTAAAAAAAAAAGTACTTGAGTTGTCATTTTAATTAGTTTTCTATATTAAATTTTATATAATTATTAAAAATTAATTTACCTTTGAGTTTTCCTCGACATTATTGTACAATATCCTAAAAAAATACAGAATGTAGGTGTGCCATTGTTATTGTTAGATGTACCTTTGCCTTTGCTATTTTTTCAAAGTAATGTCATATAAGCCACAAAAAAGTGACATATACATAATTCTAAATTCTACATTTTTTGTTAAAACAAAACGTCTAAAGGAAAATAATAAACAATTTATTATTCTAATAATCTTTAATGATTTTGCAGAATAACCAGAGTCATGTAGCCGTATTTGAATTTAAAAAGACTCAAACGTATAGTCACTGTCTGGAGACTTAAAATAACATAATTTGTTGAATCGAAAGATTACGGATCATTGTCTGATCAGTAGATATACTCTATACTTAGGTATATATGTGGATCTTAACTGTAGATTTTGCAAAGAAATTCACGCTATATAGAGCATGGAACCCTTTCTATCCCAATTTTTCAAGAAAAAAGGCAAAATGTGTTAGAAATTCCTTTTTTTTTAAATTTATGTGAATTCTCAAACAATATCATCGTATTGTAAACTTGGCAACTCCTTTTAAATAGATTCTCCTACTTTTTTTTTTTTTGCTAGAGTGGGTGGGAATCATCGAAAGACACATAGAGGAGTGGAAGAACTTCAACCGACTAAACACCACCTCCCTTTTTAGACCAAACAATAGACTATATGACCTTTAGTACCCATAACCTGGTCAAGAAAAGCTAAGGTGACTTACGAGTTACATTTGAAGATGAATTACGGATATAGAATTAAGTGATTACAGACGCATTAGTTCAGTCTTTATTAATAAAAAAAAATGAATCATTTGTTATTCTATTTTGATTCTTTTTTAACCTAAACAAATAAACAGTTCCTAATATCTGAAAGCTTATATTTTTGCTCTGTTAAAAATATTTTGGAAACCCCCATTAAAGAGATCTAAGTTATATACATTAAAATATTCTTTTTTTTTAAATTATATATTACGAGTCGTTAATTGGTATTCAATATATTCCAGTATTTTAGGACTCTTATGGTTATTATCACTTTTATGTGGAACTTTTACAAAAATCAAAATATCAAAAAGTCAATGACAGGTTATTGCAATGTGTTCAAGGATTTTAATTAATTTAATTTTATGTATTATATATTTTCAAAATTTTATTCTTTCTTTTTAATTTTTCTTATTAAGATAATTTAAAAATTTGAAAAAAAAAATTGTGTTTAAAAAAAATGACAAAATATGTGATCAAAAATCTAAAAAGTTTTATTATAAGTTTTTTGCAAATATTTAAACTTTCATTTAAAAATATTACAAATATGTTGTAAATAACCAGATTACAAATTAACTAAAATAACCTATAATTAAGTTAAAATAAGTTTAACTTTCACAATGTAAAATTTGTCTTTAATAGCAGCAGTAAGAGCAGATTTTTTAATTTTTATAATATACATATGTACATACAATAATTTTTCGTTTTACTAAAATTTAATTCCCTTTAAGCATTTTAGTAATCACTTTAAACAACAAAAAAAAAAAAAACAATAACCCAAATTATTTCATAATAAGTAAGTAAACATGTTTTTTTTTTTTTTTACTAGTGAATAAAAACAAGTCCAGATTGCATAACTTCCTTCCTTCCTTCCGATTCGGATTTAAAAGAAAAGAAAAAGGAATAACAAAAAAAAAAACCATTTGAATACAATGTCTTTACCTAAAATCTATACTGTCAAGTCAAATATATTTATACACTCATACCTTAATTCATTCACTTAAAATGCTGCAACAACAACAACAACATAATCAACAAAAAAAAACCCCTTCCCATTTAATTTTGTTTTTTTTTTTTGTTTTTGGTTTTGCAACAATCCTTCAGATTCAACCTGCTGATGATTAAAACAAGTTCTCATATTATTTATTTATTTATATATATATTTAATATATTATATATTAAATTTGAGTGTGTGTGTATATATTTCCGTCAACAATGAAAACAACAAAAAGAATTAAAAAAAAAAGGGAAAAAATATTTCAACATTTTTGGGGACATAAATTTGTATCAAAGGACTTCTGCAAAATTGACAAGAAAAAAAAGAAAGAGAGGATAGTAACGATTTTATTACAGTAAGAATGAAAAAAGAAATGTCAAAAGTTTTTTTTTTTGTTTTGTACTGCTCTACTATTAATATACATTGAGTTTATTTAGCACCTTGCTTCCTGATTTTTTATCCTGTTTATTTATGTGCTGTTGGATTGTTCAAAATAACAAAATAAAAAAAAAGTAGAAACTAAACTTAATTTAATATACAACGATTATAAATTTTTGTACGCATAACACCGCAATATACAAGATGAGTTGTAAATAACAAACATGACGTATTTTAAATTGTAATAATATATACATTCACTTTATTCAATACATACACATATATGTTAAAAAATTTAATACTACACGTAACTTTTATTGAAGAAAAACGTTTTTACTACAACTTTAATTATATTCTGTTAATAAAATTCTGAAAAGTTTTTAAAAATACTTATCAGTCTTAAATATGCCAAATACATTTTGAAATCCAATTATGATTAAAATGTGAATACATATAACATCGCTTTATGGAATATGACAAAATTTGCTTAAACCCATTTCTGCCCGTTCCAGATCATCCATTAAAAGATATGAGTATGACACAAAGCATTTTCAACACATGCATTCTCATTCATGTCAACATATTATGGGTCTGGGAGGACGATAATAAATTCCCCATATTCTGATTTTTTAAAAAAAAGTTTAGGATATGTAACTGTTGATTAATCGATTATAGCCATTATTATACAAGAATATGGCTTCATAAATGTGCACCATCTATTACCTGATACAAGAATTATTTATTATATTTACTTATTCCGACACAACACCTTTCGATAACTTTTTATAACGAATCCTGGCCAGCTCGTCTTAATTTTTTTTGCTTTTAGTAATGTGAGTTCCTCGTCTAGGTCTTTTATATTGAAATTTTTTTAAATGTATAAATACTCCACAATATATATACATAATTGCTTAATGACTAATTTGTATGTATTTGTAAAGCTGTAGTCCATCGTATTTTTCATTTCATTCCATTAAACAGACCAATGCGGGTGCAGACTGACGGAATATTTGATCAAAAATTAGGTCTGCCTACATAACTTTAAAGAAAAACTTAAAAAATAGAAAAATCAGTATTCGTCTGAATAGGTTTTGAATGTTTAAAATAGCAAAGGAAAAATGGAGCCAGGTATCCAGTTAACTACAAAAAGCATTATATTTCTCGGCATCTTTATTAAATGTTTGCCTAATATTACCTAGTATATTTACATTACGTCTAGTATTTATCAGAATGTAACATAAAGTAATTCTCAATCAAAAAAAAAATTTAATATATGACCCAGAGAAATATCACCGCGATTTTATTGCATACAACCACTATAAATCAAAGAGCAGCAAGAACAAGAACAACAAAGAATAAGCAAAAAAAAAATATATATATATATATCTATAATGTAATTTAGGGTTTCTAATGCGATCATCAGGATATGCGTACACCAGTATATAAAATCCTCCCAATACTATAATACAATCATACAATCAATATACTGTATTATGTATACAATCATACAATTTATTTTGCACTTGCATCCTGTTTCATTGCCAGAACTCAAAAATAACCTTTTTTTACGTTTTCAATTTTTAATTTATAAAAAGAATTATAGGGGTATTGCAAAATTGAATATAAAAGTAAAAAAACAACAAAAAAAAAACAAACGCTTGATTGTTTTAATGAATGAAAACTGTTTTCATCGTAAACTATATTATCATACACGTACGATGGACGTAAGAAAAACGTAAAATAAATATAATATGAAAACAAAAACAATACCACCTGCGTAACGTAAAAATTAAATAATAAGAAAAAAGGCGCGCAAAAAACTTCTTTTTTTTCGCCTTTATTTCTCTGCTCTACTATACAGTAAAAAGAAGAACTGTAAAAGTATACTTTTTAAGTTAAACCCTGCTTGACTAACTTATCAGTTAATATATATACTAATATATATATATACTATTTGAAAACGATACACGCAGGTCTTTCTTTTTTTTTTACTTTTGAAAGGTATTAAAATTTATTTCTAGTTAATTTTAACTCTGCTTTTAAGAATCCAGGTGGAAATCAAAGTGGAAATTGATGCGTCGTTGGTGAATTTTTTTTTTGGTAAAAACTTCTGGAAATTATGGTAATCATTGTGAAAGAAAAAATATTCAATTAAAAATTATACATCCCGATATTATTTTTGTCTCTATTTGTAGCTCGTGTTTTTTTTTTTCGGAAATAATTTTGCAAGTTAATTTGGGTATACTAAAAGAACACTTATATAATATAATATTACATATAATATATAAAATATATAATATATTATTTTATATAATAATTCATTTATATAGTTGACATAGAGAAGATGCGGGTTTTCTATTTGAAATGGGTTTTGATTTAACTTTTTGTTTATACATTCATTGTTCATATTAATTCATTCTGTTAATTATTTAATGCATCAAATCAGCACATGACCTTGACAATTGTTACTTATTTCAATATGATAAAGTCGAAATTGACGAATAGATTTAAAATATGCTATTGTTGCAGCAAAAATATATACAATTATATTTAAATTTATATTCAAATGTAGAACTTTGTCTTATTAGTTTTCGTCTTTTTTTCTTAAGGCAGGTAGTCATCTTGCAAAGACACCAAGAATACCGTCTTAGTATAGTGCCAGCTTATTACTGACTAAATCCATCTCCCTTTTTATCCAATATAATGTCAGAGTTAGTTTAAGAAATTATAAAACATAGATGCGGAAACTTTCAATTGAGGAGTCGAATTGCAAGGCAACAATTAATTCGCCTATTATTATTATTATTATTACTATTTTCAGTCTCGAAGCTATCAACAGTTACAATATGCAGTAGTATCACTATGCCGTAATAAGCAGTAACATCTTTATTATATATTATATAAATACGATAAAATTAGTACTTATTTTTCTTTTTTTCTTGCCAGAGTTTAAAACCAAGGTCCTCCTTTTCGGAACTGAAAAACCCTTGAGCAATATTTAAATTAAATCTGATAAATTATTTAAATCGAAAAAAACGAAAAATTTTGAAGGAGTTCTCATTCCAGAATGGGTTAACGAAACTTAATAAAAATTTATCACGAGCTTTCTTTCAGGAAATTGAAGTTTAATTGCACAATTTGAAATACATACAGCTTACAGTACGTCGGACCAAAACGAGTTAATATATTGTGCAAATTCATTCGCAAGAAGGAGCACCAACGTGCTATTTTTAAAACCCCTCAAATAGATTAGTAACAGTTTAAAAAAAAACGAAAATATGTCAATACTCTTGAGCCTCAAGCGGTTAGTAAAGCAAAATAGCATATAGCTTCTTCTAAACAAATAAACAAACAAACATTGTGCTTTATATAATGGATTTAAAAAAAAAATGTTAAGTATCGTGCCATAAAACAATTTTTCTAGAAATGATTTATGGTCGTCGTCCAACAATAACTTAACGAAAAAACATATATTTAAACAAATTGTTACCCCATTGTTTTTTTTTTTTTGTTTAAATATAATTTACATCATGTATGAGATTTAATTTTACAAAATTCCATTGATTTTTTAATATTTGAAAATTATTATTTGTATTGTATTCAATTTTTTTTTTTTTTTTAACAAATAGAAAAGAGATTTTCTCATTTAACAGTACTAATTAAAACGAGAAAAAAAATATACTAATTAGGTATCAACTTAAGTACAACAAAATTTATTAACCTGTCACGTAAGTAGTTAGTTAAACGTGTAATTTTATTTAATAATCATATGAAGGTGTGAAATTATTAAACAATGATATTTTTGAACTAAAAAAAAAATTTCTCAAACCTTGGATTCATCCTGTCCTCATAATCATATTATTTATCTTTTTTTTTTTTGTCTAATTCAAAATTGGTTTTAAAAATTATCCGGAAATTGGTTATGATTTTTTTTTTTATTCGTGTTCATTATTAATATTTTAACGAGCATGCAATTAGAGATATGAAGTTTAATTTTTGTTTTTTTTTTGAGTTTATTGTTTTAAACAATTCTTATTTTTTAGTTAAATGCATTTTTTTTTCTAAGCATTATTACATAACGGAACCGATTTACGGTATCTCGGTTGGATTCAATGGTTTAAGGCACATATTTTTTTATCGGAAAAAACAGAAGTACGTTTTAAACACAAGAACTATCCGCAAATATTTAAAAGTTGAAAATCATCGTTACATAAAAAGACTATATAATTTTATTAAGATTTTCGTCTTTTTAAACATTTTTAGACTGAGTTCTACTAACTGTTCAACCATTTTTAAATGTTCTCTTAAATGTCATCTTATGACTATTTTACCAAAAACAAAAATGTTTACATCATAAACAATAAATGTATGATTTACACGCACAACCTAGTGTTGCCTTCTTGGAAAATCCAAACTAATTTAATAGAAATTTTTTGAACAGTAATTTACTGAATACAACTTTCAAGTCACAGTAAAGCTAAATCAAGACAGATTTGATATAATACGTATTTGAACATTTGCAAGTTACTTTAATATGGACATAATTGTACATCCCATCCATAAGAATAATGCCAAAAAAGGGAATATCGCAGTTTCTTTTGCTTTTATTCTACTGCATTTTCTATGCATTTTTTTTCGGATTTTCTTCAATCAGTAAATGACAAACTAATTATCTTTTAAACAATCTAAATGTTTTGTCTTAAGATAGAAAACAGTTGTACATTTATATCATAATATTTAATTCAATATTAATTTAAATAGTTTTCGGATTGTCCCAACCGAAAATAATGAACATTAACAATTTATTATATAGACATTTAACTATTTTAAGTTACTGGAATGTCTAATAAACAACTGCAAATACAAGGTTTCAATTTTCAACTTTTTTTTTTTTCATATTTCAACTTATGCAAATGAGGTGTGATTTTTTACAACTTCTGCATTTTTTTTTTCTCGAAACAATTCAATATGAGAATGTTACTATTAAGGTATGGAATTATTTTGAATTGGAAATGTTATACATGTTTGAATGCAAGTTCATTGATAAACACCTTCATTTACCCTTTGGCTAAGTAAACTATAGGCTTACTTAATTAGATGCTTAATTAGATCTATTAAATTTCACGGTTATTTTAATTTTGTTTTCTAATTTACAGTTGATATGTAATTTTAGTTTAGTAAAATTAAAAGATCATTGTAAACCAATGTGAATATGTTATATTATTTCTAGCAAATAGCAATAAATAGGGAGTTTATTTCTATGGGCATGTACGACGGCGAAAACTTGGAAAGAGCATAAATATTTAAGTTCTACTGTTCGTTTAAATATTTCATTAAAATTTCTAGATATTGGAAAATGTTGCAACATTTAAAGGATTTCAGATTTTCTGTTCTCTTATCATTTTCTCTGTTATCTTAATTTTTGTAGTCAACCTCGGAGTATTTTTTACTAATTGCCTAATGTCTTTTGCTTTTTACCTACCTTTTAATTTAATTCAATCTCTTGTCTTGTCCTGGCTCTCAAAAAAATATCTATGTTTAAAATTGATCTTCCCTTTATTTCCCTTTCAACCCCCTGTAATATTGTAATAAAATGCATAACATTACATATAGTATACATATGAAAACTGGATTTACTGTACTAAATATATGCACTCCAAGAGAAAAGGAACGATTTTAGCAATAAAATTTTGTTCATAAGAAAGGATTCTGTCTTTCTAAATTGAGGGACTTAGGAGTATTGAAATTCCTAGACCATAATATGTAAAATGTTAATTATGTTTTTAAAGTACTAAAAATTATTGTAGTTGTAGATCATAAAAAAAAGTATATTGGAAGTCATAAATCTACACGAAACCTTAAATCTTAATATGAAGATGAATTTCGTACTTCATATGTACAACATAATATATTTACTTGTACATAGATAGGGAAAACAATAATGTTAGGTAGTGTAACACTTAAACTATGTAATATTTCATTAAGTATATAGTAAAAGTAAGATAATAATTAGATCGTTATTAATTTTAAGCATTTTTGAATTGTTTTTAATTGTGCAATTTTCTTTTTATTTTTTTTAACTGATTACTTCCTTTACATTGTAATAGAAAATAATTTTTTGTTTTTTTTTTTTAATTTACCTATTTCATGTTTTTTTTGTTTTTTAGTTACCTGTTAGTTTCATTTTACTTTTTCAAAAAAACTTTTTCAAATATAACAATTGACTTTCAATTTTTTTTTTGTTATGAGATCTTTTCTAGATTTTGTTACCCACTATACAGGTAACAAACATTTAATTACATAAAATTATATATTTAAAAATAATTCTTTTAGAAAAAATCTTAGTTGGTCGAAAAATAATAAAAGCGGAGAGGGGATTCTTTAAATATTCAAAAATTCAATTAAAAATTAGGTATTCTGAATGAAAGTTAATTTCAGTAGTTTTAATTTACACAATAAATAGTTAAAAAAAAAAAATGTTCCCTTAATTGTTTTGGATTTAGTGTTGGTTCTTTCAAATGTCAGTTAAAATTAATTTAACAAGTTTACTACTATTTATGTAGATAGATAGATACAATGTAACTGCATATTTATATTTATAATAAACAAAAAAAAAAAGCAAAAAGAAAACTTAAATGGTGAAGGTTATATTATTATATTAATCTTCGTTTAAAATAATTTTAATTTATTTTTCATTTTCTGTCATAATTATTTAATTAATTATTAATGAAAATTTAAATTACTATTATTAAGAAAGTTATAAAGGTTTTTAGTTTATTAATAATCATCATTGACTCGAATATAAAGTAATAAATACAATTCCGACCATTAACGAAAAATTCGCAACTAAGAAATTAAAACATATGCTTTTTGAGGTATTTATTCACAATTGTAACCATCGAAGTGCTACCAAAAAGTTGTCGTCAGCGAAATTAAGATATTTTCAAATTTTTTCGCTAATGGATGAGTTTGAAATTTGGCGAAACTAATTTTTCCGGTGGTGATTGATCTATGGTCGGAATTGTATTTATTACTTAATGTAGAAAATTTATGCAATTTATAAAATAATTCCTATTGGGAAATAAGTCAAAAAATTGTCAACAGCAAGTAAACCAAGTCTAATACATTATTAAAATTCCATCAAAACTTTGTTATAACCATAAGAAAACATTAAAATAGAAGTTGAGATCTTAAAACTATATCTACTTAAAATTAACAGACAAAAAACCAATCCTTATCATCAAACTATTAAAGAACAGAATAAAAGGATATTGTTTACTTCAATATAATTAAAAGCCAAAATAAATTTTTTCCTCAAAATTCTTACTTGTTACCATAAATAAAATTTTTACCATAAAGGGTGCTTTTTTTTTGTCCTGCTTATTACTCTCTTTCAACTTGTATTATAAGTCTTCAAATTATCTACTGCTACTTAATACTAATTGTATTATATAGGAACTGACGTTTATTGTTGGAATATGATATTTGAAGTTTGTATGAGTAATTTAACTAATAACGCTAATGACGAATGAATTGACGAACACTATTGACGAAATAAAGATGAAAGTTAAAAATGACCTATAATGTCCCGTAACCTATATTATTTTAGACTTGTGAAGCGTGTCACCAAATTAAGAGTAAGTTCACATGGGATGCATCCATCCGGATGAAAACATTTGATTGGTTGAAAAAATATATCGTATTCACGACATGCTTTTCCTTTCGCTTATTTTAGATGGAAAATTTTTTGCATCCTCTATATAAGAAGCATACAAGATACAAATTTGTTTTAACGTCAAATACAGACGTAAAATCAAACGTCAAAAATTTTAAACGTTAAATATTTTGAAGATGGATATAATAAAAAGAGAAAAATTCCAATTTTATATGTGTATTAATAAATTATATTTAGTTTATATTAATTAAAAATTTTTCTCACATAAAATAACAATTTTCTCTAGTTTAACCATTTTGTATTTTGTAAATAAAAAATGTTTTCATCAAATGTCAAAACAATATATATTAGTATGTGTACTAGGTACTTTCAAATAAAACTTTCAAAATAATTATGTCGCCGTTTTACAATTCGTGAACGAGTGGATGCATTATGGATGCAAAATATTCGTTAATATTACCGAAGAGTACACCAAATGTAACCGGAATTATGTTTGCATCTGAATGCATGCATCCCATGTGAACTTATCCTAAAGCTGGAACTATATAAGTTTTAATTTCATTTTTGTACAATAAGTCATTTGTATTCAAAGCTCTATGAATCAACTCCCAGTTCAAATTTTGGTGATAACTAACGTAAGTCTAACACGATTTGGGTATATCTATATAAATATAAAATGTCAGACAAGACAAAAATTACAACGATAGCTTCGAACATTCTTAGTATAAATTTAGAAATGGATGGATGGATGCAATAGATGCATTACAATCTCATGATTTTGTAAAATAATAATCAATAGATTAATTTTTTAAATCTTTTTTAATTTAAAACATTTTTTATTTTATTGTAATTTAAAAAGAATTCCATACATATTTTTAAATTGAAAATATGTTTGTTTGTAGTAACAGTCGCTGCAGCTTCTGTTTTCTAGATTTTCTTGTGAAAAAAAATGACATTTGTTTCAATTTTCAAATATAAATCCATATTTATATTTTTGCAGGACTGGAATTTAATTTTTTTTTTTTTTCGGAAAAGATTTCAATTTTTAAGTGAAATTTAAGATTGTTTTAAGGATAAAAAAGGACACTTATAGAAACAAAAAAATATAAGAACGAAACACATTACAAATTTTGTTTTTTTAAATCAAAAATCTGTTCCAGATTTGTTTTTCTTTTCTATCAGTGCAAACAGTGTGCACTGTTTTTAGAAAAAACCTTAAAAAACAGGTAGTTTATAATGAATATTTTATTTGTGAAAGAGAGATAGAAATAAAAAGAAAATAAAACAAGGAAAAAATCCTTGATAATTCAAGGAGCATCTGTTTCATTATATATATATTTTTTTTTTTCTAAATTTTTTTCCTTTTTAATAGTTTTTTATGGTTGTGTAGGTACTGAATGCTTTAGGCAGGTATGTAATACTTGTTGATTCAGGATACATTCAATTTGCAACCAGATTTTTTTTTTCTATTATTGATTTTTTGGTTATGTTGTGATGGTTTCTGATATATTTGTTCTTAGATAGAATGGGTATTATGAAAGAGTTTAGACGATTTGAATTCATTATTACTCAAATGTAATTTTGATTGAAATGATTCTTGTTAAGAATTTGACATTATACCTTCACAGGTAATTTTTTCGAATCGAATCTTTTATTTACCTCACTTTAATTGTATATGCCATTCTCCAAACCATTTATTATTTATATTTGACTAAGTTTTAGTATCTGGAATCATGGATTACACCGTTGTTTATTCGGATATAGCTATTGTGCAAGACTACGAGACGTGAATATTTTTTTATTTCTAGGACGTCTAGTAAAAATATAACCAATTAAGTAAAAAATTTCATATTTTGAATAGGTCTTGCTCATAAATCACTTATAATTTTTATTTTAAATGCAAAACACATATTTAAAAACAATTTTTAATACCTAAAATTCAAGCATTTTATTTATCATTAATTGTCTTGGCAGTAATAATTGAAAGCTTAAGCATACAGCTTAAGTATAAACGAAAAAAAATTATTATCAAATATCAGAAAAGCTAAAGTATCATAGTTAGATACTGTCATTGACCAGAAAGTTACAAAAAGAAACCAAAAACATGTGATGCGTTTTTATAACAGCTTATGAAATAATTGAAGCTAGATTGATTTTAGTTAGATTTTAAAAATAGTTTTATGACCTTTCAATCTACTTTGTCAACTTCTATTTAGTATATTGACTTTCATATAGTTTATCCTATACAGTATCCTAAAGATGTCATTCATTTAAATAAAACTTCACTTGCTTTCACTATATTAAAACTCTAAAAAAATAGAAACGTCAAATCTAATTTAGAATTTTTTGGTTTATTCTTGTATTGTACTTAAAAAAAAAAAAAAAAACAAAGAAAAAATAGAAAAAAAAAATCTGGATTTAAAGTTTTATTTTGATTTTTTCAAGAGGCTTAAACCAACAAGCTGTTCAATATGAATACACTGCTGTCAGCAAAAATAAACATTTATAACTTTTTTTTTTGGATTTAAAATTGTGCAACAAATGTTTTTCTTTTACAAAACAAAAAAAAAACAAAAAAATAAAATAATTTTTTCCTATATGTATTGTTAACTTGAAATCTTATGTTCATATTCAAATATTTAAAAAATTTTATTTAGATCAGGTATATGATGATATGACCAGGTGGTAGAAGTTGATACACAAAAACTCCGGAAATGAATCTATTAAACTAAAATTAATGTAAAAAAAAAAAAAAAAAATTTATTTTTTGTATTATACTTCCGGATTTCCGAAAAATTAATTTCCTAAATAGATTTTAAAAATAGAAAGGACTCAATTTCCTATTAATTTTTATTACATTAAGTTGCAAAATGTACGAACTGAAGATGTTGAGTTAAATGTAAAATAAAATCTCTCGGACACTAATTCTAATTTTCGAAGAAATAATAATACATAAACTCGCAATTAAATATAATGAACATAACTTGACATTTTAAATTGATCGTCCTGACATTTTCAATTATGATGTCTGTGTTTTTTTTTTTTTTTGTAAATAATTTTAAATTTCTTCTTTACAAAGCTGTGTGGTTTAACAAGTTTTGTTTATAGAAATTATTGAGGCAATCCGTTTTCAACTTTTCTAAAACATATGATTATTAGTTTATCTGTAGTAAAAACGAGGAAGAATACAGTTGCCTTTGTCAACTCTTAGATACCCGTACGAACCGTTAGTATGTTCACAGCCTGTCACTCTGCTCACAATATTATTTTTTTAATATTTTAGTATTTTAAAATAATTTGGGTGAATTTTATAATTTCTAGAATTATGGGTTCTACATATATTCAAACTACATGTTTATATGTACATTCTTCAAAAGCAGATTCTAACCTTTCACATAACGATTATCAATCCAAAACTTTTTCAAATATTCTATACTACCATTTAATACTAAGCGGTAAATGTATATTAAATTTACTTAGTACAAAATAGTAAATATAATTTTAAATATTATATTATATTATATTTAAATATTCCATTGACAGAATAATTTCTTATAAGTACAATAAAATACATATATGTATGTAAATACGGCGCTATATAATATACATATATACTCTTATCATTCATTCACTAGTGAATGAATGATAAGAGTATATATGTATATTATATATACGATATACGATATGTAAATAAACATGATATTATATAAGTATGTATATATATTAATATCATATAAATAAAAATTCTTCAAGCAACCGTTATGTTGTTTATTTATTTGCATTTTTATGTACTACGCATTATATCCTCAACAATTTCAAATTATCGAGTAAAACAAAATGCAAAAAATTTGTTGAAGAAATTTGTTAGAAAATTTGAAAAAATCAAGTAACACTTTCGTCAATTATAAAGTAACCCTATATTATTAAAAAAAGTTGTTAACAGAAATAAGAATATAATGTTGAAGCTTTAATTTTTATGTATTACTTTAAAAAAATTTTAACAGGTGTTCAAGTTACAGGTGTTTAAAAATAGGAAATTTTCAGTTTTTGACCCCTTACAGCTCTTAAACGGGGGGTGATACAAAAAAAATTTCTGAAATGACTCATACTTATTTTTAAAGATCTAACTTCTGTCAAAATTGCAAGTTTCCAACTTAAACCGTTTAGAAGATAGAAGGGTTGAAGGATTTTGCAAAATTTAAGTTTCACATAACGGTAAATTAAGACATTGTATGCCAAAAATATATATTTATTGTATATATACTTTTAAAGCTAATGAAAGTAGTAATCGTTTGGCGTTTTCAAAATGAAGATATACCTTATACAACTTGTGCTATAACAATTTAAATATAGAGCTTTTTTGAACCTTTGGGGAGCTGTAGCTCCGTAACGGGTGGGGCTACAAAAAAAAGTTATTAAAAATAAAATTAATATTTTTGTGAGATCTATCAGTGGTTAAAATTGCATAGCTCTATTGCAAAAAAAATGTCGGGATCTAAAAGTTAGGTGTTCGAGAGCTACCCTAAGGCTTGGTCCAAACTCAACCAAAAAAAAATGGGGAACCTACAAATTACTCCCAGAATATTTTGTGTAAATTTCAAGATTCTAGCTTTCTTAGTTTTTGAGTTAGCGTGCTGACGGACGGACGGACGGACGGACGGACGGACATGGCTCAAAAGTCTTAGAATTTTTTTCTGATCCGATCCATACCTTTGAAGGTATATCTAGCTCGCTTATTTCGAGGTGTTACAAACGGAGGAGTAATTTTATTATACCCGATCCTATCGTACGGGTATAATGATCAGGCATTAAAAGCTATCTTTACGGTTATTAAATAAAAAATTTATTAAATTTGGGATAAATCATCAAAAAAGTTTTAGAGTAGAGTAGAGTAACTTTAAGAGTTGTTCTAAAAAAGATAATTTCTAAATTTATAATCTGTAATTAAAAATTTTAAATTTTGAATTGAAATAAAATATTTTGCTATGGGTTTAATTATAGCAAATCTATTCAGAGCGCTAAACAATATTTTATTTTCAAAATTCTGCTAGCGTTTAAAAGAACAAATTAAATATGTTTTTACAGTGTATAAATTAAATGTTACATTTTTAGATTGTCTATAAATTCGTTTTATTAATGAATAAAGGCTCAGCGAATTTACACCCCGAACATATTATCGCCCCAAATAAAAATTAAAAGTCTTGAAAAAATATTTAAAATTTTTGCAAACCTTCTGGAAAAAATTGTTATCTTGCTTTTTATAAAGATCTTTAAAAAAAAGTGTTAAAAACCTTTGTAAAACTCTCTGATTATCAAATTGGTTTTTTTTATTTTTTAATATTATTCTTATAAAATATTTTCTTTTGGGGTTGTAATTAATATTTTGTGTCGTTTTTTCATTATCATTTTATTGAGATCATAATGAATTACTATCCCAAAATTTTGGAAGCTTTTCTAATTTTATTTTGGTTCCACAGTTCTTTAGGCGTTAGTTCGTTTGAGTCATTAATAAATGCAGAATCACATGAGAACCCCTTCTACAAGATTTTTTAAAATAATAAAAATTTGGTTTGTAATCGATTATTATATTTATAGTTTTAGTCATTTATTCGAAAACTTTATTCTAAGTTTTGGTGATAGCAATTAAAAATTTTTGTTAAAAATATTAATACTAATGATTTTCATTATAATATTCAAGCCAAGATCATGTCCGGAAACTCAAGATTTTAATTCTTTAAAATTATAATAGGAGCAACAAAACAACAAAAAAAAATATTAAAAGTAAAACTATTAAAAAACAACAAAAAAAATCAAAACAAACAAATAAAAAATTTCAAAAGTCAAGGAAACAGGATAACTGAAGCGTAAACCATTAACATGATCCTCTTTAAAGTTGAGTTACTTTTCAACCTATTTTTATTATATTATATTTTTAATTTCAATGTTGTCAGCATCCTACACTAATCCTTTTTTTTTTTTTTGTGTAATTTTTTAGGATTTATTACAATTTATTTTTATAGAAAAATATCAAATTTACAATGATGCAAAATGATACAATTGATATAAAATATAACAATCATATTTAATTCTTATTTATTTCAATTGTAATCAAATATATCACACTAAAACAATTGTTTATATATACTTTTTTTTTGTTGTTGTTGTTGTTTTGGATGGGTTAGAATGAAATAGAAAATTAAAATTGCATCATATTTCCATTTTAAAATTGAATGAAATGAAAAAACAATTAAAAAAATAAGCAGAGACAAAAAAAAATTAAATTTTCCATACAAAAATATTGTTTTGAATATGTTTTTGTTTTTTTTTTTATGAAGAAGATGAAGACGACCACCACATCCGAAACACGCGTGTCACATATCATAAAATTTTCAATTTTAACATTAACTTTTTTATTATGTATTTTTAAAATGTCAGAGAAAATATTTTACTGTCTATTAAACTTTTTTAACTGGTTGTCCACTTATTTAAAGTTTTATACTGAAACATTTAGTTTTGGTATCAAATATTTCAGTTACTTCTATATTCAATTTATTTCCAAACTAAAGAGGATATTTCCTTTTGTTTTTTGGTTCCAATTATTTAACTGTTAAGCTAATTGCTCAACTATAAATGTTCGAACCTGTGGTATGGTAGGAAAGACATGTTAGGAAAATGAGAATATGAAGGATAATGAGAAAAATGGGAATATCAATTTATTCTTCTTATTCAAGGAGATCTCAATTCATTCGCACTCAATCATTCATATCACAATATGTAGAATTACTTAAATTAAAATCGATAGAATTCTATTTCCACACAGTATATACAGTTATTTTTGTGTTATTTAAATGCGTATTTGAAACGAAAGGATATACTGTTATATTTTGAGCTAAAAACATTGTCAGAATATCCCAGTGCAGATCAGAATAGAATTTATTAACTTGGTATTTATTTTTTTGTAATAAAAGTGCCTCTTATATTTTTAAATTTACTTACATTATTCAGAACAAGAACTTATTATTCTTCTTTTTTTTTTCCTTATTTTTTCACCAAGAGGGGCAGGGAGCATAGGATATCTACTAGGCATCTCCATCTGACTCTATTCGAAGCAGTTATTTTTGCTTCCTCCCATGTTTTTCCATTTGAGGTTAGTTCCTCTAATACCGTTCGCCTCCAGGTGTTATTAGGGTGACCTCGTCTTCTTCTATTATTCTTCTTAGGAATTTCTAAAACACGTTATTGGTTTAACTAAATTATTAATAAACTAAAAAAAAAGGAAGAATTTAACCATTAAAAAAATTGATTCACTGTGATTGTAAAAGCGGTAGAAATTATATATTATGTATTCATATTTACAAGATGTACTTTATATGTTAATTTAAAAATTTGTTTAAATGATATTTACTTTGATTTTATTATAATATTAATGCACAATGTATGAAGTAGTTAGTGGATCACTTGATGATCCATAATTTAAGCCAACAATAACAATACAAAAAAAAAATAAATAAATAAAAACTTCATCATTCAACAACAATTACTCAACTCTTCAACTTCTAAATTTTGTTTTGAATTATTTTCTAGTGTTTCCTAAACTAAAATAAAAAATAATTCTTTTTTATTTTGTTTTCTTTGGTAGTATTTTCAACCGTTTTACCACGGTTCATGTCTTACACAATATCAGAGGCTAAAGCAGTAGTAAATTTTTATTATTTTTTTTTTTTGTTTGCCTGTGACAGAAGAATTTTTTAAAAGAGAGTCGGCAAGAGGAGTTTTTTTTTTTTTTTTATATACTTTTAATTTAATGTAGGTAACTGCAAATAATGAAAAAACTATTAAAAAATACTGAATTCGAATATGCCTTTGACTCATTCATATTATTTACAAATAAATGTGAGAACCATATATTTTGTACATATTTAGCGATTTTCAAATAATTAATCTTAGAAAATTTTTTAAGAGTATCTCAGATTTCAACTAATTTAAAGAGAAAAGGCATTTATTAAACCTAACGCCTTCCCTGATTCTCTAAGACATAAAACAAAAACCGAATCAGTTCAATTTTCAATTCTATTTAAATACAATTTAATATTAAAAAAAGAGTAATGGTGTTTAGTAAGAGCCCAAAGCGAATCTAAGGCATCATCATTATCATCATCATGAAGTATATACGTATATAATCAGTAGCTATAAAATATATATTAAAGTAGTAGCCAGGAACCATGAAAACGTAAATAACCGCAGACAATGCAAATTTATTTTTAAAGTTACTGTTTTTCTTTTGATTTTTTTTTTTTTTTTATTATTTAAAGAAAAATTGTTCTTCAATTGCTGGATTATTGTTTACCTTTTTTTTCGTTTTTGTTTTTTTTTTTTTTTAATAAAAAAACCAACCGACATTTTCGTTATGTAGCGTGAACTTGGATGAAATGAATGAATTGGTAGGTTTTCTTATGTTTCTTTTTTTTCAATTTTGTTCTGAATCTTTTACAAAAAAAAAAAAATTGTATTTATTGATATGATAGTCATTAATCCCGATGTTACTTGAATTGCTTCCCTCTCGGTAGTGTTCATTTCTAAAAAATCATTTTTAGGATTGAAATAAAAAAAAAAAAAGCTTTCATTTTGAAACCACATTTTCATTTATTTTCATTTCGAAATAAAAATAAATCGATATCCAAATTACACAACTATTTTTTTTTTTTTTTTTTTTTTTTAATAATAAATACCGTTGCACTTTACTGGTTTATATCAGTTGCACTATAGTTTTAAAAATTAAAATGTGATAAATTGTAGTTGATCCGTAAAACTTTAGGGGACAAATTTCTTTTTTAACATTGTGATTAAAATTAAGTTCTCTATTGCTTTTGATTATGTTACAAATTTTAAAATTCTATTGAAAGTCTGAAATAAAACTAAAAGAATTGAAAATTTGACGATAAATCCGGATATATCCGGATATAAACGATACGAATCCTTACATAAGAACTTATAAAGAGATATTATCACAAGTCAACATTCAATCACATTTCTGATTGGGTGCGGTTTATTCTAGAATCTAGATCATTTTCAAGATAACATGGTGCTTTGAAGATTTTTAGCCAGTTTTTTTCCGATTTTCAGGAGCTTTAATTTTTTTATACTAACCATTACAAAGTTATGAGGGTTAAACTGATTACAAAAAAAACATTGTTTCAATTTCCATTTTTTTTAACTAGTGTTTTTTGGAAAATAAAAAATAACTGTAAATATTTAAAGAGCTTGAAAGCACTTCATAAAATGTTCTGCCAGTTTTTATTTCTCCTACCTTCACCAGAATGGATAGGTTTCTTATGCGAAATATCGTGTATATACGTTTTCTATCAAAGTTTTAAAATGAACGAGATATAATGAAGTTAATAAAATCGTAATCATTAAATTTGCCTAGCTGCTGAGCTAGAACGAATCATTAAAAAGCGCAAAATATTTCGTAAAAAAAAATACGATTTATTTACAGAGCTATAAGAAAAAAACCATAATCAAATTTATGAAATGGTGATTGAAAGATCATTAATCTGGTTATATCAAGACCTATGAACTTTGAAAATAATAGTGTGTTAAGGGTATAAATTTAAATTAAAATATGAGAATATGTGTTAAGAACGAAATTAGAGCATAGAAATAAGGAATGAATCATAAAAAAGGAAACCAAAGATAAGGAATTGATACTTTAAAATTTTAGTTCAGTTTCTTTATAATAAATTTTTATGTTATTTTTACTTTTTTTTTCTTGTTGCTGTTTTGTTTTTTAAATGTTTTTTTTTTTTTGGAATTAAACAACTTAAAAACTATATATACAAAAAAGCGTGAGCTGTTTTCCTAAAAACTAGTGTTTTAATTTCAGTCTTTTTTTTTAAGCATTTTTTCTTTCTTTCTCTACTTTTTTTAGACACGTATTGTTCTGTTACTGTACAAAAAATTGCCACTATAGATTTAAAAACAAAAAAAAAAACAGAATCAGGAAACCACGATCGCCACAGCACGTACCAGACTTGTGTAAATATTATTACATTATTTAAAACAATAAGAAAAAAAAATGCAAGGAAAATGTTGGGAAAATTCAACAGATTTGCAATTTTCCATAAAAAAAAAGAAACCAAACGACAAAAATTTAAAAAACAAAAAAAAAGAAATTTTGATTGAAATGCTCAGTTTTTGTTTGTTACTGGAATTAACGAAAAGGAAAGATGATTCGACTTTTAAATTTCCATTACATCATATTTTCATGGAAATATATTGATACCCTAAAAATTAAACCATAATCAATTTAGAAAGGATTGAATAAAATAAAGATGTTTCAAGATTCTGTTATTCAAAAATACAATTAAAAATGTCTTGAAAATGTAATCAAGTTGTTGCTTTTCAAAGTTTAATTCAAATCTTTATTAACATTTTATATCTTTGGAGAACGTCGTGAGGTTGAAATGATTAAAATACGCTAAGACAAACTACAATTAAGTTCACCCTTCATTTCTTTGGGTCAAGCTTAACCTCCTTTTAAATGAATCAAGAAAATGTTACTTTTAATAAAAATGTCTTGTTTAGTTTAGGATGGATTGAATTAGAAGGGGACAGATTTAAAAGAGGAGTGGAATAATTTAAGAAGGATTATGAAAGTTTAAGCATTAGACAATGGTAAGAATTAATAGTGTAATATTATATTTCTTTAAACTTGTTTATTTTTTATAAAATATAATTATGTTTTATAAAATAAAATTTTAAATATGAAATTTTAAATGAAATTGTAAATGTGTGAGTGAAATTGGCTGTTTTCACATTTCTATAAATTTATAAGAATTATAAGAATTGTTTTGCGTTAAGAAGATATATGACGATTAAAAATTTTTTTAATATAGGCAATAGTCATGGAGAGTTCAAACGATTATGAAATTTTTAAGACAAGTTCAAACATTTTTGCATCAGAATTTCCAATCAATATCAAACAAAATGCAGATTGAAATAAATTCTATCAGGGAGCTTTAACATACCATAATTTGAAAACATCTGACAAGTCAATAATGTGAATAATTATATTATACTTTACATAATTTACATAATTTGTTTTTTATGAAATGTGCTAATCCTCGAAAGATTTTTACTTAGTAGCCGTATACCCTTATACTCTCTATCGAAAATAATAGGTTAGCCAGAACAATTGCTTGTGCAGTAGAGTGATTAAGGAATAAGGCAGGGAAAGTGAAAGATTTAGAGCTAATGTAGCATTAAGTGGAACTCAAGAAGAATTTTTTTTTTTTATTAAGGAAGTTGCAAATATTCCAAAGACATCAGGAATACCTCCTTGATAAAGTCAGATTCTTATTGACTAAAAAGACCCACCTATAACCACCCAACATAATGCCATTAAACCTTCAACTGCCACAGCAGTATAATAGCTAAAGAGTAGGCATAGAAAAGGATAGGAAGGAGATGCGGAAATTTTGAATTGGGACTTCTCACTATATGGCAATAATGATTTCAGCTATTATTACTACAATTTCAGTTAACAATAATGAAGAGACATCAGTCAGTTACAACATCCAGTAGAAAATGACAGCTTTCCACATGAGGTAATAACTGAAGACAGCTTCAATATTGCAGCTTTTAATATTAATACTATTATTATTATTTTACGATATATCATTATTATGATAAAAAACTACTACTGTTTTTTATATGATCTGACTTTGGTTTGAACCTAAAATTCTCCGATTGTAAGGCCGACTAAGAAACTACTACGGCTTGAGTCACATAATGGTGTCAGTTATGAGTAATAATCAGGTAACGAGTCAGTTTTTTTCTTGAGTCAGTAATTTTTGCATATTAGTGGTAATATGTTCTAGCTATGTATATAAAAACATAAACGCTGTGCTTAAGTTTTATTATAAAAATATTCAAATGAATGGTATGAAATAATCTGTTACATAATTTAATCTTCTCTAACCAACATTCAGATCAATGGTAGAAATTATATCTGTGTAAAAAAATTTTATATCAATTATTTAACCCACATTTTAATTTTAATTAAGTCACTACAAATTATTTAAAATAATCTGTGATTTATAAAAATTTTAAACAAAAAAAAAATATATACATGTATGTATATTGTATATATATATATATATAAATTTATTACATAACAATAATAAAAACAATATTGGAAGCAAATTTTTGATTATATTTCTTGTATTCAATTCATCTTCCTGGTCAGCAAAAGATATAAATAAAACTTAAAATATTATAAGTAGTGTAGCGGGTACGTTGAATTCTGTTTTTTTCTCCCCTTTTTTGTTTTTGTTTTTTTTTTTTTTTTGTTTTCAGTTACGATTATTTTGTGTTTAAAAAATTGTAACCTTTTGTTCAGCAAATTATATTTTCTGTTAAAACTGAAACGTTTTTTCATTGTTCATTCAATTTAAATCGTGTTATGAAAAATTGTTCTCAATTTAATAAAATTAATCGAAAATTATGAAAGAACAACAGAATCAACAACAAAAAAATCAAAAAAATAAAAAAAAGAAAAAACAAAATTGTTTGTTTTTATTTGGCGCTTTTTTTTCAGTGTTTCACACGCGGTTTTAGTAACATTGTTAATTCACCGTTTTTTCCTATAGAATATAATATGTGTGGACTATACGGTAACACCTTTCTACTCTCCTAAATAGTCTTCCGTGTTTGTTGATAAATTCTTTGTGTGCCGACCAGTGACTACCATTAAACCTTATAAAATTTAAGTTAAATTCTGAACTTTAGAAGAATATCAGAAGAAGTGTAAAGAGAGATAAAATAGTTAAAATTAATTTAATGGATCGGATCAGAATCAGATGTTTCCGGTAATGAATTATAACAGAAATAAAAATTAATATTTTTCGTATATAAACTATGTAGTTATAAGACGATATTTTTAAAAATAAAAAAGGTTTTTTTTATTAAAGTAATAAAAATTAAAAAAAAAAAAAAGATGAAAATGATCCTGTTTTTTAATTCAATCCACTTCTTCTGTTTTTTTAATATTTTACATGGTGTTTTTCGGTAATAAAAATAAAAATTATGCAAATTTAAAAAAAAACTTCAAAAAATTTTTATTTTTTTTTAGTTTTCGGTTAGAAATAATTAAAAGAAGAAATCTGTAAGTTTAGTAATCATGTATGATACGTAATTTAAAAATTGTAAGTGAGCCTTAAAAACAGTATATTGTAATATCTTCTTCTGAGATTTTTGTTTCATTTTTAGTTTTTAAAGAAAATAAACGAGTAACAGTTCAAAGGCTAACCACACCCTGTAAATTTATTTACATTTCAATAAAGTTTTTTTTTCGATTAAATCCTATTTAGACCAGATTATCCTAATTCATTTTATTGGTAACTTTAAATAGCGATCCTACTGCTTTACAAAGTAGTCTATTGAAAATACTGAAAATACGTATTCATATGTCTAACATACTTACTGCTTTAAAAGCGTATATATTATCTACCTCGTTTAATTATATTTTAGGCATCCCAATTATCAATCATGTCTTATCTGAATTTTATATTACTTATCAACTTGTATAATGTAAAACATCACTAGTAAATTAAATTACTGATTTATCATAGATATTCTTTTTTTTCTGTTTGTTTATTTTCCTGCCCTCGCACCTTCTAGGTGTGAATGTAGATGTCGTAAGAGAAATGATTCTCAGGACGTGTGTGGGACTCAAACCCATGTTTGCTTGGTGTTTACATCTTATTTTATACTCTCTTACCCACTATTATAGGTGACCGAGGCCCCCTATTCTGTTTTTTGTTTATTACTCTTTCCAAGGTACATGCTTAATTCAAGTAGGAAATTATAAGAAAGCTGCCGCAGTAGAGATTATGATCCTTATAAAAAGTGGACTCTCTCTTCTTCAATGAGGTATCTATATTATACAAAAGTTCTATTTAGAATACAATGGATTAGACTAACACAACTGAAAGAAAAAATTCTTTAGATCTAGATTAATTAACTGACTTCATTTAATTTGCTTACAAACATCTTAGAAAATAAATTGCTTTCTAAATATTTTTAAATAAAAATGAAAACTGTGGCTTCCTCTCCATTAGAAAAAAATTTAATTTAATTCAATTTGAATTTTGTTTTTTATTTAATCGAAACAAAAAAAAAAAAATACTAAAATTTTGGGTACAACTTTATTATACACTATATATACTTTACGTGGTCATTTCCGTATCGTTTAAAACTCTTAATATTAGACAAGAGGAAGAAGCTTACATTTTATTAACTGAGAAATCAAATTATCCATTTTAATAAAAATTATATAAGAAACCGAAAAAAAAAAACAATTTCGATTACAAAATTTTATGATCGTTTCAATTTCATTATTTTTATTTTCATTTTTTTTTCAGTTCTAGTTTTGTTAGTGAACCGATGGATGGCTGGATGCTTTTCTAGTAATAAAATAAAATCTTTTATTTTTTTTTTTATTTTTTCTTTATTCTAGACTTTTTTTTTTTTTTTGTAGGTGTCATCTTATATAATAGTTATAATAATGTTGAAACTAGTAATAAACGATGATGGTTTGAATAAATAAATACTTACAATCTAGATTAAATGCAATAAATTATGACATAACATTTTAATAATATCATTTATTCGATGGAGGGACGATTATTTTGTTGTACTGTACAATAACAATGCTTGTTTTTTTTCGTTACGCCTGTTCATTAGTAGAGTATTTAATATTTTTTAATTTTTTTTTGGTTTTTATTATAATGAAATTATAATCGCTTAAACAAAAACTAGGTCGGGGGTTTCATTTTAAAAATTAATTCGCTCGTTTTTTTTTTGTTTTTGAAGGGTGTTTGTTTTTTTCAAGGGTTTTGATATTGATTAAATTGACATGAAAATGTCATATGAAAAATAATTTTATAAATATGTAAATGGGATAAAATTACGTTTAGAATAGCTGTTTATAACTTTGTTCAAAAGTATATCAGAATTTATTTAAGCTTAACAAAATATATTGAATCATGAATCAAACATTATAACTATTTCTACAATGTAAAATGATTGTGTGTAAAGCCAATATGAAGATGCGGTATTGAACTGTATCTAGCATAATATGTAACTGATGCATCGAGATACTTAAAAGATTTCAATACAAAATACTACGAGCAATAGTTAACGCCCCGTGTATGTAAAACAATTCATCAATTATAAACAACCTACAAACTGTGAAGGAGATAATATTGTCATGCAGCAAAATGTATTCAAACCGATTAGCATTACATTTATTAAATAAATGAAACCACAAAAGAGCTAGACCGAACTCAATCACTAGAATTTGGAAGGCGATTTACTCAAACTGATAACTACATTAAGCTGAAACAAAATTCTTGTCTTAAACTTTAATAAGAACATAATATGAGGAGCATGGCTCAATGCCTCATGGCTCAAACTAATATTTGAATATCTTTAATATTTATTGTTGATTTCAAATTTGTAGATTGTTATAATTATGTAGTTAACTATAAAACATATTTATTTTCGTAAAATGTGAAAAAGTGCTTTTTAAAATCTACTGGGAACAATTTTTGGTTTTAATTAGTGTACTTAATTGTGAATAAAATTGAAACCAATTTTTAGAAAGTAATGAATATTTTAATGCACATCAGGATTTAAATTCTTTTTTTTTTTTTTAAATATTGAAGTTCTTAAGAAGCTCTTGATCATTTTTAACATTTTCTTTTTTTGAATCTAGTTTTTTCTAATTACACCCTTAACAGTTTTATATCCATATCATATTTACTAACCATTTTTTCTTTTTTACGGTGGTAGATGAGAATCATCGACAAATGCTAAAAAGAAGCGGTACAAGCACGATTCATCTATTAAAGTATGGAATACTTTAACCCCCTACTACTTTGACCAAACAATAGGTTGGGGGATCTTTATTACTTTAAGAAATATGATGAACGAAAGCGTTGACGATCTCCTTAAACCTATGTCAATTGAAAATGTAAGCATGCCCAATTTTAAGGAATACATGACCTGGTAAATCATTCCACATTCCCGAAATTTTAGTTACATACCAATTTTCATAATCTGAAATTTGCCATCTAATGAATTGATTCAAGTAGGGGTGGAGAGTGAAAGCTTTCCTTGTTATAAGTTTTCACTCCTTAAGTTTCCAAGAGGAAGAAATTCGATTAAACGCAATAGGTGCCGTGGAGAGAGTGTTGAGGTGACATTTGGATCGTTTATTAAAAAATATTATCTTTTCTCAAAATACTTTGTAAGATTCTAATACATTTACAAATGTACAGATTGGTTTTCGGGATAATAATGTAGGAAGGATCCTTAGGGAATGCGGATTTCCTAAATTCGTCAATTAAAAAGGATGGAAGAAAAAATGAGTAGGGATATTTTAAAAAAGATGATAATGTACTTCTTAAATTTCATTATATGGTACATATTGATAAAAAACCTAGAAAATTTTCTACGTTGAATTCAGTCACAATTATTCAATTGCCATCTTTTAAAATTCCTTTAGTTGTCAATTTTAACCGCATAAATTAAAATTTTAATATAACACATATTTTTTTTTATTATTAACAACTTTATGTGGTCATTTTCTTTAATTCTTTTTTTTTTTTTATTCAAAATTAAATTATAGTCATGAAAAGAATGAATTATTTGATGTTTTTTTCTTTTTTTTTTTATTATTTTACTGTCCATCAGGATAACACTAGGACATCATTATAATCATTATTGTCTCTTTTAAGAATTTTATTAAATGTACAAACTTCTTATTTTTCTTCTTCTCTTTAAATAATGATAGAAAACTACAAAAAAAAAAAAAAAAAAAAAACAAAAACAAATTGAAGAAAAGTAATAGTGGCTCGTTAGAGTTATATTTTAAGAATAAAATTGTCTTGATTCCTGTTGTGAATTACATTTTCTACATGTACATAATATATTGATTCACTGTTATATCAAATTTAGAATTATTATTATTTTGTATATTATGGTTATAAATAGTGCTGGTGTGCAATCTAAAGCCAATCTAATTTTCTATGGTAAATTTTAATAACTTTTTATTTTTATTTTTTTATAGTAATTTTATTATTTAAAGATGATAACTGCCTTTCAAATTATTCGAAATTATTATTTTTTTATTTATATTTTATTTTAAATTTCTTTTTTTTTTTGTTTTGTTTTTTTTTTTTTTTTTTTGACAGGGAATTAAAAGGGATTTGGTAAAGCTGGATTGAAAAAACATATTAAAAAATGAAAGAAGGAAAACAAAAAAAAAAAAGAAGGCAAGCAGATGTAATCATAATTCAATGGTTGTAAATCATCGAAAGTTTTATGAGGATAAGAAATAAAATGTAACTTAAAAATAATTTTATAAAATAAAAATAAATTTTTTTTTTTAGAATTACATATTCATTAAGTGGATTGTTTAGTTAAGAAAAATAAAAAAAAAAACATTATTATTAAAATAAAAATGTCTGTTTGTCCCAGCACTTTTACTTTTTTATTAATTTCAATAATTGAATTTTATACCTTAATGGACCCAAAATGTATATATAGAAATAATAGTATTTACTGATTGTGTATGAAGAACCCTACGATTTACTTTTAACTAATGCTATACAATTTTTAAGTTTTTTTTCTAATATCGCCTATATACAATTTATAGAACTCAAGATTCCTCCTTAAATGATTTGGACTCTTATTTTTTTGTTATGAATTTTCATCTTTATATTGTTTATATGCGGCTTATGTTTAAAAACATTTGGGCATATTTGAACAATCGATTGTTTTTTAGTTAACGGATTTCTATTTTTTTTTTTAAATTCCAACAGCTTTTCTTTAACTTACAATGGTGCTTATTTAGGTTGATTTTAAATTATGAGTACTAGGGTTTCTCAATTTTGAGGTTTGTGTATTAAAGTGAATTTTAAAGTTCTAAAATTCTTTCAAATTACCTAAATAAATCGATTTGACATTTAAATGATTTTTGGCAATTGGTACAACATTGAAAATTTGTTCTATTAGCATTATTATTACAATATTTAATGGTAAGTGCAGTTGAATTGAAACTAATGGTTAATTAAAGTTCTTTTTTTTTTTTTTCTTTTTTGATCGTTTTAATGGTCAAGTGGTTTTAAAGTAAAATTAAACATGATAACTAATGTATTAATTTTATAGCATATAAGTGTATATTAAAAATAATTAAATGAAAAGTTTTATAATCTTTCATATTTTTAATGTTAAAAATTAATAAAAAAAAAAAAAAATTTTCTATGGTTTCATGCTGATTTTTCTTAAATTATTTCAATATTCTTTTATTTTTGTTTTATTTTTAAATGCTTATATTTAATTTGAGAACTTCGTTATCGCTTTTGTATATATATATATATTTTATATATATATATTTTTTTCCAATAATAAAATAGGAATATAGGAATAGGAATTTGTAGATTTTTTTTTTTGTTTTTTATGTTTTATTGCAATCAAAGGAATTTTCTTTCACTCTTCCAGAACATATTGCAAAATATTAATGAATAAATCATAAATTTTAATCAATATTTGCATTTAATTAGAATTTATAGAAAATTAAATTTATTACATAAATTTTTATTTTAAGTCATCTTAAAATTGTTAATAACTGATGGATTCATATACGAGTATAAACATTTTATTATGATTTTCTATGGCAAATTCTCTAATAAAAATCAATTAATTCTATTATTTTCATCATATCTAACTTCATAATTTGAATATATAAATAAATTATTAAAAAATATGAAAATTATTTATTAAAAAAACATAGAATATAAATTAGATTGGTTTAGAAAGATTTGATTGCCTAATAGCGTATACATTATACATCATAATAAAAAAAAAAACTAACCTGACTACAAAGAGTTATAAAAATTTTACTTAATTTCCCAATATTTATTTTGTCTTTAGTTAAAAAAAAAAAACTTAAAAGTAAATAAATTTTAAATATAGAAATAATTATTGCAGTTTTTTTTACAATAGAAGAATTTATTTTCATTTTTTTAATGTTAGTTTTCTTAAATGAGTTGTTGAGTCTATGTATAAGACATGTGCATGTCTTCAAGAAATATACTGAAGTGGTTTTCAATTGTTTTTACAATCTGATACTGTATCACTGATCAGGTATATCAGTCTTAACTATTATTATCTAGTTGTTTAATCTAGAACTACTTGTCATCCTCACGGCAAAATATAGCTCTGATTAACATCATGCCGTTTGGATAACCTATTCTGGTAGTGATTGGTCATTCATCAGGTACCTTAATCATATACCTAAAAGATTCCGGTTATTTTTACCACAAGCAAAAATGCATTCCGATTTTTCATTCTTTATGTTTTAGAGGAATGAAATTTAAATTCTTATCAAATTTCACTTATACAAAAAACTTTTTGAAGAAAGATAAGCGATTAACTAAAAATGTATCCCTTCAACTCACCACAGTCATCAAAGAGTCCTCTTATGTTTTTTTATAGTTGGTTTCTTCTAATTTACTTAAATGTGCTTAAGGAATTTCTTTAAAAACTGGAATATAAAAGATTCAGCTGGTCCAGATGGTGTTATTGGCACAATTTATTCAAAAAAAAAACTCTTTTAAATTAATTAAATTAGCATAAATAATTTTAATGATTTCATTATTACTTTTAATTTCTTTAAGCAACATTGTATTGAAATAATTTTGTTTTTACCTTTAAGTATATTTTGTTTTTTAATTTGGAAAAAAAAAATGAGTAAAATTTAAGTGCCGAAACCACAATCATTATGAATGAATATTTTGAATTTTGGTTTTTTGCTCCCTTTTTGACAAAATTAATTTTCCAAAATTTCCACAATGACATATGTCTGTCAAGCATTGCTTTTTCCTCAATATATCCATATCATACAACTGAATATTTGGCATCATATATGAAGATTAAACTACACAAAAACAAGTAGAAAGGGTAATTTAAAATCTTTATCTTGATCGCTCCACTTAAGCTATACAAAAGATAGTCATAATGTAAAAATTCAGATCTCTCTTATAAAAAATTTTTCTAATTAGATATTAAAATAAAAAAAAATAACTAAATATAATTTAAAATATAGAGCCTTTAATTGAAATGTGACAAAAAATATTCAGTTTTAATTCAGGTACAAATTTTCGTCCTTAAATCATCAAAATAAAAATAAAAAACTTTCTAAATTTTAAAATATTTTGAAGGTTTACTTGAAAATTAGATTTGTATCAGACACAAAATTTTATTAATATGTATACCACAATTTCTATATTTTTCCTTGCACGTTTAATTTACTAGGTGGGAGTGGAGAGGATATTATATAACCGAACAATTTTTTAATTGCCGTGAAGAAAAACTTACGAAAAACATATCTTTTACATTTAGTCATTTCCATTGCAGCTATAATTTTTGTTAAGTGCCTGTGTCAGAAAAGTCTAAATCAACGATTATGAAGGAATAAATAGAATAAAATGTATTAATTTACCGATTGCGATTCATTTTCTTTGATAAACATTGAAGCCTGATTTAAGATAAAGGACTTAGGTAAGACTTAAAGTAAAAAGTAATTTTTTAATTGAAATGACATTAATTTTTTACCACAACATATAGTTGAAAACTATTTGCTGCAACACTTCCCTCAATACTTTGTAAAATTGGTTTATCTTAACTACGTTCATTTGCCATAAGAAAAAGGTAAGAATCAGTGAGTTCTGCAAGTAAATTCTATTTAATATATTGTAATACTTATAAAATTAAATGTTTTAATTTTAAAAACCTGCTGCCAGGTGTTGTACCAATCAAATTACATTTTACCCTTATTATAAATCTATGCCTGACTATACAACAACAATAATAATAAAAATTTTTAAAAGTAATAAAACATTATTTCGAGATCATCAATTTAACACTTCATCTCAAAGTCAAAATAAATGGGGAAACAAAAACTCACACAAAAAAAAAAAAGAAAACACATTACCATCAAAAAATGATCGATTAAAATAAACATTTAGAAATTTCTTTCTTTCTACCCCTTTCTCAAAATTTTATCTTTAAAACTTTTCTTTATTTGCAGTCATGTTAATTTTCATTTCTTGTTCACCTGTATTAGAGCAGATTTTTTACTTTATTTACTCAATTTTTTTTCCAATAAAAAAAAAAAAAACCTCTGCTTTTCAATTTCTGTATTTTTCTTTTAAAAAATACAGGTGAAATTTTATCTCCTCCTAATTGTTACTAAAATCAAGAAATATCTGGATCTGTGACCATCCAAAAAGATCATTTCTTTTTTTTTGTTTGGATTTATTCCCATAATACATTCAAAAAAAAAAATTTTAAAAAAACGAATAAGCAAAAGCACGAACGAACGAATAACGAAGCAAATGAAGAAAGATTGAAACCAAGGGTTCGAAAGATTTTTTTTTTTATTAATGACAACAAACCCTTAAAAATCAGGTGTAATTTTTGATTTATCTGGACATATGTATGCGTATATGTATAGATGCGTGTACCTGTATTTAATATTCTTTGCTTATTTTACTTTAGTATTACGATATTATATGATTGTATTTATTTTTACGAAAGGACAATAATCCCGTATTGAAGCTGTTGATTCTAATTTCAGAATATTTATTTTGTTATCATTGGTGGTATGTTTAGTATTCTTTTTATTTTTTGTTGTATGGGTACTGTTGGTTTTGTTGTATTGTTGTCCCGCAGAAACATATTGATTGCAGGTGTAATTTGATTTTTTTTTAAATTGATTTGAATTTGTTTAAATGAATTTTTTTTTTTTAGTTATGAAGTTTATAAAAAGCAACAAAAATTAACGTTACAGTGTGTGATAAAAATGCTTTAATAGCTGGTCATTTGTAAAAATAGAGGTTAAAAGAAATTTTTACATTTGTTTATACATATTTGAGATTTTTCTTTAAATAAACTAAAGCTTACCAGATTAGTTTCTTGGTGTCTTATAACAAATATATGAATGGAAACAGCACAAGGTAACAAAATAATAATTTTTTGCTTCAAGAAATTCATTTTAGTATGCTTTATTCAAATTAGTATTAAGGTTCAAAGTAACATTGAATAGAGTGTTTAAAACAAAAACATTTATCTGTAGAATGCATTGTTATACGCGTAATAGAAGCCATGAAAAATTTTTGTTATTTTGAGATGAACTTCTAAAAGAAATACCAGGTTAAAAATGATCAAAGGTCTGTTATTTAAAAAATATGTTAGCAACGAAACTAATAAAAAACTTTACAAGTTATGTACAATTATTTTTTAACTTAAATCGAAAATAATTTTTATTGTTTGGTGACACAGCGAAATAGATTTCCCAATTGTTTAAACAATACTTAACATATTTAATTACGATTTATTCAGACCTGAAAGTATCTAAATTTATATTAACAGAACCCAAGTTGTATCTATTGCAGGCAAGTAAATACTAAGAGAGCTAATCAAAAAAATTGTCATGGAAAAAGAAACAGGAATTATTATTCCAATTTGTAGTCTATCTGTAGATATAAACAAATTGAAAGAAAAAAAATATAATAAAAAAATTTGCTACAGATGTTTGTGTCAGTATTTTTTCTTTTTGCAACAAAATTTTTTCAACAAAATAAAATATTGGATATAAAAACGGCTACACAAAAAAAAAATCGTACTTTCACAAAAAAATATAAATATTAAATCTTAAAGAGGATTATGGTCCATAGATGTTTCTTTCAGTTAGAAATTGTTTTTGTTTTTAAGCACAATTTAATAGTGTGTAATTGCGCCTTTTCAGCTTCTGTCATCATTTGGACCATTTTTTTTTTTTTTTTTAATTCCAAAACTCATTTTTTAACAACTATACAATTTACGAGTAAAAAATAGTTTTAAACAACTTATGTCTACTCTAGCCTCCATTGCTCCTTTGGAAAAAAAAAACAAAGAGTTTAGATTAAGCCATGATCCCCAAAAAAGAAAAAAAAAACGAACTAAAAAATATTTTCTGCATGATTAGATAACATTTTTAGTAACAATCAATTAATTAGCAACATGTTGCCAGTTTAAACTAAAAAACAAATAATAAAAATAATAATTATTAGTTTTGTTTCAGATAAAAGAAAGTCTGTCTGATGCCATTATAATCCAAAAAAAAAAATAAACAGGAAATGAAAAATTATACCGTAAAAATGATGAATTAAATGAAAAAAATGAAAAATTGGGATAATAATATTTTATAAATAATAATTTTCATAATTTATTAAAAAAATTACTTTATTAAAAAAATTAATTTTAAGGTTAATTTATATGTTTATTGGCAGCATTTGTTTCTAACCACATATGTTTTCATCAATTTTGTTTTTTCTTTTGTAGTAATTTAGTAATTTTTGTAAATAGAAATTAAATTTTAGGGTAATTTTCGTTTTTTATTAGAAGAACATCTTGAAGATAATTGAGTTTTTCTGCTAAGTAATGCTTATAAAGAAAATTTGCTTTTTTATTTACTAATGTATTAAGGATTAATTTTTATTTTCTTAATTGAAAAACGTCAAAAATGTTAAAATACCGTTATCTTTCATAAAGAACTTTAAAAAGTCTACAAACCTTTTTAACCAAAGAACATTGAGAATCATATATATTTTTTCAATATTACTTCATATAATATAATACATATAGCAGAAAGGGTTGACTTTCAGGATCATCTATACTGTGATTTGTAAATAATTTAATAAAATTTTGTAATAAATAATTTTTGGCTAAGCAGCGATAAGTAATCATTACCTATAAATTATCAATGAGGCATTTTCTTGAATGAAATTTACATACCAATATTTATAAAGTCCGAGATAGGAGAACTGAGTAAATAAATTAATTATCAAAATAGAACAGTCTGAGTAAAACAAGGCAGAATGTAAAAGTAAATGTTTTTAAAGGCTTACATTTTCCAAAAGACACTAAAGATAGTTTAAATTAAATTCACCTTCTGTGGTACAAATAAATTTTCTGAAGCAACTTATTCTAATTCTAAAATTATCTCAAAATTTATATTTAAGGTTCTATCTAAATCTCTATCTAGGTTCTATCTGTTTTCACATAACGGTAAATTTAAATACTAAATTTACATTCAAAAGATTGTATGATTTTGATATTGATTTATAAAGCCAAAAAATGTCCGTTTATCTTTTTTAGATTGACAAAATGTTAAGCAAAATCTCAGGGCTTTTTCTAATTTTGAGACTCTATAGCTCCGTAATGGGATGGAGCTACTTAAAAAAGTTATTGCACAACATCATTTTTTTATGAAACCTATCATTGGTTAAAACAAAATTTCTCTAGCTTTAACGTCATAGAAGTTTTGTAAGCTGATAGACCGACAGGCGGATAGAATTAAACGAATGAGCAAATTTTTCAGATTTTTTTTTGAAAAATGTATTAAATTGAAGCAGTTAATATGGAAAACTAAATCTGACAGTATTTGCATAAATTCAGAGAAAATTTGAAGGCTCTATCTAAAAGCGTTGTGGAAATATGAAGCAAGGAAAGTCTTGCAAAATTTTACTTTCACATAACGATAAATTTAAATAATAAATTTGAAAAACTTGTATAACTTTGACATTAATTTGTAAAGCTAAAAAAAAATCCTGTCATTTGGTGATTTTAGCTAAAGGATGGGATTATATATAAAAATGTTGGTCTACAATATCATTGATTGATCTATGATTTTTTGAATGGTGTAGAAGTTTTGTAAACAGAGAGACAGACAGAGAGTTCATAAACATTTCTTTCTTCATAAAGTCCACAAACATTTGGCCTCCATGCAACAACGTTGTGCAAAAGATGATCAAAATTTAGAGAAATGAGAGAGAAACATTATTTTAGTTACAAAATTACTATTGTACAAATACATAGAAATAAAATTAATGCACATATGGCATACATACTCAAATACATTTATTTATTTTTATTATTAAACACTAAACAATATTCATACATTGCATTTGCCCACTAAAAAAAAAAAATAGGTTGATATTATTTTTTATTTTAATAATTTTTAAAATGAAATAAAGACCAAAAAACAAAAATAGAATTCAAATTCATTAAATATAATCGACATGATTTTTCTCAAAAAAATAAAATAAAACTTAACTAAATTCAATTTAACTCAACTTTTCTTTTGAATTACACCGCAAAATTTTTATTTATTTATTTTAACTATTATTAATTTTTATTTTCTTAAATTTTCTTTTTTTTTTTCTCAATTTATTAATTTTCAATTCAATTTCAATTATCACAAGTTATTACCGTAACTGTCACAATTTTTAAAATTGTGGTGCACCTTGTGAACTCACTTTATAACTTAATCAAACATTTTGGAAATTAAATGAAAGGAAAAAGAGAATTAGAATTAGAAAAAAAAAAATAAAAATAAAAACAACAAATCAAAAAAATAATAATAGTAATAATTAACATTTAAAAGTTGACATTTGACAAATAATCCAAAAAAAAAAATCGTGATTTAAAAAAAATTATTTCAGATTTTATTTTACTTTTCTGTTATTATTTTGAAATCTTTTAAGAGTTTCTCTCTTCTTTAAAAATCCCATGTCGTAAATTGTCGTCATCAGAGTCTTCGTTGTATATAGTCAGTCAATTTAAAATTACTATATATATGTATATGCAATATTTACAATTTTTATTAATATTCTTTTCCTATATTGACTCAAGATAAATATTATTCTTTCAATATGAGTATGAGTATCTGAATAGAAAATGATGAAAAATATAGTGAAGGGTTGCCAAATTGAAATTGTGATAAAGAAAGACTAATACTAGAATATTTATTAAGTTAAAGTTCCCCTGCTGTCAGTAATGTAAAATGACGATCAACGAAATGATTTTTGATTCTATTTTTATTCAACCAAGCAACTGTCAAATAGACTTTTGCAAATTTTTGACGCGACATCAAACGACATTACCGAACAAAAACAAAATATTTTTGTTTAGTGTGGTTTAGTGTAATTTTTATATTTTTGGTTCTTCTTATATTATAAGTAAGGAAAAATTAAAAATTAAGATATTAATTTTTGTAAATTCTATATTATATGTTTTAGAAATTATATACATATATATAATAAGAATTTTGCAGATTTTTGATTATGTTATGTTCAATAAACAGCAATATTCATGAAAGAAAACAAAAAAATGGAAAACGTAAGAGAAAAATATTAATTTTGGTAAACCTTTTGACAGATAGACCTCAACTATTTTCAAATAAATGAAAAATCGTAAGAAAAACTTGGATCTTTTTCTATTATATTCTTCAATATATCTTTCCACATTTGTTTTTTTGATTTATTACCAGAATTGTAGGCATAGTCATTTTCCAATCACAAAAAATTCCACAAAAAAAATACTATTTACTCAGAATCAGAATCCATTTCAATAAAAATATATTAATATTTCACCTTTTGTTCTGTTCATACCAAATAACAATCGACAACTAATCATAAATTTTTAACCTGCTTTGTATGCACAAATTTGACATTTCGACGTTTTTTGCATAACCAAAAGATTGACGCTTGTTTCAATTCTTAAATTTAAGACGCTTGTGTTAAGTCTTAAGTCAAAATTTCATAAACGAAAGTTCGAAACGACAATGGCGAAAGCAGGGTTCTTCAACACAATTCCAGCTAAATGAGTTCATAAAATTGGAATGGATATCTGTTTCATATTATAATACATATCTATTTATTTAACAAAGATCTTAATTAGACTAGATAACCTAGCTGAGATGATTAAATAAAACGAAAATTATTGAGAGAATTGAATAAATCGAAAATTACTTAAGAAAATCAAATTTTCAAACAACATGTTGTGTAAACTAAGTATTAAAGTTATATAATATTTATTCGAAACTGAACTTCTCTGCTCATTAGACATGAAATCTGCTTCGCAAGAATTCAAAGAAGTACTCGATTTAAGTAGAAGCTTTTAAATAAATATAAAAACTCTTTTATATACAAAACCTTCTATATATTTATATTTAAATAATAACTGATTCTACTTATAGTAAGAATATGTTATAAGACTTACTTTTAACTTACGGTACTCCCTCTCTTGTATTTACTAGTTCTCTTTTGAGCCTTCATATATAAAACTCCTACATTATGTTCAGAGTTAAGATGGAAAATACCACAAAACATTTTAAATACACATAGTTACATTCATCGATATTAATGATAATAGATGTAATCTGGAAGACGGGAATGTGTTGTCTTCAATCAAAAAAGAGAACTTGTCAACTCTAATTTTAAAATTAAACTATATGTATGTAAGTATAAATGTATATATAATTATGATTAACAAAACTTAGAAAAGAAATTCAAATAATTTACTTAAATGAAAATTGTTACACATTTTATATTTTTTTCTTATACAAAACCAAAAAAAAAAAAAACAAAAAAAAAAGATCACCAATTTCATCACAAATATTTACCAATTATACCTAGTTACATTTATATGATAGGTACTATAGGTACCAATTTCTATAACTTAATGGTACCTTAATAACTATAATAACTATTCATGGTGACCGCGTTAATTGGACTTAAAAAGTAAAAAACCAAAATAAAAAAAAAAAAAAATTAAGTAGATGGTGAAAAGAGGAAAAGAAAACTGATCTATCTAAGTGATCATTCATGACAAACGATAATGACAACTCAATTAAGTTTTAGTCGCGAAACAAACATTTTCATCAAGTTTCAAAAAAAAAATAAAAAACTTCAATTCTTTTTAGATTGTTTACTTTTAGTTTTTTTTTTTCAACTATTAAAATTAAATCAGACCTATAAGATAAAAAAAAAAATGAAACAAACAACACTTGAACATTTTTCTTTAAATGACTATTAGAAAATTATGGGGCACTATTCTAAATTAAGAAAATTTAAAATATAGATTGTAATCGAATAATAATTTTATTTTTAGTCAGCAAAAATCTGACACTACCAAGGGGGAATTCTTGGTGTCTTTGGAAGATTCCCACCTTCCTTTTGCTCTTGTAGAATCAGAAGATTTAATATATATGGCAAGAAAAATTAGCTAAAAACTGAAAATTTAAAAATGATCTGTATATAATATCTTATACGGTTTTCTAAGATTCTAATATTAGACAACATGAGCATTAGTTCTTCGTTTGCTTTTCATTTTAAATTGTGTTTTTAAAATCGATTGAAATCCATTCTTGAGACAGTGAAATTTTTATTGAAATGCCCGATTGTCCCGACGACAAACGCATTCGACTCTCTAGTTATTTTTAGTCTATGTTTTATCAATAATTATATATGTAATGTAAACCAAATTTTTTTTTTTTCTACTGTAAAATAATTCGTAGAAAATTGCATAATTGAACTAACCAAAGTGTAAGATTCCGATGATTGACCGCAGTAGAATAGAGTTAATGATACGAAGGGTAAATTAATAAAAGAAAATTTCTAAATTTTTTTAAATGTTCCAATGACTGACATGGAATTCCCCATATCCATTCTCTAACCAAGTATTAGATCATCTGATAATTCTTTAAATTCCATATAATATTTTAGTACGGTCATTGATAGACTACTGCTTAAGGTGTGGTTATTAAACCTAATTAACGGAGCAGGGAGTTAAGGAGAGGAAAGTAAAAGATCTCATTGAATTCTTAATATGAAAACTAAATGAAATTACCATTAAAACCATGATCCCTGATGCAGTTAAAGACAATTGAACAAAATAAAAGACGGGTACCACATACATATTTTAAGACGAAATGACGTTTTATGTTGTTCGATATTTTTTAAATCGAATTATTAAATTTTAATCTTAAGAACATAATATTTGAATTGATTATTTTTCTGTGCTAATACAAAAACACTTTATTTTAAAAGTTAATAAGTAAAAAAGGTATCTAAATTAATAAAAAACAAAACGAAATATATATGGTGATGCTTTACAGATTTTACATATATATATATATACATAATATATGTATATAGAATGTAATATTCAATTGAACTCTTTTTACAGGCTTTAAAGGTGCAATAGTAAGGCTAACATTTTTTTTTTTTTTAAATTATATATATGAGATTTTGATGCATTCTAAATTTTATTGTTATCTTTGTTTTTTTTTTTTTTCTTTTCAATTCATTTTGAATTCATCTTAAGAAGTGCTAATTGATTTTATTTCATATAATATCATTAATTTGAATTTAAAATAGAAAAAAAAGGAAAAATATCAAACCTACTAACAATCATCACCATCAATCAATATTTGGTATTAGTTAACAAACTAAGAAACTAACTAAAAACAATGATTATTACAGAATTAGAAGTGCTAGCAAACATGTTTGCACGATTTAATGTTTATTTTTAATAGATATATAACATACTAAAACTTTAAATACAGTGGTCTAAAAAAAACTGTTGGCAAAGCATAAAAATGCATAACGAATAATTTTTATTTATTAATATATAAAGTTAGGGTTTAAAAGATTGCTGTTAACAAAGTTTTGGTAAATCTCACCAAACAACTTAGAAAAGCAAATAAAAGAGAACCTTAGAGGCTAATTTTTGATGGAAAAAATTCAATCCGATATTTGGAAAGAGTAAACTATACTTAATACTACCAATAGGAAAGAGGGAGAAAAATAATGAATTCAAATGTCATGTATCCATAAGAATGTTAGTAGTGTGCCCATTTTTTTTGTGTACATATACAATTTTTACGTATGTGTTAAAAATATAGGAGATAATTATAGAAAATTTAACTTCAGCGAGCTAAATTTCATCCGATATTTTCTGAACGCTTGTACCGATATTTTTGCGTTTTTTCTCTGTCACACAAGTAGTGTTTTTATATCTTCTGCCTATGCTCTAACAAATATCGCCGATATTTTTTCCATGAAAATTTGTCTTAATTCACAATAAATTATTTAGTGTTAACAATTGGTTTTAATACTAATCGCTTAGTTAGATCTTTACCTCTACAATAGGTGAATTTTATATTACATAAAAACATTATTAGACTTATATTTTCTTAGTCTAAATCAAGTTTATTCTTTCTCTATTCTAGTCTAATATTAGAATTTAAAATTATATTTACAAACTCATTTTAAAAATTAAAATTGTGAGGTATAAAACATGAATTCAAATTCTTTCCTTAGAGAATAAATACTATATATAAAATTTAATTAAAATTATTAAATTAAGTTTATCCCTGACTTTCTAATTACACTTTAGGAAGATATTTTATTGAAGACTCCAAAATCCTTATTTGTGCAATATTATTTGCATTTGTTTTTAAAGCTGATCCCCACTGTATTATATGTAGGTACTATAGTAAAATTTAATCATTATTCATTAGTACACATATGTATATTAATGATAATCATGAAGATGATGATGTTGATGATGATCATAATGAACAAAATAATGATGTTCACAATATTCGTGCCTCATTTTAAAATAATGAACTCAGTGATTTTTGATGTCTTAATAGAAATGAAATAGAAAATAATGAAAAGAAAAAGAGACAAACAAAAAAATTCAAATAAACAAATGGTATATATGTAGATATTATGTCTAATCTATCCCTGTTTAAATAAAAAAAATTTAATTTTTTTGATTTTATTTTTTTTTTTTTTTTTCATTTAATAGCTGTTACATTGAAGTAATTCAGTTAAAAAATTAACGATGAGAATTTATTAGGTTTAGTAAATAAAAATCTAAAAATTGAAATAAATTTAACCGTTATTACATCGAGATAGTATGTATTTTAAAATTTGAAACTGCTTGTCCATAAGACTGTACCGAGTGTCATAATTTTATATAATTTTACAATTCTTTAATTTGTAAGTTTTATTAAACTTTTTCGGGCTGCTAAACCTGTATCGAATACAACTTAAAGTTTCAATTGAAATTCAAAAATCACTTAACTAAGTTGAAATTTTTGCATACTGCTCAAATAATATCACTCTTCATCTCTTCACTTTTAAAAATTAATTTGCAATTAAAATTGTTCTAATTGCAGATCGGTTTCGGCAGTTGTGGAATTATCTTGATTTAACAAATTTGACATTTAGATCTGTAGTACGAACATGATATAAATTTAGCCCAAGGTAGCTATAGATTTACATTGTTAGACGATCAGGTTAAATGGAGAAACTACTAGTGAAAGGCAAAAGAATGAACGGAAAAAGAGCGAGGGGTTGATCTCCTGGACGTTGGTCAGATCAACTATAATCTGTGACATAGAAAACATTAGCAAAATCGACTCATATGGCACAAAATAGATCCACTTGGCAGTATCATATAAAGATAAATGGGTAATTTATATAATGGGTTCACCTATTCTTAGCAATGAATATTGTAAACCTTTATTCTGGCTTTGAATTAACAAACTTCTAATTTTTGTGATAAAAAAAAAAAGGTTTTAAGCTGAAACAAGTGGAAGTAAAATCAGAAGAGTCAAAGCTCCAATATTAAAAGATTTAATTTTTTTTGTTGTCATCTGTCTTTTCTGTCGTTGTCATTTGTCTTGTCATCTTGTCAGAAAAATAAAGGCATAACTCTCTAAGCCTATAATAATCTGAAAATGTCTTCAACGAATAGAAGGACAGACATAATTATAAACACTTAAAAAAAATTATATTAAATAGTGATGGAGCAAAGAATTAATGGAACCATTATCTTCTTTTTTTTTTCTACTTTTGATAAATAAAAGGGTGTTATTTTTCAGAATCACTTTACAACAAAAAAAAAAAAAAACAGTACAAAAATTTTTTTTAAATTAAATATAAATAACCATACATGTTTATAATAATGGTAAAAAGAAAGGTGAAAAAAATAACAAGTAGATAATTTGAACAGGAACTGTAAAAATATTTTGTATCAATTTACAATTTACTGCTTAATTTTTTTATTAAAGAAAAAAAAAACAAAAAACAAAAATAAATAAACAAACAAAAAATGAAGCAGGGCATCACTTCTTTCTTAAGAATTAAGATATACATACATATGAGGTAATTGTTCAATAAGACTATATATATATATATATATTTAGATTTTTCAATAGATTTATATTTTATATATTATTATATATATACATATGTATATGATAGTATATAAACGTATTAGAGCGGTTGTCTAAATGAATTGGTAATCATTTGATTTTCAAATTAACCTACATTAGATGTTCTCAGTCAAAGTTTCAATAATCACCATATATAGTTAAAGTATGTATAGCATACACTTTTCTATCACAATTTCTATTAATTGTAATACAGAAGCGTGATTTGAATTTTTAATAATAAAATCATGATTTAGTTATTATATAGATTTAAAAATATCTAAAAATTTTCTTTAGAATTGTAACAGATCTTCTCATATTATAATCATTGAGTTTTAAAATATGATGGGATATAAGATTTTAGAATGCAAAATATGTCAATATATATTATAACAGATAAATAGATACATATAGAAATATGCAATAACTTTTCATGAGAAAATTTTAAATAACAAAAATATAACGTATATTTAATAATAATATAATATTTAAATTAACCTATATATAAATTTTTACCTTTTTTACTTTAGAACATTTTGAAAAACGGAATTAGTGTATCATCCAAACAAGAACTTGTGTCTTCTTCTTATTTTTTAATATATCCTATTCAGGATGACATTATAATTTTCGTATAATATTTCATAAAATGAAAAATAATTAGACGGTTTTCAGTTACTTGTTGATCCTATGCTCCTATAACAAGATATAGGTATAATTTTTCCTCTTTTGAAAGAAAATTTTGACTACAATAGAGAAAGAGTACGTTTTTAACAAATCTCTGCGGTGATTTGTTATTAAAGCAGTCACTGTTTCTAGTTAAAAGAAATTAAATTAAATGCCTTCTAATGTATTTTAAAGAATATTTTTTAGAATTTTCTTATTCTTAACTTAAAAATCTTAAGTTTAGTCTTGACTTGTGCTTTATAATTCTTTTCAGAACAACTTTTGCTTTTATTAGTAAAAGGAATTTTTGTTTCTGTTCTTAATATTACTGTGTAGTTTAACGATTCATGACAACAATTAGCATAAATTCTATTCTCAAAAAAGCATTTAGCATAAAACCAGCTAATAAACCTGTCAAATGTGAGGTAGATAACATTTATGTTGTTGGTTGGTGGTGTTGGTGATTGTTGGTAGAAATTTAGATATAGATCTAATAAACCTAAAGTTTAAAATTCATAATTCAATGATTATTAAAACCCTTATTTTGTAACCAGCTCTAAAATCTATTCAAATTATTATTTTACATATGTATTTCAATAATAAGCCAAATTTCTTTTTGAGAAATAGGTTTAGGTGAACTGGTGTGCCCCTCTAGTTTAGACCTTATGTAGCTTAATAACTTCATAACCTTATGTACGAAATTTTCAACAGTTTTTTTTTCTATGATTTCAGCATATGTAATAATCCAAAAATTTCAAAAAATGTGCCTTTTAGTTTCACTCTGTTCGTCTGGTTATTGCTCCGTCTGTCCCTTTGGGTGTTTATAAAACTTCTACACCGTTTAAAATAAAGCAATGAAATTTTAACTACAGATGGACATTGCAAAAAAAACTAATTTAATGGAACAACTCCCGAACAACTCAACTAATTTTTTTGTAGCGCCTCCCATTACGGAGATAGAGCACTATGAGTCATTTCAGATTCAAACTCAACTTTTTTTAATAATGTAGGTTTACTTAAAAATTGGGGAAAATCTGACTTGATTTTTCGCAATTTTACATAACAAATTTTTCTAATGATATTTTTCAAATTTTATATTATTATTAATTTATTTTTGAATATATGTACCTATGTCCTCTTTATCTTTACCCGAAACTTATTATCGAACATTTTTTAATTTTGGAAATATTTTTTTTGAAAACCCTTAATTTTTTTTATTAGTTGTTTAATTTTCCCTGTATTACTCGAGTTTAAACTTCTTTCTTAAAAGACTGTTAAAATGGTCCAATTTCAATTTTCGTTATGGGATAAGTTATATTTATTTATTTATTTTTTTTTAATGCTTTTCTCTGCCACATAAATGTGGACAAGAAATTACACAACCTTTCCTTTTCAGACGTGGCTGTAAATGTCGTAAGGGGGAATAACTCTTACGACGTGTGTGGGATTTGAACTCACACTCCCTCGGTGTTTACATAGTATTTTACACCCACTAGACCACTGAGGCCTCTACTCAAATTTAATAAATAAAAATTTCGAACACATCTTGAGCTGTAGTCAACATAGAAACATATTATGGTTATATATTATAGAATAATAGATTTAAGTTTTATACCAGTTTTATTGGTCAAAATTATGTAAAAGAAAATTTCAAATTAATTTTTAACAAACCTTGAATAAATCTTTTGGAATTTATTACTATTCTATTGTGTCCTAAATTCTTTCTGTAGTCACTTATGATGAGAATAAAACTATGATTTTAACTAACATATTTTCACTTTGCTTTTAAGTTTTTAACGATTCCCCTTAATTAATATAAGTTTCTTTTAAAATTATAGGGGTAAAAATGACGCATTATGTTATTAAACAAAAACAGATTTTTAAAAAACAATAACTTTTCAAAATAGTTTTTTTTCTCTCCTTCTCACTTATATATTTTAAATGATATTGTCATTAAGATGATCCCTACGTACTTATTCGGTCACTTATTTAAACATTTTACGATATTTTACAACATTATGAACAATGATACCACCCGTAAGATATCCTTTATTATTTATTTCGGTTTACAGATCATTAATCGAACTGATTGAGAAAGAAAGAGACAGAGAAAGATAGAAATGGGAAAAAAGAGATGGTGATCTTAAAATTTCAAGGAAGTAATTAAAAATATTTTGTTATATTTTTTTTTTAATTATTTTTCTTGTGTGTTTCAAAAAAAAACAAAAACCACTCATATAGATTGCTTGACTACCATTTTTTTTTGCTGCTGCTTTTGTTGTTCCTGTGCTTCAGTTGTAAATTAATAAAAGTTGTTCTTAAATGATCTGAAGAGAAAAAATTTTAAAAAAAAAAATCTTATCACCTTGATTCGGTCAATTTCATATGGTTATTGGTTATACCTGTACAATAACACAGGTATATTTCATACCTTTATATTTTATTCATTAACTAAATATATAAAGTTCGTTTTTAATCTAAATTTTTTTTTTTGATTTTAATTTTAATTAATAATTAAAAAAAAAAGGAATCAATTTTTTTCAGAAATTCTTCGAACCACAGAGGTGTTTTCAGTGCGAAAAAATCCCACATTTGGCTTACAAATATGCTCTGGTGACTCTGGTAGTTTATAGTTTTTAGTCTAAATAAATACTATGGAATTTTTATTAATAAAGTAATTAATAGGTTTACACCCTTCCCTTGTAGTGCAGTTTTAGATGAATTAAAACCTAAGAAAAAAAGAATTGTTATGCAGTTTAATATATTTTTTGAAAGTATAAATAACTTTACCTTAATTAAATCCTAAATTTAATTTCTTTTCATATACGTAAGGAGCCTATAAGAAACCTATTAAGAAACCAACAAGGAACCTATAAGGAGCATAGGGTATTAATCATTAAGTTGGTTAATTTTCATATTTGACCATGATGCTTTTCGTTTTATTTAATAATTATTTTTCATTAAGCTGTTGACTATTCGACTATAGCTATAGATAATGAAACAGAAATATGTTTTATATTCGTATGCCATCTACTATTTTGTACAAAAATTATTTACTTTTTATTTATTTAATATTACGATATAAATAACTAAATTGTACATGACCTGACCGGGGTTTGAATCAAAAACTTTTCAATCGCTTAACCACTATATCATTAGACAAGTTTGCATGCATTAATTATAAGAGCACGTGGATTTTAAACTATTTTATTAAGAAAACAAATCAATTTTCAAACTACAATGACAAAATGAAAGGGATAAAAGGCTATTATCTTCTTGTGCTTTATATGAAACCGACATATCATAATCACAAAAAATAAAACGAATCTTAATTCTTTTCGGTCCCAAAATTCCTTTTATTTAAATTCCGTTTTAAATACGATACTGTTTTTGTACAAAACATGTACTACCATCATATTATATTTGTTAAAGATTCGATGTTTCTATATCGCATTAATGATATCGAAGCATTAAAAACAGAAAACAAAGTGACTTAATGTGAAACAAAATTCCGCTTTCCGTTTTTCTTTTTGTTTTTGTTTTTTTGTTGTAATTAAACTCTCCATGAATGCTTTGATAATGGCTTAAGTGATCAATCCACTGATATCAGAATCATTTAGGTCGATTTAACTCTCCAAAAATTTTCAATTTTTGTGCGTTCATAATGCGACAAACGTTATTGGAAAATACACACTAAAAAAAAAAAAACGAATATAAGATGAACATTACCGTGACCAAAGATCAATGTACATAAGGTGTATTACCATTACCTTTTTGTTTTTTTGTCATATAAATAATCTTTAGGTTGTTCGTACGTTGGTAGAAAAAATTAAAAAGTTGTAAATTTGAAGTCATTTCAACTTGCGTTGAATGTGTGTGGTATTAATTTTGCTCTCTTAATTACACAACGATTTAATGGTTCCTTCCTTGTTTTTATAGATTTTTGTTTTGTTGTTTGTTATTGATTCTATTCGTCTCTTCATACTCTTGTTCTTCATCTTCAATCTTTTGTTAATTTTTCTTTTCATTTACTGTGTGTTTTATTTTATTGAATAGTCGATGATTGTAAAATGTTTAAATGAGTTTAAATTATCAACAACCTACAAACAAAAAAAAAAAAAATCTGAGACAAAGTAAGAACAAAGGATCACATGCAAAAGTTATGAAAAGCGTATACTTTTTATGTAATTTTATCATAAAGTTTTATAGTTATATACGAAAATGAGATTAATTGAACTTTAGAAGATTAAAAGTAACACGTCCTTACTTTATTTTAGCTAAACATTATTTCATTTAACAGGTGGATATTATTGGTAACTTTATGAAGTTAAAAGATTATTTGCTAAGTGAAAAAAGAAATGTTTGGGGAAGAAGAAAAATTTAAATAGTTAATTGTATATTATTATTATAATAGCTTTGTTCAAAATTGCCCAAACTAAATTAAATGATGACATAAAAAGACTTCAAAATCTAAAAATGACTAATTCATTCGTAAATAAATGGTTCTTCAATGGTTTCCGAGCAAGAAAAGTACCAAAGACTGCGGTAAAATTAACGTTTTATGTCATTTTCTTAGTTAATACCACCTAGTCCATCCCTAATTAAGTAAGTACATAATTTCTTTAATGGATAGTTTTTTCTACTTCCCCTTAGTCTTGTCTTGGTTTATACGCGATCAAAAATTACAATTTTCATATGTATTTAACTATTTTAACATTTTAAAAGTCAGTTCAAACAGAATCATATCTTCAGACTACACAAGGGTTTCTTTGATAAATAATTCATGGTTTGATTAAAATATTGAATATGCTTTTGTGATTAGTCTAGGCATTTGAAATAAAAATAAAAGAATAAGAAACTTTTCCAACTGACATTCAAAATACAAAACACACTGGAATTACTGGAATTTTCTGCTAAAAATTACCTAAAAACTCATGTTAGACAAAACAGATCCCCCTAGAAAAATTTGTTTGTTTTAAATCAATTTTTGTTTGCCATTAGTATCGATAAAATAAACAAAGGATTCAGTATAAAAATTAAAAAAAAAACAATTTTCTAATTTCTTCCTATTGTACGAGTATATAAATTGCATGTAATGTACTTTACTTTCTTACTGTGATTTTCAATCCCTTCAAATTTAACAAACTTAAGGAAATAAAATTTTAAAAATGCACATAAACTATATCCTTTGAAAACGTATACATATCATTTAAAGTATGAATAATTGCATATGATTTGCACAATAGATGAATCAGCATTATTTGATTTTTTGCCTCTTTTTTGTTTTTTTTTTTTATCTTAAATTCCAGAACAGAAATATGACATTATCCTGCAAGCGTGTATCCTTCCAAAAAGTACTTTTTTGATTCTTCCCAATGTAAAAGACATTAAATTGTTTCCCTTTTGCAAATAGACAGGAAAAATGCTTTAACTATATGCTATGTAATACAATATAATATAATATATGACTTATGTATTTGACTTCCTTACTAAATGTTAAGTTTTTTGTTTTGCAAAATTTACAGTGAGCCACAATGGAAATCGTCTTTTTCTTTATATCTGTTATAAATAAAAGAATTAGAGGAATTTTCAACTTGAGTTGTTTAGATGCTGCTAACGAAATCTTTATATAAAATGTTTTACAGTAAATTAATTTATTTGCTTACAATATACCGCCTAACTTTATTTCCTTCAGTGTTGAATTGGACTATGGAGCAAATATATGGGGCATGTACTCCCCCTTTTGTTTTTTTAATTTTTAAAAAAGGATTACGTTTTTATTTTGTGACTCACTGTACTTATCTATTTACATTGATAACATATCCTTATTATTGCCATAACAAACAGGATTTAACACTATTCTATAAATATAATTTATAAAGATGATGATTTCCTTTTCTATTTATACTGTTCTCATTTTTATCCTCTTTTATCTCTTAAAAGTTATTTGCACAAAATCGTTAGTTGATATCTTGTAAAGATACCATCGTTACTATTTCCTTTTAATGCTATCTTATATTTTCTATTTATTTAATTCAATTATAAATGACTTGCATAATAATAATAATATGGATGTAAAAAAATAAATTCATCTTATTGTTCAAGAAGAGAATAAAAAAAATAAAGCTTAGGGTGAGCTCCTTCTATTTATAAAGGATATTCAAGAATTTATTTTATACAATTGTTATTTTTTCGTTTTTTTTTTTATTCAGTTTTAGAATTATTTATATTAAAGATTATTTACACAAAAGAAGTGCAATGTTTGCACAATTAGTAACACGCAGATTTATTGAATTTTGTTCACTTTATATTATTGTTATTAGTTTAATATGAACATAGGATAAGATATAAAATTCACAGAGTGTTTAGGAATTTAAAGTTAATTTTTAAAAAGAAGATAAATAAATCGTTTTAAAAGAATTACAATCAGGGTTTCTAAAAAAATGTTAAATACCGTATGATAGATTTATAATATATGCTTTTAAATCAATTTTGGTAGAAACATCTACAGGAGAACACAAACATGTACAGCTCTTGTTAACCTCATTTTTTTACTAGTTCTAACATAATGAAGATAGTAGAGAAAATTGATCCTTGGTAGTTCCTTGATCCTTGGTAGTTTATTGATCTCTCTTTAACCAACATAATTGGATGAAATCCCTAACTGCTAACACTATCATAGGAGGAGGGATAGAAAAGGGAAGCGGAAATTTTTGAAAAGAGATTTCATAAAAGTTGATAATTCAAAGAAGCAAAAATTTTTATTATTTAAAAATCTTAACGAACAGTACAAAGTATTGCAATTGACCATACAACGAAATATTAAAGCTAGGCGAAAAAAAGATAGAAAGCTCTTAGGGTAGCTTAACATTGGAAACTGAATAGCTCTTAATAGAAGAAAAAAATATTTAAAAACTCTGTTAAGTTAATTATTTTCATTTCGCCTTATCCATATAAACAGTAATTTTCAATTTATAAATATTATTTGTAATCACCCTATAAATTAAAACATTAGTTACGTTTTTAATAATGATACGGCAATAAAAGAAATTCAGTAGTCATAGTAGTAACATAACATATATTATACACATACATAAAAATATGAAAGTGATAGAATGTTATATAAATTGTGCAATAAATTGAAAAAATTACAGTTATTATTATTTAGATCCGGAAAAGATAATATGTACTTAGGATGTCTTTTATTACCAAATTTTTTCTTTTTTTCAAATAAAATATCCTGTGAATGTTCTAAATTCCTTTGTAGAATTATGTTGGGGTGTCTGATCGTCTTCAACTAAAATTAAATTATAAATGGCTGTCAGAGTCAAGATAAAAAAAAAAGATGAAAAATTATTTTGCAAATAGGATTTTAGAAATTGTTTTGTTTTTTTTTTTGTAAATACTTTTGAATTGTCAACAAAAAATTTTGAAAGTTTAAAAAAATTAGGAAGGAAATTTTTAATGTGGTGGCAAGTTTTAGGAGGTTACAAAAAAACAAAAATAACAAAATGAAGAAATTTAAATATTATAAAATTAATGAACAGTAAAACACTTAACTTATATTTGGCGGTTGTATTTAAATCCTCGCATTAACATTTTCTATTTAAGAAAATTTTACCAATTATTTTATTATTTCAAAATCAACAAAACTTGGGTTCTGTTGCAAAAGATTGCTTCAATTTTCCCAAAATTTTTATCTTTGTTTTAATGATTCCATAGGTTGTGTAAAAATCCATAGGACAAGACCAAAAACATCCGTTTGCTATGTTTTATAACTTCAGTTTTTAATTTTGTTTTCTTGTTCCAGATAAAAGATGGCACTAAAATACATTAAGCACACATAAAAAGAAGTATTTGTGTTTTAGAATCTTATTCTTATAGCAATAGCTACAGCCAAAGTTATGAATAACAAATACTAAAACTTAGTCTAATTTGAATGAAAAGAGACTTTTTAGATATTCTATGTCGGTCCAAACAATTTTAAAAAACTTAAGACTTGCATTTACTAAAGCTTATCAATTTTGAGATAAATAAAAGAATTATAGTAAATTTTCTCATTGCAAAGTAAAAATAAAAACCAATACATTTAAATTCAAAACGAAACTTTTAGTAACGTTTGCATTAGCTTAAAACAACGAAAAATATTCATAAAATATTTTTGAGTTCAGTTTTTAAATATTTAACTAGTAAATAGTTTTTAAACTGTATCATAAATTGTCCAAATTTCTTTCCTCAATTAAATAGAAATTTTTTTTCAGTAAAAATCAAAACATAATAGTAAAAAACACTGGAGATGCTTCAATCCAAAAATAGACAATTTACATAAGAAAAGACAAAACTCTCTTTTTTAAACGTTCACTAATTAGGAACTCCCTATAAATTAAAAGTTAACTTAACGAAATCTGTGTATGACTGTTTTGTAATGTCACAAAATAAAAAACAGAAGAAAAATCCAAACAAAAAAACAAAATATATGAGAAACACTTGTTTTTGTATCGCGGATTTGTTTCAAAATAAAGTCAACAAAATTTTAAACAAATGAAAAACATCACTTTAAAAAGTATACACGCACTGTTTAGTGTGTAGGCGATCATATCTGAAAAATATCACGCTTAACTAAACTTTAACACTATTTTTTCATTAAAAATTCTAATTCGATATAAGTGGGCTTCTAAAGATGAAAAACAACAAAAAAAAATAAAAACAAAATTTAAAAGCAAAATTTATAAAAGCAGATTGACTCCAATAATTTAAAAATACATACGTAAAATTGAATATTGTAATAGAAGTTGCAAACATAAATATTTTTTTAGCTTATCTGTTTTCAATAGAGACAATTGTATATGATTTAAAACCCAATAGAGATCAGTGTAAAGCAATTGAAGATTATATTATTGCAAATGAAAGTTCCAAGCTCGAAGCTTAATTATGATCTTAAAACTCTTAAGCTTTTCCAAAATTTACAGTTCTACTTTTCATACATACAAACATATTTTTAATTAATTACAGACTCTTGATGACAATCTCATTGGCCCCTTATTACCTTATATATATATATATATATATATATATATATATATATATATATATATATATATATATATATATATATATATATATACATTATTTATATGTATATGTAATAATGCATTCGAAAATACCATTTACACGAACAAAAACAGATAAAGTAATGGCTTAAATGGGTACAAGCAACAATTCATAAAACAATGAGAAAACACCTCATTAGATTAAAAAATCGAATAAAATGAGAAGCGGAGACGGACACGGTAAATAGACAAAAGAAAAGCAATACAATTATTTTTAAAACAAATATTTAATTTTTTGTTTGATTTTATTTTAGTATAAAATCTTTGCTTAGAAAAAATTAAACATTTCAACAATAGCAAATAAATACGCCTAATATGTACTAAAGTTAAATAATAGTCAACGCCTTATTTGTTTAATTTAGTAAAGATGAAATTATTTAGAAATATAAATCTATGGTACAGCTTCTTATTGATATTGCATACATATATTTGTATCTTAAGGTTATCCCCCTTCTAAATAATATAAAATTTAATATTTAATGTTAAATTTGATTATAATTTTGTGTTACTTCGCAATTTCGCTTCTCCCTGCTTCTTCTAAGTAAAATGTGGTATGAAAGATTAAGTAGAATATAATCTTCTACATCTAATGGCAAAAATGCACAATTCAGAAAAAAAACATAATAATTTTTGATATTAGAAATAAAATTTTGAATTAGGAGTTTTATTCTGGGTTGTTCTTGTGAAATATAATAATTTTCGTGTCAGGTAATCTATTAAAGGGTTATTAAGTAAAATAAAAGGTATAAAACATGTTTTACAGTACTATAATTGGTAATTAACAATTGACTGGTACCAATTTTAATTATATACATCTTTAACTGCTTCAAATTATATCTTAATAAGATTCAAAAACCCATAGTCCACTAGATTAGCAACTGATATTTGGACTAATAAACTCATAACTCAGCTCCTTGTACTACGAAATGTTTGAGCACTTTCAATTTTTATAGATATTTTGTAGGAAATAATCTGTGAATATTTACAGAAATCTGCTAAAATAAAAATTTAAAAGTTTTTATTTTTGAGGAATAAGAAAATGTACAAATCTTTATTGTGAAAATTCCTAAATAAATTGGTAAAAATGGTGAAAATTCCTATAAATAAACAAAACCAAAACTCGGAACAAGAACATCCCACATATGAAATTGATTGCCCACATCTTTATTATTATAGCATAATGATGTGCTATATTTGTATATAATATATAAACATTTTTTATCCTTTCAACGCCTGAAAATTTCGTTCAGTTCCTTCTTCCATAATTATTCACATTTTTTCTCCTCTACTCTAAATATGTTCCCTTTCTTACACAAAATTTAAACACTTTTAATATTATTTAAACACTTTTAATTTTGCCACCTTAAAATCATATATCATTTAATTTTTGTTTCAATTCCTTGAACACTAAAAATATTCTGCAATTATTGATTTTAAACATTAAACCTGCATCAATAACTCCTTTCTTTTTCTTTTTCACTAATTTTAATTGACATTTCAGGAAACCGTTAACTGACATTTCCACTACTGGTTTTATATAATTTAATTTCATACCTTTATTAGATTAGGCATAGATATATAATAAAGACAGAGAAAGATATATGAATTTTTAAAAAGTTTCTTGTTTTGTGGGTCATATCAAAAAATGTGTGACTCAGAAAAACAAAATTCATTCATAAATTAAATGAAATCTTATTAAAAAAAAAAAAAAAAACAAAAAAAATAACTATACCATACAGTACTAGCATAAATTTTACATTAATTTTGTAACGAAGCTGTGGTGCGTTACTTTTAATCATAAACCATTGTACATATATGTATACATACATACATACATATATGCAAAAAATAAAAATCTTAATTTAAGTTGTTGTTTTATTTCAATTGTACACCAATTGAATAGTACTGAATAGTGGTACCATGAAAATGTTAAAATACCATTTTGGATATTTCGAAAAAAAAAAAAAAGAAAAACAAACCGCCTACATAAAATTTCACTTTTGTTTTTAACCATTTTTGGTCTAAAAGGAATATGAGCCAAGTAAACAAATTTTCTTTATAAGTTTATTCAGTTGAACATCGTTATTTAATTGTTTTGTTGTGAATATTAATTTATTTGTTCAACTGGCTTGAAAGACTTTGTAGAAAAAAGAAATAGAGATTTCATCTTTCTTTTGTTGGATAAAATATGGGGTCTTAGTATCGTATTAAAGATTTCATATTTTCCCAAAATAATTTTTACTTAAATAAGTAAAAACAGTAAAACGAAACTTCTTTTTCTTGTTTTTGGTTCATCTGTTTGTGAACCAAAATGAATCTGTTATTGTTCACCTATTAATAAGCTTTGCACTATTTTTAAACTTCAGAAGGAATGATGCATTTGTATTACAGTAATCATTTCTAACAATTTTTTTCATATAGGTACATAATGTATGTATTATATAAATCAAAACACTAAGAAGAATCAACTTAAATTTCAAATAGCTGGCTCTTTTCTATTCCTAAGGCCCTATTTTTACAAGTACGTCCACTATTTACAACATCATATTCGATATTCGAAGACTTAAGTTTAAAAAATTTTAAGTTTGTCATAAATCAGTTACAAAAAAAACAATAATTAAAAAAATGTTATTAGAATAACGGTATAACCTCTCTTCAATACTTTGTTTTTTTTTCTTTTTAATTTATAATTTTATTTGTACCTGGCGTGTGCTATTATGACTGACTAACGAATTATAATTTAGATAGAAGCTCCAAATAATTGTATGTGTTCAAGATTTTTTAAAAGATTTAACTAGATTTTATTATAAAACTATACATTTTTTTTTTTGTTATTATTTTATGTATGATTTTGGTTAAGCTGGGAAAAAAAAAGCCGTTCTTAAAGAAAAAAAAAATTAAAAAATTGCATGGGCAGATTAAAAAATGAAATGAAACAAAAATAGCAAAAAAATTAATAAAAAAAAAAAGAGAAAGAACTGTAAAAATGAATGAAATAGAAACAAACCGTGAGAATGGAATTATGAACTTTTGTTGTTGTTGTTGGTTTTCGTTGAATTGTTTTATTAGATCTCAAAAAAAAATAAAAATAAAATTGCAAAAAAAAAAAAACTGAGTCACAAAAATCACAGACAGATCTAATAAAATATTCAAAAAGCAACAGACAAAAAATTCGCTTTGCCTCGAAGTACTGATTGTCAAGGTGGAAATAAAAATCTTGTAATTTTTTTTTTTTTTTTTGTCTTTAATGTGAATTTTAAGAAATTTTCATTTCACTTCAATTCCACTTGATCAAAATGTGGAGTGAAGTGAATGGTTAATAGAGACCGAAAAAAAAAAAAAAAGTTGATGTAAATTTGATTTGTTGTTTTGTAAAAATTGTTTAAAAGATGGCGTTTTAGTGGCATTTTTTTTTGTATCTTTATATCTATTTGGGAAATTCTCTTTTATTAAATTTAAAAAAATTATTATTATTTTTAATAACGTAAAATATGTACATATATAATATATAAAATAAATAACTAATTGTTTTATTGTTGTTGTTTAAAATTTCCTATAGCTTATCTAATATTTAGTAAAATTGATAAAAATCTGACCTTGTTTTGTGAATTCACGAAAACAACAATTGTTGGATTTTTTGTTTTTTTTTTTTTTTTGTTGTAAATTAGTAAACATGACTTTTTAATTTTAATTTAGTGAGAAAATTTACTATGTTTTTTTTTTTTTGTCTAATTTTAATCATAATTGTTAAGTATTTACAATAGTTATACAATTCTTTTTCATGTTTAATACATATTATTATTATTATTATTTTTATTAATGTCTACGATAGTTTACAAAATTTTAATCATTGTCAAAGTACTTTAAAACTTTTAGGAATATTTTTTTTCTTCGTTTTTTTTTTTAATTTTGTTTTTTAAATTTTTTTTTTTTTAGTTTATTCCCCTGCCACATAAATGTTACAAGATAATTACACAGCATTTCCTTTTCAAGCGGGATTGTAAATGTCGTAAGAGGGAGTTATTCTTAGGACTTGTGTGGAATTCAAACCGACACTCTCTCAATGTTTACAGCTTATGTTATACGTTCTTACCCACTAGGCCACGGAAGTCCCGTTTTAAAGTTTATTTTCTGAAAAAAGACAAAAAAATCATTAATCTAAATATTTAAATTTTAAGTATAAGGTCAGTTTCAAGCTATTCAATTATTATTCTAGAACATAAAACCAATTTATCCAGTTTAAAAGCATATGTCTTCTATCTAAACTAATCTTGAACTGGTAATTTAATATAGAATTAAACTTTAGTAAATATAAAAAATATTAATACACAGCATAGAACATTGTTGCCCTTACGGAATTTTAACTGACATTAGACTTCTTTCCCACGTCTTTTAGGTAATTTTTGATTTTTACTTCTCGTATACCCATCTATTCTTGTGGTCAAACTGGTGAAAAGAATTTTTTTCTTACATCATCCAATGGAGAAAAATAGTACCAGAAGATATAGTAGTATAACACAACATTGTCGAAACATAAAATTTATCAAAAAGGGCCACTCTCAGTCGAATATCTATTACAGAGGAAAAGGAGTAAAATATAGAAGAAGAAAAAAAAGTATTTTAGATGATCCCTTCATGCTTTCGGTATTTATTTAAATTTTTTCAAAATTCAATATTTTTTAATTTACATTAAAAAAAAACGAAAAATAAATTTGAGGTTGATTATTAGTATCTGATACATACCCAATTATTATTAGAAGTAAAATAAAATTAGGTCGCATTGCATCCTATCTTTAATCCCTTCACTATTTATTAAAAACAAAAAAAAAATTTTTAAAGAAAATAAAAACTATAATAAATTTAAAGAATTATGATTTTTTAGTGCATCCTTTCCTTTTTTATATTGTAATGTCTTTTAATTAGAAAAAATAAAAACATTATAAATCTGATTATTCGTTTTTAAAACAAGCAAGTTACAGAAACCGAGAAAAGTTTAAGTAACATACATACATATATACATACATAATATTGTATTTATTGACAAAATGCAATTAAATTTTGTATTAAGAAATTTTAATTAAGTGAAACTAAGTTCAGAAATAAAAATGAGATAATAAAAATTGTCGAATTAAGCGTTGTTTATAAAAGAAGGACTAAAAGTATGTTTTTTAATTTTAATCATCGTTAATACTGTTTGCATATTCAGGTTTTTTGATCTCATTTTACTTTCTATATATCTTGACTCACTATACAACCAAAGATATTTTATTAAAACTCTGTATATTTTGTTGAGTCACAAACTTCGTACTAAATAACTGCAAGGAACCACGTGATGTTGCGTGGAATAAAATACTGAACTACAATTTAGTTTAAAGAAATGCTTTATATCAGGAGGATTTGATTATGCCAACTGTTTACAATAAACTAAATTTCAATTCTTATAATTTATTTTATTTTGCATGCTGAGAGTAATGCCTAAAGCTATGTCTACCTATGAATAAGTGCATATTATTCTAATTGATCTTAGTAATTATAAGAGTAGACATATTATGTGTGCAGTAGTAGATAGAGAAAAGTAAAAATGTGTGTAGGTATATTTTACATGTTTCATACTCTTTTTCATCTCTTTCTGAAATAAGCATCACAAATTTCATTATAGCAGATTACTGCTCTGAACAGAACTTTACTATATGTTGTTATCTAAATAAAGAAAATTTATATTTGTAATTGAAAAATATTGAAAAGTTTTACAATATCATTATCTCCAGAACTTACGAAACTTCTTTAATATTTCAGGAAACACGGTATCTTATTAGTATAAGAGGATTATAAACAATTTTAACTTCAACTCTAAACTCTTCATATATTGATTACTTTAAGGCGAATCATTACATATAAAAATAAAATATCCTTCTGTAGGCAAATTTTAGATTTCCTATGATAGTCAAACTCAACGTATCTATAACGGATATTGGTACTAAATTAATTTTTTCAAGGCTTCCTTCTTCGTTTTTTTTTAGATAATCTATTAAAAGGGATTTTTCTTTTCGTTTCTTTAATAGATTTTAGATCTTAAAGATGAGGAATATTTTCATTAGGATGTAATTATAATTTGAAAGAAAACAACCACTTTTTTAATAAAAAAAAAATTTTGAGTTTATTATAGACTTGTGTTTGTCTCATTCATATTATCTCTAATTTCATTCTATAGGTTAATAGATCAAATAATGCATTTCCGTTTTTCTTTTTTAATAATTCTGAAAATATTCAAAAAAAAAAAACAAAATAACAAATTATTAATATTGAAAACTACTTATTATATGAAGAATATTTATGTATGGGCTTATATTGATATTGAATGTAGATCATATTCTATATAGTTAAGAAAGATAAACTAAATCCTAATTTATAAATTATTCATCAAAAATTATTCTTTTAAAAACAAAAAAAGAGGGGTCTATTAGGTAATGTTAGGATGACAATTCATTTTTATGTATAATCAAATTTCTTTCTATTCCTAATTTTAAAAAATGAAAATAACTGCTAACTTTTAACAAACTAGGAATGCGAGGAAAATGGATTATGAAATTAACTTATTCTTTAAATGAGAAAGTAAAAAAAATGTTGACACCACGAATTGTAGGAAGACTGAAAATAAATTTGAAACATTGGGAATAGAAATGAGTAAGTTTTTAACTATTAAAGAATTTTATAAGTCTGTTAATACAAATATTTGTTTCTAGGATTTAAAGATATTTTTCCTGATAGGTGCACAAAAGAAACTATTAGAATTGATAACGATAATGAAATCATGAGAAATATCTTCAAGTTATCATCAGAACGTATGAGTTCCTTGTTTTTTCTTTAAATATATTTTATGAATAACCTCTTTCGGAAATAAAAATGTATTATGTGTAACCTTCAAAACTCTAGCAGCGAAGAATATAGTTCAGCGCCTCAATTCATTGAATAATAGATTTGCTATGTATGAGCATCCGATTTCAAAGATAATTCTGAGCGTATCTGAGCTCTTTATTTGAAAACACAATTTATAATATAAAAATAAAATATAAAATTTAATTTAATATATAAATGTCGTGAAACATTTCCTCTTCATTTTTTTTTTTATTGCATAAACACTTAGATTGGTCATCGCCGTATTCTAATTAAGAAACAGGCAAGTGTAGTGAACACAGTTTTAATTTTCAAAGGTACTAAAAGTTTTTTTTATTTATTTCAAAGACACCCTCCATTTCAAAGATCATCCGACTTAGGTGCAAATAAAAAGCGTTCAAATTATAAATTGTTTAAAGATACGGTAAATTTTATAAATTCATAGGAGATATCTAGGTTTTCAATATTATTTCTCTTTCTCTCAGATAATTAAATTTACCTTTTTGTAGGTTCAATAAATAAAAAGAATAACTAGTAATTTTTTTTGTTAACTTCTTGAGAAGTATCCTTTCTCTTCGTTTTTTATTTTATTTTCTTTTTATTGATGAAGAATAACCTAATGCGTCTGTAATCACTTGACTCTATGTTTGTAGTGCAGTGCCTACTCGGCGAAATGTTAAGTTGATGTGTAGTTTCCTTAGATTTATAAAATGGTGATAACACAACCGTGACTGTAGAAGCTTTGAACGCTTTTTAGTTCTATATCTCTCACTTTTATACTTATAACTAAGGTATAAGCTTTTCAAACTTGTATAATTTTTCATACTTTACAGCTGAGCCTTCATTCTATAAGATATGAATTTAAATGTTCAACTCTTTCTAAATTTGTAACCAATTAAATAAATTTCCTTAATCCTACATCGCTTTTTCCAACGAATATTAACAATCTCATTTTATCTTAATCAAAATGAAAAATTGAAACATTTAAAACCTTTCGTAATTATTTTTGATTTTTGATGACAGCTTGTATTCTTTTTTCTCTTTCTCCTTTTTTTTTAGATTTTTTTTTTTCATTTCATTAATAAAATAAATATCTCAATCAAATTTTATTGTTATAGTTAAAAGTTATTTATAAAATATTAAACCAAAACAGATGAAATGAATTGCTCTATATTGTTTCATCTGCATTCAAGTTCACCTCATCTGGACTGGATTGCAAAAAAAAAATTTTTTTATTGTTTAAATTTTATTTAATTTTTAATCCTTTTTTTTTTGTTGCATCGTTTCAAATCATATACCTGGTTAATAAAAATCTATTTTATACACATAACTTTTGATTCAGGCATGTACAGTTTTGTTTTTTGCCGTACCACATTCAATATGAAATATCTTGTTAAGAAATAAAAATATTTCAACATTGTTTGTCTCGAAAAGTTTAGAAATTTTGTAAACAGATAGATAGGACGGATAATGTACTACTTATAAGTAAATATGTTTTTAAAGTTTTTTTTTTAAATATGCTAAAAATGTTTTTGTCCGAAATTGTGAAACGAAAGATAAAGTCTTCTTCTCCGTATTGGTAAAACAGAAAATAAAATTAAAAATTCTAATGAATTCGTGCAAATAATTAGTTAAGGGCAACACTGCAATAGACATCCTGAAATTTATTAAAAAAAATTTAAATAACATTTATAATCTATTTCGCGGGCCTACTTCCTTAAAATAAGATAATAAATGATTACCTAAAATTGTTTACATTACAAATGTTTTCCATTACTGATCTATTTTAAATTTTGTTATTATCCTAAATATTATAATTGTTATTCTCTGCTGTAATCATCATCATTAACAATTATATATATAATCATAATCAATATTAGCGCACCTTAAAAAAATCCTATCATTTCAGTCCACTTATATAATTTTTTTTTTTTTTTTTTGACATTTCATTTATTCAACTCTTCAATTTTTGATTGACGTAAAACACCTTTACATATGTCAAAAAAAAAGATATGCAACACTTTTGTTATAGTCTTAAATAGTGAGTATTTTAAGTTTTTTCAATTTAAATTAAAAAGATTTTTTTTTTGTTTTGTCCTGTCCTGTGGATATTTTAAATTGTTTTTTGTTTTTTTTTGTGAGAATTGAGAACTTTTGCTTGTGACATTTTTCTTTGAAGAGAGCTGAGATTTTTATTGTGAAAAAGTGGTTCAGATATTTTGCAATTTCAATGTAATAATGAAATGTTTGCAACATTGTTGTATTTTTTGAAAATTTTGCTCTCATAAAATTGTTATCAAGGTGCAATTCAAGTAGTTATTGTTGTAACTGAATTGGTAACATGATATTGTTAATAAGTGATTGAGCTTATGAATTGATATTAAGCTGGCTTGAATTCATTTCAATTACATACATACATACATATATTTAATACTTAACCTTGATAATGGCAATATATGTTGTATGAGATGGCATAATGAATGAAAATAAAATTGTGTCAATGGGTTCCTATTTTTAAAATTATAATAATAAAATAAAAATATTTCATTTTCATTTTAATTCTTTGCCAGTAGCTGTAGAACAATAAAAAAATAATCCTTTAGATTTTTCCTTTTTAATAATCATTTAAATAATGTTGCAATATTATTGTAACTGCAACATTATAATACTGTGTATAATACTGAATTTAAACTGAAATCTTTTCTTTATTATAAATTAAATAAATAATTAAATAACCACCTGAGGAGATTGTAAATTCAATAAACAGACAACTGTTATTATCATTGTAAAGATTAACCCCTCTGGTTCTGAATAAAAATTGTAATTTTAATCCATTTATAATATTATGCAAATAAGATAGGTATTGATTAAGAAAAACCAGTCAATCATTTTTTAACTTTAATAATGCTAATATAAGAAAAGTTATAAATTTGTAGTCAACAAACTAATGGAAACCTTTTGTAATCTTTGTTTTTAAATTTAGCTAATTATTTTAGCAAACCATTAGATACTATGGAAAAAAGTTTCAAGAGATGTAACTTTTAATTAACATAATTCTCAATTGGCCAGTGATCGATTAACCTTAAAATCTCACAATCCTATGCAGATCATAGAAAATTTTTAATGTAAAAAAATCCAATACAATATTGGACTTAAGTTAACAGGAGGAAAATTTTGCCTTTTTTATATACTAGTATATGTAAGCGTCAATGAATATTTGGTTACAATTCTTGCGTTATCTTACAGAAACATTTAAAATAAGGATTGAACATGCTAAAAAAATTAAACAGACATAAAAAGTGTTACTTCTTACATACATAAGATTTATTATATTGTGAAGTTTATTTTAGAACAATGAAAATCTAAGTGCACAGATTGGAAAGTCTTACTGGATGAGCATTGAACTTTGATTGATTTAGAAATTTTTTTTCGGCATTAATCATTGGCATAACAACGTTATAAAAGATCCTGCAAAACTATTTTAAATTAGATTTGATGCCTTTACTAGTCTACAATAGCATTGTGTTGCATCGAAATTTACATATCATTCGTTTTACGATCTCTTGCCGTAAACAACTTTCCTGACAAAAAAAAGCGTATTATTTGCAATGTTGCATCATCTGTTTGTATTAAAAACAGACTATTACAACTTAAAAAACCTTTAAATTGATTTACGTCACAATGTGACTATCTAAAAAGTTTAAAAAAAAAAAAAAATAATAAAATAATTCTTTCAACAGAACTCTACAATTATTCTTTAAAATTAGTTCTAATCCTAGCAATAAATCTTTTTATTGTTATATTCTGTCGAAAATCTCAAATTATCCATCTTTTTTTTTGTTTTTTTTTTGTTCTTTTTCAAACCACAAATTTTTCTTAATTGAATTGGTTTACAATTTGGTGGACAATAAAATTGATTTCCTTGCAATTAATAAAAAAAAACAAAAAAAAAAATACTTTTACGATGTCTTAAGAAAAATCAAACCATTACCATAAATTTTTAACTTTTAAAAATCCCAAATTTGATGCAAAAAAAAAAGTTTATGATGTTTAGACTGGAATTTATTTAATGTTTTGGCTAATAAAATTTTTTTGATCCCCAAAACATTTTCAATTTTTATGTTTTCAATTCTTTAAATAAAAGATTTATTGCGAAAATATAAAAAGTTTATAATTTAAGAACTCACAAAAAATATTAAACATTTATACAATTTTTTTTTTTATTTTTTTTTGGTTTTTTTTTTTATTTTAAGTTAACACGAAAATATATCTTCAGTTTTTTTCTTTTGAAATAGTTGTTGTCGGACATTTGACGGTTCACATTGAGTTTCAATTAACTGATAAGTTCCAGTACAATTATCACCAATAAAATGACATGTTTCGGTACCTCGATTTCGTACATATACTGTTGGTGGTTGACAACATTTTGAACATACATTTTGAATAAACCTAACACGTTTTTGGTTCGTTGGTTTATCTTGAGTTTCCTATTTAAAAAAAAAACTTTAGAACCTTATAACCATCAAAAGACTGTAAAATTCATATACAATACCTACATTACAATATTTTGGAACATTACATTCCCATTCCATTTGACTTTCAATTGGAGCTATATTCTTTCTATTTTTCTGTAAACTATTTAACAATTGATTTATTAATTCTACTTTTTGTAGATCTGATTCAAGAGACCGTGCAATTAATAAAGCACTAGCAAGATTATCCCATAAACGTTCATCGACTAATAAATTTTGTTGTGAAGCATTTACTGTTGGATTACATGAATTATGTTGGAATAGTTGTGTTTGAAATGTTTCCGGTTTATATTTAAAATATGTTAGATTACGTGTATCCTGTATTCTACGAACATCTTGCTGAATCACAATATAAATATCCTGACCAACTTGAACGGGCACTACAAAACAATTAAAAATTTTTTTTTAAAATAGAAAATGAAACTTGTTAGAAAATCTTTTAATTTTAAATTGTATAAAAACCTTGAATTGGTTCGAAAATTTGTTCGGAAACTTGTACTAATTGTTTAATTTCGGGATTATTAGCTGTCATTTTGCTTTTATAATGAATGCCTAATTTTATAATTTTGCTAAAAAATTTTATAAAACCAAAAAGATAAATTGGTAAAAAAAATGTAAGTACATGGAATTTGGATCTGCCAAAAATATAATGAAGAGGAGATATTTTAGTCGAAAGAAAAATTTTGAATTTTGAAATTTTATATTTTTTAACTGAAAATTTGTTATGATATTTTTAGAATATTTTTTTATAAATGTTAATTTTGAAGTTTTTTTTTTTTTATGTGTCATTTTTATTTCAAAATATGGAAAAAAAAATTTTTTTTTTTGCTAAAAACCTTGTTACTTTATACATGTACTATGTTTGCATATATAGCGTTGCTCTAATGGTAGCCAATTTTCTATTTAGTAAAATTTGCAATTGACAATAAAAACAATTTTCTTGAAAAAATAAATTTTTCTCAATTGATTATCCATTGGATTGAAAGATAAAAAAATTGGTTTATCCAATTGTCCATTTTCGTATACATTTGAAATTATTTATCCATATTCTTATGGAACAATGAAACATGTGTTGTTACAAATCTTAAAATTAACTATGTATAAAATAATTATTTATTTTTAGTCAGGCACTACTAACAAAATTGATTTAATCGATTGATTTTATCTTTGACAATCAATTTTATTGACAAGTGGTTTGAAAGTTTTAAGAAAAAAAAAACAATTTTCAATTTTATCTGGCACAAGATAATGGGTAATTTATATATGGTATATATGTATGTAAACGATGATGATTATGAAAAATTATTGATCACACGCGCCCAATTCTAATTATTGAAAATAAATTTTTTTTTAAAGAATTTTATCTAAAAATAGAGAAAATATATTGGGAATATTTCTTATATAAAATTTTAATCAACTGTCAAAAAGACACGCGCTATTTCCACTTCATTCCATAAATCAATTTACGCCCTTTCAATATTTTAACTATTGAACGCCTTTAAGGAAAAAAAAGGAATTAAATTTTTTTTTAAATATCCCGAAACTTAAAAACTTTTTCTGTCAATATATAATAATTGATTCTTTCAAAATTTTTAAGCAAAGAATTTGAGGAATAATTATTGAAAATTAAAATGAAGTTATTCTGTCGTTGACGTTCTAGTATCTATATGTCAATATAAATTGGTGTGGTGTGAAGGGTTAAGATATATTTATTTATTTATTTACAGGTATATCTGAAGGATAAATGTTTCAAATAGTTTTACTGCTGCCTCCTAGGACCTAGGCGGAATGTGAGGTATTGAATTGAATTACAATTCAATATTTTTAAAAAATTAATACAATTAATTCAATTCTTAAGATCTAAAAATACTTCATTCTCAGCAACTTAATAAATATACTTCATGCTTACATACAATTTAAAGAAGAGAAAAACTGCTAACAATAAAATTTATTTTATTATTATTTATTACAAACTGAATTGTTAAATTATTTTTCATTTCTCGGTAATCAATTAATTATTCATTCTAATTTTTTTGCCCTTCCATAAACTCGGTTATATAATTCACATACAAGGGTTCAATTTAGTACGTGTTTGATTTGTATTTATTAGACCTGTATTTTATGAGACCGTCCCCTCTGCCCGGTTGTAGATCTGTTATAAAATTTGGCAGAAATCAAATTTACTGAATTTTAATGAACTAAGTTGAAGTATACACAAGCGTTTGGGAAAGCTGCAACCATAGTCAATAATAACGGATGAAATTGAAATTTTCAAAATGAACAAATCCAGTCGAGCTTCTTAAATAATCATATAGATTATCATTTATCTTAGCAATGACATAAATAAAACTATCGATTCATGGATAAGCCGTTTAAGGAGAGTTCAGAAGAAACTTTTACCTTCAGAAGAAGAAATTACTTGCATAAAAGTTAAAATTCGAAAAATTTTGAAGTTGCGTATGTATTATCAAAAATGTTAAGCAATTTTTCTTTCAGAGTTTTTTAAAATTGATTACATTAGTCACTTATAGCAAAATAGTAATACTAATATTCGGATTCAATGATCCCTTACAGTCCCATACTGTCAATTCAATGTTTGCGCATCTTTATCCCATCCTCTCCTATCTCTACTCTCTAGCCAATATACTGCGCCAGTTAGATAGTAGTACTGCGCCATCCCATTATATTGGCCAAGGGGAGAGCTGGGTTTAGCCAGTAATAATCTAAAACTATCAAGAGGGAATTCTTCTAGTGTCTTTCCAAGATTTTCACTTCTCTTGGAAAAAAAAAAATAAAAATCTAATTTTGTATCATCAAAATTTAATGATATATAATAAATCAATTTTTCTAATTTCATTTTTATTAATGAAAATGTCATTTTATCTCTTATCTTTTATTATAATCATTTTTAATTTCATCCTGAAGTCGTGTGATCTTTAAAAATTGTCTTAAATCAATCTAATTATAACTCGTTAATGAAAAATCAGGATATCACATTCATCAAATTTTATTTTTTTTTTTTTCTTATTTTATTAAAATTTTTAGGGAGAATCTTTCCGGAGCATTAAACTTAAATGATGAAATTATTCAACTTTGTTTTAAGACTCGTTTCATTTAAAAAAAAAAGCTGGGACAAAGATAAAAAGAAGCAAAAAAAAAAAAAACAAAAACAGCCGTCAGACACGAAAAAAAACACATATCAAGCAGCATTTTGAGCTCACACATGTTTTTGTAGATGATGATACATTTACACTATATAATATTCCTTATACAAGTTTGACACAAATTAAAAAACAAAATAACACGAAAAAAAATACAAAAATAAAAAAAAAGGATTGAGGCAAAAAATTGAAAACGAAAATGAGATGAACTGAAAGTTTTTTACTTATTATTTTTTCTTTTCGTTTTTTTATTTTCCAATGCGCATATGCTTCGGATTTAGTAATTTATCATTTTCAAATACCACAACTAAATTAAATATATCGGCGCGTACTTTCATTACTTTACGTAATGATAAAAAAAAAAAAACAAAAAAAAAAACTGTCTATCGTAGCTATGGTAAACTTATGTTACAATACAGTATATATATACATATATATATATATATATATACCAGAGCTAAGAGGGGTGCTTAACACTTTTCTTTAGTAAGTAAATTAAAGAACTGTGTTAAATTAGAATGACAACTATAAGAATGTTCGCATAATATTGCATATATATACATACATATATACTAAAAGAAATACATATATTTCGTTCGTCAAGGAAAAGCAAGATGATTCGTTTCTATACTACAAAAACTGCTTTCAGATCTCTCTAAGATAAAAAGTAAAACTTATTTAAAGTTTGGAAAACTCAAATTAGTACACTTTTTCCTATAATTTTGTAGTTGATATTCTGAAATTGAACAAAAATATTTATTAGCTTAGAAATAATTATAAGTTTACGCTTGGTCAATGTTTATTTTCGTCAGAAATTCCTTTAAAATTGGTTAATTTCTTTAAACAGATTTAACAAATGATTTTAAAAGACAAAACTTTTCTAATGTAATTTTTTTTTTTCATGTAGGGTTAAATCGCTATAGACTAAAGTACAAATAAAAACATCTAAAAATAAAAATACGCTCTGTCCCAATTTCTGACACATTACAAACGAAAAAACATATTAATTACCTTACACTACTAATAAAAAATCTTTCTTTCTGATTAATTTAATTAGTCAATTTCAAATTGAAATTGTTGTTGTTGTTTTTTTTTTTTTTTTTACTTAATCGTTCCTTTCTTCTCTACACTGTTCTACCATGCTTTCCCCTTCTTAAATAATTTCTTAAGTCAAAAATAAGTATATAACATTTTGTTTTTGGTTTTTTTGTGTTTTCTTCATCCAAAGAAAATTTACCTGGATTTTATTTATTTTTCGTATACAAAAAAAAATTTTTGAAACAACTGGCGTTAAAGGATTAAAATTAAAAGAAAAAAAAAAAAAATTGATTTTAGTTTTTTTAATATTTGAGTTTTTTTTTTTTTATTTTAAGTATTGGTATGTAGATAAATTTTTTTTTTTCAAAAGGTGATTGACGGCTGCTCACTTGGGGATAAACAAAAAAATTTACAAATAAAAAATAAACAAACCAGATAAATAAGCAAAAAAGATGGTATCCAAGGCTAGTTTTTTAATAACATACCTATAAATTTATAATAAAAAAAAAAAACAACATAATCATATGCGAAAACATTTTTATAGTTTTTTTTTTTTTTTTTTTTTTGGATTAGTTTTGGGTGATCAGAAACAAAACCAAAACAAAATTCTAACCCGAAGAATAAACTCAAAGAGTTTTTCTATAGAAATCCGAAAACAAAAAAAAAAACAATGTTTGTTCAGCTTTTATATACATTTTTTTAAACTATTGAATAGATTTTATGAATATTTGTTTTGGTAAAAGAATATTTGCATATAATATCAATAGAAATTCTTATCTATAGTACTTAAAAATATTAGAATTTTCTTTAAAATGAAAAAGGGGTTCTTTAAAAATTGTTTTTTTTTTCCTTTTTTTTTTTAAAAAAAAAGAAGAAACTTAAACCCTTTCCTGCCCTTATTTTTGCATTTGCAATTTCAGATAGTAAACAATTTGTACAATGCTTCACCCTCATTTCATAATTTTAAAATCACATATTTTGTTGAATAATATTTGACAGAAAATCTTCGAAAATAATCTTATAAAATAAAATAATAAGTATATTAGGATAAATGAATTTTATTTTACAAAAGTAGCAAATAAAAGATAAAATTTATCTTTTGATATAAATTTTCTAAACCTTTGAAAAGTAATGGCATCCTTTTTCGAATACACAACATTTTTTTAGCAATATACTTCTTAGCCTTTCTTATGATTGCAAATTGTATATAGTTCAACCATAGTAACTGTTATTTAATTTTAGAATTTAACTATAATGAATATTATTCCTTAATCGTTCATATACAATTATTATCATAATATCAAATATAAGGAAGAATTCTTCTTCTTCATCTAAAGCTTCTTTTTCTTTCTGTCCTAACATAACCTTTCCCTCTATCGTTTTTAATGTTCTTTAGGAAAATTTAAACCTTATCAATTTTTCTTATAGTTACTATTTTAGCACTGGTTGTCCAGATGTTATTCTAGAAAAATGTAATAACAAACAATCAACATTTAGAAGTTTCTTAGAAATTTATCTTAAGATTATTTTTATATTTAATATTTAAATTTATTTGGTATATTATAGTCTAAATATAATTTCTTAAAATCTCAAAATATATTTATGACTGTACTTAAATATTTGATTACCATATTGTGTTAAATTTTCTGTTCTATTGTTTCAAAATTTCATCTGTTCGAAATCCTAGAAAATTTTTTTTTTTTAGATTTCTGTAAAACAGGAAAAAACTATTCTCAATTTCAACACCACCTTTCTTTCAAAACAGAAATAAAAAAAAAAAAACCTATTTAACATAAATCCACCTTCATCCTGAAAAATGCGCGTCCTTTTTTATTTCTATCTCTTTCTTTCAGTTTTTTTTTTTCATTTTATTTTTTAATTTATTTGTCATGGATCTGCCAACAATAATAATTTCTTAAAGATAGCAACAGGCTGCTACTTTTTTTTTTATTTCATAGCATTTTAAATCTCTGAAATAATTCGCTTTGGTTTTTTTATTTTTGCTATTTTCAACTATTTTAAAATTGTTTTTTTTTTTTTTTTTGTCGTTTTGTCCCGAAGGACGCAAAAAGAAAAATAACAAAAAAAAAACAACGAAGCACTTGCATTTGTGCATTCTAGCATACAAATTAAGAAAAAACGTGCAGGGTGTTTTAAAATTTGTAAACAATTTTAAAGTTTTTATTTTAATATAAATGTTTTATACATTTTAGATGTATGTTTTACTGTGGTAAGTAATAAAAATATTTGTGCTTATTATAAGTGCGCTTTGCTTTAAAGTAATTAAGTTAAAAAATTAACACATATTTTGTTAACATATTGTTAAACTGATATAAGAGAATTTACTATCAAAATTTTTAATAAATTCTAAATTATAGCTTGAACTACTTTTTACTTTTATCTAGAAGAACTTAAAACAGATTCATTCAAGCACTTAAATGATTTAAATATATATGTATTACTTTTACTATATTAGACCATGAACGATAATTTAAAAAATTTAAAAGGTCGAAATTACAGCTCTCCGGTTGAGCTAAAGTTAAAGTGATCTAAAAAACAGTTAACAACAAGGTAAATTAAAAAGTGACATATGGGAAAATAATCGGCCATTACAAAATTTATAAATAAATATCTGTTATACATAATATGACATGACATTTTTAAAACACCTTGCATTTGTCGCCAAAATTATAGGTAAAGTTAGGTAGATAAATTGGTTTGTGTAAGTAAATTAAAATTCTAATTCATCTGTTCTTAATATAAATTGTTAAAGATAATATTTCAAAATTTTTTAGAAAAAAAGAAAAGTACAAAAAGAAAAAATTTGTAAAGAAAATTATGATACAGCTACTTATATATTATGCCCACTAAAATATTGTATTCATATAGAACTATAATACTAATACTACATATTATCATAGTGCGTGGAACATATGCATTTCGATGCAGGCAGGCAAACAAAAACAAGTACAGTCTTATTTAAAATGCAGATTATTTACACAAATATAAATAAAAAAATAAATCTTTAAAAAAATAAATTAAAAAAAAAAATATATAACAAAAACTTAAGAAGAGACACTAAAAAAAAAAAAAATACAAAAATATGAAAAAAACTACACCTGGCACTTGTAAATAACTTGCAAATGGCACGTGTCATATTTTATTATATCAAATGTTAGTCAAATGTTATAGTCTTTTTTTCATGTCATTTTTTTTTTCTTTATTGTTTTTATGTAAAATGATTGTTTTTATATAAAACATTAAAAAACAACTGTTCAGTAATCTTTGTTTAATTTTTACAAATTGCAATAAGTTCCAATAGTCCCCAAAAAAAAAAAAGATATAGAAACCAACTTTTAAATGGCACAAAGATTTTAAAATTGCATATAACTTTGCTTTAAATTTAAGGCAAAAAAGAGTGTCCTTCGTATTTTTAATTTTATTAGAGATTCATAGAAGGAATTCTTTAGGATGCCGGAATGAAAGTAAAAATTGTTGCAATATACACAAAAGTTTATTATGGTACTGCAGATGATAAATGCTAAAAAGAAGATCTGATACAATTATATGAAATCTTACTTAATTTTTTAAACATACAAAACACGTACTGAGTTGTATAGTTTATGTTCAAATAAACGTAAATTTAGATTGTGAAATTTTCTAGAAAAATTTACAAAAATTTATTGGCGGTGAAATGCTAAAATTCTGCCAAATTTCTTTTTAAAAAAAAAAAATCCAAGTATGTCTTTATAGTTTTCTTTATCTAAAGTTGATAATTATTATTATTGTGTCTTTCATTCATTCTCTTAATTCCTTTTTAAATTTTACAAAAATATACAAAAATTTAAATATATCCCGTTAATGCCAAAGTTACTGTGGTATTTTTCTGCTATAATTTCAATGTGAATTAAAATAATTCAGTTTTAATAAGAAGTTTACTTATTTCCTTATACTTATTATACAAAATTTTGATTGTTTATCAAAAATTTTCCAAAGAATTTTCCAAGCTTTAACTAAACATAATATTTTTTAAAGGAAAATGTATATGAGATCTTCAATTGTTAAAGTGAATTATTTTTAGCATTTTAAAGAAATACAGTGGAACTTCTCTAACTCGAACTTCTATAAGTCGAAATCTTCTTTAACTCAAACTACATTCACTTTCTTTTGAACCTTCAAGTAATTATGTTCTAAAAAAAAAAACTCCATAACTCGAACTTCCTTAACTCGAAATTCTTCATAAGTCGGAGTAAAAAACTATCTATAATTATAATTTAATATTTTTCAGCCACACACTACGTATTATGACATTCCGCAAAGTTTTGAATACAAGTAAATAATATTTGGATAAGATTTTTCTATTACAAAATCTACATTAACATATAACATATGTACGTATGTTTATAATCATGATTTTTTTGTTTACTTTTGGAATCAAGAAATTTTGTATCCCATACGAATTTTTTGTAATTTAAATGTTACTGTAAAATATATATAGTATATTTATAGTAAAGTTTATAGTATATATTTATAGTAAAGTTTATAGTATAAATTTATAGTTTATAGTATATAGTAAAGGTGATGACCCAATGCTCGAATACATTGATTTAAAAGAACCTTGACCAAATAGAAAAGCGAGGCTAGAAGCGCCGCACGAAGCGACGCTAGAGTATAGCAACTTTCTACTTTTACTCGCGTTGACAATAAATTTGTTTGTTTTTTTTTATTTTTTTTTTATTTTATATTGATTGTTGGTCATAAAGCGAAGCCATCATTTGGTCTTTATTTTATTTAGAACGCGAAGCTGGAAGCGGCGCTAGAAGCAACGCTAGAAGCGACGCGAGAATTGGGTCATCACCTTAAGTGATAACTAAATGATAAACAATTTTAAAAAGAGTCTAAATATTATTTATTTGAATTAAACTTGCGAAAATATACTTATAAAAAGTAAAAAATGTATACAAGGTATTTAAAAATTTAATTTTTAACTGTTATATAAATTTTTTGTTTAAGTTTTTTAATATTTTTGTTTAATATACCTTCATATATATGAAAGAAACGTTATTAGAATATATAATTGAACTTTTTTAATCAAATGAAGGAGTTCCATTTTTTTTTGTTTCTATAACTTGAAATCTCCCTAACTCGAAGAAATTTTCATTACCCTTGCGAATTCGAGTTATGGAAGTTCCACTGTATTCCGAAGATGTAAAATGATTACAAAATAAAATCGTAAATTTTCATTAGTGTACCAATTTACCTTTAAAACCTCTTTAAAAAATCTAAACTCATATGTTAAATTTGCTTTTAAGTTCTAGAAAAATTATATTATTAATAAGATCAAATTAATATTAGAACAGCTTTATTATCTACCTATTAGCACAGGTTTATTACCTACGCGAGTTATATGATCATCCTAATATATAACCATAACTTAACTTAACATATAATTTAACTTAATATTGTATAATTAACATTTATTTTTATGTAAACTAAATTTCATATGTTGTTCACCTTTTGTTCAGACGCAATGTCAGCAGAATTAAATTAGTTAATAACAATTGGGAAACTTTAAATATTAATTATCCAAATTTCTTTAACATAATATATGTTTCGCTGACAATGCATCCTTTTAACTATAAATACCTGTAATATTTTATTCTGAAAGTAATTATTATTATCATACCTGTAACCAGTAAAGTCAAATTAAAGAATATTTAAATAATAAAGTTGTTTTTTTTTATTAATGTAAAAACGAAACTTATAAGTGGCGCAGTCGGTAGGATCCAAAAACAGTGATCCTTTTAATTAAAGTGTGTTCCGGTTAATATATATATCGCTTAAAATTAAATATCTAATAAAAAAATAAAATAAGAACTAATTTTAATAAATATATTATTAAAATAAAAAAAAACATTAAACTATTTTTAATTTAAATAAAAACATTTTAAAAAAATTAAAATAAAATTGTGAAAATTTTTATAACAAAGGAATATTGTTATTAAATAATTTATTAAAACTGGAATTTAATACCACAAAGGAATATTGTGAAAAATTAGAAATCCAGAATTTTTGTGAACGTGAATAATTTGGAAGCAACAAGATTAAGCCGTATATTATATAAAGTGCAAATTGGAAACACATCAAAAGGTCAACTGGTGAACTTCAGTTCTTTAATTTGGATCCTAGAACAACAACGAGCCTACAGATACAATGAGTATTTTTCTTCTCATGCTCACGTAAGTCAAAATTTTTATTACTATCCTATACTTCCTTCCAAATCAATTCCTATTAAATTAAAGTAAGAGAAAACAAAAAATATAAGAAAATTATAAATATATAAGATAATAAAAAAAAAAATTTATAAAATAAAAAGTATAAAAAATTAAAATTTTTAATATTTTCACTGTGATCAAGCCTATTCTTCGATACCTAAGGTGAGGCTGCCTTAGGCACAGTGAATTATTCAAAAAAAAAAAAAAAAAAAAAAAAAAAAACTTATTTCTTAGAAAAATATAAATGTTCAAAAGGTCAAAAGACTTTAAACCTAGAGTTGCTCCATATTCTCCTCGAAATTTATCTGAAAATTTATTAACTAGTACTCCTGCTTCCCTAGATTTCGAAAACAATAACCAAATTAATCTTGATAACTTTTTAAATTCAAGCTTAGATTCTGTTCATAGTTTTAACTCGTACAATTCGGAAATAACCATAATGCAAAACAGTGACGCTATCAATCGCATTTATAATAGTCTTAGAATACCAGATGCAATAAAGGATTTACCAAAATTCGATGGAAATCCAAGATTATTGCACGATTTCATCGACAATGTCGAAGGAATCCTAACTTTAATAACTGAAATTGACGGGACTTTGTATGACAAAATTATTCTTAGGGCAATTAGAAACAAAATCGAAGGACAGGCTAATGAAGTTCTAAATATGTATGGAACTCCATTAGAATGGGAAAAAATGAAAGAGAACCTGATTCTTCATTACTCTGATAAAAGAAACGAGACATCCCTTATAAAAGATTTGCATACGTTAAAACAGAATAACAAAACAGTAGAAAATTTTTATTCTGACGTTATAGAAATTCAAGCTACCATGTTTAATCATATAAACATACATGAAAAAGCTCAAAATGTTATAGCTGCAAAGAAAGATCTTTATAATGAAATGTGTCTTAACGTTTTCTTATCAGGACTTAAAGAACCATTAGGGTCAACCATCCGTGCTATGCGACCACAATCTTTAGCAGTTGCATTCTCTTATTGTATAAAGGAACAAAATATATTCTATACAAGAGTTTTTAATCAGCAGACTTCTAAAATAAAGCCCATTCAAAATAACAATAATTTCAGTAATTTTACAACACCATATAGACCAAATGGAGGACAAGGAATAATTCCAAAAAATAATAATAATAGTTTTACTCAACCTAGACCGAATAATCCTTTTAATTATCGTACCAACAACAATTTCTTTAACAACCAAAGGAATCAATTTGTTAGACCCGCAGCTAATAATCAGTTAGCACAGTATAACAGACCAACTACATCATATCAGCCAAGACCAACCCCAATGGACATTGGATCAGCCAGATCAAGATCATTAATTCGAAATCAAAATTCAACTCAGAGACCAAACTTTAATAAATTTAATAACTTTAGACAAAATACGCAATTACCCAACTTTATTAGCGAAGAACTTTTTAACGTAGAAGAACAAAATCCAAAAGATGACAACATTTATTCTAATGATCATTTTTATACAAACTTGGACAACTATTACAACTATAATATAGAAGAAGACATTTCCGAAAAACCTGATATAGAAGTAGATGATTCAAATTTTTGCTTACCTGCCGATTCAAACCCACCGGATACATAGATGTTAATAAACATGGAAATATACTACCATATATACAAATTTTATATAATAATAAGCCATTAAAATTTCTAATTGACACAGGAGCTTCCTCTTCTTTTATTAACCCCGTTTTAGTAGACCCAAATAACATAACCCAAATTGAACCAGTTACAATAGTTACAGGTTTAAATAAACATAAAATAAACAAAAAAATTACTTTACCAATATTTAAGGAATTTCAACAAATAGGTCAAATGGAACTTTTACTTTTTAAATTTCACGGCTATTTCGATGGACTCATCGGATTAGACATTCTTACTCTTCTAAAAGCCAAAGTAGATATTGCAAATAAAAAATTATTAACTGCAAATACAGAAATAAATCTTCACTTTAAACCTAACTTAACTTCTGAACAAATTCAAATACCACCTAAATCAAAATTAATTGTAAAACTACCAGTAGATTATAAAAATGGCAGCATTCATATCAATAACATTGAAATTTGTCCAAAAATATTAGTTTCAGAAGGAATTTATTTAGCAAAAGATTGGTATAGTTTGATAGAAGTTACCAACATTTCAAATAAAGAAGAAATTCTTTATGTAGACCAACCTATTAAAGTTCACCCATTTTTAAAAGAAGAATTTTCTGAAATAAATAATTTCAAAATTAATTACAATTGTAATTCAAATATTTCTCGTCAAGATATAGTAGATTTAATAAGAACCTCACATTTAAATAACGAAGAAAAACGAAATTTATTAGCAGTTTGTAAAGAATATGAAGATATTTTCTTTAAAGAAGGTCAATCTCTCACTTTTACTAATCAGATTAAACATAATATTAAGCTAACAGATGATTCGCCTATTTATGCCAAATCTTATCGTTACCCATACATTCATAAGAATGAAATCCAAACCCAAATAAAGGATATGTTAAATCAAGGTATAATTCGAAACAGTTACTCCCCTTGGAGTTCACCTGTTTGGATTGTTCCGAAAAAACGCGATGCAAGCGGTAAACAAAAATGGCGATTAGTAATCGACTATCGCAAATTAAATGAAAAGACCGTAAGCGATAAATACCCCTTGCCTAATATAAATGAAATACTGGATAAATTAGGTAAATGTATTTACTTTTCAACTTTAGATCTTGCAAGCGGATTTCATCAAATCGAGATGAATCCTGCAGATATACAAAAGACCGCATTTTCGGTAGACGGAGGTCATTATGAATATATCCGTATGCCTTTCGGTCTAAAGAATGCACCATCCACATTCCAACGTGTGATGGATAATGTTCTTAAAGATCTGGTTGGACGAATATGTCTCGTTTATCTCGATGACATTATAATCTTTTCAACATCTCTCCAGGAACATTGCGAGAACCTTCGGAAGGTATTTAAAAAATTACAAGAAGCTAATTTTAAAGTCCAACTCGATAAATCAGAATTTCTAAAAAAAGAAATTGCATTTCTTGGACATCTTGTAACAACTGATGGAGTTAAACCGAATCCTGATAAAATTCATGCTATAAAGAAATTTCCTTTACCCAAGACCCCAAAAGAGATAAAATCATTTCTTGGTCTTCTAGGATATTATAGAAAGTTTATCAAGGACTTCGCAAAACTTACCAAACCTTTATCTGAATGTTTGAAAAAAGGTAAGAAAATTATACTAGACGAACGTTATATTAAAACATTTGAAACCTGTAAAGATATTCTAATGAATGATCCAATCCTTCAATACCCGGATTTCTCTAAACCTTTTATAGTCACTACTGATGCAAGCAATTTTGCCATTGGTGCCATCCTTTCACAAGGAACAATTGGACAAGATAAACCGATATGCTATGCAAGTAGAACGTTAACAAGCTCTGAAATTAACTATTCAACCATAGAAAAGGAACTGTTGGCCATAGTTTGGGCAACAAAATATTTCCGGCCTTACATCTTTGGAAACAAATTCAAGATAGTAACCGATCACAAACCTTTAGTTTGGTTGATGAATCTTAAAGAACCCAACTCAAGACTTGTTCGATGGCGACTAAAACTCGAGGAGTTTGATTATGAAATTGTGTATAAAAAAGGCGTAATAAATTCAAATGCCGATGCTTTAAGTCGCATTAAAATAGATGAAATACATGCACACGATCTTGATGCAAATTCTACTGTACAAGGAACATTTGGATCAACTGTTCATTCAGCTTCAGAAGATATGAATGACGGAATTCCCATTGCAATACGACCGTTAAATGAATTTAACCATCAGTTAATTTTGTCAATCTCAGATAGAAAACCTCCAATTCAACTTGAAGTACCTTTTCGGAATAAACAAAAACGAACTATAAGGTTACCTAACTTTACAGAAGAAACCATAACTGACATTTTAAAGAAATTTGTACCTCATAACAAACTTACCGCTATATATACAGACGATTCTACTTCTAAACTCATTCAAAGTTCTTTTTCAAAACATTTCGCTAGATGTGGATCATTAAAACTTATTCGTTGTACCGAAATACTAAAAGATATAATCAATGAAGACGAACAGGATAAAACAATTAGGGACTATCATTTAAAAAATAATCATAGAGGTATCACTGAAACAATACTTCATCTCAAAAGAGAATTTTATTTTCCATTAATGAAGGAAAAAATTAGTAAAATAATAAATAATTGTGATACTTGCAATTTATTAAAATATGACCGTCACCCACCTAAACCAAAATACGAAATACCTGTAATAGCTAAGAAACCTATGGAAATTTTACACATAGACATATATTCAATAAATAATCATAAAATCTTAACTATAGTTGACAAATTTTCTCGATTTGCGGCAGCCTACACGGTAACTAACAGAAATAGTTTAAATATGATAAAATCTCTAAGAAATTTCTTTAGCCTTCACGGCATTCCAGAAACAATTGTGTCAGACCAAGGCGGTGAATTCACATCAACCATATTTCAAGATTTTTGTGGACAATATAATATCAATCACCATCTTACATCATTTCAACAAACTAGTAGTAATGGCATTGTAGAAAGAATGCACTCTACTTTAACTGAAATATATAGAATAGTACATGAAAAATCAAGAGACAAAGACCATGACGACATCTTGAATGAATGTTTAATAACTTATAACAATGCAGTACATTCTACAACAAAACTGACACCGTACGAATTATTTTACGGAAGACCATACACCTTTCTAAAACAAATTTCACCTAATAACGAACATGACTACCTAGAAAAACTGAACGAATTTCAAAATAAGCTTTTCCCAGAAATAGAAAAATTAGTAGAAAATAAAACAAAAACCTTAATCGAAAAATTAAATAAAAATAGACAAGAACCAGAAAACTATCAAGAAAACGATCAAATATTTAGAAAAGAATTTAAAAGAAATAAAATGACACCAAGATTTTCAAAACATAGGGTAAAAGAAAACAGGAAAATAACAATTAAAAAACTTTAAATAGAAACCAACAAAATCTAAATAAAGAAATTGACAACCAAATAGGTATTAATTATTTAATGCAAGAAAGATTTAACAATATTACCAGACATATAAATGACCAACAAGAAACCATTTCGCTGTATTTAAGAAATTATCAAGATGAACTTAGAAATAGCATATTAAAATCAGGTTACAATGAAAAATTAGTAATTCAATCTCAATATATCAATCAAATTAACTACAATATAGATCTTTTAAATAATCACTTAACAAGTTTAGCAGAAGCAATAGTACTAGCTCGGTTAAACATTATATCAAAACAAATTCTTAGTATAAATGAAATAAGCGATATTCGAGAAAAATTTAATAATAATTCAATTCAATTCAATTCAGATGAGAATATCTACCAATTACTAGGTTTACAAGCCTATTATAATAATACTAATATTATTTTTAACATTAAAATTCCAATTTTATCCCCTGAATCATCCTCAATGATTCATGTAATCCCACTTCCTATTAATAATACAAAAACCATTCATACAAAACCTTTTTTTAACATATAACCTTAATAACATTCAATATTTTGACGAAGCATGTCCAAGAGTAGAAAATATATTTTATTGTACTGAATCTACAAATCAAGAAATAACAGAAAAATCCAGCTGTATTGGCAAAATAATCCAAAACCTTCCAGCCAATTGCACATTAAGAGAACAACTATTTGTACCAAAGATCATCCAGCCAGAACCAAATTACATTCTTATCATGAACAGTTCAGAAATAACATTAAAATCATCCTGTGAACCTCATCAAATCAAAGTTAAAGGGACCAAGTTAATACATTACAATAATTGCACTATTGAAATAAACAATTTTTACTACCAAAGCTTCAATACAAAACATTGGGATGAAATTCATTTGTTACCTTCAATACCACTACGAATCAACTACTCAAACAACATCAAAGATCTAAACCTACAGAAATTAGAATCATTTCATATCGAAAACCAAAAAACAGTAAAACTATTGGAAGTTGCAACATCAGAAAAACAAATCATTAATTTTATTATAATATTAGTAACTCTATTTTTACTATAATTATACTAATATACCTCTTTTATAAGAAAATTTCAGAAAAGCAATTTAGTATTCCAGTCACAAATCATATCACACAAAATGACATTCCAGGAAAACCAGCATCAACTCTTCGATGGCCCACACTTCACACAAAGGGGGGAGGAGTTATATGATCATCCTAATATATAACCATAACTTAACTTAACATATAATTTAACTTAATATTGTATAATTAACATTTATTTTTATGTAAACTAAATTTCATATGTTGTTCACCTTTTGTTCAGACGCAATGTCAGCAGAATTAAATTAGTTAATAACAATTGGGAAACTTTAAATATTAATTATCCAAATTTCTTTAACATAATATATGTTTCGCTGACAATGCATCCTTTTAACTATAAATACCTGTAATATTTTATTCTGAAAGTAATTATTATTATCATACCTGTAACCAGTAAAGTCAAATTAAAGAATATTTAAATAATAAAGTTGTTTTTTTTTATTAATGTAAAAACGAAACTTATAAGTCGCGCAGTTACAAAATAGATATTTGAAAAGTTTAAACAAACAATCAAAAAGCTTTAAAATAGAAGATATTTTTAAAGTATTAATCATTATCTGATGTTCTATTCAATTTTCGGTTTTTTTCTTTTCTTAAAATCTTCTTTAGTCATAAGTTGGTCTTTCCTAGTCATATGAATCAATTATATATTTTTAATATACTCTTTATATACTTTGAATATGAAAAAAAAAAAAACATCTTTTGTACTGAATACTAATAAAAATCATTATAGCATCTTAAATTGAATTAATATGAAAGTTTAATAATTAACTTAAATACTGATAATATATGTACATACATAATTTTATGCTAGGTCAATGATTCATCTTACGTCACTTTCGCTTTATGCGCACCACACTAATAATTAAGTTTTGAAAGAAGTAAGAAAAAAAAAATTTAATAGATAATTTTTCAAGCAAAGAATGAAAATAGTTTTTTCTTTTTTTTGTTTTTTTTTTTTTTTAATTGAAAGCTTTCATTTAAAAGTAAAGCTATTTGTATAGCATCGGTGGTGTAATGGTCAGCATAGTTGCCTTCCAAGCAGTTGATCCGGGTTCGATTCCCGGCCGACGCATATTTTTCTTTTTTTTTTTAATTTTATTTAATTTTAATTTTAATTTCAAATCGGTTCAAACCCCGGTCAGGTCAAAAATAATATATAAAATATAATATAAAAAAAATAATGTAAAATATTAAATGTAATTATAATTGAATACTTGTACCGAAATGGCCCACATGCTTGAGGCAAAAGGGTCCTAAAAATATCGGCAAATATTTATATCTGGACGATATAATATAAAAAAAAAAATATTCAAAAAAACTTCTTTTAAATAAATTCATTTAAGATAGATTAAGATTAGCAAAAAAACGAGGAAGAATACAGTTGCCTTTGTCAACTCTTAGATACCCGTACGAACCGTTAGTATGTTCACAGCCTGTCACTCTGCTTACAATATTATTTTTTTAATATTTTAGTATTTTAAAATAATTTGGGTGAATTTTATAATTTCTAGTACTATGGGTTGTACATATATTTAAACTATATGTTTATATGTACATTCTTCAAAAGCAGATTCTAACCTTCCACATAACGATTATCAATCCAAAACTTTTTCAAATATTCTATAGTACCATTTATTACTAAGCGGTAAATGTATATTAAATTTACTTAGTACAAAATAGTAAATATAATTTTAAATATTATATTATATTATATTTAAATATTCCATTGACAGAATAATTTCTTATAAGTACAATAAAATACATATATGTATGTAAATACGGCGCTATATAATATACATCTATACTCTTATCATTCATTCATCAGTGACATATACGATATGTAAATAAACATGATATTATATAAGTATGTATATATATCAATATCATACCTATAAATAAAACTTCTTCAAGCAACCGTTATGTTGTTTATTTATTTACATTTTTTTGTACTACGCATTATATCCGAAACAATTTCAAATTATCGAGTAAAACAAAATGCAAAAAATTCGTTAAAGAAATTTGTTAGAAAATTTGAAAAAACCAAGTAACACTTTCGTCAATTATAAAGTAACCCTATATTATTAAAAAAAGTTGTTAACAGAAATAAAAGTATAATGTTGAAGCTTTAATTTTTGTGTATTACTTCAAAAAAATTTTAACAGGTATTCAAGTTGCAGGTGTTTAAAAATAGGAAATTTTCAGTTTTTTGACCCCTTACAGCTCCTAAACGAGGAGTGATACAAAAAAAATTTTTGAAATGACTCATACTTATTTTCAAAGATCTAACTTCTGTCAAAATTTCAAGTTTCCAACTTAAACCGTTTAAAAGATAGAGGGGTTAAAGGATTTTGCAAAATTTGAGTTTCGCATAACGGTAAATTAAGACACCGTATGCCACAAATATATATTTATTGTATATATACTTTTAAACCTAATAAAAGTAGTAATCGTTTGGCGTTTTCAAAATGAAGATATACCTTATACAACTTGTGCTATAACAATTTAAATATAGAGTTTTTTTGAACTTTTGGGGAGCTGTAGCTCCGTAACGGATGGGGCTACAAAAAAAAGTTATTAAAAACAAAATTAATAGTTTTGTAAGATCTATCAGCAGTTAAAATTTCATAGCTCTATTTCAAAAAAAATGTGGGGACCTAAAAGTTAGGTGTTCGAGAGCTACCCTAAGTTTTGGTCCAAACTCAACCAAAAAAAAATACGGATCCTACAAATTACTCCCAGAATATTTTGTGTAAATTTCAAGATTCTAGCTTTCTTAGTTTTTGAGTTAGCGTGCTGGCGGACGGACGGACGGACGGACATGGCTCAAAAGTCTTAGAATTTTTTTCTGATCCGATCCATACCTTTGAAGGTATATCTAGCTCGCTTATTTCGAGGTGTTACAAACGGAGGAGTAATTTTATTATACCCGATCCTATCGTACGGGTATAAAAATGTTTGTTATTTTTAAAACTAATATTTAGTATAATTTTTTTTAGGTTTAGTTATAATTGAATAAATAAATAATTAAAAAAAAAAAAATAAGAATGTTCTATTAGATGTTTTAAAAACTATATATATATATATGTATATATTTATTTATTTTTTTTTTTTTATTTATTTATTTTTATTTATTTATTTTTTATATATTATTTTATTATATATAAAAAAAATGTTTTTCAAATTTAACTTAGAAATTAAAATTTTTAAAAGTTAAGAAAGAAATTATGTTTTAAAAATCATATTTTTTATAGTTCAATTCGTGATTATTAGGCAGGTGGCAGGTACTTGGCAATCATTATAATACTCTCTCTTTCTTTACAGTTTTTTTTCTTTAGCTTGTTTAGTTCTCGTTTGTCTTGATGATCCGTTCACATGGTAAATTTTTTTAAATCTAACTTCACATTCTTTAGACAACATCCGACTGCTTTAGATAGACTTTCATTTTTTTTCCAAATGATCTGTTACTATCAGTAAAAGTGGTTTAATTGTGCTAATTTTAATTGCTAAAACTTTAGTTACTAAGCAAGTTAGTCGTAAATTCAATGTCTATAGCACTTTGATCGAAAATTGAAAATCATAACATTTAAAGTAAATAGTATAGATGTCAATAGTAGATATAAGTTGTTAATATAGTAGTATAGAAGTAGTTGTAGTAATACAACAAAATTGTAATTTATAGTTGATCCATATGCATAACCGCAACTAGCCTAAAATATATAAATGTAATTATATTTACCTATAGAAAAGATTATCAAAATAATAATAATAATAAAAAAAATTAGCTTCAGTGGGAAATTCTTCTTCAGTACCCGACTTATTAAGCAGTGAGATCAGATGAGAGAAGGATCAGATAACACTCAATTATAAGACATATTCAATATCTTATTAGTATAGAAATCACTATAGTCTTACATAGGTTTTCAAAATACATTACTAACATTATCAGAAACAAGAGTTTTTGAGTCTGGAGGATAGATGAATCTTTATCGATCTTGGCTTTTCTGAAGATAGAAGGACTCATCGTAAATCAAAATAAATGTATATCAATGATACTTCGTAAAGTCACCTTTTCAAAAACATATAACACTATCCCCGCATTATGTCATTTAAGGAGGAAAAGAACTTGATTGAATATAAGAACGTGCTGGCCCATTTCAGTTTAATTATATTAAATGCCTCGCTGCCGCCCGAAACTTTAAAATTTGTCCTAAGTTTTATTTTACATATATATTACAATAACAAAGCATTTAATATAGTGTATAGTAATTATAGTTTTATATAGAAACAGTACAAAACAACATTTTTTCTAGAAATAAGTGCTCATATCTTCTGAAATCTAAGAGATAGATATTCGGGGATAGTGATATATGTTTCTGAAAAGGTGGTGTTACAGGATACCGTTAAAATGCTTTGACTTTGCCCTACACGGGGTCATGTTGTCCTTAGAATTCCCTTGATCTTCATAACTTGGGCTTGTAATCATCTATTAATTTATTAATAATATCAATGTGTACTATTTAGTGTTATAACATTCTTAAAGTAAATGATGATTTATCTAACTATAGAATTTTTATTTTCAAACTTACGCTTTTAATTACTTATAAAATCTATAATAATATGTAATAAAAATATAACGATTATGAAATAATTGAATTTTATAAAAACTTAATACCAATCAAATATCAATTGACATCAATGATAGATTTTAAATTTATTTTCTTAATTGAAAGTAATCCTCATATTATTCAAATTTTTCAAATTCAATAAAATGTTCTCAAATTTCAATTGTTTAATTATTTAAATTTCATCATCATCTTACTTCAAAACTTTGATTTTTTTAATTTTTAAAAAACAAATAAAAGTCAATCACATAATAAAATGCTAAAGACAAAAAAACAATTAATCAAAATTAATACTCTTACAAGAAATCGATATCTGTATTGTCCCAACTTTATGTTTTTTTTTACTTTCATCAGTTTATGTCAACTTTTATAATTTTCTAACACATTATTGTAACTGACATTCAATAGTATATTCATTAATAATAATTAAAACTATGCAATTACTATACTAAAAGAAAATTGATCTAGTCAACTCTAAGGTATCCAAATAGTGTCATCGATTCATTTATTATAATGTAAAAGCGCAGTTGAAAAAGATTTGGTTCAGAACAATATTATAAAATAAATTTCTGAACACTATCCGCTCTAGACTTTAAATACTGCGCCATTGGTTCCATGGTTTTAAAATATGATTAAATTTACAGGAAGTCCTGCATAAGAACTCTATCTATTTTGTGTTTTAAAGATTGTTGGTGATTTTCCATAAAAAAAATCTATATCTTTTGAATGAATTGCTTCAGAGAGATGCAACAAAATGTAGAATAAATTACGAGCTTTGCTCGAGTATTCATAACCTTCATATAGCCATCAACTGTAAAGTTATGAAGGGATTTATAAAAAAAATTGTTTTAAACTCAATTTTCTTTCGAAACATCCTACAATTGATATACTGGATATTTGCCACTCAAAATTGGCTTATTATGAAACTTTACCAAAAATCTTTAAAGCCCAATATCTCGAAAATAGTGTTGGAATGACCCCCTTACTGGACAAGTATATTTAACCACAATTTAAAATCATACAACCAATGACGCTGTGCTTTAGGCGTCATCTTGTCAGTTAAAAGTTCTTCGATTCAAGACTTTATCAGATCATATTCAAATAAATAATACAATTATATTAAATAAAAAAAGGTTACTGCCCCACATATTTCACAGGCCAGAAAGTATAATTGATATTTGATCTGTAAATATAAAGACATAAATTAAAACTAATACAATTTAAAATAATTGATCCTCAACAATTGAAACAATTTTACAGAAACTTCTTGCTTTCTAAAAAAAAGTTGTTACGAACCTGAGAAAAAATTTCAAACTAATTATATTTAATCAGATATTAAATCTATTTACGAATTACGACCTCACAAAATAAATTCTATAAGGTATGAAGTTGTTTGTCATTCCTTACAGCAATTTGATAAGGACAAAATTATTTAAGAATATTTTAGGACTTCTATACGACAACTAGTCGGTCAGTAATTAATTAGGTAATTATTATAATACCAATGTTTATCAATTAGTTCAATATTTTAATTTTTTTCTTGATTATTTTTGTGCTGTGGTGGGACACATCATCTATCATACATTTTTATAGATATATTCATTTTAATAAACAAAAATATACTGTGACGATATAAATTAGAATATAAATTTAGATATAATACTTTCCAAATATAGATATCTCCTTTCAGGATTTAAAATTTATGTCCTTTTTTTTCTACTACTAACAATGGAAAAGAATTTTGATAATACATTAAAATACATTAAATTACTTTTAAATATGACCATAACATATAGTATCCTGAACGATGTATGTATGTTATATACCTACTCATATGATTACATTCTAACGTTCTTATACATGTAAATTGTTTAAAAGTGAAGAAGCAACAATAGAAATTATACACTTACATTCTTTGTTTTTTTTTTTTTTTTTATTTTTAAAATTCAAATACAATAGTCTTTAAGGTACTTAAAGCTGTCAACATCTATTCAACTTGAAAATATTTATGACTTTATCATACTATCAGACAATAAACAACAACAATGGGGTGGTATATCTATAGATGTACGTATAACTATAAGATCTATTGTGCAATATAACATAAGAATGGATAGAAACAAAAAAAAAATCGAGAATTTATGCAACATCAGTTGAATTTTTTTTTTAAAATAGACAACGACAACAACAATACATACAACAACAGTAATATTATAAAAGGACATCAATTTTATATGGATGGCCTTTAAAGTATTTCAAAATTATATCCTTATATTATATTCTTATAACTTGAGCTACAGTTGTAGTAAAATATAAGACATAATATTCTGTCTATTTTTCAAAGAAATCTATTGTTTAGCTCCAACATCAGCTGCTGCTCTATTATATACATTAAATTGGACTATGATTAAGAATAAATTCTTTACAAAAATTTTAAACAAAAATTATATATGAAAATGGAAGATTATAGGAGGAATCATTGGAAACACCTATCTAAAATATGGTGTTATTAAAATTTTATATGGTCTATTACTGCTATTACTATATTATTAGAATTGTCATTCATTTAAAGTCTATTTTCTTTTTAAATATTAAATTTATTTCCTATAATAAATTTTAAGGATGATATTGTTTTTCTGTTTAGTGAAAACTATATATAATATAATAAATGTAATATTGTTTAAGCAAATCTCGAACTAGAGATTTCGTTAACAGAACTATGTAATTTTTGTGGAATAGAAGTAAAATGTTCTGACTTTAAAAATAGATATTAAAGAAACGTATACGTTTAACTATTTCATTTACATCAATTTTAACAATTTTAAAGATATTAAGTATTAACTTGCTGAGTTCCACCCTCACCGGTGAACATAAAACAAAACTTGCGTTAAATATTACTTGTATATATCACTGATGAACATTACTTAATATCTCATGCTCACCGGTCAACATAAAACAAAAAACCTTACCTTAAGTCCCACAGATATATTGCAAATTGTTGTACATAAGTTTATTTTTATGTTGACCTGTGAGCAGGGGGTTTTGAAACATTTAAATCATCTTCACTGGTGATATACGTGAGACTTAATGCAAGTTTTTTGTTTTAAGTTCGCCTGTGATATGCATTGGACTAAACGTGTTAAGTGATACATAAGTGATTTTTCCATCAAAATTCTGGTATTTGGGATTATTTGTTCTTGGAGTTTTCGTCGCTCAAGAGCTCTATTACAAATGTTTCTCCTATAGTTGGTAATTAATTTAAAAAAAAAAAATGTTTACAACAGATTTTAATCAATATAAATAAATTTAAATAATAATTTTTAATTTTATTTATCTGCCATGTTTTTTGAAATTTTCTTTGTAAGACTTTTAAAAAAAAAATTGAATTTATAAAATGTTAATAACCCAGTTTAATATTATTATCTAGAGATCATCATCAATATATAATTTTATTACTTAAACAATATGAAAAAAAAAACAGATAATTTGATTCAAAAACGCTACGAATCTAATAAATTAAACAAAGTTCTATTAATTTAAACCAATTAATGATGGTTATCTAAACGAAAATAAATAAAAATCATAATATTACGTAATTTTTTAAAATTTTAGTTTTTTCTTTTTCATCTTCCTTATTTTTCTTCTTCTTTTTATTATTTAATTCAAAATTAAAATTACTATAAACTTCCTAAGCTTCTAGATTATGATTAGAATCTTTAAAAAAATACAAAATAATTGCCATGAAAATTATGAAATCATAATTTAGTACAACAAAGTTTCATTCATTCATTTGTTCATTAAATAAAAAACCCTAAATCCGATCCACCTAGATGACTCATTTTGTTTTTTTTCTTTTTTTTTTAGATTATTTTAATTTCATCTCCAATTTAGCCAGGCATGGTATTGATATTACCTTTTTTCCAGTTTATTTATTAATATTTTTGATCTCAATTGGCCAAAATATAACGATCGAAATAAAAAAAAAAAAAAAAAATCGCAAGACAAAATGAAAATGAATCATAAATTTTCTTATAACTGCGGATCAAAATTTAAACGAGATTTTTTTACTTGTTTTCCTTTTTTTTTCTTTTGATTTGGGTAACACTTTTTAACTTTAAAACTTTTTCTGAAAAAGTGATCTCTCCATTAATTAAATTTAAATTAAACAGTTTAAATTTTTTTTTTTTTGTTTTTTGCTTCCCAAATGATCCTAAATGAATACCAGATCAGAAATTAAAATACTAGCAAGAAAAAGATTAACAAAACGGTCGATTTTTTATTAAAAACAAAAAAAAAACAAAAAAATGAAGCAATGAGTAAAAAAAAAAATCGTGCGAATCCTACTGATAAATGATCAAAAAAAAAATACAAGAAATATAGCGTTAAATTTACACTAAGATATCTGCAAAATTATTGTTCAAGAAAAAAATTAGTGAACGAAAGGACAAGTCAATCCTATATACTTTACCATAACGAAACTTCAACTCTCCAGGGTCTCAACTCTCAGGGGAATATATGAATAGTTGATACGTTAAGAGTTTTAGAATTTCATCAAACATAAGTGAAGGGAACTCTTAAAAGTAAAGAGAGTACTAACTAAATAGAGAAGATGAAATGGAAAAAGTAAGGTGTAACAGTAAAAAGATTCTTGGACAAAGGTAAAAAAAATCTATAGTTAATGTTAATGATGCCACTTTAAAATTTTATAAAATTTGAATATAAACGAAAACTTAATTATTTAATTTGTCTCTAAGTGGCGTTAAATTTGATTTAATGTTGAAAATAGATCCTCTCCAATTCATTATATTCAATTCATTGAGACTCTTTTCTTCTTTTTTTATAATTTTTGTTTTTGTTTCGTTTTAGATCAAGAACATTGCCATTTTGATTCAACTCTAATTTTAGTTCAATTCTGTTTGTATTTTTTGTATTTTGTCATTTTTTTCTTAATTTATTTCTTCCTTTTTTGTTTTTATTTTGCTGTTAAATTTAAGAAATTTTCTCACGCTTTAAAACTTGATTTTGGACAAAACAGACCTCACCAAACCAACTTAATCTTGTTCATTCTTGTCGCATTTGGTGTCTTTTTTTTTTATTGTTTGTACTATACTCATAATCGCGAATTAATTTGCGAATTTTTAAAAATTTTCTAAAATCAAATGGCAAAAAAAAAAAAAAACGAAAATAAAAAATCGTTCCTGTGCCTGTGCATTATGACATAAAGTGCGCACAAAATACTGAAAGATAAAAAGAGAAAATAAAGAAATATTAAAATAACAAAAACTGAGTAAATGTGGAGATTTAATTAAAAAAACAAAAACAATACTTTTCAGATAGATTTATTTTTAGTTGAACTAATTAATAACAGGTTTTATGTTTGTCTGTCCGTTGGTTACAAAAACAAGACTTATATTTTGGTAACTTCAAAGTTGTTTAAAAAAAGATTTATTTAATGGATACTCTTATTCTCTCTAATTGATTATAACGGTCCTTTAAGAGCTCCATCCAATGACGATTTGAAGAAGTACCATCCAACTGTTTAATTAACATAATTACTCATTAATTAGCAATAAGCGCAACTGTAGAACTAAAACCAAACTTAAATAAGATGTAAAACATAATTAGACATTTGAGCTTGTTTTATAGATAGTTTATAGGGTCAACCACCTGTTGCAAAGAAATAAAACAATTAATGCCTTCACTCAAAGTTTTCCAAAGCGAAACAAAAAGTACGAGAGATTTGTCATGTGAACATCGCGTTTACGGAACCGTATACCTCAGCACATGTATTTCTAAGACTTGGTAATTCATATGTGTACGATCTAAAGAAACTTAAAAAGAACATTAATATCTGTCTTCAAAATAACTCTCCTATTGATCCTGTATAATATCAATTATCCCAAACCCAATATCCCAAGCATTCTTTCCACATTCTTATCCTCAAAACCAAACTGTACATTTTGTCAGTATGTATTAAAGAACACTGCCGAAAGTTTGGTTTTGGTTAGTTAAAGTTCAATACCTCGTACAGTTTCTTCGAATGACTTTTGATGCTTTCACCGTCCCTCGGAATAAAAAAAAAATATCTAGAATTTAAATAAAATCTTTTAAAAAAGATTTCACCTGAGCTTATGAGTTTTGCTTCACATTTAAATGAACCCTTAAAAAATATGTATTTAAATTATATATGTACTACTATCACACTGTTTACATTTTACGTTTCTTAATGTTAAAAGGCAATTAATATTACGATTTCTGTATTAACTTTAAGACTTAATTAATTATGGTTTTTTTCTTATGTTTTTATTGAAAAATTCCATTGAGTGCAGTTTTTGTATTATATTTTTGGGGGTTTTCTCTCAACATTCAACACATGAGTGCGGGATCATATTCTGTGCTCCTTTTCAGGAGGTAATGATTCTTAAATAGTATTGTGTTTTTTATTTTCTTATTTTTATAAGAATCATTTTTTAAGTAAAAACGTTTTAAAATTTAAAAGTTTTTTTTTTTTTTTACCACCAGTAAAGATTTACAGTTTAATTGAGTTTATGATTTAAGAAGAAAAAATTTATATCTCTTAATGCATATGCAGAATATGTACATATATATACCTATATCCATCCTATTTAAAAAAAATTGGAATCGTAATGTAAACGGTTAAATTAAAAAGAAAGCTCTAAAAGAAGAATTCAGTAAATTTTCACATGTAAGTTGATATTTTAATACTGGTTTTACTTACTTCGTCCACAAATTGTCCCTTAACAATATAATTGATGAAGACTTATTTTTATTAGGCAATTTCTAATTTACCAGATCTTAATCATGATTTTAGCAGTTTTTATTATTTCAGATAAAGAAGTTCAAGCTTTTGCTTTAAACTTACTTTTAACTTTGTTCGTTACCGCAGTTTCTTATTTGGCTCTATGGTTTCAATGTTTTTTTTTCAGTTTATTCCCCTGCCACATAAATGTGACAAAGAAATTACACAGCTTTTCCATTACAGACGTGGCTGTAAATGTCGTAAGGGTGAATTATTCTTACGACGTGTGTGTGATTCAAACCCAGAACTCCCTCGGTGTTTATAACGTATTTCATACACTCTTACCCACTAGCATATCGAGGCCCCCTTATAATGTGCTAAATGCAAAATGTTTTTCAATCAGTCAGTGAACTTATTTACTTAAAAAGTGAAATTTCAAGAAATAGCAAACTTTAAAATCAAAATATCAATTAAGGAATTGATTCTAGAGTTGATTAAAAATCTGGAGTTACGTTTTTTCAGAATATTTATACTCTTATGTATATTATTTTGCAAGATTGCGAATTAGAGCGTTTTTAAGTTGGTGACGAAATATATATGTATCGCGATTTTTTCCATTTGAAGAAAGACTTTTTGAAACATAAGCATTTTCGAAGAAATTTTGTATATTTAGAATTATTTTGTTTTTCTTTTTTTAGGATTATAAGTAGATTTTAGGAGCTTTTGTTATGAAATTTTTTGAGACTCAACACATTCAACATTGTATTTGTATTTAGGGCAATAAATTTTGCTGAAATTGTCACGAACATACGTACTTCATTTTTATGTCCTGTAAAACCTAAAACTTATAAGCGAACTCTTAAATTAATAAAAATAAAAATCTTAAGATTCCATAAGATCAGATTCTATAAGATATATTACAACTTTACAGTCTAAGATTAAAGGAAAAAAATACCTTAAGAAAATCTTTAAAACTATTAGTTACAATATCAGCAGATGTTCATTTGTGTAGGATGTAAGTATTTATATATACATATAATGGTCCACATGTATTTGCAGATTGTTTTTATCATCTTAAGAAATAGATTTTCTTTTTTTTTTAACTATTGTACTAAAAATTTAAAAAGACAATAGAATGCTCACAGTATGAAATCTTTATTTTGATGCGCAATGAAAAATGATTGTTTGCTAGATCCTTAATTTTTTTTTGTTTTTTATTTTCTTTCTTCATTTTCACCTTTTCAAAAATTCTTAGATTTTATATTAATAAGTAATGATAAGTGAAAATAAAAATAATAAAATGTTCGTTGTGGCACGTGCTATATTTAAGTCCAACACATCTTAAGAAACTCTATTTATCTTAAGAACATCGAAATTATCTTTTGAAAGGAAAATAACCATTTTATGTTGGTGGAAGGTATATAAAATAAAAAAAACAAAAAGTAATTCAAAAATATGATGTCTTATAATTAATTGTAATATTTTATTGGAACTATAATCTTTTCGAAATTTTTTTCTAATTTTAATTGCTCAAATTCAGATTTTAAAATTTTTTTACACATTAATTACAACTTCTTCATACATTAATTTTTTTACTATAACAGCTGACTACAACGATATCAACTGATAAAAAGATATATACCAATAAAAACAGATTTTATGTAAACTAATTTTGATTATGTATAAATTCAAACTATAGAAAATGGGATGTTACTGGGAAGTATTTAGTTAACTACCTCCTAGTAACATCCCCTAGAATATTTTTGTTCTATTTCTATAGTGATGTGATAGTCCTAAGGAAAATGGGAATTTTTCATAATCACTAAGAATACACCCTTGATTCTTACTGACTAAATTCACCTCTTTCTTTATAAAGTATAAAGGAATGAAACACCTAACTCGGAAAGTACAGGATAGGAATGCATAAACTTTAAAGTAGAGAGTGGGACAGTAAGAAAACAATGAATCTGCCTATTATTTATTACTACTTCTCTATCAGTGATGGAGCCGTCATCATTTCATAATATTCATTAGGATGTTAAGAATTTAAACTACCAAATCTGGACTTTCGACTTTCTTAAGGAATATCACCTTATAGAAGATTTAAAGAAATTGTCAAATTAATTTTAAAATTTTATATGTATTCTATAAAATGCATGAAGATGCTACTGCACTAAGGAAATGCTCTATTTTATATTTTTAAATGGTAGATACTTATTTTAAAAATTAATTTTTCTTTTTGAATTGAACAGAAAATTTTTGTAGTTAACTCAAATTAAACTACAACAATTGTTTCTAAATTACAACTATGGTTTGAAACTGCTGGGAAAAAAAAACTTTACAATTATCTAAAATGTCATCCTTTTTTGGTTTTTCTTTCGTCCTTTCAAAATAAATATTTTCAATTGAAAATATTCTGGGTAATAAAATTTTACACAGCTTCCTACATCATGTTCTCTTCATAATTATAATTAAAAATTAATTTACTGGCTATTGATAAAGTTATTTATTTGAAAATTTTTAATAAAAACATAAAATGTATTTCAATTCAAAAGTTGTTTGTCTCCAATCAATGAATATGACAATCAGCATGGAATATTTAACCTCAAAAATAGCAAATAAATGCGTCTATTAAAAAAGCGTCATGTTGATTTTAAAATCTTGATTACTCTCATATTTTAGAAAATTTTCTTTTATAGAAATTATCCTTTATTTTATAATTTACAACAGGATATTTTGTTTTGATATTAAAAAAAAATTTATTATATCTACTGATTTCTCTTTTTCTTGGTATACATTTATTATAATCTTTTGCAGTGCTCAAACTGTTGTCTTTCTTTACATTTTCTTTTTTTAATCTCGTCTGTTTTAAATTTTGTTTTTAATTTTGATAAGAATAACATAGGCAACAGCTTTGAATTCTACAAAAAAAAAAAATTCCAAAAAAAAAAAAAAACAAAAAAATAAATCTGAAATACTTGAAAATTACTGTGTCCTTGCTATGCTTGTCCCTGCTGTGCAATGCTTTGTACTGAACAGTTTTTAGTTCTCAGTTCTTCAATAAGAAGATTAATGATTTTGCAATTTAAAACATATGTGCAACATTTTTTTTTTAGTTTTTTTTTTTTCTAAAATTGCACCAAAATAATAATCAACAATGATAATACAGCAACAAGGACATTTAATTTTAAAAACAATGTTTAAAAATATCAACAGAACAAAAAAAAATCCCAGTTAAAATGCGAGCATTTTTTTTGGATTTATACGTGTGTCAGGCAAAAAGAAATTAAATCAAAATGCGCGCCATAAGGATATCTTAAGATACAAACAAAACACAAAAAAATATTTAAAGAAATATCTTTGAAAATTTATTTAAAGAAAAATAACATAAGGTTTAAAATAATGAATTTTGAATCATTATATCGGGCAAGTTGTTTGATGAATCCATTAAAGACGAATATCCTGTTGCTTATTTTGTTTAAATTTGATATGTTTTAGCTTATGTTTTCTATTGAATTCTTGATATATTTAACTATTTCCAAATTACTGAATTTATTTTTTAACAAGATTTGACATAAAAAAAATGTTTGGAAAATTATTTTTGATGCGACTATAAAATATGAAATCGTTAAACAAAATATAAATATCGGCAGCAGCCATATCATATGCATATTTATTCATGATTATTAGAAAGATTAGAATTAAAATTTCTTATTTCAAAATAGTAAAAGAAGGTGAGGAAAAATGGATTAATAGATAAAGTAGACTAGGAAAGTAAGAGAAGGGAGATTTCAGCAAAAGTTATATTAATTATTATTTTTAAAAGCACACAGCACTAAATATAAAAAGGTACTTCAAAACTAAAATTTGTAGATTTAATTTAGCACCTAAAAGAAATGACATCATAAGCGACAAAATTTTACCATAAAAAGTTTTCGTACAATAAAGAATGCAGGGGGGAGGGAGGGTGAAATAAAGTCGATTCGATTTTATTACCAAAAAATATGGAAATAGAATAGAATTAACCATTTTATCTTATTTCTAATAAAAATTGGCAAAAAAAAAAGTCGAAAGCAGAAAAACAAAATTAAGCCGATTCGGCTTTATTACCAAAAACAATGGAAATAAAGTCGAAGTAGCAATTCTATCTTATTTCGAAAAATAATATTCAAAAAATAAAATAAAGTCGAAAAAATAAAGTTTGAGAACCTTTAATTATATTTTTTATTACATGTACAAACATTAATATCACAGTAATATGACATAACTTCTACAGCCATAAGTTCTATGAAAGTGGTTCTGAAGTTATAAACGAACAAACAAACCAAAAACTTTCTTCTTTATATAATAGAAGATATATACATGCCAAATTCGAAATTAGAAAGGATTTCATAGATGGTTGCAAAAACAAGTTTGGCCGCTTTTCCGGAATTTGTATATAACTCTAATTTTGCTTGATTCGGTGGCATAAGTTTACATCATTTATTTCATCTCTTAAAGTGGAAATTATTGAAGAACTTGGATAAAACAAAAATTAGTATCTATTTAACGAACTTAAAGATCCATCTTTTGGTTATAAATATTATAGTTCTAATGTTCAAGGAGGTTTAGTAATTTTTTGTAATGGCAATATTCAAAAATATGGTAAAAGACTTGAATGAAAAAAGTCATAGGTGATTTAAAATATATCTTATTTTAAATTTAGAAAAAAACGTCTGCCGAATATCCTATATTAAAACTAAAATTTTAAATAAAAATTTTAGAAAAAGGGGAATACTTGATTTTCAGAATGAATTTGATAAATAACGAGGAAGAATACAGTTGCCTTTGTCAACTCTTAGATACCCGTACGAACCGTTAGTGTGTTCACAGCTAACACAGCTAACAGCTAACTATTTATCAAATTTATTATTTTTTAATAATTATTTTAAAATAATTTGGGTGAATTTTATAATTTCTAGTACTATGGGTTGTACATATATTCAAACTATATGTTTATATGTACATTCTTCAAAAGCAGATTCTAACCTTCCACATAACGATTATCAATCCAAAACTTTTTCAAATATTCTATAGTACCATTTAATACTAAGCGGTAAATGTATATTAAATTTACTAAGTACAAAACAGTAAATATAATTTTAAATATTATATTATATTATATTTAAATATTCCATTGACAGAATAATTTCTTATAAGTACAATAAAATACATATATGTATGTAAATACGGTGCTATATAATATACATCTATACTCTTATCATTCATTCACTATTGACATATACGATATGTAAATAAACATGATATTATATAAGTACGTATATATATCAATATCATATAAATACAAATTCTTCAAGCAACCGTTATGTTGTTTATTTATTTACATTTTTATGTACTACGCATTATATCCTCAACAATTTCAAATTATCGAGTAAAACAAAATGGAAAAAATTCGTTAAAGAAATTTGTTAGAAAATTTTAAAAAATCAAGTAACACTTTCGTCAATTATAAAGTAACCCTATATTATTAAAAAAAGTTGTTAACAGAAATAAAAGTATAATGTTGAAGCTTTAATTTTTTTGTATTACTTCAAAAAAATTTTAACAGGTGTTCAAGTTACAGGTGTTTAAAAATAGGAAATTTTCAGTTTTTGACCCCTTACAGCTCCTAAACGGGGGGTGATACAAAAAAAATTTCTGAAATGACTCATACTATTTTCAAAGATCTAACTTCTGTCAAAATTTCAAGTTTCCAACTTAAAGCGTTTAGAAGATAGAAGGGTTAAAAGATTTTGCAAAATTTGAGTTTCGCATAACGGTAAATTAAGACACCGTATGCCACAAGTATACATTTATTGTATACATACATTTAAAGCTAATAAAAGTAGTAACCGTTTGACGTTTTCAAAATCAAGATATATCTTTTACAACTTGTGCTATAACAATTTAAATATAGAGCTTTTTTGGACCTTTGGGGAGCTGTAGCTCCGTAACGGGTGGGGCTACAAAAAAAAGTTATTAAAAATAAAATTAATATTTTTGTGAGATCTATCAGCAGTTAAAATTTCATAGCTCTATTTCAAAAAAAATGTTGAGATCTAAAAGTTAGGTGTTCGAGAGCTACCCTAAGTTTTGGTCCAAACTCAACCAAAAAAAATAGGGAACCTACAAATTACTCCCAAAATATTTTGTGTAAATTTCAAGATTCTAGCTTTCTTAGTTTTTGAGTTAGCGTGCTGACGGACGGACGGACGGACATGGCTCAAAAGTCTTAGAATTTTTTTCTGATCCGATCCATACCTTTGAAGGTATATCTAGCTCGCTTATTTCGAGGTGTTACAAACGGAGGAGTAATTTTATTACTATGAGTTTTTATTTTACGAACATTTTTGCCTTAAATTAACTAATTTCCAAAACCATCATTTAATTTACAAATCAGTTGTTCTGGTACTGTGATTTTTTTAATCTATTTAATTAAATGTTTTTGTAATACAATGATTTTACAAAAAAAAAAAAAGTTTTGAAAGCATTTAAGAGGTCTTTTAAGCAAATATTTAGATTACATTTCTTTCAATTAAAGTTAATTATAGTGTTTTCTTTCTATTTTTGATAAAAATCTAAAATATTTCTTAACTGTCTGTCGTCTTTTAAAGCATGTAAAATGTGACATGACAAAAAATTAAATTAAGGGGAGCTTATTATTAGATATGAACCCCTTTTTATTTAAAAAAAAATATATTTGAAAAAAAAAAATTACAAATATGTAGTACCTATTTTATTTTTGTAATAAAATAATCATTTATCATAATTTTTGTAAACGAATAAATTGAAATTTAACTCTTTTGGCATTGCTATACATTTGGTTTTTTTATTTGATATTTAAATTGATTGTGAAAATGTAGGAATTTTTTTTTTATCTAAAATAAATTATTTTAATTCTTTCGAGATTTCATTTAATAGTTTCTCTAGATATTATTATTAGACCTTAGGAAGCATTAAGTCTTAGGAAGCATTAAGACCCCGAAAGACTTTCTTTTTTTTTTGTGCATTTCCCTGCCACATAAAATGTAACAAGTAAATTACACAGCCTTTCCTGTTCAGGCGTGGCTGTACATGTCGTAAGGGGGAATTACTCTTACGACATGTGTGAAATTTGAACCCACACTCTTTTATACGCTCTTACCCAGTAAGCCACCGAGGCCTCTAAATTGTTTTCTATTATTTGGTTTTATTTCTACACACCGATGCAAAAAATGGAATATTTTGATTCTCCTGAGCTCAAACTACTTAATTGAATGCTCTTTAATTTCTGTCAAATCCTATAGCAACATTGGAGCTTGTTAAAGATTGCTTGAACTAACAGCGTCTAAGACAGACAAGAAAAAATATCAAGTTAACTATTTTAAATCTAGAGTACGCGCACAAATATAATATATGATGTTCTCTAAAATTAAATAAACCTTTATACAATTTAAGATATCTTACTTAATTAAGTAACTAGATATGAAAATATAAATTTTGCAACTACTCAAACTTATTGTGTTAGACTAAACAAATTCTCCGACATCTATGTTAGAAACTGAATTATGCTCATATAAATAATGAAGCTGTGTGACAGTTACACGAATCCGTCGTACAACTTGTTCAATTTCAACTTAAGAAACAGGCATTTATATATAAAAATTAAATGGTAAAAGTTGCAGAATTCTAGTTCATTTATTTTTTATCTAACTTACGGATGAACGAATGGACAGAGGAACTGATAACTAAATCGACTCAGACTTCAATTCTGATCAAAAATATATATTCTTTTCCATATTTATCTCGTCTTCTTTAAGGTGTCACAAACGGAATTGTAAAATTATTATACCCTTATTGAACTAAGTTCGTAATTCCTAGATTTTGACAACTTTTTACTATTGTATTCGTAAGATTTATACGAAATAAAACTTCTTGTTAGCAAAATATTTCACAATTTTTAATTGCGATATGTTTGAGAATGAGTTTGAATCCTTCTCCTTATGATCGAACCAAAAAAAAAAAGATTCCGCCTTATTTTTTTGTTTAAATTATTTATTCTAATATAATATTAAAAATCCCAACAATTTATTTATTTAAATGAAAGTATCTAAAGCCCTAAAAGTATCTTAAACTAAAATATTTTTTTTTTTTATAATATGATGGCTTATTTCCTTAAAATATTTTTGCCAAAGAATTTTTTTTTTTTTAATTTTGATAATGATAATCTATGTAATTATTATCAAGGCAGTAATTATTATGAGACTAGTTTTTATAAAGGTATAATCCAACACCTAATAACTATTATTATAATCTTAACGATTTTCTTATCGACTAAATTAAAACAAAATAAGAAAATTAGTTAAATCAACTGAAAATCCTGGCATTTTTTCAAATTCATACTAAATTTTCTTTAACAAAAATTGGAAAATTTTTTTTTGCAATTTAATTATTATCCAATCTGTAAGAGGTTCACAGTAGGATATCATTTTAAAGAATCTTTTATCTTAATCTTTGCATTACAACACAAAATAAAAATGCATTCATTTTCTGTTATTTTTAAAAGAGATCTTAAGTAGCATATAGTTTTTATTAAAAAAATTATAATTTGTCAGATACTACAATGAATTTTTAGTTCTTAAGATATTTTTATAATAAAAATCTTAGTGATATGAGATGTTGTAATCATGTAAAAAATGTATAGAAATGTTGTATATAAATTTTATAGATTCTTTAAAGAAAAACAAAAAAAAAACGTCTACATGTCTTATTTAAAGTTTGAATGGCTTATAGCCTTTTTTGTATTCTGGTATTGAAATTAAAATGATTGATAAGTTTAGGATACTTGAAAATGGAACCAGCTTGCTGAATTTGATAATATTACGTTTTTTTTTTAAAATTATATCCTTTAATTAAACTATTAGTTTCACTCCATAAGATTTTTGTTTGCTAGTTAGATTTTAGTGCTTAGAATATAGCACTAGAGAAATGTTGTATTGCATTCAAAGATTTCTGATTTTTTGCGATAATCCCCAAGATATGTACATTTACTTTCAACTTTCTGTTTTAAAATTAACTGTGAGTTTTTAAACTCAGACATTTTTCAAGAAGTATCTTAACATTTTCATATCCTTTTTAATGTAAAGTATTACAACTCTTAATAATTTTAAAAACAAATCAGTAAGTAATTGACAACTTTGACATCTTAACGGCTTTTTCCCATTCAACGAAAATTAATTTGTAATAAAAGCTGAAAAGTGTAGATAAAGAACTAATAAATAAAATAATGTTATCTCGTATCCAAGAGGAGGCACACATATAAATAGAATAAGAAGTAAATATCAAAGTTAAAAAAATAGTTAACGCATTTAAATAAAATAACGCGAAACCTCATTTGTGTATTTATGGTGAATTTTTTTTTTGATAACAAACTATTTCTTTAATCATTATGTTATCAGTTTTTTTTTTTTTTTACATTTTGTTTAGTTTCGACAATATTATCGGAACGTGTATATATTAGCTTTGAATTGAACTGCGTACCGTGTACTTTGAATGTTTTAGATTCTGATTACAATTCAAAAATAATAATAATAATAAGATAATACTTTCAATTGATGTACTGAAATTAATTTATTGATACCGGTATCAGATATTTAGTTGATAAAAAGGGGGTAAATTTCCTAGTTGCAAAAACCTTACGAATAAATTAAAAATATTGACAGTTTGAATTACAAATATTCAATACTTTATAAACTAATCTTTTAATTCTTTATTAACTACTCCTTCAGTTAACATTGACACACAGGCATAAAATTAACACACAGGCTTAATTAAATAAGCAATTTATTAAGGTAATAATAATAATACTATAGTTTGTATTATATTTATTGAATTATACACATGTAAAAGAGAGCTAATCAATGAACACGATTCCTACTAAACAATGAACATGAAACGTGCTAATCAATTAACATTAAAGAGATAGACATAGCATAGGTAAACTTACCTAAGAAAGATTAAGATAAAGGTCATAAAAGAACTGGATACTAATCGGTGAAGAAACCTTAATAAATTAGGCGCTGGCTCCTGGAATAACATCAAAATATCAGAGCAAAATCACGTGGACTAAGATATCAAGTTGAACAGTATGCTTCCCAAAGAAGTAAAAGGCGGAAAAAGGATATGAACTCTAAGCAGTTATACTAAGTTTTGTTTTTAACTTAATATATTTTGTTTTGTCTACGAATATACTTGTATTTAAGTAAAGTGCAAGATTTTTAAATCATTTTTTAAGGTCTGTAAAAGTTGTTTTCAATGTTTATCAAAAGATCAGCGACGCGATGAATCTTCTGGCACGATCTATAAAAAGATACTGGGAAATTTGAATCATTATCTTTCCACGGAACTTGAAAAAATTACATTGTACTTAATGTAATTCAGCCTTAGCATTATGTAATTCAAATATTTCTTGCTCTGACATTTTAAAGTTCAGCGACAGAACTCCTTATTGGTTTTGATTAGAACAAAATCTGAAGGAACCGTTACCTTTTCCACGAAATTTAAAGAAATCACATTTTATTTAACGTAATTTAACTTTAACATAAATAATTTGTACTATAATCTTTCATAAATTGTTATTTACATAACAAGATTAAATTAACAATTACAAGATTAATATTTACAATGATTTCTATTATGAACAACTGAGAAAAACTTCTGATTTCTTACGAATTATAAATTAATAGAATTTTGAAAGGGTTGTCCAATTTTATCTGAAATAATTATTCAAATAATCTAATATTGCTTTTTAACAAAAAAATATATAGGTATGTGCAAAATCGATTAACATTTATTTTTTTTTGTTGGCTAAAACTACAAACATTATAATAGAACCCCAAATAAATTAGCCACCCCAAGAAAATAGTATTTTTATCAAAAATATTTCAAATCAAGATACTATCAATTCTAATTTTTTTTTTTATAGATGTTTTCAAATCATATTCAAATTTTAAGTAAATATTTATATTTAATGATATTGGCTCGTGGCAACATAATTTTTATGATGTTTCTATAACAGACAAAAAAAAAATAGCACTTAATAATCACAACCAATATCATATTTGTTGTCTTTATATTGACAAAATTTTTTAAAGAACACTTAAAGTACGTACATATACAAATGTAAACATTAATTCTGAATGATCTCGTCCATTTAGTTTTTTTTTTTTTTTTTTGATATACAAACATAAAAAACTGCAGCTGCGATCTTGTTTTTTTTTTTAATTTTTTATGACTTATAAAAAAAATTTGACAGAATAAATAAAATATATAAATAGAAAAATAACGCTTGGCATTGATATTGATAACGACAAAACAAAAAATATGTATGACATTGACAGAAAAAAATAACGCTATTTGAATAAAAATACAACGTCTGCAAACAACAAACGAATAATTAAAGTCAGAAATTATTAAACTATAATTATATTATTTATGTAATTACTAAAAGCTTGAATTTAAAGTCGCATTTCATTTTTTCAATAACGCATTACATATAATTTGAAAACCGAATTTTTTTGCACATAATAAACACGTCAGGCCATAGTGTAAGCTTTGATAAATAAATGCGTGATTAGCTCAGCATTAAAATCATTAGATATTTCGTGCTTTGATATATTTAAATCGTACTAATTTGTTAAAAAATACCTCCTAATATTTTTCGGAATTATCAATTGTTACATATGACTTACTACAACCCAAAATGTTTTTAATCTCCTAAGCGCCAATAAGTATACCCATCGCGCCAAAGTCATTCCTTCAAAAATTAAATATATGTATGAAAAAGAGCTTCAAATCCACACAATGAAAGTAACCTTCAATTTACCATCGCAGCCATCGCATAAATCTGATCAAGTTTTAATTTTAACGCAGAATTTGAACTTTGACAGTTAGGTAATTGTTAATTGTCATTATGCAATGTGCATTGTTATTGTTATTTACTTAAATTTCAATAAGTGACCATTCTTAAATAAAATTTAAATAAACTTGAATAAAAGATATTGTTAAAATTTGTAATACCTACATATATGTAGTAATTTATTGATTTTATGAACTTTATTTACTTTAATTTTTTACTTTACTTATTTTATGTCATTCTAACGCTTACTTCATTTAAATGTCATTCTAACGCTTACGATATTTTATATTGTGCTTGAAAAATTTGATAGATTCAATTTTTGACATTTTACAACTTCATGTTTGCGTGGTGGCTACATTCGTCATTGTGCTCAAGACATACATCTTCCAATGAGTACACTGTCTTCAAAAACTTACAGACTCAATTGCATTGTATTTTTTTGTAATATAGGTATTAATTTTTAGAAACGATACTATTATTAATTAACACGAAGACTCGGTGATGTCTTGTATATTTAATAAAATCGTTTACGGCGGAAGTACTTTTACTATATACATAGATAACAATTCTTTGTTGAAATACAAAAATCTTGTTTCATTATTTAGTTTTGTGTTAAATAATTAATAAAATAAATAATTTCATTAGAAAATGTTTGGTTGCAGCACTGCAGATTATTAACATATACATATTTATCCCTTACATGCATTTATACCCAGATTTTAATAAACAGTTGTCTAATATAAATTTAAAAAAAAAAACTGCAGCATAAGTTCGATATATTTTTTTATACAAACTGAAGTTTGCCTTATTCTATTATGCCCTTGTAAATATTTCAAAAAAATAAGGCAAAGAACAAATTCCATATGTTAAACTGAGTTATACTTAAAAAAAAGTCTTTAAAAATTTCTTAAATACTTTCCGAAAGGATTAAAGAAAACCGATTAAATGAAAAATGATTTATTTTATATTTTAAATATTAAAAATAATATCTATTATATATGGGAATAAAATTGGGATCTTTCGGTATATAGTATTAATTATTTCGGGATCCTTTGGTTTTCTTATATGTAAAAAATCCTGAAATTCTGAAATTTTAATCGAAAAATTTTATTGTGTTGAATAATGTGAGTTTATTAAATTTTCTTTTGATTTATTTCAAGACGAATATTATCATCATATTATACTTTTTTATTGGCTTTGTTAAAAGAATCTTTAGAAATTTGAATAAGCCTTAAAGGTTATTATTCTACAGGACCCCATTATTTTTTTTTTTTTAAAGATGGCATGAGGACAATAAAAAAGTTACTCTTTTTTTATTATCCTTTAAACCCATTTTTTTGTTTTTTTTTTTTTTATTTTGAATAACAAACATAAATAAAAATGTTTTCTTTTAAGATTTTTTTTTTTATCTTATAGAAAAATTTATCATTTCCAGATTATTCTTTTGTTATCGTACAGGAATAAATAAAAGGATTTTGTTATGATATCCTTTCAGAATCAAAACAACTTTGTTATCAGATGATAAATTGAATTAAATTAAAATTTTATTCAATATTTTCAGTATGAATACTGTATGTATTTCATTGGAAATTATTGGTCCGTTCAGAGATTATCATAAAAGGATTGGAAAATATAAATTTTTCTGAAAAAGAGAATCTTTTAACCCATTCTTCTTTGAATTGTTTATTTATTGGATATACCTTATGTGAAATGTCTAAGGATATGCCTTATGAATAATCTTAAGATATGCTTCATGAATATAATATCCTTTTAATAATATACATATCCTTTTTCTTCTTTCCAATGTATTTCAAAAAAAAAAACTTTACAAAATATGAAAATTAAAATGATTCAATTAATTAAAAGAAAAATTGCATAAGAAAAGAGATGATAAATCTAGATGAAAATCAGGTCAACTGATGACAGTCATATTAAAATATCTTAAAAGAACATATTCTTAAGAGATTAAAGTAGGGCTTTATAATTTATACAAAGGGATATGATGAAAGGGATATGAAAAAATTCTTTATTGTTTTTTTTTTTGAATCATGAGACTTTTAATTGAAATCAGCTGCTAATGGTAATGTTACATAGTCATACAAACTGGCAACTGCATTACTTCCAAAGTAAGGTTTCATATAATTTTGTAAAAAATTAATATAATTTTCTACAGCTGGTCTTGTTCACGAAGTATGAAAATCTTCAAAAATATTTAGATTAAGAACATGCCTTTGAAATGTTCAGGTCAATTGCCAAAAATACTTGTAATTAAACCAATTTAATTTAAAAGAGATAAAAATCTGTACAGTTAAAAATCTGTATAAATATAATTATGATAAAATTAAAGAGGAAGAGTAATTTTAAGTATTATATTGAGTTTTATCTACTGTAGGTATGAGCCAAGGTTTTATAATAAAACATATTTAACACAAAAAATGAATGAATTCTAAGAAAGTTTTGAGAAAACACAAAACAGATTAAGAATGGAAATTGCAATCAAAAAATAATTATGTACATAAAATAATTTATAAAACTGTCAGAAATATTAAAGTATTTTTAAAGGTTTCAATTACATGGTGTATGCATCTGTAATTTCACACAATATAATTTCAATAAATTTTCTTCACCTTTACAATTAATTAAAGTAGCTATCATATAACTTTATTTGATCCTCTAACAATTATATGGAGTCATCCCAATATCACCAGTTGCATATAATTTTCAAAAAAAAAGAAAAAACAAAGGAAAAGAAAAATGATCGCTAAGTAAAACCACCTTCTACCATAATATTTTTAACCAATAATAATACGAACACAAAAACAAATTTCACCTTTAGTTTTTCACAATATTCTGGAAAATCCAGAATTTAACAGACGCCAGAGACTACATTTTTTTTTTTTTTTTCGAAAAATAAGATGGATTTCACTAAAGAACTAATACCATTTTTAATTTCTTTTTTTATTTAATAGTAAAAGAATTATTTTTCTATTAATTTGAAATTTCAAAAAAAAATAAATATCTGCCGCGATTTTTTTTTTTATTTATTTACCTGAACAGTGCATTTTTACCTGTTTTGTATTTATAACATTTTTTTCTTTTTATTTTTTTGTTATACATATTAGTGTTACCGTGAATGATTATTTTAAGTATAGTGAAATCTATACTAAAGCAGTTAAAGTTCATATAATTAAATTAACAAACATGTCAAATTTTTGTGATTTGAAAAGAAATTTAAAGCGGAATTATAAAAAGTTGTTGCATCTGTGAACCGCATTCATTAATCAAAATTAAACGTTCGAGGAGAATACTAAAGGAAAGGATAAATAGAAGATTTATGTAGAATATATAATTGGAAATCCCCCTCTGAACACTTTTTTTTGGTATCTCCAATTATTTTTTCACAACTCTTTTAAATCACTTTTTCGGTGGACATTTCTAAATTTATCCAATCATTTTCATAAATAATTCTAAATTTTTTTATAAATGCAGTTAATTTTACTACATAAACCTATACACCTACGCGTTAACATATGAAAGCTGTTCCAGTAAAAAATTAAGAAATAAAACGCAGAAATTCTTTTCAAGGACCAAAGAATGTTTTAATTATTGTTCTCTTTTAGAATATCTGCTTTTATATATGTATACGTATTCATAGCCTGTTGCACCTTTTAGGTATCATTATAATTCCATCAAATATTATCTGATCCTTTTTGTGCATATTCACATCGTATCCATGCTATTTTTCATTGAATGTTTTAATAAAATTTTTGCTTAGAAAATTGATTTGCTATCTCTTTTTTTATGTTCTTTTTTGCTTTTAAATTTTTTTTTTTTAATTTTCCATTATTTTCTAAGCCTAGAGTTTTAAATGCTTATGCTTTTATATATATTCGAAAACCATAGTAAAGGACGAGACAGGATAAAATATGAAATTGTATGAAATATATATATATATATATATATATATTTTCTTTGAGTATCAATTTTTTAAAATACATTTTAGAATGATTTAAAAAAAAAAGACAAAAAAGTAAAAGAATGGTACAAGAACAGCACTAAAAAAAATTAACCAAACATCTGCTTTGCTCTCTGCATGTATTTATTTGATATCCTTATAAAATCATTGTGAATTGATTCCTTTTGAAATTTTCATATTTTTTTTTTTTTTGTGGATTTACTAAATTAAAAATTGGATTCATTTTTTTTTTTTTTTGAGTACTAAGTAAAAAACAGAGTTTTCAAAATGAAACTATCTTAAAAAAAAACATAATGGTACTATGAATTTTGTTTTTTTTTAGTAATGTCTGCAAAGTAATTGTAAAAATTTTTGAAAAAAGAATTTAATACTTTTGTGTAGGAGAAAATAGGATAAAAAAAATAAGATGTATCATATTTTTTTTAATTTCGAAAGGAAAATCAATCAGTTTTACTTATTATAACTTCAAATTATTGAAATGAAATGCAATTTGAAATAGAAGGCAGTTAAGAGATATGACAAATAGTCATAAGCTGAACAGTTTTGAATTCGTAATTAAAAGTTTTTATGAATGTTATGAAAAATGGTATGCTCAAAAATGTGGGGAATAATTTTTCATAATCAAAATACTCAAAAACTTTTAATTTTTTTTTCTTCTAAGGCCAACAGTCATGCAGTGTTTTATATTTTAAGAAGCATATTTAGAATAGGGAGGTGAATTTGGTAAGTGAAAATTTCACACTCAGTCATTCTTGATGATGAGAGAAATAACAATCGAATGATGCAGTTTAATATCTGCTTTAAATCTTTTGAATTAGGATAAATTTGATTTGAATCCCTAAATCCTAGTTATTTTTCATCTTTTATCCTTCTTCTTCTCATCATCTTCTTCTCTATTTGCATAATAATATATAATAAGAATTTAAATTTTGTTACTAAGTGCTATTTAATAAAATGTTTAGAGTGAAAATTGCTGATGAAAACTGCTTCTATAAAGTGTTCAAGAACTATTATAATTTATATATTATTCAAATATGTTGTCTATTTTAACAGTTCCTTAGTACAGCAAAAGGTCTTTTTTGGTAAGAAATAAATGTCGATTTTGGTATTATTGAAATTTTTAAATACATTGTTTTTTTAATCGGCGTAATGCCGTAATACGTTTAGATATTATAGAAATACTTCCTAAGAAATATTGCTTGAGATTTACTTCTTTTTACGCTTTCTTTTCTACACGTTACCATGATACTTAGATGCTTGATATTATTAGCCTTTATTTCAAAATTATTATTAAAATTAATTTTGGACTAAGATTAATCTTTTATTGATTTTTAGATGCCATAAATTAAAGTTTTTTTTTTGGTTCAGCTATTTCTTCTGTACAATGACTTCAGTTTCCTCAACATATCTAGAATTTATATTTAAAATTCAAATTAATTTCTCCCTTAAAATTATCAATGCTTATCCCCAAAACTTAACTTTACATTATCACACTATCTATTAAAGAATTCAATCTTTTAAAAATTTTAGTTTTTAAGGTGGTAATTTTGTTTGGTTAAAGTCCAACATTACCCAAAGGAATCTGGTGCAGTTCCTTTAAGTGACTTTCGATGTTTTCCACTGTCCCTCGTTAAAAGAAAAAAATTTGTTGATCACTATACCATTTGACGCAATTACGATTAAACTGTAGCGCTAAAATGAATCCTCACTGTAGGTATTTCAAATCTCTGGTTAAAAATTAACTAATTATGTTATGTTTAATACAAATACATAAAAATAAAGTACATATGGCACTTTTTATTGTTACAAGTTAAATTATGGTAGAATTATATGTAATAAAATTTCATAAAATTCCGAACTTTATTGCTTTTCATTTCAAAAGAAAATTCGAAAATACCTGGATATTGTATCTTACAAAATATTAAATATTTAGTTTAAATTTTATTGATGGCCAATTATATTAAAATATTTGTTTATTTATTTTCAGTGATTATTATGGGTTCAACTAAAAAGAATATTGCTTATCTTTGTTCATAACTCATCCTAAGCGGAAATAATTAAAGTAATACATATAATTTGGGTATTTTTGCCGGGAAATTCCAATATGTATATCAATAGAGCTCTAATCCATTTAGATTTTATTGTCCAATTTGAATAAAATATTTCTGTTAAAAAAAAATTAAAACAAAGCTTCGTTCTTAGAAAATCAAATAAATTTGGTAGAAATTTTGATTGTTTTAAAAAATATATCTGCATAGTGTGTTTGCATAGTGTCTACATAGTTTTTAAGACGATACAAAATAAAATTTTGTATGACAATTCGACATTAATTTCATATTATACAAAAATTTTTTAACAATAATCTATAGCTTATTTTTACAATGAATGAAGTGTTCAATGAAAGAACTTCAATTAAATCTTCAACAGAGAAAGACAAAAATTATACTTTTTAATTCGAAAAATCCTTCATAAAGACAATGGTCTCTTGTTATTGTGTTTTGTATGTAATTTCCTAAGTATCTTGAAGTAATTCTGGATTAAGGAAACTTAACCCCAATTTTTGTCGTATAAATTCTGCTACGGTTTGAAGGTGTATTTCGGAAGTACATATGAATGCTATAGGAATTCTAAAACATTTATTATTTTCAACAGCCAAACAACTCATGGCATTACTTTTAAAAATTCTAATTTAGGCTTACATTTTAGTGGATATGTGTAAAATACTACCTCTTACTTTTATATATTTTTAGATCTTAAAGCTTCTTAAGATTTAAATAAATCACAAACAAATGAGTCATCATCTTTTTTATCTCCAAAAAGATTTTTCCTAAAAGTTGTACCATATTTAAAAATATTTAATATTATAATATTGTGTAATAATTTAATCATAGAAATATTTTATTCAATTTTAAAATGCTGACCTATCTCTCTCTATACCTTTCAATAATCAACAGCCATCAATCCAAATTTTCATTGAATCCATTATTATTTTTCATTAAAGTTAGGATTATTTTATCCTAGTGTCGATACAGAACCACAAAGAATGCCACACATTACATAATAAATTTTTCCACTTCAATAATTCTTGATTATTATATTATAGCACTAAATTTTAAAGAAAGGGGGAGAAATAGTAGAATTTTAAAAACTTAAAATCCTTAAAGGATCCGTTGAATTGAATTTTGATTGATTTCATAAACCACAAACAAAACAAACAAAACAAAAAACATTGAATTCAAGGTAAAAAAAGAAAAATAAAAAAAAAGTGAAACGATTGATCATTGATCTAGATCTGGGATATTTAATTCTATTGTCTGCTGATATTATCAAATTTTATTTTTTCAACAGACAACACAATTTTCTCAATTGAAAAATGGGAACAATACACAAAAAGAAGAATATTTAAAATGTAATTTAGATATTTGATTTATATTATCATATCTCATATAACAAAAGAAAATTTTTTTGATTCAATTTGAAGGATTTTTTTTTTTTTTATTCTTCAAAATTTATAAATAATATCTAGATTAATTTTTAAGTTGTACATCATTTAAGATCTTTGATGTATTTATAAAAAATAAAACATCAAGACTGAAGTAAGAAGCCATATAGTATATGAATTAATACAGTAAACTCCAGATAAACTGAAAATGATTTGATTGTGTTGCAAATGTGAAATTTTTAGTTTAGAATTCTTTTGATCATATTCTTGAATTTCATTAGTTTAAATGAAATTGTAATGGTGTAAGACAATATAGTTGCGCAGCTTACTTTTTTTAACTAGTAAATCATAAGTGTTGTGAAAGAAGAAGAAAAGTTGTTGAAGAAAATAAGAAAATTAAATAGTTGTCCTTGGTTTCAAGTGAAACATTAATTTTATATCAAGTCTTCATCATTAAAAATTAATATCACTTCCATCCTTCCCTCCCATCCTAACTGTAATCACTTTTTTTCCGCTTTTCTTCATTCAAATCGTTCTCTAATTTTTCTTCTTTTAATCCTCTAGCAGAAGGGATCCTTTAAAAAATTTAAGCCAAGGATTTACTGTTGTATATACAAATTTCCACATTACGTCACAATCCATTATTTACTTTCCGATATTTTACATTTAATACATTATAGATGAGTACTTAATAGATAATAAACCACTGTTTAACAACAGTTTTATAAAGATGTAATCTTTGATATTAACAATAATTTACAATAGAATAGCAAAATTATTTTAATTTTTGTTAATCTCTAATTCCAATTCTAGATATTAGTTGCAATTCAAAAGAATTGCATTCTCGTTCTCTCTCTTTCTCTCTTATTAGAGAACAGCCCATTTCTTCCTTATATTAATTGATAAATATTAAAGATTCTTCATATCAATATTGTAAGTTGTGACTTTGTAAATTATGGTAGGATTTTAAAATTAAAAGACCGGAAAGCATCTGCCATACAAAAAAAAAAGTAGAAATTCTGGAAAAAAACAAAATTAAATGCCAAAAAAAAAAAGAAATAATCAAAAAAATTTCAAGAATAGTTCATCGTAATATTAAACCATAATTCAACAATTCATATGAACTCTTACTAAAATATAAAATTTCTTGTCAAATATTTGTTTGATGAACAAATCAACAAAAATTAGAAAAATTTTAATTCAAAAAATTTATTTGTTTTTTTTTTTAATTTTTTCCAAAGTTCTTTCCTTTTTTTTTTTTATCAAAAAAATTTTGGCGTTTTGCAAAAAAATAAGACAATAAATATAAAAATTTCTAAAAAAAATTAAATAAAATGAACACGTTCTTTCTTTCATATTTTTGTTACTTTTACAACAAAAAAATAAATAAATAAATAAAAAAAAGAAAATGAATGATGTGGACATTTCTTTATAAAAAGAAAAATTCTTAACATTTCTTTTAGTAGATTTTACTTCTAACCAATTCACTTTGTCTTGAATAGCAGTGAATACCCATCATATTAAAATTTAACATGTAGATACCTGATACATATACATACATACTTGCATAGAAACGTCATTTACAATTAACTGAATCTTTTAACTTCAAAAAAAAAAAAAAACAAATCAACATTAGGGAAGTAAGAAGAATTAAAAACGTCTTATGTTTTAATGCAGCGGAAATTTTTATTCGTTTATAAAAAATAAATTATTATTTGATACTAGGTTAGGGTAAGCGTTGGCATTAAGAGATTCTGAGAAGAATTATATAACCATTAATAAAACAATAATGTACTTAATAATAATTATAATAATAATGTACTTAATAATAATAATAATGCATGCCAATACCACGACACGATTCTTATCGCCTTTAGTAAGGAGAATAATTTAAATAATTTAAAATTTGAGTTAAGGAAATCCGGCAATTTGAAAAGATTGAGGCTGCAAACTAAATCAATTTTTATGTATGATGTTCATGAAAAATTTCGATCAAGAACAAAATTTAATGACAATCAATTTGTTAAATAAACCAAAAATATGAATCAATTGAAACTAAGAATATACGCAATTTTAAAAAGCATAGAAGGTTCAATGTTTCTTTTCGATGAAAATTGTAGGTACATTTTTATTTAAATCAAACACTTTTAAACATTGTTTTTCTCTTCTCTTTTCTCCTTAGTCTTTTCGAGCACATTTTTCAAAAAATACAAAAAATTACTTTCATTCGTCCCTCCGCTTATTTCTCCGCCCGTATATCTATTAACAAAATTTTTAAGATAAAGAAATTTTAGACGCAGATATACTCGTAGTTCTCATAAAAAAAGTATCAGTTGTAAAATAATTTTTTTAGGCAGCCCTATCCTTTGTGGAGTTACCTACTCGCAAAATTTGTGAACATTTTTTCGTCAAACAACAGACTATCTAACACTTATAAGTCAAGACGAAAACAGTATAATTTATTGCCATACAACATTTAAATTTAGCGTTATATGAAATCAATGTTGGCTAATTATCCCCCTATTTTGGAAATACTTAAAATTAGAAATTTTCAAACTTGAGTGATTTGGGTAAGATTTGCGTCCCGTTTTAAAGATATATAATGAGTTAAAAAATTAAAATTTAGTCAGCTAGAATCTGGACACCTATGTAAATTTAAAATTAATATGCAAAAATCGAAACTTAAATACTACATTTTTAAATTACATAACATTTACATACATGTGTATTTCCTTTCCTTTATTATATAATCCAAAGGGTTTGCTTAACATTGAAGAAAGTTTCTATCAATTTTCTTCACAGTAAAAATTTAAAGAAAAATTACAAAGTAAAACTTTAGTTTTATATACAGTCTTGTTTTTAATAACAATTAAATTGCGCAATTTATAGGAACACTGAAAAACTCAAGGTAAAATAAAATAAAAAAAAAAATTAAATTCCAAAAAATTTTCTTCAAATTTTTTTTATTTAAAAATTATTAAACAGTAATTAATAATCAATAATAATTTCAGTATCTGTCATTCTTAAATAAAACAAAATTAAATCGAAAATGATTTAAAATACATAAAGGTTGTAATGAATCGAAATTGTACATGATAACTGGTATACGTATGAATCAAATTTTTATGAAGTTGAACATTTTGACACAAAGTATGCCAGTACATACATACTTATAATATAATAATCTTGATGGAATAGGATGGCATTTGCTTTTAAAGAGACTACGTCTTATGTCGAAGGAAATTCGAATCTTAATTGAAAAGATCAAATCTTTGGTCAAGAGACAGAAAATAGTACCACTTAAAAATGGAAAAAAATTAGGGAAAATTAAACCCAATCTAAAAAATAATATGAATAACTGGTTAGTTAATTAGTAATTCGTACAAAACATTCAATTTTTAGAAAGACATTTTACATGAATTTTAAAGTCACATCTACAAATATAGGCTGTTTTTATCTAAGCTTTTTAAAACATACTGTATGTTGTAACTGTATCCATATATAAACATGTATAATTAGTTTTATTTAAATCCTTCTGTTACCGTTATTCTTCCTATGTCTGATGCCTATTAATATGATAACTCAAACAGAGAACATTAGAAGACTTTTACAACAGAGGAATTTTATTAAAAATCCTTTATCTCATTTAGCCATGGTTATCTCACGAAATGATACGTTAAAAAACAACTGAATAGCTAGTTGAGATCGATCCTTAGGTCGAATGCATAAAACTAAGTTGAACTCAAATCTCACTTTTTCACACAGAAAATACTCTTGAACTGGTAACTTTTGTTTGGAAAAGTGAGATTTAAGTTTAAGTTTAGTTTTATTCACTTGATCTTAACTTAATGAAAACTTGTTGCAAAAAGTGGCATAACTAATCTTCTCTTAAGCTACAATTAAAATTTTTATCATATATCATCAAATTAATATAGAATTAATCTTAAATTATTTTTTTTTCTGTATTAAGATCTTCTGACTAATATTCAAAAACTAAATAAACATCCTAATATAAAATTGGAAAGAGAGAACTTAGGGATCGAATCTTTATAAAATTGCAATATAATTCAAAATTTTTGTTTTTCTTATAATTTTATTTTTTTTTTGTTTGTTATTTTTTAACTTACCTTTTTTACCTCACACATTGATATTTTTTATTTGTTAGTTGATTCGATGGATGAATATTTGTTTGGTTGGATGGTTACTTTCTTTCAATATTAATTTTGCTTTTAAACACAAAAATTAAGACAAATTAAACGCGATCTAAACTAAAAAGAAGAAAAATATAAAAATAATAAATTTGAAAGTATTTTTTAAGTTAAAACAATACAAAAAATTAAAGAATTGCAATCCAAAATAATCAACATGTTAAGAATCATAAAGTTAAGATTACGAAGAGATGATGATGATTGAGACTATATGAAAAAGGATGTCAAAAACAACTACAGTATATACAAAAACCGTAACAAAAAAAAAATATGATGAGAAGTTGAAGTTGAAATATAAAAAAAAAAAAAAATAAGAAAATCCACAAAAAATATTATATTTATATATATATATATAAATTTTGGTTAAAAAATATACCGCCAGATACGTCAGTGGTGAAACGAATTATCAGTAAATTAAGCGGTAGTAGTAATATAAACAAAACATTGACACCATGAAATGAGTCCTTTACATTTATAACTAAACTCAAAAATAAACCCAAATGAACAATAATCCTAGCGGTTTATCCCATTGCTAGGATTATTATTCATTAATTAACCTCCATCCTTTTCTGTTCCATTTTGACTGATTTATTTATCTTGAAGATAAGAGCATTTGTTCGTCTTAACATTGGAGACATAACTCTAAAGACTCTAGTTATAGCCTCTAAATTACAATTTGTATCTTTTGTTCATTAGTTAAAATTGCTTCAATATAGTATACAATCTTTAACAATATATCTGAATTTTCGAATTTAACTTAAGACCTTTAAATACATGCGTTTAAGACATTTCAAAATTTTTTTCCCCCCAAGAAAGCTGGGCATATTTCAAAGACAACCAGATAATCTTTTGTGAACTCTCCCCCAATTGAAACCTTCTTGGCACTGTGAAATTTTTACTCACTAAACTCTTTGTAATCAATATAATGGGATGATATATAGTAAAGATCAATGTCCATGTTTTATTACTTTTTCTACTTTAAAGTACATAATTTTTGTGGAAACTTTCTTTAAAAAGTTTAAGGTAAATTTTGCTTGGGAATTTATTTCATAGCGCTCATTTTACTTTACAAATTACATATTTGTATTTTGGTTTGTTTTTTTGTTTTTTTTCTGTCTTATTGCAAGGTAGAAGGAAACTTCTCATTATCAGGACAACGTTGAAGCATTTGGCAATTATAACCGATTAGCGATGAGACAAAAAAAAAAAAAAGTTTTTTATTTTGTTGCCGAGAGAAAATTTTTCAAGAGTTCTACCAAAGAAAATTTGAAAAAAAAAAAAAAATGCAATTTTAATTGCATTTCAATTTGAATTTTCACAGATGAAACAAACTAAAATGCATAAAAAATATTACGTTTTTTTATTTTTTAAGTTTTTAAAAAATACCAATGTATGTACATGTGAATGTGAATGTTTATTAACAAACGTAAACATTTTCACTTCAAAAAGAATTTATTTGGAAATGAAAATAAAAAAAAAAAAAATATTTTTTTTTTATGTATTTTTCGGTCAATAATAATAAAAAATGAATTAAAAAATTTATTTCGCGGTTAGATAACCGTAAAAGAAAAGAAAAAACAATAAATTGAAATTATTTTTAATATTTTTGTTTTGTTGTTTTTATATTTTTATTTTTTTTTTTTTTTGTTATTGAATTGTTACTATCTTCCTTATTTCTTTGTTTTTCCTCTGTACTATTACCGAAGGTTATTAACATATACCTTTATGAAATACCCTGTTAATTTTTGTTAATGTTGCCATATTAAATGAAATTAAAAAAAAAATTTTAATTATTTTAGTTATATTTTAGGGATATAAAATTTTTCCTTTTTTTTAACACCATCTCATAAATAGAAATTCAAGTCAATAAAGAATCTAGAATGATCATAAACTAATCCATAGGATCAAAAAAATAAAAACTAAAAAAAAAATGCATTAGGTATGTATGGAAAATATACTTTAGCTACTTCTTGACATGATGTGTTTCTTTTTTTGTCTGACCTACTGAATGCTGGACTGACCTATGTCTAACCAATGAATGCATTCAATCTTATGTAACGTCCTTCTGATTAATTAGTCAGTCATTCATTTAATTCGGTTTCAGGGATTTTTTCTTAAATTTAATCGGATATTAGATCTTTCAGTTTACAAACATTAAATCACAAAATTTTTTGAAAACATATAAAAAAGATTGGTAACACTTTTTTATACTTTCAAAAAAAAAAAAAATAAAAATAAATAATAATAATAAATAATAATTACTAAAGAAAAACTTATGAAAATATTTTTATTTAATATCTTAATGGTGAATTATATTAAATATATATTTTTTTTATTAAATTATAAAATTTAAGAATTCTTTTTTCTAAGAACTTTTATAATTTAAAACTAAAAAAAAACATTTTTTATGTGACTGTCTATTAAAGTAACCCCTAAACGGTGAATAATTATGGAAATGATAAAGTTTTCTTATATGTACAATCATCAAATAATAGGTACAGTCTTAGAATATGGTACTTATAAAGTTTAAAATGATCTTAGAATATTTTTCATACTAAATCCGCTAATTCAACTTTAAAAAGGTTATTTGTTACCTTTTTGATGGCAATAGTTTCGTTTTATGCATACTTATTCCCCAATACAGAAAACATTTTTTGTCTTTTTTCTGTTTTATTTGTATAGAACTTCCCAATCAATCAGGCAGAAACTTCTGTGGTCATTGAACATTTATCTGATAATATCAACAAAATTATGCAGAAGAATCGTGAATGTAAAATGACTGACCTGAGTCTGAGATGGTAACAGGTTGGCTGGCGATCTTTCGAACAATAACACTAACTCCTCTTAACTTTCGTCGAAATCTTGAAGCCATTTCACTCTTTTATAGATATCTTGCAGATAATGACACCTTGTTCGATTAAACTAAAATCAATTATGCCTCCCCTAAAATAATTCTAACGTACAAAGAGAGAGTCAGCAAGTGCTTATTTCTAGGTGGCTCAAAACTGGTAAAAACTGTAGGTATAGCTTAAAATTAGTTATGAAAACTCACTCATTATGAGAACTACTAGGATGTGAAGCAGGCTTCTGTCAAATGCGTTCCATTTGGTCAGTAATGTTCTATTTTTTGCAAACTCATTTGCAATAAATCAAAAAGTAACTTTAAGGTATGTATCTTATTTACCCTCCTACTCTTCCTTAATACCCTATATCTCGCTTATTTCCCCTCTCTCATGGAACTAAATCTACATTAGTATAAAGAAATCTGCTCCAAGTGGTTAGTTAACGTATATAAAAAAAACACTGAACTAATTAGAAACAACTTTTGACTTGAAATATTTTAGTTCAGATAGTTTTTAATTAGACGAATCTACTAAATAAATAAAAATTAATTTAAGTCTGTTACACCACAATAAATAAGAAAGGACTTATTTAATTTACTCATATAAAATATCGAAATTGTCGAAAATTTAAAATATATAATTCAAAAATAAGTTTCATTTTCATGATTGTCTTTGATAATTTAATATGTGAACTGAGTATCACTCAATAAAAAAAAAATGAAGAAATCACACTTTAAATTCATAGTAAATAAAATTTGAAAAAAATCAAATTCATTAAAAATAAAAACAATTAAATATTAAATAAGTCATCAACCTGTTGCAGCTGTAAAATTTTATTTAATTTTTTTTTAATTTTTAAATACGAAATCAACCTTACAATCAAATCAATTCAGGTGGAAATAGTGAACCATAGGTACAGGTATTTAAAAAAAAAATGAAAATTTAAATTAAACCATGCTGAAAATAAGTGGAAAAAATTTTTTTCTTTCCAATAAATTTTCTAAATAACAGGGTGGTTTATTACAGTGATCAGTGATATATTAATTAACATAACATTGTATAACCTGTACGGATTTGAAATATTGCAATAATCATTTATCCTTCGCAATCTAACGGTAAACTTTTAAATTCGTTTATACACCACAGTTCAATGACATATTTTTGTTATCTCCAGGTAACTATACCTAACTATTAACTGCGTATATTTATGCTCTTTTTTAGCACTAACGCTGTATAACATTTCATAAATTTTCAAAATTTCGATTTTTTTATTAATTTATTTTACCCTTTCTACACAAAAAAAAATAACCTAAAAATAGTGAATGCAGAACACCCTGTCAATCAATGATTAAAAGGTAATCAATTCTTCCACCGTCGCATTTTCTGCATTTTAAAATTATTTCAAATAGCAGACAAAAAAAAAACGCGATGCCATCTATGACTATATTATATTCTCTTAATGACATTATGAAGAATATTAGGAAATACGATTTTTAGTTTTTTTGAAAAAAGTCAAAATAACAAAGAAAATGAGGAAAATTTCTATTACATACGATTTTATTACATTTAGTTGAAGATATTTATTTATATGAGGAACAATATTAACTTGCACGAGTTCAAATAGAGTTCTATATTTTATTGTCTTAAAAAAAAAACACAAGAGAAGAAGGAAAAAAATGGTTATTACAATCTTTTTTTTTTTTATTAACTTCGCATGTCAACATGCCACCACTAATATGATGAGTATTTCATTCGTCCGCTAAAAAGATTTTTTAAATTTTTCTACAATTCTATTTGTTTATATTTTGCTATAATTTTATATTTGAATTATAAGATATAGTGAAGATTATTTGTTTTATATTTAAATATAATATATAAATAGTTTTTATTAGGATATTTGGATATCTGTGAGTTGTATGGTATAAGTTAAAAATTTTTGTTTACATTTTTAATATTTGTTTTATTATAGTATGTTCATATTTTTGATAATATTAATTAATATGTTCGGGATTTATTTGAATCGAAGACCGATGGTAGTAGAACTGATCTGGTTCCAAATGAAAATCACATAAAAGGATTTTAATTTTTACGGGAATTCAATCTTGATATCCGCTTTTAAATACTCTAACTAGTGTAGCATCCAATTAAAAGAAGATATATTGTAAGGGTATCTTATTTTAAAAAAATCAACCAGAAGAAACGTCTTCGGAATTTCATTCTTCTACAGACTGTTTCTTAGTTTATTGATAAAATTATATCTGTTATTACAGCCTCCTAAAACTATAGGTAAATATAATAAAGTTAATTAGTAACCTGATGTCACCTACAAAACTAAAATTGATCAATATATCGAATACAAAATAAATTAAATAATAAATATAACTGTAAGTGCCTAATAATGTATATTTCAGATATGAGTATCTTCAAATTTAAAGAAAGAATTCTGAAAATGCTAAAAATTCTATAAAATAATAAAAAAAAAACTTAGAAAGAGTTAATTAAAAAAAAAAATTGTTTTTTGGGAATTGACATTGAAATTCTTTGATGCACAACTAAAAATATAAATACCAAAATGAAAGTGGACAAGAAAAGAAAATGGAACACAAAAAAGAAAACATACAACCGATTTTTAACCAATTTTTGGATTATATTGAAAAAAATAATTTCAAATAATAAGATATTTAATACGAGTTTACATGACGTTATATGATGAGGTAAGTTAAAACTTTTAGCATATCTTTCGGGAAAAGGAACGCACATATACACAGACGTAAATAAATCTTTAATTCAAACAAAATATTCATGTTTGTACGAAATTCTAGGGCAATCATATAAAAAGAAAATATTTTTACAATTAAGAAATTTCAGCTAATACTAATTAAATTTTCATTTTACACTGCTTACGGTTCACCCATATTGAGGTTTCTAATAAAAATCTATGAATGTACATACTTGCATGTATATGTATATACTGGGTGTACTAAAGTCGAAGGTCACGAAGAAAGTAGATGATAAGACAGGTCGAAACAATTTAATTATTCCATAGCTGTGATTCTTAACTATTTTCAAAATAATGGTCTTCAAAGTTTTTCCTTTAAGTTTTTAAAAAATAATAGTACGTCGCCTCTATATAATATGCAAGGTCTTTAAGATTTCGTTACATAGCTGGGACTATGAATATTTATATTAATATCTTAAGTCTTTCTTAGTTGTTATAAGTTTTTGAAACTTTTAAAATGTTTTTTTTTGTACTAAACACCATATTAAGAAATGATTTTTACCCCATTTTTTAACTTATCAAAATCATAACTTTAATTTATGTTATCATTATTTTCATCGTATCTTTTACCATTTTCAAAAAAATTAAATGCATATTAGTTTATTAAATACATAATACATATTAGTTAAAAAAATCTTTTCTCATATGGAACGTAAATTACATATATGAAAAACTTTCAAAATTTTTATTTTTCAAACCCTTTGAAATAGATCCCCATTCGGAAACATTTTTTGATTTATTCTATAACCTCCTTTTTCGTGACCTTCGACTTCCGACCTGTATACTTGCAATATTGAGATTGGCATACAAAACCTTCAAGAAATTTCATCTTTCCCAGCCTCATTTCAATAATCCTAATTTAAAATTTTGTAATTTTGCAACTCGGAACAATTCTGCAACTACTAACTCCTATAGTATATGAAACTCAGGAGGTGAAATTTCTATGATCGTCTTCATTAACATGATGTTGTGTGTGATATTGAAATGACATGTTTTTAACGTTAAGTGAATTTTTACATAAAATTTCATATATGTACAAGACTAATTGAAAATCTTCAACCATAGGAATTGTCTAGGCAATGCAACATTACGAAGCCTATACTGAAGAGTCTAAGTAATGTTGTAGGACGAATAACTTCTAAAATTTTGATAAATTTTTTCAATTTTAAAAGACTAACCATTATATAGTAGGTATACCTATTCAATTTTAAAATTCTACTAATCTCATGAATTTTGTTTAATAAATTAATCGACTAATAACCAATTTTCTATAAGTATATAACTAAAGATACTTTTATAACTATTAAACTGATTGTTCAATGAACAAAATACATTTTCACTATATGTTTGTTTTCTTTTTTACTGTCAAAATTTTTAAACAAATCGTAAGTTTCAAAAAACGCGAAAATTAAACAAACTAAAAAATTACCTATCCAAATATAATATAAAAAAAAGATACACTTGAATAAATGTGTATGTAATTAGCGCGAATAAGGAAATATAATGAATAATAATATCTACGAGTATAGCTTTAGAGTAAATAATAAATTTGTTATTGTCATATTTGTTAATTTAATTTCGGTTTTCCTGTCTCTTCTCTAACCATTCTCTTACCATTTCTTTATTTTGATGATACACCTGTCCACCTGTCTATAATTTTTTTTTACGTTTTTGTTTTATCTGATTCATTTTATTAATTAATTTGTTTGTATAGTGGAAAGTGAGGAAAAATAAAATCGAGAATAAATAATAAAAAAAAACATTAGGAAAAATTAAAAACAAAAAAAAAAAAAAAATTTAATTATATATTAGACAAAAAATAAAATAATTTTGATAGGAAGGAGGAGGTGATTGTCATATCATAGTGGAATTAATATGTCAATAGATATGTATAATTATTTTATGAAAGCCATTTATTTAAATTTTGTTAATCATTTATTATTAGATAAAAATATTTTTATTAAAGTATTTTTACATTCATTATATACACTTTAATACAAATTACAAATTTTATTTTAATTAAGAATTAAAGATAACATATGGGAGATGGAATTTAAAGAAACTCTTTTAAAATTTAATTCATAATACTAATTATAGTCTAATTTAAATTAATAGAGATTCTATATATTAAAATTAAACTTTTAACATAAAAGATGGAATTTCTAAAACATGATGGTTAAACAATTTTCTTCTATTCCCCTCCCCTTTTCTATTTTCCCTAACCCTTATAACTTTAGAATTAATAAAGGAACATAAAAACTAGGGAAAAATTCAATCCTATGAGAGGATCTATTTTGGATGATTTTGAAGATATAAAGCTTTAAACGAACTTAAAAAATTCTTTACAAATTGTAAATGTATCCCAAATACAGGATGTTTAAAAAGAAAATTGTGTTTGAAATAAAAACAAATTTTTTTAAATCACTTCAAACTTTCATAACTTTGTAATAACATATAAAGATCATAAGTACCTACATAAAAAATAAAATATAATTTCAATAAGGCCTTCAATCTATCTAAAGCAAGCCATTCAAGAGTTATAGATTTTTTTATGAAAAATTCTCTATATGTCGAAAATGGTCTTAAATGGACCCCACCTCCTTATACCATACAATTTTTTGCAAGTTTTAGTAAGATTAGATTCAATAATTCCGGACACACTATATAAAACAAGGTCTATATAAGAATCAACAAAGAAAAAAGGCCTTGTGTAAGCTAATTATACATTACCATTTTTATAGTTTTACAATAATATCCGTGTGATCATAATTCAAAAATATTTCTCCACTTTTCTATAGTACGGCTTCGTAATTCGTTTAATGAATCTTATTTAATTTTGCTTCATTTACAGTTCGATAACAAAACATTTAACAAGTATATTTACCAGTAGACACTGTAAAAAAAAATACTAACAGCCTTATTTTTATTGCCTTTCTCTCCTAATCCTTCTCCCTATAGGGCATTAAAAACCTCGAAATAATATAAACAATGATTCCTACACCCTAAATATCTATAAAGCTACAATTTTTAATAGATAAATATAATTTGTTGATCGCTTAAAGATTTGTTATCTTGAAAATGGTCATACAGTGCATCCGATTTTATAAAATTAATTACTTTACTTAAATTATTGTAATGCAGTAAATTTTCATAAAATTACTTTACTTTTACATATGTGGGGAACCAAAAAAAATTTAAGATTTTTATTTTGGAACCCAATAAAGATTTAGCTTTCTGCAAGATAAGTTTTTCTTTGTTTGACCAATAAATGTCACCTACTGATTTTAGTAAACTCCAATAAACGAAAATTATCGGAAAAACAGATTCTACTCTCATATTTTTTTTTTTTTAATGCACTTCTCTGTCACATAAATGTTTACAGGAAATTACACAGCCTTTCCTGTTCAAGCATGGCTGTAAATGTCGTAAGGGGGAATAACTCTTACGACGTGTGTGGGATTCGAGCCCACACTCCCTCGGTGTTTACAGCGTATTTTATACATTCTTACCCACCAGGCGACCGATATTTTAAATTTTATCTTCTCATATTTTAAAAGTGAAAATGAATGATTATGACAAATGCCATTCCAATTTTCACAAAAAAAACAAAAATATATAAAAATCATACAAATTCCAGAATTTTCTTGAAATTTACTTTATCTTTACTAAAAGTTTGAATTTCTTATAAACAGTTAAAATACTTTTAACTAATCTAATATACATACATATAATTTAATTATCTTACTTACCTTGATTATACAAAATACAAAATGTTAAATTTTAATTTCTAATTTACATAATTATTTATAATTATTGAAATCATTATTTACAAAAATTAAAATGGCTTCCATATATTTTACAAAAATTATACTGAAAAAAAAAATATTATAAATTGTACATATATCACAGCACGATTAACTTGTACGATAAATCAGTTTTTTTTTTTTTTGCTTCTAACACAAATAATAGGTTTTCTATCCTTTTCACGCTAATGATATTTTTTTTATATACAATTTTAATAAAACATAAAATTCCCATACGAATACCCACACATGAAATAAGTATGTACGTTGGACAGAATACAGGTGTAGTATTCTGACCAGAAAAATACATTTCAATAGTATTTTTAATAATTCAATCTAATATTTTTGACATAGACAACATTAAATTTGAGTAGAAGGAAAAATATTACAAAATTTAAATGAAATTTAAGTGCTCAGAATAATTTGCTGATTGTAGTGAAATGCGGCGGGGTGTCATAAAGCCATATGGTGTTATGTCTCATTCGATTAAAAATACTTTAAAAGAAAAACTATTAAACTCTAGAATCCAACTCTAAAATCCCTCCTAATTCAGAATCTCGCATATTCATATATAAAAATTCTAAAAAAGGGGAAATATCCTGATCTCTGTTATACATAATATATGTAAATATTCAGGAAAATACCGTGATTTTTTAACCAACTCTAAAATCCCTCTAAGTCAAAATCTCCCATTTATATATATATATAAATATTCTCGAAAAGGGAAATACCCTGATTTTGTAATCAACTATAAAAACTCTTTAAAAGCCTCGTGGCGGCCTTGTGGTGGCTCTTTCCTCAAGCCACTCTTCACCCCTCCTTCAGCCTTCCCTTCACAGCTCCCTTCGTGCTTTTCTTGAAGGATTGGGACAAACAGTGGCGCGTGAGCGAACAAAGGCGTGCGAGCAGCCCTCATTCCTTCTTTTTTTTTGTTTTTCATAAAAATGTCTAAATTTTTACAAAATTTATTATTATTTTTCATAGTTAGAATTTAATATACCTAAGTATTTCGTATGAACATCTCAAACCTTTTTTTTTACCCCCATATGATTTCAAATTCTTTGTTCTGTAAAAATGAGATACAAAAATTATTACAAAATAAAGGTACCTTTTTCCGGGTTCTGCCTATATATGTATCTATCTGGAGGAATTTTATAGTCGGCTACGAAACCAGGATGGTCCCTTTTTACAGAATCTTTACATATATATATATTCTGCTCAAAGCGGATATTCTGATTTTATTTCCAAATCTAAAATCTTTCCTAAGCAATTTCTTTCATACATATTTCAACACCAAAGCTTTTGCAAACATTTTTCAACATCAATCAAACAACAATTAAACAAAAAAAAAATATATTTGAATCAGAGAATAATTTAATTATGGCTTTATAACACAAAATGTTTTTGGTTGGGTCATAAAGCCATATTCGTGAAATATGACTTTATGACAGCCCACCGTGAAATGATCGTAAAATATTATAGTGTTTTTCCAATATTAAATTTCTTTTGCACTTACACTTGGCAAAATTATATATATACTTTGGGAAGTAAACTTATTAAGATTCTAAAGTATTTTTTTTGTCTTCTTTATGCTTCCACAAGGAGCATAGGGCATCACTGAGTCATTTTCATTAATTATTCATATTTAACTACGGTTCAGTTTAAGGAATAATTAACTTCTTTAAACCATTAATTACTTGATTGTAGGTATTATACAAAATTATGAAACACAAATATTTTTATTTGTGCGACATCTATTATCTTGTACAAACAATATTTTATTTTTATATTACTATATATTACGATAGGACATTAATTGTATGATATATCTATTCTTATTTCATTTTATTATACTAATTATATATTATAAGAAAAATCTATATATTTTATTTTATTATATTATATGATCCAGCCGGGGTTTCTAACCACAGCTTTTGAATGCAAGGTCTTAACCATTATTCTATTGGTTGAATTTATTTAAAAATATTTAAAGTGTTTTAATAGATGATCATTAAAATTAAAAATATCTAAAACATATTTAATGAACTTTTTAGTAAAATTCTTGGCAACTGATTGAAACAATCCCAAACTCAACTGTTAATCAGTCATTATAAAGGTTAAATTTGGCTAAAGAAGAAGCTTTTAGGGTTATTATTTGATAAGAGAAATGAACCGTGTAATACGAGAAAGAAACCGTTGAACCGCATGTCACCTAAATGCTTTTATTAATTTAGTAATATTATGTATTTTATTATTTATATCATAAATATGTTATATATATTTTACATGTTATATGGTCATATTATGTATAATTACAAATTTCTTTCAACTGACGCTCTTTTCCTTAATAAGCAATGCACTTAAACACTCGACAACCGAGAGTCACCAATAATTTTCTTCAATTAATTCAAATTTATTGTCACTACTAAATAGTTGTTAATGCATTTAAAATTGCATTAACTCCATACTATATACGTATATAATATTATACAATACATATATATGTATATATATAATACATTAAAGCTCAGTCCATTAAAATTTCAATTTATAATTGAATCCTATTTTAATTCAATTAAAAGCTTTACTTTTAAAACTATGCATTTTACTAATTTAAAAAATATTTTTTTCCATTTTTTAATAAACATTTTATTTTAAAATTTTCTTGAATTTTGTGTCAGATCACACCATTTTATGTCCCCTTTATAAAAGGTATAATCAACAGGTACATAATATTACAGTAAATGCACATACAGTTCTACATACAGTGCACATACAAAAATTACAACAGACTTTGTTAAAATTTGATGTCATTGTTGCTACTAAAGAAGTAAAGTACCAAATAATTTTTAAACAATCACCATATACAGCCCACGGGGTAACTAACAATAAAAAAAAAAAAAAAATTAAATTCCTTAAAATTTCAATTTGAAGTGTAAAATTTTATAAAAACAAAAAATCGCATTATTTTTCGCGCTTCTACTTTGGAATTTTTTGAATTAAAAAAGTAATTTTTTTTTTATGATCACCAAATAGTAGTAATAGCGAAAAAAAAAATTACAGCATACTTTTAATGACGTCTATTAACATTTTGTCGACTTCGAATCTCTTTTTTAGATTCAAATGCTTCACTTATCATATTTATTATATAAATCGTCTGGTATTATGAAATTGATTTAACAATATTTTGTATATTCTTTAAATTCTTTTACTATCTGTTCAGAAATCATTCATCAAAAAACGTTTTATGGTAAATCGAGAACTATTTGAGGACTTTTTAAAATTATTTTTTTACTTTACAATTTATTCAATTATGTAATGAAGTCTATGTAATGCCTTTTGATTGAAATGAGTATTACCGTGTTAATATAAAGTAGGGTTAAGGTTAACATATACATAGTTAAAAATATGTATAAGATAGTGGATATCTCTTTCATACAAATTAACTCTAGGTAACTTTTATAATTTGTAAGAGTAGAAGGAAACATTTTCTTTATCACAATTTAATTGATGAACTATATCCTATAGTTGTCAATATTATTTAATAATTATATATAGATACTATAATAAACTTTACTAATAAAACTTTTGTTTTATTATTTTCGTAACTTTTTGGTTTAAATAAAAATACTTTGATCAATCTAAGTGCCCAAGTATGGAGTATTTCTAATAAGGAGATGATGCCACCAGACGAATTGTTTCAATTTTTAATTTTCTCTATTATTCTCTGACTTAAAACTCGTGTAATTGTATCTTACAATTTACAACTTGGTGGTTCGTTAAATAATATAGTATATTTATCTATATATATCTACATTTACTTTATTTTAAAACTTTATATATTGCTTTGAAATAGTTGTCCTACTTTTTCAATGTCTTTTTGCTTAGTTTTAGTTTTATTTTTTTTTTTCATAATTTTAGTAGTAAAAGATGATCTCTTAAAATCGTGAATTAATATTTTGTACTAAATATTAAAAAAAAACAAAAAAATTATTCAAGTTAAAATTACTATTAATGATTTTAAAAAAAGCATTCTTTTTATGACATATTAAAACTATTATTTCAAGTCAGATTTCTTTTACCACGGGGAAACTAATGGCTTCCATTTAATATCTCCATATTATACGGTTGCTGTTTTTGCATTCTCCTATGTGATATTGCATTGATTTAACTCAGCTATTGTAGTGTGTTTCCATATGTTGTTTGGATAATCGTGTCTTCTACTTCCTTAATGGTTCCTTTCCAAAGCCATGCTGCTTATTTTTATGATTTTTCCTTAGCGTGTGGTCTATTCACCTCCAGTTGTTTTACTTTGTTGTCTCAGAATGGCTTCTTCTCCTGTAAGTTTTTATAGATTATCGTTGATTATTCAGGTACACCAGACCGTCGACAGCGACTAATAAAATCCTATAGTTTTTGAATGATGCTTTTGGATATCATTCATATTTTGCTACTATACATAAGAACTGTTTTTAACCAAATATTGAAAATCCGTAGTTTCTTTTTGCTTAAGATTTGGGTGTTCCCCTATATTGAATATAATTGTCGAAATGTTAAGTTCAATACATCAGCAATTTTTTGTTCTATTTACTGCTTCTAATTACCGAAAATCTATCGATTTATACTTAATAGAAGTAAATCTCTACAGAACTTATTTCACTATTTGACATCAAGATGGACAATACAAAATTATTACGAGTATCTACTCTTCGAAATTAATACAACGAATGGAAAATTTAAAAATATTATCAAATGTTAGTCAAATCTTTAAAAATTAAGTATTTGTACTTTTGCTTTTTAAATTAAAAAAAAAAAAAAAACTGAAAATTGCGCAAAAACAAAAAAAAATGTTGTGATGCGAAAATTTATGATCTGGTTGTAAATAAAATTGCAGCAATGCCATTTTCTTATTACCTTCTACTTTAAGTTTACAAGAACACACTATAGTTAAGAAGCAAAGAACGAACAAAAAAAAACATAGTCTATTTTTGTTTTTAATTTATGACTTTTTTCGCTAACTAGTAATAAAATTAGTAATCAGACGATCATATATAAAAAAAAATTTTAATTTAACTATTTTTATTATACGGTTTCATATTTTTAAAAATATTTTTAATTTATTGTAATTTTTTTTTTGGGATTTTTTTTTTTTAATTTTGCATCTAAAATTTTTTTGATGGAAATAATAATTTTTAGTGCTGAAAGTATACGTATTTAGTGTCACTTCTGACCATTTCATAAATGAATACCAATATTAATAAAAATATGTAGGTACCTACTATTATGATCTTTTTTATTACTATTAAGATATTTTTTTGATTTTTTAATTTTTAAGCAAGTTTTATTTTATATATTTTGTTCTAATCAATTTACAACCATAAATTTATTAGAACTAAAATAATTTGGAAACTAACTTTTACTGGTGACAATTACAATAAGTTTTAATCGATAGGTAAAATAAATAGATTATCATAATTGCTGTTAGGTGTTATCTGATTCCTCATACCCTTCTAATACTTCTATTTTGCATCTGATTCGTTCATATATTTGAAACTAAATGTAAAGCATTAGTAGAACTTTTCTCATTCTATAGCACATTATAATAAACGTAACCTTAAGAGTTAAAAAAATTGTATCTGCTTAATTTATTTTAATAAAAATGTAATCTTCAAAATGTACTTTAAAACTTTAATGCTGCAAAATACTTTTAGAATTCTGTTTCAATAAAATTCAAAATCTCAAAAGTTACCTAAAATTTTTTTTACAATATCTTAAAAATGAATTAAGTTCATGGTGCTATATACTACTGAATGTCGTTAGCCAATACCCACTAATGACCTTAACTTTGTAGCAAATAGTAATAATATTTAATACTAATACCGATAATAATAATAACAGTTACTACAGTGACAGTGTAGCTCCTCCAATTATTGCCTCAAGCAGGAAAGTGTTATATATGCAGTTGCACATTGTAACCGTTGTCGCTGCCTCACTGATAAAAAATTGTGATAATTATAGGCGAATTATTGGCGAATTTATTGTTCCCCCACAATACCACGCCTCATTAGAAAAATTCCGCATTCTCCCCCTATCCTCTTCTATTCCTATTCCGTAGCCAGTATACTGCGTCAGTGGTTAGGAGTTTCAGCTCGTTATATTTACTTAAAGGATGGGTGGGTTTAGTCAGTAAGAATGTAACAATACCAATAGGGTGTGCTTGATGTCTTCGGAAAATTCACACCTCCGTTACAAAAAAAAAAGTTAATTTATAAATTTTAATTTTTTTCTATTAGATATTCGAGAGCAAAAGAAAAGTCTAAACTAGACGTTGCAAAATAATTTTATGAGCAAGCCATGATGTCAAGAATAACGACATTTTTATACTCAACTTTACAATGTAATATTTCTTTATTTTTAAAAGAATACTGACCTCCTTTCTCTAATTGCCCCTTGGAAAAACCTATTAAAATAATAAAAAACTAAAAACTGTTATTCAGTGTTCAATTTTGTTATTGAAAAATTTTATCTTTTACATTTTAATTTGTGTAAAAAATTATACAAGACTAAAAACTATTCACGTGTAAAGAAGTAAATATAAAAGTTCCGGAAAAAATTTTAAGAATTTTTTTAAATTAATTTCTTATCAAATTTAATTTTAATGAAAAATAATCAAAACAAAAAAAATGTGAATGTAAAACAGGAATTTGACAAAACTTTTTAAATTTCAAATATTCAAAATCATTCCATGTGATTTTATTCATAAAATATATAGGAACCATGACATTAAAACAACAGCCAATTTATTTTTATAAAAAAAATGTCCATACTTTTTTTTGCAAGTTAATATTTTGCGAAAGAACACACTTTATATTAAAACCAGATAACATTTTTCGCAAATACATTTTCATGAGGTGTCTAATAAGCATGTGTAAAATATGAACTATGCATTCTATGTTCAGTGATATCATCAATGATCTTAAGAAGAAAAAAAAAAAGTTCTTAGATTTACATATAACAAAAAAGAAAAACAAAAAAAAAATTAAACAGTAAAACAAGTCTCAGTTATAAAGACGGGGTAATCTTATAATAAACATTGATAGAGAAGTGTACTTTAAAGCCGATTAAATCAAAAATACTAAATAAAAAAAATTGTTTAAAATGTCGATTTTCATTAATAAGATAGTAAGCTACTACAGTGGAGGTGCCTTCAATTATTACATTATTACAATTTCGTTGACGATTTCATCCCTGTCTTATGTTTTTCTAACACAACTTCTTAGGAAATATACTTGGCATTTACGCGTTCCATCTGATTATATTGGCTAAAGAGGGAAGTTGGTTTAATCTGATACCATCAAGGGAGATTTTTTGGTGTCTGTTGAAAATTCCCATCTCTCTTAGGAAAACAAAAAAAGCTATAGGTTATGTGTTTACCACAATAATAGTATGATGCTTTGCCATACATTTAAAAACAACACCTTATTTATCTTTATAATTATACAGATACATATTTATATAAACATATCTTTTTCTTATATAAAAAAAACAGGAAAAAAATACATTATTTGAATATTTAAATATGTAATTCAATTCTAGTGGATTGCCAAAAAAAATAATTGCCAACAAGTTAAAAAAAAAAAACCATAAACAAACAAAAAAGACAAATAAAAACTATCTACTCGTATAAGATACGTGCGTCGTTTTCCTTTAATGTTCTCTTAGATGAATTTTCAAACTAGGTATACCACCAACAGTTAAAAAAAATATATATAACTATATTTAATTGTATAGTTTTCTATTGGTATTTATAATTGTATTGAATCAATTGATACACCATTATAGTTACCGTTAAGTGACATATAGAAAAATTTTCATATACTTTCATAAGTATATAAGTAAAAGCGGAAAACAATTCATGAATTTTAAATATTTCATTTTATTTTTTATTTTTTCTCTTTACATCGCGCGTTAAATGATTAACTTTGACATCGGAGTTATTTACGCACCTAATATGGTAAAATCTGACATTAATAGCTAGGAAAAATATTAAACTAAAAAAAACTAAAATAAAAAATAAAATCTTTAAAATAAATAACTTGTCATTTGACAGGTTAAGTTGCACATCTGCTAATAATTTACTAGTTTGCTTCTTTTTTTTTTTTGGTACGATAAATGATTTTTTTGTTACAAACACACATACACACACAACATAGATGTCTGCAATGAATGCAAAATAAAAATGCTCTGATGTTACTTGTATTAATATTTTGCTGCCGCAATCAATGATAAACAACTTTCTATGTAAATTCTAATTAAAAAATCGTGCTTAGATTCAAAAAATAAATTAAAAATAATTGTAAAACAGAAATGAATTGTAACTACATATACATAAACTTTAAATTAACTAAGATATAGGCTGTCTATCCCATTGTTGTTTTTTTTATTGTAATACATAGTTGTTGCGAGAAAATATTAGTAGATGATTTGTCATATCAGGCCATTTAAAAGAGTATTTTATTGCCATTTGATTTAGCTGTAAATCCCATGCATAAATAATTATCTTGCATTAGAATTGTTTTTCCCCGCTAGTTCATGAAAAGACAAATAAAATACCATTTATATGTTTCTATTTTGTTGTATCATGAAAATCATAAGCCATACATGGGAGACTGATATTTCACTGATTCATAACTGCTGCAATTGACAATTAAATGTACCTCTTTGCCTTGCCTACGTTTAAATAGACAGTGACAGCTGCTATTTCATTACTGGATCAAAGCGCAAATTGATTCATTTAAAGGATTGCTTATCAGCATATTAGACATTTTTTAGAGCAGTAGAAATTATAAAAACGAAGTTTGAATAAAAGTTGTATATACCATGATACTACCTATTCTAAAGTTAGATTATGCATATTATGGCATTATGCATCTTGGCTAGGGCTCTGATTAAAACACATAATTTTAAAACATAATCTTAAATTTAACTACTGCTACCACAAATACTAAATAAATTACATTTAATTGTTGAGATGAGTTTACGATAGTTTTGCACCTATCAGGTGTGATATGCATTTTCAATAAAAATAACAAAAACAAAATCAAAAACAAAACAGTTTTTTTACTTAATTTTAATATAAAAAAAAAATGTTCATTAAAAATGTCAGAAAAACCGTGATAATTGTGTAATTTTAATAAAAATGAAAAAAAAAAAAAAAAACAAATAGATAAATTAATTCTATTAAAAAATATCAGGAATTAATTAGCGCGAAAAAATAAAATTTTAAATTTAAATAAATTTATTAATTTACAAAAATTAAAAGTAGATTTGCGTAATCAATATAAATTGATGAAATTATTGATTCAAAGATTTCATCAGATAAAAGTTAACTATTAAAAACAAATAAGTGTTATAAGTAGATTTGGATGTTTTAGGAAATTAAAATCAAATTCAGATGCAAAGGATTTTCAGATTAACAAACTAATGAAAAAGAGGATCAACTATTAATACTGTTTTAATATTTTTAACTAATAATATTACATAGTCTAAAAGCTTCCACTGTTATAAGATACGTTCTTCTTCTCCTAATAATATTTTTTTCCTCCAGTTGACCTGTTGATACAATATCTTTAACGAAACTTCTGCCGCACATCAATTATGCGGGGTCTTACACCTGTTTATCGAGTCTTATGCCTGATATGTCTAATGCATATGTTAGTATGTATATTATTTAGAACTAAAATATGTACCTGTAACCTTAACCAAACAGTACTAAAGGGCATACAATCTATTACGTTTAGTTATAAAAGGAAGGTGATGTTTAGAGCGTTAAAATCCCACACACTAATAGAAGACTCGTGCTTGTTCCATTCTTTGACAGTATCTTTCGATGATCCCAACCTATTCAAACAAACAAAAAAGAAAATACAATAATCGCTTTAGAGCGCCGCAAATCCATTAAATTATTATGGTATTAAATTGAAATTTGGTCCAGTCAATGGTGTAGTGGTTAAGACACCGGTCTTTCTAACGAAAGGTCTCGGATTTAAACGTCGCCTGTGTCATATAGTTCAATTAAAAACAATTTAGATTTTTCTTATAATATATGTATAATTAGTATAATATAATTAAATTAAAAAATAAGTATATATGTCTTATAAATTGTAATTAATATCATATTGTAATAACTATATAATAAAATAATAATTAAATCATAATTCTTGTATAAGATAATAGATGGCGTAGAAATAAAAACGAAACGTCTTGTCTTGTATAATAGCTACAGCCGAGTAATCAACGGATTAGGGAAATAATGATTCCAGAAACTGAAGCTTAGTCAAATATGAATAATAAATAACTTAGTGGATGCCCTATGCTCCCTAATAGGAGTAAGGGAAAAAAAAAAATTGAAAGTTGGTACCTATAGTTTGCTTTCATATAAATTATGAAATCCTGTTAAGTCAAGTGCATTCCATTGTTATGAGTCATCATAAAACTATGTTGTTTTTTATTTTTTCTGTATTTATAATTTTATCTATATATCTATCATATACGTATATATGTACAATTATTTTATGACCTATAGAATTCCCCACAATACTTAATGCAGTTTCAATAAGTCGAAAATGCATAAGATAATGTTCCATATTATCATTTTAGTATAAAATATAATTCTTTATGTATTAATATTATTTATATTATGTATACGTAAAATTTTTGTAAAAACTCTCCATAATATCATCAAAAATATTAATTTTTTTAAACTTAATTAAAAATTCTATACTTGATGCTACAATAAAAAAAAAAAAATGAAACATAAAATTTACACAATTTTATTTTATTTTTCTTTTTTTTTTTTTATTAATTTTACATAATTAATAAATTAACTCAAAATATTCACACACACACACACAGAGACGTATACTAGAATTGCATAAAGTAAATTTATGTCAATATAAAAACATAAATTATTTTATTTTTTTAATTATGATTATTAATTCAAAATAAAATCCTCAAAATTAAAAATTCCTTATATGAAGCAAAAAAAAAAAAAAGAAAGAAACATGGATATGAAATTCTCATCGAAATTTTGATTTACATTAAAAATACGACTGTATAACATGTACAAAAATTACAATTCTCATTCATTTGAAAATTCATTTTGAGTCAAGAATTAATAATACATGTTTCGTTTGTAATATCTTAATTGTTTTTGATTTCAATTTATTTTTACAAAAATTTTAAACGAAATTTAAAAAAAAAATCCATCTCAAATAGTATATTGTACCACATAGGTTCTAATGTAATGTTTAGTTTAAAAACAAGGTGGTATTTAGTTGGTTAAAGCACTGTTGGTAAAAGCAAAGTTGATTTAATTGGTCAACACTACCAAAGAAAATTCAAATAATTGATCTCATGATGTTTTTCGAGATTCAAAAAAAGAAAAAGTAAACATACTTTGAGATAAAGAGATTTTTATATACGAGCATTCGTATTGCTCCCTTTGTAGAGACACTGATCACTAGAATAATTCTTTTTGGTTGATTGGTTGCTCTAAATGACTCCTCTCTAGAAATTCATCAAGAGAGCGCAATTAGCATAAAAAAGGTGCTGTTGCTAACCACTCTCTCGTATTTTTGGTTTTCAACTCAAGAAGATAGGGAACTAACTCCCTCTTCAAAATCTTCAACGAATTAAATCCAGATATGTGATACATAAATTCTTGTTCATGTGACATACTGTTAATTATATACTACTATATGTTGTAACTGTTGTAACGGCTATAGTTACTGTTATCAAAATAGTAATAATAATATATAAGCGGATTCATTGTTTCCTTACAGTCCCACTCCCAATTTAATGTTTCCGTATCCATTCCCTATCCTTTCCTATCACTACTCCCTAGCCAATATACTGCGTTCGCTGGTAAGGGTTTCATCCCATTATATTGGCTAAAAGAGGAGATGGGTTTAGTCAGTAAGAATCTGACACTACTAAGGTGGAAATTCTTGGTGTCTTTGGAAGATTCGCAACTACCTTAGGGAAAAAAAAAAAAATTAACCGACTGATTAGCATGACATAATCGGTTTTTTCTATGTTCAAAACCATACTAAAGAATAGTATATTACGTATAATAAGCTACTAAATGAATTTTGTATTTATAAAAACTCGGAAATCTGGGAACTTCAATTTAACAGTCAGCACCAGCACAAAAAAAAAGCATGTACAAAGTGTTGTTTAAACTTTTAAGAGTCTACTAAGTTATACCTTAAAGTTGATTCCAATACTGATTTTTAAAGTTCTCACATAAACAAAGATTATTTTGCACAATTTTTCTTTTAGAATAAACATTAGTAAATTTTTAATTTAGGTTAGGTCTTTTTTTTCATTCACTTGCCTTTCAATTCTTTTGTTCTTTTAAGTTATTGTTTACGGAACAAAATGTCAATTTGGTTGCACGAATCCAATCAATCATTTTTGTTATTAAATTTTTGTTTTTTTTTTTTTTGCATAATTTAATAATTTGCAAAAAACAAAACAAAAATTATAATCAAAATACCAACATTAATATAATATGATTGCGATTTTTAAAAAATTCATACAAAATAACTCCTCTTTTTATCCCTTCTCTACTTTAGGAGACCTCCTGTCCTGTCCTTTAAAAAAGAATTTAAAAATATCGATTGATCGAAGAGAAAAAAAATTCAATAAAACAAACGTAACATTAACGTATTAATAATGGGAACATCAGTGAATTTTTAATGAAGCGGTTGTCGGTATTCAAGCACAATCATCAAAAACCAAAAAAAAAATCAATACTAAAAACAATATACAAAAATAAACATACAAACAACCAAAAAAAAAAAAAAAAAACATAAATCAATTCAAAAAGTATATATTTTACTTAATATATATACATAATGGTAAGCTCTTTCATGCACCCTCAAAGAAAACTTTCTGTTGATTACTATATAGAAATTCAATTCCTCTCACCTTCTTTTTATATTGATCGGGATACCAGCATTTATTCCAGTTCATCATAACTTAATGATCCCAATTGCCCAACTAAAAGAAAAATATTATTATTTTTAATTTATTGTTTCTTTTTTTTTTGTTTGTTTTGTTTCAAGAAAGAATGAAAAGTCAAGACAAAGCTATTATAGCTGTAATTTCATTATAAGCAAAAAAAAACCGTTTTGTAGTATAAGAAATTTTTAGTATAAGAATCACTTAAGATAAACCTATCAAAATTTTGCCTTTGATCTTTAAAGCTTTCGCAGTTTTTTGAAGCGGTGAGAATTTGTCTCAACCTTCTTACTCTCTCGATATTATTCCCAGATTCTGTATCACATCTCAATTTTTTTTATTTATTTTTCCGACAGCAACAAGGGATTTGTCATGAGAGTCACAATCATCATCAAATAGTCGTTATAAATATTTAAACGTATATATCATATAGTCAATTCATATATACTAACTGTTCATTATCATTGTGTTCATCGAATGTATTATGTACTATTTATTTACTGTTCGGTTACCTGATGTTTATTTTTACTTTCAAATAATGATTTCTTCACTTGTCCTGTAATTAAGGAGACCATTATAATAAAACATAAAAAAAAATATATTTATATATAATATATGGTCTGAATCAATATACCAGTACAATATAATATATTATTATGTATACGTACGAAGGAAATGAATGAGAAGGAAAGGTATATGATATTTTTTGATTGTTCCGATGGTTAATATTAATGCCAAATTACACTTATACATACAAGAATTGTAATTATGAGCGATCTTTAAATGAAAAAATAAAAGATGAATGTATTAAAATAAACATCCAAGGAATTTTGAGCAAAAATATACAGTGATTTGCCTAACATCTTGTGTTTCTTTTATTTAAGTATTGGGATAGGTAGAAGTGGGTTTTATATCAATACACAGAAAATTGATTCGACTGATCGTAGCACCATTCGATTTTTATTACATTACAATTGAAGAGTAAGGTAGATTAAATTGCTTAAAGTAAGTAAATTTAAGTCAAGATTGAATGAAGTGATGACTTACTGCTATACCAACCAACCATTAATTACTTCAATTCGCAACGGAAACATTCTGGTATCTTGCTAACTGTCTTGCTTATATTTTCATCACTTTCTCAGCAATCACCACAATAAATAAAATATCTCTAAGTTCGTAATACTGTACTTAGTTTTATTTTATTTTTTTTATGTTTGAAACCCTAACTATTTCAAATACAAGAAAAAAGTTGTTTTAGTGCCATAGATTTAACCATATCTTGTTAACCGCAAAAGTCGAGGATGATTAAAAATAACATAAATATATAAAAGAATGAAAAAAATTTTTTTTAAAAACTTATAAGAATGGGCTATATATAGGTTTTTCAACTTAAAATGAAGTCATCTTATGAATAACTCTACATAATATTTTTAAAAACTCCTAGAATTTCGAATTTTAACAATAAAATAAGAAATAACCAATAACTAGCTTACTTAGAGCTTTGCTATTTGAGATGACTTGTGGATTCATATTTAATATTATGGTAAATTACTTTGATTTTGAATATTATTCATAGTTAGGATACTTATATGATACTTATGATGCTAACTATGATGATGATTACTCTTATGATTATAATGATAAATTTTATTTGTATAAGTAAATTTTATTGATTGTGGAACACTGCAAAATTTTTACCACCGTGTTTAATTTTGATGGGAAAACATTAAACAGAAAAAAAAACAAGAGTTATTTAAATAATATTGAACTTAATATAATGCCTCTAGTAAATACCGTGTACTGAATATTAAAATATTTATCATGAATAAGTTTCATATATTGCCAAAAAAAAAAAAACAACACATAAAATGAACAAGAAACCTGTTATCATTATTGGTGGGCCACGCGACTTATTACTTTTTTTTTCTATCCCTTTTTTTCTTTTCTTTTTTTTTTTAATTGTTATTGATTATAAAAGTTATTCCAATGTCTTTACTTTGGTGGACATTTCTTTATATTTACTTTAAAAAATATCATATTTTTATTTTTTACTTGCAATGTAATTTTTGATCATTATATCATCATCTTGACAAAATTGATATTAGAGAACTGTTCATATTACGTAGGGATCTTAAAAAGTTTTCGAAAAATTATAAATTTTTAGATTATAGAAAATATGGTGAACTAATTATATTCCTAGCTCCTATACCGCATTACTTAGCTTTAGAGTTTGGTTGTTTATTTTTGTTTTTTTTTATTGTTGAAGCCTAAGCTAACCCATCAGTAATCACTAAATTCTAGGTACATAATGCGCCCGAAAACGTGGAAGAAGTCATTAACAACAATTGCTATCTGTGAAGGATTTGAACCTACTCTTCCTCTCTTAATCGTTCATGTGTTTAACCACTTCACCATCGAGGCTATCATTGCTTGTTTGTATATCTTTGGAGTTTCAATGTAACGTTTAAAATAAACATTTTCATATCTATTTAGTCGCATACAAGGTTATTATTTTGAGCCCAGTAGAGTTATAAAATGTAATTACTCAAAAAATTTATTATTTTCAATTACTTACTGAAGTTTTGGACTATATCTCATGTATAGTATAAGTTAAACTAAGTATCATGTTAAATTCATTTGTTCTAGGTTTACTTACCATCCAATAAAGAAAGGTAAGGTTTCCAAGTTCCAAAAATATTACGTCAATGTTATATTACCTCAGATCTGTTTAATAAATTGTTTTCATTAAGTTATTTTTAGTAAAGTTTTCACTAGATTTTATTTTTCTGTTCTAAGTTTTAATAAATACCTTTGAACAACCTTTTTTCTTGTTTGTCAGAGATTTTGACAGATGCTATAAATGATTTTAATTTACCAGTTTTGATGCTTTAAAATGTTTGATGTATGCTGTGCTGTTTTAGTCTGTTTTAATCTATTCTGTTTTGTATAAATCTATTGAAATACCTAATAGCAACATTACACCATTTTAAAATGTAAAATTTGATTTAATTATAATTTCAAAACATTCAAACTTAACACAAGAACTTTTAATTCTCACTTAATAATAAAACCGTTTTTAAAAAATTAAAATTTTTTTTATTTTGTTCCAGTTTTTTTGGTCCAATTTTTGCATAAACGTTCACTCCTATCCAAAATTAAAATAATAAAAACAATTTTTTTTAAAACAAGAGACAAAAAAATAACAATATATGGGTTCGTTCAATACACCCAGAAGGCTCAAATTACTGTACTTAGAGCAAAACAAAACAGAAAACTTTAAGAAAATCTTAATACCAACATTTAGTTGTACATATGTATATATCAGATATTTTGCATCTTAAGATGAAAAAAAAAAAAAAAATAGAAGCGAACGGTTTGAAACTAACAGTAAAAAGTCCAGCCACTTGTGAATTTTTTTTTTTTTTCAGTTTTTGTTGCTAGAAAACTGTTGAAACTGTTATTTTTTCTTAATTAAAATAAAAAATGAGATCAACATTCAGAGAACAAAAAAATACGAACGAACACAAAAAAAAATATAAAAACAAAAGTTTAAATACTGCTGCTGAAAGCGCAGGTGTTAGTTAAATCCTTAATACAATACTGAAAGGATTAAAAAATGTATTTTGGTTTTTTTTTTGTTTCTTTATACATATGGACAATTGGCTATCATGTTTTTGTGCTAATTATTTTAGAACAGATGGATGCAATGAGTTAAACCATTAATTGAATTATCTTAAAATTAGGTATTAAAAAAATAAAAAGTTATAATTTTAAAAAGCACAATGATAAGTAATCAAGGATTCTCATTTTATTTAAATTGAATCATAATAATTGTAAGGTTTATCTATAATATGTGCCAATTTTGATTAAGTTAATTAAAAAATTATCGTAGGAGAATTTAAAGCGATGATACTATCTAGTTGTCATTTTATTTTGAAACTTTTGCATGAGTTTTATGTTTTAAGCACAATGAAAATAGTCCCCACGTAGCGATGAATTTGGAAAATGTCAAAAAACATAGTGTGCATTTGAATTAATTTTCGTATGTTTAAGTTTTGAAGGAGTATATTGCGTAGTGTTGGTTACAATCATCTTTGTGCATAGGAGGTTAGATTAATAGTTAACCACTAGTTTTTAAACCACTAACCAATAGTTTTTAAATGTTTATACTGCATCTAGAAAGAACGCTCTCGTTCGCTCCCTATACACAACGGGCTGTCAAAGTAGAGTTAAAATATATTTAATTATATGAAATTATCGAAAATAACGCAGCCATTTCGCAGCTACTAATACAGTTATTTGACTTTTAACTATTTTCTCTTTCTTTACGGATTGAAGTGTCTAATATATGAATAATATTAAAATACAAAAATAAAAAGAAATCATTATTTATTTCAAGAGTAGGTAATTTTAACTCGATTAAAAATATTCAAGAAACAAAATATTAAAGTTACTATAAAATTTTATTTTACTAAAATGCTTCTCTCAAACTCAAAGTTCATTGTGGACATTCTTTAGTAGGTTGCGTAACGACTGGCGTATAGAGACTGTAATGAGAACATTAATTATAAATCCAACATTAGAAAACTTGAGTATTTCAAGAGTATAGTGAAAGCAGTTTGACGTTTATTTAACATAACATCATATTATAAGGAATGAAAGTTACGTATTTTGGAAAAAATCATTCGTAACTAAAAATTAAACAAGGGGGGCTCAATCAAAGTACATATGTATATTGTTATTAATTTTTAATCACCCTTTATAAATATTCGTTAAGGACGAATTTCGATGACAATCTTTATTTTAAAAATGTGGTGGTAAATTTCAATACATTGATCTTATCAAACCGTTGTTTTCTTTTTTTAGACTTTCTAATTACCTTTCCTATGAATAAAAAAAAATGTAAAAAAATGTATGTCTCTTAAAGTCTCAATTTTAAAAATTTTTAAAAACATTCTAATAGAAAATTTTCTCATAAAAGAAAAATTAAAGTATCCAGATATTATTTTTGGAATTAATTTTCAAGGACCTCTTACAAGAATATAATAGTGAAAGGTGTTATATTATAATGACGACCAAAATATTTATTGAAATGGGTTTATACAAAAGACTAAAAGAGACCCACAAATTGTATTAAAAATTTCAAAATTCAAAATAATTCTAAATTTCTAAAGAAATTTTTAATATTTTTAAAGAAATTAAAATGAAAAAAAAAATAAAAATTCTTCAGAGAAAAAGAAAGAAGCAATCCTCTAACTCTAGAGAGAATCATGCTGTGTATTGTGAATGATTTTGTAATATATCCTGTAAAAAATAAAAAAAAATTTATTTTGCAATATTCAATTTGTTATAAATTTAAAAGAACAATGAAAGAAAATTTCATTTCAAATGACAATTTCTGATTTTTCTTTTATTAATTTTGTTAAGTACTTAATAAAAACTGAGTACTTGAAACGTTATTTAAAAATATAATAGAAATGTTTTATCAGAATGTATAATTTTATATTGTATAAGATTTAAATTAAAGTGAAAATAATAAAATTGAATTGTATTTTTTTATTACATATATTGAAATGATGTCCTTTCCATAAAGATTTATTATTTTAAAATTAACAATCACACTATTGTTAAATTTGTAAGTTGTTGTTTTTTTTTTTTTATTTTGTAACCGCAATAATTTAACCAATATAACCAATTTATATACATAGATGTTATATAAATTTTTACAACCAGCTACATAATGTTACATTTCATTATTCTCCTTATATTATCCTTCGAATTATTTTTTATTTCATTGAATTATCGTATAGTAATCATTAAATATTAGTTAATGAAAAGTTCCTGTAATTCAAACTAAATAAGTAATTAAAAGGTTTCTTATTTAAGTATCATGTATCCGTTATCGAGCGTTAGTTTTCATGTCTTATTTTGTCTTCCCCTTTCCTTTTATCATTTTTGAAGATCCCCTGGTCTTCAAGAATCATACGTAAAAGATTATTATTTTTCTGAATGTCTCATTACATGAGCAAGGTAGTTGAGTTTTCTTTGTTTTATAATTTTTACAAATTCTATAGACTTTCCCATTATTCTAACTACTCTATGCAACTAATGTTTTCTTCTATTATATATATATATATATATATATATATATATATATACATAGCTATAGCTAAAAAACTTCTAATTTTCAGTCAAGGTCCATTCTTCAACATATATATAGGAGCACTGACTTATCATAACATCTTATCATTCGTATTCTTAACTGTAAGCTTAAATTGTGGCTACAAAATATTGTTTTCATATAAAAGAATGTGATACCTTTATAAATTCCATATTTAATTTTCTGTGAATGATCCTTTTTACCATTTAAGCCGCTGTATGTTATATTGCTAGCTATTTCTAATGTAATGCTTGCTTGATATTCTACTGCTATTATTAAGCTATCTGGTATCAGACGTTTCGTTATAATGATCATGTGTTTTGTTTTTTTTTGCTTTAAATTTTAGTTTGTATCTTTCTACTGATGTTATTTACTTTATTAAGCAGATATTGAAGTTCTTGTATATTGTTTGGAATTAGAATAGCATATCTCAGGTTGCTAATTGTATAACTCCGTTTACATGCATTCTATTAGAAATCTCACATAGTGCTTTTTTTGATAAATCATTTAGCAAATATATCATAGTATATATTTCTATCATATAAATAATTTTTCTTTTATGAGAAATTTTCTATTAATTTCCATTAGTTCATTTCATATTAATATCTTCATGTTACATTCAAATAATATAACACAGAACTATTACGTATTAACCTTATTTTATTTGTAAAATAAAATTTCCTTTACAGCTCTCTCTTAATTTTTTTTTCTCCTAAGGGAGGTAGGAATGTTCAAAGACACCAAGAATCACCAAGAACACCAATTTCCCCTTGGTAGTGTCAGATTCTTACTAACTAAATCCACCTCCCCCTTTAGCAAATATAATGGGATAAAACCCTTATCTGCTAACGTAGTATATTGACTAGGGAGTGTAGGGATGGGAAAGAATAGGAAATGGATGCGGAAACATTGAATTATTCATATTAGACTAAATTTCAGTTTCTGAAATCATTATTTTTACTGATTATTCAAATGTAGTTATTGTATACAAGATTACCATTTACAAATACTACATTTTCGCACAAACACAATCACATTATCTTATACAAGTATATTATATATTTTATATATAATATAAACTATTACCATATAACTTACTATAATTAGATGTGACCTGATAAATCCTTAAAACATTTCGATTTCAAAATATAGATAACTTAACCACTACTGACTACACCATTCAGGAGATATTTTTATTTAGTTTTTTGTATATACTAGCCAAACTTAAAGTAAGGTGCTTTAGTAAAATTTTAGTATATTATACTTATAGCTTTTTCATATGTCAATTAAGTTATTTAATATCTTTTATTATGTAGATTACAGTTCTCTTATTATTTGCATTTTGTTTTTAATATTCTGTCCCAGCTGATAAAATAGGAAATTTAAGGCTAAGGACGCAAATAATTAACTCTTGCTTATTAAGATGACTAAGATAAAAAAAAACTTTTTATGTTATTTTAATTTTACATCATGTTTATATTATAATTATTATGTTATATTTATTTTAATAAAATTTATTAATATACCAAATTTAATATCTACATTTTATCTTAATGCATGTTATTTTACAATCCCACACAATATTTATTGTATACTTGCAAATATCATTTTTCTTTTTTTATTTCTTTTTTTTTTGCACTACTGAACTTTCATTTTAAATTTATTCCACTTTTTGGGAAACACAATTTGAAAAAAAAAAATTAAATTACCTACAAAACAAAAAAAAACCGGACACGCTTAAAATATTAAAAAAAAAAACCATTAAAATCATTTTTTCAGTTTTATTTAATTGAAAACGCTAATTGCTTATACTGATACTGCGAAGTTGAAGCTCCTTTTACCCGTACTATAGTATTTAAAAAACAAAAAACCTACTATCTTACAATACTAATTAAGTTAATGCCTTATTTAATGAACAGGCATTGGAATGTAAGTCGTACGCAAAACCGAACCGTATTATCATCCATTCATGATATCCAATGTAAACAAATAAGCAAATTAGGACAATAAACCATCAATTTTTATAAAATATCATTTGCTGCAGGTAATTTCAGTCTTTATTTTCTTTTTTTTTTTGTTTTGTTTCCTTATGTTGATATATTTACCTTATACCCTATATTTATTTTCATTACCTACAAAGACTTTTCTGGTAGTTTTTAATAATCTTTAGGAAAAAAAAAAACCAAATTAAAATCAACATTAAAAAATAAATAAATAAGGAGTGTTCTCCTTCAAACTTTTTTGTATATTTATTTGTAAGGACAATGACTGTAGAGGAACTTACTAGAGAAACCTTAAATAAGAATAAGTTTCTAAAAGTCGTAATTTTCTGTTGTTAGATCTGGATCGCAAACAAATTTTAATAATCTAAGTCAATAAGCTTTAGGTTATAAGTTCACATGGGATGCATGCATCCAAATGAAAAAATTATTTCGGTTATATTTCGTGTACTCTTCGGTAATATTAACAAATATTTGGCATCCATTATGCAACCGTTCGTTCACGAGATGCAAAAAGGCAACATTTTTATTTGAAAGTACCTAATATGTGTATATTAATAATATAAACTAAATATAATTTATTAATTTATATTTATTAAAATTTAATATTAACTGCAAACCAATAGCAATCATTGCAATTTTTTTCCTTTTTAATATATCCATTTTCAAAATATTTCAAAATATTTAACGTTTAAAATTTTTGACGTTTGAATTTTACGTCTGTATTTCACGTTAAAACAAATTTCCATCTTGTATGCTTGTTATAGAGGATGCAAAAAATTTTGCACCCAAAATGAGCGAAAAGAAGAGCATGTCATGAAGAGAATATATATTTTCAATCAATCAATACGGATGCATGCATTCCATGTCAACTTACCCTTAAATTGGCTACCTTGACTTATCCTTGAATTTACAACAAAACTAAATCTTTGTTGTAGAATAATTATTCCGAATTTTTTTTCATTAACGATATAATTTTTTTAACGATACAAGTACCATATAATGGACACTTAAAAATTATAAAATCTAAAATATCAAAAACGTTGTGGTTCATCAAAATCATGAAATATATTGATTCGAGGTTAAATTTTTTTTATGATTTCAATTCTTTCCCCATACAAGAAAAAAATATAAGAAAGGCATTAAAGTTTAAAATTTTTTTTAACAAAAAATATCTTTCTTTAATGGACAAATTCAGTAATTCTGGCCTAGATACCTTTCAGTCTCACACAGCTCTTATTATAAAATTCAACTGTCAATTCGTAAGTCTTGTATAAATAGATAACTGCTTTGAATGTTGTTAAATGTAATTTTTAAAGGATATTCAATTTAATTCTAAACGTATGTAGTTTTTAATTAGGTTACCAAAGAGTATAATATTTTTAGATTGGTTTAATATACATACGCTCCTATAATTTTCCAAGCGGCCAATTGAGAAAGATGTTTAAAATATCTCGAACAAGTCGTATTCTTTGAATTAACCAAGACAATCTTTTATTTTTTAAAAATTTACAATATACATTTTTTAAAAAATAAAATTGTTTAATGTTAAGTATACGTTGAACACAATAGAACGCAGTTGTTGCGGCATGTCGCGTGAAAATAAAATACAATGTTTATTACATACATATTTTTTATTGTATTTGAGAAGTAGATATTTTCTATTTTATCGTTACAAAATTTAGATACGATTATTTTTTATTTTTGTTCAGTTTTCTAATTTTAATTTCAAAAAAAAAAAAATTTTGAAATTTATTGAAATAAATTAAAAACTGTTTTTTACTGTTATTAAATTAAAAAAAATCTATAAACAAAATAAAAATTGCTTTAAAATATTTATTTCGTTTATTTTATTTTTTTTTTTTTAAAGAATTGTCAACCGTTAAAATCGTTAATGATGTCTACTACAACAATGCTAAAGACAAACATAAAAAGTACCGGCGCGCAGAATTACAATTATAATCTATTGTGTTCACACAGCTTTTACAAAATCACATTTAAATATTTGTAACATCTTATTTTTGAATTTTTTTATTTTTATTTTTTTTTTATATATATTTGCATTTTTGAGGTTTAGGAACAGTACTTGAAAAATGTCTTTTACGATCTATCGGTGCACCAAGCTGACAATATTCACATGGATCATCTGAAGAACATGCTAAATTTAATTTTAATGCTTTTTCATTTTCATGTAAAACATCTTCATCAAAACCAAAACGACGTTCAGTATGCCGACAATAACGTAATATCCAATTTTCTTCTTCTCTCGATATTGTTCGTAAATAATGTTCAGGATCGTCATGATCATATTTACTAGCATTATATGGATTCATAAAAGCATCTTCAGCATCAAAATAATCTTTTGGTATTTTACGTGTTCGTTTATCTCTTGTTTCATATGATTCGTAAACTGGTGGTATACCATGTTCAATTTCAACATGATATCTACGATCAGATCCTTGACAAAATTGCCAATCTTTTTCTAAATAATCTAATCCATTAGAAAATGTTAATTGTGTTGTTTCAATACATTTACCAAAACGAAAAATACCAGATAAACGAAATTTAGATGGTGTTATAATAGTTCCTTCACCATGAAAATGACCATTTTTAAATTCACCATGATATTCAGTACCATCAGGATATGTATATATACCACGACCATTCCATTCAACATCATTTTCACCAACATATTTACTACCAGAACAATAAGTTTTTGAAATTTTTTGTGTCATAATTTGAAAGATTTATTTTAGATGATTCTGTATTTAGGGTATAATTTTGATTATTATATTAATTATTATTTTTTATTATTTTTGTCAGTCTGTCATTATGACTAAATTATATGTTTTGTTTTTTTTTTTTAAATATTTTTTTTTTTTGACATAAAATTAATTTAAGATTTTTAATTTTTTATTCTAAAAGGCAAAAAATGATTTACATTAACATCCTAATATATATTATATCTGTATATTTTCTTTCCTTCATTTATTCTTATAGCCCCTGTTGGAAGTTTTGGAACTTATGTTTCCAAATTTTTAAAAATTGTTAGTATTTTGAGCTAGCGTTAGGTGCTATCAATTCAAGGAATTTTGATAGCTCCTGTGTTACTAGGGTGACGATATCTTATTAATCCTTACAGATTTCATTCAATACTTTCATCTAATTGATATTACCATATTCCATAAAGCTGTGTAAACTTTTTAATTTATTGTTTTCTTTGATTCTAGCGAAAATAAAAGTTTAATACTTCCATTTTAGATGCAGATAACAAATATTTTTTTTACTTTTAGGACTGAATTGTTCCCATTTTCAATACAGAATCTTCACTTTAAGATAAACTTTCTAAAACTGATGTCTTAAACAAATAAATTGGACAATTTAATATATACATACTTTAAAAAATCTGATTCATGGTATACCTATGATGGTATAATTTAAAGACATATTTAAATATAATCATAACTTTTCAAATTTTATACTTACAAATAATACAAATTTTTAAACAGGCCGTGCTCCACTAACCTTTTTTAAAAATGTGAATGACTTTTTTATCGCTAAAATTAAAAGATACTACATGAAAAATGTATACAGTTCAAAAAGAGCTATAGCATTTTTAATTTTCGGCATATTTTTAACATTTAGGTTTTTTTATTGCACTAGTAAACAAATTTTTGCTTATTACTTTACAAGAAAAATTGAGTTTGAACTAAATTATTATTAATAAAATAATAAGATAAACAAAAAAACAAAATGTCAAAAAGAGAAACCTCAACTTTTACTAAAAAAAAAGGTGTCCCAAATCATCTTTGTTTCGGACACAACCACTTTTTGTTTGATTCAACGACTTTTATTCGGATACAACCACTTTTTACTCGTATATAGCCACTTTTTTTCGGAAAAAAATTCCCCTTCCGTCTCTGTCGGTCGCATAGGGTTTTTGTATCATTCATTACTTCTTCTAGAAAAAAGTCATTAACACTTTTAAAAAAGACTAGTGGAGCACATCCTTAATAGGCCTTAAATTTTCTTCTAATCAATTTTAATTTAAACAACATTAACCATTTAAAACCATTATTTAATATTTTAAATCACAATTGAATCGATAATCATATATGTAACAATTCTAAATATTGATAATTATTATTAAGCTAAGAAAAAAAAACAAATAAGCAGACAACTCAATTTTTTGATTATTGATTCAATTTTATTCACTGTTTACATCTTGAAGGACAGATGTCATATCAAATTGCAATAAAACAATTAAATATGATGTTGCAGCACTTACTGCCTATAAAATAAAAATAAAGAAAAACAAATTTTAATATTAATAAATTGTAAATTCAGATAAGTAATCTATGTTTTTTATACCCTACACATTAAGTATAGGGTATATTCACTTTGGTATGGTGTTTGTAACCACCAAAAGGAAGCGAGTTAGGTATAGACATGTATATATACTCTGAATCAGGATCACCTCCTGAGTCGATTTAGCGATGTCCGCCCGTCCGTACGCACGATAACTCAAAAAATAATGATGCTATCTTGATAAAATTTATACTGTAGGTTAACAATGACTAAGGTAAAGCGCGGATTGTAAATGGGCGAAATCGGACCATGCGTTCGAGTACCTCCCATACAACTCCCAAAACCGAATACGCATATCTTCGAAATTAATAAAGATAGAAACTTAAAATTTTGTACGAGGGTGTGTTTTCCTGAATCCCTGATATCCCTAAAAATTTGAGATGAATTGGAGTGGTTGTTCGGGTACCTCCCATACAAATCCGAAAAACGAATAAGCATATATTAGAAATTAATAAAGATAGAAACATCAAATTTGGTACTAGGGTGTTGTTTCCTGAATCCCTTATTTTCCCAAAATTTGAGATGAATTGGAGGAGCTGTTCGGGTACCTCCCATACAACTCGCAAAACCGAACAAGCATATCTTCGAAATTAATAAAGATAGGAACTTCAAATTTGATACGAGGGTGCTGTTTCCTAAATCCCTGATTTGACTGAAATTTGAGATGAATTGGAGTGGTCGTTCGGGTACCTCCCATACAACTCCCAAAACCGAACAAGCATATCTTCGAAATAAATAAAGATAGAAACTTGAAATTTGATATAAGAATGTTCTACCCTGTTGATGTTTCTAAAATTTGAGATGGATTGGGGTGGTGGTCCGCGTACCTTCACACACTTCCCAAGATCTAACAAGCATATTTTCGAATTTATTAAAGATAGAAATCTGAAATTTTGTACAAAGGTTGTAAAAGCATTTATTTTTTTAGCTTAGTTATATTAAATACCTAACTAAAATAACTTATGGATTTTTAATTTAATTTGAATTTTTTAGGTGTAGGGTATAAATAAGTCGGTTGCATCGACTTACTGTTACTTTTACTTGTTTTTATATTTTATTTATATTTTAGGCATTTGAAGTCAATGTTTTGGCAATACCTTTCCAATACTCTGACAAATCCTAACTCAATTTATAGATTAAGTTTAAATGAGGGATATAGATATACAAAATTTATGGAATTTCATTGATATTTTTTTTCACCCTTGCCACTCCTATGAGGAGTATAGGGCATCCACTAAGTCATTTTTTATTCATATTTGATTAAGCTTCAGTTTCGTGAATCATTAATTTCACTAAGCCGTTGATTACTCGGCTGTAGCTATTGTACAAGAAACACGTTTCGTTTTTATTTCTACGCCATCTATTATCTTATACAAGAATTATGGTTTAATTATTATTTTATTATATAGTTATTACAATATGATATTAATTATAATTTATAAGACTTATCTACTTATTTTTAATTTAATTATATTATACTAATTATAAGAAAAATCTATATTATTTTATTAATCTATATGACCCAGCCGGGGTTTAAACCAGAGACCTTTCGTATGAAAGGCCGGTATCTTAACCACTACACCATTGGCTGGATATATATACCTATCAATGTTTCCATAAATTTTTCAAGATCTGTAGTATCGCAAAGACCTGGTATTTTTATATAATGTGTACCCTGATCAGTAATTTATTAATAATAAACATTGATGCCAAAATCGATGCCATTTCATTAATAAATGTTTTCGTCAATGATCTGAACAAAAATTTATACACGCTTAGACATAAAAAAAATTGTCAAAATATTGATAATAATTGATAAATATTGATATTTAATTTCGTTCTTATCAACTATAAGTTAAATTATTGTTTTGCGACATAAATAATTTAATGGCTAAAACTCTTCTAGAATTTTCATCGAAACTAAGGAAATTTAATATACGATTGTTAGTATATACAGTTAAAAATAAGCTTATATCCAAATCAACTGAACCGAACATTTAGATAGAAATTAAAACTACTACCAGTAATTAAGTAATAGAAATCCAAAAACCGATGTCTCAATGTGACCTAAAACCGCGATTTAATTAATAATCTCGGAAGATTAATAAATAAGAAACCCGACAACAAAAGTAAGTGTTTTAACTGTTTCATTCATAATATACAGAGCTCTGATATAATTTATATCATAATATATATTTATTTATATTTTTAACTCACCGAAAATATAAATGTATAATCCAATGAAAATAGACCAGTTCCATTAAATTGAAAATAACGCTCCCAATGTAAATATTGTAATGTAAAATTTTTCATTTTTGTATAATAATTATCATCTTTTAACATAAATGATGGTTTCTTTTGCATAATTTCATGTATTAAAATTGCTGTATTCCTTGATTCATTATGTGCTTGACAACATAATCGCAATACCAAATATGCTACCACCATAAAAAATATCTATAATATAAAATAGAAAATAAAATACGAGCAGTTAAATTTAATTTATTTGTTTTTAGCATATTTTTCAAGAAAAATTTGTTTATTAGTTTCATTTTATGCCTTCGTCCGTTCGTTCGTATCTCTGTTTATAAAAGATCTAAACCATTTAGTAAAGAGTAATGAAATTTTAATCATGGATAGGTTTATTTAAAGAATTAATGTTGTGGTACAACTTTTCTATGCAACTCCAATCATTATCAAGTTACAACCCCTCAAGAAAACGTCCTATATTTTGAAATGTGTATATTTCAGGTTCTGTTTAATATTTTTTCAATCAAAAAAATCCAAACGACAAAAAATTTGTCCAACGGTTTTATATATCAATATTTTTGCAATTTAGTATATAAAATTACAGTTATTTACCGTTGTGCAAAATTTTGGTTCCTCCGTATCTCAGGTACACTTTAGTTAGAATTTTGAAATTTTAAGACAAGAAAACTCATTTAGAATTAAAATAAGTTAGCTCAAATTTTTTTGGACCCCCCTGTTTAAGAGCCATTAGAAATCAAAAATTAAAATTTCAATATTTACTATTTTTAAACACCTGTACAAATTTTTTCAAAGCAAAAATTAAACCTCCTACATCCTATTTTTACGTGTGTTACCAGCTTTTCTTAATAAAACAGAGTTTCCTTAAAATTAAAGAAATTGTTTCTTGATTTTCAAGAATTTTTTCTCCTATATGAAATTCTAATAAATATTACAAAATTTTGAATGCAAATCAGAATATTCTAAACAATTTTTCTTATCTTTTGGAAAATGTAGGCCTTTAAAAACCTTATGTTTCTGCTTTCTTTTCACTTGAATTCATTTGATTTCTTCAAATAAATATATAAATATATTCGTCAATAAGCTAACAACTCCTTAAAGAAATCGAACAATCAAAAGACATAAAGGTGACTGCGAGTATTTATTATATAAATATCTACCATTTTATATAATTTAATTTTCATGTATCTATTCTCTTTTAGATTTTGAATAGTAATAGTACAGAGACACTATACTATAGCCATATCAAGTTCTCCGATAAACATAAATAGATATTTTAAATGTCTTCAATAGTCGTCATTATACCCGTACGATAGGATCGGGTATAATAAAATTACTCCTCCGTTTGTAACACCTCGAAATAAGCGAGCTAGACATACCTTCAAAGGTATGGATCGGATCAGAAAAAAATTCTAAGACTTTTGAGCCATGTCCGTCCGTCCGTCCGTCCGTCAGCACGCTAACTCAAAAACTAAGAAAGCTAGAATCTTGAAATTTACACAAAATATTTTGGGAGTAATTTGTAGGTTTTTTTTGGTTGAGTTTGGACCAAGCCTTAGGGTAGCTCTCGAACACCTAACTTTTAGATCCCCACATTTTTTTTGCAATAGAGCTATGAAATTTTAACTACTGATAGATCTCACAAAAATATTAGTTTTATTTTTAATAACTTTTTTTTGTAGCCCCACCCATTACGGAGCTACAGCTCCCCAAAGGTTCAAAAAAGCTCTATATTTAAAGTGTTATAGCACAAGTTGTATAAGGTATATCTTCATTTTGAAAACGCCAAACGATTACTATTTTTATTAGCTTTAAAAGTATATATACAATAAATATATATTTGTGGCATACGGTGTCTTAATTTACCGTTATGCGAAACTCAAATTTTGCAAAATCCTTTAACCCTTCTATCTTCTAAACGGTTCAAGTTGGAAACTTGAAATTTTGACAAAAGTTAGATCTTTGAAAATAAGTATGAGTCATTTCAGAAATTTTTTTTGTATCACTCCCCGTTTAGGAGCTGTAAGGGGTCAAAAACTGAAAATTTCCTATTTTTAAACACCTGTAACTTGAACACCTGTTAATTTAAAGCTTCAACATTATACTCTTATTAAATTAAAGCTTCAACATTATACTCTTATTTCTGTTAACAACTTTTTTTAATAATATAGGGTTACTTTATAATTGACGAAAGTGTTACTTGATTTTTTCAAATTTTCTAACAAATTTCTTCAACGAATTTTTTCCATTTTGTTTTACTCGATAATTTGAAATTGTTTCGGATATAATGCGTAGTACAAAAAAATGTAAATAAATAAACAACATAACGGTTGCTTGAAGAATTTTTATTTATATGATATTGATATACATACATAGTCATGTTTATTTACATATCGTATATGTCATTGATGAATGAATGATAAGAGTATAGATGTATATTATATAGCGCCGTATTTAAATACATATATGTATTTTATTGTACTTATAAGAAATTATTCTGTCAATGGAATATTTAAATATAATATAATATAATATTTAAAATGATATTTACTATTTTGTACTAAGTAAATTTAATATACATTAACCGCTTAGTATTAAATGGTACTATAGAATATTTGAAAAAGTTTTGGATTGATAATCGTTATGTGGAAGGTTAGAATCTGCTTTTGAAGAATGTACATATAAACATATAGTTTGAATATATGTACAACCCATAGTTCTAGAAATTATAAAATTCACCCAAATTATTTTAAAATACTAAAATATTAAAAAAATAATATTGTAAGCAGAGTGACAGGCTGTGAACATACTAACGGTTCGTACGGGTATGTAAGAGTTGACAAAGGCAACTGTATTCTTCCTCGTTTTTCATTTAATAAGCTATACAGTATAACGTATTATTAACTAATAAACTTACCATCCAAACCACAAATGTTACAGCTAAATTATCAATAGCAGAAACTTTTCCTTTAATTGTGAATATAACTTTTGTTGCTAAAAATATCCCAATAATACTTACAACAAATGTTGAAGTCATATAAACAACAACTTGTATTGAATATTCAAGATTTGTAAGAAAACCCAATTCATTTAAATGATTATGTAATTTAAATAAAAGAACTAAAAATAATTCATACCTAAATAAAAAAAATTTAATTAAATAAAATATGATATTAAATGGAATTTTAAAAATTTACCCTGAATCCTTTTCAATTGATCTTTCAATATTATCAACATCAGCAGCTTTTTTCCAATTTATTTCATTATTTTTAAATTTATTATTTAATTGTTTATTTGAATTAATATTATTAATTTTTGTTGTTTCTTTATATGCCATTTCAATATTAAATATATTTGTATTTTTCTTATCATTTTTTGTTTTAATTTTATTTTTTTCATCATAATCATCATCACTACTATTATCACTTCTCATCTCATCTTTATTATCATTATTACTATCACTATCAGTTTCATCATCATCCGATGAATCAAAATAATCTTTAGCATGTTTTGAAGCTTCTTTATCCATTAATATTAATATGAAATTAATTTTTTTAAAACGTTCAACAATTGCTTCTATTAGCAATATTAATTGTGCTTCAACAAGAGCACTCGATAAAAATGGAAATATAAGACCACAAATTGATAATAAAATTCGAACAAAATCTCTATGATAACTTCTGCAAAATATAAATATGTACATAAAAATTATTACTATTAAATGCTTTAACTTTGTATTATGTATAGCTTAATTTAAATTTTTGATATTTAGATGACAAATTTTTTTCTTTTAATTTTCCTGACAGATAAATGTGACCTTTTCTTTTTAGGCGTGGCTGTAAATGTCGAAAAGAGGAATTATTCTTACGACGTGGGTGAGATTCGAACCCACACTGCCTCGGTGATTACAAAGTATGTATTCTATACGCTCTTACCCACTGGGGCACCGAGATCGCCACGACAAACTTGTAAAATCAAATATTAATTTCAAGAAAATTTTCCTATTATTTATTTAAATTACATAATATATTATATGTATATTTATATTTATGGTATTATCCAATAATTTGAGATGGGGCGGTCGCGGTATACATAGAAGCATGATAGAAAAATTTTTACGCACAGCAGTAGTCAATAACCAGCTGACATATGGTTCCTATAGGATGAAGCCACAGAACACATTGCGAGAGCAATAATGGAGAAAACTTTTGGGGATCGAATCTTTTAAAAAATTCAGATGTCGCTTAGCCTACCCACACCCCAAATTAAAGAAACCTGATTTATTTTTTTAAAGATACTTAAAGAGACAAGTTTACCTTAACAATAAATTAGCCTAAGCAAAATATTCATGAAGAAATATTTAATTTGAAACATGTTGCGTGCCCTAATGCAAAATGAATTAAAAAATCATTACATATCAACAAGAAAATGGTGGTCATTTAATTGATATTATTTTCCACATTTAAATAAAAAAAAAATTTAACAAATTATATTGTCATGTAAAAAACTTAAATAAAATCTTTTAATTACAAAAGTTATATGTATTATACAACAGTCAGTTCATTTTGGCCCACCCTGTATTAATCGGAAAATAACAATTAATCTATTCTTCTTTTATACGTATTTCATCATGGTTATGGTATGTTCAAGTAATAGTACAATATTGTACATCTCTTATAGGATTTGAAAGGAAGAATAGTTTAATCTCTAATATAAATAAATTCATTAAAATAAAAAAAAAATGTAACTGTTTAATATACTTACAAAAATTTCCATCTAATATCCCAAAATAATGCTAAAATTAAACTAATTAATGTTACAACAAATACAGTTATTTTAACATAATCTTTTTCCAATTGAATTTTTTCTTTTAATTTTATTGTACGAAAATTTGCATCGAATTCATTAATTTTTGTATAAAAATTATAAAAAAATTTCTTTTTTTCAAATGCACAATAAACACAAACCAAATAACTTAATATACCCAAAAATAATAATGTAATATTACTAACAAAACACACCCGATGACAATCTTCTAATTCTAATATTGTTGAATTTTTCATAAAAATACCAATTAATGCTGCAATATATGCCACAGGTATTAATAATATTCCAAAAAAATCTTGTGGTTGTGTTTTTTCTTCATTATGATGTAACGGTAAAACCCCAAACATCTGAAATATAAAAATAAAAAATATTTTTAATTAATATTACAAAATTTTGATTTTGAAACATTGAAAATCATAGAAGCGAGGGATAATTATTAAAATTCTTCACTTAATTACTTATTATTTCACTCAAACTTTTCAACTTATTTTTATTTTAAAATTAGCTTCTACTTGACCAGTTCAGTTCTACCTATTCTTAATATTTTAAAGCTATAACAATATATAGCTGGCTGCAATCTTTTTCACCTCTTCTTCAATTTTTTTAATTAATAATTTTCGTATTAATACTAAATTCTTTTTCATAAATTCAAGTTATTTTTCCCTAGGTCTACACTATCCCTATTGCGTCTACACTAAACTATGAACAGACCAAAATAATCATTTCCAAATTACAAAATTCCAAATTACAAAATCCCAAATTACAAAATTCCAAATTACGAAATTCTATTCTTCTTGTCAAAAATAAATTGTTGGCACTTCTTAAAAAGGGTTGGGTCCAAAATCCCAAAGTCAAAATCCCAAAATCAAATAAATACATAAAAAACATTAATAGTTCCTTTGGATTTTATAACTTGAGATTTTTTTTGCTGCATTTTTTTTTTTTTGAGATTTTGTTTATTTGGGATTTTTTTGTTTTTGGATTTAGGCGGACTCCCCATTATATTACATTCTGGAAAAAGCTTATAACTCTAATTTTCTAAGCAACTCTTATCTTAATTAGTTTTTTAACAGTAAGTATTTAAAATAATACTTTGGAGGCACTTCTCCTCCAAACCCGCGATAAACACTGATTTATTGAATTATTGAAACTCTGATTTTATAACCAACTGTAAAATATCCTCCTACAACAATAAAGACGCAACTATACGCAAATTGAGAAATTGTTCCTGAAAAAATTATTTTTTTAATTTTATTTCGAAGTTATGGGTCCATAATTACTTGTTTGAATTGAAAATTGTCAGGGATTCACATATAATATTATATATTCTACGAACCTAGGTCAATTCATTTTGTACAGAATTTGCTATGGTGGCAATTCTTTGTTTTGGATAATTAATTCACTGTTTTGGACAATTAACTCTAGATACCGCTAGTGATGTATTTCGCATTAATTAAGTTAAGTTATTAACATTAATAAATCATTATAGTTTTCGAGAAACTCATAAATTTATATAAAATAATACAATATACAATACCACTACTGATACACTAAATTTCGAAAAAGTCTTTAGGTTTTTATACCTTTAATGTTAATCATTTATGGCACTAAATAATCTTTTATTTTAAAGAAAATGATATATTTTTATAAGTCAGACATCACTTAAAATTTACCTTTGACATAAAAATAAAAAATTTCTGAAAATCTATATTTAAAACCAACATTTTTTTTGTTTTTTTATATTTAAATTATAATCAGCAATTTTAAAATCTTAAAATACTTAAAATAAAATAAATACTATACAGAACAAATTTCTAATTGAAACTAAACATTTAAAATTTCTGAATAAAAAATAATATCTATGCAATAAATAATAAATTAATAAAAAAAAAACCAATAATTATATACATACTCTTACATACCTTTATATGTATGTACATAAACAGTTATTTATTGAAAAAAAAAAAAATATATATATACCTTACTTGATGTAACAAGTAAATCTAAATAAATCCTTCTTTTTTATTTGAACTCTTCCACCATACATATGTATATTATATCATATGTATTAATGTATATAAATATCTTTTTATCTGATATATATAAATAATTAATTATATATTAAATTTATTTTTAATTACTTCTTGACTGCCGATTGATTCCTTCCAAATTTTATTTTAATCTTTCATTCCGACCATACCGATTTTTTTCTATTATTTAAAGTAAAAGTCAGGAATTAGAGCAAAAATTCAAAAAAATAAATAATATATGGCGTATTTTTTTCACACTTAGATTTTACCAACAAAATTAAGGTTACCAGACTAACTATAATTAAGAAAAATAAAAGTTAAAAAAATACTTAAAATAAATGTTTAAAATTGGAAACTAATGCTTCTGCTTCTCTTATTTTTCGTGTGTTCATTATATTTATTCAATATTTTTATTACTTTTACCCCTATTTTTATGCAATATATATTGGTTTTTCAATACAGATGTTGGACGAAATTATTAATTGGAAAATCAGAAAATTTTATCTTACTTCTGTTATACATAATTATAATATTTAGGTATTTAATATGCTATTCAGCGTTTTAAATTTTAGGTTTATATAATACCGGATATTTACCGTCTTTTTACCCGAATAAAACATAAAGGATCAGAAGAAAATTTCGGCAATTATATATGTAAATTAGTAAACATTACACAAGCTTTGGGGCGTTTCTTTAACGCGACGTAAAAATGTATACATTATACGTAACTTCTAATTTCGGTATTAAAAACCATACTTAACTTTTTAAACTGAACTGTATGATTTGTTAACTGTTTTGTCGTTAATCGTCAAAGTGTTTTTTGCTTGCTCCCCTTCTTCTTTTCGCATGGATAATTTGTATGATGACGATTTGTAACGAAGATTATATTGTAAAGTCGTCAAGCTCAATCAAGATAATTAAAGAAATCATTTTTGAAGATAATTTAAGAAATCATTTTTTTAAGTGGAATATAAATATGCAACTTTTCTAGTTAATCGAACAAATTCTTATCCTAAACATATATTTATGTGTATATGCATTCTGCAATTTAATTTAAGAATATTCCATTGAAAAAATTTTTATACTTAAGAATCTTGTACGAAAAAGATCTAAAAATAGAGATACCATCCAGATTAAGAACTACAAAAAAATCCTTTGAAGAACAAAAATTATAAGTTGGTTACATTGTAAAAGAAAATGATAATATAGACACTTTATTAATAAATTAATAAATTAATAAAATAAATAATTAGTTTTAGAAATTAATATAAATTTTTTATACCATATATAGTCGAAACAATAAAAAAAAAAAATTCCATTGTTATTTAAACAGAAGTGAATAAATTTATAACACCAATAAAATAAGTTAGAAAACACTGTATATTTATTTTTATTGTTTTTTTTTTTAATGAAAACTCCTTCTATCGATTGCTGCGATTATTACATATTATTAACTATTTATTTATATTTACATACAGTAAAACTCCTACTTCTATATGGGTAGTATAGAGTGAATTATTGATAATAAAGTTTCTTTTTTTAATTTCACTAAGAACTGGTTTTATTTATTTAAAGTAAATGCCCATCATTATTATCAAAATAAATATCAAATATAATATATTTCATATATTTAAGATAAGGTGACCATTAGCCTTTTTTTTCCATTCTGTTAAATATTTTTTTCGTCCCGCTTGATTTATTGTTTGACTGCATTTCTTTTTTTCTCTCCTTTCCAATCTTATTAGAAGCACAGGACATTCAATAAGTCATTTATTATTTATATTTGACTTACCTTCTTATTCTGAAATTATTAAGTTAACTAAGCCGTTACTTACACCACCGTAGCTATTGTACATGAAAATATGATAAACAAATATTTTTATTTATGCGCCATCTATTATCTTATACAAGAATTACTTTATAATCCTTCTTTATTATATATTACGGTATGATATTAATTATAGAAAAATTTTTATTTTTTTTATTCTTTTTGGTTCCGCGAAAACATACAATGTGACGAGCAAATAAAACAATATTTCCTTTTCAGGTGTAATTAGCGGCCCAAATATTAAATTATACCTATTTACATATATATTTTTTTTTTAATATGCACAGATAGTCTTCAAAAAAAACGGTATAGTAAACATCTAATAAAATATTTCTTATGTCGCCATATAAAAATATTTCAACTATTAAGAAATTTGGTAATCGGAACAAACTACAATCAATTCAAATTTTGAATTTAATGTGGATACTGAGAGAAATTTTAACTTAATTTTGTCTTCAAGAAAATCTGCACCTTCTTGTGCATCAAATAAGTAATCTGAGGAGAATATAAAACACCTTGACATTCTTCTTTACTTTTCACTTCCACAGAAAAATAATGTAAAAAGGTGCTGACTGAAATCAAATTCTATTGAAATTCGCAATACCTATAACAATAGATGTACAAATATTTTTGTTTTTTGTGTGTATTCATGCTGTCACCCAAAAAACAAAACCCAAAAATGCGTGAGAATTTCAAATGTAAATTTTTGATGTTAATTTTATCCTTACGGAAATGAAATGCAATGTGAATTGCTTTTTTTTTGTCTACTTTGTTGTCTCTATGGTAATCACCTGGAGATTTTAGGATTTATTTTTAAAAACATATTTAATAAAGGTATAAAACTAAATATTATACACAATATAATATATTTAGATTTGTTTATGTGTATATGTATTTAAATATTAATAAAAAAAAAAAAATTATTGTCACATTAAATTTGATCGTTCCAACATAGGTTTATTATCTGCTTTATTGAAATGTGCACCTTGCTGTTATGATATGCACCTCTAAAAAAAACAAAAAGAAAAACATATAAACCTGTATTTTTACCTGTGTGTGCAAATATTTTTTTAAAAGTATCTTATTTGCTTTTTTTTTTTTTGTTTTCTTTTGTGGAAATGCACGGATCCATTAACAGAAGGAGAAAAATCCTTATTATTTCTACATTTACTTCCGATTCTTCTCAAATTAAAATGACTTGAAGTTATTCCATATTTATTAGAAGTTTACCTTTCAGACATATATCGGACTAGAGATCACACAAAAATTCTGCGTAGAAAAAACGAGTGCAGTAGTGTAGCTTGAAGCTAACTTCCATATCCAACTATTAAATTGAATATTTGGATGACGCCTGAGTTGAAATTAAATTTCTTAAAAAAAGCTTTCTTGCGTAAAAAAATTTTAGTGTTTCAGTTAAAAAACTGTAGATAAGAAACAATTGAACTTCCATAACCTGTAAAATAAAAGAAAATTCAATTTTTTCTTGCAGAAAAAATTTTTGGTTGTCTTTTCCTTTAGACTTATTATGATCAAAATTATTAAAATTATAAAGGCTTATAAAATTTTAATATATGAATGTTAATAATAAATACACTTGCAATATTACCATACCTTCCATTCGCTGAAATACAATGAATATTCTTTGCTAAATTTTCAAAATAAAAAGCGAGGGAGTCGTATTTTTTTTCTTGTTATTCAAATCATTGATTTTATTACAAATCTCTTCTTTTCTATATCTGTATATACATACAAACTGTTTACTTCTAACTTAATATATACAAATGTATACTATATGTACATTATGTTATCCTTAAGGATTCTTTATTTATTCAAATTGAAGTTAGTTCTGTATAGTTTTATTATTTTATTTTTTTTGTACTGCATTTGAAAAGAAAAAAAATACACGATTAAGTGCACATCCTTTGAAGATCAAGTTTATCCCCTGGGAATCCTTAACATTTTTTATCTTTTAAAATACAAAAAAACAAAATACACATTTACAGGATAAACATCAAAAGAAATATATTTGAATATAAAAATGAAATAAAAAAAGAAAAACAATAAAAAAAGAGGGAAAACGGAAGTGAATTTTTTTTTATTTTATTTAATTTTTTGTTTTTTTTTTTGTAGTTTTGAAAATATCGGAAGAAAGGTGCTTCGCGATGCGTTGTTTTCTGTTATACATTCATATACATATATTTATTTTACCTATGATTTTTTTTTTATTTATGATGATATTTAAAAAATATATACATACATATGTGACGTGACAAATCATAGAATATATTAAATTTATACGATTGGATTACATTCAATTATTTGAAGAACTTAAAATAGAGCTTATAACTTTCATTTCAACTGAATTTGCAAAATAATTGAAAAAGATTTGAAAAAGGTTATAGAATTATATTTCTTTAACATATTTTTAATAAATTAAAATTATTTTTGTTTTAAATGGAGTATTCAAATAACTGTAGATCTTTCGATAGTTTTAATTGAAGAACTTGGAGCTTATTTGTTTGACTTTATTTATTTAAGTATGTTTAATTGAAATGCACCTCTTTTTTTTTCCTAAGGGAGGTGGGAATCTTCCAAAGACACCAAGAATTTCCCCCTTGGTAGTGTCAGAATCTTATTGACTAAACTCACCTCCCCCTTTAGCCAATATAATGGAATAAAACCCTAACCTGCAAACGCAGTATATTGGCTAGAGAGTAGGGCCTATACTTGCCTATATTTGGGTAAGAGCCTCTAAAACAGCATTGCGATTTCTAAATTCGTTTAATAATGCCACTTCAACGGTTTCTCCACTACTCCTTCGACGTTTAATAGATATTCTTACTCTGTTTTACAGATATCTAATAATGCCTCCACTCAAAGTTTTCCATAAAAAACATGGTTTAACTCTGTTTCTTACTCCCACGTAGTTCAATTTCTAAATAGTATAATTGAGCATAAATTATAGCAATTCGTTTTTGACTCTAAATATGGCAAATGTGAAAACTTCTTTCACCACATGTGTTCGTGAAAATTGATATGATTATATTCTAAACTTACAAAGGTTTAAGGAGAACGTCAACATCTTCGTTCATAACATTCCTACAAACCTTAAACATATTTTTACTTCATAAACAAGTACCATAAATAAAAGGACTAAAGTACTCTCTAACCTATTATTTGGTCAAAAATGGAGGTGATATTTAGCGGATTAAAACCCCACGCGCTGATAAAGGGATATTGCTTGTACCGCTTCTCTTATATTAGCTCTAAACGGAACTTAAAATTCCAAAACTAATTATGTAAATAAGTACTTATTTTAGACCCCAGCTGACAAGGAAAAAAGTATTACTATTTACTATAATTTTTATATAAATTAAAAACAGTATTTTACACCTTCAATCAAAATTTAGAACAAAAAATTAGGGTCAAAATTCATATATAAAATAAATATACATATATAGGTAAATATACACCTATAGTAAATTTAACAAAAAAGCAACTAAAATTATTTAATCCTTAATTTTTTTTTAAAAAGGATTTACAAAAAATCACTTAAGTTTATCGAAGAATTTTTAAGAGAAAAGATGTGTAAAAATATCATCTTTTTTGCTACACTTTTGTAAAGATTTTAAGAAAATTTAAAAATAATATTAATACTAATTTATTTATATTAAAGTTTTTATATTGTTATTTACATACAATACAGATGTACATATATAATAAACTCATAATTTTCATATGAAAACTTAAATATAAAATACAAAATATTACTTGTATAAATTGAAATATTTTATATATAAAAGGTTTTAAAGTTTAAGATCGTGTGAATTTCTTTTTGTGATTTTATTTTTAGTTTTTCTTTCTAGAAAGATCTGATATAGATTATATCCTGCTCCTGAATAACGTAATAAAAAAAAAAACGCGAAATTATAATAAAAATATATATTAACAAGGACGAATCTTAAGTAAACAAATAAAGTTCTCACGATTTCATTTTTATTATTTTTATATTTTGTTGTTATTGTAAGAAGGAGGAGAATATCAGTAGCAACAGGATTAACTCCTGTTCAATTTTCTCATGCATTTGAAAAAACTAGCCAGAATCATTCATTTATTCATTCATTAATTTGATGAATGATTTAATGAATGAATTTTTTTTCTTTTTTTTTTTTTTTTGTTGCTGTTATTTACGTTTATTTTGTTTTGTTTTTTGTTGTGATTTCCGCGAATAAAACAAAAAAAAAAAACAAAATAAAATATAAAAAATATACACATATATTTACGAGAATATCCTCCAAATATTAAAGATAATAAAAAAAATTATTGTTTGACGATATCTGGCGATTTTTATAATATCCGTTAAAAAGGCTAACTATATTATATATATATATTTTTATAAAATATATGTGTATAAAATTAGAGGGCAATCTTAATTTAAATATACAGTTGAAAATCTAAGATTTGATCAACTTGCAAGGACAGAAGAACTATGTTAAAACAAAACAATTAAATTTCATTACTTTTGTACTGAATTGTAGAGATGATTTGGTTTATTTAGGAACATTCTCTCTTCCCTTCGTATAACAAGCATAAGACATCCATCCAGTAAGTCATTTATTATTCATATTTGACTACGATTCAGTACTTTTACTAGAACGTTAATTTTTTGACTGTTTCCATTTTATAATATAAGGTACAAATATTTTTTATTTGTGCGCCATCTATTATCTTATGCAAGAATTATTTTATATTTATTTTATTATATATTTATTATACATTAATTCTATGATATACTCACTAATTTTTTATTTATTTAATTTATTCTAAGTATATATGTATATATTATAAGACAAATCTAAAAAAAATGTATATTATTTTTTAACTTGGTTTGAATCTGATACTTTTTTAAATGAACCAAATGCCGATGCTTTAATCAAATCAAATGGTTACAAAATAACATAAAATGATTTTTGTAAGACATTTTCCCATTTAATTTAAAGCAATTAAAAACTGAAAGTAAATAGTACAGCTAATAAAAAGCGATACCTGGTTTAATATAAAGACCAGATTTAAAATATTAAGAAAATTTAACCAATTTTAAAAGACAAGATTGACCAAAAATATATAAAAAAGAAAACAACGCAAAATATGTACAAACAATTTGTGTATAAAAAAAAAACTAGAGATCGCGACCGGATATACCCATTTTTTTTTTTTCTCTGTTTGTTTATGTATTATTATTTTGCTTTTTCTAAGCTTCGTTCACTCATATTGGTTAAGAACCCTTGAACCTTCGATATAAGGAAGTAGCATCAGATTTCTTCTATAAAAATTCTAAAATAAAACAAAAAATAAATTAATAAAATTGACCATCTGAACTATATAGATGTGTCCTTGTTTAGGTTTTTTTTGTTGTGTACTTGTACTTTGTTGTTTTATTATTTAAAACTGTTTTTTATTCTCAGAATTAGGTAATCTGAATTTATAAAAATAAAACTAACCTAATTTTGACGAAAAATGAAAAAAGAAAAAAACAAAAAAATTGAAGTGATAAAAAAGAAATTTAAACGAGTATTAGGTAAATTATTTTTTTTTTTTTTTGTTGGTAGATTCTTTTTCATCAAATATGTAAGGTATGTATGGTTTGGACTATGGTATGTACCTGTGTACCTATTGGTTTGTTTTTATTTATGACAATTGATATCCTTTATGAATTTTAAAACTGTTTATTGTTAATTTTTACTTCATAGTTGTAATAATATTGCATTTTTTTTTAAATGTCCTACTTACATCCATGAATACTGAAAAAATAAATAAATAAAGATCTTTTAAATACACTGTAGAACCCGTGTTCAGCTATAGTCTATCGGTTTCTTACCGCTTAAAAACACCTTTCCTTTGTGTCAACACAAATTTATTTAATCAATTGCAGATTGTTCGGAAATTTTAGCAACTCTTATATGTTTTCTTCTTTTAAGCCAACAATTATTATTGTTAACATCCAGTAGAACTTTCATTTAGAACACATTATTGTCTTGTCCTCATGAATCCACAATCGCTGATAATCGCGCAGTGCTTTAACCACAAACGTTAAAATTAAAATTGAAAAATAAAGAAAAAAAAACATATTTAATATATGTGTGTATGTAAATTATAAATTCAAAATAAATTTTAAAAAATGCGACACTATAAGACACAATAGTTTTGATTTAGTCATCCAGATCCAATTAACATTGTTTGTATGTAAGATAATTCTTACATTATTATGAAAGTTAATGTTCAATTCAATGTAAAATAAGTAACTATATATTGTAATTTGTAATATATACCATAAATCTTAACAACATATGAACATACATACATACATACATACTGGAAAAAAAATCAAACTTATTATTATGTCATTATGTATATAAATACATATGTATATTGAGTTGATTTTTCGAGTAAAATCATTGGTTCATCTTTTGCTTTATGTAGAATAAATATTTAAAATTATTCCTAAGTACATTATGTATGTATATACAATTAATTAACTAATGATTAATAACAATTATAACAAACAAATATAAGTACGTACAAACATACATAGCTCTCTACCTACATACTTACCTATACAGTATATGTACATATATATTAATAATTATCTAAGAATTTTTGATTTCAGTTTATTGGTTGGAAGAAAAAATGATGTAAATATTATTTGATTTTTTCATTTCATTAAAAGAAAATAGGTACATCCATACATACATGCATAACATTTTTATTTAAATTTTGTTGAATCCCTTAATTAAATTTAAATTTCAAAATAAATTCGAATAAAAAATTTTATTTTAAAATAATCAAACATTTCTGGCAGTACTTTTTCTTAATTTCTCTCCTTTTATTATTTATTCTCTGTAGTCTGTTCTGTCCCTCCCCTCCCAAAAATAAAAAATAAGAAACTCACCATACCGGTAAAATAATGCATATACAAAACACAAATGTACACAATTCAAATACATACATATGTTTTATGTTATATTATATTTATAGTAGCATTAACTTTTAAACAATAAAGCAATCAAAAAAATAAATTATATGAACTACAAAACTACAAAATTCTGCAAACAGTCAAACATAGAAAGTATATTGACTTTGCCTAATAAATAAGTAAATAACTACATAAACGTATGTATATATAATATATATTGTTATTTACTATATTTTAGAAGATTAATAATTTTTGAGATTTGGAGAAACGTTGCACTCTGCAGTCTGCAGATCTACTACATTTTTATAAATTTATAATGCAATTCCTTTCCTTGACAAAATGTAATGTAAATACATACAAATATGTACATATTTATACTTAGCTAATGCTACACTGCTACAGTTACATCTACATAGCTACATAGTTGTTATATCTTATAGTTAGTTCACATATCTACATACATACATATTTTATTTAAAATTTGTATATAATAATATTTTATTATTATAAAACTCTATTAGTATTATTAAACCAAATTTTTTACAATGTACAACATAGGTTACATTTGTATACTTTTCAAATATATTTTTCAACTAGTAATAATTAAAAATAAAATATTTTTTATCTTCTTTAGAGTGAATTTTAAGCCGTTTGATTTTGGAAATTTATTAAGTTATAATGCAGTAGATTTTTCACTCACGCAACGCAACTGCAAGTCACAGACGCAACGCAAGGCAACTCACAGCCGAGCTGCAACTGCAAGTTGCACATTTTTAAGTAGTAAAAATTACAGTCTTTTGTGTAAAAGACAAAATAAAATTATAGCAAAGTGTAACGACAAAAAATTTTACAACAAAAACGGAGAAATCATCTGTGTTTTTATTTCTTTAAATATCATATGTACCTACATATGGATTTACATGCAACAAACCATAACAATTTCCCCCATCTATTCACCATAATAATTGTATAAGAAAACAAAAATACAAATTTACATTTCAGAAAATCACAATTTACACGACTGCTAAGTAAGTGCTAGTAACGAAAATTTTTATCGAAGTGGATTCAAGTAAATTTTGGTTTCGTAAAATTATCGGAATATCGGATATTTTCTACATAATCTTCTCTTCTCTTTTTTTTGTTACGTTTGATTAGCTATCATGCAAATGAAATATGCATTTGTTGAGCTTGCTTTGCTTGTTGTTGAGTGTGCGTGCAATGCAAGCAGCTAGTTGCATGCATAACATAATGCAAGTTTTATATTTGATTTAATATTTTTTAACTTTGAAGGAAAAGTAGTTTTAGTGCTGCCGAGTGCCGACTGCAAATAATTTCCAGTAGTAATTTTAATAGTACTATAATGTATTGTACTTACTAGTAAAGTAGTAGTTTATTGTAGTACGTACTAAGTATTTTCTGTTGTATTTAAACTTTAAAGTATAGTCTGTATCTGTACTCTATCTATATAGTGTAGTCGAGTATGACTACTACAATACTGTACAAAAAATTAATAACGAACATAAGAATTTGAGACCAAATAAGTTCAGCCAGTATCAGATACATAAATACTAAACAAAGTAATCTCTAAATTTTTATACAAACTCCACTACTTATTAATTAAAATAAATATTAAATTGTATCTTAATTCTTAATTTTGCTCTATTTTACAGACTGAGTGTACACTGCCTAAATGCTACATAGTTATTATATTACATGTTAATTTATTTAAGTTAGTTGCTAGTTTTTACAAATATTTTAAACAGCCACAAATAATTTCAACAATGAAATCAACATTCAACATAAATGCATTTTGATTTCATCTCATCTCTATTTTCTATAATAGTCTGATTCTGATCTTATGCTTATTAGTCATTGTTAACTTTGCTGTTTAGCAAAGTAACTTTATTTTACCATCGCTTATTTAACAGAAAACTGCTTTTTTACCAATGCAAAAGCAATGCATTAATACAATATGCAACATTGCAACTGAACTGAACTTAAATTATGTACATAATGTATGTAATGTAGTTATGGTACAAACAAATGAATGTTTTTTGTAGTGCACTACAAGTTAATATGAAAAATCTAAATTTGAAAGAACTTTTTATCATTTTCTGAATTCTGTTAATGTGCAATGCATTATGTTATGCATTTGCAAAATGCAATGCAATCCAAAACCCAAATAAGTCTGTTCTGTATGTATGTATTTGTATTATCAATTTCTTGCTGTTCTTGTTTTCATTCTTAAACATTAATATTTTATAAGCAACACAAAAGCAAAGCAGCTGCCAATGCTCTCGCCTTTCGTAGTTTTCATTTCATTCTTTAAAAATTTAATAAATAGGTACATACATATATACAAATGCATGCATACAAATTATAATTCAAGAAAGCAAATACAATATTCATTTAGCATTATACAAATAGAGTACAGGACTACAGTTGAGTAAAGAAATGAGTATGATATGAGTTTATTGAGTAGTTGACTGAGTAGAGTAGAGAAAGACCGAAGAGTTAGTAGTTAGTACCCAAAAATCCAAATATGCAAGATGCAACTACATATACAATACAACGCTTCAATACACATGCTTTAAAAATGTTCACATTTTTTATTTCTCCTTTTCTGAATTCTCAAATTCTCGTTTTTGTTATTTTGTTAATAAAACACATCAAACAAAACAAACATAGCATAGGTACCCACCTTATAATATAACATAAGTAACGAATAAAAAAATCAGCTTTCTCCACGACAGGACCAACGGCTATTACACGAAAAGCATAATGAAAGTACATAGATTTTCTATGTAATAATTAATTTATATCAAAGCAAAATTACTTCTAATAATTTAGCAAATTTTTTTTTTATACAATAACAATAATAAGCAAAAAACTAATCGTAAAAATATGAACATATATTCTATTCATACACATGTACATCCATAACTATATAATATGTAGATGATTTTTTTTTTCATCTAAAAATATTAGATTAGAAGTAAAAAGTAATAGCGGTCTTCACTTAAAAGTGCAAACTAGTCTTGCATTGGAGGATCATAGGATTTGAGGAAATTTTCGATAGCAATTGTTGTTGTTTCATGTATAAAAATATGAACTAGAGGATCAGTGTATATTTTTCTTAAACTAAAATATCCTCTACCTATTGCATATATCTTAACCCTATTGCATATTTTATTTACTCGAGGAAATTTTTTTGAAGTTAATTTGACATTTCGTTTTTACAATTTATTTGGAGTTTAGAATTTATTTGATTTCGGTTTTGAAATTTATTGGAAGTGCATCAAATAAAAATAGCACATTCGACTAAATAATCTATAAAAATGCTTTTTAAATAAATTAATTTATTAAATAATCTTAAAAACAAATACAAAACAAACATAACTATATTGAATCTGCTAACAAAAATTTTATAGTTTATTAATAACTGGTGAAAATAAATTATGCATATGTAAATGAAGAAATAAATTTTTAGAGATATTATAAACAAAAAGCAAAAATATTTCTTCATTAATGCATATGGCCTTTTAATATGTATGAAATTTGGACTAAGAAAATCGAATTAAAAAACATTGCATGGCAAAGTTGTTGCTTTTTACTTGTGTAACAATTTTTTCTTAATAATTTTTCTCATAATATTTTCCTGTTACGAAATATTCGTAAAAAACTTAAAAAGTATACTAATAAACTACCACTTTGGATTGTCCAATTTGCTGTAAAACCTTACTAATCCAAGATAGTTTCTAACCTTAAATATGAAACTGCAAACAATTCTGCTCAGTTGTTTAAGCTGTACAGTGTACACGTGCTATACCCATCCACACATAGCAGACATCACAGGCTTCTACGCACCGGGACCGAAGTAGTGCATATTTGCAAAAATCTCGGGTATAAATTTTTGGTGTGAAAACAATACCTACCTTATACATTATAGTATGCGGTCAATAAAGAGCATAACACATTATAATATACAGTGCAACAAAACAAAACTCAGAAATATTTATTTTACTAGGAAAACTATGTAGAAAGAAAAATATACACACATTCATATGTATGTACATCCTTATTCAAAATATGTACAAAATACAAATCATACCTTAATTTGCAGGGTTTGTAGTTTGCATTTGTTTGATACACCAATTACCATTTACCAAATAAAAATATTGTAAATTATGTTTTGTAACTACATACATATATTTATGATTGTGATTCGTGATATATATTAATATGTATTATCTAAATTAAACTATATGGTACATACATATATATGTACTTACATTTAGTGGTGCCAGCATTGCCAGCCACAGCTAGTAGCCCTCCACTATACTATTATACTATACTCTCTAATCTCTATAGTATTAGAGTAGAATAGAAAATAAAGAGAGCATATAAATCCACCAACAATTCAATTACATTTTACATTACTACAAAATACAAAGTACAATTTATTAATTACTATACTACAATCCAACCAAAGAGCAATCGCCAATCATTAATCATTATTCATTCTTTTTATCCAAAAGAGCGGTTTTCTGCAATTTTACAGACTCTCAATTCTCATTCTCACACTACATAACTACAACTTTATTCATTTTTTTATAGTAAAGCAGTAATGCAAAAATAATATAAAATATAATATTTATGTAAAATGTAATATGTACATATTGCATGCATATATAATAAAATATATGATAAGATTTTATGAAACCGATATTTCATAAACATATATACAGAATACAGATTACAGAGTACAGACTACAGAGTATAGACTACAGACAGTATTCATGTTTTTTGTGTAACCTGTGTTTGTGTTTGTTTGAAAAAAAAAAATGAGATAGCAGATGAAGAAGAATCAAACGGAGTATACGATTAACGATACGACAGACAGACTACAAAAAATATATTATATTTATGGAATAATTTTCGAGGCATTTTTGAGGTAAAAGAAAATAATAAAAAAAAATGAAAACTGAAAAAGAAAAAAAAACAATAAGAAAAAATACAAATAAAATTGAAAAAGAAGAAATCGCATCGCGGTTCTCAGAAAATTTTACCATCAATTTAATTTAGTATTAAAGTATACGTGAATGAATCGGGTTAAATTTGAGATATACTTTGCGGAATTTTTTTTTTATTTTTTTTAAAATTTTTCTGCTGTTCTTTGATTTTCAAACACCAAACAAAAAATTATTGTGAATAAACTGTTGTTGTTTATTTTGCTAAATATTTTTTTTTTTTTAAGAAACAAAATAAAAAAAAAATCGCAAAGTTTTATTTTTAATAATAAAAATAAATAAAAAATTAAAAATCGGAATAAAATTAATAAATAAAAAAAAAAAAGAAAAAAACAGTTAAACTGTTTAAAAAAAAAAAAACAAAATAAGTTATTTATTCTTCAGCTCGAACAAACTGCAGCTCTTCTCTGTTCAAAAAAGGATTAAACCAAAATTTCATCAATTTTGCAACAATTGGATTTTTTTTTTTTTTTTTTTTTGGATTAAGACGTACAATTTTTTTTACAACATTTAAATAAAAAATCTGAATAAAAAAATTTTTATGTTTCAAAAATAAAAAAAAAACATAAAAATACTTGAAGTATTTTGTGCCAGTAACAAAAAAAAATTAAAACATATATAGGTACTTACCTACTAATTAAAAATTAAAAATATTTTATTAGAAAGAGTAAAAGTTAAAATAGAACCGTTAATCGTATGACATATCAAAAAAAAAAAAAAAAATTATTGTATTTGACATCAAATACGCACGAAAAATAAGTAAAGCAAAAAAAAAAACAAAACATGTGCTTTTTAAAATTTTAAAAATAACACAAAAAAAAAAAGAAAATTAAAATTAGTGATTTGATTTTTAAAAATTTAAAATAAAAAATCCAAAAAATAAAAACAAAAAGTTTAAAAAAAAAAAAAACAAAAGTATGTTAACTTGATGATAATAAAAAAAAAAATTATGAATATTTTTTAGTGTTTATTATTTTGAAACTTCCAAAAGAACAAAACGGATTACATACACACTTTTTTTTTTTTTTGATAAATATTTTTTTACCAAAGAATTTTTGGCTGCCATTCATTAAAGTGTTAAACTTTATTTAAAATATCATTAAAGTGATTAATTAAATATCAATTGCGCTTGCAGAAAAATTCTTTAAAAAATTATTTAATATTTTGAAAATTATAAGTAAGAGTAAATAAAAATGAAAAATATTTAAAAAGGCGGAAAAAAAAAAAAATATGTATTAAAAAATAGAAACAACAATAAAAATGCGTAAAAAATGTGGATTAAATTGTCAAAATGACTGTTCATAAAATTTAAAACAAAAAAAAAAATATATCAAAAATATTAAGTAGTGCATATTATATATAATTTAATTATATATATATATATATATATGTACGTAATAATTAATAAATAATATAAAATAATTAATTCTACTTAATTAATAACAAAATAAAAAGTTATAGGTACCATATTAATTAATTATATATCTTAACTAAATAACTAATTACCTATATCTTATTTTTAATAATTGGTATATCATATAGGTACCTATTATTTATTTTAAAATACATAACACTTTTTGTTTCTAAACTTCATTCATTAGTTATTTTTTTTTTTTCTTATTTACTATTTACCACAATAAAAAAAAAGAAGTTCTTTAAAAAATATCATTTTGTTTACATACGTATATAAGTATATAAAAATTATACCTAAACATATTTTACAAGATCTCAAAAAAAAATATATGTACCTATATATATATATAATAAAATAAGTATATATTTATTAATTATAGTAACTTAAAAATACATATAAAATATATTTAATATTAAATAAATTAAAACAAAAATAATAAAAAAAAAATACTTAAATAAATTTAATGAAAATAAAGTACATATGAATATAAAAAAATAAAAATAAATAAAAGAATTCAAAATTTATTAAATAGTGATTTTTGGGATTAATTAACTAACTAAACTACATGAATATTTTTATAACGAATATTAAACGGAAAAAAAAAAATTTAATTAAAAATAATATTATACCTATCTATATATATATACATATATAAATATATATATATATATTATATACTTAGTGTAAATTATTAAGTAATAGATTTTTATAATTACAAAACTATATTATATTATATACATAGTAATATTCAAAAAAAAAAAAAAAAAAAACACTAACAAAATGCATTGGATTAAATTATTTTTGTTTGCATGGATTTTTACCTTAGTGATATTCGTAAATCAGGTAAGTTCTCATTTAATAATATTAATTTTATATTAAAACTGAATCAATATATTATGTACTTAAATGTACTTAATATATATAATAGGTACTTAAATGTAAATTTTAAACGTTCCTACTTTAAATAAGTATCTTCTTTAAGATTAAACTGTCAAACATTCACTAAATAAAAGATTTACAATATTTAAGTACTTAAAGTACTTATAAGTTAATAAACTTGAATGAATTTATTATTATATAGTTAAAATATTCAATAATTGTATTAATAAGTAGTATATACTTATATCATCATATTCTTTATTTCAATCAAGATAAAGTAAAAATACTTTTTTAATTTTTTTGCCATAATTTCAAGATACAAATCGCTAATCAGTAATCACAAAATACTATTGAGTAAATAATAGAAAAGGATAAAAAACAGGATAAAATAATAATTATCATTAAATCAAATATGAAATGGATTCAATCAATCTTCTTAACTAACTTGTTATATACTTACTTATTTTTATTACAAAAATGATATACTTATATATTGGTATATATATACATAGATATAGACATTTAGATTAAATGTACCTACGTAGATTTTGACTTATGCACCCTATCAACGGTTTTTTCTTTTTTTTTTAACTAACTATAGATAGAAAAATCAAATTTAGGGTCCGTATTTTTTATTTTTTTTATTATTATTATTAAAATCAATTCTTAAGAAAACATTTTCTTTTTTTTTCTTAATAAGTACATATATACAATTTTTCAGTTAATTTTTTTTCACCCCTTTTTTTCTTTTTTTTTTGTTATCAATGCTAAAAAACAAGAAAAAAAAAAAACTAAGAAAAAAAAATTATGTTAAAAACATATTTTGCTGTTATTTCTTTTGTTTTTTTTTGTTTTTTTTTGTTTTTTTTTTATAATATTCCTCTTGTTGCATACCTTAAAAAATGAATAAAAAATGACTTACAAGAAATACAAAAAAAAAAAAAAAATATACATAGGTACATACATATACGAAACATCTGCCCTTGTTTTGATGCAACAGCTTAACCTTATTAGTTCTGTCGATGCATTTTTGTGACAAACAAAAAAGAAATGAGGAAAAAAAAAATTAGTTACTTGTGTAAAAGGTCAAAATTTTTCTGGTAAAATTGACGAAAAAAAAAAAACGAAACGAAACCAAAATCAATAACCAATTTTTTTGTTTTGTTAAGTAACTGAGTACTTAATGTATGAACATTTTCAAAAAAAAATGAATACTTATGTAAAAACCTTTTTCTTTTTTTGTGAAAAGTATTTTTTAAGTACCTTAAAAAAAAAATAAGTATTTGGGTTGCATTAGACAACTTTTGCAAAGTTAAATGGTAGTTAAACAATGTTGGCATAAATAATTAAAATAAAATATAAATATTATGTACATAGTTATTTAAAAATTTAAGGTCACAAGTTGAGATCCTTTTAGACACATTTTTTTGTTGCACATTCTTTCATTTTAGTTTTTTAGCAATTTTTTCTTTTATTTTCAAAAATACCTTTATATAAGTAAAATACAAAATTATTTAGAATTTAATAAAAAAAAAAAAAATTTCTTACTTCTATGAAGTAAAAAGAATTTAATAAAACCTCTTAATTGTATTAAAGAAAAAAAGAATTTACTTACGTAATAAGGATGGTAATTTTTAATTACATTTTATTTTAAAATAAAGTCGCTAATTTTAATTTAAATAACTAAGAAGAAAAAAAAAAAAACAAAAGTAATTATAACTTATGAATATAATTATCTAATACATATTTACTAAAGTTTTAAATTTTTTTTTTTTTTTTGTAATTAAGAAGAAAGAACATGTCCAAAAAAAATTAAATGTGTATCAAAAGTCACCTTTTGCTAAAAATTAATTACTTGTAGGTACATTATTTAAGTACTCTTGTTTTTTTGGTATCTTTAATAGTTATAGTTATTTCATTTGTTTGTTAAATAATTAAATTAATAAATATATAGGTATGTACTTATATTTTTTTTTTTTTTTTTGTATTTAAGTATGTATAATAACTACCATTTTTAATAGTTTTTTGTTTTGCTTGTATTTTAAATTTTAATTCGAAAAATAATTGTTTGCAAAAAAAAAAAAAAACACACAAAAATAAAACAAGTTCTTACTTTTTAAATGTGAGAGGTCCCGTGTCAAAAACATTTTTGCGGTATTCACTTTAACATCAAATTATAACAAAATAACTAAATGGGTAGTTACTTACTTTGTGTCAGGTAATTAATAAATTTAAAAAATAGCTACATATGTTAATTTTTTATTAGAGATGATTAAATGAAATTTTACATAAAAAAAAAATACTAATGTACTTATGTATTTACTTATTGTAACTATGTTGATTTTTTTTTAATTCTACTTAGTCATATTCGGGAAACGCAGACAAAAAAAATCTTTAACTTTTTATACTTACCTACTGAAGAGTTCTTTTTTTTTATTCCTAGTTACTTTTAATAACCAAACATTTTATTTCTTGTCAAATTTATTAAAGATTTATATTATACTAACCACTTACTTTGTTAAGTAATTAAACTAAGTATTACATAATTATTTAAAATTTTGAAGTTAAATTTGTTATTTTTTTGTTCATCACTTAGATTTTGTATTTTCATTTTGGATAATTTAAAAACCGTCTGAAAGTTTTTATCTTTTTATAAGTAACTTAAGTAAAATTTTAATTGAAAATTTCAGTACTTATGTAGGTACTTGTTTACTTATACTAAGTATAACTCTATCAATTATTTTATTTTTTCATATTTAAGAATTTTAACATTTAAATAAAATTCAAATTATATATAGATTCTACTGTAACAAAAAACTAAATTAAATTTTCAAAAAGAATTAATGTATAACGAAATCTTTCGAAAATTCCGTGATATTACAACTATTTTTATGTAAATACAAGAGTATATTTTAATTTTATGAAAAAAAAAAAACAATGTTATATTAAAATTAGGTTGATTCTAACTAAAATATTGTAAAAAAAAAAAAAAAAAACACAAAGATAAAAGACAAAATAAAAAAAAAACTTTGAATTAATTCATAAATAGTTAATAAATAATAATAAAAAAAAAAAAAAACTTAACGAAAATTGCGTGTTATGAATGAATTTTTCACATACCTACTATCTTCTTTTCTTCAATTGTTATGTAAATACATAAATTCCGTTTTTTTTTGTTTTACATATATTTTTTTTTTGTTTTTTTATTTTAATTTAATTATTATAGTTAAATAAATTCTTTTTCTTTATACATAGCTGTGATTAAATAACCGTAAACTTAACTATTCTAAAATACATAAAAAAAAAATAAATAAATGCTTAAATTTTATATATATATAAGTATATACTTAAATATATGTAATTACTTATTTGTTATATACCTACAAATAAATTTAAACAAAATTGATAATGAAATAAAAATTATTTATTCATTTAAAAAAAAAAAAAAAAAAGAATGGAGTACTTTACGTATGTATGTATAGAATGTACAAATCTAGTAAAAATTTTAGAAAAAATGTTTTTTTTTTTTTTTTTTATTCTTATTTTAATATAAAATTATTTTTTATTTCATATTTTGCATATATACGGAAGTATAGTTTCTTATATTAGTAAGAAAAAAGTACATAATATAGGCAAATTACTTACATAATATTACAAACTAAGTACAAATGTAATTGTACGTTATGTAACTAACTACAGTCAATATCGATTATAATGATTCCAACCGTACCATAGCATATTTTATGGTTATATTCGATCTGTCCATTTAGATTGGTCTTCTCGAACCCAGTTTTTTCATTACATTTCACCCTTCTTGCGCATAAACTAATTTTGTGGTTTTGTAGTTTTAAATTAGTTTATATGGAAAGAAGGGTGAAAGGAAATGAAAAAAATTAGATTCGATAAGACCAATGTAAACGGACGAGATAAGTCTTTATAAACAATTTTTTTTTTTTTGTGCATTTCTGTGCCACATAAATGTAACAAGGAAATTACACAGCCTTTCCTTTTCAGATGTGGCTGTACATGACGTAAGGAGGAATAACTCTTATGACGTGTGTGGGATCCGAACCTACACTCCCTTGGCGTTTACATGCAGCCTACATACATTTTTAAGTATCTTACCCATTAGGTTCCCGAGGCCTATGTAAACAATTTAAAATGTTTTAATTACTTATTAAAGAAAATAAGTAACCATATGTAACTATTATTTATTTATTTGTCCTTTAAAAAAAGTAATAGTATGTATTTTACGTACTTACTTACATATAAGTAAGTAAAAATTGTAACATAACACAAAATAAATATGATTATGTGTTAAGTAAATCTTTCATTTATCAGAGATTCTAGTTGCCAAACAATATTAGCCTATTCTTCGAAGCTAAATACTTTCCGTTTTTTATTCATATTGAAAGTTTCATTCAGATATTTCAAGTAAGTACTTACTTGTATAATTTTATGCTTACTGATTGTTTTAAAGTTACAGATTCAAATGAACGTATTAATATAATTACATAAATAAAAATATTAGAATATCAAACTCGCATCACAGTTAGGTGCCAATTAATAACGGGTCAATCGCTTGATCTTTTTTTTGTACTTAACTAACTAAGTATGTAGTTAATAATAAATAATAATGTTCTGGGGTCTCGGTAACCTAGTGAATAAGAGCGTATAAGATACGGTGTAAACACCGAGGGAGTGTGGGTTCGAATTCCTTAGTTATTCCCCCTTACGACATTTACAGCCATGCTTCAACAGCAAAGGCTATGTAATTTCCTTTCCACATTTATGTGGCAGACAAATGCAATAAAAATAACAAAAATAATGTACTTATGTATTTTTGTTTTTTGATTTTTTCGGCGTTATAATCGATAAATTTTTAATTTTTTAAAGTAAAAATAAATCATTATCAACAATATATGTATATATGTCGTTATAAGTGATGTTGTTATATCCGATATAAATTTGATTGATACATATTATGTGAACTTAAAACCGGGACCTTTTAAAAATGGTCGTAATAAATATTATGTCGTTACAACCAATATCGTTATAACCGATTTTGATTGTATATTAGTTACCATTCAAATTGATTTAATGATCTTATTTTCTTTATTAAATAGTTAAGTATTTATTAATAGAAATTAATTCAATTTTTTTGATTGCAAAAGAATAAATTAAATATAACCATTTACTTATACTTTTTCTTTTAACTATTAATTTATTATTAGTCTACGATTCTGTTGTAAATACTAATAAGTAGTAACTATCCAAAACATTTTGTTTGTTGATTTTTTTTTTTTTTCGTAATTTAAGCCCTTTCCCCGTCTTCACTCTGAATAAATTTTTATTTATCAAAAATTGCTTAAAATTGATTTAATATTGAAATATTGATTAACTAACTAGTTATAATTATACATAAGTATATATGTATATATATATAAGTAAACTGACTTAAGTACTTACATATCTAATTATTATTCAATTGTTTTGATTTTTTTTTGATTATTTGGTAATGCATAATTTACACGAGACACCAACCTTAGAATACTTAGATATATATACTTAACTACGTACTTACTTAAATATGTTTTAAATAAATTTTGGAATTTTTATTAAACAATTTATTTTTTTTTTTGTTTTGTTGAAATTATTGGAGCGTCTTATATTTAATTAAGTATATCATACATATACTCAATAAATTGTTTCTCACTTTGGTTTAACGTTTATTTTTGGTCAGTAGAATGTATAAGTACTTAATAATTAATTATTTTAGTGTCTCTAAACAATTAAGTAAGTAATTAGATTTTCAAATTTAATTAATTATAAGTACTTACTGTAACAATAAATAAAAAAGAAAAAAAAAATTTCAAAATGCTAAACTAAAATTGGGGTATTAGTTACTTATATAAAATTTAAAATGTTATGCGACGGAATTTACATTATACATATTTAAACTTATATATGTATATATAAGTACATACATTAATTATATGTCTATAGACTGCATTAGAAAGAATTTCATTCATTTTCATGAAATTAAATATTCAATTGAAATTGATTTTAAATATTATTTTGAAACTAAACAAAAAACCTCCCCCCTAAGTTATTTCTAAAGTGTTAATATCAAGTCATTAAAACTAACTTTATAAAACCAAACAAATTTCAAAAATTAAAAAATTAAAGTTTTACTTTAATAAGTAAATGTTGAAGTAACTATAACTACTTACTTATATATATGTATATATATGTAAGTACATACATAGTTAGTTTTAAAAAAGAAAGTAAGAAAATTCCTTCATTTAAAAAATGAAAAACTTAAAATCTAATAAAATCCTTAAGCAATAATCTTCTTTTATAGATCTTATCTTTAGATATATTCTATATATATAAGTAATTGCGCTTTTAATACAAGTGGAATCCTTTACGCGAAATAAGAATTAAAAAAAAATAAACTGGTATTGTAGTTTATAGCTGATAGCAACAAATATTTTACCATATTTATGAAAATAAGTATAAATCTTTTCATTTTTTGTTTTTTTTTTTTTGAAAAGAATTCAAAAATAAGAAATTTTCTCATCACCTTATCCTATTTTTCAAAATTATAGATACTTATTTCTATAGTTATTTTTTGGAAAATTTCTTTAGGCTAAAAAAAAAAAATTGAAAAAAAAATATATTCTGAATCACCTCGTTTCACTTTCAGATGCATATTACATTTTTTTTTTTTAAAAATAAGTAACTTAAAAGTACTTTTATTTACTTTACTTTTATTTCATTTTCTACATCAATAATTTTTTTTTTTTTTGGTTTTTTCTTTTTTTGTAGTTTTTTCATTCATTCTTTTAAGAGTATTCAATAGTCGCTTTTAGCGTTTTTATCAATTTTTGATTGTTAAATTCACCAATAATTTACTTAATTTACTCGCTTACTCGTTTACTTACTTACTTACTTACTTATTGAATATTTTTTAATTTGAAAAGAAAAAAAAAAAAATACAAATTAAAATACAGGTTCTTTTTAAATATTTTCCCTATACTTAAATATGTACTTAATTTTCTTAAGTTCAAATGAACTTTTTATTTATTGGTAGTAAAGTCAAATTTATAAGAAAATTACTGTTATTTAGATATTTAATTTCTGAAAATCTAGTCTACTCACTTATTAATCAACTACAATTTTAACTGTTTATTACTTTTGTAGATTAGAAAAATTTAATTTAACTAGTTAAGTATAAACTTGTACTTAAATAAAAAATTTCAAAATTTAAGGACTTTAAAAATATTGTATGGAATAAAAGAAAAATTTCTTAACTAAAATAAACTATTTTAACTAAGTACTTATATTTAAATTTAAAATATTAAAAGAAAAATAACACGAATTTCAAAAAAAAAAAAAAAAAAAAACAGAAAACTAAAAGGAATGCCATAAAAGGAAAAATAAGTATTTTTCTCATCATCATTTTCATATTTTATATATGTGAAGTACTACAAACAAACATAAGTACAAAATTTTATTCATATATATATATACAAGTACAAATCATTTACAAATACATTCATATACATAAATTTTAACGATTTCATATTGCATATCAAAATCTAAAACCAAAAAAAAAAAACAAAAAAAAAAAAGAAAACTAAAATATCGCCCCAAGGCTAAGGAAGTATTTCATATCGTCATAGTTAGTTACTTACCTCAAAAAAAAATATATAGTATATTCGTTCAGTGCTCATTCACTTATTTACCGATTAAGTACTTGATTTTGTTATTTTTCGTATTTTTTTTTTTTTATTTTTTTTTTCGTTAGTTTTTTTTTTTCATTTTTAGTATTTGCTAGGTATAGTTCACTGTCTGATATCTTTAAGCTATAAATTTAATCGTACATTCATTTTATACTTACCTACATATACTTCTATAAACGTATATGTATTTATATGTATGTAAGTATAAAACTATTTAATTATATTAAGTACGTTATGGATGATGCATTTATATATATATGTAGTACTTATATTACTTGTATAAAAGAAAATGAAAAAGTAAATGAAGATGATCACTATTTTTATATCATGTACTTTACCATTCACTATAATAATATGTAAGTACTTATTTTTATACATTATATATTTATATATTTAAGTACTTATGTACTCTTATGTTATATTAATATATGGATAACAGATCAGAAGAAACTGAATGGAATTCAAAGTGAAAATATATATATATAATAAAAGTGAACTGTTTTCCACGTATGAATATAAACCTTGAACATATATATTATGTACTTGTATGTATATAGGGAACGAAAAAAAAAAATAATTATTTTATATATGTACTTATACTTTTGTATACTTAAATAAGTATCTATGTATATATGGATGGATGGATGGGTAATAAAATTAATAAAGAATCAAGTATTGAAGAATAATTTTAATAATTTTCTTTTTTTAGACAAATTAGTTACCTTTATTTTTAATAGATATAATAAAACTTAAGTTTTTTTTTTTATATTTTTTTTTTGTATTTTTATATTTTTATTTCTAATATATTTTCTGGTTAATTTTTTTTAATGTCAAAGAACTTTTCTTTAATAATTTTAATTTTTTTTTTATTACTTTTCTTATTAAAAAAAAAACAAAAGATAGCTAAAAGAAAATCAATTGGCTATGGTAATTTTTTTTTTTTTGTAAAATGTTAATAAATATTTAACTATTTTTTTCCAAAGATTTTTTTTTTTGTTTTTAAAAAACTTTGTAATTAAAATAAGTAACTAAGTAACTAAATTGAATACATACCGAAATCCTAAAATGAATAGATACTTACTAAGTATTAAGTTTTTTACTTATTTAAAAAAAAACCTCATTAGAAAAGTAAATTGTAATTAATGATAATGTAATAGTAGTTAATAACAAATAACTTTTAATGATAATAAAAAAAAAATATATTAACAGTGATTCTTAAAAAAAACCAAAAAAAAAAAAAACAAAAAGGAAACAAATAAAAATATGACTTCAAAAACTGTTTACAATGGTTAAAAATTAAATTACCATAGTTCAATGTTTTTTTGATTTTAAATATTTATATAAGTATATAAGTAGTTATCCAGTAGTCTAACTATTAAAAAATTATTTATATTCATTTTCTATAAAATTTAGTTAACTACCAAAAAAAAATCCTTATTTCAATTACTAAGTATAATGCACTTCATTAGTATCCTGCAGTTAATTAAGCGTTTTAAAGTTTTTTCTTTTTTTTTTTTTTTTTGTAAACTTCAAAAGAATGGAACTGCAAAAAACTATACATATATATACCTACCTATAATTAAGTATATAAATAAAAAGATATAGAATAAAGAGCAATTCATTAAAATAAAATCTTTAACTTACTTATTTTAAATAATATTTTATTTACTACTTAATATTTAATATTTTGTTTTATTCCTTTTTTTTTCAAAAGGTTTTCCTTACAACAAAAAAAAAACAAGAATAACTAAGTACATCGTTTCCCCTCATTTAACTTTTATTATTTTCTTTCTCTTTCTTTTTTTTTCTTTGTACTTATTACATATTTGCGAAAAAAAAAAATTTAATGTTTACAAGCAGCAAAAATCATCATTAAGAAATTGAAATAAATATTAAAATATATAAGAAAAAAAAAAAAAAAAAAAAATTATCTTAAGGTATTTATGAAAATTAATATTTACAACTAGATAATGATGATCATTTTAAGACGATAATAATAGTTTATTTTTGTTTTTTTTTTTTTTTTACAATTCCTGCTATACAATCATCAATAATCTATATATATATATATATATATCTATCTATAATATCTAAGTATAACTAAGTATATATATGTATCTATATTTTGTCCTCCAATATCCGTCCTTTTTAAAGCGGTTTTTTTTTTCTTCACTTATTTTTGTTTATTTTTTTTTTAATGTTTTGCAAATAATAAAAACAAATTGCACAAATATCACAAATCATTTATCATTTATTTTCATCATCATTTACTTATCATTGATTATAAATTTATATGTACTTATATATATATATATATATATACAAATAATGATGATTATAATGATTATAATGGTTACTTCATCATACGACCAGTAAACAAAAATTTCAAAAAAAAAAAAAAAAGGGTAAAAAAAAATTTTTTTTTGCAAATAAAACTGAAGAAATTGAAAAACTAAATAAAGAAAGAACACAAAAACAAAAAAAAATAAAACCCTTCATCTCTTGTCAATTTTACTGCAATCTCATTCTATCCACTTGAATTCATAATGATTTCTGTTTTGTTTTTTGTCGTCTCGCAAAATAATGATGATGGGTAGTGGTTATTCAGAAGTTTTTTTTTTTTTTTTATTTACTGTATACTTTTGTGGTTGAAGTCTTTTGTTTTTTTTTTTTTGTTTTGGTGGTGATATTTTTAATATTTGTGTTCTTTGCCGCGGTTATTTCGCGGTAGTCCAGTTATATTTAAAATTATAAAATTAACACAATTAGATTAGACAATTAGATAAGATTGTCTTTATTAAATATTAAATATTTGAGTAGAGTAATAAAAGTAACCCACATCATGTTAGACTTGCGATACACGTATCATCAAATTAAAGCTAGAACTTTAGTACTTTTAAATCTATTTTGGCACATATTCATTTAATATTGTTATTTAGATTTTTGTGGCTGAAACAAAATTAAAAGCTTCTAACTTGGCTCGAACTGTAATTCAATTACAAAATTTGCTGTTACATAAGTATGACAAGTCTAACATGATACTGGTGAATAATTAGCGCAGCAGCAAACTAATGGTTCTTGTATTTGTTAAATCAAATAGTAAAAATAGAAAAGGTAATGCAACACTATATAAAAGTAAAAAAAAATAGAAGAGTCTTTACTTAATTATGGATTTATATACTTACAATGAAGAAGTTTATAACAATATACTTGATCTATCGAGTCATGAAAATAAGAAACAAAAAAAAATAAAAAAAATAAATGAATGGAAAAGAAGAAGATTTGTTGGTTCGCGGTTAGATTTAATGCAAAATTTAACACAGAATTATGTATAATTTTTTTGTTTCGTATGTTTATATAATTGAAATAAGAAGTCATTCAATCTTTCAAATTTCCATCAATGAAAGAAATAAATGATTCAATATTTATTTATTTTTTGTTTTGTAAAGTGTGAGTTTTATTCTCTTTTTTTTTTATTTTTTTTTTATTTTAACTTACAGCTTTGTTTTATTATAACTAAAGTATTGTACATGGTGTTTATTTACTGATATTATTATTATTATTATTTTGGTTTTTATTATATTGTTATCCACTTAATTTGAAAAAGGTTGAACTTTTATTGCTTGACGAGAAGCAAAAAAAAAAAAAAAAAATTTACATAAAAACAATTTATTGCTTTCTAATTATATATTTTTTTTTTTACTCATTTACATATACTCGTATATAGCATAATATATCCCATAAGATTATTAGTAAGTACTTATATATACTTCGATTGAATTGAAATTTTTATTTTGTACTGATGATGATGATGACTAAGTAAGTATTTTGTAAAAATAAGATAAAAGGTGGAAAGAATATAATTTGCAAATTTATTTTCTACCTTTTCTCCCACCTTTTATCTCCCACCGTTATTTTATTAATATTTGCGTTCATTGCTACTGTCAAACTTTAACTTTGTATAATTATTATTAGATACTACATTTTTGAAATGAATTATTATTTTTTTTTTTTGTTTGTTATTATTTAATTTATAAACACATCGTATAACTAAGTAAATGTTGAATATTTGAGACACTTTGTTTTCCGCATCACATGTTAAATCCTTACAAAATAATTAAAACTTTCAAAAAAGGAAGAAAATGTAGTTGATGAAAAAATACTCTCTTGTAGGTGCAATGAAGCAAGTAAGTACATATAATTACTTTTGATTTACATATTATGTCAAAATATTTTTTTTTCCAAGTACTTAATTACTTTTTAAATATTTTTTACTTACTTATGTACTTGCATTAAAATATTTTTTTTGTGATTTTAATTCACAATTCGAATCGAGTATTTTTTACTTTTTTTTAAATTATTTTGTAAATTGTAACTATTTTCATTGTATTCTATTTAAGTAAGTACTTATAGTTATGTATGTACACAGTTTACTACTTTTTGTATCGAAAATCAATGAATTAGTAACTATACGCATACGAGTACATACATGAACTACACAAGCCTACAATTTTTTAAAAAGAAAAATGACATAATCAAATTAAAAGACATACTTAAGTACTACCAATTCGAACTGATTGGTTTTTTAAATAAATCTAAAATAAGTAAAAAAAAAAAAAAAAAAAACTCATAAAATAAGTAAGAATAAAACTGAAAATAACTATAACTAAGTAAACGTTTTATTAAAAAAAAAAGTGCAATTCAATTTGAAATAAGGTAAAAAAGAAAAAAAAGAAAACAGAAACTTACATATGCATTTATGTAAAGTACTTATGTACATATATGCAGTTTTCAATTTTTTTTTAACTTTTTTTAAGTGTAACTAAAAAAAAATTTAGAAAAACAATAAAAAAAACAAAAACTGCATTTAATTTGAAAAAAACTCAATTTAAATTTCATATTTTTTCTCTTTGTCTATGTTTATAAACCAACAAAACAACCCAATCGTTTCGATTTTAAAATGAAAATTCAATTTAACAAAAAAAAAAAAAAAAAAAGTGATTCTCGTGGTGAATAAAAAATGTAACACTAAAAAACAACAAAAAAACAAAAAAAAAATTATGTTTGAAATTGTTTAAAATTACACTTTACGATACTTAACATAAGATTTTTTTTTTTTTTTTTTTTTTAAGTAAACATATGTAAGTAGTTAGATACATAGGTATATTAAAGACGAACCAATACGATCGATTTTAACAAGAGTTACTGAAATAAAAATTGAAAGAAAGAAAAAAAAAAACAAGATAATCATTGTCTCACTAACTAATAAAATAAATTTATTTTTTCATTCGATATTTTATTTATTTTTATTTAATTTTTAATTTTTTTTTTTTTCGTTTTTCAATTTTAAATCGTCGTCATTGTAGTTATGTAAGAAATAGTAAAAAAAAAAAAAAATAAACTATTAAATGTTGTTTTTGTTTTTGTTTGCAACTAAGTATTAACTTTTATTTGAATGCTTTTTTTTTTCTTTAATGCTTAACTACTTTCATACTTTTTTTTGTAGTTAATCGTGGTTTTTTTTTCTTTCTTTGTTTGCAATTAAAAATTTTTATTTTTTTATTTTATTTTAATGCTTTATTTATATTTATTTATTTCTTTATTTCGATCAATTTTATAAACTGGGAACTTAAATTAAGTCATAATTTTTGTTTCTTGTTAAAAAAAAAAAAAAAAGAAAACAAAACAACAAAAACAATTTAAAAAATAAAATTACTTAATTATATTATATATATATACTTAAATTAAATACTTAATTGACAAAAAATCAATTCAATCGATATATTAAATAACTACTTACTTAAATAAAAATTGATATATTTTTTTAATTCGAGATAGTAAGTAACTACATATGTTATTATTTTTATATTTATTTATTAATTATTTGTATTAAATGTATTTATACATTGGTTTTAAACTAATAAGTACTTAACGTTAGTTTAGTTATTTTATAGATTTTACACAATTAAGTACTTACTTTTTGGAAAATATTGTGTTATAACAATTAACTGCTACTTAATTAGTAGTTATAACATATATTATGTACTTACTTAAATATTTCGAATATTAATTTAATAACGTTATCAATTATTAGTAACTATAGATATTTATTAAATAAGTACGAAACTGTTATTTATTAATAAAGATTGGTTTTAAAGACTTATCATCAATAATTAATAAAATACGTATATGTAAGTACGTACTTACTTTCATAGAAATACTTATTTATGTAGGTATTTATTGAACTAAATAAATATGAAAAACGAAAGCTATTTTTGTAAGAGTGAAAGCTTGATTTTATAAACTTTTTAAATTTCTAAATTAATTTAAGGTTTTACTTACTTAAGTATAAGCATGTAGGTATTCTAATTCATAATTATTTTCATTTGAAATTAATTCTAAACGTTATATTATACATTTTAATTTAAATGATTTCTAAGTAATTAACTTAAAAAACCATTTTAGTACTTACATCCTTAATGTACATCAGTGTATTCTATATGTAATTACATATAGTTAAGTACCTGATATATTGTATTAAAATTGATTTTAGATTTTCTGATCTTTAGGTATGTATAATATGATACAACTGTATACTTTAAACTTTAATTTTAAATAATTGTTTAAGTTACATAAGTGAGTACATCATATTTACTTAATATTTATGTACTTAGTTAGCTACTTATAATGTAAAGTACTAATAAATAAGTACTTACTTGAACACATTTTATTTTTAATTTTATGCTGATTTAAAAAAAAAATACTTTGTTTATATACGTAATAAAAGTTGAGCCAAAACTCTTTAAGTGTCATGTTTTTATTTTTTTGTAATTTGAATAAAAATTTGGCCAATGGTCATATAGATAACAACTTCAGCTACACAAAGCTAAAAAACGAATTTTAACTTAAAAATTTCCTATATGTAGGCAATAATTGAATTAAACACTAAAAAAACAGATCTACTTAATTAATTAATATAGTTATAGTCACTTTTTAATTAATTTAAATGCTTGTAATTCAATTTTAATAAAAATTGTACTTGTTGAGTTTTAAAATTCTTAACCAAGTATTAATAAAGTTACTTCCTTTTTACTTTTTGCTGACTATCTAACAAAAAAAAAAAGAAAATAATAATTTTAGAAATAGTTAATAAAAACGAAAACAAAAAAAAAAAACATCACTAAATTTTAAAATAAATAATAAAACTTGAAAAGAGTAAAAAAAAACCAACACAAAAAAAAAAAAAAGTAAAAAATAAAAACATTAAAAAATGATTTTATGACCCATTTTCCCACAATAGTAATATCTTCGTCAAATAATATAATATATGTATAGTTAACTCCAAAAATAAAATTAAAAAAAAAAAAAAAAAAAAAAAACAAGAATTAATATAAGAAAATCTATGTACAACAACATTTATGAACTGTAATATTATCTGTAAGTTAAAAAAAAAAATAAAAGATTTTACTTTAGATTCTATAAGTTGTTTTATTTTTTTTATATTTTATTTTAGATTCTATTATAGTTTTCCTTTTAGTATAAAAACAAAAAAAAAAAAACAAATAATTCATACCTCTAACTATTGTTTTTCTTGTTTAGTTTTTACTCTTTTTTTTTGTTTGTTTTTTTATTGTTTCATTTCGTCCGTTCATAATACAATTCTTAACAAAAATAGTCTTTTTTTTTTTTTTTTTTTTGTTTTTTTGAGTTTTGTTCCTTCTTTTCCTTTATTTTGTTGTTTACTTCTCTTTCTTTCATTCCTTTAACTTATCTTTTGATTATGCTTATAGTTATACATAGTTCATATTTATTATTGTATTATTTTCTGGGCTTTTTTTTTTCTATTATTCGTTTTTGTTTTGATTTTTATCGTTAGGCCCCATCGATGATAAAAAAAAAAAAAATAAATGTTCTAATATACTTACTTGGGTTATCTACGAAAATGGTTTAAATGATTTAAATTATATTTAAAAGTATATAAGTATAGTTTGGTTTGGTGTTACTGATATTGTGGTCTAATATCAATATAGATAGAAGACAGGAACTTTTTTTTTTTTTTTCATTTTTAGTTGTTTTTTTTTTTTTTATACTTTGGTAGTTGATTTGTTTTTTATTTTTGTTTTTGTTAAACCTTTTTCTTTTAAAAATTTTTACGACGAAAAAAAGAAAAAAGGAAGGGCTTTCCTTATATGTAAACACCAATACAAAATTTTTACATTAATTTCAATGTTAGGTTAGATTTTATTTAGAATTTTTATTTTTCATCAAGAATTAACTAACTAACTATGTACTTATATATTTGCTTATGTATATATATATAGGAATAGTTTTACTTAAAATAAATTTTTCAATTAAGTAACTAAGTATGTAACTATTTATTATACCTAGTATGTTTGGTTGTTGTTTTTTTTGTTGCTGTTTGTGCTTGAAAATTTTAATGGCTTTTATTACTATATATGTTACAACAACTGATTTTTATCAGCTGATTTGATTTTTTTTTTTTTTGTTCAGATAAGTAAAACTATATTTAAAATTTTTTTTATTTTTTATTTTAATTAAATTACATTTAAAGTCAATTTTATGGAATTTCAAAATGATTTAAAAGTAAATGCAAGTAATAACTGAAACAAAAAGCTAATATATGGAGTCTTTTATAATATAACCTCATTTTATGAAATTTATTTTTCATTTACCTAAAAACCTTGTTTTTTCCTTATTTTCCATAATTGTTTTTTGTTTGTAGTTTTTTTTTTTACACTTTTCTTTCAAACATTTTTTGAACAACTTAAGAAGTTTTCCATCAGTCAATTTATAAATAAGTATATTATTTCCTTTTACTTAAACATGTTTAGATAAGTATATTTTCGATTTTTCAACCAACATTTAAGAAACATTAAGTAAGTAAGTAGCTACTTACCTAATTAATTAAAATTAAAAAAAAAAATTAAATAGGACAAACATTAGTAGTTAATAAATATACGTATATACACATATTGTTGTACAAAACAAAGTTTTAATCACTTAATTAAAAAAATTTTTTTTTTTTTTTTAATAATAAGTAAGGCCTTAAATATGTTATTTTTAACGTTTTTTTTTCTAAGATACTTATATACTTAACTTAAGTAAATGTCAAAAATTTGGAATAGGTATGAATACATATACTTAAGTTTCATAATGCAATGATAATAATGATAGAAAATGACACATAAGTATAAAGTGTTAAGACACACAGTTAAGTAAAATAACTTTTAAGTATATTTTTAAAAAGTCTCCAAGGTTCTTTAAATTTGCTTTTTATCTATTAAAATGATTGAATTTTAGTGAAATTAAATAAGTATATAACGCTGCACGATGAAAGTATATGGGAGGATATATTTTTAAAAAAAAGTCTCCAAACTCTCCAAAATCTTCAAAACAGTAAAAAGTCATTTCGATCAAAATAAAATACAAAATATGTAGTCACTTATTTACAATTTTGATTAAAAAACTTCTACAATTATATACTTATATTTATGTAAGTACTTACATTAAGAATAGTAAAAAGTACTTGGTAATTTAACAATTAAGTATTTTGTTTTTTAAAAACAGCAAGTAATTATTGGTAACTCTATAGCAAAACTTTAAAAAAAGAAAAAATTTGATTTTAAATGCAACTTAAATTAAATTAATGATTTTAAAACTTTTAAAAGATTTATTTTTCAAAAATCACTTTCTTCTTTTGTCAAAAAAAAAAACAAACCAAAATTATTAATTTTTAATATTTAATGAGAATAGATTTTATTGGTTTTTCGGTTGTGAAAGTACTTAATAATGAAATATTAATTTTTTATATTTGTAAAAACTTTTTACTTTAGTCATAGCTAACATCAGTATTTAAAAAAAAAAAAAATTAAAATTATTTAAGTAACTTGGTGCATATGCATTTATTTATTCATATTATGTATTATATAAGTACTTATTTTCTTTCAAATTGTCATTAATTTATTTGCAATTAAGTTGCCATTTGTCAGATTTTTATTTTAAGAAAAGATCTAGGCGTAAGAAAAAAATTGAGGTTAACTATCAGTAAATTAATATATACGTTTAGCTATAAATGAAACATTTTTTTTTTTAATCAGTATAAAAGTAAGTACTTACTTATATATTTGAAAATTTACAAATGGGATAAGTTAATACGAGCCTTGAATAAAACTGTGTCTGTGTGTGTTTTCTCATGAATCTTTTTTTCAGACATATTGTACTTAAGTACTTATATGAATTTTTATTATTTTGTGAATACTTAAGTAATTACTTAATAGTTAATAAAACAAATATGGTTTAAGTATTATAAATTCTTAGATTTAAAATATTATTGCTGATGGTTCTACAGAATATCTTACATTGTTAACACATTATTTTATTTATATAAGTATATTTGTATTTTTACTACTTATTTACTTATTTTATTTTAATTTTAGCACTTACTAAGTTAAAAAGTTAAATTTATTCTTTAATTTTTTGATTGATTTAATTGACATTTAAATTGAATTATAAAGATATTAAAAAATGATGACTAAAATATTGTTATCTACTGATACTTTTACTATAGGTTGTTTTACTAAATACATCTTTAACAAGTGTTAAAATTTTAATTTTTTTGTACTTGTATTGATCCAATGACGTACAAAAATCAATATACATACTATACTTACAATAGTTATTTAAAAATATTTTTGAAGGTACCAGCTGTTGGAATAATTAAGTGCAAGAAGAAAAAAATTGTTTTCCTTTTAAAACTTTCAAATAACAATAAAAATCATTTTTTTCCTTTTCTTGTTTTTTTTTTCACTTTTTATTTTTTTTTTATTTTATTTGTATGAAATTTTTCTTTCGGAAAAAGAAATAAAAATTTATTCTCACTCTTACTTCTATACGACGTTTAACCTTTACCAATATTTTACTGTTTTTTTTCTTGCTTTTCTAAATTGTTCACATACTTATTAAAAAACAAAAACTTGCAATTTTATACATAAGTAAGTACTTATTATTCTTTACATGAGCACATATATGTATATTTGTGTTGTAATATGTAACTATAAGTTGTACACCTATATATATTTTCCTAATTCAAATATGAAATTTAACTCTCTTTTCCCAACATGCCTACAGCTTAAGCTAAACAATATTTAACAAAAATTTACAACTAACTTTAGGAAAAATAAAAAAACAAAAAAAAATTAAAAATCTTTGAATTTTCTCTCTAAAGATGAAACATTTGCGTACAGGTTGGTTATGTACTTATATAAAAAAAAAACTTTTTTATTAACCTAGGTACAAAATAATATCAAATACCCCTATACTGTAAAAAAATTGGTTCTTATTTCTTATACAAACATATTATATGCATTTTAAATAAAATTATTTCCTTCAGAAATTCAAAAATATAAAAAAATGCAAAAAAAAAGACTTGGAATCCTCAAAAAAAAAAACAAAAAATAACCAATGTCCCATCATACTAATATACAATACTTATGTATACTTACATATTATATATGTATGTACTTATTTATTTAGTATATTGCTATGTTTTAAAAATTAACAAAAAGAAAAATTCCTCAGAAAAAATACTTTTTTTCCTTAACTTAAAAAAATTCGAAAAAAAAAAAAAAAAAAAACGATGAAATAAAATGCTATACAACATTTTGTGAGGATCAAAAGCATAGAAATGAAAACCACACTCTTATATTCCTACCTATACCAATTCCATCCACTTTTTCTTAAAAAAAAAAATTTTTTTTTCTTCTATGTTGTATTCTGTGATGTGCCTTTGCAAAAAATATCTCAAAACAAAAAAAAAAATCCAAATAAAAAAAAACCAACGGATTTTGATCGTTTTTAATTTATTTTTTTTTTTTCTCAAACCATACGGATATGAACAATCTGTTGTGCCTGTTATTGCAAATGTTTTAACTTTAATAGGGTTCTATAAAAAAAAAAAAGTAGAAAATAAGTTTGTCTTTATTTTGAAGATACTTTATTTACCTATAAATAAATAAAAAAAAAAAAATTTAAAAGTGCAAAAAAAAAGGAAAAAAAAAATCTCTAACAAATATTTTTTGTATACATACTTACTTTAACTATTGAAAAACCATTTTTGTTTTTTTATTTGTTTTTTTTTTTTTTGTTTTTTTTTTTTTTTTTAACAACAAATCCGAGTTTTTTTTTTGGTTGGAAATAGTTACAAGAAGAATACTTAAAACAAAAAATAAAAAATTGAGACACGGTAAATATGTTTTCTAACTTCATTGTTAAGTATTTCTTATTTATTATTTTATTCTCTTTTCTTTTTTTGATTGTAAAAAAATCAAAAAAAAAAAAAAAAGTAAATCTACAAATAAAGAGTTACATTATCTCTCCAAAAGCAAAAGCAAAAAAAAAAAAAAACAAAAACAAAATTATAGCACATTGAATTCCTAAATTATTTATAAATCATTTATTAAGTCATTAATTTTTAAATTAAATTTTTTTTTAAAATGAAAAATTGGGTACTTACAAGTACAGCAGTATCTGGTAGTATGTTTATATGTATTTTATTTCCATAAGTTTTCTTTAAATCTCCAAACTCATCAAAAAGTCTCTTTATTAGGTAATATTTAAAAAATTTAATTCAAATAAAATTTTTTAATTTCTTTTTTTAATAAATTATTCAATTAATTTTTAATTAATTATTAAGTTTTTGCATTCATTTGTCATAAAATTTTCAAAATTTCCATACTCTACAAAAAGTCTACAAACTGAAAAAATGTTTTAAAAAATCCAATTTAAATAGTTGCAATGTCAAAATAATGTTAAATTTCAATTAAATAAATTTGTCATCAAATTTAAATAATCTCCAAAACTCTACAAAAAGTCTCCAAAATGAAAATTGTTTTAAAAATTCCATTTTAAATAATTTATCAATTTTTATTTGTACAAATTATGTTAATTACTTATATGTATAATATGTACCTAAATATATTATAACATAACTACTTATATAGATTAAAAAAAAAAGTGTTCAAAAGTTTTAATCATTAAAAATAGCCTAATTTTAAGTCCTTTTTTTTTGCATTCAATTTACATAAATAAAGTGCATAAGTATCTATTAAATTTTTTTTATCCCACTTTTAAGAATATTTTTTTTTTTTTCAAAGTGTATTCAGGTTTTATTTTTTTTTTTTTTTTTTCATATTATTCTTATTGTGTCCAATTTTTTATTTTGATCGGTTTTATTCTCATATAATCTATGCCTATACTATACTTATATCATATGTATAACTTGCACAATTTAAAGTAACGTTAAATATACAATACTAAAACTTATAATGCACACACAAGCTGACACATGTACAAAATAAAAAATTTTTTTTTTAAGTGTATATTATGTATATATATATATATACTGACATTATACGTTTAGGTATATTCATTTTGTTGATATAATATTATATTATATGTATTTTATATTATAGAGTCGTATTCTATAGAGATTTTTATTGTAAATTTTTTTTTTTTTTTTTTAAACATTGACCGGCAAATCGCATGCCGTGGGAAACAATTTGGTTTTACTTCCAAAACAACAAAAATTCTTAGGCAGTATAAAAAGAAAAAGCAAAAGAAAAACAAAAAAAAAAATAATAAAAAAAAAAAACTGATTTTTATTATATTTATTTTATTTTATTTTATATTTGTAACTCTCCAAAACTCAATAGATATACTAAAGTATATAAGTATAGTTAGAGTACCAGTTATTTTATTATGTACATACATATGTGAATATAAAAATTTTGTAAGAATGTATAAAATAAATAAAAAGAGAAAAGGAAAGATAAAGATATAAAATGGAAAAATGAAAAAAAGAGAGAGGATCAGAAAATTGCTATTTATAAGATATAGGTAAAAAAAAAAAAAAAAGTAGTAAGTTTTGTAAGGTAAATAACTGGTAAGGTAAGTAAGTAAATATATAATATTATATAGATAGATTGATAGATCGGTAGAATAAAATATAAAGAAAAAAAAGTATAAAATATGTGTTTACATATATACATACTAATATAAATAGTGCTAATTTGATGATAGTGTATATGTATGTTGAATATAATTCTATAGTATCCCACATTCATATAATCAAATCATATGTATTATACATGTAGATTTTTTTTGGTATTTTGAGAAAATCAATAGATGGAGAGTAAAATAGATATATGTTTTGTATCTTTAAAAATTCATGTATACATATATACATACATTCAAGCATCCAAACAATATATAATTTTGTAAATAGTAAATTATTGAAACGATTTGTACTGACTTTAGATAGAGAAATAGATAGATATACGTACTGAAAACGAAGAAGATACTTATAGGTTTAAAAAAAAAAAAAATTAAAATTAATAAAAATAGAAAGAGATAGAAGATATTCACATATTATAAGTTAATATAAATAAAATAAAAAAAAAAAATAGATGAAGTGAAGTAAAGAGAATATTTAATTTTTTTTTTTTACCTTTTAATTTAATTGTATATACTTAGAATAATTTAATTTTTACTTACTTTATTTTACTTACCTTACAGTACAGTATTCTTAATAATCGTTTTTCTTTTTGTATATTAGTTTTTCTATTTTTCACTTTTTTATTTTATGTTATACATTATTAAGGCTATATAAATACACACATACATACTTATATAGATATCCTAATGAACATACATATATTTGTTCATATATACATATATACATATACATATGTAAAAATATATGTATTTTGGACTTAATTTCATTTTAAGACTTTTAAAAGTTAAAATGATAATTTAAAAAATGAAATATAGGCATGCAATGAAATGCAATTCCATACTTACTTATAATAAGTATATATATGTATGTATATATATATATATATATTCATTTAATATAAAAATTGTGACTACTTATTTATTTTTTCTATGAATATTGAATCCCATGTGAAAATTGTAATAGATGAACTTAAATAGGATGCTGTGTTGTTTCGTGTCGTATATAGTTTATATATAGTTATACAGTATACATTCTATAACATGATGTATAATTTTATGTAAATGATTCATAAAAAGTGAATCATTTCAGGATATTCATATCAATTTGAAAATTATTATGATAAGTACATATATTTTAACTTATAAAGTAATGATGTTGATGATGAAAAATTCAAGGGTATTAAATCAAATAATTAAAGTTGTCAATATATCAAAAAAAAAAAAAATATTTAAAATTTATATTCCGTATCAAATAAATCAAATCAATTGAAATGAATTAAAAGAATATTATAAGTATGTATTTTTAAGATAAATGATATTCTCAGGAACTCATTGATATATTTTTGGAGAAATCTCTCTTTTTATATATTTAGAAAATGATTGTAAGTATAAAAGAAAAAAAAAAAAAATTTTACAACTTAAAATTTATTTAACAAATATTGTAGAATGAAGCCTATAGGATTTATTAAATAAGATTTACTAAAATAAGTAAGTCCTTACATAAAAAATATATATTTCTCTTCTATGAGTTTTTTTTAACGTCAATTCTTAACTCACTTAACTTTAATTGTGATTAAGTTTCACCTTTTGAGGAGGAAAAGTGATAACATAATAACTGTATTGTATTGTAACTATATATACATGCACTGTATAGCATACACATACTATAACTGTATCAGATTTACTCCAAACGTTAATAATTTATTAATGAATGAATATTAAAAGCTCTTTTCATTTCCATGTAAGACCGTTATTTAGTTCTTTATTCTAAATTTATAAATTTAATTTAGTTACATCGATTAACATTAAATTTTAATAGTCTTGATTACCTATACATAAAATTATTTTTTTTACTAATAGTTTTATTGTAGATCAAAGAAGTCATAGTTATTTTAAAGTGCATTTTTACAATTTACATTTTTTTTTTTATTAAAACATGATAAAAAATAAATGATTTGTTTTTTTTTTTTTTTTTTTATTTTTTAATAAATTATTAACTTAATTTTAATTAGTTTCTCTTGAGATACTGTAAAAAAAAAAATTTTTTTTAATAGTAAAATACAAAAAAAAAAAAAACAAAAACAAAAACCGCTGTGCAATCTGTTAAAATTTAATGCCCTTTTTGATCTTAAATTAATCATAGGTCAATAATTGAAGACCTTCTAAAATTGTTTTTTAAAATTTGTTATTTTTGATTAAAATCTCTTTATATATACAATATATAAAAGAATACTTATAGATACATTGTATTAGATCCTCAGTTAATAGTAGGTAAGTATATATATATATATATATATGGATTTTTTCTTTTACAACCTTGAAAAATTATAAAGTACTTACTATATGTATACGTATACAAAATATTATATATTATATTATTATATATTAATACGTATATATACAAAAATAATTTGAGTTAGAAGTTAGTACTGTTGATCTTCGTTAAACATTATTCTAATATTGCTGAATATTTTATGAAGAATGATTTTTAACTATAACTACTCATGGTCAGATTAAAATAGTTATAAGTATGTATAAAGTTAAAACAAGTAAGCACTTTAAATTAATTATAGTAAGATCATATACTAGTTAACCGTTATACAATAAATCTTAATTTGAACTAAGATCTAGAATAGATAGTTGTAGTCAGTACGATACGGCATTTGAAATGTGTTCTTTATTTAGAGAAGGCTGTGTTTGCAATAGGGGCAGATTTTATAATTGAATCCAAAATTAAATTAAGAAAATGTTGTTTTCGAATACGTTCGAATACACTATAGGCCATCAAGGCCCCATTACTGAGTTTAAATTCAAGCTGAAATTAAATTTTATAACATAGAAAAAAGGTTTCAAGGAGGAAGGCTTTTCAGGAGGATGAAAGAGTCATCATGAATTTCATACATTGATTAAATCTTTGTATACTTTTTGTATTCTTTTTTGTTTTTTTAGTACATTTCTATATGCATTAATATTATTAATAAGTATCTTGATGGTGTATATTAAATAAGTACACTTAATTTTTCAATTTTTTTTTTATTTATTTTTTTTTTTATTTTTTGTCTTTTTTTAACTTTGAATCTTTTCTGTTAAATTTGTAAAATTAAATGAACATTTGATCCAATAATAGGTAAATGGTGGTGGTAAACCAACCAAAAATGGAAAAAGAAAAAAAAAATGAAAAATGAAAAACATGAAAATGTTTTATAGTAAGTAAGTATAAATGAATGATCAAAATCTTCTTGTAATATTCACCGAAAAATCATTTAACTTTTTTTTTTTTTACGCTGGTTTTTTTTTTTTTTTGTTTTTGGTTACTGTGATTTATTTATTTCAGTTTTTTAAATGATTTTTCCATTTTTTTTTTTTTTTTTTTTTCTGTGTATTAATTTTTTGTTGTAACATTGAATCATTTTGAAAATGAACTGAACTGGGGTGATGATAATATTGATGTTGATGATAATGATGAAAAAATGTTTAATGATGGTAATGTATCATTTGCATCGTTAAAAGAGAGTCATGTTTTGATTTTGTTTTATAAATTCTTCATGTTCTTTTGTTTGTGTTTTTTTTTTTCTGTTTTTCTCCAACATAAGATTTTTTCTCTTTAGGATTTTTTTTTTTTTTTGGTTTGAAGACAGAATTTGATTTGAGACAGAAAAACGATTACTGTGCCATCGCTATGCTAAAGCCGGGTCTTTTTTTTTTTTTTGTTGTGTTTTTGATAAAAGAAGAGAAGGTGTTACACGGTCAATTTTGTTTTTTTTTTTTTGTTCTGATTTTTGTGAATTCACACAAAAAAAAAAGAACACAAATGGTTAGTTATTTAAGTAATTTAAGTCGTTGTTTTGGTTTTTAAACTGTTTCTACCTTTTAAAGACAAAAAAAAAAAATAAAACAAAAAGCAAAAAACACAAAACACAAAAAGGTTTCCAAGAAAGAGTTAATGGGTTATCAGTTCTTATTTTTGGGTTTTTTTTTTTTTTTTTCCTGCACCATTACTTTTTTTGTTTGTTACATTATGGTTAATTACTTACTTACTTGTATTTACAAAATCAAATCAAAAATCTTTTAAAACCAAAAATCAAATGAATAAAAGTTGAATTTTTTTATTTAAAATAAAAAAAAAAAAAAATTAAAATGAATATTGTAGATTTTAAAGGATTTTCATTTTGTAAAAGGTTTTAAATAATATACAAAAGGTTTAAAATGGGAATATTTTAACTGATAATCAATTTTTAGTTAGTTAGTTAGTAAAAAAAAAATAAAGATGCAAAAATTGCAATAGCAAAATAAATAACAACAACAAATGTTTAAAAACAGATTTGATTCATTTATAAGTCAATAAATGAATAGTTTTTCAATTTCTTTAATTTTTTTTTATTATTTTAAATTGTGTTTTTTATACCTATTTAATATGTTACCTATTATATTACCTATATGTTACCTATATGTTACCTATAAATATTATACCTATTTAATAATTCGCATGAATTTAAAAAAAATGGTTGAACATTTGTTAATTATTCGCAATAGGACTTAGTAGGCTTTACATTTACAATGGACTTTAAATACTTTAAAATAAATAATGAATCCAATTATCAAATATTTATATATAACTACTTAATCTTATTTATTAAAATTAAAGTAAATATATATATATACTTACCTAAACAATATCATTTTATTAGATTTCATTCCGTACTTAAGTAAATTTTCTTTTCATTTTCTTTGATTTTGTTTTTATTTTTCATTATTTTGACAGAAATGTGACAAGTAATGTCAGATTTCTTTTTTTTTTTTTTTTAAATTACTTAACACTAAAAATAATAATAAATTTGTTTTTTTATTTTCTTTTTAAATATTTAAAAATTAAATCAAAATGTTTGTTACCATATCAAATTCTATCATATTAAAATTAAAAATACCCATTAAATATGCAATTGTTGAGAATGAAAAGAAGATTAAGGTGCAACAATGTTGTATAGTTATATAAGTATGTATACATATTTATATATAATTATATATATATATATACATATATATATCTTTTTCAATAAGTTGATTGTTTTTTTTTTTTTTGTGTTAACGGATTAGTGCAGCTAAATAAAAAAAAAAACAACTGAAAAGAAAATAAAAAATTGAAAAGTGAATATATTTGGTTTGGTTTTAATGATTGATGCTGGAGGAACTGATGTATGGGAGGGGTGGAACGTATGACAACATAAGGAAATACAAATTGTCTGTATTTTTCGATTTGTTGTGGCATTTTAAAATCATCTTAAAAGAACCAGAGTCAATTTGAAAAAAAAAAATAAAAATACCGTGAAAAGGGTTTGATTAGGATCAATCTGTGAACTCCAGAAAAAAAAAAAAAAAAAAAATACGACTAATACGAGAATTGAATTTGGTATTGGATTTTTTTTTTTTTTTTTTTTTTTTGTGAGGAGGTAGAATTGTAATGCAAGTAGTTTCACCTTTTTTTTTTTTTTTAAACTTTACCTTAACTTAGATGTACTTAGGCTAATTTGTTTTTTTTTTTTTTTTTTTGTTGTTCTGTTTATACTGTCTTGGGTTAATTCGTAAAGAGCACGAGGGAGGAATTTATAAATAAGTACTTAAAGTTTTTTGTTTTCTTTTAGAGAAAAATTGAAAAAGAATTAAAAAAACATTGTAGATTTAAATATAAAAAAAAAAAAAAAAAAAAATACGAATACCACCAGTTAACAAAAAAAAAGCAAAAAAAAAAAAAAATGTGTTAATGGGATTCAGTAAGATTTTTACGGATGATTTAATTAATTTTGTTGTTGTTTGTATTTTTTTTTTTGAAATTTTGTTTTAATGGTTCAAAAAACAAAATAGTTATTTCAAAACACGTTTATTTACAAAACAAAAATCAAAATTAAAATCAGTTAAAATTTAAATTGAAAACAAAAAATAAAAAAAAAATTAAATTTTCAGTTTTAGAAATTAAATTCTTTTGTTTTGCCATCAAAACAATATGAAAAAAAAAAAGAATTACTTATTTAGGTTATAACGATTCCTACATTATATACATAGTTATATATATTAACATATACTTAAGTAAGTACTTATTTAAATAGTTAGTGGGTGATTTATTTTTTTAGTTCTTTTTTATATATATCAGTTATTTTTTTTCAGTTATTCTGAAAAGGACTTTAGACTATAATTATTTCTGATACAAAATTTAGAATACAGTGTCTAGAAAACATTTATACTGACTTTAAGTACTTATACAGAATTTCCTTAATAACTAACTAAGTATAAATAATTTCTTAATAAAAGTTCAACCAATAAGTATTACTTATATAGTTTATTTCATTGATTTTTAGAATGACTGAATATAAAAAAAGAAATTGACGATGAAAATAATTCAATTTTTTTCTTTCAGAAATTCCTCGACATACAAGAAACTTCAAAAGATATATTTTTTATATATATATTGTATTTAATACTTATATACTTGTCGTTATATGACTAGACATATATTATCTGTGTTGTCAAGTAAAACATTGAAATTAAGTGAATTGATTATCAAAAAATTCAATGTATTAACAATAAAAAAAAAAAAATAACAAGAAAAAAAAAAAAACAAGTGAAAGTGAGCTCCCTTTAAATATTTAATTTTTTGTCATTGAAGCAAATCGTCACCAGACGTCACCTTTTCTTTTCTTTTTTTCTGTTTTTATTATTATTTTTATTTTTTTTATTCCTTCTTAAATTTTCTAAATGTCATCCGGATTTATTTATATTTTCGCAGTTTCGCAATTTTTATATTTTATAATGTCTGTAATTTTCATTTTTTTTTATTTTTTTTTTGTTTTCATACAAAAATTTTCAATTAAAACTCTATTTGTTTCTTCCTTTCTTATCCTGTGTTTTATTTATAATTAAAAAAAAAAAAAATTGCAATAATCCAGAAAAAAAACAACAAAAAAAGAAAATATAATAAAATTTTTGCATTACTGCCCCAGACAGACATTGGTGTATGCCATGCACACTTCAAAGCCAATTGACATAAGGAAAATCGTTTTATTATTATTATTATTTTTTTTTTTTCTGTTTCTGTTTTTAAGGAAATATGTAATAAGCAAAAAAAAACCAAAAAAAAAAAAAAAAGAGAAGAAGAAGGAGTATAAAACAATGAAAATTCAAAAAAAAAAAACATAAAAATATAAAAAGTGAAAAACTCCGACAAGAAAATTCCAAAAATAACTTTGCCGGAATGCATTCACTTATATAAGTATAAAAAATATTTATTTATTTTTTTTTTCTTCTTATTCTTTACAATCATATGATACTTTTATTTTCTTAAAGTTTGTTTCATTTTTATAAAATTAAATGTGTACGTACTTTGCTTATACATATATTTTTTTTATTTTTGGAAAATTTAAATACGTATATATAATATATTCTTTTAATAAACCAAAAACTGTAAAGCGTATTTTCTTTGCGTTGTAATGGTTTTGCGGCGAATTTAAATATGTATTTTAAGCGAAATATATGTAAATTGTAGGTACTCATAATCATTTTTTACTTTGCATATTGTTTAGGAATTAAAATATATTTTTGTCTATTGATTTTTTTCTATAAGGCGAATAACATTGAAATTTTTAAGGCGAATTTGAATGCATTGTGAATATTGATAGTATTGATTTTTTAAAATTCAAATTTTTATTTTAATAAAATCGGGTAGATAATTGCAAAATTTCGGAAAATTAATTGTTCTGAACGAAGTAAAGCGAATTTAGAAATACTTAAGTAATAATCTGTATTTACATATATATATAAGTAATAAGTATATATACTTAGTTACTAATAAATAAGTACATGCATAAACTAACTAATTAAGTATTTGAATTTAAAAATTTTAATATTTAAATTTTCTCTTTAGAGTTCGTGTTGTTTTTGTATTTTCTTCTCTGTTGAAAAACGTAAATGAAAAAATCCAATGACTTTTTTTTCTCGCTCCAAAAAATATTTTAAATATATTTTTTTTTTATTTCTTTTGGTTTATTTGATGTTTTTTTTTTTTTTTTGTATAATTTTTAATTTTATAAGTTACAAAAATAGAAATTGAGAAAAAATGAAATCATTTTTGTATACTTGCATAAATATATATTTTTGTTAATATTTTAAGTGTTTTAAGTTGAAATTAAATTGAACTGATTAAAATATCAGACTGAAGATTATTTTCAGAACTTAAAGTTAATATAAAAGATTTAAATTGCAGTAAGACAGGAGCACACTTTATCATATGACATTTTGTTTGAGTTGTTTAAGTAAAAACAGAATTCATTATATATAAGTTGATACATATATATATGTATCTATTTATGTACCTTCTTATTTTGGGTTTTTTTTTTTGTTTTATTAAAGTGACAACCTTGATAGAAAGAAAAAATTTCTCATTTGTTTTATCGCAGTAAGTTTCCTTAAATAATTATGAAATTAATGCGTTTTTGTTATTTTTTTTTTTTATTTTTTTGATTAAAGTAAAAATTACTTATTACATTTATTTAAAAAAATATATTCAAAAAGTCAGAGAAATCTTTTTTTAATCTTTTTATTAAATTAGAAATGCAACAGTGTAATAATTACATTTCATAATAAATTTGAATCCTTCTTGAAAAACAAAAAAAAAAAAAAAACGCGCTAACATAACTACGTGAGTAACTTATACATAATTCATAAATTAAATTCTAATCACGGTTATCATTGCATATGGCCTTATCTTATATCTCACTTTTATTCTGTAAATTATTACTAGAAATAATTTTTATTAAAAAAAAACAAAAAAAAGAAGAAAATTCTCAAGTATTTTTTTTTTTTTTTTTTCAAAATCCATGTGAACCAGTTATAAATTGTAATAATTTAAAAACAAAAAAAAAAAAAAAAAAAATTACTTATTGCAATTTTGCAGTGAATTTTTTTTATTTTTTTTTTAAACGTTCTCAAACATTTGAATTACGTTTGTTTGTTGTTATCGTCATCGTTGTCATAATATTTAAGTGGAACTGCCCAACCCGTTGACAAATAATAACAATTATTTTCACGTTTTTATTGAAAATGTAAGCAGAAAAAAAGAAAACAACTAAGTAAGTAAGTAGTTAGTTATTTCATATATGTATATATACATATATATATATTCTACACTAGTTACTTGTGATCCATCTAGTTATATTTAACATTTAAAAATTTCGAAGAGTATACCTTTAATGTAAAATGACTGTTAACTAAAACTATAGTGTTATTTTCACGTAATTTTTTTATTTTTATTTAACGTATTTGTAAAAATTAAAAATCTAAAAAATAAATATCTATAATTGGTATGTGTGCATTAAAATTTCTATAATAATAATTACTTATTAAAGTTTTTTTCGTTTATAAATATTAACTATTAGTTTATGAACTGTAAATATAACTATATATATATATATATATATATATATATAATGAATTCAATTGTTTGCTGTTGTTGTTGCCTGTTGACTTGAAATGCTTCAATAAATTTTATTTATTTAACTTACTTAATACTTACTTACTATTTAAGTATTACTTATAGATTTATATTATTATATTGCTATATGTTTTGGTTTTTTATGGAATGTGAAAAATAAGGTTATCATATGAATCGAATTTTGAACTTTTATTAATATACAAAACAATCTATATATAAATCTAGGTAGTACTAAAATTTTTATTTTTAATGGTGGTCCCATCATATCAATTTTATTAGTTTTAGACTTTATAGAATATATGTTGAGAATTAAGTTTTGTATCAACAAGTGCAAGATTTTAAAATAACGAAAATTTGTGTTTTTTAGGTTTTTTATAAATGGTTCGTGTCTTTGATCGATTTTTGATTGATCTGTCACTGATCTACACTGTTAAGTCCGCTTTAATATTTCATTCGGCATTTAAAGTATAATTTCCTATATTTAATGGTTCTTGTCATTGGTCGATCTTTCAGTTATCCCACACTGTTAAGTCTGCTTTAATATTTCATTCAGCATTTAAAGTATAATTTCCTATATTTAACGGTTTTTGTCATTGGTCGATCTTTCAGTGATGTTTCACTCATCTACATTGATAAATCGGCTTTAATATTTTATTCGGCATTTAGAGTACAATTTTCCATATTTAATGGTTCTTGTCATTGATCTTTCACTGGTCTACATTCATAAATCGGCTTTCAAATTTAATTCGGCGTCTAACTTTATATAAGATTTTAGTATAACTTTTCAATAAGATTTTAGATTTTATTTATATAAATAGACATTTAAATTGATTTTAATTTTTAACTATTTTAAGTAGATAGTTTCGTTCTGTTAAAACGTTGTTGTTTCAACGATCGATCTATAAAATTTTGCTATTTTTATCTTTTTTATAAATACTTATAAAATAATAAAAATTTTTCATTTTTAAATTTTTCATAATTTTTTACTTATTATTTTTTTTCTTTTTTTGGAATTCCATTTTATAAAACGACAAGTGCATTGCAATAAATATCGTTTATATTCGCTCTTTATTCATTTTCACTCACTAATATTCGTTTATTTCACAAAAAAAATACTTAAATAAAATGTAAAATATTTTTTATAGTTATAAAAAAAAAAATATTAAATAAAAAATTACTAGATTTAAGTAAGTACTTATAAACTATTATATATTAATAGTTAAATGCAAAATATATGTTTGATATTGAATGGATTAATTTTAGCTAAATAATAAAGTTTAGTAAAAATAAGGTAGGTATATGTGTTAGATTTTATTAAATGAAACTGAACGAAACACAACGCAGTCAAAGAAAAAAAATTATTTTTTTTTTATTTTAGTTTTTGCTTTTTTTTTTTTTTTTGAAATATTTAACTCATTTTTTATATTGTTGTACAGTAAACCTTAAATATATTGAATTTTTATTTAATAAACAAGAAGTGAAAATTGCAAAAAAAAATTTTTTCCTATAAACGATCGATGATCATCAATATGATCCATGGCATATTTCTCCTTGTTTAAATGATGTAGTTAAGTTCATAGTTCATTTTTATTCTTTGTTCTTTTAAACGAGTTTTTATTGTAATTAAAATACTTAGATATATAAGTCTTTTAAGGATACGATTATGATAATAATAACCAGTGCACGATCAGTAACAAGAATTAAAACATTGATCTTTAAAATTTATTTTAAGTGAAAATCTGTGTCGGGGGACAGACATTATTGATAATGATTATTGGCGATTGTTGATGTTTTTGTTTAAAGATCAGAAATAAATTTTATATATGTATATATACTTATATATATATATATATATATACATATAATATTAGATTTACTTATTGCAGGTTCTATTTAATTGTATTGTAATTAGTTTTACTATTAAATAACATAATAGTAATATGTACCGATACATAAACAGATTCTTTATATGAGTTTTCAATAAAAACAAAAAAAAAAAAAAACTACACATAACATGTAGACAAATATTAATATTTTTATGTACGTATCTATAGAAGGTTATTATTAACTCAGAAAAAATGTATTTAATACTTTTGAAACAAAACTAAAAAAAAAAAAAAAATCTATATATATATCTGTAGATTATACTAACTTATGAATTATTTCGTTGATGCAGTTTTTATATTTTTAATTTTATGCTTTTCTTATGTTTATGCTTAATACTTATGGTTGTTTCTTATGTTTTTTGTTTTTTTTTGTTTTTGTTTTTCTTGTCTTAATTTCATTATGAACCATTATATTTTATGTTATTATTTTTGTTATACAGTGAATCCAAAGTAAAGGTATGTTAAATAAAAAAAAAAAAATGACAACCAGAAAAAAAAGGAAAAAAAAAATAAAAATACTGAGTCGGGAGTATTTTTTGGTTTTCTTTTTTTATAATTTTTACTTTATGATTATTTGCAAGAGCATAATCCACACGATCAGTGATCAGAGCGTCATGATTATCGAAGCATGCATGCAATAATATGATTTTTATTTTTTTATTTTTTTTTTTGTCGTTTATGTTCGCTAATGTTTTTTTTTTTTTTTTTTGTTTTTTTGCATTTCTTTTTATCGTCTTATGTTATATGGTACTCTATGTTCATGTTTAAGTACAATCTATAGATACTAAGTAATATGTACAGTATCTAAATGCACTTGTTCATTTCAGTTTGTTGTTGTTGTTTCTTTTTTTTTTTTAAATGTTCACTATTTTTTTTTACTTTTATGCTCTCCTTGGTATTTGATTTGATAGTCAGTCGTCGGGTTTTATGCTACTCGCGTATTTCATCTGTACTGCACTGTGTTGTATTTAAAGTGTACGTACATATATGTGTATATATATGTGAAGGCAACAAGAAAAAAAAAAAAAAAATTTAAAGTAAAGTAAAGTATAGCGCAAAAGACGGTGAAAAATTTATTTTGTTTTTTTTTTTTTTTGTTGAAATTAAATTATTGTAAAGTAAAGTGAAATAAAAAACAATAATAATAACAATAAAAAAAAATAAAAGATTTATACAACAAGTCTTACTTTTAATAATATTTTTTTCTTTTTGTTTTTTGCTTTAAAGAACTCAACTCTCGATACAAAATATCACATTCAATATGTTTAATATAATTTCAATATATAGAGAGGGATGGGGGAAGGGGGGAATTCATTAAAGAATTTTAAGCAAAAAAAAAAAGTAAAAAAAAAAAAGAAACTTGGTAGTCGAATTGTACAAGTATCTCTCTCTCTCTCTGTCTTTCGTTCTGTTGTTTCATATCGTTACTTTTTATTATTGTATATAAATGGAAGACCATAGAATTAAATATATTTTTTTTTTCTTAAATATTTTCATAATAATTTCATTTTAAATATAATTTTCATATTATTTATTCCATTATAACTATTTATTAATTGAATTCGTTCGTTTTTTGTTTTGTCTACTTTTTTATTTATTTTTTTTTTTAAGAGTGTAATTTTTGAAAGAGTTTTTTTTTTTTTTTTTTTTTTTTTTGTTAATTTTAACTACTTGAAAAACTATCTAGTAAGTAAAATATAATTTACTATAATTTATTTATTGTTATTTATTATATTGGAAAAAAAGAAAAAAAAAAAAAAATTAAATAAAATTGATTTAATTAAAATGTGTTTTTTTTTTTTTTTTTCGGTATTTACATAAAATATGTAGGTTTTAATTGAAATTCATTTATAATATTAGAAATACGGATAAGTTTTTGTTTTGTAATACGATTGCATCTTTTTATAATGATCTTTAAAATAAAGTTTTGATCACTAAGTACTTCCCATACGTTTAAGTATACGTTTACTTTTTTAAATAATTTTTTTTTTTCAGTAGTTCTTTTTTTCACTTTTTTTTTTTAAGTCATTTTTAGTCAACTCTACTTTAGTGAAAATTTTACTCTTTTAATTTACTTTTAAAATATTATTTTTTTTTTTTTTCGATAGTTATTCTAAGTTTATTTTATAGTTTATGTGTTAGCCTACTTATATAAGTATATATAAAAAAAAAAAAAAAAAAAAATCAACAACATTAAAACATGTGCTTTTTCAAATTTAATTACATAGTTATTATTTTAATCAATTCCATAGTAAGGTTAAATCTTAATTTTAATATTAATTAATATTCTATAACTATTGATCACGAAAAGATCATCAGTATCTTAATTAACTATAACTTTGCTCTATTTAACATATAGACAAAACCAGCTTAAAATTTTTCTGCTTAATTAAAAAAAAGTTGTTATATAGGTATAATTGTATAAATATGGAGTTTTATATCAGTCTAATGATTCGTTTTTTTTTTTTTTTTTTTTTCTAATCTATAACTAAGTATACTTATTGAACTAAAAATGATTAGTTAATTAGTTATTAACTAAAAATAATATAAAAATACATAAATAACTTGACACTGTCATAATTCATTATAAAAAATTATTACATATGTTTCTTAAATAAATTTTTTAAAGTGTTAATTAAGAATTAAATATAAATTAATAAATCACTTGAGAATACAATAACTGAATCTTTGGCAATTGAATTTATTTATTATTCAAAATATGTACATAGTTATTATGTATATATATACTTAATATAGTAACTAGCAAATTTTTGTATCCATAGAAGTTTAATAAAAAAAAAAAAAAAAAAAAGAAATCTCATGAGAATTGGTAAATTGCTATTTAATATTAATTATTTTAAAATATAAGTAAATACATACTTAATAGAATTTTTTTTTTTTTAACCCTGTAAAAGTTTGCAAAAAAAAATTTGTGCTATTCAAAAAAACAAAAAAAAAAAAATCCCTGTAAAAGTTGGCGAAAAAAAAGTATAACAATTAAATGTGACTCCATATTCTTTTAAAAGATTCTCTATATATGGATACATTTAATGTACAAAGGAATTAATGGGTTAATTTTTTAAGTTTTAATCAAAATTTTTAAGATAAAATTCTGGTTAATACATCTGGTCTGGTTGTTCTATATATATATATATACTATATGTGTATACATATATACTTACGCTTTTCATTGATATATTTTTATTTACTTCTTTGACTTTATCATCAATATGATGATAGTCTCTCCTATATTAAAAACATGTTTAAAAAAAAAAAAAAGAAACTCAAATACAAATTATAAATGAATAGTTACTAACTAACTTTATTAAATTTTTATTATTTTTAAATTATAACTATTTTTAATTTCTATTTTATCATTGAGATTTTTTTTTTTTTTTAATTTTTATCATCTACTTGTGTAAATAATAAATTCTCATTAAAACCATCACCTATTAAATCATTACTAAGAATTGGTAACATAAGTATATATATGTAACTATGTATAAGTATATATAAAAATATCGAGAAAAATAAGAAAAACAACTCTAGGACTGTAGTCGCATAAATTAATATTAACAAAAAAAAAAAAAAAATTAGTTATACAAAAACTTAAAATAAAAATTGGAAAATATAAATCTTTTTTTACTTATATGACTTAAAGTATTGACTGCATTTTTTTTTTGTTGTATTTTAACTGGCTTTTTTTTCAGTAAAAATCCCGTTTATTATTTTCAATTACTTATAGTTATATCCACACAAATATATTATGATATACTTAAACTTACATAAAGGAAAACTTCATAATATTGATCTGTATTTTAAATGATTTATCCATTATTTTAAGCATAAGTAAATGAAGTGAAATGAAATTAATAAAAATTTATAAAACAATTCTGTTATTGATTTTAAGGAAAACTTGTTTTTAAGAAAAATCATTAAAATATTTTTAAAGAAAAACTAAATACATAAGTCAATGTTACGAATATTTACTTTATTTATAGTACATCCATAATATTTTTGAGTTCATATATTATATGAACATTGAATAAATTACAATAAAAAGAGACAACAACAAAAAACAAAAAACTACGAATAATGACAAAAAATTATCATTATCATCATTACTCTTATTGATTATGATAATAATCATTACAATCAAGAAGATAATGATGATGATGATGATGCTGTTTGTCTTTTTCTTTAATTTTTTTAATTCTGATCATCATGATCCATCTTTGTCGCCATATATCTTTTTTTTTTTCTTTTTTCATATATAAATATGTAATATGTATTTTATATTACATATTATATGTATATTCAATCGTTGTTGTCGTTGTCGCTATCTTTTTCTTTTTATCTTAAGATGTCATCATGATCATCATGTATCACGATCATCATCAATATTATTAACATTTATCACATATATACAAAATGATTATCAATATCATTTATCATATGATTGAAAATGAAGATTTCAATACCTATTTTTCTCTTTTAATAATCAATAGTTAATAAGTTACACTGAATTTTCAGGGTTGTGTATTTTATTTTTTTTGTTTTTAATGTTATTAATATTATTTTATTTTATTGTTGTTGTTATTTTTATTAAATTTTGTATTTAATACATTATGTTAAGAGTTTTGACAGATCAAAACAATAAAAAAAAAAACAATAATATAAAATAAAACTTACATATAACATATTTAAGTAGACTTGATGTATCAGCTGTCATTTTTTTTAAATTTTTGTTTTTTTTTTTATCACATTTAAAAAAAAAATTTGGTTTTTTTTTTTTTTTTGAAAAGTCAATAAATCAACTCAAAAAATTTCGAATTAAGTTTTTTTTCGCTTATAATAAGTTTTCCCTGATTTCATTGTGACTTTTTAAAATTGTGTGTTTTCTAAAAAGGACATTTAAGGAGACAAGGGAAATGAAGTAGTTATATGAAACATGATTAAAGTCATTAAAATTTTTAAAATACATGAACCTAATTTTATGTGCAATATTTTTTTTGTACAAGTTATTCAGATAAAATTTTCTCAAACGTACATGTACTTATAACTGATTTCGAATAAAAATATAGGCAAAATTTGTGACAGCTGTACATTGTAACATTGTACTATATAATAGTTACCCCAGAAAGTAACATTCTAAACTTTCTGTGAAATTCAATTTAAACATAACTGCTTACCTTAAAATTTAAGTATACTAAATAGTATGTTAATAATATACATGTTAAAGAAAAATTAATTTTTTTTTATTTAAAGATTTTACCGTTGATCAGTAGTAAACTAGTTATGACTAATTTTAAGTTACTTCTATTAATAGTTTTTCAAATTGAATCAAATCCTAAATTCATGGAAATTTGTTGCAAAACTTTAGAGATATAAATTTAATTTGTTAGGTGAAGTGGCGCTATATATTTTCAAAGTAATAACGGTAATTTGTTTGAAGTTTTTTAACAATCCTTTTAAAGTAAAAATTAAATAAATTTACACTTTTAAAATTAATTAAAAGTTGATTATTTTTTGTTGTACGAACATTTTTATTTATTGTATAAATAGATTATAAGATTTTTTTTCCTTCTGTACAAACTATTTAAAAAATAATGTCGTTTTCTTTTTATTGTCAAATTTGTCCCACTTTCCTCTTCTTCTGTTCTTTTTTTTACATAGGTACCTAGTTATACATTTTTTTTTTTTTTCTGTTTCTCAAATTGATCAACTTTTCTCATAAATCTATTTCATTTCATATTATTTATGATTGATTGATAGTATTACTTTTATAATTTTTTTTATTTTAATTTTTAAAGCTTGTTATTAAAATGTTTTTTTTTATTTTTATTTTTTATTTCATTTTATTGATTCAAAAAAAAAAAAAATTATGAACCGCAAGAGAATCCAACAAGTTTATTTTCATTAATTTCTTATCTTTTGTTTTGTTTTTGTTTTTCTTTTTGAAAGTTTAACTATAGTCAGTCGCTTCTTAATAAAATATTGTCTCTTCTTGATATTGGGATTGTTAGTTATAGTTATTGTGTGTTAAGTCTCTAGTGAGACAATAATAATAATAAAAATAATGAAAACAAAAAAAAAAAACAATTGCAAGTGAAATAAAAAAAAAGAAAAATTTTTACTCAGGAAGAAGTTGGTTATTAAATTGATCTTGTCGCCCCAATCGTAATTATGACAATATAAAATAAAAAAAAAAACATAAAAAATCATAGTTAATCAAAAATGCCAATGAATCAATAACAAGAGACGTGATTTTTTTGTAACAAAAAAAAAAAAAAACAAGTGTATAAGTATCTTAGTTGTATTTACCTTTTTATACATATATCTATATATATTTAAGTATATCATAATATGTGAGATTGTAAATCGGAATTGAAAGTTGGATGGTATATTGGGGAAGAAGTAATAAAAAAAAAAAATTAATATTAAAATAAAGAATAAATGGTGCAAAACGAATATTCAACCAACAACAAATAACTATACCTATTATACTTATATATGTATATATATATAATATTTTATTTGCTTACTTACTATTATTGCTACTTTAACTCTCTTTTTGTTTTGTACTATTCAGTGACTGATATTATTATGTAGATATACTTATTGTATAGACTAGAAAATTTAATTGGTAAAACGTTTTTACGATTCTTAAAAACAAAAAAAAAAGAAAAAAAAAAAATATTTTCACGGAAAAAATGTTTAATGTAATGGGGCAAGAAGTTAAAAAAAAAAAAAATAATAATAATAACTAAAATAAATAAATTATTTCCTTTGAGTGTTATTGTTTTTATTTTTATATCTGTTTTTTTTTTTTTTTTTTTTATTTAAGTTTGATTTCAAAAGATTTAATTGCTAATAGTAGTAAACATAAAAAAAAAAAAAAAAACAGTATTGAAATAACAACATGTATTGGAATTTAATTGAATTAATGAATTAAATGTAAATTGCAATACTTTTACTTACTAAATAATTCCAATTTACTTCATTTAATTTTTTTTTTTTTTTTTTACTATACTTACTTATTTACGAGATTTTTAATGTCTTGTTTTTTTTTTTTTTCTATTAGACCAACTTACAAAAAAAAAAAAAAAAAACCTAGAGGAAAAAAAACTCAAATTAAATTAAATAAAATAATATTTCAAAATAATTTTTATATATTTAACTTTAATTATAATTAAATTAAAACTTAAAACATAAATAATAGAAAAAAAGTTGGCAGACAATGATGATGGATTTTTTATTTAACTGAATTTTAAAAATGTTTTAAAATAAAACAAATTAAACAATGGTAGTAACTAGTTTAAAGTTAAAGTATCTTATTTAATTATATACAAAATTTATAACGTTTTTTATGATACTTAAGGATTTCTTTAAAACATTATTATAATAAGTAGTTATCAGATATTTATCATAATATTCATAAACTACAAATCTATATTTTATTTTATATAAGTAAATATATACATATAAGTATATGTGTATAGTCAATTGCAAAATATAAATTATTTTATTTCATACTTATTACCCTATTAAAGGTGATCAATGATCATATAATGATCATATCAATGATGATCAAAATTATAAATACCTTTAAATTTCAAAAGTTATACAATTTTATTAGTTAGGTTATGATCCTTAATTTAATGCCTTAATTTTTGATATGATGTAATTTCAGATCCTTATATTAATTAATTTACAATAAAATCATTTAAATTTAAAAAAAAATACTTCTGGTATTGATCATTTTTTTAAACTAATTTAAAATTTTATTTAGTATCGCTATAAAGAGGTTTCTATATAAGTATATATATCATCACAAAAATTAAAATTATATTCTGCATTCCATTTATAATGATTATTATACGTGATTCATAAAATAAATTATTTTATTTATAATTTTGAAACTACTGCTAAATTCGATCTTTATAGATATTAACTATATTATCGTAAATAAGAAAAATGTAACCAATAATTGCACGTTAAAAATTGATAACCAATAATTGGTTGAAAAAGTTAATATACATAATTTTAAATATCTCGGTTGTTGGCTGAACGTAACCTGGGATCATGATCAAGAACTTAAATGACGGATCGAAATTGTTTTGCAACCGAAATACCAATATGAAGTCGTGTTTTCGTTTCGGTAAATGCTATGTTTGGTCTTTTAAATTCAATAAAATGTTATTGTTTAACATCCAAAGTTGGATCATGGAAGTTAAGAGAGCGAGACACTAACTATAGTTAAGATCAATAAATTTATTTAACGATTTTTATCTTCAGAAATCATTTCAATGTAAAATTTTTGTCTAAGTAAGTACGTAATATTTGAAATGATTCTACATACATATATCTATTAATAAATATTTTAAAATAAAGTTTATTGACTTGTATCTATGTATATATATATACGTATTTATTTAAAATTTATACCCATTACAAATTTATTGTGTAGTAAAATTAATAGACTTATAGCTAATAGCTACATAAATGTAAGAGAATACTTACAAGCTATTAGATATTTTTATTAATTTTTAAATAACCGTAAAAATAGTATAATATATAATAATACCACCTACCACCCAAACATGACATCATATACGATTTTTAAAAGAAAAATTTCAAATTTTCTCATATTGTTATTATAAGTATCAAATATAACCACAACAATTACAACAAAAAGTTCTAAAATATTTTAAATTGTATTCAGATTCAATTTAAGAATTCACTACAAAAAAAAAAAAATGATTAGAAGGAGTCAAATATTTTTTTTCTTTTATTTATTTGTTCATTAAATTGAATTTCTTTCAAATAAACTTATGGTCCCACTTGGAGGGGACAGAAAATCTATATCCAATAGAATAGAAAGTAATTCTAACAAAAAAAAAAAATTGAATAAGTGATATCAGAATTTCATCTTTAAAAATTCAAAAAAAAAAAAAAAATAAATAAAAGTGATGATAGTTTTTTAAATGACACGGCATATAAATAAAATGTAGACATAAATATCATCAATAAATTCATCATCATCATTTATTTAGAAATTCTAAAACATTTTTTTTTTACATTACAGTTTCTAAAAAATTCAATTTTTTTTTTTTTTTTTGAGATTTTCAATCAAGTGCATTGATTTTAAATTATTATTCTAGGCTTAGTTTTTGGGAGGTTTTTTTTTTTTTTTTTTCTTTTGAGCTGAAGTACTAACTAATACTGAAATTGAGATAAGCACAAGTCAAGATCTTCAAAAGTTTTCAAATTTTTTGAATATCCACAAATCAAGGAAAAAACAAAAAATATCTTAAGTAAATTTTAAGTATGTATTTGATGAATACGTATAATTCAATATATCATTGGTAGAATATAAAACGAGGTGATATAAAAATAATAAAATTTCATCATCAAAGTAAAAAACCAAAAAAAAAAAAAAAAAAATTAAAAATAAATAGAGAAATGTTCATTTTAATAACAATAACATGAAATTCCCTAGTCAATTGAAATTAATAATAAAAAATAAAAAAAAATACTGTAGTATGAACAAAAAACAAAAAAAGAAAAAGCATATAACACGGGAATAATAAAAAATAATATCTATAAAATAATTGTTAAAGTGAGGATTACACTAGCCATTATTAATGATTTGTCTTAAATAATTTTATTTTATCTTTTTATTGAAACTCAGTTGATAAAAGTATGGAACTTATGTAACAATATCCTATATATACTGTAGTTACTAGCAGCAATATTTATCCATTTACATTGGCCACAACTAATAATACTTGTTGTGGCCAATATACATGGATAAACATAGACATTAGACTTAGACAGCATTTTAGATCTATTATATTAGACCAAAATATTTAGTTATGTCGTTTGTCTTTCAATTACCCCACATACATACCCCACTTTTCACAATTTAGGTAAACATCAGTTGTCATCAAAAATTTCCTATGAAAATCCAACTCAAATTTAAATCTATCACAACAATGATATATTGTGATGAATCTATATGATTATTTATATGGTATTCCATTTTTCTAAAATAAATGAATCAACAAAAAAAAAAAAAAAAACAGAAAAAAAAACCCACAACAAACAAAACAATAAAAATCCAAAAAAAAAAAAACATTTTTATAAATAGCAAGACATAATTTTGAATTTTTCTCTATAAAAATAATCAAAAAACAAAAGGAAAAGAACGAATCTCTTTAAATTCAAAACAATTTTCGTTTCTTTTAAGCATTATAGTCTATAGAATAGAATAGAAGCATCGTCCATTTGCGGCATTATTTTAACCGCATTTTTAAAAATATAAAAAAAAAAAAAAAAAATTCTTTTTCTTTTTTTATTTTCCTCTTAAAATCAAAATCAACAATATAATTTTTTCAATTTTTAAATTTGAATTGCTATCACTATCAAAAAAGCCATCTCAATTTCTTTAGATTACTGGTCACAACACAATTGCCTTCTACTTTTCATCTTTATGTAAACTTTACAGTCAATCTTTGAATGTAATGTGAAAAAGTAATGAAGGGAAAAAAGTTCAATTTTAATCTGAGAATTTTTTTTGTTTTTTTTTTTTTTTCTTTGATGGATCAAATGAAAAAATCACTGGACGATCCGTTTGAATATTTGAAGATTCACTGTTGCACTTAGAAGAGAAATTTTGTTTTGTTATGGTGTTGTTGTAATATATACGTAGGCTGATAAATCTGGCTTATTTCTGTAAAATTGTAATTTTCTCTTTTACTATTTTTTGTCTCTTTCGGTTTTTAACTGTCAATGTTTCTGTTCCTGTCTCTTCATTTTTTTTTCTTTTTTTGAAAAGATTTTTGTAGAAATTATTGTAGACTTGTAAATTTTTTTTTTTTGTAGTTTTAAAATGATTTTGATTTGATTTACTGATTGAATCACAACTGAATTCACACACGAGATGAAAAATTTAAAAATTGTGTTTTTGTGCTTTTTACTATTTCTGTCTCTTTATTTTTCTTTTTGGAAGATGATTTTTCTGAATTTTGTAATTTTTTTTTTTAAGTAACAACTCAGCGCAGTTGTTTAATCTTTCTGACCTTTTTCAATTTTCAAATTTTTTTTTTTTGTGTGTCTATTTCGGGTTTCGTTGAATTGTTTTTTTTAGAAGAGAGATGAGAGATTTAAATGATTACCGTGAAGCACCCCATGATATCGCCACCGTTGAGATGAAAAAGTTATGATTCCAACAAAAACAAAAAAAAAGTTGTACTTACTTACTTTCTAGTTTTCTAATGATTAGGGTTTTTAGGGTTGGAACTTTTAAGAAATTTTTTGAAAAAGTAACGAGATATTTTATTTTGTAGAAAAATTTATACTAGAAACTAAAATTTTAAGTTTAAAGATTGTTTGTAAAGATATTTATGAGTGTTTTGTGAAAACTAGATCAGTCTAGGTTGGTTAAGTTGGAAGATTTTTGATATGAGGTAATTCCGTTATAATTTGATTATATATATTTTTCGTTTTAGTTAGGTACTGCAGTTGAAGGTTAATTGTAAAGTTAGTTGTTATTAAATTTTTGTGTTAAAAATGTATCAAATTTACTAAAACATTCTATTAGATCAACTGTACTTAAAATAAGCACAATTTTAGATACTTACTTTGTTTTGATATTATTGGAAAAGTCATTTTATTTTTTGAATTGAATTTTGGTCGTGTTCAATATGTTTTCTATTATATAGACATATAGAAAGATTATGCTATTTTTTTTTTCTTTTTTTTTTATTATTTAGTTATACTTTTATGAAATATAAGTACGATGAAATTGTAGATACTTATATTTAATGATAGAAGGTGATTCAGTTCATATTTCTACTCTTTTATTTTTTTCTACACAAATGTTTTGTGTTTTTTTTTTTTAATGTATTTTTCTTTTTAAATAGAAATTGGGAATCTTTTGTTAGGTTAAATAACGAAAAATTGAAGAAATTGAAAAAAATAAAAATAAAATAGAATTCAATCGTTTCTTTGATTATTGTTGTTGTTTTTGTATAAGTATCTATTTTTTTTTTTTTTTTTTTGTAGACTTTATATTTTTTAATAGATTGTTGAATTGTTTGAATATAGATCTTTATAATCTTCTGTTTGAATTAAACTATTGAAGAAATGTTGAAAAACAGTGTAATTTACAGGTCGTTTAATGTTTTTTTTTTTTTATTTTCAATTTTTTTTTTTTTTTTACAAATAACAAAAAAAAAATCAATTTTTTGATTAGAAGACACAAAAAAAAAAAAAAATTTATTTGATTTTTTTTTTTGAAGGAAAGAAATGGTAGGTTGTAAAAAGGCGTAGAAAATTTAACTGTTTTTTTTTTTTTTTCTTATTTTTTAAATCTTTCTTAATACAAATTTTTCGGTACTTCAAATTTAATTTTTTTTTTCTTAGTTTAATAAGAAAAGAAGTTGATATAATGATGATGATTCGATAGGATGGTGGGAAGGAAATCAAAATATAACCAAAAAAAAATGATCTACAACCATTTAATTAACCATTTAATTTGTTATATAATTGAAAAACGTAAAAAAGCGTTCTAATGGGGCGAATGAAATTCTGAAAAAAAAAAATGTTCTTATATTCTTTTACGTTTATTTTTTTTAATTAATTTTTAATTTTTTAATTTTTTTTTTTTTGTTTTTTTTTAAGGTGTATTAGGTTTAAAATTTTGTTAAATATTGATGATATGTTAAAAAATTTATATTTAGTAAAAAAAAAACAAAATTAGTTATGACGTTGTTTTTTTTTTTTTTTTTTTTTTTAATATGGTAGTTTTTGTTTCGCCCCATGACACTTTTTGTCATTTATACTTTTGTACGCGCACATCAGATCTATAAAGCAGAAGCAAAAGAATAAAACCAAAAAAAAAAGTTTTATTTGATTTTTTAATTGAGTATTTAATTAATGGGTTTAAAAAAATAGTAAATTAAAAATTGATAATTAAATTGTTTATTTAAATAAATTTTTTTTTTTTTTTTATTTAATTAATTAATTATTAATTTTTTGTTTGGATTTTTTTTTTTTTTTTTTTTTTAATTAATAGCATTGAACTGATCAATGTTTGTCAAAGTTTATCATAATTTGTTTTACTGTTTGTTATTTAAAGATCGTTTTATTCTTAGTAAGTATTGCCAGATGTTTTTCAAATTTTATTTGATCTTTAAAGTTTATATGCACTTAACTATAATCTAATATACCTACAAGGAAATTAAATGTTGGGTTTTAAAAATTTAAATAAGCTATCTAAAGGTTGAATTTTTACATTATAATAATTTTTTTTTAAATATTGAGTCACGTGATTTAAAATTTAAAATTTTATGTACCTAAGTAGTAGAAAAATCTGACGGAAATTTAAATGACTTTTAAAAAATGGCAAAGACAGAAAAAAAAAAAAAATAAAGAAAATTCAAATTATTTTGCAAAAATAAGATCAGGATATGCATAGTAGATATTACTTAGATACCTTTAAGTTTCCGGAGCAAATGTATATATATATAATTTGAATATCACTGGAATAGAACGGTTATATTTTATAGTTACATTTTTTCTATCTTTTTCTTATGTTTTGGTATTTTTTTTTTCGCTTATTGTTTTTTTTTTTGCTTTTCTTTTTATTTTTGTTTAATTCTTTTGATAAATTAAGACATGATTTGTTTATTTAAATTTTATGCTTTTAAATTATTGTTTTTTGTTATTTTATTTTTTTATAAAATTATACAATAAAAAAAAAAAAAATGAAGCCCCATGTCCAGTAATTAATTAAGAATTTAGAATAATTTAATAATTTGTTTTTAATTTTTTTTTTTTTTTTTTTTTTTTTCTATATATTCAAAATAAATAACTATAGGAAATTTTATATTATTAGTGGCTGTCATTTTTAATAGCAGCTAAACTAAATATTAACTAGCTAATATGAGATTATTGTTTTTTTTTTTGTTGATTTAATTTATGAATTTAAAATAAAAAAACAAGATGCTGAAAAAGATTAAGGAACAAACAAAAAACGAAATGAAATGTTTAAGTATTAAAATTTACATTTTATTATAAAATTCTATAAATAAAAAAATAAATAATTATGTAAATATTGGGACAAATTATTTCTTTTGATTCGCATAAATATCATTTCATTGGATTTTTGTGACTACCTGTTAAAGGTGAAGTAACTATATTTCTTCTTTTATTTAAAATCTTAATTTTTTTTGTTTTGAACAATTAAGTCATCTTTTAGTTTCGTTTTTGTTTTTATCAAATTAAAATTTTATTTATTTTTATTTTTGTATGTAAAATCATAATATGTATGTATAGGATGAGCCCCAAAATTCACAGAAAAAAATCCATAATGATTTTTGCCACAAAAAATATACACAAAATAAAAAAATCCACAATAGTTTTAAAAACTTAATTGTTGAAATATGTATGTAAAAATAATAAGGGGTGACTTTTGAGTTGGTTACAAAATCAGGGTTCAATAATTTGTTTAACAGAGGTTTGGGAACGGCAGCCACCACTGTTTTAAATACATATTCATGTTGAATTATGTATCTAATAAAGATAATTAGAAAGAACTTTAGAGTTTGTTACAAAGGTTCGAATGCATAAAATCAAATTTCACTTTTTAAATAACATCTGAACGTTGAATTTTTTGTTTGAAAATGTGAGATTTGAGTTCCAGCTCAATTTTATGCATTTGACCCAAAATCTGAGTTTTTTTTTTTTTGCTTTTTCCAGAATGTTCTTTGCACATTTTTGAATTTGGATTTTTCTTTTGTGGATTTTGGTTTTTTATTTATGGCTTTCGTCATCAACCCATTGTATTTAATGTACTTAAATATTTGTAATACTTAATGAAAATTTAAATCTCTGTTTGTTAAGTTTCCGAAATAGTTTTTCTGTTTTCTTATTAAAATATTCTGATTTATATTTGAACTAACCTGATTATATTCCGGCGTAAATAGTTAATCTTGAAAATCTTAAATCAGAATGTTTAAAAAAAAAAAAAACTTTACAAACCTATATTTGAATCAATTCTTGGCATAGCAATGTAATCATGATCCAGAAAAATCCATTTAAATAATAAATTTTAAAAATTTTTACTTTTTGTTTTCGAAATAAGTACATATATACTTATTCATTCTTCTAAAATTCTAATTTGTATCATTTTTAAAAAGAATTAATCAAGGTTACATTACTAAATATATAGGCTGTATAAGTATAACAATAAATTTTCATTAATTTTTAGTATTAGAAATGATTCAATATAAATTCGGAAAATTTTTTGTTTCTTTTAATTAAGTCGAACTTATGTCATTTAATAAATGTTTCTACTTTGTTTATATTAAATTGCGGGTGGGCTCTTTTATAAATCTAAATATTTCTTAGAATAATTTTTGGATATACTTACATATAGATATACATACATATATATACTTATGTACTTTTAAAGACTTAATTTGACGATGAAAATTATTTCAAAATAAAAATACAAGTGTGCAAAATTTTTATAACCTATGATTCATTTAAAGCTTAATATTAAACTATAATTAACCTTTTGAGTATATTTCGGGGTTTTTGAATATGTTCTTGTAGCTTTTTCTGTTTTTAATTAATTAAAGGTCAGCTTCATTATAAAACAAAAAAAAAAAATAAAAAAATAAAAAATATTTTCTGTGATCCTAAAAACTTCTAATATCAGTATTTAAAAAAAATAAAATCTAATTATTTATTGTTTTTTGAATCATATTGCAAATATTTTTAGACAGGAAGTTCATAGTTTTTTTTTTTTTTTTTTTGGAAGCATCCATTCTTCATTCATATTCATTTAAATTTATTCGCGCATAGTTATTAAAAAATAAAAATAAATAAAACAAAAGAAACCATTAATTAATTCATAAATTTCATAATTTAATGTTAAGAAATAAGCAAAGCATAAAAAATAGTATGAAGAATATAGAAAACAAAAAAAAGAATAGTTTTGCAAATTATTACACGACTATATGAAAAAAAAAAAAAAACAATTAAAAATAATTAAATTCATTCATTAGAAAAATTATTAGTAAGTTGTAATAAATAAAAATGAATGAATGAAGAAATAATTAAATTAATAGTAAAAAAAAAAACATTAATATTAAAATTATTTTAAAATCATAATTCATATTTTATAATAAAAAAAATAACCAGATTTGTTTTAACATACCTACATACTTATAATTAAAATAAAATAATTTTTTAAAACGTTTATTTATTCGGTTTGTACCCTATTTCTTGGAATTGTACATAAAAATATGGATAATTTTCTTTTTTATATAACATGGCAACAAAATCTGTTATGTAATCATGAGTCATTAGATCTCAATTCATTCATAAAACTGAGCTTGAACTGAAATCTTAACAAAAAGTACGGGTTTGTTATTTAACTGTATTTTTAGCAAGTTTCCGGTATTATCATTTAACGGTATTTCATTTGACTGTTAGACGTTCCCAAAAAGTATTGGATCAGATGTGGTAAAATCTTGCTGTTTCACACAAACAGTACAAGTTCAGATGTATAGTTTTTGTTTCAAAAAGTGACGTTTGAGTTTAAGCTCAATTTTATACCATCGCTTCGAGCCATTGGAGAAACTGTTAGTTCTGTATAATATGAAATAAGCTAACAAACTGTATAATATACTTAACTGTCTGGTATTAGTCGTATCAACTAAGTATATATACATTTGAAATTTTCAATTAACAAGTACCAGATGGATTAATCTTATTTAATCGATATAACGGGAATTTGAATTTATCTGTAACTGTTAAGTATTTAAGTGATTATAATCCTGATTTTTAATTCAAATATCACTATGTGATAATTTTATCCCACATCCCATATATGTATGTATCATTTTTTTTATTGTTTTAAATCATTCACATTAAATCATTCATTTTAATTATATTTCTGTGTTTAAAATTAAAACAAAAAATTAAAAAAAAAAAACATTTTTTAAAGATTGGTGTTGAAAAGAACAGATATATATTTAATCTTCATCCAATTAATTTATCACATTATCTGCTTCTGAATAAATACTTGTACATCATCTGGATTTTATTATACAATAAATATAACATATACTTTTTTTCTTTTTTTTTTTTTATAAGTAATTTATTTCATTATTGATTGATATGTCATTTGAGTTTCACGTTCACGAGTGCAAAAAAAAAAGAAGAAAAACAGAAAAAAAAACCACAGAAAAAAAGTAATACTTTGCATTCTTTTGAGTGTTCTGGCGATTCTGTGTGATTTACTGCAAAATAAAAAAAACAAAAAAAAAAAACTATAATCAAAAGAAAGCGCTCCCATAGTGTTTGTTTTTTTTTTGCTGTTTATTCATTCATTTGCTGATTTTTTTCCTTGTGAGCCACATCAAAAAAAAAAAAAAATACATAAAAATTGAAATAAATTATTTCAATGTTAAATGTCATTTTTAAAAATAAAAATTTAAAAAAACAAAAAAAATAACTATGTATGTATATCGAATATATTTACGTGAATCTTGAATGTGATTCTGAAATGTATTGAACTGATAAAATAAATCCGAAGAAAAAAAAAACAAAATAAACTTTAAAAAATTACCAAATTTATGTGAGAGCGAAAAAAAAAAAAACTTAATTTTACGTGAATGTTACCACTTAACATTTTATATTGTGGGATGATTAAATTTTGAAGCAGACATTTTCAGTAAATAGACTTTTTTAGATTAATTTTTTAAATGTCAATTGTTATTTTGAGATTTGACATATTTGTAAAACCGTCCCGCCAGACAATTATTTTACAACAACTGCAAAATTTATGATTTTTAAGATACATTTTGAACGCCTTAATTAAGAAAATAATTAAGAAATTTTGTTTGATTGGTAATGCGCTACCCAAAAAATATATATGTTGTATATAACATTACAAATAAGTCTTTGGAAAAACCATACTTATAAACAATTAAAAATAAGTAATTTAAATAATATACATACATAGTTGGCAACTCTTAACCCCATATATTCTCCTCATTGATATTCGCTAATTTATAGTTTATCGTTTTTCGTTTATTGGTTGTGTATATGAGATTAAATGCGTTCATAAAAAGATAAAAACCAAAAAAAAAAAAAAAAAAACGATGAACGTGATTATAAAATTTATTGCCAAAAAACAAAAAAAAAATATTTAAAAATCTGGTCAAATCAAGAATCCAGTGATTTATGAGGGTGGTATGGAAAAAGAAATTGAATTTAAAAAAGGAAAAAAAAAAAAAAATATGTAAACAGAAAAAATTACTAAAATAATTGTGAAATTTTACTGTCATGGATGGCACTGCCTTCAATCTTCATGCATTAATTTTGTCTTCGATCCGATTATAATTTAATTTTTACTTTTGTTTTTTTTTTTTCTTTCTTATTAGTTTTGTATATTTTTCTTTCTTGTTAAGTAGGTTTGATTTGATTTTGTTAAGTATACATCTTTAAAAAAAGCTGCTCTGTTTTTAGACTTAAAAAAAAAAAAACAAAAATTCAAAAACAAAAACAAAAAAAAAAACATTTTTTAGTAGCACAATTTATTACTAAATTTGGTATTAAATGATTGATTTATGGTATGATTGGTAGACAAATACAATAAAAAAATAAAAATACAATAAAAATTAAAACAATTATTTTACAAAAAAACAAAAAAAGAAAAAATACAGCACTGTTGAATGTCATCTATAATCAAGAAATTATAGTCATTGATTGATTTATATGGTGTATAATATGTGCAATTTTCTTACTAAAATTGGCTTTATTTTTGGTAAAAAAAAAAACAAAAAAACACATGATTCACTGATCAAATTTAAGACAATTTCGAATCATACATTGATATTTTAAAGAACATTACTGTAAAATTTTTTGATAACATGTCTGAATAGTACCGTTAGTTTTAAAAAATTATGGTAAGTATTTAATAAATTTATTTGTTTTTTTTTTTCTGTTTTATTTCTCTTGAGAAATTTCATCTTTTTTCAAATTCACCCAAACCAAATTGAATACCTTGATGATTGTTATGTCTTTTATCAGAGGACAGAGAGTTTTAAAGATTTTTTGTTTTTTATTTTAAAAATAAATAAATTAGTATGAGCTGTAAGTTGTGTATTACATTCGTAATTTGAAAATTAAATTGAACCATTAACTAAATTACATACTAAAATTTTCTTTTATGAATTCTTAAAAAAAAAAAAAATTTCAAATATATTTAAAACCAAAAGTCAAATTATATTATTACTTTAAAAGTACCTAATATTATTTGTTATTGTTTTTGATTCCCCTAAATTCATAGTTCTATGCGAAGTGATAAATAAGATAAAAAGATATATACGGGTTACTCAACATTTTGGGTATGAATCATTTCATTAATTCTTAATTTTGTCTCTTTAAAATATTTCAAAAAATTATATTTCATTATTATATAAGAGATATTATAATTATAAGGGATTCAAGAAATTGAAATAAAAATCTAAAACATTCGTAACTTAATCTAAAGTGGAACACAAAAAAAAAAAACAAATGTACCTATATTGTAATAAATTATGTAATTTATGATAATTTAATTAAAATAATAATTTAATTTTAAATAATACTCACAAATTTTTTTTAAATACATTCAACTTGAATCAAGTTGAAAGAAAATATTTTTCTTTATAATTTTATTAAATAATGATTTTTTTTTTTTTCTTTTTTTCAGGTTCAAAGTTCCGGTATATTTGAACTTAAATTAAAATATTTTAGTAATGAATTGGGACGTGATAATGAAGGTAAATGTTGTAGTGGTCATATTGATCCATTAACGAATCGTTGTACGGGTACATGTAAAACACGTTTTCGTGTTTGTTTAAAACATTATCAAGCTAAAATTGATATAACATCACAATGTACATTTGGTGATGTATATACACCAATATTAGGTGAAAATACAATTAATTTACAAACAAATTTAACTAGTGATAATACAAATACAAATATAAATAATAACAGTAATAATAATAATAATAATAATTATAATAATAATAATAATAATTATAATAATAATAACAATAATAATAACAATAATAATAATAATAACAATAATAATAATAACAATAATAACAATAATAATAATATGGATTATAGTAGCAGTAATAGTCAACAACCAATTGGATTTTTAAATCCAATACCATTTCAATTTAATTTCGCCTGGCCGGTAAGTTTTTTTTTTTTCATTTACTTATAATTTTATTTTAAGTATATTAATTTTATATTTTTTTTTAATTGAAAATAATTGAAAGTGTTTAGAATTATCATTTTTTGAATTTAAATTTTGAAAAACAAAATTTTATTGAGTTCCTTTTATTATTGAAATTTATTACCACCAGTGTGGTGAAATAGAATTCATTTTCAATTCGAAATTACAATTGAATAAAGTTGAAAGTATTTCCTTCAATGTATGATTCAATGATTGTTTTTTGAATTTCAATTTTTGAACAAAATTTAATTGAGTTCCTTTTAAATTTTCAATTCGTTACCACTATTTTAGTGAAATAAAATCATTTTCAATTCGAAATTGAAATTGAATGTATTTCTTTCAATGTCTGCAATGATTGTTTTTTGAATTCGAATTTTAAAAACAAAATTTAATTGAGTTCATTTTAAATTTTGAATTTATTAGCACTGTTGTGGTGAATTAAAATTCATTTTCAATTGGAAATTGAATAAAGTTGAAATATAACAAATACATATATATTTAAAAAAAAATTTATTTCAACTTAAACTCAAGTAACAAGTGAACATTTTTAACTTTTTCTTAAATTTTTGCTATTATATAAGAATGAGACAGAAATAATTTTTGTGCGGTTAAATTTTTACCTTAATAAATTTTTGATATCCTTTTTATTCAAAAAAAAAAAACAAACATCCTTGAACTATTTTTATATACTATACATATATGAATTTATTACTTGTTTACTTTTACTTTAATTTAAATTAAATAAAATGGTAATGGCATCCCAATTTTTTAACTCATATATACAACTAGTTACACATTGAAAACTTAAATGGTTATTAACCCATAAATGCGGTGAAAAAAATAAAATGAAACCATGAAAGAAAATAAGTAACAGCTGTCGTTATTATTATCGTCAACTTTTCTTTTTGTTTCTATTTTGTTTTTGTTTTTTATTATTATTTTACATAAATAAAATTATAACTTATCATGTTATTACGGCTGCTTACAACGACATTATAATCAATATTTTATAGGGCGAAAATTTTACTTATATATATATAAAAGTAGAAAGAAAAGGATAACTATATAGCACACAAAAAAGTAGAATATGCATATTCAATAAAAACAAGAAATTAAAAATTGCGCGCGCACCTAACACACGAATTACTTAATGTATCTGATCAGATCCGTGAAGCAAGCCAAAAGGGAAAAAATAGTATTCAATGGAAAGTAATGAATGAATGAAGGACACAAAATAATATATATACATATAAGTATAATCACATATGCATATATATTTCTAAGCGACAAATTTTTGTCTAGTCGTTATTTTATTAACATTTTGGTAAAAAATTTTATAATGTAGTTTTTGCCAGCATTTTTTTATTATTTGTCATATGTTCATATTTGTATGAATGTTTCAAATTTAAGTTTGTAGTTGTTATAGTTCTTTAGACTTTTTAAAAACTAGTGTTATTGTAGATCTTTTTAAATGAACAAAATAGGGGTGCAATATTAACAATTATTGTTTTTAATATAAAAGTATGAAAAGAGAAAGAAAGAGAGAGATATATATATATATAAAGATTAAAGAACTTGTTCATTATATATAAATTTTGAAGTTATAAGGGTTGAGTTAAGAGTACCGGTTTATAGAATTATTTAAATATCGGTATATATATACTTAGTAATAAATGTTGAAAAACAAGTTAAAATTAAAAATAAAAATTTATTAAAATTACAAAATTTTTTCTTTTCAAACAGTAGTCAGACATGAGGTTTATATTTAAAAAAAAAAGAAAAAAAATAAATTAATTTTTTATAGGGTTGATTCAACGAATTGTTAAAAAGTAAAATTTAAAATATCTATTACTTGCCATTAGATATTTTCTTATTAAATTTTTTAATATTTAAAAAATGAAAATTATTTAGAAATTCTTGTCTTTTTTTTAATTCGTTCAAGTAACTACTTACTACAACTTAACCCAGAATGTTGCCGAAATTTCGCAACGGTTGTAAGAATTTTTTTCGTCAGTCATGTATTTAAATGAACGGTGGTGGTGGGAACGGTGAACCCAGAACGATGACGTATTTTTTATTGGTAAAAAAATAAAATAGGTACATATTTTCAATTTTTCTGCCGTGAATTTTTATTTTTTTTTTTGACGGTAATGACAGGAGTTTGAAAGATAAATTAGTAAACAAAAAATATTCAAAACTGTCACGAGTGCATCTCATAAAATTCAAATTAAAAAATGGATTTTGAAGAAATCACTATTGCAATCATAACAAATTACACAGTTTTACAATATTTTTAAAATTCTCTCCATTTTTTATTTTGATTTTTAGTTTTTGTTTTGATTTGCTAAACTATAGCTGTTTTCGTCAGCCGCAACAGATATTATTCACTTTCTTCGAAGAATTATGTCGATCACTGCGGAATTTTGACATGATTTTGGTTTAAACTTTACGTTTCTAATTTGAATTTGTCAGTATAAAACAAAATGTCTTCTATTGATCCGTAATTAGTTCTGAAATTCTCATTTGTTTTGACGATTTTATTATTATGTAAATTACTAAATTTTTATTTAAATTGTTTTTTTTTACTCTTTAATAATGACCCATAATTTCAGATCAGTTGAAACTAGTTATTCCTTATTCAATGCCTCAACAAGATTTTTTTAGGACTCCCCTTTTTTTTTTTGTTAAAATAGTATCGATTACAGTTTTGTAGTTACAGGTATAAAGTGTTAAAAATGATAAATAAATTATAAAATTGAATCTTAATGTCACAGTTTTTGTTTTTTCTCAATACAATTTCAAGTGTTTACTTACGTTCTTATTAATGGATTTTTCTTTTTTTTTTTTTTTTTTTTGAGTGCAATGTGAAGTCATTGAATGTTTTGATTCTTTTGGGTTCTGTATCTGTTACATATTCAATATGAGCTCCAATTTTCAAATTGTCTGTCAGAATATCAAAAAAAAAAAAAAAAAAAAAAAATTGTAAATAAAAAATAAAAGAAATAAAAGTTAATGAATCTTTGATGACTGACCACCACATGTAGAATCCTTAGAAGTTTTGTTTTTGTTCTCTGCCTTCTTTACAATATATATATACATATACATATATATAAATATATATATATATATTTTTTTTTTGTAGGTTCCAAGTAATTGAATAATGTTTATTTTGACCCTACTTTAAAATATATACTTGTCTGTATTATTATTAAAAAGAGTTATAGATTTCTAGTTTTCAAGAGTTGATTCTCATTATAATACAATATTTAAACTACTTTTTTACACACATACAAACAGATGTAGGTATATATGTATGACAAATTGTTGTTATACGATTTTTTAAGTTATTTTTTTTCTACTGTTTATTTATTTACCTTTAGTTTTTTTTTATATGTATAAGATATGTGATAAGGAAATTATCCGTTATGCCCTTATGATTTCACAAAAAGAAAATATATGTATATAGGTACGTATGTATATAATATATAACAGTAGTATATACATATTAATATAGTACCTACTTGTATAATGATATTCTCATTTTACAACTTTACTATGAAAACAAAAAAAAAAATATAAAAAATTAAATTTCTTTGAACTTAAGATATACATGTGCATATATGTAAGTTTTAGATTCAATTTTTTTTTTTTGCTTGTTTTGAAAATTCAAGTTTTATGATAATTTTTTTTTTTTTTTATAAAAATTTCCTTAAGGTTTCCCTCCATTAAATTGAATACAATAAAGTATGTATTAGAGTACAACTACATACAAAATATTAGCATTGTTTTTTTGTTTTATTTAGAATCGCATGCGCCACTGAATTAAAGTAATAATAATTAAAAATAGACTAAAGTCTCTTGGGTATTCAAGCTCTTAGCACATATGTATGTAAAAATATAAAGTATTTAATAATAATATGTAGTCGCAAACATCGAAGAAAAAATTGTCCCCATAATTTTATTTATCATTTTATGATGTTATGTATTCAATGTAGCCGCTAACAATAAATGACTAAAAATAGGGGTGAACGCATTAAAAATTATATTCGTTTTTTTTTTTTTTGTATTTTTTCTTTTTGTTTCTGTTATTTCTCGATTATATGCTAGTATATAAGTAAGTATACTAGACAGCAGAGCACACAGCACAGAATAACAGAAAACAACACTGTACTTATACGTAATACACTACACTACATTAAGAATAGAAATAAACCGTAAAGTAATTTTTATCACTTTAAAAAGCAGCACAAGCGATCGGTAATATAGTATACAATTTATAATGTATGTCGTACGATGTAATTAATGATGGAAAGAGACAGAAATACGTGAAAGAATTGTGTAGCACACGTTATTTTATTCATATTAAGTGCATTATACAAGAAAATTTTTAAATGAAGGGTGAAAATATAAATATACAATGGGTATTTTTTTAATATACATGTAGGTATATAATGTATAAGTATATAAAAAGTAAATTATATATTTATGGCTGCTGTGTAAATATATTCCCTTATAGTTAATAATGTAGATTTTTAACGGATTTTTTGGGCCAAATTTTATTAAAAATGAAATAAAAAAACCAAAAAAAAAAAAAAATCGATAAAATTCGTTATTTTTGTATTTAATTGTTTTTTTTTTTCTCTCTAAAGAACAGTAGAATTAAAATAAAGGGATAAGCTTTGATTATTTGAAATAAATAATAAAAATATAATATTGGTGTGTACCACCCTTTCATTTTATATAAAATATCTTCCTTGATTTGATTTAATCATTTTTTGTTTTGGATATAATATACATATATATAGAAAATAAGCTGGGAAAAAATTATTTTTTCTTATTGACTGTATGAGAACAAGTGATAGTTTATTCTTTATTGAAGCAGATGTGTTAGATAGATGATGAAGATGATTCCATTTATATATATGTATATAAATATATATCTATATAACATAAAAATAATTAACATTTTTATTCATGAAATATGGTTAAGTTTTTGGTAACAATAAAAAATTAATAACAAAAAAAAAAAAGGAAAAAAGGAAAGGACAAGTGGGTGAAATGTGGGTTAAAAAAATAATAAAAATAAGATTGCACTTTGCGTAAAATTACTTATAGTTATATATGTATATACTCCTATTATGTAGCATGGGAAAATATAAAAATTGTTACATTTGTTCTTATATATAAAATTAAATATCAATTGTATTATTTTTAAATTATAAATTTATAACAGATTTAACAAATTAACCACGCATATCAAAAGTGATAAAAAAGAAAAAACAAAAACAAAAAACAATTTCATCCCTTTTTACGATTTTTATTGTTTTTTTTTTGTTTTGCAATTTAGAACGAATGTTGAATGGACATTCATTATTTTGTGGGATCATTGAAATAATGATTTTTTTTTTATAAAAGAATTTGTGTATTTTTTTTTATTTTTTTTTATTTTTTAAGGGAAAATTTTGGAATTAAAAAGTATTTCTTATTCACTTAAAAAATTACATAAGTAAGGGTTACAGTTATCTTATTCATATATAAGTTAATTATTAAAATAAATTGTAAATTGTGTAACATCTTAAATGATTTAAAGTTCAATAAACCCTTTATTAAAATTTCGTTATGTTATAATTAATAGTTAACAAAGGATTCAAATTCTCCATTTTCTTTTTTAATATGATGTAAAATTGTTTTAAAAGTTAAATGAAAATAATAAAAAAATTGATGGATTGATTAATATATTCAAATATATGTACATAATTTGAATCAGGTTGACTTAATTTTATTTTCGACAGATAGGAGTTGAAAAAATACTAAGTTATACATAGGTACTTAACTAATATTATAATAGCATGTTCAATATTTTTATTTATCGATTAGGCAGTTTTTTTATTTTTTAGGTTATACAAAAATAACTGTAAAATTGACAATTTAATTTTCTTTTTTTTTTTTTTTTTTGTTTGCGGAAATTAGTTAATTTGTTTTTAATTTTTTTTTTTTAATATTTTTGTTGGGAAAAAATTGAAAAAGGAAGCAAGGACAAATAAATCGGTACATTCAATTTGAAAAGTAATTCAAATTTTTATTATTTTCAATAATTTAACATGAAATATTTATTATTACATTTTAACTTAAAAGTATTTTTTTTATTCATTTTTTGCATTTTCTTTATTATTTGTATTTTTTTAAAAATATTATATTATATTAAATGAAAAATCAGTAACCAGGTTGTACTTGGCACGCGAATTTTTCTTTTTTTTTTTTGTTTTGTTTGTTTTTTGTTTTGTGTTTACTAAATTACTATACGTACCTACATAAGTATATAAAAACTGAATGAAAAATAGTAACTAGTAGCAAATAATAGTTAGTATATACATACTTAGTAAGTAAAATAAAATTACTGCAGCGCCCTCAACAAATAACTACATAAGTAGGTACAATATAATATTTATATATGTGTTTTTTATGTTTTATTTTTGTTACAATTCATTTATTTTTTATTTTTATGATTTTTTGATTATGTTATACATTTTTTATACATACGTATCTATCATATAAATGAGATATGTTTATGTTATTGTATAATCATAAAATAAAGCATAACTAAAACAACAACAAAAAAAATTTTAGTTACAAAAACAACTATCATTACAACATCTTTTAACAACCTATAAAGGTGAAATACATATATGCATAACTAAATTGTACAAAAACAAAAAAACAAACAAAAAAACTGTGGTTAAAATAATGAAGGTGGTGTGTGGAAAGTATAAAAAAAACATAAAACTAGGTAAAATATTCTTCTTTTTGAAATATTAAAATAAATATGAATAAGTACCTATGTAAAACTATTTCTATATATATATATATACTTAAGTATGTATAGCTATATAATCTAAGTACATATATACCTATGTATATATGATGTTTTTACTTCAATTATTATTTCTATGTTATATTTTGCATAACAGTAGGTGAATACATCATCATGTCATTGAATTGAAATTGAAAATGCAGAAAAAAAAAACAAAAAATCAGATAAAAAAAATTCTAACGGATATATACATGCAAAAATAATGTTATATTCTTTGTTTTTTACTAAAATTATTTTTTTTTTCTTTGGTTTGATTTTGTCCACCATGCAATAACAACAATCCAAAAAGTGACAATATTCTTCTTAACTCTGGTAACTACTAACTATCACTTCTATTAAATTGCTTTTTGCTATATCATTTAACTATTGTTTATGAGAATTGTGTTCGTTCTTTTCGTGTTGACATGTTAACTTTAAATATTACTTTGTTTAAATTTTTTTTTTGTTTTTGTTTCAATCTACAGTTTGAAGAGATAGTTTAATAACACTTACAAAATATATAAGATTATGTTATTTTTTACAATTTTGAATAAGCGCTTGCCTTTCAATTTTGAATTGATCCTTTCTGAGTGTATACATTATGTATAGGTATAACACATATATTTTTCATAACAGTAAATTTTACAAGATAACGATGGATTTTTGACTACCATTGATTTTTGATTACCACTGATTATCATTTTTTTTGTTTACAATATTTTCAAAGTTTAGTAGGTAATAGGCAGGTATGAACCAAAGTTTATTGACAGATTATTGACAGATTTTCTATAACGTATAATAGAGCAAACTTCAAATTAGAGTTAAATATGTATTTTGATTTTTATTTCTCTGGGGAGGGTTGTACAAATACCATAGGTTCATGGTTGGTTACGTATGGTTTTGTAAAATTAATTTTCGTTCACTACTGTATATATATTATAAACTATAAAATTAAAAATCTAAAAGCTTACTTAAATAAAAATTAAACTTATGTCTAAAAGAAAGAGACAATAAAAAGAAAAACAAAGTGTTATGTTTGACATCTGTCGTGTTATTTGCGCAACTATCTCTGAAATAAAAAACAAAAAAAAAATAAAATAATTTTCAAAATAAAAAATAATGCATTATTTATATAAAATGCAAAAGAAAAAAAAAAAAACAAAAAGTTGAAATTGCATGGAAAAAAACACAAATCAAAGACAATGTAATATAAAAAATTGAAATAAAAAAAAAAAAATTAAAAATAAAAAAGAGAAAGATTGAAAATAAAAAAAAAAACAACAAAAATAAAAATTATATTGAAAATATCAAATGAAAACTAGATTTTATTTTCTATTATCGTTTTTTTTTTAATTTTTTTTTTTTTTTAGTTTTTTTTTTTTACGTTATTTAACAAATAAATATTTAGTTCTCAGGTTTTTTTTTTAAATAATAAAAAAAAAAAAAACATGAATTTGCGTGATTCTTTGAATAAAAAAAAAACAGCATTTATAAAAATAAAAAATAAATAAATTTGTGATGGATAACTTGTAAAATTTTTATAAAAACACTATTCAAAATTTCAAATTTCAAATTTAGGTTAAATGCAAAAAGTTGAATAAAATTTTTAAATTGAATAAAATTAAAATGTAATTCAATATTTACTTGCCTTATTTTTAAGATTTAAGAATAATCTTTTTTTTTTTTTTTTGTTGTTAATTGAAAAAAAAAAAAAAAATCAGTTTTTAAAAAAACTCTAATTCAAATGCTAAGCTTACAAAATAATATTGAAATCAAATCACTTATTTATTGTTCTTTCATTTTAAATAAATATTTAATAATCTCTGATTTTGTATTTAATTCAATTCTTTAGAAATGATTTTTCGATATTATGATAAAGAAATTTAATAAGATTGAAACTAATTTAAAACTAATGTTATTAATGTTCATTTTGGTTTGTTTGTTTATTGTTATAAGATTTTGAATCAATTTGAGTGTCACGTTCACCAATGAATCTTAAAATTTTTAAAGTTTGACTTAATTGTACCACAGACGTCACAGTTTTATTTTATGTTCACTAATGAATACAAACTTCTGGAATAGGTTAATGATCTTCATCGTTGGTATAAGGACAACCACAGACTAAGTAAACTATATACAGACGAACAGTTTCATATAAAAATTTTAAACATTTTTTACGAGTCAGCATGAACAGTTTTTGAAGCTAGACTAAGTACACATTTTAGAATATTTAAATAGTAAAAATGAAAATAGTAAATGTATAGAATATTTTGTATTTTCTATTTTTGCACATAATTTAAATATTCTAAAATACTTAGTCAAAAGCTCCAAAAAAAAAAAAAAAAACTAAACATTTTTATATGAAACTGATCGTCTGTATAGTTTATTTAGTCTGTGTTTGTACGTATACCAACGGGGAAGATCATTAACCTATTCCGGAAGTTTGTATACGTTGTAAGTTTATATATAACATTTGCTGAACTCTTAAAGTGTTTCAAAAGGCTCAATTGTAGCTACTAAGTGACAGTATAGAAGAGATTTAACATTTTATATATTTTAATTTTGTTTAGGACAAACATAATACATACATATATAGTACATAATTTTTTTTCTTATCCTTGCAATGATCTTTAAAGCAAAAAATTATATTACTTTAATTTACTGGAATTCAATGACAGCTATACTTACATACTTTATTCAAAACACTGATTCGGTTTTTGGGAAAAGCTTAACATTGTTTATAAATAATACAATTAGATTTTACTTGATGTAAGTTTTGGTCACTATTTTATGTTCAAACCGAACGTTAGGACATTTCTATGATATTCCCTGATGAAACACTTGAGACTTAAAGTAGTAAAACTGATCCTATGAACTGATTTCTAAGTAATATCCCCACGTGGAATCCCAATGACATAAATTTTGTTTTATGATCGAACCGAACCGTAGGACATTTGAATAATATTCACTTGTGAAACGTTTAAGTAAACTTAATAAAACTAATTCTAAGTAAAAAAAAAAAAGAATTCACCAATTATTATTGAAACTGACCTTTTTTTTCTAATTAACCCTATAAAGCACAATATAATCTATCAGTCTCTATTTGAAATTAAAACGCTGATCTTTATTATTACTTTACCTATTTTCCTTAAACATTTAGAGTTTATTTATTTTGATTTATTTGAGTTTTATTATAAATACATAGAAATATTTCATACTACATACTTATAACAAATACTAACAGTCAGTGTTGTTCGTAGTCTTTAATGAATAATTTGTGCCTTTTAGGGTTAAGTAAATCTGTTTTAATTTTCTTTCAACTAAATTTAAATATAAGTAGGTTAGGTAATAGGTTTGTTAAACATGATAGGTTGTAATTATGTATTTGTATTTTGAAGCAAATCATCAAATTATCTTTTTATATCATATATATTTAATATATTTAATTGAATGAATTGGGGGGGTATTTTAATATTTTACCAGGTTTTACTTTTTTTTTTTTTTTTTTTAACAAACTGTTGAATAATTTTTGTTTTTATTTAAAAAAAAAAAAATAAAATGGCAGCACGAGTTCAAATTTAATTTACATATAATTTAAATTTATTCTTACATAAATGATCTTTTCTAATAATTTTTTACAATATTCTTTAAATTTTTTTTTTGTAAAATGTACATTTGTATATATATGTTTGTTAATATTTTCCCCCTATTTTCATCTCAGAAGAAAAAAAATAAGGAATTAAAGGGGCAAGAAAAATTTAATTCAAAAAATCGTTTTGGTTGAAAGCTTATTACAAAAAGAATAACCTAAAAGAAAAGCAACAAGTTAAAATGAATATGTATATATTTAATGTATATATATATATATATATATATATATATATATATATATATAAATATACAGTCAAAATCGGTTATACCGACATTGGTTATAACAACATATCTTTTATTACAACGAATTTTAAAAGTCCCGGTTTTAAGTTCATATAATTTCAAACAAATTGGTATCGGATAATAACGACATCGCTTATAACGACATATTGCTTATAATGAATTATTTTTACTTAAAAAAGAAATTAATTATCGGTTATAACGCCGAAAAAATTAAAACACAATAAAGAAAAATGCATACATAGATTATAATAACTAAGAAAAAAAGCATCAGATTGACCTGTTACTTATTATCACCTAATTGTCGCCTGACTGTTGTGCGAGTTTGATATTTCTAATATTTTTATTTATGTATGTATGTATGTAACATTAAGTTTGTTGTTTTAAAACACACCACAAGTATAAAATTATACAAGAAAGTACAGGTATGAATGAACCTTTTAGTATGAATAAAAAAATGTAGAGTAGTTAGCTTTGGAGAAAAGGTTCTTATTGTTTGGTGATCGGAGTCTGGTTCTGGTAAATAAAACAATAAATACATACATATTGTTAATAATTTTGTGTTATGTTACGCCTTATGTTTTATACATAGGTAAGTATGTATGGAAAGTAGGTACCTATACATATTATTAATTTTTTTTTTCGTTTTGTTAAAAACTGTTTAATAAAGACTCGAATAAATAAATAAACAAAACCTACTTCATTTTATTTATAAAAAAATTCTAAATTGTTTATAACAACCTATCGGATATAACGACGGATATAACGATTTGCTGGTCCGCTCTATGTCGTTATAACCGATATTGACTGTATATATTTTCTCCCTATGTTAGTTACTTTTCTTTAATTTTTATTTTAGATAATATTTTTTTTTTTTTTACAATTTTAAATTAACTTTTTCTATAAAATAAGTGTGTAACTATATAAGATACATATTTAAGTTGGTTTCGTCTGACTCTCAAATGTTATTTTTTAATATACATACATATATAATTTTCATTTTCTTTCTTAGATTTTGATTTGATTGTGGTTTGAAGCACGTGGCTGTTTATTGAATGTATCTTTTTAACATTTTTATTTTCATCTGTTTTTTTTTTCTTTCCTACAGTCATTTTTCTTAATTATAGGTACTTATTTAAAAAAAAAAAAACAAAAAAAAAAATTACATTTTACAAAGTACATGACATTTCAACGACTACTGAATGAAGTTTCTATTAAATTACTTATTTTTCATTTAATACAAACACCAAATTCAAAATTTAAGATGATAAGTAAATTAGTTTCATTTTACTTTTTTTTTATTTTTTTTTCTGTAATTTAATTGTAACCGCTAAATATGTATTTAAAGTGTTTCAAATGTGGTTTTTTTTTTTTTTTTTTTTTAATCTAAGTGCGTAATTTAATTTCAATTTAATTTCAATTAACTGATATTAATTTGCATATAATATTATAAATATTAGATACTTTTAGTTAATATTTGTATCTTTTAAAGTTGTGGCAGATTGTGGCTTTAATATTTAATTACAATTAATTTATAGTTTAGTGAAAATCTTCTAAGAATCAAATTTTGTTGTTCTAAAATATAACAAGTTAAGTAAATATATTAAGTTCTTAATGAACAAAACAAATTTTAAACAAAATCATTAAGATCTTAAAATGTTTATTAGCTTAGATTAGATTATTATTGTTAAGAGGTATAAATAACACTGCCACATTTTGATATAGATCTTATATTGTACTCTTCCTATATTACTACGTATTACGGGTTTTGCTTTGATTTTTAATACTTCTGTCAGCTCTACTGTCTATATTAGAAACTAGAGATCAGTAAAGGATTTATTCCTATAGTAATTTATTTTCAGTATATCCTCCTATCTTGCTCAGAGTAATAGTGCACATATCTTGCTCAGAGTAAAGTTCCACAGTTTTTGAGTAACTATCCTTTTTTGTGAGATTTTTTTTCTTCTTGACAGATTCTGCATGTACCATCATTCTCTATTCCAGTTATCATCTTTCAGTGCCTCTTTAGCCGGTAGTTTTCCGACAGGAAGCCGCTTAGTATACTGAGTTTAAGTATTATTACTGGATCATATGATTTTTTTTCAATTCTTTTCCGGTTAGGTATAGTTTCTAAAAAGCTCCTTTAAGAAACTCATTTTTTATAGTTTTGAGTAAAATGAAGGCTTCAAAAAAGAAAGAGAATGTAAATTTAACTTGAATAAAATTGGATTGTATAAAGTTAATGAAAGTATGAACATACTTATAACTATATACAATAAAACATTATTCTGTGAAAGAACTTCTATAACTAAAGCAATGAAATTTGAAAGAAAATCTAGAAATTCTTACAACCTATCCTATATCTATATTGAATGAAAATTGAAAGCATTAAAAAATATTTAAAAAAAAAAACTCTTCTTCAAAAGTATATTGAACCAAAAATAAATAAATATTTACATATTGTTTATGAGTTATAATTTTTTTTTTTTAATTTTTAATAAATCAAAAAAAAAAAAAAAAAAAAGAAAACAAGTCATAAAATACACGAAACATAAATTAAATTGCAACGTAAAAAAAAAAAATCGCGTGGGACGTTTAATTAAAATCGATTACTATTAAGTATATATATACATATACCTATACATACATATATATATACAGTCTATAACTGATTGATTTCAAATTCTTTTAAGATTTTTTAAATTGAATTTATATACTTTGATTTATGTGTTTAAGTAACACAACACTTTAATATTCAATAACTTTAAACGACACTATATATAACACAAATAATCTTTTTTTTTTTTAATTTTTTCTTGTTTTAATACAAAAAAAAAAAATCAAATAATTAAATTTTTAATATTAAAAAAGAAAAGAAAAAAAAAAAAAAATAGGACCAAAAATTTCGCAATAAAAAATGAACACAAAAAAAAAAAACAAAACAAATAAAACCAAAATAATTAAATTAATGTTGAACGTTGATCGTTTATTTATTATCATTATTATTTGCCATTTTGTTCTTCTTATTCTTTTTCTTGTTTTTGTTCTTGTTGATGACCTATTAAAACAATAAAGATGATTAAATTATTAAAACAAAAAAAAAAAACAAAAACCCCACGAGAACTCTTTTATTCCTTACGAATAGTTATTATATTTAAAATCCAATTGAAAAAAGCAGCTTCATTCATTTATCCCATCCAGAGCGAATTGTTGGGGGTCGAGGAAGTAAAAAAGAAAAATGGAAAACAAAAAAAAAAAACAAATTTATTAAATCAAACAAATTATTCTTTTTTTTTTGTTTATTAAATCGTAAAAAAAAAATCATTTTGTATCTTTTTTTAACTTTAATAAAAAAAAAACAACACAAAATAACAAATTTTTAACCAGATCATATGTGAGTACAAAATTCCAGATCATTATAATCATTCCGATCATCGTGATCACAATTGATCATGATCATCATAAAAATTAAAAATAAATATTAAATTAAAAAAAAAATTTTTTTGTTTTTTTTTGTTTTACTCTCCTCTTTAGAATACAAAAAAAAAAAAAAAAAAAAAAATTGTGTCGCAACACTTTTCTTCTTCCCCACTTATTCTAAAAGTTCTTTCGTATTGTTTAATCTTCTACCCTCGCGCTCCTCCAACGTCATTTCAAGGTAATTGACTTGAATATACGCAAAAATTTTTTCGTTTAATTTTTTTTTCTTTTTTTTTTTTTTTTTTGGTTTTTGTATACATAACAATAATATTAAAAAAAAAAAAAAAAAAAAAACGTTTATTAGCAAAATATTTCTCATGGATTCCTGTGAGATAGAATATAGCATAAAAATGGGCGACTGACTGGTTTGGTTGATTGTTGGTGTTCAATTTATTTAGTTTTTTATTTTTTTTTTTTGTTGCTTTCAAATCTTTTGTAGTTGTTTAGTTTTTAAGAATTCTAAACAAAAATCGCGAATTTATATATTTTTCATAACTAACTACATATGTATATGTATGTATATGTACATATTTATATATGACTATTCAATATATTTTATATTCAGTTAGTCATAAACTAATAGATTGCATTGCGTTTACATATAAAAGTCACGAATAAAAATAAACGTAAATATGTATGTATGTTTGGATATTCATAACTTATATAATACTTATATGATTGAATCTAACAAGTTTTTCGAAAACAAAAAAAAAATAAAGAAAGATCTTTAAAACTTAAGATTTAACTTTTTATGTATCTATATAATTCTTATAATAAAGTTTTGTTTATATATAGAGGTATATGTTAATTTATAATCTTTAAAAAAAAAAAAAAAAAAGTTGGTGGTAACATGAATTGAATTTTAACATTCTTATGATTATGGTACGGTTTATATAATGTATGGTATGATATGATCATTATTTGTTGATTCATCAATCTTTTAATGTCAGAATTAATTTAATATAAGTATTTTTTTTTTTTTTTTAACATGATCTCACTCACATCTGATCGATCTACATACATAATATTAAATACACAAGTAAATTTGTACGTTTATGTTTTCATTTTATGTTAATTTGTTATAACTGTTTTAAAGTAGTTAAAAATAAATTATGAATTTATAGTTTTACTCTTGTTATATTTACCTATGCATTTTTGTCTTTTTTTTTTTTTTGAAATAGTTATGTACCTGTTTGGTGTGATTACAATATACATAAATAAATAATCGTGTAAATATTTGAATTTAAATATTTATTTATTTTATTTATATTTTCTTTAAGTTTGAATTATAATGAAAAAAATGAATATTAATTGAAGTATGCATTCCGATTTTCAGGATTTATTTGAAGAGTTGATTTGTATAATGAATCTCGTCTATTATTTTGAATATTATACCTATTTTAATTTTTTTAAATTAATATTATTTATAGAAGGGGGTTTAACATATTTTATAGGTAGATAAAAAGTATGTAGTTAGAGTTACATATTATATGTACCTAGATTTGATAGTACATAAGTGTGTACATAGATCAGTATTTCCATTTAAAAAAGATTTTGACTAATAAAATTTCGATTTAGTGAAGTTTGAGTATAACCTATTATAATTAAGAAAGGTTACATTATAGGAAATCTCTTTTTCTTTACATATTTACATATAAAAATTAAATAAAAAAAAACACGGTTACGCAATATAGAAAGATCAACACACAGATCTTACAGATCAACATAAAGAATCTTACTTTTAATTTTCGTTTGAATCAAGTTGAAATAAAATTGAAATTGAAATATTACAAAAACAATTTCAATCATATTCATACATCAATTTTTCTAGAGTTAAAATTTCGCGAATTACTTAACTACATAAATATTTCCCATAAAATATATAAAATTGGAGCCAAAACTTACCAGAAATTAAATTTGTATGTAAGTATATATAAGTACTCTTTCAATTTTATATAGCTGTAGAGAATATGTAATGAAAATTAAAATAAATAAAATAAATATATATGTATATATATGTACCTACTTACCTAAAAGTATATTTAGATATTTAATTTTTATTTTCTTATTCATTTTCTTCATTATTTTTAAATTTCATTTCATGCACCTGTCATAAAAGTTAACTGTTCTTGAGCAAAATATTTCCGTAATAATACTTATAACAAAAAAACTTTTTTTTTTTTTTATTTAGATTTTTGTTAATTTTAATTTTTATTGTGTATATATTATGTTATGTACAATATGTGCTATCAAAAGAGAATCATAGTCAGTTATATATATGTATATATATGTACAATTTACAATATACATATACGTACGTAGCTATAGAAGAAGATTAAGTTTACGTATATAGGTATAGAATTTTTATTGCAATATTAGAGTCAGTTTATATATTACAAAAAAAAAACTTACCATCTAAGCCCACCCATATAAATATATGAACAATAATAATTATTTTGAATATCTACCGAATAATTACAAACTTTTTGAATATAACTAAGGTAATAAAAATTATTATTATTTTTGTTCCGTTCCATTTCAGATTTATTGTCACGATCTCTTTCTTTTTCTTTTCCTCATTTCTTCAATTTTCATTTGTTTTTTTTTCGTTTTTTGTTTTTTAACCTTTTTATTAATTTTTTTTTTTTTTCATTGATCTTTAAAAACTTTTTTTTTTTTTTAATTCTTTATTATTTTTTTTTTTTTCAAACATTTTTATTACTTTTTGGATTCAAAAAGTTATTAAAATTAATCAAAAATGTAAAAAAAAAAAAAAAAAGCAGAGAAGAAAATCCATAAGATTCATATTTTTATGATTCATGTCACATAAAACATTTTTATTTTACTTTTGGATAGTTAATTGGTTGTCGAAGACAGATAATAAAAATTTACTAAAATGTAGCGCACCCCGCCCTCCCCCCTTTTTCTAACAACTCTATGATTACCAACTCAAACAATCACCCATTTTGGATCACACCTTTAACATTTGATAGTGGTATACAAAATATAGATATACATACATATACATATATATATATAACTGTTATTGCATTTTGTTGATTATGCAAACTTGTAACTAATCATAAAAAAAAACCCCTTCGATTTAAAAAATAATCAAAAATTATAATAGCTAAAAATAAAATTTTTATTATTTTTACTCATAGATGGCGTTTATAGCAAAAAAAAAAAATTTTTTTATTCAATGATTTTTTTTACTTTTTATATGTGTCTCGTGTGTCTCAAAAAAGAAAAAAGAAATACAAAAAAAAAAAACCAAAAAAAATAAATTTTGTTCTATTTTTCAAAATAACATGTAAGTAAATCGTTTTTATATTTCATAAAATGAAGAGGAGACAGTTTTGGACAAACTTTCTAAGATTAATCTGTCATCGAAAACAAAAAAAAAACCCAAAACTTAGTAAACAATAAAAACAACAATAATAATATATAACAAAAGCAATCAAACATGTACATATATATATGTATATATATAACAGAAAATATAAATAAAGTAATATATGTATATTGGAAAAGTCACTGTTATTGTTGCTGTCAACGCTTATTATAACTGTTAATATTCCTATCTATTGTTACTGCCTATAGTCACCTACCTAACTGCCTGCCTGTCTACCTGACTGTCATCATCACCTTCACTCTTATTACCCACCTTCAACTTCTGATATTCTTACTGACAAACTTCTATACATATATATTCTATTTTACAATTATATAGATTTAAAATGTAGTTGATATTAATGATGGTGCTGCTGATGTTGCTGCTGTTATTGCTTACTTTTCATTCATCTTGATGTATATATATATATTATATATCTATATACATATTATATAGACTATGACTATAACAATTTCTACCTACATTTTTACTTAATTTTAACGATTATGATTACGATTATTGTTATTATGATGATCATTATGTTGATGATGATGATAATAATGATGATGATGTTGTCTTATGGCTTAGGTTTTGAGATTATTATATTGAAAATTCCATAATTTTTTTCAATTTTCAAAATTATTTCTATCTCTTTCTTTTATTATCAAATGTTCGATTTCATCAAATTTATAACTTAAATGTATATATGTGCATATGTATATATTTAGTTATATACATATGTATTTTAATTTCAAATGCATTTTCTAATTTTTTTGTTTTTTTATGTTTTTTTTTTTTTTGTTTTTTAATAAAAACACGCTATGTGAAATACAGGTAACATACATTTTATTAAAGAAAAATCATAGTACACAAGTTTTATTTTGGGGACTTTTTTTTTCTATTTTTGGTTTTTTTTTCACTAAAAACAAAAAAAAAAAGTTATGTATAGAAGACGACACCTTCACTTTTTTTTCACCTACACTAAAAATTCATTATCAAAAAGGCACGGAAACAACAACAACCATAACATAAACAACAAATTTTAAAAATAGATATAGAAAAAAAAAATGTTTTGATTTTTTTTTTTTTCTTTTGGTGACAATTATTAAATCGTAGCCTAATCTGTCAGTTTTGTGACAACAACAAAAAAAAAACCAAAATAAAAAGAAAAACTCCTACTATAATTAAAAAAAAAAAAAAAAATTAGAAAAATACAAAGAGAATGTCATATGTCCAAAATAATGTCAAATTTAGGTGAATACGAAAAATAAACGAATAAAACAAAATATGGATCAATTGTGTTTCATAATTAAAATTACATTAATAATTTTTTTTTTTTTTTTGTTTTTATTTAATAATATTTAAAAAAAATTATGGAAAAATTATGAAATATTGTTAATTAATTTAAATGTTCAAAAATTGATTTTATAACTTAAACGAAGATTTCATAATTTCTTTTGTTTTATTACAAAATAAGAAAAACTTTTGTTTTTTGTTTTAGTGAAATTTTTTTTGAAGAAATATAACGGTTAATCCTCGTTCTTTAACAAATTAATTAAAATTGTGTTTTTGTTTTGCTCTTAGCTTAGCTTAGGCCAATACGTAGTACCCTTTAGTTAAATGATACTAAGAATAATTAAGTTAAATCGAAAATATAGATAAACTAGGGATAAAAAACTTAAACTTAAACCTTAAAAACTTAGGGATTGACAAAATAAAACATGGACATACAACTTTTTCCTTTTAAAATTATAAAATCCAAATTTAATATTCAATTTTTGTTGCATTTGATTTTTCAGTTTTTTTTTTTTTTGGGCAGAAAAATGACAAAATTTTTGTCTAATATTAAATTTTTTTCGTGTAAATTGATTCAGAAAAACATAAAAACACATTATAAACAAAAATAAAAACTTAGACTCGAACGAAGATTAAAATACACCTACACTTTTATTTTTAGTTTTAAACTTTTTTCATTTTTTAACTATCAAATTGTTTTTTTTTTTTTTTTTTTTGTTTTTAATTTTTTAATCATGGCTTTGAGGCTTTTATTTTTATATATATACGTATATACTTATGTATTTTTTCTATTATGTAGATTATTAGATATTATTGTTGTTGTTGTTTTTTAATTTAATGTTTTATCCGTACATTATGGAATATCTTATTACTGAAAAAAAAAAAAGAAGATATATTAGGACTTATCATTACACATTTCTAATATTCTTTATAGCATTTTTTTTTTTTATACAACTCCTTCTTATTGCTTTCATCAGAGGGAATTAAGAGTTAATCAAAACAATTTTTGATTTAAAATTTTATCATCATAGAACATTTGTTGTGGCTTAATGTATTTTGATTGTTTTGACAAGAACTTTATTTTTTTCTTTTAAATTTAATTCAAAAAATATATTAACTATAAATTCATTAATAAATAACAGGAAATTGATTTAGACTATAAGTATGGGACTAGTATAGAAGTACAGTAGTATTATAATGGTAGTATAAAAGTGTAGTCGTAAATGATCCTGATACATTTTTTGCTTTTAAAACAGAAAATATTTGAAATTTATGTTTAAAATAAAAAAAAATAAAATTTAATATAATTTTTTTTTTGCTGACCAATGAGATTTTTTAATACAAAGGTGTGGAATGTTTACTCTCTAAAGATATTTTGGCATTGAATTTCAAATGGATTTTCATTATAACTAAGTACTTAAATATAAAGTGCATTGAAGTTCAACAACAACAACAAAAGACAATTTTACTTTTTTATTCATTTGCTAATACTGCACCCGATTTAGGAATATTGTTTATATTACATATGTATTCTTCATTTATTGTTATTGATGGGTCTGTAATAAAGTCGTTAACCATGACCTAGGTAAAAAAAAAAAAAAAAAAAACTATGTATCCATATTACAATGTGTTCATATCCATATAAAAGGGTTTGTCTATTACTAATTCTAAGTCGTTTACTTTTGTAAATATTTCATTATTTATAGTTGCAAAAAAGAAAAACTTAATTGCCCAACCCTGAACATAAAGTACTTAACAATAAATTTTTCCTATGGTTATTGTTTTCCCTCCCAACAAATTACTTTTTAGTGTCAATTATTTTCTTTTTATTGCAAAACAAAATAAAAAAAAACCTAATCAACCGAAAAGAAAGAAACAAAATTTAGATTTAGGAAATAAAAAAAAAAAAAAAAAATGTGTTATTCACATGGAAAATTATGCAAAAAAAAAAAAAATTAAATTAAATTATAGTTTTCTTTTATCTCTATTCAAAATACCGCAAAATTTCGGTTTTAAATAAAATTTTGCGTCCCAGATCGCTTAACAAGGGATGGTATACAGACTATAAAGAATTAAAATAGCGTTAAAAAAAATCTGCTCTTTAAAAAAAAATTTTTTAAAATTGAAATGAAGTGCAAATATTGACTTTAAACTTGATTTTTTCTTTCCATTGTCAACTCTGATTAAACGTATCGATTTAGGATGGAAAATGAATGCAAAAGAAAAAAGAAAATCAATGTATAGCTACAGTGGGAATAAGCTAGGATTTTTTATTTTTTAAATCATTTAAATGATCATCGCGGATCATCTTGATTTCGTTTATATTTTTTTTTTTTTTGTTTAATTGGATTTTGAGTTTAATTTTTTTATTTTTTTTTTATTTTCAACTTGTTTTTTAAAGCAAGTGCAGATATTTTAGTCAGAAAGATTTTTAATTGATTTACAGATTATTATTATATTATTATTAATGATCTATTACAAAATTCGTGATCAATTTTAATTGATTATTCTGTTTTCCTTATAACTGTTATAAGATGTTCGAAGGAATTCACATCTGAAAAAATACCCATAATATTATTAAGATTGATCTTTTGATGTTAAATTATATGGTTTGATTATTTGAAATATATATATATATATATGTATGTATATATATACTCAATAGTTAACTACTATATAGAGTTTGTATAATAAAGAGGTTCAAAAAGATTATTTTAATATTGAAATTTTAAGAATAACAAAATAAATGTATTCTCAGAAGAATAGAAAAACAAAAAAAAAAAAAAATAATATGTAAAAAATTGTCAGAGGCTTTATATATACATTTTAACCTGTTAACTATTTTTTGAGTTTTAATTAACAAAATATTTGATTTAATTGAAAACCATTGTATGACAAAAATAAACAAAATTAAACACCTATTCAAAAGAACAAAAAAAAAAAAAATAAATAAATAATTTCAGGTGTGAATCAATAAATCCGTTTTTGGTAAAAATTTTTTCTTCTGTTTAATTTTTTTTTTTACCATATTTGTACTTTATTTACCTTTATTGTTAACTGTGTTGTATAAGTACTTCGGTATTTTTTCTTTTTTTTTTTTCATTTTAGTATAAAAATTGTTAAAGAGTAAAAAGAGGAGAAAAAAATAAAAACAATTTCAATTACGCGGTTATACCAATTGCATTATTAGGAGAAGTAATGAATGGTTGTTAGTTAGTAGGTGACTTGTTTCATTTTTTTAACGATTTTTTTTTTATAATGTTTTTTTTTTTGTTTTTATTTTTACAAAAAAGTATCGATTAGATTGGAGTAAATTTCTTAATTTGGTAGGATTAATAAAAAAAAAAAAAAAACTATATACACATGACTATACAGATAAAACATAAAATGCAAATTCCAGATTTTTAAAACCTTTCTATATATATATATATATGTATATATATATATATATATATATAATATATACACTTTTTATTAAGAAAAATGTGTTAAGTGCAACTATAGATTGTATGTACATATATATACACATATTATCTAAGTATATATTTATATACAATTATATATTATACATATATATACATATATGGATGTACATTAAAATGTTAAATATCAGTATTACATATCGCATATCTTTCACAAAATAAAATGAATTTTTCCTGTTTTAATTTTTTTTTTTTTTTTTTTCTTACTTTTTTTCGAAATTGATTGCTTTACCTCTAAACATCACTTATTTTATGGCAAATAATTCAATTGAGTTAAAATCAAATTAAATATTCTTTTAATGTAAATTTTTATTTTATTTATATATTATAAGTATATATATATATATATGAATGTTTAACTAAGGATAGATTTATGCATTTTTTTTAAAAATATTTAAATGCATTCCAGAATAAGCATATAGGATAGGTTCTCTCTAAGATAAAATTAAAAATAATATTATTATATATGTTTGATCACTTCGTTAAATGATCGTAATAAGAGAAAAGTAAGAATTTCGTAATTATACTTAAGTATGCCATAAAATTTAAGATTTCGAATTATTAAAATAATAAATTATTAAAAATCTGCTTACTTAACTTAAATCAATATTTTTCAAACATCTAAAATATCTGAACTTGCTCAAATCTTTTAGATTAATTTAAATTAAAATGTTAAAGTGCAACACCTATCACGTGGATGAATCACGTGCTTGAAGTTTTCCACCGATCCTCAAAAAAAAAAAATATCACTTTGTTTTGAAAATTTAACATATTAAATAAATTCTTATCAATTATAATATTTAAAATTTATTTTTCACTATTTTTTTTAATAAAACAAATAATTTCGAATTTCCGAAAATAAAAATTATTAATAATGTATTTTATTTAAAAACATCATTTTATTCAACAACAAATAAAAAAATTATTTAATAGGATTAAAAAAAAAAAAAATTAAATTTAAATTCAATAAAATACAAATTAAATTTCGAATCCGAATTTAAATGCAAATAAAAATTCAATTTTTATAAAATTTAAATTTCGAAATCTAAAATTCCAATACGGGATAACTTAAGTTTTTGTACTAGATAATAGATATATTACATATGTATATATGTATGTATATATAGAATATTGTATTTATTATTGTATATACATATGTATTATATGAATGACTACTTCTATAACATAAATTTGAGAAGGCTGAAAAATTCAACAACAACAACAACAATCGAAACACAAAAATTATTCAATTTAAAAGTTTTTATATTCTATAATTTTTTTTTTTTTTTATCTCAAAAATATTTAAATGCAAAATTATGTTCCACTCATGTTTGAATTGAATCCGCAACAAATACAACTTGACTAGATTTAAAAAAAAAAAAAAGTAAACAAAAAAAAAAACTTTTTTTTATACTTACTGTCTATGTCTACTATAAAATAAAATAAAAATAGAAAAAAATGCAACAAAATGCAATATGCAACATGCTGATTTTTTCATTATTTTTCATTGAATCCAAAAATCCAAAAAAAAAAAAAATAAAAAAAGCAACAACAACAACGACAACAACGACAATAAAAATCGCATCATCTTCTATTATAAAAAGCACCAAGTAAATTTTTTTTTAATTCTCCTTATTTTTTTCCTTCTTCCCTCATCTAACCTCATATTCCACTTTTCTTAGAGTGCTGGATTTCAAATTTGATGCAACAAAAAAAAAAAAAACAAAATAATTTTGTTTTGCACTATAAAATGCATATGAATTTAATTTATTAATGTTGTTGTTGTTTTCGGTTACTGCAGTTGCTATTGCTGCTTATTGTACGATAAATGTCGTCGTCATAGCAGAAATAATTATTGTTGTTGTAGTCATTCATTGCCAATCGGTTATCATCGATATTTTCAATTATATTTTTGTCTCTTCTTAGTTGGTGGTTAGTTTAGATACGATTCTATTGTTGGTGTATTATTATTGTTGTTGTTGTGTTTGTTATAGAGCGGGAGGTAAAATCACGCGGGAGAAGGTCGTCAAGCATACGAACAAACGAACAATATGCTTATATAGTCAACTTGCTTTAAATTTAAAACACTAACCAACCAAATAGAAACTTGTTTTTAGAGATTTTGTATTCACTTGATGTTATAGTGATGCCGTTGTTTCTTATATTATTTTTTATTTTTTTTTATTTATTGATGCTGTTTCTAATTTCTTTTTTTTTGTAATTTTTTTTTTTTTTAATTCAAAGTTGATTTTCAAATTTGAGGGAAAGATACTTTATTAGAAGAATATATGCACACATATACGAATATATATATATATATAACTTTATATCTAAATCTAACTTACCTATACAGCTATGCTTACTGTTTGTAAGCTCTTAAAATTTTTTCATTTTTATAAAATTAATAAATATAAATTAATATAATATGTATGTACTTATGTACATATATATATCTTATATTATATAAGTATAGCAACTGCACAATTTAATATATACTTATGTATATACTTTTATGTATACATACATATATACTTAAGTGTACTTATACATATTTTTAATAGCAATAATGGTTTTTAATGCAATTTACTTAGTTTTTTTTAAGATGATGCTGAAGTTCTTTGTTGTTGTATTATATAAATAGTTTTTCTTTTTTTTGATTTTATTGTTTTTTTTAATGAAAATTCAAAATGATCATAATAATGATTATGTTGATGACAAAAAAAAAAGAAAAATAATCAACGACAACTAATGCAATAGCATCAGCAATAACATTATCATCAGTTGCATGTGCATCAAAAAAAAAAAATAAAAAAAAATAAAAAAATGAAATTTCATACTTCTTCAAGTTTATTAAAAAAAAAAAATTCAAATAATATTGTGACGGTGTCCTCGATTTTTAAACTTCTTTTTTCTCTTTCACACATTTAATGTTATATTAGAAAAAAAAAATTAATTATTTATCATTGTATGTGCAAATTATAAGGTGTACAGGTAATCTATAGATGTATCTATTAATATATCTATCTCCATATTTATCGTTTACATTTTATATTAAATAAAAATCTAGTTAAGATGTGCTTATTTTTCAATAAGAGTAGGTGATTTTAAAGTCTGAAAGAGAGAGATATAGAGACAGAGAGATGGAGAGAGATGGGACAGACTTATAGAAATTAGAAACAAAAATTAAATATAAGATGAGGATGCAAATTAAAATATACCCACAAATTTGAAGAGAAGGGAGAAAATGTTTATTAAAAAGAAACAAAAAAAAAAAACTGTTAAAAAATCTGAACCTTTTTAGAGTGAAAATTATTTTTCATTAAACTTGGAAATTGATGTTTTACAGTTTATACTTTTTTTTTTTTTTTTTTTCTATCTCAATTTATTTTTTCTTTTAAACGAAAAAAAAAAAAAACAGATTTTAATTACACTTATGTTGCATAGGGAGATTTAATTACATTATCGTTCGTTTCAAAAAAACAAAAAATTAGATGTATGCACACATCTTATATGCTTATGTTTAAGATTATTTATGTTTTTTTTATTTTTATTTTTAATCAACAATTATATTCACCTGACTCTAGCGTGTTAGTTAAGTCTCAGGTGAATTAAAACAAAAAAAAAAAAAAATGCAAGTAAAGATAGAAAATGAGGAAGTGTTATGAGTTTATTAAAGATACCTTGAGGTTGATTTTTATTTATTTTTTTTTTTTAACGTAGGTTTTTTATTTTTGTTTGTTATTGGTAACATTTTAGTTGTCGTTTTTTTTTTTCTGTTTCATCTTAATTTTAATTTTAATGGTGTGAAAAAAATTTTTTTTCTATTTTTTTTTTTTTTGCAACAAAAATAAGGAACAAAAAATGTTGTTACATGGGATGTTTATAAACAATTTTGTACACTTCATAAAAATGGGGAAACTAAATTTAATAGTAATATTATTGATAATAGTTTTCTTTAATACAAAAAAAGAAATGCAACTAACTATAAGTACTTATGTATATAAATATAATAAGTATACATAATAGTCTTTTGTTTAATATATATAAGAACGAATCGAATCAAATTTTTATTAATATAAATTTTTTTTTCTCTTGTTACTCCACTTAAGAGCATTGGTCTTTGACTTGAAGTCTCCATTCTTTTCTATTATTTGCTAATACTTCTATTTCATCTCACGATTTCCCATATCTGCTTAGCTCTTCCAGCACCGTTCTTTTTCATGTTGTGTTGGATCTACCTCTTGACCTGGATTCACCTAGCGGATTCCAGATCAGGGCCACTCTTGTTATACAATTTGATTTCCTTAGTGTATGGTCAATCCACTTCCATTTTCTTCTGGTGATTTGCTTTACTATAGATTCCTCATTAGTTAATTGCCACAAATCTGAGTTTCTTATTCTGTTAAGCCAGAATATTCGGCATATTATTCTTAGATGATTGTTTATGAAGACTTGTATTTTGTTCTTACTTAATTCGTTCGAATTCGTCAGTAGCCATGATTCGCAGCCATATGATAATGTGGATTTTACTATTTCAATCAATTATACATAGTGATATAGTAAAAGCATTTAAATATCAATTTTGGAATTTAAAAAATCATTTGAATTTCCAATAAAATTCAATAAGTAAGACAATATTTGTTCAATGTTTAGCTTATTTTTTAGAATTTGGTTCTAAACCGGAAATAGTCAGCTGATAAAAAAAAAATTTTTCAAATTCTATATATTTACTTTTAATCCATGTTAAAAAATATTCTTATTTAATATATTTAACCATATAAAAACCAAAAACTATTTTTACTAACGTTAACGAACAACAAGAATTGCGTTTCGTTTCTTACTCTGAGTAGAGTTTATATACGTTTATAGTATTTATTATATATCTACCATACTGATATTCAGAGTTAACTTTACTGTGCACTTCGAAACCATTAAATATGAACAGTTAAATATGAACTGTCAAAATCAGATAGTATAATTTAATTATATATATACAAACAAACAATGGAGTTTTCAAAAAACAAAAACAACAAATATAATTTTAAGAAGTTATTTACATTGAACGATTTATTTGTGACGTCATTTGAGTTTATTAAACTCTACTCTGTTATTTTTAAATAACTTTATCTTTCATACAGAATAACTCTAACTCCATAGTAGAGTAAAAAACGAAATGCATTTCAGTAACAGTAAAGTAGTCTCTCTGTTAGTATAAAAAATTTCTATGTATTAATACTTAATTAAACTCAAAAATTTATTAATCACTTAAAAATTTCAAAAAAATTTTTTTTTTGATTGCTATAATTAAAAGATCAAAATACATAAATTCTATATAATATATTATATTATATAAACATTTTAATTTTAAATAGATGTACTGACAGAGTCTTCTGTATTTTTTAGAGTTAAAAATTTTTTTTATGTCATTGATACTTGACTATGTCATTGATATATAATTTTAGCCCAATTTATACTTATAACTATAAGTACTTATACATATTTAGACAAATATTACTTAAAGCAAATAGTTAAAACAATGAATAAATCAATAAAGATCCTGATTAAATAACTGTCTAAAAATAAATTTATAGATTTTGATTCTTGGGTAGGGCGTATAAAATTTATATATATAGGTACATGTATACGACATGACACCATATAATTATACATAAATAAAAAAAAAAACTAAATTAGTCAGATTAGAATTTTTTAATATTTATTACGTTATTATGTTATGATCATGTATTAATTATTTAAAATAATTAAATTTATAAATATAACTAACTTATCTAAAAAAAAAAACAAAAAAAAAAAAAAAATTGTCATGAAAATTAATTAAAAACTTATATTTATTTAATACATAGGTATTAGTTTGTTTTTGATAGCATATATACAAATACAAGTAATAATTAAATTTTTATTATAGCTAAGTTATAATATTAAGATACTGCCAGATATTTACCATCTATATAGTATATGTACATATATACACATTTAGAGTAAATTTTCTTGGAAAAAGATACAATTTCTTAATTCATATAACTATATATATATATATATATATAAATAATTACAATTACAATCCATTAAAATTAATAATAATCAATTATTAATAGCATTTAATCATTAACATTTTTGTACTTTGTTTTTTTTTTTTTTTTATTAATTTCCATGTTATTTAAAAAAAAAAAAAAATGTAAGTTTTTCATGATTTTCTTTAAATTATATGAGTAATACTTATTAAAAATATAAGTATATCTACCTAATTATATATATATATATATATAATATAGTTATGTTTGATATAATAATTACTATTATTTGTAATGAATCGGTGCATCCTCCCTATATCAAATGTCTGAACAATTAATTTTAATTTAAATTATTAAGTAACCATTAAAAACTATTCACTAACTTAACTTAGATATAAGTACACATTGTTATAACTTAACTTATCGATACTCCGAATAAGTATACATAAGTATATCTTATAAGTTGTGTCATTTAATTGTCTAATTTATTTTCTTGTTTTTTTTTTTTCTTTTGTTTTTTTTTTATTATAAGTTTACATACCAATAAATTTCAATTAAATTGCGGATATTATAAATCAACAAATAAGTAATAGAAAAATAATTAGTTATAGAAAATCAAAGGAAAAAAAAAAAAAAGAAAAATAAAAAAAAAATATCTAAAGATATTTTAACATTTAGTTTCTTTACAAACTGCATTAACCACTTATATATATTTATGTATCTATATATGAATCAATAGAAGATTTTAAAAGCTACTACCATTTATACTTCTTATATAGTAATTTAATGGGTAATAAAAAAGCGCCACCAATTTAAATAATTATTAGTTTTATTTTTTTTTATTTTTTTTCTTAAAGCTATGTTTATATATTGTTGTCTTTTTCTAACACTATCATGTTTTTATATTTTATAATGGAAAGTTTAAAAATAATTATTGTCATTGTTAAATAATTTATTATAAAATTTCAAATAAGTAATAAAAACAAAAAAAAAAAAAAAACAATTTTAGATGGCATTTTTAAATAAAATAAAACTAGTATCAAAATCAGTTGTTGGTACCATATATAAATAAGTAAGTTTTAAGTTTTTTTATTTTATTATTACTATTGCGTTTTTAATGCAAAAGATACATTCAATGACACAAATATATATACGTACATATATCTTTTAAATTTTTTATATAAATGTTTTTTAATTTGAAATAAATAAATAGTTAAGTATCTTCTAAATGCAGTTTTATTAAATGATAAAAATGAAAATCTTTATAGAAAGAAAAATCCTGCCTTATATACTTCAGAAAGAGAAATTATATGAGAAAATTTAAAAGGCATAAGTAGTTAATACCTTATGAATTTAATTCAATTAGGTCAATTTTAATATATATTGTACGGAAATATTTGATTTTTTTGTTATAAAAATGTCAGTATTCGAATGTTAGTGTAAAATACTACTTATAGATAAGTAAAGAAATTAAATGATAGCTTCTTCAAAATTTTTACAATGTGATTTGAAGACAAAATAATTTTTACTTATCAATGTTTTAATATAAAAATGTCTTTTGTACTTATGTAGAGATCGCATTATTTACACCTCATCAATATTGTTTACGCTCCTGTTAAGATGGTAAAATACTCTTTTCCACTCTCAGCTACATTTAACTTTTAGAAAGAGTATATATATAGACATGACTGAGATTACCGTTATATTGACACGATTAAGGGAAATTACCGTTTCATTTATCAATTACTCCCAACTAATCTTATACTAACTATTGTTTTCGTGTAAAAGGAATGCAAACATTAGTTCACTGTTATACATAATAACTATATTTAAATCACTTTCAATTCATTTTTAATTATTTTTTTCTTAAGAAAAAAGATTTTCATTTTAAGTGCAAGTTTTTTTTTGTTAAATTCGAGTATTTTAATCTTAAAATGAAAGTTTTGATTTTTAAATGCAAGAATTTCCTTATCAAATGCAATCTTTTGTATACATTTACGTAATTTGTTGCAAGTAAATATAAGTATTATTCTTTAAACATTTTTGAGCCAAGGTACAAAAGATACGTATATAACTACTTAAGTATTTAATGGTTTTTTTTTTTATGAAATTTTGAAACAATTAAACAAAACATTTTAATTAAAATAAGGTTCAGCTAACAACAATTTCTTGCACTTTAAAAAGGAAAACTTGTTCTAAATAAAAAAAAAAATCCTTGCAATTAAAACAAAAAGCCTTGCATTTAAAAAGAAAATTCTAGCTCTTACATTGGATTATTAAGTTTTATTAAAGTAAAACAGGTGTATTATTTTATGCATAACTGACTTATACAGTACTTTATTTTGATTAAAAATAATCAATTTTTTAAATCCAAGTAATTATTTTGAAAAAAAAAAAAACAAGTACATATTTCCTTCATCAAAAAAAATTTTTTGTTTTATTCTTTTTATATAAATAAACTTTTTTACATATACTTTTAATAAATTACAAATGAGATACATATATATATATATATAATATTAATGTGATTTTTTTTTTCTTTTTATTATTCCAGGGTACTTTCACATTAATTGTGGAAGCGTGGCATGATACAAATAATGAAACATACGCAAAAGCTTCACGTAAGTACAATATTTGTCATTTTTTATTATAATTACATATTTTTTTTTTTTTAATTAAAAACTTCAAGTGTTTAAAGGTGTACAATTAAAAAAAAAAATTAATGATATTAAAATTAAACATTTAAAAAAAAAATGACAATTTATATAAAACCGCAATGGTAATTTATAAGTACTATCTATATAGTATATACACTTAATGGATGTAAGTTATAAGGAAAAGTTTTATTTTTTTTTAAATAATTAAAGCGGTTATCACATTGAATTTCAATCAATATAGATAATGTACAATTTATCAACTTGATTTTTCTTATACATTAGAAAGAGAAAATTCAAAATGTACGCAACAAAATAAATATGATGATCTTCTCTGTAGTATGTATATATGTATATATAATATAGAAATAAATCACATTTTACAAGTGGCAAATTTAAAAACCGCATTCATTTTTTAATTAAACCGCATCATACGAAGAAAATAACAAACAACAAATTGTACTTGAATCCTTAATTTCCCGGCACTTGATTTTCCGTTTCTTCGTTGTTTTTCTTTTTTTTTAGACAATAATCTGATGTTTAAAATCTTCATTTTTCTTTGTTTTTTTATTTTTTTTTTTGTAATTCAAAATCCATTGGTTTTGGTGTTATACCATAATATAACAAACAATTTTAATGTTTGTACTTTACTTTAGCTGTGTACTCATGCAGTGACAAATATCAGTGTTTCCGTTTGTACATTTTTGTTTTTTGCTGTTTTGTTATTTTTATTTTTTTTTTAATTGTCATCAATGTTTTGGTTTTTTTTTTTTTTTTTTTTGAATAAATTTTTTTGTTTTTCATATAATATGCGTTTGTTTGTATGCAATGCATAAAAAAAAAGAAATGCTTCCGGTCTGGTAATTTTTTGTGATTATTTATATCCCTAAAATTTCAGTTTTTTTTTTTTTTTTCGTTGTTGAAAAAGGAGCTAAAAAAAAAAAAATTTGTACTTGAAAAAATGCGCATCCTGGTTGAAGTTTAATATGATTTGTTTTTGGTTTTTTTTTTTTAAGTATGTACGTTTTTTCATTGTTTTTTATTGTTGCGTCTCTTTAATTTTCCTTCTAAGGGAATAATCTAAGCGCGTTAATGTGTACGTTTTGTTTTTTTAATTTTTATAATTTATTAAAAGAAAAAAAAAAAAAAAAAAGTAAGAGATATAAAATAAAAACATTCGTATTACATTTATTTTACATTAAATAAACCTCATGTGCCGGAAGTTTAGTGCCATCTTTCATTTTATTTTAATCTTTTTTTTTTTTTTTTTTTTTTGTATATAATATTTTCTTATTTTTTAAGGAGGGATTCATATTTTTTATTTATTTTCTTTCTTATATTATATATATAGTTAATATTTAAAAATAAAATGAATGGATAAAAAATGATTAAGAGGGAAATTAAATTGAATATATGTACATGCATACGTATAGCTAGAGCTACTCATTGTCAAAAAAAAAAACAAAAAAAAAAAAAAAGGAATAAAATTAAATATAGGGGTGCACTTTATGATTATGATTTTTTGTTTTTTGTTTTTAAAAGATACCCAAGTACTCAGATTCTTAATATGTGTTAAAATTTAATGAAAAATCCTTTAAAAATTAATTTTTAATGAATTTTGAACAAAAAAAAAAAGAAAAAATTATGATTTCCTTATAAGTAAGTAAATGCAAATGTATTTCTATTATCCTGTTTCCTTTATATTTTAATTATTTTGTAAAGGATGTAAGGATGACACCTATCTTTTTTTTATACTATGTAGGTACTGTATTAAAAATTTTTAAAAGATTTATATAACAATTATATGTTACCGTACATATTAATGAAATGATGTTTTTGCTTTGTTGCTTTGCAAGTTCATTGCTATGAATTTTAAAATATTCTATAATAAGAATGTGATATCCTTTCTAATTAATTTTCTTTGTATCTCTTTCTCATTAAATATCTTCTTAAAAAGACTTAAAAAAAATAAATAAATTTAGATTTAAACATGTTTTTTTTTTTTTTTTTTTAGAAAGAAAAAATTAATCAAAATTTTAATTACTATTTTAATTAAATTGAATTTACTTAATCATCACTAAACTGGTTATTTATACCATAAAATTTGAAATTCTTTTCTATATTTTGAGTATAATAAAAAGACAATATTTTTAACTACTTACTATTTTGTTTTTGTTTTTTTATATAGATACATTTTATTATTTGGTTATTTTCTTCAGTTTTTTTTTTTTTTTGTTTTTGTTTTTGTTTTATATAACTAAGGTAACTACTCTGGTTTAGCCATCTTTAAAAACGAAATTTATTCTTTTTTTTATTATAACTTCATTGTAGATTTTTTGGATTTATTTTATTTTTTCGGTATTAAAATTAAAGCGTTTATAGTATTTTATAAATGCGTTTCAATACGTTGCCCAAACGGATTAGTAATGCTTTATATGACAACTTAAAAAATTTGTTAAAGGAATAATATGCACTTATTTTTAATTTTATAATATAAGTAAACCATAAAACGTATATTATAATATAAAACAAGATGAAGTATTTTCACAGGTGAATCAAATTTCGTCAATGCATTATCACTCAAAATCAAAATTATTCCAATCTTATATAAAATACCTTAGAGGTGTTTTATTTGTTAAATATTGGGCCATTTGGACCAATTTTTAATTTTTGACCCAAGCCATTCAAAAATTTGTCAAATCAAAACCAAAGTAATATCAATTCAAATCAATACTCAAATAAACGAAACGGATTCTATAATATAACTATGTCTTAATTTGCAAATTAAATTTAAATAGATAATTTTAAAAAGTACCATATACATATTTTCATCTATTAAATCAGCGCAAAAAAAAAAGAAAATATAAAATAAAATCCTAAATTATGTTTTTATTATTTTTTTTGTTTTTGCTTTTTTTATTCAGAAAATATTTAAAAAAACACCAAAAATAGTAAGTAGCGCAAAGGTAGCGCTTTTAATTTTTTCTTTAAGCGAAAAAATATATTGCGTAAAAAATATATCGTAACTGGTTTTTATTTTTATTTTATTATTTTCTTTTTTTTTTTTTTTTTTGTTAATTTTTGCCTTTTTCAATCACAAATCATTTACATATTGAATACAAAGAGAAGAAGAAAGATGGCAATAGTATAAAAAAAAAAAAATTTAAATAAAATTATTTATTATTTTGGACATTTTTTTTTTTTTTACAGAAAAAAAAAACCAAAAAAATAAAATAACAATTGAAAAGCACCTGCATACCGTAATGCCGGTACCGTATTTTATAATATTGTAACCAAAAATAAGAAATCGGAGAAAAGCAAAAACCTTTATGCTATAACTATTTTTTTTATTTTTATTTTTTTGTTTTTAATTCGCCTTTTACAAGTAAATGAGTGTCCAAATACTTGCTATATCTTATAGCTCAAACTTTAAAGCAGATGTTATATGTAACTTAAAGCAAGGTATTTATAGCAAGCACACATAAGTATAGTATTTTTTAACGTTATCGTTTATTAAATAATTCATATTCTGTTTTTACTAAAAGACCGAAAAAGATAGAGCGAGAGAGAGAGAGAGACACAAAAGTGATTGTATTTAAAAGAAACCACAAGTGGTATATTAAGCGGTAAAAATAAAATTATAATACAACTTTATAATAGAATTTAATAAAATGTATTTATTGTTTATTAATAAGTAAATTAAAAATAAAAAAAAAAAAACGAACATAATCGCTTTTCTTTTTTTTTTGTTTATCAGTTCTTTTAAAATAATAACAAAATCAAAAACAACAAAAACATATACATAACACATAACAGCAAAAAAAAAAAGAAATCTTTGACAGCATTTTTAAAAAGACGTCATCAATATTATTCATCGTTCATACTTATTAAAGACAACAACCTAAATACTTTATAATACATACTACATAGATAGATAGGCTTTAATCAAGGTCAAAAATAAAAGGTGGCCCGCATCAAAGTTTTGTTGTTTTTTTCTTCTTATTATTTTCATTCATGTTGAGTTTAAATTGTTAATTTTTTTTTTTTGTCTTTTAACATTTCGGTGTTTTGATTAATTTTTCGTTTTGGTTTTTTTTTTTTTAACTATATTATCGCTACTTTTTGTTGTTTTAATATTATAGTGCTATTAAAAAAAAAAAATAAAACAAAAAAAAAAACCCAATTTACTAAATGATAATCTTAAACGCTTGGTGTTGAAAAGTGCCCCGGATTTTTTTTTTTTTTAATTCATTGAGATAAAAAAAAAACACAAAATAATTTAATCTTGCTAATACCATTATTTTGTGAACCGCTGAGTTAACCAGTTAAATAATAAAATCTAAAAAAAAAAAAAAACAAAAAAAAAAAAAATAACTGATGACTTAACAGAATTTCTTTATTACAAGCATTAGCGTTTTATTTTAATCGTTTGCAAGAAGAAATTAATATGTATGGATGTATTTTTAAAATATACCGCATGTTGTGTTAAATTACTTACATATACATATGTACATACATTTTATTTGAATTCAATTTTATTTTAGCATCTAATTTATACCGAAATTTCAAAAATTAAAAAAAAAATCATATTTTTCGGACAAGAAATTTTGACGTTTCATTTTATTTTAAACTTATTAAACTTCTTTTGGGGTAATTTTAAATACATATTTGATGAGTTTTTAAATTTCTTAAAGAAAATCAAATGTATATCTACATACATATCCAAACATATATTAAAATAGCAGGGTTACTTTTTATTTTCATCATTTCTGTTTTACATTTCAATTTAATTATGGTTGGTTCGTAATAGTTTTTGATTATTTAACTTGCATCAATCTCTAATTATTTTAGATCCAATTTTCTTTGTTATTAAATTTTAAAAATATAGAACCCCCTAATGAAAAACAATTGCATTATATATATATGTATGTATAATCAAAGGAATGCGATAGTAGTTACAAAGGTTTTAAAAAAAAAAAAAGAGAAGTTAATTAGACTTTTAAAAAATTACTTGTAAATCAGATGAAAATATGAAACAGAAATTTTATTTTGTTAGGTATAAGTCCAATAAAACCTAAAAAAGAAGGAATAATATATTTTCTGTTAAGTATAACGTGTTGTTAAAGTATTAAATTTAAAAGTTTTACAGAATGTTTGTTTATTTTTTATTTTTACAGTGCATTCTATAAACTAAATAAATTGAATAAAAAACGTGTCAAATTTGAAACTAAGAGTAACAACTAAAAACAATAAATGTAGGTATTAAATAGCGCCTTAAATCAATGTACAACAAGGATACAATTTATAAAAACATTGGTAGAATTTATTTTAATATCAATTTTATTTGAAATTTAATCCACCCCTTTTAATAAAACGCGTAAAGTAAGTATATATTAAAAGTAAATATTATGTATCTTTTTGTCAAAATTTTATATACTATACCCTTGTTATTTTTCATAATCGAATCGAAACACAAATAAAAATTTTAAAACTTAAAAACATGTCAACCCCTTAAATTGTATCAAATATCTTATACGATCCGATTTTAGATTAAATATATAGTTCGTCAAATACATCATATAAATAATTCACAAGTGATATTCTATACATTTTCATTCTTATGTTTATGGCAGTTTTTTCACCCCCGTTTAAAAATTTTGTTAATTTTTAAGTATGAATTTTGTTCATTTCTATTTTATTCTATATTTTTTATCGGTTATTTTTTGTTTTTCAAAAATTTGAAGTATTTATATAAATTTAAGGTTTAGTTAAAAAGGACAATGTTTTATTGAAACATTTGTTTTGGTTGCTTTAGTTTTGTTTTTATTCAGATTTTTGTCCAGTTGTTATATTTCCTTTTAATCCCTTAAGGGTTTTTTTTTTGTCCTGGAAAACTAATTTAAAGTAAAATAGTGTTACAATTAATAAAAATTTGCAAAAAGGCACAGAAAAATTAAATCAATAATTTTAAGTTGTTATATTAAAAAGAACCGTACCAAAAATTTCCCATTTCGGAAATATATGCCACCATCATTGATTTTATTGATGTCGATCGAAAATTTTTTGTTATACTTAATATTAAAAAGGGGATTTAAATGATTGTTTTTTTTTATTAGTAAATTTATAAGGATAATAAACAGGATGAAATTTTATGAATGAAAGAACATGTTTTTTTTTTACATGCTTTAAGCTAAATATTTTTGTGTTTTACTTGATTGTAAAAAAAAAAATAACAAAAACGCATGCGTATCACACTTACCACACAAGAAGACGAGTTTAGTTTTTATAAAAGTTTAGTTTTTGCAATTTTTACCATTATTTTATATCCGAAAATAATTTTTAGAGAATTGTTTTCTTCATTATTTTTTAATAGGTACATTGGGACCTCGGTGGTCTAGTGGTTAAGAACGTATAAAATACGTTGCAAACACCGAGGGAATGTGGGTTCGAATGTGGGTTCCACAGACGTCGTAAGAGTTATTCCCCCTTACAACATTTACAGCCACGCCTGAACAGGAAAGGCTGTGTAATTTCCTATCCACATTTATGTGACAGAGTAATGTATTAAAAAAAAAAAAAAAAAAAAAAGTAGGTACATTTTTTTTTAATTACTTTAAATATTTTCATGGAAGTCTAGGAAGTTTTTCGTTGCTGTCTCTGAATGATTATTTGTAATATAATATGGATACTTCATCTGTATGTTGTTTGACAGTCGCCATAACGGGTTATACCTTATAAGTAAACTCTGCAAGTTGCAACCCCTTTTGTACTACATCTGTGTAGTCTGGAAAATAAATACGTACATATTGCAGTATATTTGCCTTTTAAAGGTCTATATTATAAAAGAACTAAGTTTTCTTTTTAAGTGTTTGACCTGATTAAAATCTGCTTAATTAGAAACATTCTATATTAATTTTGAGCGTTCTAAGATTTGTTTCAACAAAATGCGTTTTGCAATAGTTATTAACCACATATTGGTACAAAATATTATTATTTATTTTTGTTTTTTAACTAAAAAATGACTAAATAAATTTTAAGAAATAGAAAATGGTGGTTGTTACTATTATAGTAATAACAAAAAAAAACCATAAAAAAATAGCAGTTGTATTTAGAAAATTAGGTAAAAATTAACCATAAATCTTTTGAGTTCCAGCCTACAACTCAAGTAATACATTTTTTCTTGCTTTAGTTTTAAAATCAATAATTTCGGGTCTTCTTTGAAATATTCTTTGAATCTTCTTTGAACAAAAAAAAAAACATGAACAATTTTCAAAAATTACTCACATATGGACAGATGTAACAAATAACATTTTTCAAAAAATATTTTTTTAAAATTTGTTTTCCAAAGAAAAAGAATTTTTTGGGACCAATTTTTAAAAGAAAACAAAAATAAAATAAAAAGGTTTTCAATTGATTCTTCTTCTATTTTATAAAGACAATAATACGGTCAGATTTCTTTTGGGACAGCATTAGAAATAACACAAAGATTTATGTATCTTATATATATAAAATAAGACAATAAAATTAAATATTTCTAATATTTTTCATTTTATTCAAAGATATTTTCATTGTTTTGTTTTTATTTTTATTTTTGTGTTTGTTTATCTTAAGATACCCAAAAAAAATCTAAGAATACCTAAATTTTTTGAATTTTTTACAATAAAACTACATAGATTTAGTTTCTTTTTAAATGTATCCCTGCGTATGAAACAAAAGAAGGACTTCTGTATTACATGATCGTTATATTATTGTTGTCCTTTTCTATTTTTTATGTGTTGTGTTCGATTTTTTTTTGTTTTCTATTGGCTTTGGATTTCTTTTTTTTTGTTTTTGTTTTTTATTAGGAAATGATGAATTGTTACTTTGTTTTTATTCGATTATAAATTTTTTTTTTTTTTCATACTGAAGACATGACAATGAATGATGAAAAAATACAAAGAAAAAAAAAATGTTTGCCTAGTCATAGCTTAAATTTTACTACTCAATAGGTCATAAAAGAATATTTTTTTTTTTATATAGTCTGGTTTTTGGTTTTGATTTTTATATAGTTAGGTATTAAAAAAAAAAATTTTAAAAACGTTTTTGAGAACCAAAAAACAAAAAAAAGGAAATTTTTCATTTTCAGGATTCTTGGAAATTTAATTTAAAAAAATTTTTACCGCTCAAAAATATCTTAGTTATTTTAAATGTTTTTTTTATGTTTTCATCATTGGTTATTGTAGGTGTATCCAAATAAATTTTTAAGGTTGTCCAAAGGATTTCTTTTTTTTTTTTTTGTTTTTAATTTAAATAATTTAGAAATTAACTTAAGGATGATTCTTTGAAATGGAATATAAAATTTATTTTTTTGTTAGATTTATTAGACTTAAATAAAGGACATTTCAAAATTATTATGCATTAACGCATAACAATTTTTTACTCCAGAATATACTTATTTATATTTTTTTTTTAGTTTTTAAATAATTAGCAATTAATGAACATTTTCACTATTTAAATTTTAGCAATTCAATTCAAGTGATTGGTTTTACAATGATGATCTTTTTACAAAAATGATCTGTTTGTTATGATCAATTTACATAAAATTTTACTTTTTTTTTTTCTTTTTTTTAATTTTATCTTTGTAAATTCACCGTTTAAATTTAAATTGTCGCTATATAAATCAAAAAAAAATAAAAAATTAACCAAACACTAAAATTCCAGAGAAATTAAAAACAAGAACTATATAATATTATATTGGTAGCCATATAGTAGTAATTTTGTTTCAGTGAATCTTTTAATCTTCTTTAAAAAACAAAAAAAATTACTAAGAAAGATTACCAGGCCAATCGAAGTAATACAAGCAATATATACTTGTATATATATATGAAAAAAAAAAAACTGGTTAAAAACAATTTCGATGTTGTTTTTCATTTATGTTTTTTTTTTTTTTTTATTAAAGATATTAATAAATCTTCCAAAAGAGATCATAAAAAAAGGTCAAAATCTGTTAATCCCTTCTTCCTCTTCAATTATTTTCATATCTTTTGCACAGGTTTTTTTTTCTGTTACTGCTTCCCTTTATGAAACCGATCAAAGCCTGTTATTATAGTGTCTACTGTTGTTGCATTTTCACAGCGAACAAAAAATCAAAAAAAACAACAAAAAAAGAATAACAACAGTAAATCCATTTCATATATTATACAAGTGGTGATCAAAGTTATATATGTATATATATATCCATATAGTATATATAGAGGGCCATCAAAAGACATCATATCAAGCATCGTCATCGGAACAAGTTTTCTTTTTAATGAAAAACAAAATTTTGATTTTATTTTAATTTGTTTTTGTTTATTTTTTTTTTTTAATTTGTTTTTGTTTATTTTTTTTTTTTAATTTTTTTTTTTTTTTTTTTGCATAACAGAACGATTTAAAGCGCAATATATACATAAAATTTTATGCATTTATTGAACTTCTCGAACCTTGTAATAACTTGTGCAATGTATGCACTTCAAAATACATATTATATAAATGTGTAACTATATAAAAAACAGAATCAAAAAAAAAAATTAATTTTCCACCTTAGGACGATGATGATACGTTTTTTATTTTCTGTTTAAAGATTATCTGAGTATAATGTAACACGTCCGATACTTATACAATATGAAAATTTAAGTCAAGTGAAAACAGCAACAAACATGGATCCCTTGATCTTCTTTTGACTTTTAATTTTTTTTTTTTTTTGTCTTTATCGAAATTTTTGGTATTTTGCATTTTAAAAAATGATGTTTTGGTTGTTTTGGTTGCTTGCTTACAAAAATTTCACTAGAAAGAAAAGAAACGAGATAGAACGAGAGAACACCAAGTTAGTGATAATCAATGATTGAATTTTTCTTTATGCGACAAACAAACAAAAAAAAAAAAACAAAAAAAAAAAAAAAACAATGAATATTGCATATTTTAAGGACATGAATTTATAGCTGTAAAGTGTCGGTATTGCATGTAACAAGGTAGCAGTTCTGGTTTTTTTTTTTTTTTGTTTTTTTTTTCTCTAAAAATTTGCATTTTTAGTTTTATGATGATGCCATTACATTGAATGAATATGAAAAAAAAAAAGAAAAGAGAAAAGATAAGACCAATATATCACCGAACCAATTTGAAATTAATAATAAATCACAATATAACAAGGGTCAAATCGGATCGAATTTATATTGTAATCTGTACAAAAAGGATTAAAAAAATTTGATACCTTCTTGTTTTTCAATTTTCTGTCACTTGTTCGTTTTGTGAAAAAAAATTTGTCCCATTTATTTTAGTATTAATTTTTTTTTTTGTATTGTTTTTTTATCATCTAAATGATGGTTAGGTTTAACTAAAATTTTTAATTATAGATTAAATTTAAGTTTTATTTATAAAATGGCATTTCAAAATGGTATAAAAAGATGCTTTTAAACCATTCATTTTTTAGTTTTATGTAATCTTAAATAAAGCTTTCCGGTAATTATAAGTCAATTCTTATCATTGTTCGTAAATCTTAAAAAAATAAATTGGAATACACACGAATCTTTATTTTTTTTTTTTTTTTTTTTTTTTAAGAAAATAACACTTACACATGCATTCGTGATAAGTTCTCTTAAAAATAGCAAAATGTTAAGTTTTCTTTAAAAAAAAAAAAAAATTTTTTTTTTTTATTTTTTGATCTAGAAAAAAAAATTAAGAAAAACAATTTTTTTTTTTTTTTTTTTAATCAAATAAGATAGAGAAGGTCATCAGTAGTAAAGTTTCCTTTTTTTTTTTTGGTATTCCAATTTAAAAAAAAAAAAATGATTGCAATTAATTACTTACTATTGGTTATTGAATTGAAGCTATTATGGATTTCCAAGTTTTTCTTAATGAACAATTAAAACGAAATGTTTTCAACCAATTGTAATTTTGTATCTGGAGCCTTTGATGACAGTCATCAGAGCATTTTTAAAAATAAATAAATTGCAATAGTATATATATACATAATTTTTTTTTTTTTAGTAAAAGAGGAAAAGAAACAAAGGATGGAAATGTAATGAATTAAAAAAAAAATAAAAAATAAAAATAAGAAACTTTTAAAAATACTTAAGTGTTTTACTATTCTTATAACTAAACTCTTTTATATAAACGCCTCTTAATTGTATTTTTTTTCTTTCCGTTGACAAAAGAATAAAGTCACATTTACGATTGTTTTGTGACAACAACACAAACAAACAAACAAACAAAAACAAAAGTATCTACTTATTAAGAATATTTCTGTTAAAAAAAAAACATTCGACACAACAATATATTTGTAGTAATTAACATCTAACTACTATAACTAGTACTACAATAATTCTTCAGATTGAATTGGAATATTCACAGCATCTTTATTTTATTTTTTTTAAATTTTAATTTTAAATTTCAATGGTTAATCGTGAATAAATGCATGTATACAATTGATGCTTAAATATATAATATGCTATTACATATATACCGCCAAATTAAAATTAATGTTTTTTTTAACTTCATAAGTATATATATATATATATATATATATAGAATCCTTTTTTAACTATATATATATACATAAGTATAAGAAAATAAAGCAACAATATATGATTAGAACTTATAGAACCACTGTATCACATTAATTTTAAACGTTTTCTTTCAACTATCATGTCAGAATTCCATTTAATTTACCTTCTATATTAACTATAACTATATATATATATATGTACATATTATTGTTGTCTCTTTCTAATACAAAGAATACTTTTAAAGTTAACAATAATTATTTATCTGATGATGGTGTTAAATGTAATAAATTGTATACATATATATATATATAATTGTATACATATGTATATATATATATATAAATGTACCATCCAAGTACGAATTATTTTATTTTATTTTGAAATGCATTTTGTTTTAAATTTGCTACTATTTTTATATATAGGAATATTATATATATTTAAATATATATACATACGTACATGTTGTTGCAATTTTGTAAATAAAAATTATAGTAATAATAAAAGTTATAGTAAATGTTAATAAAATGCAAATAAAAGTTATAGTAAATGAAGTAAATAAAAAAAGGGGGAAAAAAAAAACAGCAACCAAAAAGGTGTTTCAATTTAATCACATTAATCTAAAATTTTATATTCTTTTTAATAAAATCAAAATTTAAGGATGGAGTTTTTATTCAAATTTTTTAAAGATATTTTATAGTACTTACTCTAAAATCTAAATCAATCATCATAGCTAAGTTAGTTTGTTGCGATATTACTTTAAATTCATTCCATTTCCATTGTAAAATGCACTTTAAAATATTTTCAACATTTTCATTTTGATTCATGCCATTCCAGAGTCAAATGAAATCAATTTTTTTTTTTTTTTTTTTTAAATTGAAATTTTCCCTTTAATCATACATTTTTTTACTCCAACCTTTTTTTAGTTTCGTTAGATACAATTCTCACTATAACTACACCTATTTAAAATCAGTAGAATTAAAATAAAACATTTTTCATTTTTAACTGAATGAAAATTTTAAATCCATTTAAAAAAGTAATAAAAAAAAAAAAAAGAGTTAAAGTAAAGAAGTTTCTATTTTTATATCACCAATAATCAAAAAAAAAAAAAAAAAAAACAAGAAACAAAAAAATATATATATATATATAAAAAAAAACGATCATACTATAAAAATATTTAGCATCTTCTGATATTTAGTTATTTAGTATATGTATGTATAATGTATATATATGGATAGAAAAAAGGGGAAAACGCAAAAAAAAAAAAAAAATTACACCATTTAAGAAAGAATGGTTAATAGTTACATTTGATTGGAAATAATGCAATATGAATTCATCATAGCATTGTTAATTACTGATAATTTCTTTTTCTTTATAGACTTATTCTTTTTCTTTTTTTTTTCTTCTACTTCTTTTTCTTCTACTGCTTTTATTACTATATGTTTCATTCTTAAGTACATGTGTGAATTTTTGCACTATAAAACATTATTTTGTCTTATCTTAAATGTTTTTTTTTTTTTTACTTTTTTTTTTCGTTTTTTAAATATAATGGCACATAAATCAAATACTTTTTCTCTCCCTGTTATTTTGAACAATTTTTAGTTATAAGTACTTATATATGTAGATAATCTAAATATCTATAATTTAAATATACTTTGGGTACTCGTACTCTGTACCAGTTATATTTTACCAATAAATGAAATGAAATGAAATAAAATGACCTTTTACAATGTAATAAAATTAAAAAAAAGAATTAAAACAAATGATTGTGATATTAATAGAATTCTATTATACATATACATATATACAAAATAGAATATATATATACTAACTTATATATTGACTATATGAATACAAAAAGTAATCATCAGTGTTTAGTTCCTTATCTTAATTTAAATCTTATAAGAAATTACTTAAAATTACAAAAATAAAATAAAATAAGTAAAATAAAAATTTTATTTATTTTATTTATTTTTTGTATTTATTAAAAAAAATAAAAAAAATAATTCCGGATATAAATAGTTAGTAAAATATAAATAGTTACTAAGATTTTTTCCAATTTAATTTTTGTTGTTATATTAGTTATAGGATACAATAACTATTATACGTATATATATATATATATATATAAGTAATTAACTATTTGTTTTATTTATGCATCTTAGCATGTCATCTTTACAAATAAAATTTTGTTGCTAATGGATTTTAAGTTTTAATATAATATTGTATCTATTAAATATGGAATTTATCTTTTTTTACTTTTTTATTTTGTTTTTATTTTATTTTTTTCATTTTTTTTAATTAATATAATCACTATTATTATTTATTTTTTTTTGTTTTTATTTTTTCTTCTTTTTCAATTAATTTTTTTCGTTCTTTTTTTTTTTTAGAATATTCTTAACTTTTTTAAAATATAAAAATAGATAAATAATAAATCAATTATGCAAATTGCTGCGCAATGAATGCAATGAATATGAGAATATTAAAAAAAAAATCTTACTTATGGCATGGAAAATGTGTCTTTTAAAAAAAAAAACGTCCATTGTATGTAGGTATTAGCAATTATTAGTAATTTTTCTAAAATAAAATTTTTTATCTATATGTATCTTAAAGATGCATATCTAATCTTAATAATATTCATTAAAATTAAATTCATTTTTTATAATTAAGTAACTATGTAACTTTTAATATTAAATTTATTATAAGAACTTTATGATTTATTAGTATAAAAGGAAATCATTGAAATGATATTAGAATATATATATATATATATATATATATATATGTATATATTTAAATTTAAAATCAATATAAAGTATATAGAATAGATTTAATTTGTTTGGAATTAGATTTTTATTTAATTTTTCCTCTAAATTCTAACGACGAGTTATTCTCATATTATATTTAATTGTCACAAATGTAAAGAAAGACCTTATCTCTTTTATTTATTTAGAATTTTAAATTTTCACTTTCTTATGGAATTGAATCTAAAAATTAAAAGTTCTTCTATATTTTCTAATTGAAAATGATGATTTTTAATGATACGAAAATAAAAAAGAATTAACTAATATTTAATTATATTTTATAAATTTGCTTCCTTTGCTATAATTGTATCAGTATATATTCTAATTTCTTAAAATGTTAAAATTAAACGTTTTTTTTGTTAAATGTTGCTTTAACTTGTGTCTTTAGCACATTTCCAAAAAAATTTTGAAAAAATGTGCTTATTAGTTTCACTCTGTCCGTCCGTCTGTTTACAAAACTTCTACACCGTTAAAGATAGAGAAAAAAAATTTTAACCATAGGTAGGTCTCATAAAAAAAAAAATTTTGTGGAACAACTTTTTCATGTACCCCCCCCATTACGGAGTTACAGCCCCTCAAACTTTGAAAAAGCCCTATTTTTAAATGCATATATCTTAAGTTCTGCTTAAGATTTTTTCAATCTGAAAACGTCATTCGACAGGTATTTCTTTTATCTTTGTAAATTAATATGAAAATTATACAATTTTTTTAAATTTAGTATTTAAATTTACCGTTATGTGAAAACCTAACGGTAAATACGGTTTTGCATGATTTTTCTACTTTCATAACTCCGGCACCCCTTTAGATAGGAACCTGAAATTTTGAGACAAGAAAGAACTTTTAGAATTAGTATAAGTTTCCTCAGAAAATTTTTTGGTAAAACCCCCTCTTTAAGAGTTATTACGCCTCAAAAATTGAAAATTTGCTATTTTTAGACACCTGTAACTTAGGCACCTGTACAAATTTTTCTTCGGCAAGACATGAAAATTAAAGGTTCAATAATATATTTTTACGTGTGTTAACGGCTTTTCTTAGTTATATAGGATTCCGGACTTACGGCCCCTCAAAATTTCAAAAATGTCCTATTTTCACATTTTTTCTTATTACATGAAATTTTCAAATTTTTGTGTAAGTCACACTTCAAAACAGTTTGTATTGAGTTTTGGAAATGTGCGCTTTTAAAAACCGTTGGTTTACATTCTACCTTGTTTTTTTTTGAAATCCAACGTGTTTTTTTTTTTTTTGAAATCCAACGTGTCTTTTTTTTTTTGAAATCCAATATGTAACTTTTGAACTCTAACGACAGTTATATAACTATATCTGAAATTTAATAAAAGATTTTAATTAAGTATTACATATTACGATAAGTTACATTACATGTTGTAGAAGTGTGACAAGGGTCTAAAAAACATAAAAATCTTAAATATTTCTTTTCCCTTCCCTATAAATAAAGTATTAAAAATTTGTAACAACTTGTATTTACTTACAAAAAAGAAAAAAAAAAACAAAAAATACCATATTTAATTAATTCAAATAAACTTCTAACATTTGTATCTATTTTTAAGTTTGTCACTAAATCAAGTCACCTGTTTAATAACAAAAAAAAAAAAAAATTCAACATATTCAAAAAATTTAGAATACAAAAAAAAAAAAAAAAAATTTTTTAATTTTTCTTAAATTAAGTCATATATGGCTTGCATGTATGTTAGATTCCATGTAGGTCATTTGCAAAATTTGTTGTTCAACTTGTTGAATGACATGTCAAAAGAATTTGCATATATGTATATGCATGTGAACATGTATTGAATGTCTAAAATTTATTTACCTTTTTTCTCACGTGCATAAATTAAAATTAAACAAGCAAAAAACAAAAAAAAAAAAAACAACTAAATAAATAAAAAAAAAAAAAAAATAGAAAGAAAGAGAAAAAAAATAATATTATTGCTAATTTTATGGTCGATCATACATCAGATGTCTTTTTCTAAACTTTTTTAGAATTTAATAAAAAAAAAATTTTTTTTTTTTTTTTTTAAATGCATTCGTTTTTGAGACTGTCTTAGATAAATTACAAATTTTTACAATTTTATTTTATTTTTTATTAAATTAATAAATTATACAATAAAATAAAATAAAATCTAAGCAGTAAATTAATATGTATATATGATTTACTTGATTATTTTAACTTGTTCTTTAAAATCAACCTGTCTCAATGTTTTTAATTCAACTGTGATTTTCAATCTTTAATTTTTTTTTTTTTTTGGTTTAAAAACAAATATATTAAACTTTGAAATAATGCTGCTTATGTTAATATTATTGCAGTTATTTGTATTCTTTATTTCTATATATATACATATATATATAATATATATATATATATAAATTTATTTATTTATTTATTAAAATTAAATATTTTTTAAATGATCATATCCTTGTGATATCCAGCTGGGTATGCAACACTATGAATTCATAACATATAAATATATATATATTATATATATGTAGAGAACTATTAAATAATGATACAATGGTAAAAAAAAAAAAAATAGTAGAAAACAACATTTTAACATCAATGGACAACTAGTTTTGGACAGCTGGAGTAAAAAAAAAAAAAAAAAGAGACAGATACAAAAATGCAATCAAAAACCAAAATATTTAACAAAAAAATAAAAAAAGAATAAACTTTTAATATGTAAAAATTAAGAAAAAAAGAGCGAAAGAGAAAAAGATATGTAAATTATTCTGAAAAAAAAAACAAAAACACAAAAAAGAAAAACAGTTAGGGATGGAGTGAATCAAAGTTTAAAAAATTTCCACATGTAAAATTAATTTGTACAAAATAGTCAATGAAAGTTAATGATCTTCAGTACTTACCCTTACAAGGGTTTTTATTTGGAATAATACTTTTGAGTCACGATCACAGTACTGATGACATTTTTGCAAGATAGTTGCTTTATTTTACTACCGAATAATTTAATTGTTCTGCATAAAAAGGGAGAATCCCTTTTTTTTTTTATATACTCCTATCTAAAAGTTTTTATTGGTCAAATATTATAGATTTTAAATGTTATCGAATAGAAATACCGTCGTAGATACTTTCTATTAATTATAATAATCAACAAGAATTTAATTTAACTCCAATCCAAAAAAAAAAAATATGCATACGTATATGCATATTTATATAACTCCTTATATTTATTTATGTAACTCCATATACTTATTTTTTCCATATACTTATTTATATAAGTATTTAATATATATTTATTGTGTCTGAATTTGATAAATTTTAAAATTGCATATATAAGTATATAACTTTCAATAATATGCGAAATCTACAGTTTAACATTTTTGTTTTTTTTTTTTCACTTTATCTTTTGTGTGCATTTAAGATAAATCATTTGGTAGTGCTATTTAATTTAATCTTTACATTACTCACAAAGTTTCTTTCCAGTATTCTTTCGTGTTTTGTTTTTTTCTTTGTTTTTTTTTTTTTTTAATCTGTTAGCTATTTTCACTATAGAGATATTCTTAAATTATAAATTCCTTCTATATATATAAAGTTATTTACTATAATATGTTTTATATATGTAAAAGATATTGAATTATTTCTATTATTATTATTATTATTATTATTATTGTCGTGTTCAAAAGATTCTTTAAAGATAAAAGTATGATATAGAATGTAATGCACATGATTTACACGGCACACGGATGGGACAAATAGATGACTATTCATACATACATATACATTTTATATTTTTTAAACTCATAATATATTTGACTACTTACAGAGTGATTCATTTTTTACATTGTTTAATTGAAAAAAATGAAGGTAAAACAAAAAAAAAAAAAAAAAAATTCTATTTTTAGAATTTATGTATGCATTTTTTTTTTTTTCATTTTTTAATAGAAGTCGTGATTGAGAGGAGTTCTTTTTTAAAAAAATTTTCATTTTTTTTATTTTTTACTTTAATTATAATTTATAAATTAATAAATATTAAAAATAAAGAATAAATACTTATAGTTATATGTATATATATGTATGTAATATATAATTTATTTTTATATTTATTTTGATGATTTAATTTTCTACACTCTGGTAACATTTGATTATTCATTTATTTATAACCTATAATATGAATTATATATATATGAATATGATTTATAAAGAAAGAATTTTTATAATTAATTACTTACCTTAAATGCATTCAAAAAAAAAAAAAAATAAGTAATTATATTAATAGACATGTAGTTATATAAATAAATTTTTTGTAATGACAGGTATTCAGAAAATCAGATGCCATAAGTTGTTATTGAATATAAATATTTTTATTTTTCATTTTTAATGTGCATGTAGTAAGTATGCATATCTAGCTGTACCTATATATATATATATATATATATGTAACCTTATGGATTATTAATTATTACATACTTAATTTATAGTAAATATTGTTTTGTTTGTCACCGTTTATAATTTAAATTCAAGTACACATCATTTATATATATTTAACATATTGTATATGTACATACTTTGAATTTGGTTTTAAAATTTGATAACTTAATAAATATTCATTTAATTACTTACTTATATACTTAGTTAATTTAGATATGAAGGCGTATCTTATACACATTGTCAACTAATTGGTTTTTTTTTTTTTTTATTAAAAATAAAACTTACATATGACATTATTGTGCAAGATATTATTGCGATACCTATATCTGTTTTGATTAATTTATAATAAGTACATACTATTGATTTGAATGTAAAATATGTATAAATTTTTCAATTGGTTCGGAACTTTGATTGTTTAATTTTTAATAATAAAGAAATTGTAATAATTTATTTTCATATAAGTACTTAATTATATATCTTCGAAAAGGAGTTAATTTTTTAATATTAAGAATCTATTTCTATACAATTTTTAACTAATTACATGTAATTAATATTTAAAAATCATTTTTAAATATTTAATTAGTTAAGTAAATATATACTTATAAAAAATTGAAATAAAAACCTTGATAATTTCTGATTGTTGTAATAAATTTTTAAATTGATTTTTTATAGTTTATACATTATTTTAATACATATGATATGAATACATTAATTTTATTTAATTAATTACACCATATCAAATTTTAAATGTCAATATATTATAATTTAAAAATAAATTTAAGAATTTGAAAAAGAAAAAAAATATATACGTACTCATTATTTCAATTTTTATTAGAAATTAAATTGATTTTGTATAGTTTTTATTATATAGATTTTAAATTTAATTAATTGATTTCTTGTATTTGACTTCAATTGTGTTGAAATCAATAGCTACTTTACTTATTTAAATTTGCCATTCTTTTTTTTTATTTTTTGTGTTTTAATTTCGATAGTAAAAACGATCATTAAAATAAAATATCACAAAATAAACTTAAAAAAAAAAAAAAAAAAAAAACGAAAAACATGAAAAACTAGTAATTATAAACTAAAGTAATCAAAGTTTTAACAAGTGCATAGCGCATAATATTTTTAATATTGTATGTACATATTCTGGTCAAAACAATTCAATTTCAATTTATTTAAATGAAATCCAAAAATTTTTCTTTTTTTTTTAAGAAGTTGTATTTATTTTTCATAAAGTATCGTTTTCTTGTATATCTAAAAAATACTCAAAATATCTCATTCTATCTAACGATTACTTTTTTTTTTTTGCTGCTTTTTGTGTTTTTGTGTTTTTGTTTTTGTTTTTAAACAATTTCATATAATTTTTTTGTTTTATAATAAATTGAAATATATCAGTGGTAGTTAACTAATGGTACGCATAAGTAAAGTTAATTTTTTTTCTTTGTTCAAATTTCATAATAACTAAATAACAAAATAAGTAATTTTAAAATATCCGTTTCCGAATTTACTATAAAAGGGGCTTTAATAGTAAAATTTGAAATGGATAAATAGGCTCGCAATTTTTTTTTTTTTTTTTAAAGCTGCAAATCACTGCTTTATCAGAGTAGACTATCTGTTATATTTAAAAAAAAATATATATAAAACAAAAAAAGCTTTAATTCTTTAAATAAACTATAATTTAATAATATATTGCAATGTTGAATTTAAGAAGACAGTCTAATAATTACATATCTGGTTGTATTAAATTTTATATTTTTTCGTTCATTTGTTCGATCGATACAATAATTTATGTTCTCTCAATTATTTTATATATATATATATGTATTTATATTTAATCATTCTGTCTCTTTCTAAATTATTTTTTTTTTGTTTTTTTAAATCTAGATACAAAGTAAAAATTACTGCATAATTTTTAGTTTTTTTTATAACGGTTGAATAGATTTAATCAAAGTTTCGTTTTTTGTTGGCTCATTTGTTTATTTAGTTGTTCTTATAATTATAGTCCATATTGTATCTATATTAATATTTAAAGTAATCGCCAGTTTTGTTCTCCTCTAAAATATAGAAAATTAAAAATAGTTACGATATGAATTTTGTTTTTTTTTCTTTTTATTAACTTTTTTAAGTTTAATTTTTTGTAATTTAAATTTTTTTTATTTTTTTTTTGTTTTACTTTGGTTTGAATTTTTAGTTCTTAGAAAATAAAGCTTTGAAAATATTTTTTTTTTTATGGTATTTTTGATTATTAAATAATTTAAAAATTAGAAAAAAAAACAAAATACAAAATAATAATAAATTTCATACAAAATGTAAACAATTTATTTTTGAAAACCCACATAAATTATAAGAATAAAACAGAAAAATTAAGAAGAAACGATCCAAATTTGAAGGAATGTTAAAATATCACGATTTTTTCTATTTTTTTTTAATTATATTTACACAGTACTTTTTTGATTACTTAACTTACTTATAATTTACATTTTTAGTTATTAGATTGTGAAATTCTTAATTATTAATTTTGTTTTTTTTTTTTATACTTAAGTATGTATAATTATTTTGTTTTTAATGATTAAAATTAATTTATTATTGTTTGATTTCAATATGTATATATTTCAGTTATATATCATATTATAATTTTGATTACTTAATTGTAATCATAACACATATTTAATGTTAATAATGAAAATAAGTAAATATAATTTAAGTACAAATAAAATATCAGATATAATTTAATTAAGTTAATATTTACCCTTTTTTGTTATTTAATTCCGAACAACGTAAAAGATTGAAAGAAAATTTCTAATTACTTTTAATGTATAATTATTAATTACTAATCAATTTTAATTAATAAATATATGTATATATGTAATAATTTGTCCATAGTAAAAACAGGTTTTTAAGATTTGATTATTAAGATTCTAAAATAAGTATATAATTTTTCAAATACAAAGATTTTTAACAAAGGCGAACCTAAAAAGTTTATATACATACCTATTTAAATACTAAAAAGTATGTGTATAAAAAGTAAATAACTTATTTTAATCATCATTTTTAAGAATGTACTTATTTATTTACTTTTATTTAGATTTTTATTTTTTAAAATTTTTTAATATTTAATTAATTGATTTTGAATAAAAATTACAATCTATTTAATTACAAATAAATATGAAATCATTTTAAAGTAATTCTTCTATAATTTGAAATCAATATTAGGTATGATTATAATTTAATTGATTATGTAATTTTAACAATGGTAAAAATTTGTATTACAAAAACTTTTATTTTTAATTATAATTTACCGTTATATTATTAATAAATTTTAATTACTTAAGTAATCAAGTCTATCTTACTCTAAATAAAATAGACAATTTGCGAATAATTACTTTAATGTACATTATGTAATTAAAACAACTAAGTAAATATGATTACAATTAAAAAAAAAAAATATTTTTCCGTTTCTAGTTCCAAATCTAATTTCTTATGCTTATCAGATTTTAATTTTACATAATACTTATTTTTGCACATAATTTATTATATTATGTATAGTTTTGTTGCAACTTACTTAAGTTTTGTTTGTTTGCTTTTTTTAAGCACCTGCAAAATAACTGCCAAAAAATTGAATATAATATGTATTTATATGTATATACATGTGTTTATAAATGTTTGTATATGTTTTTAGCAGATTGTCCGTCCATCCGTCCGTATCAGGTATCGCCAAAAAACTAATTTTGTTGAACAATTTTCTTCTGTAGCCGCACCCGTTACGGAGCTACAGCCCTACAATGTTCGAAAAAGCTCTATTTATAAATTATTATAACACAAATTCTATAAGGCGTATTTTCAATCTGAAACGCCAAACGATAGCTGGTTTTATAAGCTTTATGAATATATATAAAATGAATATGTAGCTTTGCCATACGGTATTTTAATATACCGTTATGTGAAACTCAATTTTTGCAAAAATTTGTACCCCTTCTTTCAAACGGTTTAACTTAGAAACCTGAAATTTTGACAGGAGTTAGATCTTTGAAAATAAGTATGTGTCATTTCAGGAAATATTTTTTGTCAGTCCCCGTTTAGGATCTGTAATGGGTTTAAAACTGAAAATTATCTATTTTTAAACATTTGTAACTTGGACACCTGTCCAAATTTTTAAGTAATATCAAAAAATTAAAACTCCAACATTATTTTTGTTTGTGTTATGAATTTTTCTTAATAAAATATAGGGTTACCTTAACATTGACAAAAGTGTGACTTGATTTTTGCCAATTTCTTCTAACAAATTATTCTAACGATTTCTTTAAATTTTTGTATTATTATAAATTTATTTTATTTAATATGCCCTACTTAATATTTATTTACTCTTTACCAAAAACTATAATTTTGGAAATGTGCTTTTTTGAAAACCCTTGATTTTTTCATTAGTTGTTTGATATTATTATGTAAGTTTCAGTTCTGTCATACATTTTGATTATATTTTTGAAACTTAAATTAGGCTTAATATTTTATACAAGTTTATTTTTCATGTTATGTTAAAATTAAAAAAAAAAAAAAAAAAAAAAAAATATAACATAACATTTTTATAAGTATATGAATAAATTTCAATAATATGATGATTTTGATATGTAGATTGATAAATAAAATAACTATTATAATGATGCATGTTTAACTGCATGAGTTTTCTTGGAAGATCACTTTTTTTTTTTTTTTTTTGTATCTTTTTCATCAACTACTTATGTATATGTATCTATCTATGTATGTGCATTATGTTAAAATAATATTAACTTGTTTTTAGTATAAGATGTTACGATTATGATATACAAAAAGTTTAATTTTTTTTTCGCTTTTAATTTTATTAAATTTTTTTTTTTTAAATAACACATACTTACATATGTATGATATATGTACACATTATATAAGTAATTTTAGATATATCAAAGTGCAAATCACTTGACTTTTTGTTAAAACTTGAGAATATTCTCAAGTGAATTTTATCATTTTCTTTTTTTTAATTAAAATGCAATTAAATGTAAAAATTTTGCAAGTTTGTATAGAATGCAGATGATAAATTTAATAAACGCCATGCACAATTTCAATACATTCTTTTTTTTTTTGTACTGAACAGATCATTCAAGCAGTAAAAGAAATAAATTTTGAGAATATAAAGGCAAGTCCTAATTAAACTCTTAGATTCTGTAGAGAAAATTTCTTAAAGCTTAATATAGTAGAAGATTTTTTATTAGAACTTAGACTTTTTATAGCAATAGATTAATATTTTCTGTCTTTTATTTTCATTTAGTTATAGTATAAAAGGGACTTTTAATTGTCATAATGACATTTAAAAAAAAAAAAACAAGAAAAAAGTTTATTTTTTTTTTTTTTCTAACAAAAGCAAATTTCATGAATAATTTTGCAATTAATTTCAATAAAAATATTTATAATGAAGGCATACAAAAATATTTTAATAATTTTTGGTTTTTTTTTTTTTTTAAATATTTTAAAAACATATTTTTTTTTTTTTTGTTATTTCTGGGATGTTCCAAATCAGTAAACTTAATTTGATTGTTTTTGGGTATTTTTCATTTAATTTTAATTTTTTATTAATTTCAATATTTTATTTTTTAAGAATGGAATTTTTTACCTGCGCTGCTCTGATAGTCTAAAAAATATACATATATATGTACGTATACATTCATTTTAAATATAATAGTTTGGTTTATATTTGAAAAGAATGGTATTTGTTTTAAATACTACTTGCATATAAATATATATATATATATATATATCTACTTGTTTATACATAAGTATATATATTTGTTTGTTGGATTTGAAATTGATTCCGATTCTGATTGGGATTGAGATTGAATTGAATTGAATGTAAAATGTGCAGTGAGGTATGCATAAGTATGGTTTGTATATTTTACTTATTTTAGTGTTTTTTTTTTGGTTGTTAATTTCTTAATACCCACCTCACGCTTAATAATTTTCATCTCTTTATAGTTATATATATGTGATAAAATATAGTTATATATGTTCATATGTGTATTATAAATTTTTGGGGAGTATAGGGTAGGATAGATGGTTTAATAATCTTTAAGATATTTTTTTTTTTTTCTTTTTGTTTTTGTTTTTTTTTTTTTTGAAAATAAAAATTAAATCCCTTTAAATAATAATCAAAAAAAGAAAAAAATAAAAATAAATAAATAAATAAAAAGTGGAAGGTAATCATATGAAGAAAATAACAAAAAAAAAAAAAAGCTGAATATTTTTTCAAGGCGCTTATCTTTTCATTTAATAAATTTATATCTTTTAGGTCGCGTTATTTTTTTTTTTTTTTGTTTTTGTTGGTATCTTAAAGATACACATTTTTTTAAATTTTTGTTTTGAAAATTACTGCTAAATATCTGTATGCTGATGTAGTTTTAGCATTTAAAAATTCTTATAATGTGTTGTTTTTTTTTTTTTATATTCCAATTCTTCTTCTTTGGTTTAATTTCCCTTAAACATCCCGGCTTAAGATATTATTTAGATACGGTAACCCTTCGTTTTTATGTTTTTTTTTCTTGTTCTTATGTTTTTTTATTATTTATTTTTAAATATTATTTTTTTACACGCTTCTTAATCTATAACTATACAAGTATAAAGGTCCAAAAATTTAATTTTAATTTTGTAAAAAAGTTATTTTGTAATATAAGATGTGGTAAAGTGTATATGAGAAGATGTTTTCGATGGTTCATTCGTTCATTGGATATGTATATATATACTTATTGGCAATATATGCCATGTTATAAGAGATAAGTTAAATTTTTTTTTTTTTTTTTTGTATTTGATTACTTTTTATGATAAAAGAAGTTGCTAAAAAAAAAATTTACAGTGTTGTTTGTATATTTTTTTTATTTTTTTTTTTATAATATTATTGATTGTTTTTTTTTTTTGTTTTTTTGTTTAAATAAAAGTTTGTTCGTTCTTTTGTTATCATTATTTGATTGCATGAAATATTCACATAAATTTTAGAATATTCATTTTGTATATTTCTATGTCTTTTAGAACAAAAAAAAACCAAAAAAAAAAAAATATATTAAACTAAAAGAGTCCTTCGAAAAATTAACAAATAATTGGAAAGAAGCAACTAAAAAAAACAAAAAAAACAGAAACAAAACCAAAAGTCAAGTTTTCATCATTTGAACATGAACGATATCTGAATTTAATTTAATTTTTTTTTTGGTTTTTCAATTTCGTTTTTCATTTTGTTGCAAAATAGCCCTAATTAGCAGCTGCTTGAGATCTTCTTCTGTGAAAAAAAGACAGCGTTAAAAAAAAATGTGCTTTATAAGCGTATAATAATTATATAAAATTACAACAATTTTTTTTTTTTTTTATTAAATACTGACTAAATAACAGTAGAATATTGGGAAAAAAAAAAAAACTACTTGATAATATTTAGATTGTAATTTCCTGATGAAAAGATATAAAGGATGAAATAAGAATGGGTTATATATTGTTTTTTTTTTTTTTTTTTTTTTTTAGGATATGATAAATGTATATTGATAATTTAAAATGAATACCTACTTAAAAAAAAAGTTTTGCATGCATATAATTCATGAAAAAGTTTTTTTTTTTTTGTTTTTGATAATATAGAAATAAAAATTGCCTTTTTTTTTTTACTGAAAACTTTTAATATATGCTTATATATACATTTATTATCGATTAAATGGATTATTTGTGAGAAAATATTTTACTTTTAATATACAATAAAAAATATCGATTTATTATATTAAACATTTGGAATATTAAATTTAATTAAGGATTAAAAGTAATATATTTTATATAATAGTAAATATTTTTATACCCCATTATACCATATCACAAAATTATGTTTTATACTGCATCAAAAAAAAAAAAAAAAAAAAACCAATATAAGTATATATACACTTTTTAATTATAATTTTAATTAAATTTTATGTTTATTTAATTAAATTTTTATTAAATTTAATCTTGTTTTACAAAATGTTTTAATTATAATTTATAATTTTATTTTTTATATATAAATACTTTTATATTTTATTTTTTTTTTTTATTTTATAGGCGTTTTAATATCTAGACTATCACTACAGGGTGTATTAAATGTATCATCAAATTGGACTGAAAAATCAAGTGTTATAAAAAATTCAACATTATTATATGATTATCGGGTGCTATGTGAAAATCATTATTATGGTCCTGGTTGTGCAAATTTATGTCGACCACGTGATGATAGTTTTGGACATTATACATGTTCAGATACTGGTGAAATTATTTGTTTATCTGGATGGTATGGAAATTATTGTGAAAAACGTAAGTACATATACAAATTTTTAATACTATATTTTAATATTTCTTTTCTTTTATGTAAATTTTCTTTTACGGTTTTAAATTTTTTATTTTTATTAAAACAAAAATTTTGTATAAGTATATAAAATTGGTTTCAAATTATTGTCATGCTGTGTTTTATTGTGTAATCTATATCTATAATTATATACATATAAAAAGATATTAATAATATGAAATTAAGTACTTTTCAAAAATCGAATACATTAACCTCTTTTAATAAATTTTAATTATAATTTTATAAAGAAAATATGATGGATACATGCATTTTATTCAAATATTTACTTAATATTGTGCTTCCTGTTCATTTATTAAGTTATTTTTATTGATTGAATTTTATGACCCCATTTAATAATGATGAATTTCTTTACACTTTTTACATGAATATAACTAACTATTAATATAGGGATTAAAAATTGATCCATTCCATAATTTATTTCTTTTAATTTCCTGCTTTTTTTCTTAGTTTTTTAATTTTTCAAAATGAATTTAATGGATCATTATTGATTCTTTTGTTCTTCAAACAATTTTTGTGTTTTTTTCTTTTTTTTTGTTATGTTGTGACTATGGATAAAAATTAAAGAGTATTATGGAATGAATTCTTTTAAAGATAAATTTCTTTTTGTATTACCTTTCTTACCAATGAACTTCAATAAATTAAAATACAAAAAACAAAACAAAAAAAAAAAAAAAACTAAATACATTAAAAATGTGATAAACAATTTTTCACTTACATTACAAGTGAATATTTAATTATTGAGCTCTTACTAATCATGAAAATTCATTTGTTTTGTTTGACATCTATAAACTGAATGTTTTTTTTGATTTATTTTATTTGTTTAAGATAGTATTCTTTATTAAATTCAATTGTTAATAGATTCTATTTAAGTAAGATCATAAAATAAATAAAGATCATTGCATATTATATACATATAAAATATTGTAAACATCCATTAAATATTTGTATATATATATATATACTGTAGCTTTATTTGAAAATCGATTATATTTTTTTTATGAAGAGATAAATCGATTTGAATCAATTATAAAAAAAAAAAAAACTTTTAGTTGTTTTTTAATGTTTCCTCTTTTTGTATACTTATATCTTTTATGGAAGTTTAATTAAAAACAATTTGATTTTAGAGTTCTTATTGTGTTAATTTTTGAGTTCTAAGTTCATTTTGATCAATCGAAAAGATGGAAGATGATTATGGGACCGAAAACCAAAAACAATAAAAGTCTTAAACAAAAAAAAAACAAGAGAAAAAAAGGAAATTACCTAAAATTATATGTTTTTAAAAGAAGGAGAGAACAAAAAAAAAAACAATCAAAATTATGGATGAGTATTATTTAAAAATGCGTCAAGATGAGGAGAAAGACGACGTTAAAGACGAAATTATTGAAACACAAAAAAAAAAAAACTAAGAACAATTTTATTTTTTTACTTTATTTAACTGGTAAGGGGGGAAATGCGTTCATTGCCTTTGCAATACCTAAGCTTTTTCATTATGAGAAGTTAAGAGAACATTTTAAAAATTAATTACATATAAATTCAAAAATCAAGAAAAAAAACTGAACTTAAGTTCTTTAAGTTTGCTACCATCACAAGTATTTGTATTCGTTTTAACTGATTTTGTATTGACGTTCACATATAAAAGAAAAACAAAAAATATAAAGTTTCAGAAAACGCATCAAACGATATTTATTTTTATTATTTTTTTTTAATAACATAGTAAAAATTTTAATAGTAGAACTACGGAAGCCATCGCTTAAGGTTATTTAAATTATAAATTATGAAAGCAATTTTTTTTTGTTCTTTTTTATTCTACTCAGTGGGTTTTTTTTTTTATTTTGTATTTAAATTTAAAAATTTCGTTCATAAATTGGTTTAAAAATTTAACAAAGCATAATCATAATTTTCAGAAATTAAAACTAAGAAAAACATTTTTTTTTTAACTTAAATGTTAATAATAAACTTGTTAACTTAAATTATTTTAAATTTAGTTTTAGCTATAGAACTTTAATCCTAATCTTTTAAATTTCCTAAATGTTTGTTTAATTATTTATTTTATCACCCACATCGTTTGATAACTTACACAATAAAATTATCTAAAATCCAGTTTCTCGCTTAAGTCTTTTGAATTGATTTTAAAAAAATTTATAAAAAATGTCCTATTAATTAAGATTAAAAAAATCATTAGAACTTTTTTAAATTGATTTTTAAAATCTATTTTATTGTTATAACCATCATTTAAAAGATTTATAGAGATTATTATTTATTCCTGGGGTTTCTTAATGTCATTTTATACGGGTTAATTTAGTTTTTAAAATAAAATTAACCCATTTAAAACAATCCTTTCACGATTTATACAAATTAATCAAAAAATTATCTAAATCCTATTAATACCTTTTCTCATTTAATTTGATAATAAATTTATTCAATCTCTAGGTCAATTTTTTATGAACTTGAATCTCAATAATCATAATATGAAACTGGTTATCCCATCAAATAAAATGATTGTAGATCATATAAGACAAAAATAAAGAAAAATACCATGAACTAGAACTCCTATAGAGTAGTAAATATGGATGAATGGATTAAAAAAAAAAAGACAAAAGGATTTTATCAACATTTGAGACAATTACATATATCATTATATTCTGCTGTCTCCTTTTCTCATATACATATCTTTTTGTAAAAGACTTTCTTTTTTGTCTTTTTTTTTTATTTTTTTCTTATACTCCTTTTTTCACTTAAAACCAGTTATTTAAGATCGAAAAATGATGAAAAATAATTTGTCCTGTCTTTAGAATATTATGTTCTATTCTTTGCTTAAGGAATTTTTCTTATTGTTATTATTGTTGTTCTTGTTCGTTTTTTTATTCAAGAACATTTTTACAAAAGTATTGGTAGTAAAAATAAACTAAAAGATTTTACATGAAAAAATCTTCCCACGCCTGAAGCTAAAAAATAAGAATAAAATCATGAAAAAAATCTTCCCTTAATTCCACACTGCTGCTGTTCATTCTTTTATATATCAGTTACTACTTTAAACATGATTGTTGTTTTTCTTCTTCTTATTGCTGTACTATGTTTTGTTCTCATATTTTTAATATTAAAATTGAATCCATTGAATCTCCTTAAGGAATATATGATATAGATCTTCCCAGATGATGAAAAACAGAGAGTACCGTATTACATATGCGTGAATGCACATCTTAAGACATGATGGGACGGGTTAGGATTAATCCTAAATTTCATTGTATCTTATAGTAAAAGAAAAACAGAAATTAAAAATAACAAAAAAAAATTCATAAAATCAGGTTTTTAAGACAGACTTATTTAAAACAACAAAACAAAAACAAAATAATATAAGTATAAAATTAATATGAAAGTGATATAACAAAAGGACAACATGTTCAAAAATTGATCCATGTAACAATACCAACAAGAATAATTACAAAAACATAAAAAAAAATAAATAAATATTATATGATTATACACCTGAACTCAAATTTACCTTTTTAATATATAAAAAATCAGTGACAACTCTGGAATATAAAAATAAGGTGTGTATTTAATTTTAATTAATCAATATTGTACTGAAAATGTTCATTGCTTTACTTTGATTATTTTGTAAAAAATGTTACAATAATAGTCACCACTGTTACTTCACGATTATAAAATATTGCCAAGTAGGGTTGGTATTGGAATATAGTATATGTACTGTTCTTTTTTTTGGAATTGAAGTGAAATTAAAAAACCTGCTACTTCCTTTCAATGAAATTTCATTTTGTTTTTTTTTTTTTGTTGATTTGTTGATTATGTTGCTTATGTTTTATTTAATGGTTGTGAATTGTTTTTTTAGAGTTGCAAGTGTATTAGTGCAGGTTGAAAATAAATTTTTTTTTTTTATCTTTTAGGTTAAAAACAAAGAAAAATAAAATATAATTTTTTTTTTTTTGATACCTTTTCATAATATGAATTTTTGAACATGGTATAAATTTTTCCATTTTATTTTTTGTTTTGTTGAACCTTGGTTATCATCAATGGTATTTTAATTTTTTTGTTTTTAGTATTGGAGCAGATGATATTTTTTGACAAAAATTTTATACATATAATATATATAATATTTAATATAAGACTTATATAATTTTTATATATTAAGAAAACTTGTATGAGAAAAAAAATTAAAAGTAGCATCATAATATGAGATAAATATAATTCATATCTGCTTTCGTCTTAATTTCTTTTGGTTCTTTTTTTTGTAAATTGAATGGGGTTAGAGCTAATGTGGTGAAGTGGAGCAAAGTGGTATATACATAATATAATAATTTATGAAAAAGAAAAATTAAGAAAATGAATGCACCTTGCTTATAACTTATGTATATTTCACTTAATTTTTATAATATTTTATCTTTTTTCTATCGTAAGTGAAATGAATGTTTTCTACAGTAGATTTTAAGAAAGTAGGACCATATTTAGAGCGTTCAAAAGTTATTATTAAAATAATTAGTGATTAAAAAGAAAAGATCCTCGTAAAAAGTCTGAAAGAAACTGAGTATTGAAATTATTTTTCGTCATATCTTTAGAACTGTTTTAGTTTTATAATAAAGTTAACTCAATTAATTTGAGCCAAATTAAACTCTTCTTTTTGTTTTTAGGATTAGATCTTGAATTAAACTTCAAATTATTTAAAAAGATGGTTTTATGTACTTAAGATGGAATCAATATATCTATTTTTAGGATGCAATAATAATTAGTTTGAACACAATATTATTATTTTCAGTTTCAAAATTAATTTCTTTAAGTCAGTTTTCTGGTTCTCTATCATCTGGTTTTCGCTATCTTGTACGATTTTAAATATTATCTGACAGTTTTGTCAGCCCATATGTAATTCGATAATCTGTACATTATTTTTTTTTCTCTTTCTTCTACAAGTAATTTTTAATTGGTGGTGCATTTAAGTTTTATTTATATATAACATTTTTTCATTTTAGCGGATCTTTCTGTTTCTTATTAGTTTTTAAATATAGCGGTATGCATTGAATAAAAAAAAAAAAAATTTGTTAAAAAATAATTTTTTCGTTCACTTGTGATATTTCGTTACGTAAAACAAAAATAACAAACAAAAAAAAGAGTTAAAATTGCAAACCATTTATTTACAATATATGACTGTTTTATAAGTTGTTATAAATTGTCTTCTTCTTCTTCATAATATCATATCCTTACTTATAGTATCAGGAGCAGGAGTAAGAGCAGTAAAGTAAAATATTGAATCAACAAATTTGACTTGATTATTTAAAAAAAAAGTAAAAAAATCGAATTACATTTTGACTGATAATTATTTTTAATTTTTTAATTTTTTTTTTATTTTTTCATTTTATTTTTGAATCCATAAGATACAATGTATGTATGATGAATACGTAACTTGTATATTATATTACAGCTGCTTTTTAAATTTTAAACTTAAATTTTTCTTAAAGAAATAAAAGAAAAAGCCAAAAAACAAAAATAAAAATTTTCTGGTTATATTAAAACAAAAAAAAAAAAAAAAGACAGTGGTTTTTCTTAACTTTTTTGTTTTTATTTAAACGTGATAAGCTTATAAAAAAAAGGGTTATGGTTTGTAAAATATTGAAACATTTTGTTTTTTTTTTTTTTTTAAATTAAAGTTAAAATATAAGGGTTTTTAATTCAATTGAATATGCAAAAAAAAAAAAATGAGTCAAATACCAGCAGTTTCAACGGCTCTTATTTTTAATTTTCAGGTTTTGTTTTTTGTTCCTCAAATAAATAATCTAAGTTTTAAATTTTAAAGAATTAATATAGGTAATCATGATAACTTTGGTTTTTTATTTGTTGTTTTTTTTTTTATAGTGCTTCTGCTTTTTATTTTTTGGTATAAATAATAAAAATTACACCATTCAGTATTAAGGTTAATATATTTTTTGTTGATTGCATTGAAATTATGGAAAATTTTTTTTTTTCAAGAAAATGAAATTATGACCAATTAAAACCAAAATAAAAAAGAAAATTGAAAAAGAAAAGAAAAATAAACAATTAGCTATATGTATGTTTAACAGGTTTCTATGTGACATATTAGAATTGCAAATGATATGAAATTTCATTACAAAAAAATAAAAATCCAACTGGAAAATCATGATTTATTTCAAGATATTTTAAAGTTAAAGCTAAAATTGCATAATATGTAACTGTTAATTTGAATATTTGAATTCTTTTTTTTTGTGCAATTATAAATAAGTGATTGATCTTTTTATAAATTCTTCATCAAACATCTTAAATTTCATGCTAGTTGTAGTTTCTTTCAAGTATTAACTAATTTTGAGAGAGTCGAATTTATAAATTTTCGAAAATATACAAAACAAAATGATCTTCTAAAGTGGGGTCTTTTAATGAGATCTTTAAGATAAAATTGAGTTGTCGTGAATTATTTCGAAAATCATATATTTATAATTTTTATTATAAAATAACTTCAGTTTGATTCTCTTTATCTTCCAACCTTTTTAAATATTAAAGAATTAAAATTTTATTAAGAAAATGTTACTTTACCTTCTTATTTCGAAATGAAATCATTGGTAACAAACGTCTTAAAATGGAAGTTCTCAAATAATTTTGGAATGTAATTTTTGTTTTAGAAGTAAATATAAATTAACTTCGTTCTATATAGATTTTATTTTTAACTTGAAAAATTTTTCAAAACAACAAAAAAAAGTTATTTAAATTTTATTTTTTAATTAAAAAAATATATTATATAAAATTTTTGTATAATTACTAGGTTTCGTAAAATTTATCTTCTTTTTTTTTTTGTTTAATTTATCTTAATGAAACGATCATATTTAATAATTCTCAAATATTCAATATTTCAATCCAGCCTCCTTTTTCTTTTTTTATTTAGTTGAATCATATGATTCATGATTTTAAACTTCGTTAAAAATCAGAAAAAAAAAAAACTAACTATTAACTTTAGCGTATATATATATGTGTATATACAACAGAAAGATACCTTTCCATTTTTATTTTATTATTTTTTTTTTGTTTTAATATTAATAAATTTCAAATATTCAAAATTTTCATATTCCATAATTCCATTTTCAATACCGCAGTTCGCTTTCAATTTTCTAAATTTTTACTGATGATCATAGCAAAAAAAAAAAAAAATCTTCACTCTTGATTTCAAGAGAATTCTTACGGGTTTAGAATTTTATTTTTTGAGGCAACACCAGAACAAAAAAAAAAAATAAAAAATTGAAATGAATGAATTTCTATATTCTCTGATGTGAAATGTTGCAAGTGAACAATTCAGGTAATTCAACAAACAAACAAACAAACAAATATGCAGAAGCACATCCTTTTTCTTTTTATTTTATACGCGAAATATAAATTTCTATCTATTGTTGTTGTTGTTTTTGAGTAACTAAAGGAATCAAAATTGGAAAAAAAAAAAAAAATTCTTGAGGGCGTATCTATTCAATATAAGAAAAGCAAAACAAAAAATCCAATCAAAAAATTGCATCAAACATGAAAGTTTTATGACCCGTCTCAAAAAGTTTTTTTTTGTTTTTAAACGCATCATCATCATTATCATCATCATAAATGAATCTTTAGATACAATATTCTATTTTTTTCGGGTTTTTTTTTTTTTTTTTTTTTTTTTTAGCTTAGAGATAAAATCATTATTATTAACATTATGATGATTGTAAAACCTGTTCATTTATATATTTTTTAAATAGTTTTTAAAGAATCGTTTCTCTATAAACTGTTTTCGTATAAAGAGGGTAAATCAGGGATAAATTTGATTATATTTTATATAGGAATTGAAGCGATACATATAGGAAAGAAGTCATTATCAACATATTGCAAAAATTAAAACAAAAAAAAAAAAAAAAAATATTCAAGTCAACTACAAAAGATATGGGATGAATAGGATCCAATAAAAAAATAAAAAACAAAAACAAAACAAGCGAAATAATCAAAAAAAAAATCACTCCGATTGTTTAAATTGGGCCAAACCCTTTTGGCTATTATTCATTTCATGGTATTTAACAATCAAAAAAAAAAAAAATGTATTTAAAAAAAAAATTAAAAAATTACAAAATTAAAATTAATATAAAAAAAAAAAAAAAAAAAAAAAAAGTGAATCAATCCACCCTGAAAATGTTTCTGTTTTGTTGAACAAGATATACAACAACCAGCACAACAGTAACAATAAATGAATGACGTTTTTAACAAGGAATTTTTATTTTTTATTCTTCAAATCTTTTTTTTATTTGCTTTTTTATAATAAAAGCATTTAAATAGTGGTAAAAATTTTCCAACGTTTTTTTTTTTTTTTTTGTTTTTGATTATGAGGAACGTTTTGCTTGCCTGTAATGAAAAGTGTTTTTCTTTCACTTTTAATAGAAAAACAAAAAAAAAAGTGAATGTTGTCAAGAAAAATCAAATTGTTAGTATAATTAGTTCACATGCATTTTATAATACTTACAGTAAATTCTCGAAAAATCTATTAAGTACTAACTGAGCCTTACAATTATAAGTTATCAAAAAAAAAAAAAAAGAAAAAAATTTTTAAACTTATTTTGTAGTCTTGAAATGAAACGAATTATTTTGTATTTGATGAAATTTCTATAATAAATTTTAAAGAGTATTTTATAGCTTTAAATTAAAAAAAAAAAAGTTTAAATTACAGTTATTTTTACTGTATAATTTCAGTTACATATAAATATATCTATAGATACATTTTTTTCTTTGTAAAACGTCAAATAACTGTTTGATTTGAAATAATTTTGATCTATGTAATATATAAATTGCTTGTAAAAAATAAAATGGGTAGTGCTGCCTTTACAAAAATTAAATGAAATGTGAATTTGAAAGGAGTCTCTTAAAAAAAAAAAAATTTTATTTTTTTTTTCTGTTTTTCTTATTTTAATTTTAATTTTTTTTTTTTGTTAATTATTTGAAAGGAAAAATTATTAAAGAAAATCTTATTAAATTATAAAATACTTAGGTGTGAATTTATATAATGATTTTAATAAAAGAAAATCTGATGCGACTGATATGATGTAATCTTCATTTAAAAAAGAAAAAAAGAAAAGATACTTATTTCATTTTAAATAAAATTGAAAAGGACATTTATAATTACATTTTCAAAACTTTTAAATTATTATACCTGTTTATTTTAAACAAAAGTTTGTTTAAATTGAAAACTTGTTTGTAAGTATACAATCTTAGATTTAAATTGAAGTTTTTTTTATTTTTTTTTATGTTTTTAAAAGTTAATCTTCAACTTTCTTTGAAATTTGTATTTTGTTTAAAAGTATGTTATAAATTTCGATTTTCAATTAAGTATGTATATATTGTATATGTTTTGTATTCAACTTTCTAAGCAATTCATTACTTTTAATTACTCCAATTACTTATAATGCACTTTTAGTTTTTGTTTTTTTTTTAAATCATAGAAAAACTGAAAGTTTAATATGAAATAAAAAAAAAACTTAAATTTTCTTTAAATGATGCATTAACTAAGATTAAAAGTAATTATCCTTTCGTAATATTAAAGTATAATCTAATGAATTCAGTATAAGGTTAAAAAAAAAAGTAGTTTCATTTGTTATCGTTATAGTCATAGTTACACTATAGTCATTTTGAGCAAATTAAAAAATCAATTCATAGTTTGTACTACAACAATAAAATTTGTGTTAAAAACTGGTGTATAAAATTTCAATTTTTTTTTTTGGGGGTTTTTTGTTTTTTTTATTTTTATTTTCCTAAAACATTTAAGTAAAACAAATTCATATACATGTTTTTTCTTGCTTAACTTAGTACAAGTAAGTTTAGTTTAGTTTTTTATGTTTAAAGAAAAACTCAAAAAAAAAAAAAACAAAAAAAAAAACATTCTTAGGCTTGTGACAAGGTAGCGCGGTGTTTTTTTTAAAGACTTTTTTTTTTCTTTTCGATTTCATAAATTTCATCATTTTGTAACGTTTGTAGTTCAGTTAATACATCCTATATAGATTTTACCTATATATATTTCTTCTTTCTGAACTTATAAGTGATTTGTATCATTTCGTGTTATTTCTAATTCAATTCCGCGCAATTCAATATAGAAAAAATAAAAAAAAAATAAAAAAATAGCAACCCAAAATACTTATTCAATAGTTTTTTTTTTGCGATACCTTTAGACTAGGGTCTAATCTTGAGGTTTCATTTCAAAATACAATTTAGGATGTTGTAGATTTTTTTGTTTCCATTTTAACCTCTTTTTCTGTTTTGATTCTTTTTTTTTTTTTTTGCACTGCAAACATTTTTTTTTTGTTTTCTTTAATATTTGAGTGTTTAAAAAACTTACTACTGATTTACCTGTTTATAACAGTAGACAGGTATATAAAACATTTATCTAAAAAACAATAAAAAAAAAAATATAATATGGTTCATATATATGTATGGTTGAATGTATAAAATGGGATGGGAACTCCTCAATATTTTTTTTTTTTTTTAAAGCAATTCTATCAGTTGCAACAAAAAACTATCAAAAATCTCATTTAATTTTATTTGATATTTTTGTAATATGCAATTGGATTACGACGGTTTTTTATTTTTGCTTTAAAACAAAAAAAAACTAAAAAAAAAAAACACTTTCCTGATTATAGTGAAGAGATAACCTCAAAAAATATACAACACAGCTAAAACATCAAAACCATATAAAGAAAGAGTAGACAAAAACGGAATACTAAAAAAAATAACCAAAGGGTTTTTAGGAAATTTCATTTCAAAGAAATTTAAAAAAAAAAAAAACCAAATAAAACGCGATCCTTTAAAAAACAAAAAAGTCTGTTTTTTTTTTTTTTCTGTTTGGTTTTACACAAAAAGCAACAAAAAAAAAAAAAAAAAATATATAAAACGGAAAGAAAATAACGTGGAAATTAATAAAAAAAAAATAAATAAATATTAACACTTTTTATGGGACAAAAACAGAAAAAGAGAATTTTTAGGTTCCAATATGAATTTTCCAATATGATTGGATCAATACAATTAGTCAAAAGAAAAGGATTTGAAATTTCTCAGAAAATTTTACCAATAATTTGTATTTATATATACATATATAGTAATTCTTTTTTGTTTGTATCTCGAGATTGAGTATTTTTGTGAAATCATAGCGCCAGCATTACAAAAAAAAGGTTTTTTTTTTAACTTATATAAATGTACTTACTATATTTCATACGTTTCATTTATGTTTTCAAAAAAAAAAAAAAATTCAACTTTTCTCTGAAATTTTCTAAAATTATCAAAAACAATATTTTAATATTAAATATTAAAATATTGTTTTTGTTTAGATTAAATAAATTTGGTTAGATTAAACCACTTTATGGTTTTTCTTATTAATGATTGTATTAATAAAACTTTCCAATTTTTCACAACAGTAATTTTAGTCTTTGTATATGAAAAAGATGCTTACGAAATATTTTTACTGTATAAGTTACCTATATTCAACATTTTCCTTTTAAGGAAATTTATTTATTTATTTTTTTTTTTTATATTTAATTTCTTAATTAATTTTTTCAATTCGTTTGACTTAGGAATTTTAATTCTTAATAGAAATCTTAAGATTCTTTTAATATTTTCTTTTTTTTAATTTTCAATTAAAATAGTTTTTAATACTTTAATTTTTTTTTTTCTTTCACAAAAGTAATTAAAGTATTTTAAGAAATTGTCAGAGTTTAAATACTATAAAGTTATTACAGTTCCATAGTTACAGCATAAGAAAAGTCATTTAAAAAAAAATACTTAATTTATTTTCACTCTGTTAAATCTTAGTATAATTAAATTGAAAATGTAGATATGTTTTTTTTTTCTCAATAGAAAATATTTCCAATATTTAATATTAAAAAATTTAATTCCAATATAAATTTAAAATCTGAGAATTCATTACAACTGTAAAATAATGAAGAAAAAAAAAAAAAGAAAAAAGAAAAACAAACAAATTAAAAGAAAATTTATAGTATTTTTTTTTTTTAATAATTAGTTAAATATTTTGGTATATTGATACATGAGAAAATTTTTTTTTTTTTAATTTTCTGTATTATACGAACTATGGAAGAGGATTTGCAAAGCAGAAAAAAAAATAAAAATAAAAAAAAATAAAAATTTCCTTTAGAAAGTCGTATCTATCATGTTTTTTATTTCTTTATTATAGTCAAGTGCAATTATAAGTATCTTAAGATAAATACTTATAATTTTTTTTAAAGATATTATTTTTTTTTTAAACTAAGATGAAAACAAGTTTTTAATTTAAGTTTTTTTTTTTGTTGTTCTTATTATAGTTTTAAAATTATTTCTTAATAAATATTAGGTATATATATATTAAAATTGAAATTGTTGTAAATCTTCTCAATCTACAAAAAATAAAAAAATATGATTTAAACCTCCACTCCTCTTTTATTTTCATAACATTTTACAAGTAAATAATATAAATTTTCAGTTCTCGTTCCGTTCTCCTTCTACTGTTGTTAGCTTAAAAAAAGTTACTTGGGTAAAAAAAAAAATTCTTCAATTAAGTAACTCACAAAGTTGCTCTAATATACTAAACCTCTTCTTTGTAATTTATATGTATTTAAATTGCATATAAATTTCCATTGGTTCAATTATTATTTGTTAACTTCCCCTATTTTCTGAACTTTCAGTTGATGCCATATTTTCATCATATGATGCTCGCGTGTAGAATATCTTTTTTTTAAAATAATATATAAACTGTGAAGTATTATTTATATATTATATGTATATAATTTGTGTGTGTGTGTTTTATTAAGTAAATTTTATCAAAAAAAAAAAAAATATAATAAACAAAATATTTATATAATGCAATTTCTTATTTTTCCTCCTTTCATTTTATTTGAGGAGCAAAAAAAAAACAAATATCTTTCTTTTATAGCATATTGTATCTTTTATCATTATTTAAGATATTTTTTTTCTTAGATTTTCTTTTTCTTGTTTTTTTTTTTTTCTTTTATAAAATTTCCCAATATTAAAATTTTTAACTATTAATTTTCATTCATGCAATGGTATGTATACTAAAAAATACAAAAAAAAAAACTATCAGAAAATATTAGATTTAAAAAGTTATTAACTGAGCAGGCACCACCAGACTTAAATCATATAAAAATCTGTTAAAATATGCGTGTATATAATTCGTTTTTTTTTTTTTTCGGATTTTTTTCTTCCGAATACGCATTCTATTACATGGTTATATTTCCATTCCATTGTATCTTATAGAACACACTGCAAATATACTTAAGAATCTATCAAAATAATTTTATCTTTTTGAAAAAGTATTTTTAATAGAAAAGTCTTGATAGAAAAGCGAATACCTTTTAATAATCTTTAAAAATAATAAAATTGGATAGCAAATTATTTTCTATTTTTTTTTTTTCTTTTATAAATGCTTTGCTTTTTTAACAAATACATTAAATAAAATTTTTAGTTATAAATTTTCGTAAAGTGTTCTAATCTTGGATTAAACAAAAAAACGCAACAGAAATTATTTTCCAGGAGTTCGCTTAAAATCTCATTTATTAAAACGTAAAGTAGAAAACAAAGAAATTACTAACAAAAAAAAAAAAAAAAATTAATAAGTTGCAAAATGAAATTTAAATGCATTTTATATTAAACACAATATTTCTAAAAAGAAAAAGAACCGGTCTTTTTGTTTCCAATCTAAAAAAAAAAAAAAAAAAAAAAAACATAGATTAGTTCGTGAATTTTGCGTAATAAAAAAAAAAATACAAAATATTTTAATAGAGTGTCCATCTTTCAAGAAGGCACCACTTAACATTGAATATAACTTTTTATTTTTTTTCTTTTTAGATTTAATCAAATAATTGGAAATCTTCCTTCATTTTATTGTTTTTCATTAATATTTATTAGGTTCATAGAATAATATAAGTATTCATGGTATCTGATACACCTGTTTAAAAAAAAAACAACAACAAAAATTACTTTTATTCTAATAAAATATTGTAAAATTTTACTCATGTATTCGTATAAATTTTTTTTTTTTTTTTTTCAAAATTCTGAAAAAATTTTTGTTGTTACACTTTCACTTCTAGATAAATTTCCATATATCATTTACAACACACAATAATATTTCATTTCCTCTACCAAAACAAAATCTCAACATTAAGAATACGCAATTAAAGACAGACATATATATCAATAATAAAAGGTTTTAAACCCTCAAAATATGGTTGAAATTTATATATAGGAAATTTATATTGGTACGTAACAAAAAAAAAAATGTAGGACAATAAAATTTTATATTAATTCCACGCGACCAAATCAAACTTGTATTCCTATATATATTTAACACGAAATTTGTCCTTTCTTTTTTTTTTTTTTTTTTACATGAGAAAATACTGTTAACTTATTAATTTTTGCGCTAAACATCATTACAACTAGGCATCAATAATAATTAGATATAAAAAGAAAAAAAAACAACAGAACAAAAAAAAAGAACTGGAAATTGGAATTGAAATCGCACAACTTTTATATGTAATTTGACTTCTTGTTTTCTTGTTGATAAGTTTTTTTTTTAACGCAACAGGATTTTAATTCTGATACTTTAACAAGAAAATGATCCTGTGAACCAAAAAACAAAAAACAAAAAAAAAAAAAAAGTGGTGTTAAAAAAATTGAGTAAGTGAAAATGTGTTATATATATACGTACAGTTCAATTAAATCACCTTAAAGGTGTTTTTTATTATGCCCATAAAATTTCAACACTTTTTTTTTTTCTCTCTCTCTGTAATAAAAAAAAAACTTGTATTTTTATTTTTTATACTTATTTTTTTATTATGAACAGTGATACTTACGTGATTATTTGTAACGATCGATCCGCTGATCCGCCAAACTGATCATTAACTAACACTTTATATAATAATATATATACGTATTATAAATAACAACCTAAATTTTCCAAATATAAATATTCTCACCTGTCAATTTAAATTTTCATCAATGTCCTTTCAATTCAAAGAAAAAAAAAATTTTTTTTTTTTATTTTTACACATTTATATATATATATTATAATTATTATATACATATATATAGTATTTTTTACACATTACAAGAGTACTTTTTTTCTTTTATGATTTTTAATGGATAATGAATGGGGAGAAAATTATTTTTGCGTGTGCCTTTCTATATGTATGAATTTTTGTAATAAAAATAACAAGTTCTTGAAATTGAATCGTTATCGATGATCGATGATCGATCCTCAATTCAAAATTTGAAAACTAAAAAGAAAATACCAAGAAATTTCCAAAACATAAAACAAAACAAAACTCTTTTAAATTTATAATATAACACATAATATTCAAATTCATAACTAATTACTTATAATCTGGTTATTTTTCTTTTATTTTGGGTTCTTTTGAAACCAATTCATAACACATATTTTATTTTAAATGATTTTTTTTTTTTTTTTTTTGCATACATTTATTATAGCCCTGGGTTCTTAAAAAATGAATAATTCTCAACAACAAAAAAGTGAAAAAAAAAAAAAAATTAAAACGCATTTTTATAACACCTTTTCATAATATTTATTGATGAAAGGTGACAATTTGATGACGGTTGTCATCCCTATAATAATTTTATCATCAAAAATACACGATTTTATCTTTAAGTAGTTTATATAAGTTGAATCGAAATCATGAATGTTAACTCGATAACAACCAATCACAATATGTACTTATATATTATGTATATATATATATATATAACTCATGATTTTCCATTAAATTACACATATATATATATATATATATATAAACGTTAGTTAGAAAGGGACAAAAAACATTTTATCTCAATTTTTTGGACAATAATTTTAAATTTGAATATATAAAACTTGAAACATTTAATTTAGAATTACATGTACTTTCCGCAGAATTAAATGTTAAAGAAATTCGAAAATGTGTCAAAATTATTAAAAAATGAAAAAAAAAAAAAATCACATAGGTACTAAAGATAATACATATAAGTATATTATGTATGCTATTTAATTTCGGTGATATTTTATAACTTCTTTTCTGACACTTAATCATTTTACATGGTACATAATATTTCTTTTTAACACCATTTTAAACATATTTTCTTTAAATTATGATTTTAGTGTTGCGAAAACTTTTCCTTTCTCATAAAATAGTACTTTTACTGCATTATCATTTTATCAACAGATCTGCAGATCGTTTTCTTTTAAAATCTGATTAAACCTATTACCACTATTCCTTTATATAATATATATATATATATTTGTTTTTTTACTATTCAAATTCTAAAACTATATACTATCTAACAAGACGGAAATTAATTTCTAAGTAGATCTTTTAAAAAATTTATTATTAATTAAATACACAAACCAAATCATTTCTTAAATCTATTTTATATTCTAACTTAAAATAATATTCTGATTAAGTCACTTTGTTCTTATGTAATGTTGTAGTAAAACTTCTTTCTTAGAATTGATTTTCTAAAAAGAATATTCTAATCTTATTAGAAATTTTCTATTTTTCTTTTTTATAAGGTTTATGTCTTGGATAATTTAATTTTTGAATTTTGACATCTATATCATTTAAGAGGTGATGAAAATCTTTCTTTCTTTAATTTTTGCAAGTATTAACTACATTTTCAACAATATTTCTATATTGCAACATTTGCAACACTGTTTTAATATTTTTGTAATTTGTAATACTTATTGTAACTTTTTTTTTTTGTAATTTTTTAGTACTTCTTACTTTTTTACTGTTATAATATAAAGTACTTTGTTTTTTAACGCGATAATTTTTATAACTACATTCTTGTTAATGTGCAACTTCTCAAAAAAAAAAAAACAAAAAACAAAAAAAAATAAATATTTAATTTCCTTATAATCATTTATTTTAAAAATCTTACACTTGTATGTTCTCATATATATATGTGTGTTTAAGAAGGAGCAAAATATAAAAACATAAAAAAAAAACGTGAGATTTATTACACGCTTTACTAACTTTTAATTTAAAAACCTTTCAAATTTATTTATTTATTTATTTATTTTTTTTTTTTCTTTTTTTATTCCGTTGAATTTTTATGAAGTGAAGTGTGATTCTTATTAAAATAAAATTAAAACTGGTTCGGTTCACATTATCATCATCATCCTCAGCATATATATATATGCATCAGAATTTCTTATACATCTTAAGTATATATATAATATATTTGATGGTTGAAGATTCCGCATTTGCCGTTTCAACTGTAACATTTCGTGAAAAAGTCATATTTTATATTTTTTAAGAGTACATTTTTAAATTTTTTTTTTGTAGGTCAAATTAACAAAAAAAAAAAAAAAAAAAAACTGCTATAAAAATAAAATTATCTTGTATGGAACAGCAGCGTTAACAGTCAGTACTCAACTCAAAGTAATAGGCATCAGTAATCTTAAAAGACAAAAAATTTTTTTATTTACAAAACCTCTTGTAAAATTCATATACATACTTTATATTTTAAAGTAGTTATTTGAGGATGAGGATGATGAAAATTTGACCAGTTTCCAAGTTTCTGTTAAAATCATTAATAAAAGAATTTATTTCCTTCCCCCACTATTTTTTAGTATTGGATTCATGTGCAATATAAAAAATTTTTCTTATTGCATTTTTTTTTTTTTTGTTTTGTTTTATAAAAACATGTATAAATTTTCAATAAATTCTGTTTTATTTATTGTTGTATAGGTGAAGTAAAGGTAGGGGGTTACACTGAAGACTGGTTCAGTTTCGATCAATCAAAAATTACTTTAATAATAATTTTTTTAACACTCTAATTAAAGTTTAGGTGCGAAAATTTTATACTAAATAAGTGTACGCGATCCAATTCATGAATTAAGATTTTATAATTTTTTTTTTTTTTTATGTTTTTCTTTTTTTTTTGGGACCAAAAAAGAAAGTGTGAATGTATATTTTACTTTAATTCAATGGTTCCGATATTTCAAATTGTGTTATTTTTAATGATTTGATATGATGATGATAATATATTAAATAAAAAAAATGATTTTTGATTTGTTTTTACTTTTGGTTTTTTACTGGTTATAGGGTATCTTTTATGATAACTAATAAAAAAGTTTAAGTTTTATTTGTACTTTTTATATAAAAGGGGATGAGAAACAAAAAAAACAAAAAAAACAAAAAAAAAATTATTTTTCAAATTAAGTGTACGTGTTTTTGTTGAATGCTGTTTAATTTATGTAAAAAAAAAAAAAAAAAAAAAACCTTTTTATGGAAATTAAATTAGTATAATAAATTTTCTGACATGTCTCTGATGTAAAATTAGACTTTTAAAAACAGTTCATGTATATTCTTTAACCCAATTTTGAATTGAATATAAAGGAGAGACGTTTTACAAAAAGTATATATTGCCTATGAAATTTTTGATTTTATTTTCAATAAAAAAGTCCTATCCTACTATTTGCCCTAAGAAGAAAAAGGATTTTAAATGGTTTTTTTTTTTGGAAATTTATTAATTCACAGTTAAATCATTTCTTAATTATAGATCTCTTTTTTTTACACATTTTAAATCCTTAGGTCCAGATGGGGTTAAATTTATAAATAAATCCGGAGAAGGTATCACTTTATTACGTAGTTTTTAATGTGAAATGTGTAAATTTTTACTGTGGGAATTTTTGTTTTAAGAAATAAAATTAAAATTAGGTCAAGAGATGACTACTGTTTTTAACCCAAACAAATCAACAGTAAAGAAAATAAAAAAAAAACTATATATATAGATATGTGTACATATATTATAGTCAATTTCCTTTTTTAATAATTTTTTTAATATTTGTAGAATTTAAAAATTAAAATTTCAAAAAAAAAAACAAAAAAAAAAAAAGCATTCCCAGGAAATTTAAAAAATAACATTAAAGAGAGAGGTTCTCAAAGCGATAAGGAACGAATGGAAATAAAATGGCACAACATTTTTTACTCAAAAGTCATAAGATACAACCTTAACAAAAAAAAAAAAAAAATCAAATTTATACTTTTAAGAATCGCACCTGTTTCTAGATTTTTTTTTTATATTATATCCTGTTTATATTGGTTAAATATCCTGTTTATTATAGTCATGTATATGACATGATAAGGTATTGGTTTTTTTTTTTTTGTTTTTTTTATAAATTTTTTTTTTTATTGTACCTCATTTGACTATTAAAAATGTTATCGGTTATTATTCGTATGAATGCTTTCCTAACTTTTTACAATTTTTTGCAATTTTTTTTTTTTTATTTTTGTTTTTGTTTTATTGAGGTTTTAACACTTTACTTAAAAATAACACAGTGTTTTTGTCTAAAAATTATCATATAGCAATAAATATTTTTTATTTTTGCTTTACTTTTTATAACCAGGCCATCCAAGGTGCCATCATATTATCATAAAACTATCGTCATCATAGTTACAAACAAATCTTTAAATCCCACCCCAAAAAACCATTAGGAATATTACATTTTTTTTTATCAAAAGTAAAAAAAAAAAAATTTATCATATAAGTTTGCAAATGTATTACGTATATATGTATATACTAAACATCTATCTCTTTCCCACGTTTTCAATATTTTTATTATTAGTTTTATATGTTGTTTTTTGTTTTTTACTTGTAATTTCCTATCTGTGCACTCTAGTCCAAAAAGCTGTGGTATTGTTGTAAGTATACTCATATAGTTAGTGTTTTTTATTTTTATTTTTTGTTTTGGTATTTAAAAATTACACCAAAAGCAAAAAATAATCAATATAATAAAAAAAATGAAATAGTGGTAAATAACACCTGCATTTTTTGTTAATTTTTTTTTTTTTTTTATATATTTTGATCGCGTTTTTCACCTGACTTTAAACAGTATACTACCATCATATTAATTAAAACAAAAAAGATATTTTTAATGTACATAAAATAATATAATATGTAGCAAAAACAAATTTTTTTTTTAAGAATAAACTATCTTTTAAAATTGAAAATAAGTGGTCTTCTCGTGAGGTTGATCATAAATCGGTCGCGCGTCATATTCGTTTTTCGTTTCAATTTAAAAAAAAAAAAAAAAACAAAAGCATATAAACAAGTGTTGGATAATTACAATAAAACGATTTCATTTCATTTACAGCATTAAAATAAAAAATTTTTTCTTTTTTAGTTTTTAGTTTATACAGAAAAAGATTGTAAATAACTTTATATTTATGTATTTGATTACACATCTATATATATATATATATATATATATATATATATATATATATATATATATATATATATATACATATATATATATATATATACCACAGTATCTACATAATAATAGTTATATATATGTATATAATATATTATGTAAACCAAAAATATATTTTTAAATAAATTCTTTTTAATTTTATCTTAATTTTTTTTGTTTTATTTTTTATTTTGAAATTTTTATTTTACTTATCTAAATTAAAAGAAAAATAAAAACAAAAAAACAATTACAATTTTAACTAATAATTTTTTTCTTGTTATACTCTATTTACAGCACGATGTTTGAAAGGTTGCAATGAATTGCATGGACATTGTTCAAAGCCAAATGAATGCACGTAAGTAAAAAAAAATTAAAAATTGATGAAAAAGATTTCTAATAATTAAAATTTTAATATTAATGAAATTTGAAAAAAACTGTTATACAAATTACGTAAGTGTTATACAAACTGTTATACAGTGAAATTATTTAAAAAAAATAAAAAAAAAGTTAAATTTTAAAAGAAATTTAAAAAAAAAATTTAATATTGAAGTTATACAATATACTTATGCTACCACTGTTATTCATATTAAGAAAAATAATTTACTGTTATATTAAATTTCTTATTTATATACAATTTTATTTTCTCTTAAATTCCAATTTGATGATTCATACACATTTTTAATTGAAATTTAACTCTTTCAAACTTTTTAGTACATATTACAAAAAAAAAAAAAAAAACCAATAATTTGAACAATTCAGTTATTTTCAATAATAACTTCTTCTTATCAAAATGTAAATTAATATTTGTTTTTTAATTAATCAGGTGTTCAATGAAGTTGGTTACTTTAAAAAAGTTGTAAATTTAAGCATATTATAGGTAGGCATAAGGTACATCGTACATATCTTTGTAAATAATGTTAGATTCAAATCAAATTGAATACATTTTATTTTAAATTTAATTAATTAAAAAATTGTCACACCTTGATTGTTGCTAACATTTGCAGTTTTGTATCATTTTACAAGACATCCCTTTCAATTTATTTTTTATTATTTGGTATAAAAATAATAATAATGTTTACTCATTCAAAAAAAAAAAAATTTAAAATAGACAGAAAAAATTTCAAATGTGTCATTCAATGCATTTAAAAAAAAAAAAAAATAATAAAAAAAATTCAAAAAAAACAAATAAAAAAAACTTGAGTAAATTAAATTTTACAATTAGATGAGAATTGCAGTTTTCTTCATATTTTGTTAACTCTTATTTCTTTTTTTTTTTTTTATTTTCTTTGATTTTCTTAGTATTAAAAAATTTCATTAGCTTGCAAACCATGTTTTTTTTTCTAAATTTTGTTGTTGGTGTGTACAAAACGGTTGATGAATATGACACACCTTTATAGCAGTTATTTAATCAACGTAAAAAACAAAAAAAAAATCAGTTCATACTTACTTAAAATTACATACCCAGATAGGTAATATTATTTTTGTTTAGTAGTTATTAGAGAAAGAAATAGGAAGAGTAAAAGAAAAGAAAAAAGAATACAAAAAAATATAAAAAAAAAAAAATTTTTTTTTTTTTTCTGAATCTAGCGAAAAAAAATACCTAAGTATATATTTTAATTTTAAATGGTAAAATGAGCCTTTTATTTTCATTTTACATACAAGTATATATAAACATACATACATATCTATACATACATTCATACATATGAAATGTATTAATTAAATGACGACTATTTAACAAGCTTGATTGGGGAGACCTTTAAAAAAAAAAACCTCTCTAAAAAGACAAAAACAAAAATGTACCTATATACATAAAAGTTCAAAAAAAAAAAAAAATTAAAAATCCGCTGTTCGACGCTGAAAATAAAAATTATTATTATTATTTTTATTATTATGTATTATTATTGAAATGCATGCGCGAAAGTGATACCATTCATTAATGTTGATAATAAGTTCCCACGTTTTTGAATATAACAAAAAAAAAAAAAAAAAATTAAAACTGTAGGTACAAAAACAGAAATAATTTAAAAAATAAAATTTTTTTTTTTTTTCATCTTTTTCATTCAATTCAAGTTTTGTTTTTATTGTAACTGTTATACATATACACACAATTAAATGTGATTATTATTAATTTTATTTTTTTAATTGCTTAGTTTGATAAGCGGACAATTTATAGTGTGTTTTTTTATTTTTAAAATTACAATACCTTGTACTTGAGTTATCATAGTTTTGTTTTTAAAAATGAAAAAAATTCTATTTTTAATAACATTTACTGCAAAAAATTAACAATATTCTAAATTTCATCACTTCATTTCTATATTTTTCCATATATATATATATATTTATATACATATATGTACATATGTATATAATAGGTATATAGTTATTTAGAATTCTTTCATAATTAATTTCAAAGATCTTTTTCCATCAGCAATAAGTACCTTTAATTAAATAAAAAGAAAAAGTACAAAAAAAAATTTGTATATGTATATCTGGCAACCTCAATAAAAAAAAACAATTACAATTCAATTTTTCAATTAAGTACTTTATAATTAATTTAATAAACAATTTTTTTTTTCTACACAAAGCATACAAGAATCGGTTGATGTCTTTATCACTGGAGTTTGGTTTTTTTTTTTTTTTTTTTGAAAGTTATTTCCATCTGGTAACCTAATATTTTTACTCAATTTAATTTAACAAAAATAAAAAAAAAAAACTCATAAGAAAATTATATTTCATATTTCATTTGTTCGCAAATGCAATTGATTCCTGTTGTGAACCCGTCTACTATATATATACATATATATATATATATATATATATATATATATATATGTATATGTATGTACATACATATTAAGATTCAAAATTCATTTTTGTTATACGAGTGCTTAATGTTTGTTTTTCATATTCTCATATGTTTTATTTCCTTCTCATTTTTTTTTGCTTATTTCAAAATTTTTAAATATTCAAAATTCAGAATAGATTTTTTTTTTGTTTTGAAAACTGGGAATTATAAAAAAAACAAAAAAAAAAAAAAAAGTCCCAACATTTTTCAATTTTTTTAATACTCAATAGCAATACGAGAGTCAAGACGTATTGAAATGCCAATCCAATTTTTTTTTTTTTTTTATTTATTATAGAGGAAGATTATTTTTGTCTAAAGTTTGTTTTTTTTTTTTCTTTTTATTAAATTTCAAGGTTTATTGTTCCGACTCATCTTAATTGTTATTCACTTAATTTTTTTTTTATTTTTGTTTTTTTTTTTTTTGATCTTTTGATTCATTTTTCACATATTACAGGTATTATTATTATTATTACTAGTATTAATTTGACTGCTGTGTCAGTGCGTTAAATTATCTATTTGGAGCAGCAGGAAAGGTCATTTAAAGAAGAAAAAAACAAAAAAAAAGAGAGAAAGAAGATATTAATAATTTTTATTTTTTTTTTATTTTATTTTAAAGAAATCTAAGAAAAACGAAAAATAATCATTTCCATAATAAATCATCAAGAAAAAGGGTTTTTATTAAAAGAATTTGATGGAACAACAGTGCATTATTAGGTGTTTCTTTTCTTTTATAATTCTTAAAAAAATATAAAAAGAAATAAAAAGGGTTATTTATTTTTTATTATTACTAATTTGAGTATTTACTTTTAATATTAAAAAAAAAAAAAAAAAAAAAAAAAACAGAAATATCATATATGGTATTATATAGAATAAAAAATAAAGACATTCTCTCAAAATGAAGATGATAAGATTAAAAATCTAAATTTGAAAAATTTTGTGGATTCAAGCAGAAACTGAATTAAAAAAAAAAAAACAAAAATAATAAGGTTTAATATTTAAAAAAAAAAAAAAAAAAAAAAGAAGATTTATATGGTTCATTTGAGTAATTGAATATGATTGATCATAACACAAACTCACAACACTGTAAATAATAATAATGAATTAGTCATTAAAATTTAGTTTTTTTTTTAAGTATTAATTTTTATAGGGAAGCACTTTAATAAATTCAATATTCAATTAATTAATTCAAGAAAAAGAAAATGAATATTAAAATATTTTGGATTGAGTTGTTGTTAAAGAAAATGATAATTGAATTATCAGAAAAAAAAAAGAAAAACCAAAATGGAATTGAAATTTTTATAAAAAAAATTTTCTTTCTTCATCAAACATCTTCTTCTTCAAATATCTTCAATCAAACATCTTCTTCAAAGAACATCTTTCTTCCCAAAATTCAACTTTCTATAGAACTCAATAAGACTCTAATATTTTGTAATAGTACACATTTTCGTTAAGTTATGATTTAAATTTATACAGTATAACAGTTGTATAAAATATAAATTTAAATTGATTTTAAAACTAAGATAAAAATTAATTCATTTAATTCATTTACTTTTTAAAAAAAATATGACATTTAAAATAGTTCCCCACAAACAGCTGTTATTGTATTTACTGTTATTGTACAACTTGTATTTACTCTATATGGTACAATTATATTGTATTTACTGTTATATATTCAACTATGTACATTTAACATCTCAATTAATAAATTAAATATGATATAAATTAATAGAAAAACCATATTATAAAATTATCTTGATCATTTTTTGATCACTTTTTTAAAATAAATTTATCCGCCCAATAATTTTTTTCTATATCTATATAGGTATAAAATATATACTTTTCGCTTATCTTTAAATTCATATAATTAAATTGTAAATGTTCATTTTTCTTTCTCTTTCTTTCTACATATATATATACATATCTTTTCCATTTTATACAGAAAAATATATTTTTCTATGAAAAATTAATTCTTTTGTCATAATTTAAAAGTAAATTATATAATAAAATAAATACAATCATTGAGTTCTTTTAAAATTGCCCTATAAAACATTTTTACCGCTGGTGTTACTATTAAAATTATTTCTATCTCTTTTCTTCTATAAACAAATTATTCGCTTGATTTTAAAAGCAAAAAAAAAAAAAAAAATATGATGGGTAAACAAAAAAAAAAAATTTACATTTCTTTAAAAAATGTATAATAAATACCACTTACAAATTAAAACAGTAGCAAAAGATAGTCATTTTTTATTCTTTTATACCTTAAAGATATATAAAATATTATCATACCTTGGCATTGTGTAATGTCCTATGGCAGTTTTTTTTTTTTTTTTTTGGTGTTTTATAAATGCATTATTAATAAAGTACTGTGTTCTGTTTTTTTTTTTTTTTTTTTCATTTTTTATTTCTTGGTCATGAAGGAAAGAAATCACTGTTTTTTTATTATTTTTTTTTTTTTTTTCATTCCCCTGAAATTCTTCTATTTACGTAGAATAAAACAAAACAATTATAAATAAGTAAATGAAAATAGTGTTCTACAATACCTTAAAGGTAAATTAAAAAAAAATATATATATATATATATATATGTAGTTATTAAATATAGGTGTACCACCGATGAATATTTTTCAATTCACAGTTTTTAATTTTATTTATTTTTAAAACTCTCTCTTAAAATAAACTTCATTTTTTTTTTTTTTTTGGCTTTATTTATTTTTTATAAGTTTGTATATATAACAGATTTCTTTTTTTTTTTTTTAATTTGAAAAATGTATACAAGAACCAAGTTATGCTGTTATTATCTATTCATAAAGCATATAAAGTTTACGGGACATTATGTCTTGAATTTACAATGCATTCCCACACTTTTTTTCGTTTTTTTTTTTTACTTATTTTGTTTGTTACTCTATTCTTCTTCTTTTAATATTTTCTTATTGTTTTTTTGTTTTTCAAATTTTTATTTTTGTTTATTTTTCTTTTCAAACTTCATTGTAAGTTTATTTTCTTTCTCTTTCTTTTAAAAGTTTTTCCCTTAAGTTTTACATATTTATAGCAAAACAAAAATATGTGTAATATTGTATGTGACTATATTATAAAAATCAAAAAAAAAAAAAAAAAAACACGGTTATTTTTACATTTCAAATACAATACATATTATACGTTCTTACTTACACATATATATATATATAACTATCTCTTTCTATTTCTATTTTTGTTTATAATAATTGTTGCTTTATTTATTGTGACGATTAAAATGCATAAAAAATATTATAATGAAGAATAAAGATATATGTAATATACCTAAAGAAGAAGAAAAAAAAGAAAAACAAAGAGAAAAAGAAAAAAATAAAACAAAAACAACGGTTTTTTTTTTTACAAATTATATGAAGTTAGTGACTTTTTTTTGTTGATTTGTTTCCATTTAAGATCATCAACGCTAACATCATGATTATCATATTATCATAATATTGTTATCAAGAAATAAAAACAAAATTAAAATTAATATAATAATAGTACCTATATCTATATTTTTTTTGTCTCTTTCACACGCTCATCGTTTATTATATTTTTTTCCTTTTTTTGTTTTTGTTTATATTTCTCTAGTTTAAATTGGAGACGACATGTAAGTTATACGTAAATACGTGCTGCTCATTCTTAGCGTGTACTTTATTTTGTTTTTTTTTTGTTAAGGTAGTGATGAGTGTGTAACTTGTTACTTCACTATTTTTATTATTTCATTTTTTTTTAATATTATTAACTCTACTATTTTGACATTGTAACATCATAAAAAAAAAAAAAAAATTGAAAGATTTAACTTCTTGTTTTACAGGTGGTAATAATGATGATGATGATAATAATAATAATAATAATGATGATGCACTGACTGATTTAACTGAGGGTACTGTGTAACAAAACATGAATTAATTGTGGGGGAGAATTGATTTTTGTTTTCCATTTTTTTGTTTTTTTAGAATTGTTAGTTTTATTTTTGCTTTTAGTCTAAAAAGTATAAAGAATTTTTTTTTCTTCTATATTTCTTACTCTTTTTATTCGCTGTTATACTTTTAGGTTTTTTTTTTTTTGTTAACTATTTCCTATTGTTTCATTCTTTAATTAAAGAAATAATTCCACTCATTCATTCTACTTTTGACTCAATTTTTTTTTTCTTTTTTTTTTTTAGAAAATAACTGATAGCTATTTGTTTTTTTTTTTATTTCTAACTTATTTTATGAATAACATAACTTTTTGACATGATAACTGTAAATAACTGATCTATGCAGTTGAGTTTATAATTGTAATTAAAAGATTTTAAATAGAAAGAAAGTAAATTAATACTTGAGTGATTATTTATAAAGAAAAGAAAAAAAAAAATGAATAAAATATATAAGAACAAAATTCATTTAAAACAAAACAAAAATTGTTTAAGAAAAATATTTAGTTACATATTATGGGGGAGTTATTCTACTATTACGTGATTTTTATAATTTGTTTTAAAGTTATAATTTAACCGTAATTTAACCTATAATAAACAGTTTTTAATTTCATGTCAAAAAAAAAAAAACAAATTAAAAATGTCATAACATTAATAAATACATATAAAATATTTTGTCCAGTGTTGACTACTAATTAAAATGTAAAATATGTAGTTGTAATTTTAACGGTTTTATATAGTTTATTTAGTATTGATTATTATCTCTTGTACTAATTTTTTACTTCATTTCATTATAATAAATGAAAAAATGGTCCATATTATACTCAAACCTACAATAATTTTATTTAAAAGAATCCTTTCCTTAGATTTTGCATAGCGTGTAAAAAGAAAACATTTTTTTTTTTAACTAAAAATAACTCTTAACTGGTACGTATGGAAAAACTGCAATAACATGAATTTAGTTATTTATTTAAGTACATATGATAAATTCAACTATTATATATGTACTTAGTTATAAAAGGCGTAAAAATTTAATTGAAAGAAAAAGCAAAATAATCAAAAATTTAAGTGAATTCAATGATTTTTATATTTTATTTCGAAATAATTAACCATGTTGCTTACAACTATGCTTTCCATCTCTTTTATTCATTCTTTGTTTTTCCTGTCCCCTAGAGATTTTCTGAACTTTTTTTTTTTTTCTTGAACGAAAAATTCATTAAAACTACTTACCATCATTTCTGAATTGTCTTTTGATTACAACATTTATCATTGTTGTATAGTTTTTTCATTTAATTTAATTTGTTTTTAGATTAAAAATAATTTTTGGTTTTTTTATATGTCAAAATTTACCCAGTTATATTATGCTGTATGCATAGGTATAAATAACTTTTAAGATTATTTTTTTTTTATTTTGTTCTGTTCTCTTTTGATTATGTATCTTAAGATACAATTTATTTTATTTATATTGGGAGGTTATGTTTTTTTTTTGATTTTTTTTTTATTCTTTTTCATATCCCACAATATACCTGATGGCTTATTTGATATAACTACATATGTTTCTTTTTTTTATGACTGTCTAAATTTGATCACTGACATTTGCTTCCACTTGTTGAGAAACTAACAACTGAAAGAGTTTATGTTGAATCTCACATATATGTGATACATATACTTGTCTATACAATATTAAAGATATGAGTGAAATGGTCAGAAATAAAAAAAATTACAGAATTCAAAAATTAAAAAAAAAAAAAAAAAAATGAGTAGTAGTAGAAGTTTTTGTAGTAGCACACAGTTTATATAAGCTCTTTAATTTAAAGAAAACTAATTTAAATTAAAAAAAAAAAACAAAAACATAAATTTTTAATAGTAAGAAGAAAGAAAAGAAAATATCTTTACTTCTAGGATTCTTATTAATATGTATTATAAAATATGTTTCTCAGCCCCATAAAAATGGGTTTTTTTTGTTGTTGTTGTTTATATGTTAGATTAAATAAAAAAAAAAAAAAAACTATCATGATACCTAAGTATATTATTATAATATAACATGTCAAGAAGTTTTTTTTTTTTTTTGCAGTTATAAAATTTATGTTTTTTGTTTATTATCTATTATTTTTATAGATTATGTATGAATAAATCATAAATATTTATGCATTTTTTTTTTTTTTTATTTTAAATTGTATATATAAGGTATGCATATACACGTAAAACTTTGTTCTCTAACACCAACAAAAAAAAAAAAAAAAAAAACAAAAGATCAACTATAATAATAATTTTTTTCAAAATAATAAAATAATCGACTTTAGACGTCAGAAAATTACAAGTGTGGTAGATTTTTTATTATAAATGTAGTAAAATCTACTGCATTTTTTTGTATCTATTAAGTAACTATAAATTAATTTTGAAACAATTACCTTTGTTTTCATATATCTATATATGTATGTATGTTTTATCATCTTTGTTTTCATATACCTAAATATGTATGTATATATATATATAAGTATGGAAAGGTTGAATTATTGTGTGTGTTTTCATTATTCTTTTTTGTTTTATTTCAATTTTGATTTTAAAAATATTTATGTGCTAGCCTTTTTTTTTTAGAACTTTCACAAATAATAAATATTTTGATATTTATTAATTTTACAAAACATAGCATCATAAGGAATTAGGGTAATTTGAAGAAAACATGAAGAGGCAGAGGGGGTTGCATAATATCAACGTTCATAATTACAATTCACACTACACGCGTTTCAACATGCACTTTTGAAAAAAACGCATAATGTCAATTGACTTTATGCGCGTTTGAAGCGCTCATATAATATCAAATTGACATTATGCAAGTTGACATAATGCGACTCTTTAGAAAAAATTATTTAATTACAATTATTTTCATACAATTAAAATAACCAGTCGTATATATTTAAATGTAGTAAACTTACTATATTAATAAATGTTAATTAGATATTAAAAAGATTAAATATTAAAAAAATCCCTTAAAACAGAATAAAAAAAATATGGTTTTACATTAACTAAGTATATTTTATTTAATTTTTTTATTATTAGTTGGTATGTGTGTATGTATGTAAGTATTAATAATTAAGTTAGCTTATAATGTTAACAATTTTATAACTCCTATTAAATGTTAATAATTCGGAAGATTTTTTTTTTTGTTTTTTCAATTTCTTCATTATAATTTTTTATTTAATTTCTTTTTTTTTTTTTTTTTGTTTCATATAAGTAAAACAATGAATTTATCTTTTTTTTTCTAATTCTATTCTCAAAAATTTTTAGAATTTTATTATGAAAAATTATGAGAAAAACAACTTTTTTTTTTTAAAAGAATCCATTCCGCAGTCTTGTGTAATTAATTTGTTTTAAGTTGGTTAAATACAGTAAGTTGTCGTTATTAATTCGGTTATAATATAGTAGTAAAAAAAAAACAAAAACAAAAAAATATAGAAAGAAAAAAATCTTTTCCCTTTAATAATAGGTAACTATATAATATGTAATAAAATTTTGTGAATATAACCATAAAACTTAACCATTATAACTTATTTTTAACTTCAAAAGGTACCATATATTTAAAATGAAAATAATTTCATTTCTTTTTTTTCTTTTTTTTAACAAGGTATAGAAAAAAAGAAAAAAGTTAATTATAAAGTCAAAGAAAATAATAGAAAAAAAAAACAGAGATATTACTTAATTGTTATGTATAACAGTTTCAGTTTTTTTTTTTGTTTTTCGTATGTAATTAATTAAATTGACATTAAAATATGATGATACGGAAATTAATATTTTTTTTGTCTTTTTTTTTTTTTTATATAAAGGAACTAAAAAATAAATATTAGTTTTAAAAAAATAATTTAAAGTAAATGCAATAGATACAATTTAATAAGATTGTATGGTATATCATAATTTAATAATATATAAAAGATATTGTGACAATTAAATTTTTATGAGATACTATATAAGGGTATATACATAGATATATAATAATATAATATAATTATATACTTATCTAAGAAAAATAAATTGACTTTTAGTGAAAAAGTTTTAAAACTTTTAATCTAACAAATTATTATATAAGAATTGTTTTAATTAAAGACATATAAGTATCTGAAAATCTTATATTGTGAATATTGTATAAAAAAATTTCTATTCAATTTTTACGTTATGAATGAATGAATTTTTTACAATAACTATATGTATATATATTTTTTTTAATTATGTATTACATATTGCCCATTATTTAACCGAAGGGAACTTTAAATATTACTTAATTATACATAATTTAGTTAACAAGAAACTTACAAAAAAAAAATAATAATAATAATTAACTAACTAAAGCATGTAGATATATTATATAACTAACTATACTGCTATATAATAATTATAAATTAGTTAGTAATTAATTATATATAATACCTATATTTTCTTTTTTTAGTAACTACGGTGTTATTAAATAAAAATAAATTGAAAAGTTTATTGAACTTTTAATAAGAATATCAAAAAAATCTATTAAAACTATTATACAAATGTTTTTTTTTTATTTTTTAAATTTAACGGTTTGATTTGAAATTAATGTTTTCAAATTAACTAATATTTTATTATTACAACTATTTACAAGCTTCTGTTTTTTTTTTTTTTTTTTTTTGTTTACACAACAATAATTACATGTTAATAAAACAAAAAATCAAACTGTTATACAAATTAAAAAAAAAAAAAAACACAGAAAAACACAAACTTATTTGTACTTAACATGCAATTTGTTTTTTTTTTAATAAATTCTTTTTTTTGTTATTTTGATTTATTTTAATAATATTTTATTTCCATTCCAATTAAATATTTATTTTCCACCATAAAACTATATTTCATGATAAAGTTTTTTTTTTTTTTTTTAACAAACTTTTATACACCTACGTACACCAAACGTACTTACTTATATGTATTTAAATAATAATGAAACAATAATATAAAAATAAAAATAACAGAAAAAAAACAACACAATTAAAAAGTATATAACAAATAAAATAAAATAAAAATGCATTTATCATGAAATATTATTCAATTCCATTTAAAGACGATCGTAAATCAAATTCAGTTTTTTTTTTTTTTTTTTTTTTATATTACATATAATTGTATTTTATTATAATAGTACCAATTTAAAATACAATATAATAAACTGTTATACACATATATTATGGTATTAAGTATAACTAAAAAAAAAAAAAAAAAACAGTGTTAAAAAAAAAACAAAAAAAAAAAAATGTGCAATGAAGGTGTAAATTTTCACATAATAAATATTAACAACTTAACCGAACATAATTCATTTTTGATAGCTATTGAACTAGTTAGTTCACAATTGAAAAAAATAAAAATTAAAAAATAAAAAGTACAATAAAAAAAATGTAAATAAAAAAAAAAAATGAAAAAAAAGAAAAGGAAATTCCTTTTATTTAAAAAAAAAAATATATTATAAAACATATTTTTCCATTGAAAAAATCTTCCTTTTCATTCTTTCTTTCTTTTCAATTTCAGTTCAATATTTTTTGAATTTTTTTTTTTTTTTTTTTTTTTTTGTATCTTTAAGATTCATTCTTATATGTATTTCATTTCTTTCTTCCTTTTTTTTTCTCGTGTTAATTTGAAATTTTTAAATAGAAATTGGAATGGGGCAATTCTATAAATCGTATAAGTATTTTTTTTTTTTTTCATTTTAAGTTCTAGTTCAAATTTGAAACTGACTGCATATAGAAGATAGAAGATATAGAAGAAAATAAAATCTATGTTTAGTAAACAATTTTATAAATTGTTATAGATATACATATATAAAGCGAACATATAAGTTATCTTTTCCAATGATTTGGCAAACATTTTTTTTTTTTTAATATTTTATTTTTGTTTTCATTGTCGTTTTTCAAAAGCAATTTATCTCGCTAAATATAACACATTAAAGTTCATTTTATTCGTTTATATTCGATTTATATGCATAAAGCAAAAAAAAAAAAAAAAATAGTTAAAGAAAAATATATGTATACATAAAAAAAAAAAAAGGAATCCGATATAGACATAGAAAAAATGTGCTGCTATTAACTTTGGACAACATATTGCATACTTTATTATATATACTTTTATAATACATACTTCTATATGTAATTTATATGTCAATGATATTTTTTTTTTTTTAATTTTTGAAATTCTTTTGTTTTCTATTACTTTTAATTTGAACTGAAGTTTTTGTTTTTTTTTTTTTTTGAAATATACAATAAATAAATTTACATACACTTTACATACCAATTTTCTATTATTAAAGAAGGGAAGAAAAATGAAAAGAAATATGGGTTTCATAAGGAGGAGATCATGAAATATAATTTTTTTTTTTTTTTTTTTTCTATCTTTCAAATAAAACTTGTAGGTATAGGGTACGTAATGTATTATATATATAAATTGTAAAATAACTACATTAAAAAATATTGTAATTGTCAACATTTTCATAATCAATAAAAAAAAAAAAAAAAAAAATACATTCGCAATTGTATCACATTACAATTTTTTTTTACTCTTCTCCTACGAAAATTCATCAGTATTCCCTCACCCCCTCGTTCTATTAAATGCATTAAAATTGCATGCAAAATTTTTGGATGCATTCATATTAAATAATTAAATGTTGCACATTATAAAGTTCCCTAAATAAATGTTGCTATATGCATTTATACTATTGTACTATACAATATGTCTGTACAAACTATTATATAGTATCTCTGATGAGTCTCGATTTACAATACTTTATTTTTCGCAAAAAAAAAAAAACGAAAAACAAAAAAAAAAATAAAGATTCAATCAGACACTAGACTTTATAATTTTTTTTTTTTTTTTTTTAATTTTAAATTTTAATTTTTTTAATTACAAAAAAAAAAAAAAAAAACAATGATATGAGAAAAAACGCAAATATTTTGCATTTTTAACACGAAATATATAAAAGTCAGGCAATCGATTGTTTTTAGAAATCTTATTATTTTACTTAGGTGTTTAAAACATATACACATACTCATCTATTTTGGTGTATCTTTGATCTACAAAAAAAAAAAAGACAAAAAAAATGAAAAAAAAGGAATCCTACATTATTAAGAAGTAAATAAACTTTAGAGGATAACTATTATACAATATAAAAAAATTGCGACAATTATTCGATTTTTGTACTGTACGATTTTTAACTGAAATTATTTCATTATTATTTCTTTCTATATACATGTACATGTATATATGTATATATGCATATTGCATAAATGAATATATATGTATGTATGTATGTATCTTTTTATTTTATTTTTTCTTCGCTTTCTTTTATACTATACCGAAACGATTTTGATATTTATTGCGGAAACGTACTTATATTAACATTTATTTTATTTTATTTTTTTTTAATTTCACAAAAAAAATTTATTTTATTTTTTTTTTTTTTTTTTTTCAATTTTGTCTCAAATTTTCTCTACATATGTTTGAAATTATTGTGATGAACATACATACTTTTATACATTAATATGTTAAATATGTTATTGCTATATAATATATGTATATATATATATTATATTTGTAGGTACTTGTTGAAATTAAAAATAAAAAAAAATAAAAAAAAATTTCAACCATAATACACCAACAATATACATTTATTAAAATGTTGCGCCTTACACTTCTGTGATGCTGTTGCCTATTGCTGTAGTCGTCTGGAATTTGCTTTTAAAATATTTTTTTTTATAACTTTTGTTTTCTTCTCATTCGTTTACTTCCTTGCAGCGTCCTGAAATCTTCAAATAACAAAATTTTCATTTCATATTATCTCTATAGTCATACATTTGAAAAATATATAATAAAAAGAACAGAAAAAAAAAAAAAAAAATGAAAATGGAAATGAAAAAAAAAAGTAGTTATATATATTGTGTATAAAATATCTCGTCGTTGTATTATTTTAGTGTAGAAGGAAACATTCTTCGTGAGAAATAATTTGCAAAAATGGTCACACAAAATTTAAAGACAAAAAAAAAAAATAAAAATTAAAAGACAAAGAATGTTGAAAAGAAAAAAAAAAAAGACAAAAAAAAAAAACAACTGAACAAATGAATTGTTTTAAATACTTACTTGTCGCATGTTTTATTGTTTTATTTTAAATGTTTTTGATTCAAAAATTGTTTCGTTTTCAAAATTTCACAATGATAAGAATTTCAAAAATCTAACCAAAATCTAATGTTTAATTTAAAATTAGCTTACCCATCACTCATCAGTAAGATAAGAAATTAGTCAGTTTTTTTTCTTTTTTCAACATGTTAAATTTAAATACATTTACACACAAAAAAGTAAAAAAAACATATATAAAACTGTGAATAATTTCATCAGTATAACAGAAAAGTTATTTCGCCTAATCCGCATCTTTTAAAACTCGTATGATAATTTCGAATTAAAATTCTGTAAAATTACATATTACATATTTAATTTATTTGCATTATTTGCATCTCTTACAAGTAGTGTCTTTTTTTATGTTGAAAACAGTATTTTATTTTCGTATAACAGTTAAAAAATTATCATTTTAAATAATTAAGTTTTATAATGGTCATTAAAAATTATTTTAAATCCTAAAAACATAATATAAGTATATAATATCATCTTATTACATCTTATATAATTAATTTTTATATAATGATATTCACTTAAATATACATATATATATATATATATATATATATATATATATATATATATATATATATATATATATCATATATATATTTTTTTAATCCTTTTTAACTGTTATTCAATTTGTTATATAGTATGTTCTATTATACAAAATAAATTTTATCTAATTATATTATTAAATATTTATAATACTCGTATCCTATTAAAATTTTGTATTACATGCTGAGAAATAATTAAATTGAATTAAAAAAAAAAAAAAACAAAACAAAACGAAAAAAAAAACATAATTTTTTTTAATTAATTTACTTACTTAATGGACAATAAAAAATAATTATTTTTTTTATATTTTTTGAACTGTCATAATTTTCTTCTTTTATATCTTTTAAACAATCTTTAATTATAAGTACTGTCACAAAGAATACATTTTTTTTCTTTTTTTTGTTTTCATTTTTTTTTTTTTTTTTTTTTTCGGAAAAATTTACAGTCAAGAGATGAAAAACAAAAAAAGAAAAAAAAGAAGCATAATATTATAATCATCTGATGTGAAGTTCATTTTTAATTACAATGTTCAAAAGAAAGCTTAAGCTTAACGGCTGACATGACAGTGCAAGAATGCACTAGTATATATGCAATAATATATACAGACATACTATATATTTCTCTTTAATTTCAATATTTATTTAATTATTGGCTTAAATTTGTATTCGATAATACTGAGAAGAAAACAAGATGATCGAGCCCAAATATTCACCAGACTCAGATCAGATTTAGTGATATAATATGAGAATAGAGAATAGGTTTGATGACAGTTTTTCTTCATAGATTGAAAATTTCTGTGCTAAAAATAAAAAAAAAAATAACTTATTTAAAATTTAACCTAACTACAAAATTATGAAGTCTGTTCAAATATGGACTCTTGCGACAATTTTATTTTAATAAAAATTTTAATATGGTTTTTTTTTTTTTTAAATAAAGCCTGACTGAATTTGATTCACATTATCGCTCCTAATAGGCATATAAAATATGCAAATATTAAAAAAGCAACAAAAAAAAAATTATTTTTTTTTATTATTTTCTCTTTTCATTTTTTTTTTTTATTGTCCATTTCTTTCTTTCCTTTTTTTTTTCATTTTTTTTTTTCGTTACCGACCGACAACGATGACGACGACTTGGCTTCAAACACGTGAGAACCAAATTAAATGATTTTTTATTGCCCATTTTTTATGGACATTTGTGCCGTTTTTTTTTTTTCTTCATTTGTTCTTCTTTATTTTTCTTTTTTTTTTGTTATGTTCCCCATTATATTCTGCAATTTGTCTCCACATGTAAACTGGAGAATTCCACTTTATTTTTTATTTTTTTTTTTTCAAGAAGAAAAAAAAAACTAATAAATAAATAAAAAAGGAGAAAAATAATAATAATAATTTTTTTTTTCTTTTCGGTTCGGTTCGCGAATTTAAACAGAAAAATATTTGTTTTATAGTTCCCAATCATTTAATTTATATAGATAGATAGATATAGCTATATAATATTATTGAATAAATATTATTATGATGAATCTTATGACCATGGAATACTGATCTGTATAGTGTATATTGTAAAATTGAATATCATCGAAGAAAGGTAAACAAAAATCAATGAAACAATTATATTTTTTTTTTTTTTTGAAGAAAAAAAAATAAAAATTGAATGATTCATTTGGATAATTTTCTTTTGGTGGTCAGGAATTATTTTATTCTTCAGTAATAAACTGTTGCTGCGTTAGGAAAGTATCTATGGTGACATTATATTTATTATTTCTGATTTATATGTTACAAAGAAGTAATGATAGTTAGTTTTTATATTAAGTTGAAAAGATTTAAATATGTATTCATTGTTGCCCCTTTCTTTAAATCGTTTTTGTAATTGCGTCCCATTCCGGCTCAATTTATCTAATTGTTTGTTGTTTGATTTTACACACTCTGTGTCTTTTTCTCTCTCTTACTGTTCTCGTTCTTCTTCTTTGTGATTAAGAAAGTAAGGTCTATTTTTATCAATATACATATAAGTTCATAAGCAAACAACTGATTCTTGTTCTTTCTTTTATAATTATGAATCGCGATTCATTTGGTCGGGGATATAATTCTTGAATAGTTATATTTTTTTTTTACGACTGAATTTTTTTTGTTTTTTTTTTCGTTTTTAATTTAATTTTTGTTGAAAATCTTTTTAGAATCATAAAACTTTAATTTGTCAAAAAAAGAAAATAAAGAAAAAGTGTTATTATATTGATTGTATGTACATATATATATATATGTATACATAAGTATGTTCGAAGAAATTCTTCGTTATTAAATGTATATATATGCGAGCATTTAGAACGAATTTGCTTAGATTTCTTCTTGTTTTTGTTATTTTTTGATATTTTTTATTGTAATTCTTCATGGGATTTATTATTTAATATTAAATTAAGTGTTTTTAAATCCTCTTCTGACTCTTCTTTCTCTTTCCTTAAAATAGTATATTTATATATGCATAACTTGATTCATTTTGTATTCTGGTGTATTTTGTGCGCTGCATTTTGTATTTTTACTTTTTTTAATATGCAAAAATCATCTGTGACAATGTTGTAATTTAAATGAATTTTCTGTTAAAATATAATAATTGATTATGCGATAATTTTATTGATTTAATACTTGAGAAAATATTAAAATATATATATATATATATATATGTATATATGTATTGATTTATTATTAAATGATAATCTTTGATATATTGATTAAATGATCATATAATGAAATTTTTCTCATGGAAATTCATATAATACTTATATGTTTCAAAAGAAAAGAGTGTATAACAATTTAAATTTTTTTTATATAACACTTGAAAAATTAATAATTATTTTATTAATTTAATTTAATTTTTTTTTTGTATATTTACAGTTGTCAATCTGGCTGGAAAGGATCTTTATGCAATGAATGTGAATTATATCCAGGATGTATTCATGGTACATGTACAAAACCATGGGAATGTATTTGTAATGAAGGTTGGGGTGGTTTATTTTGTAATCAGGATTTAAATTATTGTACAAATCATCGTCCATGTCAAAATGGTGGTACTTGCCGTAATACTGGTTCAGGTTTATATACATGTGAATGTCCACCTGGTTTTACTGGAAATGATTGTGAAAAACGTATAAATAGTTGTGAAGATTTTCCATGTTTAAATGGTGGTACATGTCATGATGATGCATTCAATCAAAGTTATCGTTGTGAATGTAAACAAGGTTGGTCTGGTCGTCATTGCGAAAAGAAACGTATTACATGTGCTGAAAAACCATGTTTACATGGAAAATGTCGTGATACAAAATTGGGGTTTCAATGTGATTGTCCAACTGGTTACAGTGGTTTAAATTGTGAACAAGCACAAACAGATGAATGTAATCCAAGTCCATGCCAACATAATGGTACATGTATACAAAAAACAAATGGTGCTGCAGCACAATGTATTTGTAAATCTGGATTTATTGGTGATCGTTGTGAAGAAAATATTGATGATTGTCAAGGTAATCCATGTGAAAATGGTGGTACTTGTGTTGATATGGTTAATCAATTTCGTTGTCAATGTGTTCCTGGATTTATTGGTATTAAATGTTCGAAAAAAGTTGATTTATGTTTGACGAAACCATGTGCAAATGGTGGAATATGTACAACATTAAGCAATGATTATAAATGTCAATGTAGACCTGGTTTTACTGGTAAAGATTGTAGTACTGATATTGATGAATGTGCATCAAATCCATGTCATAATGGAGCAACATGTGTTAATCGAGTAAATAGTTTTGAATGTTTATGTGCAGGAAGTTTTGGTGGTTCTCAATGTGATGATGAAGTTTATGCATCATCATATGGTGCACATCAATATGGTACCTTACAAAGTCAAAATGATGGTTTAACTAGTGGACAAGTTGTTTTAATTGCCATATTATCTGTTGCAATGCCAGTTGTTGCTGTCATTGCTGCATGTGTTGTTATTTGTATGAAACGTAAACGTAAACGTGATCAAGAAAAAGATGATGCAGAAGCAAGAAAACAAAATGAACAAAATGCAACAGCCCATCATGGTACAACATTATCATCAAAACGTAGTTCTAGCAGTGGTTTAACATTTGATAATTCAAATCCAAATATCATTAAAAATACATGGGATAAAAGCGTCAATAATATATCAAGTTCAGCTAGTGTTGATGATTGTTTATTAACAACTAGCTTATATGGTGCTATGTCAAATTATAGTGATAATAATGCTAATAGTGATTTTTGTAGTGCTGTACCAACGCAATTACAAAGAGCAAAATCACAAAAACAATTAAATACAGATCCATCATTAATGCATAGAACATCACAAATGCTATGTAATGGTGGTACTAGTGGTAATACCACAAATGGTAGTAATGTTCCAAATGGTGGTTTAATAAGTAGTAATACAAATAGTAGTTTAGCTAGTGCCACAGTATCTGGAGGTGTTGTATCACCTAATACATCTGTTAATACAGCAAATGCAACAAATTGCACCAAAGAATATATGTTGGATAGTAAAAGAATGTCAGTACTAGGTGAATCACAATTTAATTGTAATCAAAGATGGCCAACACAAACAACAACATGTGGTGGTCAAGTGGTGCAAACAAGATCACAAGTAATGGTTTGTAGTCCGCCACATATGTAGTGATTTATAATTTATATAAAAAATCAATTTAATTAATTTAATTATATTTTCATTTTTTTTTTATCAAAAAAAAAAAAAAAAACAATAAATTAAGAAAAAAAAATATTTTTATTAAAATAAAATAAAAAAAAAAAAAAATTATTAAATATTTATGTATAACAGATTTTTTTTTTTTTAATTAAAAACGAATTGTAAAATATAAGTAATAACTGAAACAAAAAAAAAAATATATATATATATATAACGAAATAAATTTTATAAAAGAAATTTTTCTTTTATATGATTTGAGTTTTTTTTTTCTGTGTATAACAGTTTTGTTTTTATTAAACTGTTTTGACTTTTGATTATTTTAAACGTGATCATTTAATATATATATATAGTAATTATAATATATATATATTTTTTTATTAATTTAAATTGTTTATTAACTATTATTCTTTATAAATAGTTAGTATAAAACTTATGTGAAATATTAAAAATAACATTGAAAAAGTTTACAAAAATTTTATAAGATAACGTTTTAAGTAAAAAAAAAAAAAAAATTGTTATTTGAAATCAATTTGACTGCAAAAACTAATATATACTAATATTTAGTTGTATAACAGTTAGGAATAAAAATATGAAATTGTAATAGTTTAATATACTTTTTTTTTTTTTTAAAACATTTTTATAAAACTTTTGAAAACTTTTTTTTGAACACAATATAAAAAAACATAGAAAAAATATGTAGAAAATTAAATTAATTTAATTGTTTATTATTTATTTTGATAATAATATTTAAAATATAAGAACTAAAAAAAAAAAAAAAAAAATTATAAAATTTGATAAAATTAATATAAATTTGAAAATTAAAAATATGGAAATAACATATAAATTTAATAAATTTGCTGACTGATCGGTTGCTATTTGTATATTTTTTATATATATTATATTTTTTTTTTATTTTTTTAATTAATATATATATATATAAAATTAAAAATTCTTTTTTTTTTTTTTGCATTAATTCAAGAAAAAAAAAAAAAAAAGAGTTTCTAGTTATTAAAAAAAAAAATAAAAAATACAACTTAAAATTTAATTTAATTAAAAAATAAAAAAAAAAAATAAAAAATATTTAATTTCATCTACTTCTCATCCATTTTTTTTTTTAGTCCATTGAAAAGATATGTAATTTAAATTAATGCAAATGTAATGTAATTTTATATTTCATTTTTTCGTATATATATATACGTATATTTATATATATTTTTATTAATAATTGTTAAAATTAATTAAAAAATAATTAAGAAAAAACGATAAATAGTGATTTTCTAAATAAGCTAATTTATTACAATAAAAAGAAAAAAATTACTTAAATTTTAAGCTTTGTATAAATTTCTTATTTTAAAATAACATAATCATAAAAATAAAAAACATAATTATATTATATAAATATTAAATTAAAATAATAAAACCATAATATACATATTTTTTAGAAATTGAGTATAATAAAAAGAATTTTTTTTTTTTTTTTAAATTAATTTAGGTAGAAAACAAAACAAACAAACCCAATTATATAATAAATATATTAAGAATTAAAAAAAAAAATAAATAAAAAATTGTATACATATTTTATAATTAAATTATATAAATATTTTAAAATATAAATTTAAAAATTTAAGTATAGATAATATTCTTAATAAAAAAAGAAAAAAAGAAAAAACAAAAAAAAACTAATGTGGATTATGAATATAAAACAAAAAAAAAAACAAAATCATTTCTTTCGTTATTTATTAACTTTTTTCCATAAAAATACAATTTATATTGTATTTCAAATATTTTCATTACATCAGACTATATCCTCTTATTGTATTCTACAATAAAAGAAAATTATTCTCTATGTTTGATATATTGTAATAATAAGATATTGTAATTACTTTAATTTATTAAATTTAAAGAACAAAACAAGGTGCCAAAGCTTAAATTTTCTTTTCCTTAAATTTTGTACTTATTTTTGAATTATCAATTTTTTTGTTCTCATTCAATTAGTTATCGGAAAACTCTTCAAATATTTTTAATTCTAAATTACAATATTTAAAAACGAAAATAAAAATAAATAAAAACAATATCTATTAATATCTATTAATATTAATATAATTTTTAACTTACGTTACGGTTAAAAAAAAAAGAAGACATTAACGAAAATTAAAAAATTATTTAATTGTATGTTTGTATAACAGTTTAAAATTTTATTATGACAATGAATAAAAGTTTCTTTTCTTTTTTTTTTTTAATTATAAATATTATATTTTATTATTTTTATGTGTTATGAATCAACATTTATTTTCTTTTTTTTTCTATGGCCAGTGTTAAGTCTAAAATAAATTAAAAAAAAAGAAAAAAAAAATTAACTTAAAAATAAATAAAAAAAAAAAAAACTACAAAAATATAAAAAATTTAATTTGAATTTATGTTTAGTTTTCTTTTCTATTTTTTTTTATTATATATTAATAATATATTAATTTTTCTAATTTTTTTTTTTTTTTTTGTATATTTAATAAAAAAAAAAAAATAAAAATTGTATTTAATCTATTTACTATTTTTGGTGTTATACTTTAACGTTAAACTTTTTTTTCTATGTACAAATATTTTTAAATAGTATTTTGAAGAATTTTTTTTTTTTTTTTTGTAGTATATTAATAGTATAATATTTATTAATTTCAAATTAAATTCAAATTAAAACAAAAAAAAAAATAAGAAAAATATTTATTAAATCATAGTATAACAGTTACAAAAGAAAAATAATATATTTCAAAGAAGTTTGGTATTTCAGTAACAGAAAAAAAAAAAATAATTTTTTAAAATACTATTTTAAAAATAAAAAAACAAAATTATTATAAAATTAAATTTAGTAAAATTCTTTATGATTAAATAAATATTGTAAATCTTGACTTTATTTAAATAAATAAATAAAATAAAAAAGAGAAAAACAAAATTCAATTTTATATAAAAGGATTTTATTTGTTAAAATTTTATATTCGCACAATAGCGTAAAAAAAAAAAAAAAAAAAATACAAGTAAAAAATCTGTTTTTGATGAATTGATGAATCTGATAAATCAAAATATATCGATTAAACGATATTCTATATTCTATCATTTTTAATTTTATAATATTTTTTATCATTATTATTTTTCAGTATAACAGTTTTTTTTTTTTTTTTTAAATATTGTAATTATGAAAGAAATATAAATTGACTCCCTTGAAATTGTAAAAATTCTTTTAAAAAAAAAAAAAACAATGAAAATTTCAAGAAATTTTACAATTTTGACAAAGTCATTTTTATTTTTGAAAATTATTCTGTGAATTTTGAATTATAAGAGAAAATAAAAAAAAAAAAAAAATTTTTTTTTGAAAGAATTTTAACAAAATTAAATTTAAAAAACAGAAATAGTAAATATTTTTTTTTGAAAATTTTAAAATTAAATTAATTAATAATATTCCAATATTTTGTGATTTATTTATTTTTTTTTTTTTTTAAAGTTTTTATACAAATATAAATTATTTAAGCTTAGTTTATTTATTAGTATTATTGATTTTTTGATTATATTTAAAGTATTAATTATAAAAAAAAATTAAAATTAAAATATAACATTTTAAAAATTTCTGTTATCAAATTAATAAATTTTTGTGAAAAAATAAAACAAAAAAAAAACAAAGAAAACAGAAAAAAACAATAATAATGAAATAAAAAATTTTTATAGACTAATATAACTTATATAACAGTTTTCAAAATTTTTATTTTGTTTTATTAAAAGAATAATTACTTTCTTCATGAAAAAAAATCATTAACTTAATATTTCTTAAAACAATTTTATTACTATTCATACAGTATAACACTTTCTAACTAAAATTAAATAAATAAAAAAAATGTATGTACTACAATAAATAAATAAATTTTTTTTTTTTTGAAATAGAAATTGTAAATAGTTATTTTTTAAAATGTTTTTATCTTAATTTTTTTCTTTCAACTTAGAAAGAGAAAAAATAAATTATCAAATGGTTCCTCTTAAAAATTAATGAATAAATAAAAAAAAAGAAACAAACAATAATAATATAAAAAATATAAAAATAAATGAAAAGCAAAAAAAAAAAAAAATAAATTGTAAATGTTTTTTAATTATTTAATAATACAAAAAAAAAAAAAAGAAGAAAAATATTCATATTAAATGCTCTTTAATATTGAAAGAAACAAAAAAAAAAATATTTTAAAGGATCTCTCGAATTCATATCTTTTACTTTTTGTTATAATTTTCTTATTTTTTCATTTAAATTTTTTTTTTTGAAATTTTTTTATAACAAAACTTATTTATACACAAATTGTATTGTAAGGATATGAATTGGAAATGTTCCTTTGATTTTTTTTTTTTTAATTTACTGATACTGATACTGTGTTTTAAATAAAATAAAAAAAAAATAAAATAAAAGTGGTTTCCATATATACATACATATATTATATTATATATATAGTAGGTACATAAAAACTCTTATAAATATTATTCTAAATTATTTAAAATAAAATAAAATAAAAATATTCCATATTGAATATTATAGTATAACAATTTTATATAATATTATACTATTTAAAATAAAACGTAAAACTAAAAAAAAAAAAATAAAAAAAAAAACGAAAAATAATTAAAAAAATTTAACAAAAAAAAAAAAAAAAAGAAGGAAAAAAAAACTAAGTCAAAGTGAAATTATTTTTAACCATAAAAAAAAAAAAAAAATTAAATTAATAATTTTATAATAATAAATAAACATGAAAAAAAAAAAAAAAAATGTTATACAAAAACGTACTTAACTTAAAATTCATATTATACAATAATATAACAATTTTAAAAAATAAAAATTAAATATAATATATATTACATTGCCACAAAATATAAATTATAATAAAAAATAACATACCTACATACTTTTTATATATAAATGTAAAAAAAAAAAATGAAAAAAAAATAAAAAAAAAATTTAAATGTTCCTCAGTATATATTTATATAACACTTTCATATGAATTATATATATACACCTTAAAAATTACAATTTAAAAACTATTATACTGGAACTGAATTAAAACTTTTGCATGAAAAAATTGAATATTTAATTATAATAAAAAAAAAAAAAAAAAACAAAAAATTTCTTAAAATTTTGCAGTAAAACAAAAAATTAAAAAAAAAAATTGATTTTGAATATTTTAAAAATGAAATTTAACATAAAAGGTGTACTATTTATGTATAACAAAAAAAAAAAAAAAAATAAATAAATAAATAAATGAATAAGAAATTTTTTTTTTTTTTTTTGTATAACAATATGATAAAAAAAAAACAAAAGAAAAAAAAAATGCTTAAAAAATCAATGACAATTTAATTTTTTTTATTTATTTATCTTTAAATATTTTTTTTATTATTTTTTTTTTTGTTTTCTAATCCCGACTTTCCTTTTTAGGAATCTATTTTTTTTTTTTAACGATTTATATATATATTAAATCTTTTATTTTTATAGTTATAGACTTTATTATTATTATTATTATTTTTTTTTTTAAATAAAATAAATTAAAATAGAAAATAGAAAAAAAAAAAAGAAAAAATTATAAATAATTGAATAAATTATACAGACAAGATTTTTTATTATTTTTTTTTTTTTTGTAAATAATTATAAATATTAATTAAAATAATTAATTATTATATAAATAGAATTAAAAATAAATAATATTAATTATATTAAAAAAAAAAATTTAAATAAAAAAAAATGGAAGATGAAAAATAAAATAGAAAAAAAAATTGACGAAAAAAATGAAAAAAAAAAAAATTAATAAAAATTATATGTTTTTATCATAAAAAAAAAAAACTCGATTTTTTTTTTATTAAAAACTTAATAGTTTTAAAGTTTTGTTTTTCAGATTGCTTTTTAGTTTTGATTTTCAGAAAAATTCCATTTGTATGAGAGATTATTGTTGAATTATTAAGACATTAAGTTATTGATTGTGCAATGAATATTTAATATCTGAATAATATTAGAGTTTCAAAACTTATACGAATGTATATAAGAGTATGCGTAGAGTATACTCATATGAAATGGTAATAACAGCAAATTTTGTTTTGTTAAATCTTAATAGGACAACAATTTATTGCCTATCTTTTTGTTTTATTTCTAATTGAAAAAATCTATAATGAGACAATCTGAAATTTTTTATTCCCACACACGACTAACATCCAAAAGAAAAAAAAAAAAAACTTTTCATTTGGTTTGCAATAACCTAAAAATTCAAACTATAGCAAAATTTAATCTAGTCAAAATATTTCCTAATTATTTGTTTTCAATTTAAATGTTTTTATTGGAAATGGCAGCACTTAAACCTAATATCAAAAAAAGATAAAATTACGTTAACAGTTATTTTGTTGCATTAACTAAATAAAATTATTAAGTGGTTGTTGTAATGAATGTGAGTTGATTAAAATAAAAATTAATGGAAATTCATACAGTATACTATTAAATGGAAAGAAAAATTATTTATAAAATGCTACAAATATTATTTAGATTTAAATTGGTCAGGGATTTACAGGTGGAGCTGCTCAAAGCGAAAAAATTTAAAATGTAAAGGTAAAGTATCAAGAAACGTATAATAACCGTAAATATTGTCACTCCATTAAAATTTTAAATTTTTTTATTATACTAGTTTGAATTAAATTTTAGCAGTAGCTAATTGTAGAAAATTATCAAATGTAAATATGTATTATATTTGTGCGCCATCTATTATCTTATACAAGCATTATTTTTTTTTGTATTTTATATTACTATATTACAAGATAAATTACTAATATTAGGTATGATCTGACCGTAAGCAATATAAAAGACGTAAGATAAATTTCATATTCAAAGGTTAAAAAATAGTCGGGTGGGTGTTCACATAAGTCGACATTCATTCAAATAATATATTATTTTTGAATTAATTCAATGAGGTAAAAAATGTACTGAAACAAACATTTAGTTCGAAAATCCTATTTGCAAAATAATTTTTCAACTTTTATTTTCTTGACTGTGACAGCTATTTGTAATCTGATTTTAGTTTAAAACAAAAAGACAACAAAATTATTCAAAAAAAAAAATCAGATGATTCGATTCATAGGACACTTTGTTTTGTATTTATTAGGAAAAAAAATTATGTTGGCAATAAAAGCCATCCGAAGGACAAATTATCTTTTTCGGATATAAATAATGAACTAATTTTCCCATTTTTTCATATCTTTTCCAGTTATTCTTCTCGAACAGCTACTTAGATTGTCTGAGCCCAGCGGTTTGCTTCATAGTTTTCTCCTACCGTTTACCTCTTTCACTTTTAGTGTTTTTCTTATTTTGGAGGTTAAAATACGTATTTTTCGATTACATTTTGGTGAAAAATAGAGGACATTTGCTCAATGATTCTAAGTAATTGATTCTTGATCCTTGTACTTTTGAGCGGTTTTTTCTAATGTTTCTGTTGAATCATCGGCTTAAATTGTTTTTATTCCTTGTTCTATTATTCAAGAGCCAGTCCATTAGTAAATCATTTTAAAATTTATTGTACAGGGTAGAAATTCGTTGAGCCATTACTCCACTTTCAATTTCTTCTTACTTAGTTTTATCAAGAAATGTTTTTCGAGAAACATCGAGATGTTTTCCGTATTTCCTAGTCATATCATCTTGAGGAAAATAAAAAAAGCTAGGCGTAATTATAAGACATTTTAGGAAGAATTTATAAAAGTAGTATAGCAAAAGCCTTTATCCTTTCAGCGGATTACGCATTTAAATGTGAAAATTGAATATGTTATGCTTATGGACTATGGTTATGCACTCACTTGTTATATAAAAACAATTCCGAAATTTCGAAATTAATAATCGTACACATTTTTCTAAACAGTAAAAACCTAATTAATGTCGACGCGTTGCTCGCGTCATTTGATGCAACGCGTCATCCGTTGCGTCAAGCTTGGCATCAAAAAAATATTACTAAACATTGAAATTTTTAAACAAATAAACATTGTAAACATTGAAATTTTTAAATAAATAAAACAGACATTTCTATTATTTCTATGTTTGTTTAATTTTCAAATTTAAAATTTTAATTCAAAATAATTGTGTTATTATTCACATATATTATTATTACAAATATTGAAAATAATGGAATTTATAAAACAAAAAAAAAACATTGAGATAACATTAAACATTAATAAAAACATTAAATAAAGAATAAATAAAATAAGTAACCGAATTATTATGTTACTGGCAATATAATGGCGGATGATTTAATTGATTTGCTAGTCTTCGTTCTTTTTATACAGATTATACATGAAATCTATCAGAATTTTATATATGAATTTTTATATTTTACTTTCTTTTTTAAAAACTACTTCTTTTTTTTGTATTTTTCTATTAATATTTCTTCTTTTTTTTTATTTTTATTTAAATGTACTGTACTTAGCTGTAATTACTTGTAAACAGATAAAAAAAATTTTTTTTTTGACAATTCATTGCTGAAGTTTAGGAAGTGTCAACGCCAATAAAATTGGAAGTAGGCTAATACTGGCGTCGCGGCAAGTTTTGTATTGGAACAGGTTCCATTTAAATACATGTATTCTAATTAAACGTCAAAGCGACGTTTGCCGCGACGCGATCATTCTATCAGCACCTTAACTTCTACTGTATTTTTACTTTACCATACATATTGTATTCAAAATAAATTCTTATCCGTTTATATAAAACTATTAATAATAATTGTTTCATCTTTTTATAAATCAACAGGTTAATCATAAAAAAAAAAAAAAAAATCGGTGATCACAATCAAATAACAATTCGTTTAATTTAAAATTATTTTAAATTTAATATCAATTCATTGCATCAAAAAATAACAAAAACAATAAAATAAAACACAATCATCATTAACGTAATCTATAAAAGCCTCTGATTGGTGGCAAGTTAATAGCAAAAAAAAAAAAAAAAAACTCTAATTGATTCTCATAATTTTCAAAACAGAATTTAAAATAGAAGAGACAAAATTACACTGTACTGTACATAAGTATACACATTAATGTGTATCTTTTTTCTTTTCTATGGTTACTCTGTTTTTAATCGGATCGTATCGATCTGTTAACCACAAATCACCTAAGTCTTGGACAATAAAATACTAAAGCATGATATTTATATAGATATACACAAATTTATATTTATATGTATGTATATGTATATGATTGTAAATAATATAATCATTATAGCACGATCGAATATTGGCGTTTAGAAAATTAAAAACTTGATCGCGATGCAACCGTATCAAATTACATAACATTTGTTTAGTTTTAGGTTAAATACAAAAAAAAAAAAGATTTTACGAAAAATAAAAGCAGAATAGGAACATAAAAGTCCAAAACATTGTAGTTCTTTAAACTTAAAAATTAAAAATAATCAGCTCAAGCTTAAAATTAGTTGTTTGTCGTAGATACTATTGTAACACTATTCGATAGTGCAACAATTTATTAAACAAAGAAAAAAAAAAAAAATTGTCAAAAGTTTTTCTTTGAAATAAAGACACCACATTTTCTTTTTTTTTATGAACAGAATTTATATACGAGCTTGCTACTATAAGTCATTTTTCATTTTAATATTAAAACTGTAATAAGGATTAACAGGTTACAGTTTGGATTTTAAGTTAACCACATGAACTTCAAATTAAAATTTAAAATTTAAAAAAATATTATTAGTGCAATACAAATTACTATATCATATAATATAAGTACTTAACCACGTGAGTAAGCAGTTAACCACGTGATTTTAATTGATAGTTATATCTCACAACAAAAATTTATAGAATAAAGGTTGATTCTGACATACCAATTCAGTCTCAGTTCTGATTTTTTTTTTTGGTTAAAAAGAATGTATGTACCTATTTAGTTATTTTCGGAATTGGTACGGTAAATTTTAGTTTTATATGGATATAAGTAGAATTATGAAATAGAGACAATGTTATAAATTATATAACTATATAATTATAAATTATATAGTTATAAAATTCTAAGTAGAGTACCGGCAGGAAACTGATTCTACATTTCACATAAAATGATAACAAAAGATTATATTTATATTAAATGTATCCAGTGTAGTTCTTCCATCCATTTAATAGAACCTTTCAAATGTATAGTTTACATTTTCTGTACTTATATTCTAAATTTAAATGAAGTTACTGACACTGAAGTGAAAGGGATACCTACATGTATACATATCTGAGATTGAACTGATATAGGGCATCAACTTTAAAAGTATGCAAAAAAAAAAAAAAATGGTTTATTGACAGTTATTATCTTTCTAATGATAGACAAGAAATAAAAAATAAAATACATAACTTAAAGTTTGTTATACTGTTATTTTAAATGTATCCTCTAAATTGCATTCTTGATATCTTATTCGGGACGTGGTAATATTTTCAACAGTATTCAATTAATAAGAATAAACCTAGCTAATTCCTCTCATCAAAGACAAGAATCCATTTGCCGTATCTCCAAGCAATTTTTGATAACTTTTCCTCGTCAGTCATCACAATACGGGGTGCGAATACTAACAATATTTAGAATTTTCTAAAATTAATAAAGCTATAGAGCTTTCTCCATGTTTTACTAATGCATATACAGTATTTCTCTTTTTAAAATCTAATCATTGTGTGGTGCTTTAATGTAGTCTATGCATCATTGAACTTAATTCTTAGCTTTTTTCTAGAGCAATTTCCTAACAATCCACCCTCGTTTTTATATATATAACACTCATTTTAAAAACAACTATTTGTTATATATATTATGTACACATATATATGTATATGGATATAAATGAATATATTAACTTTTTAATAGCTAAGCGTGAATTATTTTGCGATCATAGATCTTTTGAACAGGTAAAAATAAAAACAAGGTAGAAAGTAAACCAACAGTTTTTAAAAGCGTACATTTCCAACAGGCAATACAAACTGTTTAGAATTGTGACTTGCACAAAAATTTGAAAATTTCATGTAATAAGAAAAATAGGACTATTTTGGAATTTTGAGGGGCTGTAAGTCCGGAACCCTATATAACTACAAAAAACACACGTTTACACACGTAAAAATATATTACTGGAGCTTTAATTTTTATGTATTGCAGAAAAAAAGATTTTGTACCTAAAAATGCCTAAAAATTGCAAATTTTCAATTTTTGAGTCCTAATAGCTCTTAAATAGGAACTGGTACAAAAAAAATTTCTAAGGAAACTTAGATACTAATTCTAATAGTTTTTTCTTGTCTCAAAATTTCAAGCCCCTATCTCAAAGCGTGCCGGAGTTATGAAAAAAGAAATACCATGCAAAATTTGGTTTTCACATAACGGTAAATTTAAATAGTAAATTACATACTATTACATAATTTTCACATTGTTTTATAGAGGTAAGAAAATTTCTGGTCTTTTACTCTTTTTAGATTGTAAAACTACTACGCAGAGCCTGAGCTATATACATCTGAAAATAGGGATTTTTTGTAATTTTGGGAGGCTGTAACCTTGAAACCCTATATAATTCAAAGAAACTATTACCTGTCTTGCTGAAGAAAAATGTGTACAGGTGCTTAAGTTATAGGTGTTTAAAAATAGCTAATTTTCAATTTTTGAGCCCTAGTAGCTCATAAACATGGGCTGGTACAAAAATGTTTTCTGAGAAAATTCCTTTTGAATGGCGTTTTCAAATTTGAAAAAATGTTAAGTAGAACATGATATATACGTATTTAAAAATATGGCTTTTTCAAAGTTGGAGGGGCTGCAGCTCCATAATGGATGGGGCTATATGAAAAAGTTGTTCTACAACATTAATTTTTTTATAAGACCTAACCTTGGTTAAAATTGTTTTTCTCTATCCTTAACGATGTAGAAGTTTTGTAAACAGACGTACGGACAGAATGAAACTAATAGGCACAATTTTTCAAATTTTTTTTTTTGGAAATGTGCTAAAAAATGTTATTTTGTTGAAAGAAAATAAAATTTTAAGTATAATTTGCAGCATACAAAAAGTAAGAAAGAGACATAGAAGATCACACAGAAGATTCGGTTACATGATATGGTCTTATGCTAATGAATTGAACACGTTCATTTGTTGATATATGTGTAGCAAAAAAAAAAAAAAAAAGAGTAATATTGCAATCAACAACAACAACAACAACAACTCCAACAATCATTACAGTAACTTAAAGTAACAAAATTGAAAATATTTTTTTTGCAGAAATTTTCAAAAAGTATTAAATACGGCGAGAAAAATATATATATATATTTTTTTTTTGAAGTAAAATGTTGACTGAGCCCCGTATACTAACAAAAGTAAAAGAAACTTTGCGTAAATTAAATTAATACATATCTATTATATGTAAGTATGTTAAAAAGAGATGGAAAATATTTTTAAAAAATTACATATTAAACATAGGACAGGTAGATTAATCGCGCGCGTTTTAAAATATTAAAACATGTTGTATCAATTTTTTGTTTTTTTTTTGTAAAAAAAAAAAAACAAAAAAAAACATATATATTTTTACTGCTTCTTATGTACTTGTGAGATCATATAAGTATGTAAGTATATGTACAAGATTGTACAAATTTTTAAATATTATTTAGCTTTTAAAAGGTTCGATTTAGATGCAACCGTTTATATCTGTATTTCTTTTTTTTTTGTCTTTGGATTTTTAATGACATTTGATTGGTGGTGAACTGTAGCGATATCAGTTAATATGTATTAACAGAATACCTGTGGAAATACCATTTGAATGCAATAAGAGTAACACGAAACGCATAGCAACAAATTAACTATGTATGTATGTAGATATGTATAAAAGTTAAATAAAAATTATTGAAACATTATCGAAAATAAATTGCAAATTTAGAAATTGGTTGGTAGTAACAAAAAGAAAAACAATATATAAAGAAAATTTTTATTTTTTAATAGTAAATACTAAACTATTAATTTTTACATACACTTGCAGTTATAAATTTATATACAGGAAATTTAAAAATAAAAAAATTAAATTGGTTTGTTGATTCATTAAATGCTGAAAACTATCTTTGAATATTATGAAGTTTAAATTTCACCTCCAAGTTCCAACTACAATATTGAACTGGTGTAGAACTATATAAAAGAGGCTCATAAAGAATATATTATTAAAAATATACTTTGAAGTATACCTAATGAATACTTTAGAGAAGCAGTAAAACAATTAGTATAATCAAAATATAACCTTAGATGGAAAAATGAACCGATTGTAGAATGGTCAATGGATCGTGCAATAATCTAAAAACAATCAAGTAATCGATTTTCTAATTGATAGTCACCTCTTGCCGCTTAATTCTAGAAAAGGAAAAATCATCATGAAGCTATGGAGCAGTTCAAAATTCATTGTTAACTTTTGTAATATTTTAAAGACTTCTGTGATTTGTTAGATTACTCTTGTGAGATCATGAAGGACGGTTGAAAGTAAAACGACAAATACCCGTTCTTTATTGTGGGTTGAATGAAGATCATATGTAAACTAAAATGTATTTTTATTAAACTTTTAAAAAAAAATTTTATTTAAATTATTTAATGTAAAAGTTTTAAAAATATGCATGTAGTCTTTGTTCTAATTTTGTAAAAATTGAAAATCAAACTTTTCTTGACTTCTAATAACTAAATTGTAGCATGGAATAAAAATTGCCTCCTCAGCAACTAATGTATGTTTTCAAATAAATGAATTTCCTCAATTACAAGTTTCTATTTTTTTTTGGGCACCTTATTACGTAAAAAAAGGAAGTGGTTAAATATTATATTATTAAATAATTTAATGAGATCCATTCATTAATCGTTTAAAATTATTTCTGTACTTTAACTAAAACGATGCGGAAGTTTTGATAACGCATACAAAAGAATAATTTGAACGGAATAAGAATTTTTTTTCAATTTTTTTTTTTTTTTAGGTATAAATGGAAAGTAAAAAGCGATTAAAGTGAGAACTGAAAAAAGAAAAATTAAATCAATAGACAATATCGACATAAAGTAAAACAAAACATTAATTTAAAAAAAGAATTAAACGTAAATCGAAAATTTAAAATGGAAAAGACGTAAATCGGGGCTGGAGTGACAAAATTTTAACAATTTTTTTTTTTTTGAATTTATTGATTCTGAAAAAAATAAAATAAAATTAGTGATTACTTCTTCTAATTGACTTTAACTTGTTTTATAACATTGTTTGTAAATTTATGCTGTTAACTGTATATATATAAGGCTTAAATGAATGTGATAGTTACAAATATTATGTAGAGATACATACATGTATTTAAAAGCAATGCAAATAATTGTAATGATAACAAGTAGAGATGAAAACATTTTTTTTTTTTATAAAGCACTTGTTGTAAAAAAAATTAAAGTATTCTAAAATTGAATTGAAAGTGCAACAGAGACAGAAGATAATTTGCAAAATTTTTAATGTGTGAAAAAAAAAAAAATTCACAAGTTTTTTCTAATTTTGTGAATATATTTTTTACTATTTTGTTTTTAATTTTTTTTTTTTTTTTTTTTGGTTTTATGAGATAATCGATAATATGCCGAAGATCGATTGAACATAATCATTGGAAATATTTTGTAGAAATTGTACAACTAATGTACCATGTACTTTGTTTTTTTTTTGTTTCTGTTTTTAAAGATTCAAATCAGATTTTAAAGAATAAATTTGCTTAAACAAAAATATCGAAATCTGATTAAACGTTAAATTGACTTGTATAGTCTTTTAGTAGCGAAATGTTAGATTAAACATTTTTTTTTTTTTTTTAAGGATTGCAATTTTTAATTTTCTCTGTATATATATGGAAGGTGTATGATAACATTTAGAAGAATTTCTATGATTTGTAATGAATATTGGAAATAAAAATAAAATAAGGCAGAATGAAAACCAATGATTTTTAAGGGCGCACATTTTTCAAAAAAATAATTTTTATGACTTGCATCAAAATTTGTAATTTTTCTTGAAAAATTCTATAATTTTAAGGAAACCTTATGTAATTCCCATACATAAAGAGTGATGATACATAAAAAGTTGTTTTTTCTATTGCTAACCTTTCCATGGTTAAAATTATATTATCCTATTTTAAATGGTATATAGAAATTTGTGTAAACAAAAGAACGGACGGACACAATGAAAATAATAAGTAAATTTTTTAATTTTTTTTCTTTTTTGAAAAAGAGCTAAAAAATTATTCTTATAATCTTTTTAGTTAATTTTAAACTTATTGATTTCAAAAATTGTATGTTTTCTTTTATATCTAATTATATCTTATATACATGAATACAGGATTAAGTTTAAAGGTATAAGATTTCAATCGATAAATGCTTAGAATCTTTTCATTTTGAATTAAGAAAAGTTAATAATCGAAAAAAAATGATAATATTAAATAGAATTGCAAAATTTATTAATGTTTATTAGAATTTTTGTACTGATTTAAAAAAAATAAAATTCATTTAGGGTAATAAGAATGTTGATTGTCGATTGTCGATTATCCTTATAGAAGAATTCGTATTATCTTTTATTTGTAGTAAAAATTGCATTATAGCATATAGAAATAATTAATTTTAAAAGAAAAACTTTTTGATTCTTAAAAATCAAACAAAATACATAATATTTAGATCCGCACCCAAAGGTTATTGCACCTTATATACTCTATATAGAGTATATAACCTATATAAAGGTTATATACTCTATATTCTATGAAATCATTTTGAACTTTTTGAAAAAAATTTCATTTTTGGTCGTAGATCAGATTTTATGTAATAATTTTTAAGTGTTTTCTGAAAGATGCCTACTGTCTGAAAAGTGAAAGAATTATTTGAAGCTATCTTAAAAGAATATATATATGAAAATCTCTTATGATGATCATAAAATAATGACCACTTACTTCTTTCATAATGATCAAGAATGATATTACAAGAACGAATCTGCCTTTCAAATAATATACATTTTTAGCTTGTTGAAGGATGTCCCTTTATTAAAAAATATTTTCCCAATTTTCTTTAATATATTGTTTGATATGCTTGATCTCAGCCTTAAAATCTATCTTAACTTAAAAATCATAAATGTTTCCAAAAAATTTCGGTTCAAGGAAGCAATAAACAATTTTTTGTTTTTTCCAATTTTAGACAAAGATAATTTGTGTTAAAAATTAATTTTTCTTTGTCATTGTTTTTTATTTTATTTTTTTTTTGTAATTTTATTTATCATTATCCCTCTCCACCCCAACCCAATCAATTCATCCTCTTTTTGTTTTTTTTTTACATTATTACTTAATTTTTATTATTTAGTTTGTTGTTGTTTTTTTTTTTTGTTAATTTTAATTTAAAAATTCCCAATTGGATAGCTGCTGTACTGCTGTGCTAACAAATTGCATATTAGCACCTTTCTTTCTTATTTTTTATTTTTTTATTTTTAAGTCTTCTTTCTTTTTCTCTCATCCAATAATATTTTTCAAATGGCAACAAGAATTACAGGTGAATATCGATGAAATCGAAGAATATATATATATTTATGTTGTGCATAAAATGCACACGGTTTTTTTTTCTTTAACATGATTTTGCAAAGTATATATTATGTACTGTATGTACTAAAAGTACTCATGTGTATATTAAAAAAAAAAAAAAATAAAAAAAACAAAAAAAAACATTTTTTATATTTATTTTTAACTAATATTGGCAAGATATGTGAACAGATACTAATCTTAATTAGTAAAGTAAAAAAAAAAAAAAAAAATAACAACAACAACAACAACAATAATAATAATAATAAAAATTTTAATAAAATTAACTGATTTTAATATTTTTTGGAGTTTTTCGTTTTTATTTTTTGTTTTTTTTCAAAAAAAACTTTGAAAACTCATTATGGACGAGGTTAGGTGTCAAGCTGGTTTACATTTTATATTGGTGCAAGATTTTTTTTTGCTAATCCAAATCTATACCAAGTGAAATAAAATAATAAACCACTTTTTTGTTTTTGTTTTTTTTTGTTGGTAGTCACTAGTCAGGTGTGTTTAAAATGGTATAATTTTAATAGTATATGTTGGAAATATAAGAAGCATTATTTGGCTTTTTTTTAAATATATGGTGTTAAAGAGGTGATTAAGATTATAAAGTAAAATTACATACATATTTTTTTCTTTAAAAAAAAAAAAAAAAACCGATATTGATTAGTTGAAAAATTTGAATATTATTGAAAATTATTTTAAAAATATTTCAGTTTTTTATTTTTATTTTTTTTTAAATATACCTAGAAGATAAATTTGTAAACTTATTAGTAGCAAATAGTACAGATATAAATAGTTGGTTAATTTAGAATTCTTATATTTTCAGACTATAGATATTATTAACAATTTAAATTGTTTTTTAATTGATTAAATTTAAAACTGAATGATTTTTATTAATTTTTTTTATTAAACTGAAAAAAAAAAACAAATAATGAAAAAATTAAGCACATTTTCAAAATTAGTTTTTCATAAAGAGTGTACATAAATCTTAAGTAGTTATATTAAATAAAATAAATTTATAATAACACAAAATTTGAATGAAATCGTTAGAATAATTTGTTAGAGAAATTAGTAAAAATCTTCGGGAAAAATCAAGTCACACTTTTGTTAATTTTAAGGTAACCCTACATAATTAAGAAAAATTATTAACACAAACAAAAATATAATGTTAAAGCTTTAATTTCTGTATATTACTTCAAAAAAATTTGAACAGATCCCTAAGTTACAGATGTAAAAAAATTTCCATATTTTTGATCCTTTACAGCTCCTAAACAGGGGACGACACAAAACTATTTCCTGAAATGACTCATACTATTCTCAAAATTTTAAGCTTCTAAATTAAACCGTTTGAAAGATGGAAGAGGTCCGACTTGTTGCAAACATTCAGTTTCACATAACGGTATATTAAAATGCCGTATGGCAAAGCCACATATATTCATTTTATACATATTTATAAAATTTATGAAACCAGCTATCATTTGGCGTATTCAGATTAGATATGGCTAGGTATTCAGATTAGGTATTCAAAAGATATGAATTTTTTAAACTTTGTAAGGCTGTAGCTCCGTAACGGGTGGGGATACAGAAAAACGTTGTTCCACAAAATTAGTTTTTTGGCGAAGGCTATCCGTAGTTAAAATTTTTAACTGCTTTATTTCAAACGGTGTAGAAATTTTGTAAACACCCAGACGAACGGATGAACGGACGGACAGACCGATAAAGTGAAACTAAAGTTTTTGAAAATGTGCTAAAAACGAGGAAAAATATAGAGTAGATTGTGTTAATTCTAGGATACACGCACGAACATAATATATGCTGTTTCTATTAAATTTAATTGTCTTTTAAAAAATTTAAGATATCAGACAATTAATTATGTATAAAGATTTATTTATGTGAATTTTGGAATTGTATGATAGTTATTGCAACCCAATATCTTAAACCAATCCAATTTTACAGAAGTTATTGCCATAAAACTTTTAAAAAATCTTTTACAAAATTTCAGATTTCTAACTTAATTAAGTTAAAAGATATGGCATATATTTGAATCTGATGTGTTAGAGCAATGAAACTTCATAGGAGTTAAAATAAAAATTGATAATTTTTTTAGTAAATTTTATGTCTAGCTTTATTATGTTATCCAGATATGAGGGTATAAATATTATGCTTATATAAATGGAGAAGTTCTATGATAGCTACATGAACGTTATTCTCTAAACCAACTGAATTTTGCACAAGTTGTTGGCATAAAATCTAGATTCGTAGATTCAATAGAACCTGAGTTATTTTCATATAAAAAAAATTGTTATCTATAACAGCTTCTCGAACGTCTTAGCCAAACTCGCTGAATTTAATTAGCACAATCAAATTTTTATTGGCGTACAACTTCTTTTCACAAAATTTCATATACCTAACTTTAATAAATATTGAGATATTTCTATATAAATAAAGAAGTTGTATGGCAGCTATTCGAACACGGTGAACGAATTGGCTCAATTAAAAGAATTCGAGTCTTAGCAAGAATATATGTACTTTGTCATATCTAGCTCATTCTCTTTAAGGTGTCTCAAACGTAATGACAAATATATTATACCCTACATTCGTACGGGTACAAAAAGTAATTAAAATACTACACGAAATTAATATTAGTCACTAATAACGGTTAAGTTATTATGATATCTTGACATTATTTAATTACTTTATGATAATATATACTTTTTTTTCTCAAGCTGATTTTGTAAATTAATCTAAAATTTATTTAATATTTAATTTTTAACGTCCGTTGTCTAAAGAAGTATCTAAGAATAATAAAATATGATTCATTTAAGATGTCGAAAATATGAAATCTGAGACGTGCTATTTTAAGGTGCCAATCAGAATTTGTGAACTATGGATGCCAGTATACTTGACAACCAATAGTTCATGAATAGAGGTTAAAAATCAGGTTAGTGAATTTACATTTAGCATTAAATGATTTAGTTGATCTAAGTTTTTAGGTGAAATGCAATAATTGAATATCCACATTTTAATTGTTAACATATATGTACATATATACATAAGGACATCAAGAATATAATGAGGTAAAGTATTTATAAATAGGAGTCGAAGCAGAAATTTAGGTAACTTGTAATTGTGCAATTTAAGTTCAAGATATTATAATTTGTGAGGTGAGAACCTGAAAGCTAACAAGAAATCATTATGTCATCATTTTTAGAGAAAGATGTAATAGGAACGAAAAGAGATTAAAATTATTTATCTAATTTTATATTTTGCACTTTCAAAAAAATTTTTTTGACTGGAAAAAAAGATCAGTTCGACTTTTTTGTAAAAATAGGAACACAAAGTTGATCGTAGAATACCAGACTTCTGAAGACGCGTAAACACGTTTAAATGAAATTAACATAAAATATAGAAAATAATAGGTACAAAAAAAAATTAATTTAGAGCGATTATAATAAAATTAAACAAATAATCAAGTATTTTATAATTTATAGACGAATTAATAAAATTTATTAATTTAAATATAGAGAAACTTTAATAAAATTTAAAGTTCTTTTAAGCATTATTTGCTTAACTATTTTAGTATTTTGTTCCTTAGACGTATATGTAAAAACTATTAGAAGATGTTGAATATATTTCTAAATATTTCTATATATTTTGAAAATCATTTTAGATTTTAATAGAACTTTGCTAATTAATTGTCGAAGTTAGATGTTGACGCCCGCCCATTTAGATTTTGAAGACGACATTTTGAAGTAAATCTATTTTGCTTCTATTATTATTATATGCTGTTGTCTCCACTTACAATATTTCTGCCAGCCCTACTATCTATAAGAAACTAAACATCTGTATAGAAGATTTACTCCTAAGTTCACTTACCTTGCTCAAAATAAAGCTCTGCAGTTTTTGAGTATGTGTCGCTCAGATTCTCCTTCTTATTTACACAATCTGCATATATACCATCATTATTTATTCCGCATTTTTCCGTTACTTTTTAAGGCACATTTTTTTTATATTCACTTCATAAAACCATTAAAATCATCAGATTCTGTTTAAATCTTTTGAAAATAAATTTATTTTATATAATTTTTACAATAACGTGTTTCCCTATTCCTTTTTTATCTACTGAATTTTATCACATAAATTTCCTAAAAACAAAAAAAAAAATTATTTAGATACTAAACATTAATCCTAACTATTTTTTTAGATATGAATTTAATTTTCTCATTTATCCTTCCCAAATATTCAGATTTTAAAAGTTTTGCAATTAAAAACCATTTATTTTAAGAAAACAACAAAATGACAGGTGGTGAGTAATAAAAATTGCAATTCATTTGATCTGTCAAATTACAATCAGTTGTTACATTCATATGTGAGAGAAAACTATCAAAATAAAAAAAATTTTTTTAATTTCTAAAAAAAGAAAAATCTTTCAAATATTTTATAATTTTTCATAATTTTCCATTAATAATATTCTCGTTTCTACCACTTTTTAAATACATGTACCAAGATGTCATATAGGAAATAAGTTCACATGAAAGCACTGCAATGTTTAATCTAATGTTTCTTCTACGAACAAAAACCAATGCAGAATCAGAAATAAAAAAAAACTGAAAATTAAATTCTTAAAAACAAATCTAAGTAGTTGTAGTTCTTTTCAACAGTCAGGGGTTAGAAATGTAAAAAAAAAAAAACAAAAATGTGGTTGTTCATACCTGTATTTATCGTGATTAAATTCCATGATTCAGCGAATCGTATGGTACCAACCAACCAACCAACCATCTAACGAACTATTCAATAACACTATCATTAGGTATTTTATTTTTAGTTGCAATTTTTAATAAATATTTTTGTGTGCATGTAATATAAATTTTTGTGTGTATATTATTAGAAAGGAATTTGAAATATTCCTTCCTCCATTAAAGAATCTTCTTCATCAGAAATCCTTCTTAATTTTTAAATCATAGTTTTTCAAACTTTTTTCAAATACTGAGTTGTACGTAGATTTGAACATTGCAGGTGAAGATCCTGTCATATTTTTTATATGTCGAATATCTTTTTAGGAATTTTTAAAACTTAAATTTGATGCCAAACTCAATAGTATCTAGTAATATTAAAATGGATGTTAAATATATATTGTTTATTAATATAGCATTTTCTTTATTTTACCCTGCCAACCCATTCGCCATATATTTTAAAATGAAGTTACAACGTTACGGTATACATGAACTATGATTCTATGGTTTTCGTATCAGCTGCATTATAAACTCAATAAAGTATCTAGTGATCATACTGTGGTCAGCATCAAATTGGGACGAAATTTTCTTTTAAAATAAAAATAATATTCCCCTCCTCATGGTTCAGTACAAATTGAGAAATTGTGCATCCAAATGTACCATGTTTTATCTAAATAAAAGAAGAATGAAGAAAAATATAATGGTTTAAAGAGGATTTTCAATTTTGCAACTAAAGATGTATTTAAAAATATTTTTTTTTCGTTTTTTATTTTGTACTTATGAATTAAAGATAAATCCATGAAATCTGAATAGAAAAATAGAAGGAGACATTGGTTAATAATTACTTAATAAATCATTAATTTTCAGTTTTCATCTTTACATTAATTTTTTATTTATTTTTATAGGTTTTTATATTCTGGTGTGTTAAATTTTTGTTAAGAGTGTCCAGTAAATGGTATAATTTAGTAATGACTTAATTTTTTTCTTTTCGTTTTTCTCATATAATTGCATGAACAGGTGAATTGCTAAGGTAAAAGTCATCATCGTGACTTTTAATGTCATCAAAAGTTAATTGAATTTGTTGTAGTGTTAATTATATGCTAGAAAATTTACTGAAGAAAATAAATTTTATTAAACAGTTAAAAAAAATTAATTTTATTAAACAGTTAAAAAAAATTAATTTTAAAATGGAAGATAAAGAAAAATTATTTTGTTGATAGAAAATATTCATTTATGCTTGGTATAATGTGATTATATTATTAATTAGAATCGATTAATTCAATTAAACTCATTTAGTGATTACATTAGAAAAAAATTATTTTAGGTGTGATGCTTAGTTCCAATTATATTTACTTCATATCTGATCAATGGTGCAATGCTGAAGTCGTCACATTTTCAATGGAAAGGTTCCAAACCTAGAACTTATAACTGGTGAAAACACTGAAAACAGAATAATAATGTTTATTGTAAAGTTTATTTAAATCAAAATATTGAAAAAATTATAGCAAAAGATGAAATCAATTGTAATTTAAAAAATATAATAAAAATAACATGGGAATATAATAAAAATAACGCGGGATATGATAAGACTTAAGGATTAATAGTGAAGAAATTAAGTATAATAAGTTAATTTGAATAAGTAATAAAACCTGATACTGGAACTTTGCGAATTAAGCTTAAAATGGCCTATGAGTAATATGGCCCAATATACAATTTACAACTTTACAAGAATAATCTGTACAGGTTTGTCTCCAAATTACCTACCAACCCTCCTCTTTCTTCTTATTTTCTTCCAACTCTTCTCCCACTTCATCAAATCTATATTATATCTAATTATCTATAATAATTTTGTATAAAGGAATCCTTTCCTATAGTTTGGGTAGCATGTAAAAAAAACATTATTCTAATTGCAAATGAGGCTTATTAGGCCTGTTGTGTTTTATTTATTATTATTGCACCCCTTCGAGTAAAAACTGAAAGATTTTTGTCTCTGCAGCTATCATGTTATCTTAGATATACCATATTTTAATGTTACACAAATGGTTCCTTGCACTAAGTAGTAAGTACCATTATATTTATTTTCAAATTATAAATTGATCCTTTTAAAAATGCATCTAAATGTTACTGCCGAATCTAGAATTAACACATACACTTAATTTTAAAATATACAAGCTTAACTCCTTATTAAAAAAAACACATTTTAAAAATGGATTCCTAAATCTAAACGAATATTATCAAAAAACAAGGTAGAATGTAAACCAACGATTTTTAAAAGCGCACATTCCCAAAAGACAATAAAAACTGTTTAGAATTGTGACTCGCACAAAAATTTGAAAATTTCATGTAATAAGAAAAAACGTGAAAATAGGACTTTTTCGGAATTTTGAGGGGAATTGAAGTCCGGAACCCTATATAACTGCGAAAAACCGTTTACACTCGTAAAAATATATTACTGGAGCTTTAATTTTTATGTATTGCCGAAGAAAAATTTGTACAGGTGCTTAAGTTACAGGTGCCTAAAAATAGCAAATTTTCAATTTTTGAGCCCAAATAGCTCATAAACAGGGGCTGGTACAAAAATATTTTCTGAAGAAACTTATACTAATTCTAAAATTGCCTCAAAATTTCAAGCCCCTATCTAAAAGCGTGTCGGAGTTATGATGGTAGAAAAATCATGCAAAATTTGTTTTTCACATAACGGTAAATTTAAATGCTAAATTTAAAACAATTGTGTAATTTTGATATTGATTTACAAAGATAAAAAAAATTCCTGTCGAATGGCATTTTCAGATTGAAAATATGTTAAGTAGAATATGAGATATACGTATTTAAGGGTTTATAAGGATACGTATTATAGGGTTTTTTCAAAGTTAGAGGGGCTGCAGCTCCATAATGGAGGGGGCTATATAAAAAATTTGTTCTAGAACATTAATTTTTTATGAGACCTACCCTTGATTAAAATAGTTTTTCTCTATCTTTAACCGTGTAGAAGTTTTGTAAACAGACGGACGGACGGACGGACAGAGTGAAAATAATAGGCACATTTTTTCAAAATTTTATTTTGGAAATGTGCTAATAATGGTGACGATGAATTGCAATAAAATCTGTTACATATATTAAATTTTTATATGAATTATGATTTTGTGTCCATATTTATCATTATTAGAAAGTAGAACAAAACTCGAGTCAATTTGATATTTTTTTTTTTCACAGCTCTTTCTATATCAGATAACATAAACCGGCTTCGCCATTTTGGGTTTTTATTTGTTACAAACTAATTGTATAGATTATGTAACTGAATTGATTTGTATTGATGAGATTCATTTTTTTAAAACTGATGTTCCTTTAAATTCATAATGGTATTACAGTTTCTGCCTCAATTCGGATTCGGAATATAAGATAGGGTGCCAGTAAATAATGTTATTTTCCGATCTTCCTTTCCTTATCGAATTCCCATTACTCATATTTTCTTTACCAATTTATTTCGTCTTAAAATCAATATACTTAAATTAACTTCGTTCATTATAAATTTGTCTTTGAAGATAATTGGTTTTTATGTTAATGGTTTACTTAAACTGTATATGATTTTCAAATAAAAACAACTAATAAAAATGATTGAAGATGCCATTAGTTAGATATTTATTAATAATTTTTTTATCTTGAACTGAACATTTAAAATTTAAAAGAAAATTATTATAACATTTTAACCTTTACCATTTATTAAATAAAAAAAAAAATGCTATATTAAAAATAATTTAAATTTAATGAAATAAAAAAAAAAGGGAAAAAAACAAATGAGGAATCCTTAAACAGGAGTTTTAAGTATTTTCTCAATAATCCTCAATTTATTAATATTAAAGAAATTAGCTGTTTAAATAAAAATTTATTTCTTTTCTTTAATTTTAATAATCTAGGATTTGAAATATTAATAATTTATCAAAAATTTATTAAAAAAAGAAAAAAAACTTAAATTGAAAAACAAGATATAATATCTATAAATTGACTTAAACAGTATTTGAAAATGGAAATAAGCATTGAATTTAATTTATATTAAAAGAAAAATTCTTCTTCAGAATTATAGATTTGAATTTATTTTTAAATCTATTGAAAATAATTCATCTATCAGTATTTATAAGGAAAAAAAACCCCAAGAGAAAAAGTAAAAAATATATATCTGTACATATATTGAACATTTAAAGATTTAAAATTATTTTAAAAACCAGTATTCATCATTGTAGCACTATACACTATTATCCATTATTTTTTTTTTACACTTGTAATCTTCATCAAAAACTTTAATATAATCGTCTTATATGTCTAACTTTCTGGTCTTACAAAATTTAACTATGTCAGTGACATGACATATGTGTAAAGTATGGAAAAAGGTCGTATGTTATTAATCAAAAAAAAAACAAATACCTTTTCTATATAGTTCTATATAGTTAGTTGCCTCAATTAGTAAAACTAAAACCTCAATGATATAATAGTCGAACAAGGTTCAGTGACAGAATGCCCGAGGAAATGAAGCCTGGAGGCTTTAATTCCAAAATTAACAGCTTTTAATCCTTTTCAAAAAAGAACTAAAGCCCACGAGTTTTAATACCACTAGATCGCCGGCTTTAAGTCCTTTTCGAAAAATAATTAAAGCCCACTGAGCAACACAAAGGTTACTATCATAAGTCTGTATTTCATTTGACTGGATTTTATTTGGTGACATGTCTAAAGTCCCATGGTCAGAAGTCATTGATAAGGCCTCAAAGATTTTGGGAGGGATTTTAAAATTGAGTTCAAAATCAAGGTTATTATACGTCTTTTACAGAATATTTAGGTATATTGCTATGCGAGTTTCTGAATTAGAAGAGATTTTAGAGTAGGTTAAAAAATCAGGGTTATATGCATTACTGGCAAATGCATATATCTAAATGTTCTGTAAAACACGTATAACCCTGAATTTGAATTCAATTCTAAAATCCCTCCCAAATTTCCTGATAAAAGAAAAACAAAAAAGAAAAGGGCTTTTTCTGAAAAAAGGGGTTATCTACTCCAATTTTTATCCAAAACTCTAAAATCCCTCCTAATGCGTTTACTCTACATATTTTATTACTCTCTTCTTTTAATATCAAAAACTAGTGTGGGTCTTAATTCTAATTCAAAAGGAATTAAAGCCCGCGGGTTTTTATTCCTTTTAATTATGGGCTTTAATTTCAATTCAAAAAGGATTTAACGCCCACGGGTTTAGTTCCAAAAGTTTTGGAATGAAAGCCAGCGGGCTTTATTTCTTCGGGCGTTCTGTTACGCTGTCCGTCGAATAACGCTTCTTTCATAAAGTTACACAATTAAATTTTAAGATAAAACAATGAATGATAATATGTCCCAACATTATTAGGAGTAAGATCAACCTTGTTAAAAAATTAAAAAATTATAATCTTGCTCCTAAACTGATCCATTGTAAATTAATACATGCATTAATGAATGCATTCTCAAAAATTTATTAAAAATTAGAATTGCATTTTCGTCACTGATATCATTGCTATCTTAGACAAAAAAAAGTATACAATTGTTTTGATATATGATTAAAATACTTTTTATTTTATTTTTTTTTTTGTTCCCGAAAAAAAAACCATATATGCTCACTTCTAATAGTGCGTGCTTCAATCGCCTTAAGCATATCCGCAAACAAAAACTTAAAAAAAAAACTCCAACCAAATCTCAGTAAAGACATGTAGAAAAAAAAGATTTGTGTTTTTGTTTTTTTTTTTTAAACTATTAAATAATAAAAAAGAAACATTTAAATAAAATTTTCCAACCGAAAATCACGTTTTCCATATAATATTTGCTATATAACAAAAAAAAAAAAAAAAAGAAAAAACAAAAGGAAGAGAAAAATAACCTTCAATTCCAATGCAGCATCAACTACATATATACATTTATATATACATATACACTTTCATAAATATTAAACTTCGGTTAGTTTTATTTATTACCACGTCCAAGTTTAATAAAATCATTCAGCAGGCAATAATAAAGTACTTGGCAGCTTGGAATTCCAATTTTCAAAACCGTGCATATCCTCAATATTTTCTTTGTTGTTGTTTTTTTTTTTTTTTGTTTTTCTATCTTTGTCTGTCTTATGTCGTTGTACACCAAAAAAAAAAAAAAAAAACAAAAATATAAAACAAACTGAAATATTCATCAAAAAAAAAAACAAAAAAAAGAAACGAAATATATACTTTAACTTTAACTATACCATCAAAATATACAATCAAACTTTAAAATTTAAAATTTAACAACCAGTAAAAATTAAAATACTCATAATAATCAAATGGACAGTGTGGATTAGTGGTAAGACGTGGTCTTTATTCATCACAACATTACAGTACGTAAGTATATGATATACAGAATAATATCCTTTTTAAATTTATCATCTTGTATCCCTTTCTAAATTTTTTTTTTTCTGTTTCCTTCTCTTTCTTTTTCTTTTCGATAAATAAATCTGACCGAATAGGTGAATTAAAGTAGTACCTGAAATTCTCCCACTGTGCTAAAATTTTTTTTTCTCTTTTTGAATTACACATTTAGAAAAACAAGAAAAACATTGAATCAAAATAATATTTGATATTTTTGCCAGCTAGAATTTTCTTCTTCTGAATGAAAAAAAAAAACAAAAAAAACAAAAAAAAAAAAAAAAGTAAAAAAGTAAAAAAGGGGAATACAGATGAAATAAAATGAAAAATAATCATATATTATGCACAAAGAGACGACTCAAAAATATTTGATATAGGATAGTATATATAAAATGAAACAAAATGGAATGAAATGGAATCTTCTTTGTTTGAAGATCTACCAGACAATATCCCAAAAACATAAAAGAAAAACAAAAAATCCCGATAAAAACTTGCTGCCAGGTATAAAGAAAAAGTGTTTCATCTTCTTTCTCTTCCATTTTAATTTGATTTTCTTCTTTCAGATATATGGATTAAGTATAACTAAACAGTATTTATATTGCATTTTTGAATAATACAGATTTTTGTATACGATCGTTTTAAATGACTGTTAAATTTTTATATTATGTTGCAATATTGCCGGTCAATGTTGCATTAAAAGGATCATCATCATCATTATCATTATCAATTGGTGTTCCATAGCTATTGGGGATTATAACAAGTTTTATTTTTTGTTTTTGTTTAGATCTAAAATTTAAAATACATATTATATAGGTATGCGATTGATTTTCAGTTTTTTTGATTTGTTTTTTTTTTCTTTCTTGTTTTATTTTGGGAGTTTTTAAAATGATTTACAGGTAAATGAAAAATTTGTACATATATAGATAAACATATATTAATAGGTGTTACTTGCATTGGAACAGGTTTTTAATAAGAAATATTTATTGATAACAGTGACCTCAAAACTGTATAATCATTTAATTAAATAGTTAGTTTTTGAACAGTTTTTTTGTTTTTAGTCTGAATAACTTCGTTGGCTCACTGTGTTGGCTCACAAATGTATCTCACTGTGTCTCGCTCCACGTTCTAAGTCTATTGAATACATTTTGCAATTTCGGGTTCGAAGACGATATAAAAATATGGAGAAGTGTTTATCTTTCAAAACTGCTGAATAATTTTTTTTTTTTTGAAATACTAGCTGTAACTTTAATTTATTTAGTTTGAAGACTCAATTGTAATATAGCAGTAATGTTTGTATAACAGTTTGATTTTTATTCTTATATATTGGAATATTTGGAAAAAATTTTCGGCAAAAATGTTGGAAATATGTGAATTGTGATGAATATTTGTAAGAAATTTTTAGATCATTTTTTTTTATTACTAATAAATAGAATTTATATTACAACAAAAATCGTTAGCTGAATCTTTTTAAAAATTTATAGAAAAGGTACGAACATTTTTTCTTTTCTTAATATTATTTTGTTGTTTATGGAATGGATCTGAAATCAGTAGCCCTTTATCTAAAAAATATTGCATCCTAAAGATAATTAAAATTTGACTGAACCAATTGGAATCTAATGAAAGTATGATATTGATCCAGACCTGATGTTATAACCCGTTTACTATGAAAATAGTTTTTGTTAAGTATATATTTATCAGAAAAACTAAAGTTTGGGTTACATTGGATATTTTAAAATCTATTTAAAATATTTATTACGAAAATTTCTTTAGAAAAGTCCTGACTTTTATTTGGTTTCTGTTTTTATTATATTTTTTTAGTTAAAAAATGAGCATTGCGTGCTATGTAATCTTAAATAGTAGACCTATTTATTTGCTTCATATACATATATGTTTGTATTATATGTATTTGTTTAGATTTTTCCTAAGTACTTAAGACGGTTATTGTACTCATCTTGTTTCGGGTCTGGTTGTTTCGTTTCGATTTAAAATTTTTAATCGGAAATTGACTGTTTTTACCGAAAACTTTTTATAGTATCAATCTTTAAAACCAATAATGATACATCGAAACAAAACCAAATGAGTATGAAATTTTTGGTGTTTTAAAATATTTTTGCTGATAAATTTGAAGGAGAGGTTTTCAGGCTTTTTAATAGTGCAGTAAAGAGATACACGATTTCAAAAAAAATAAAAACAAATTTTCGTTTTTTGTATTTAGAATGTTTTTAAATGTTATTCTTGTTGATGTTGAAGTTGTTGCTATTGTTACTGTGTTTTTTTTTTTCTAAATTTGTTGTAATACATATTCGTGTATAGTTAAAGGATCATGACTTTGGGATTATGTTATTTGTTGCGCGATTTATTTCCGAAGTAAGGAAAAACTGGAAGATTCAAAAAGATTCAATTTTTTTTTATTTTTGGAAAATATTTACTAAAGAATTTTCTGATGCTGTTTATAGTTTTTCTGTCTGAAAACAAAAAAAAAAAAAAAAAAACCAATGTTCGATGAAGAGTGATGCAAGTTTTTTTTTTTACATTGGAATGTTTTAGTGGTGCTATTTCTTTGTTTTACTTTGTATTTTAAAAAAGCTTTTTTTCATAATATACAGAACTGTTTACTTTAAAAAGTTTATACTTTTTAACCCTACCAGAAACTAAAGTTTAAAATTTTTCTTCAAAAATGTCACTTTCACATTAATTATCAAAATGTTTCTTTAGAATTAAACTTTTATCTAAAAATGTATAATGAAATTTTTGAATTTGTTTTCTCTACAAATTTTTGAGGTTACCCCATACTATTGGTCTAATTGGTTATTGGAATCAGAAACAAAACTTACTACGAAAATTTTGACTTAATATACCCCTTTTTTTATCTACAAAGGGGTTTATCCAACCCGTTTATCGACCCCTTTGTTTATCCAACAAATTTCTAGATTTTATTTCTACATGTATAGATTTTATGTATCTTGATTCTGCAATAACTTAACTTATTATATAATTTGTAAAATATATCTAGTTTTGCCTTAAGTCAACTTAAGGTTTACATACACAGATAGTGGATCTCAGTAAGACGATCAAAATTATAAATGTATAAACTATTTATCAATATTATCATTAGAAATGCTAAATTGAGATTCTTGGCAATATAAAGGAAAAACTTTTCAGACAGAGGAAAAGAAGGTTGTGTGTTACATTGAAAATTCATATTTACCATTTAAGTCCACTTCAAGACCATTTTTCATTTCTTAAAATTTTTCAGTAATTTTAGGAAATCACCCACTTATTCTAAATTAACGATTCCATATAATGTGCCACAAATGACTGCTTTAGTACTAAGTAAAACAACTCGGAAAATTTCTACACTTTTGGATTTTTTTGATAAATTGAATTTGAACTAATTGTGCTGCTTAACATTTTTATTTCTAGAAGAAGAAGTAAATTAATTTTTTCGTAGGGCTTCAACAAAAAACAAAAAAATGGTTGCATTTACATATTTATGTTGTATCATTGCTTTAGTAATAGTTGATTGTGATAGTTCTCAAAGTGGCAAAAAAAAAATTCAAAAAGGAAACTGTAAATGCACAAAAAGTAAGAAGCTGAAGTTTTTCGTTTAAAGGATGAAAGATAAATTTTATTTAAAATTACATAAAAACATAACTATTCAATTACAATTACTTTTTCTGTTTGTCTCTAAGACTCATTATAAATACTGACTCTCTTTTAGTTTGGTTTGGTACTTGTTTAGGAAAAAGAAGGTTTTTTTGAACACAGAAGGATGTTTAAAGGACTTTTTAGTTTATTAGATGATAAATAACTTAATTTTTACCATGACACTAAAGAACAATTAATAATCAACAATTAAAGTTATATATAGGTGCATCATACAATTGTGAACATTTAAACTCTTTTGGTTTTTCATTAAAGGCACTTTGATAGAGAAAGTAATAATTTCATTCTAAAATATAAAATATAGAGTAAAATGTTTACGAAATAGAGATTTATTCAGTATAACAGTATTTGAAGGGACGTTAAAGAACTTAAGTTAATTTATTTTTTTAATTCTATCTTCTATCTATAATTTACACATTTACTTAAATTTTTGATTGGACCCCATCTCTTATAGATGTGAGCTGCAGTATTGAATTTTTCGATGCAACTCAAAAAAACTTAGTTTCTGGTATCTAATTTATTATGCAAGTTAAGTTCGTTCATGTTCGTTATATTTTCTTTTTTTGCATTTTGAAAAATTACATAACCAGCTGCTGTTGTAATCAATTTTTTGTGTATGTAACAAGTGCTGTGGCAATAGTTAGTAGTAGTAACTGCAAATCTTTAAAACTCTTTCAAAAATTTCTCGAATTATACAGTGTTTTATCGAATAATTAAGTAAAAAAAAATAACAAGTAAAAAATTGTAGGGAGTTTCATTTTTATTGTAATTGTTATTTTTTGTTATGTGTGTTGTTGTTGTCGTCGTCGTCGTTGTTGTTGTTGTCGTTCGATTTGAAAAAGGGAGTTATTTAAGTGGTTGATGTGATGTATAAAACTTTTTTTTTGTTGAATTGAATTTATAAAATACGAAAAAAAAAAAAAAATGTTAAATGTTTGAGTAGATTTTTTTTTTCATTTTGCATTGCAACTCAATGTTGCAAAGCAGCAAAAGAAACAGAAACAAAATATACAATAAAAATGAAAAAAAAAAAAAAAAAACTAAAAAAAAATTACAAGCTAAGATACAAGTAAGTATCAAAGCAAAGTTAAACTAAAGTAAGGTAAAGTATCTAAAGATATCACAATGGAATGTTAAAGAAATTAATAATAACACGTCACGTTTTAAGGATGAGTTTTTTTTTTTTGTTTTTATTTTTTTTTTTTTGTTCGAGGTTCTCTTTTACTACACTATGGTATGGACTTACTCCTTGTACATTCAATTCGTTCGTTGGGTTTTTTTTTGTTTTTCTTTTTTATTGTTATGTTTCAGTTGTTTTTGTTGCTGTTTGTTATGTTGCTATTATGTTACCAATGAATTTTTATTGTTAATACTAGTTCTTTTTTTTTTGTTTTTTTTTTTTTTTTTTTATTATTAAACAATTTATCTATAAGAACATTTGTTTTAAAAATGATTTGTGTTTTCTGTACTATGTTTGCTGTTTTTTTTGTGTTGTTACTTATTTTGCTTTTGTGTTATATTTAGTTCTTATTTTATACTTAATTTTTTTGTTTTTTTTTTTTTTGATTATTTATTAAAATTAAATATAGAAAAGCTATTAAATAAAAAATAAAAAAAAAAAACCAAAAACAAAAATAAAAAATAAAAAATTAAAAATGAAAACGATAACACAGTAAAAGAACAAAATAAAACGACAAGAATTTAAAACGTTTTTCGCTCTTTTGTTAGCAACAGAAGAAACAACAACAGCAACAATTACAACAAATAGATAAAAACAAACAAAACAAAAAAAAAAAAAATAATAATAAAAATCTGGTAAATCGGTTGAATTACAGGCAAAAAAATGCCTGTAAAAAAAAAAGAAACAAAATAAGAATATGTAAAAAAGAAACAATCGATCGAATCGGATCGAATCGGCTCCTTTAAACGTCTACAAAAAAGAAATAAAAATCGATTTTTTAGAATGATGAGATTTTTTGTTTGAGATAAAAAAAAACTTTTTGTACTTGTAAGCAAATACTAGAAAAACATTTAATAAGAAGCTTTTGATTGCATAAAAAAAAAAAAAAAAAAAACAAAATTCAAACTATGTATATAAATGCAAAAAAAAAAAAAAAAACAAAATATAGAATAAATAGGTAACAAATGCATTGTTTAATATTTAAACGGACAATTTGTTTAGAATTAGTTTAAAATGTATTTTGAAGCTGTATAAATTTGTAGTGAATTATAGTTAGTAAAACTTTTACTTTGCTAATGTTCTGAGATAAGTCAGTAGGCCTTAGTATGGTCTTCTATAATATTGTAAAAGTCTTAACTGTATTATTTTAATTTTATTAATTTTCTTAAGAACCTCCCTTTGAAGTTGTTGTTTCAAATAAGAATAGAAAAAAAAAAAATCAAACTAAAGATTATTACATAACAAAAAAGGACTTGTCTCGACAAACAAGTAAAGACTAAAGAGAAACGAAGCAAAAGGCGTAAATAGTCAATCTTTATTGACATAAGATTAAAGTGAATTAAATTATAGGTTAACTTTGAGACAAGAAAACGATTTTGATTTCAAATGTACAAAATCGATTTTTTGTTTTTTTTTTTTTACGAGGGTAGGTGGGAAACATCGAAAGACACTATAAAGGAGTGAAAACGAACACGATATGAGTGTGTGGGACTTTAACCCACTAAACACCACTTCCCTTTTTTTACCAAACAATAGGTTATACGATTTTAGTACTGCTGTACTGCCTGGTCATAGAAAGTTGAGTTAAGGAACGAAAATAGATTTCAAATTGGCAGGCATATTGTGAACAAAGTTGTTAATATTCACCTTAAATCTTTGTACGTTGCAAATGTAATCAACACCAATTCTGGGGAACACATGAGGTGGAAGATGGTTTCACACACATTCGCGATATTCGTACTACAAACGAATTTCCATAAACCAAGCCAAGATTTTAGAAAAATTTGATTTAGAAAATATGATTTCTTTAAACCTTGAACCCTTTCTATTCTTTTTAACGTTTTCTTTAGATCTTTGAATTTTTTTTTTAGAAACTTTTAGTTTTTAATGCATTTTCTTGTAATGGTTTTCTGTTTATTCAAACTTAGTTATTTCTAGACGACCTCATTGATTCTGCCTTTTGTTTTTATTTCACTGAACTTTGTATCAATCAACTCTCTCCTTATTTAATGAGATATATTGGAGAAAATTTACGTTATAGGTACTATACTAAGGTCAGCCACACTTTTCAAAAATTTTCTTATAAATCATAATTTTGGCAGAAAATTCCAACAAAACGTTGTTAATGTAATTTTAGACAAAATATATAGTTACTATTCTTTATTGTTGTAGATATTTTTTTTTTTTGTATTCAATTTAATATTAAATTATCGGTTTTTTTGTAATTTTTAATAATTTTCTTGTTTGTTCTTCAAAATTTCATTCATGTTTTTCTGCAATTCTTTCATGTATTCTCAAGTCTTGTATGTTTAGTTTCTCTTGGTTCATTATTTGTTTTGTCTTTAAATTCTGCACAACAATTATAAAATTTGAAATCTGAATTTTTTTTTTTTTTTGTGTTTAAATAAAACTTTTGACAAAAATTGAAGTACATTTAATGAATATTTAATTTTTTTTAGTTTAGTAAAAAATGTTGTAAATAATAAAAAAAAAAAAATTGTCAAAGGGCTTACAGTCGTGATTAAATCAATAATTCAATATTAAATGATGATCGGAAATTAAATTACAAAGCAATTATGATATTTGTATTTTAAATAAAAAAAAAAGATAAAAGAACAATTAAACAACATTCTAAACATCAGCTGCTATAAAGTAAAAATTAAAGTTTTGAACTGATTTTAATGATTTGGAAAATTTGTAATAAAAACAAAAGGTTTAATTAATTAAATAACAGTTTTTTATTGTAATATACCTTCCTTCGAAGATCTTCTACAGTTTAAAGCAATTTATCGTCAGAAAATTCAGTTATATCTGACTAAATATCTATAGTTATTTTCGGCCTTTCCTTCAAAATGTCTCATGCGCAAACCCCGGGCAGGTCATATTTAATATTAGTAATTAATGTCGCAATAGTTTTTATCGTAATAATTAATATCGTAATATAAAATAAATGTATAGTTCTTGTATAAGATAATAGATGTCGCCCAAATATAATAATATGTTTATATTTGTATTTCGTAATCTTATACAACAGCCGTAGCCGAGTAATCAATGGCTTAATGAAAATAATGATTAAAATGAAAATGAAATGAAATCTGGACAAATCTGACTCCCACTTAGTGAATATCCTATGCCGCTCATAGGAGTTAAAAGACAAAACGTCATCATCAGAAATTAAAAATTGATCTAAACGGTTGCATATACTATACCAAAGATGAATAAAAACTATTTGGAAACACAACGTTATGAGCACTAAATTTAATAGAAAGTTCCTATGTCTAGCGTTAAGGAAAGCAAACACATGGGTATAAATATTTTGTCTATAATTTATAAAGTAACCATATTAATCACTGATTTTGCAAAACTTAGATCTTTAAATTTAGATTTTTCTTATAAGAACTTTGTAAATATGCATTTGTAGTTCTTAATAGGAATTAAGTCAAAAATAGAAAAAGAAGATTTCTAAGTGCCTAAAAATATTTCTTAAAGATTTTATGAATGAAATCTAGTTGACCAATGAAATGTCGAACAGCAAGAAATTAAAAAGAGTTAGTAAAAGCTTAATAATTTGCTGTAATACTTACAGTTATTCATAATAAAAAATGGAATTAATACAAATCTTACGAATATTTTGTTTAAATATGAATCTAATTTGAAATTATCAATTTCGATTAAATATAAAATCCAATAAAATTTATTTAAAAACAAGATCAAAGAAAAAAAAATCTGAGCATTTTCATCTCAAAGCTTAAATAAACCTTTTATGTTGCTTGTCACTTTTTTTTTTTTAATCCCACATTAATTTTTTCTAAATTTTGTTTTGTTTTAGTACCCGTACGATAAATCTTTTAATTCAATATTTAAATTTTTTTTCTATACATATTTCATATTTATGATTTTTAAGACATTGTTTTAAATATGTGACATCCTATGAACTGTGAAATGTTCGGTTTCTTCATCAAAAAAAAAAAAAAAATCACACTTTCTAACAGAAAAAACAAAAACAATAAGAATAAAAAATCCGTTAATCAAACAACTTAACTAATCAAACAAAGTTATGATGGAAGAGTTTTGACCAAGGCGTATCTTATAGTTCATTAACTCTCCAAGAATGATTTTTTTTTTTTTTGTGTTTTTGTTATTATCTAAATTTTCAAAACCGAAAAAATTACATACATGGAATATCTTTTGTCTTTGTCTAAAATTCAAAATATTGTTTTTTGTTTTGTTTTTATTTTTTTAATAAATAAAAACAAAACTTTTAAATTCTATTTTCATGTTTTTTAATAAATAATAAAAGAAAAAAAAAACGATCAAGAAATATTTTTACAACCATAAAAAAAAAATTGTTGTACCTAATTTTTTTTTTTTTTTTTTTTTAGAGATTTATTGTTTTTTCTCCAAAATTGTGTAGAAAAAACTAAAGAGGTGAACAAAAGTTGACTTATTTACTTTCCACAACACTTTTTCTTTCTTTCGCCTTTTGTTTTTTTCTTCCCTTTCATTATGTATGAGTTCATGAAAAAATGAATTTGAAAAATTAAAATCGTCATATGGATTGCCATATTATGCATATTAAGGTAGCGCTTATTCTTATGACGCTACAACTCTGTATGAGATTTTGTTTTCTTATTTTAGAGCAATCTTGAGCAGTTACTTTTCAATTTCTGATTTGTAGTATTTAACCTTTGCTTTCAACATTATCATTAAGTAAGCTAATTTATTACCTAGCTCTGGTTAATTTTAAAGCATTTATTCTATATTGAATACTCACTTTTGCGGCCGGCTTAGATTTGTTCTAATCAATATACATTCAACTATTGTAATCTCTGTGTCATGACAAATTCGATAATATCTTAACGAATTCTTGTTTAATAGAAATATTTATTTCACATCAATTCTTTGCTTTAATATTTTAACTGTTTTTTGTCTGGCGGGAAAAATTAAACATATTTGTATTATGTACATATTCTTAAATATTTTTTGAAATTGATTTCTTTTTCTATTGCTTTTAAAATTAATTTTGATCCTACGATTTACATTTCAATCTCAGAACATGGGTGCTCTTTAGAGTTTTCACAAACGTGGTACTGTTTTAATATCATTTCCTCTTTATAACGTTAGATGTTATTATGTTTTTTAACCAACCCATATAATTTTGAAACGAAATTATTTCTTAATTATGTCTTTACTTTCATTTAAATGGGTCACTTGCTTTAGTTATATTATACTCTGTGACTATTGTTTAAACTATGCTACTGAATTTTACTATAACATTATTCATCTTCCTTAAAAGTATTTTTTTTAATTTATTTTTTTTTTTATTTTATTGATAAAGTTTGAGCTAACATGTCAGTAATCATTAAATTTTAGCTGCGTGGTGCATCTTCAAAATGTAGCAGAACCTATTCTTGAATGAGTCGACATCTTAAAAGTATTTACATATGTCATCTTAAAATATGAAATCAATTGCTTCAAACCATATTTTGCAATTTACAATAAAAATCTATAAAATTTGACGTTTCTAAATTTATTTATGTATAATGAAAGTAACTACAAAAGCAACTAAAATATAGTAATTAAGTACAAACGGAATGTTTTTTTTAGTTTTAACGGTTGCTATGAATTATTTAATATAATGTGCAAGGATTCAGAAACGGGAGGACGTACTGATAAAAAAAACTGTTTTAAATTTCTTCTAAATTCTTAAAAGATTTAAATTTTTTTTTTTGTTTAATGGATAAACAAATTAAATACATATTTTTGTTTTGTCGGAAATTCCAATAAATTTGGACAATACTTTTTATACTTCTAAGGGAAGAATGTTTGTAGGGTATTTATAATATCGTGGCAGACCGCATAAGTGTTACAATCATCTTGAATTTTCTCATAAGAATGAAAACAAAAATTTAAAACAAAAAAAATGAAATCTTTGATCCCGGTTTCTGTAAATATTGATGGTAGCTATTTGTACATATTATTATTGGCTAGCACTGATATTTGGTATTTCTGATCTGAAGATGTTTTGTTTAAAGAAATTTTGTTTTTGTCATTGTTGTTGAATTTTAAATGTTTAACAAAAACCAAAAAAAAAAAAACAGAAAAAGAAAAAGAAACACAAAAAAAAGCAGAATTTATGGTTTTATTGTTTTAATTTTAAATAACAGAGATTGAAAAACTTTGTTAGGTAAAGTTTACTGTGATTAGTTGATCAATCGAAATTCCATATACACAATTATTAACATTTTAAACAAACATTGATCAATTTTACATTTTAATTAGTAATCTTAACTTAACTGAAATTGAAACAAGATTTAATCAAGGCAACCAGATTTAACAACTGGTTTTTAAACCACCCACCTAATGTTAAATCTTAAATTTGAAAATAATTTCTTTGAATTTAGTATCTAATATTTTTGTACATATCCATAAGAAAAAAATTCCTATTAGAATAATTTTCTTAATTTATTGTATCTTATCTTAAAATCGGTGTCTTTCAGCATTCTTATATGATTTTGTCATATTTGACTAATTCTGTTTTATACTAGTGTTCTGTTATTTACTGATGCTTCGCAGTTCTTGAGCTTTTTTATTTAGATGCTATTCACAGTAAATTCTATTTGATACTTTTAACTTAACAGTTTGAGAAACTTCATTTTAATTATAATCTAAAAAAGAATATATTTTAGATAAACAATCAATTTTTACTTCACTTCGCTTTTTTTTTTTTTTTATTGTTTTCCTCATATGAAAATCATTGTCTTTTGGGTCAAAATTTAAAACACACTGGTATGCGCTGATAGTGATGTATCGGAAAATTACTTTAGTACATGATATGTACATAGCACATACCAATTTGATTTGTTTTATCTTTAATTTTTTATTTTTTTTATATTTTTTTTTCTTTAACTGTGAGTCAAATTCTTTTGAAAGTATCTACAAATTTATTTTGTACAATAAAAAAAGAGTAATTTTGGATACGAAGAGAGGTTGAACTGATCTGAACAACCAAGATTTAACAAAAAAAAGAAGAACATAAAATTTACATTTTTGTTAAACAGAAACAAAAAAAAAAAATCAATTTTATCAACACATCTATTGATTGTTGAATTGTTGACATTTCAAATACAACTGAAAAAAAAAAATACATAATGATAAATTTAATTTGAAGTTTTGTTTCTTTTTTTTTTTTTTTTTTGTACTTTTTCATGTTTGGTTAGTATATTGTTGTCTTTTTCTAACAAAATTATGTGTTAACTTTTTTTTTGTTTTGTAAAAATTCTTAAAAACGAAAAAATTTCAAATTATCTTTCCTTTTAATGGTAAGCAAGAAAGGGTTTTTTCATCATGTTATGTAATAGATAATATATTTCTAGACGCAAATCTAATGCGACGTGGGACATTAACTAACTAAACAGTAAACACAAAGGTGCTGTTCTTTTTTCACCAAATAAAGTTCTACTTGCTAATGTTAAGCTACAATATGGTGTGGGACATTAACTAACTAAACACCAGCTCCTTTCTGGAAAAAATAAAGTTCTACTTGGTCATGTTAAGTTAAGATATGAGACATTAACTCACTAAGTACCACTTTCTTTTTTGACCTAATAAAGGGAATATGTTAAGTTAAGTTCTGATGCAAAAAATGGAGAAGAAGTTTAGAACAAATATTTGAAGAAAGTTTTAGAATATTTTTTTGAACTTTTCTGTTATAATTATGTACCTATATACACAGAAGTCATCATTTTTTGGGAACAAATAAAAGGATAAAATGTTCCACATTTACAATATACAAATGAGTGCAAAAAAGTCACAAGAGTGTCCATCTCGGTATTTATGTTTAATTTAAGGGTTGGTAGTTGTTGTTCCTTTCATTTGTTCTTGAAATAATCTTGGAATGCGATATTATATTTTTGCTTTCTAAATAGCACTTCTTTGTTAAGAAACAATGGGAATGTGACCTCCTGTTTTGACATTGTTTCTTAATAATAAGTCACCATTCTTTTAAGTTTTATGGTACTTTCTATTAAATAGATTAAAATGCATTAATTACCATAAAAAACAAGAATAAAATTAAAATAAACTTTAATAAACGTCAATATTTGCCTGTTTTTCCTTAAACCTTCACTAAAAATTTTCATGACAAAACTCAGGTTTATTTTAGAAAATTATGGAAAATAAGAAAAGAAAATAAATTATAAGATATCTTATGAACAGTTATATAAATATGTAGCACGAATCAAATATTTTAAAAAAAAAATTAAAACAATGTATTGTTTTATTCCTAAATCATAGAAGAAGAATATTGCCTGCCTAAGGCTCTCAATACTTATTATTAAGTAAGTTCTAAAATCTTAGATATGTTCATCTGCTTCAAATATTAAAGAAAGCATTTTAGTTTTTAATTGCTTTTAAAAATTAATTTCAAATTATAAGGAACAGATGTTGAATAATTCAAATAATTCTAATATTTGCAAAAAAAATTTTATTAGTAAAAATAGTAAATTGACAAGTGCGATTTTTGTTTAAATGGATAATAATTTTAAATAACACAAAATAAGGAAAAAAAAGACATTGCTGTAAAATTACTTTATCATTCTTAAAGGTTATTAAAGGTTGCCTGTTATTCCTACAATTTATAGAAAAACAAAAGAACTAAAAAAAAAAAATAAAGGTGTGCACAAAACCAAAAGAAAAAATTGTGTTAAAATTGATTAGTCACTTTCATCGGACATCAAAAGGACGTTTAATTTATTGTGGTTTGCTACTTTGTACAAGAGTTTTTATAATAGTGCGAACATTGTTGAAAAAAAACTTATAGGAATATTTATGAAAATTGTTTTTAAAATGTATTATAAATTTTGAATTTAATTCATAATGCATAATAACATCTTTCAGTAAAGTTATATATAGCTTGTACTATTTTATAGAAAAAAATATTATTAATCTAACAAATTAAATTTCAAAACAGTTCTTTTATTAATGTTATCTAATCTATGTATTACCTAAGTTGGTATTAAGGAAAATGTCAATTAAAATTAAGTTACTTTAAACTGTAACGAAATTTAAATAATTGAAACGAAAATTTTAAAAACAATATATAAACAATATAAATCTGCAGGAATATATGATCTGTAAAGTAATAGTAAAGTGATTGAACAAAAAAGTGATTGGCATTCCGTTATTTGCAATAATACTTGGAAAACTTTAAAAATCACTTAAAAGAATTGCACGTGATTCTTCCTAATAATATTGGGCTATAATCAACCAAAACCACTCCTTTTAAACCAAATTTGACAGCTTTAATACAAATGTACAGTTCAGTTTGCGGCATGGAGATGTGAGAAGAATATTTGGGAAAAAGGGAATTTTATTAAATATCTTCTTCTGAATGTATTTTATGATGGACTTTAGTTTTCTTTAATATTCATCTAAACATGTTTCTGTCCCTAGCAGTCATATTTCGATTCCTATGCTTTTCTTTACTTAAATATTTTAAACAGAACAATAAGTATCAAAAGAAAGAGCTAACTGTAAAAATAGACTCCACACATATCTAGACTTGTAAATGTTGTGTCCTTAAAATATCCAAATAAATTATCAGTACCTTAATAAATTTTGTAGGTTTGTTAGCACGATTATACTCATTTAATTACTCAATATAATCAGAAGGAGTATAAATTAAAAAAAAAAAAAAATTAAAAACTTAAGAGTTGATTTAAGTTGTGTTTTTTATTATTTTGTTGTTTTTTTTTTAAATTAACACCACAATGTAAAAAGCAACAATAAAAATTAAATAAAAAAAAAAACAAGTAGTAAAATTTAATAAAAATAAAATAAGGAAAGAATCCGGCAAGCCTTGAAATCAGGAATCAAACATTACAACATTAATAATGTAATATATTCACTACCACCTGTAATTTTCTAGAAGATATGTGAATTCTTTCGGATTAATAATTTAATAATAAAAAAAAAATAAAAACAAAAACAGAAACAATTTGAAAAACTAATCATCAAAAAAAATTTTTTTGATGATTTTTGATATATACTGAATGAATAAAGTGGTTAAGAATTTAAGAATCCCATAAAACAAGCAAGTCAGCACTGAATGACTTCTAGAAAATTTTAATTGTCCTAATTGTCTTTGTTCATCTTTTCCTTTCGCAAATCTTTGTATTTATCTTCTTTTGTTTTCATTTCTTTATATTGTAAAATCAAGAGGGTAGGTTTAACCTTTTCTCTATGATATTATTGTTATTATTTTTTGTACTGATGCAATAATATTTAAGGATCAGTCACAGTTTGATGGTGGTAGAATATAAAGTTAGTGAGTGGCGTTGATTGAAGAAAAATTCAACAATAATGTGATGCATCTTTGCAGCAATTAAAATTAAATGAATTTTAAGATGAAAACAGTAAAAATTTAACAGAAAAAAAAATTTATAATATATGAGGCTTTTTATATTCTTTTAATTTTTTTTTTATGCTGGCTTTGAACAAAAATTAAAGTAATTAAAAGGATAGTTCTATTAGAAGTCTGTCTAATTAGTAAATTTTTTTTTTTAACTCTAACTCTATATAGGTTTTACATTAAGTGTTACATATAATTAGACGCTGTTTACACTATAATAAAATGTCAACTTTGTCAAATGTCAATTTGTTCTCTGTAATAAATTATGCAACAAAGTTGATGATAAAAAAAATTTATCATATTTAAGGGAAGGGAGTTAACATAACTTAACTAACATTACTACAATTATAAATGGTTCAAATGATTAATACAAAACAATTTTCAAGATTGAAAATACTTTACTGACTGAACTAAATAAGAATGTACATCGTACGACGTTTAAAACGACATACGTCATACGACATATTTTTTTATTTAAAATCTTTTAACATACAAATTGACATACAATGTAAACCTTGAAAACGTAAACAAAAAACAAAATAAATTCTCTGAGAGTAAAAATACGTCGTGTAAAAATTGGAAATTCGAATGTTCAGCGTATATAAAGGTCGCGTATTTCGGTAATCTTCATATAAAATGTTTGTGCATGAATACATTTTGACAGACGTTATACGTCGTACGTTCCTATTTAGATCAAACAGTTAAAGTTATTTCAGAATCTATTTTTTGAATTGTATGACTTACCTTAACTTTTTTTCCGTAGAGTTTTACGTAAAGTTTTTTTCTTCAATATATAATAATGTTGATATATAGCTAATATTTACGGCTGTAGCTGTCACTTTTTCATAAATGCACGAGTACATAAAGTATAACGAATAATTTATTGAAATCCCTAGAAAGAAAACAGGACTCAAATTATTAACAGATTTACAAAAGAGTACACTGTTATCTTATAAACGGTTAAAATCTTAACTGTTTTTGAGCACTTGACGTTCTTATTTGAGGGGAAAAAATATATATTCGAAATATTATTAAAAAAACAAACAGTAATTTTTATTAAATTGAATTCAATATTTTTTATTTTTTTTTTTATTTTTAAATCCAATTTTGATTGTGGCTCAAATTAAAAAAAAAACGTTCGAGTTTGTAGTCATCAGAAATTTGGTTTCATTTAAAAGAAAAAAAAATTCGAATATTCTTTTGATGTTGAAAATCGAGTGCTGTTTAAAATTGAAGAAATTCTTACAGAAAAAAAAACTCCAAAAAGCAATTAAAAATTTTTTATAAAATTTTTTCTATAAAAAATTAAAATTTTTTCGCAAGAAAGAATTCTTAAGTAATTTGAGTTACAAACAAAAAAAAAATAAAACAAAAACTTACAATAAAATAAAACAAATTTGTTAAATGCCACCATTTTGTTATAATCAATGTTTGAAGAAATTCCTGGCAATAAAATTGGTATTTTAACAATTTTCAAGTTTTTTTTTTTTTTGTTGTTATAATAAGGATATGAAAAATCTATTCAGGTAGAAATCGTGGTCCAGGAAGTTTGAGTGAAAGTCATTAAATATTTTGATATATTATAAGTATATTGTCATTTACCTGTAAATATATATCATAAATTAGTCACATTTGTCGTATGATGAAATTCTTTTGATGATTCCGGCATCATTGTCAACGTTATTGAAGATTATTATTGAACGTTATATATTCGTTATTTATTATACATATATTGAAATATAATATTAAATATATAACTGAAAATTAATAATAGATTTTCAATGATTCATGAAAATGAGTCACATTGATGCGTCTGTCATTTTGTATATAATTTAACTAAATAAACATGTATATTATGGTTTCAATTACAGGGGATTTTATTATGGTAGAATCTCTTTTTTTACCATTTATCCAACTATCAGCAACTATCATATATTTTGTATTATGTATAACATAGTTTACTGCGGCTTGTGAGGAATCACATTTTTAAAGAAATATATATACATACGTATTTATATTGAATGTTGTTAATACTGTAACTGAATAATAAAATCATTGTTAGTAAGCCCTTTTATAATATTATTAACAGAAGGGATTTACTCAGTTTAGTGTGGGGAATAACAAATTTATGTATTTCCTTTATAAGAACATTTTCCAGACGTTCTTTAAATTTCATGTGTTTTGCAGTTTAATCTGCCTCTTAGAATTGCTATTTTACTGCTTTATTTAGCCTTGTTCTTTATATCTTATCTTAAGAATGTTTAAGTACCTGTTCAATGTTCTGTAATTGTACTATAATATACCGAAAATAAATATTTTATAATAAATTTTATTGAAATACAAAATACATATTTCTTCCAATTTGATTAAAAATTTTTTTCTAACCATTTGAAAGAAGACTTGTCTAAGTCAAAATTCAATAAACATTTCTTTATATATTAATACTAGTTGACAACTAAATAGTAGTTTACCTTTATTATTTTTTTCAATTATTACCAAATTAAATTGCTATTTTTTATTAATTTTTTTTTTTTTTTTGCAAAATCCATTTATTAATTTATTCAACAAAAAAACGCTAAAAAATTTCAAAATACATATTTAGTTTTTTTTTTTGCAGTTATCAATAATAAAACAAAAAAAAAATCTCAACTGCTTCTTCTTTTTTATCAAAATTAAACTTAATAAGAATTACTAAATAAAAAATATATTTTTTATTACAGTCATAAAAATATTCCAAATAACGAAAAATATAAAACATTATATTTAAAAAAAAAAAATAAAAAATTCTTAACCTCATTTGCCATACATTATTCCTACTCAAAAAAAAAAAAAAGAGCGAAAGATTTTGTCAACTGAAAATATTCTTGTTGAAAGCACCACAATTTATTATTTTAAGAAAATAATTTTTATTAGGAAATCTTAACTTGCTTTAGGAACTTTCAGTATCTTAAGTTATATTCTGATTTAAATGTGTTTATTTTTTTCCTGCCGGTAGTGTAATGCTTCAAAAAAACACCAAGAAAACTTAAACCTCCTTGGTAGTGTGGGATTTTTCGTCACTAAAACCACCTTTTCCCGTAGTCTGTATAATGGGCTAATCAATCTAACTGTAAAGAATGGCTGAGGAATAGAATGAGGAAAGGAGAGGAAATAAGGAAAATGAATTTTTAACTTAAATTGTAGGAGTGGGATTAAATGGAAATTTTAACAGATACAAGTTGACAGGTATATGTTAATTTGATTTCCACAGTTGATCAAGAAACCATTTTGAAAATTATCTTACTATTGGGGCATTGGCTGGCTAAACAAGGCGCTGCGATGAATGATCGTCTCTTCAAGTTGAGATGCACAAAACTTCGCAGGAGACCTAGGTCTAAAAATAGTTGTCTATTCCTAGTACTTTCATTGAACAGTATTTGCTAAACATACGGTTCATATGGTGGTGTAAAATATAAAAATTACTTAAAATATAAAAATATGGTGAATAAAACAGAATAGATCCCAGTTAACTATAAACAAAAGTAAAGTTTAAAAGCTAATTTCGAATTTTATCGTATTTTAAATAAATCATTAAAAACACAAAAATTTAAGTTAAGATAAAAACAAAAAAGCAGAGGAAAAATTAATCATAAAAATTATATAAAAATAGTTAAAAATAAAAATTAAATAACTACAATTTAAGACATTAAATAAAAATAAAAAAAAAAAAATTGGAAAATTTGAAAAAAAAAAAAAATACTAAAAACCATTTTAAGCATTTGTTTTTTATAACTTCATTTGATCAGTTCGATTTTTTCATTATTACCCTCACTTTAATATTAACGATCATCGTATAATGCTTTTTTTTTATATATATTTGAAAATAAAAGTCAGATAATATAAAAAAATCAAATTTAAAAAAAAAAAAAAAAAAAAAAACATTTTATTACTGGCACAATTATTTAATTTTAAAAAGAAGCTTTTTCTTTTTTAAAAAATGTCACAAAATTATTATCAATGATAAATAACAATATAAAGATTAAAGAATGTCTTAACATAAAGAATTGTTTAACTTCTAACAGAATATTTAACAGAAGTTTAAAAAAGTGATGACTGACGTGTCTTCATATTATTATAGTGATATTTTTCTTTGTATGTATATAAAAATTTAGTCAAATCAATTTTTTATTATGTTTTATTGATTTTCAATATTGAATAGATGATCTAACTGAGAACAAAATGCCTCACCCTATTTTAATAAATAAGTAGGACATGTATTTTGTAGTTTTTTTTTATTTTGATTTGTTTTATTCTATTTTATATATTATATAAAACAATAAGTAAAAGTATTGTTATTGTTTTAAATTTTAAATATAGAATTGATTTTTAATTTGCAAATATTAAATAAGATCTACGTGATTTACCGACTGATCTGATAATTTTGATGTTCGATTTGATGTTCAATTTTTAATGCTAATAGACTTACTATACTATACTTAACTTGACTCATGGTGTCGTGGTTTTTAATCTGACTATTTGCGTAGTGGTTATGCTACCAGTCTGTCAATAGGAAGACATTGGGTTAACACCCCGATCAGGTCATTTAAAAAAAAAAATTGATAGTATGAATCTGACACTACCAAGAATGTATTCTTTGTATCATTGAAAAATTGACACCAGCTCCTTTAAAAAAAAAACGAAAAATTTATGATTGATACATAAGAAATTTTTTTTTAAAAATAGGAAAATTTCATCATTAAATTTGGAAACTTTTTTTTTGTCAAAAGATACTTCTGAAAATTAATTTGTTATTTGACAGCAGGCGATGAATAACAAATAAAACATGAAAGTTCTAGTATTTCTAATTTTTATATTATTTTAGAATTGTTCAACCTTTCAAACCAACAATAGAATTATCTTGAAACTTTTTTCCAATACAAAGAAAATCAAATATGTTTTCCCAGGATAAATTTAATTTTGTGAAACCTAGGTGGCTTAGTGGGTAAGAGCGTATAAAATACGCTGTAAACACCGAGGGAGTGTGGATTCAAATCCCACACACGCCGTGAAAGTTATTTCCCCTTACGACATTTACAAACACGCCTGAACAGGAAAGGCTGTGTAATTTCCTGTCCACATTTATGTGGCAGAGAAAATGTATTAAAAAAAGAAAAGAAAAAAAAATTTAATTCAAATGTGGATAAGTGAGGTGGGAATCTTCCAAAGATACAAACAATATCGCCTTGGTAGTATCAGATTCTTTTATACTGACTAATTCCATCTCCTTCTTTCGTCAATATAATGACTATAAAACCACTAACTTCTTAAGGTTAGCATTTTGGCTAGCAAGTAGGGTTAGGAAAGGTTAGGCAAAATTTTGAAATGGGAAGTGGGACTGTAACGGAAATATAAACCCACCTATTACAATTTTCCTATATATGTATCAGGACAAAATCATCAGCAGTTAGAGCATGCATAATATAATAGAAGTATATAATACCTTCCTGCACAAGGTAACGAAAGCCCAAAGTTAACTCCACTGTAACAGTTATTATTATGAATACTGATATTATTATTAGACCGAGTTTTGAATCCAAGACTATCCAATAGACATTTGAAATTTGCTAAAAAATTATCAAGTTTATAATGGCAATAACTTTTATTAAGTTTGGTTGTTTTAGCCCAGCAGGTTCAGGCTTCTTGCATATCTTGGAACTTAATGAAGCTAGGCGTCTGCAATCTTATAAAAGATGATAAAGTATTATGGCAATAACTTCTGTAAAATGTGGGTCGCTTGTTCAGATAAAATATTGGCGACTTAATTTCTAATTAGTTGAAAATTAAGTTCGAATTTTCAAATCTTTGATTAAATTGCTAATTATATTTTCAAGTATTGCTTGCTTTCTATATCTAATTTGATTTTTAAAGTATTTTATATTTTAATTTAATTTAAAACAAATATGAACACCTAAATCTTTTAAAATCTATATTTTAATTTTCTCAAACAAATTGTAAATAAAATAAAAATTAATTTTGTTTAAAGGTTTTTGCTAAAATCTTATTTATATAAATTTAAGTATAAATATAAATAAATATTTTTTCTTTGCTGAAATCTTCTTCCTGATGCTTATTTTTGTTTTTCTTACTTCTCTAGGGACGATAGGATCCTGATGCTCTTTAATATTATCTAAATAACAAAAACTGTTTATTTATCTAAAATGGTTTTGTCATGGATTCAAACAAACAGCAAAAAAAAAAAAAAAACCTGGTTTTTTACAAACAAAAATATTTTATTTTTTAAAATTGATCTGGTAAAAAGATCAAAAAACTTTTCAAATTATATTTTACCTTATTATTGATCAACATCCTAACATCGATCGATATTTGAGGAACCACAATATAATATCAATGTGGTATTGTGGTCTATTCAATTCCAGACTGTTTCTCACTTTTTAAATTGAAAGGAAATAAAATTAATTATCGATTGATTTTCAAATAATAACGAATATAGGATATGATATATTACATACATACTATCTATATTATATTTTGGTTTTTAGATTTTAAGTAACCTCCCAATTGCGTGTTCATTTATATAGAATAATCGTAATAATAAAAAGTAAAGAATTAAAAAAAAAAAAATACTAAAAATAAAATAAACCTTATTTTGCACGCAAACTCATTTATGTTACTATACTAATCGTAAAACATCGTTTTTAACAAACTCTTTCTACCAATTGTTTCTTTCTTTTTTTTTTTTTTGATTGTTTCGGTTTTGTTATTAATACTCTTTTTTTTTGTTTTTGTATCCAAATAATAAAAAAAAATTACAGTAGTAGCAACTATTAACTATCCCCTTAAAAAACACAAAATAACTGGGTTTACTAACCAGAATATCCGAATTTAATCAAAAAAACCACATAATTTTCAGTTATTGAATGGTGTTTTTTTTTTTTTTTGGTAACTTCTGAATTTTTATCAATGAAACAAAAAACTTTACAAAAAAACAGTTTGGTAATATTTTTTTACAATAAAAATTTAAGTCTAACAGAAATATGGGAACTTCTAATAAAACCTTATTTAAAAAAAAATTTCAAACCCTTAAATTATATTTAAACTAGTTTTAAAAATTTTAATAAAAAATCATTAGTCTTGCTTATTCTAGGATATAGAGGTTTCATCATTATTTTAATGAGTTTCGAAAACTCGATAGTTCAAAGGTTTGACTGCCCTCTTTTTATATTTTATTACCGTTAAAACAATAATTCCATTTTATACATGCTGTTATCTAATATTAGGGTGTAAAGTCACTGATCAACCTCTTCTTTCTATAATGAGTTTTCATCGAATATTTCATTATTTATATCGATTGGTGGCTTGCTATTGTCGTCATTTTAATTATCGTTTATTCACTCTTATTTACAACTCTGTTACTAGGGGCTCCCGGTGGCGTAGTGTGTAAGAGCTTTATACGTTGTAAACATCCCACACACGTTATAAGAGTAATTCCGCTTTATGACATTTACAGCCACGCCTGAAAAGGAAAGCGTATGTAATTTTCTTGTCACATTTATATGGCATGGTAATAAACTAAAACAAAAAAAAATTTCGTTACACTTTAATTTCTTACTTGAAAGCAAAATGACTCAGTTAAGCTTTTTCTTTAAATTTCATTTATTTATTTATTTATATCCAGGTACCGTGGTACATAAATGTGTCAGGTAGCTATAACTCCTGTTTCCTGGTAGGAATGTATAATGTACGAGATATTATTTTATATATTGCGATATATGAATATTTTTTTTTTTTATATTATAATTACTGTACCTAGCCGGGAATCGAACGCGAGACCTCTTTAAATTTTATTTGAAGCTGCAGTAAGAAAAAATTTCCAATCTGAAATTCTTATTTAATAATAAGGAAGAATCATTTAGAGTTACTCTTTAAAATTTTATTGAACATTTGTTTATTAGATGTTGTTGGAACTGGGATAATAAAATTTACTTGATGTTACTTGCAATAGTCGAATCAATTCTGTATGTGCTTCCATTAATAATGAAATTTGCTAAAATGCTATTGCAGCTAGTTTGAAATTAAAACATATCCGAAAACCGAAAGAAGAATCGGAAGAAATTATTATAAACTTTCATTTGAAATTTTCGACTAGAATCATAAACGTAACATTAAACATACGAACAAATTTTGAATTAATTTTATTTAAGTTTTTTTTTAAATGCAAAATTTAATAAAAAGAAAAAACAAAAATTAAAACATGATCCATTATTAAAGGTCCAAGAACTTTTTGATTCAAACAAAATAATATTAAAATGTAAAATTTACATGTGATCTATAATTCTTTTAACTATCTCACATATTAATATGAATTAAGTTTTTGTTACATATTTCTACACTTCTATATACACATATGTATATAACAATACATATGTGCAACAATAATTTGGGGTTATTAAAATTCAAAAAAAAAAGAAAAAAAGGGAGACAAAGAGAAAGCTACTTAAAACAATCTAATTCAGAAAAAAATAAAAAAAAAAAAAAAGTAACAATGAAACCTACAATCAAAAAAATGTTTACTCTTAAATTAAAACTAAAAATAAAACAATGTAAAAAGACCCAAAAAGATTCCCAAAATTTTTATGCTACAATTTAAAAACAAACAACTAAAAATTATAGAAACCTTATAATGAAACCTTACCTTATTTAATGAAATTATAAATGAAATCAAAATCAGTAGTTAAATTCAGAAGTTCAACATCAGTTTGTATTATAAATATATAATAGTTGTTTAAGAAATGGTCATTTTATATTAAAAAAATCAAAAAGCAAACAAAATAAAAAATAAACCTATTGTTTCTTCAAAAAGTTTAAAAGAAATGTTTGTTTTTTTTTTTTTAAATAAAAACAAATCGAAATTAATCCAAAAAATTCAACAATAACTAAAGAAAAACACTAAATTTGTCCTCGAAATTTTTGACATTTCAATTTTAATTGTGCAAAAAAAAAAAAAAATTAATAAAGAAAAACAACCGCATAAAGACAGTCCCGAAACAGATAAAAAAAAAACTACAATACAATCCCGTATCAAAATTGCACCTGCTAATCTATTGTTCTGATTTGTTAATAATGTACGTCACAATTAAATATAATAATGTCTATTGTAATAACCTATTGTCTACATTAGACATATTTCAGGGTACAAAGACGTATTACTGATTAATTCATTCGTTTTTGGTTTAATTGCCCGAAAGAATAAAAAAAACTTTGTAAAGTATAGGTATTAACTGTAATAATTAAACTCTTAAATTGACAGTTCTTAAATAGCCTCAGAATTTGTAACTTTTTTTAATAGCAGTAATCATTTATGTATAGGTACAGGTAGTGTTTGAATTATATTTTCTATATTTAAGGCAATGACTTTTATTATTTTTAATTTTTTATTTTACATTTCGATTAGTGGGGGCCTCGGTGGCTTAGTGGGTAAAAGCGTATAAAATATACTGTAAAAACCGAGGGAGTGTGGGTTCGAATTCCACGCACGTCGTAAGAATTATTCCCCCTTACAACATTTACCCACTCCTGAAAAGGAAAGGCTGTGTAAATTCCTGTTGACATTTATATGGCAGAGAAATGCATTAAAAAAAAAAAAAAAGAATTTCGATTAGTATTCAATTAAAATTTTTCTTTTTTTCTAATGATTGATTTTTTTAATTATAAAATCTTTCTCTTGATTTTTTTTTCCTTCACAATTACGGGATGTAAAACCTGTAATCCATTTTCAAATGAATTTTAAAAAGTTCAATACATTTAAGATTTCTAAAATAAATATTATAAAGCTAAGGATATCCAGTAGACTGAGATTTAATAGCACCTTATGTAAAAAATTTTCTTATCGCTACTGACGAAAAACGTTAATTTCTTCTTTAACTTTGAGAATAATTTTTTTTTTCTTTTTTGGATTTTATTCCTCTGCCACATAAAATTATAAAACTTTTCCTTTCCAAGGGTAAATTTCTTCCCAACCATGTAAATATCGTAAGGGGGAATTATTCTTATGACGTGTGTGAGATTCGAACCCACACTTCCTCGGTGTTTACAGGGTGTTTTATACAGTTTTATATACTGGGACGCTGATGCCCCCAAACGTAAGTTAATTTTTTTTTTGTTAGACACTATTTAGAGCCGTAATAAAAAATATTGCCATATAAAATTCTAACTTTTAATAGTTTTTTCTGTACAGTAACTCTTTTTTATTTCATCAGGGGTTTTCAAATCCTGTTTGACCAATTAAATTAATTTGCTGTTATGCCAAACTGAATTATATTTTTGACTTGATAATTATTTATGATTTTAATGTATTGTTTAATCTATATAGATTAAGTTTATCGAGATATAAAGTTTCCATTAAAATAATCTTGTTTAAACATTGGTTATTTTATAAAAGAAAAGAAAATACAAGAAAAAAAAAAAAAACAAACACATCAATAAGACAGAAAAACCGCAAAACATATACGAATTTTTAATGAACGGGGATTTTGGGAACCCACGCAATCTGTGTTTTAAAATGTAATTATAGGTGGCTATCAAAATGAAATTATCATTTTGTTTTTTGTTTTATTTATATGTTGAATATCGTTTTAAGATATCGTATTGTTGGTTACACATTTTGACAGTAATCAATTACCTGTTTAATTTATTTGTAACTACCAGATTGAATACAAAATTTTAAATAGTAAATATTTGAACTTTGAAGATAATATGAGTTTATTGACATAAAACAAAAACACATTATTTTGTTATATTTATGATTAATTAAATGGAAATTGAATGAAGCTTTACTTAATTGATATGTTGACTTTTGAAGTTTAAGATTAGGTATATGTATAAGTAGATAACTTAACTTCTCTTAACATTTTTAATTTATGATATTGCAAAGTTTTTAGTTTAAAGATTATGTAAAACTTGAAATTATGACATAAGAATTTTCAGTTCAAATCAATAATAAGTTATATTAATAATGTTAAAGGGAAGCATGAATTCAAGTAAGTCTAGCTTACCTTGAACTGGTTAGAATTAAGATTTAAAGCTTCCTTTTTAATCTGTCAAAAATTATTTTAGAAGGATTCAACTCCATTTCATAAATTATTGATCGCTAGATGATTTGTACAAACAAGACTAGATTTTCATCAAATTCTTAAAGAAAATCGTTGGTTGTCTTTTAGAATTGTACTTAATTTATAAACAAAAGGTTATTTTTAAAATTTTTACTATATATAAATATTTATATAATTAATGTTTACGTTGGAAACTTCGAAGAATCGGAAGTTTAAAAAATTTCATTTATTAACTATATATATACATTTAGAAACTGACATACGTCTGCTATACTTTTTCTAAACATGAATAATTCCATTTTAATTTAGGATTGGCACAACTTTCCATCATCATCATTATTCCATTCCATCATTAAAAGAAGTTGCAAACTTGTTAGGAAAATATTTTTTGTCAACAAGTGAACGTTTGAATACACCCAAGAAGAAGAAAGAAGTGCGAGAATGTAATTTTACGAAAAATTTAAAGCACCAAATATTATAGTCTGGATATATCTGACACATTCAAAGTCATGAGTCCAAAACAGGAAATAAAACATGCTTACTACAACCAAAAAGGGTTTTATAGCCTCAAGACAATGATAGGAAGTAAATTCTTTTTATTAATTAATGTGAACTAATATTAGATAGATAAACGCAAAATACTCAGGAAGTAACAATATTTTAAATATTTGAAATATGTTGGTTTTAAAAGACAAACTCGAAGATGAATATCTTTTGGTGGTCGGAAAAATATTAGTCTTCTTGATATTTTTTACCATTACAGTAATGCTTTTTTAATTGAAAAGATAATTTTAGGTGATTTAGGATATCGATTGTTGAATTTTGTTTGACCCCTATATCGAAATGTAGAAGAGGGATCTATGAAGGCCATAGGTTCAATAAAAATCATGTCGTCTAATTATTAATCAAAATATACTTATACTAATCTGAAACTTTGAAAAAGCGTAAGTTTTAAACTTATATTTAGTAATTATACATTTAGAACCTAGCATTCATTTGCTATTTCCGTTTTAAGTATGTGTATAGTTGCATTTCAGAAGACTTTGAGTCTATTTTGAAAGATTTTCTGCGACAAATATTTGATGACAATTGATATTTTCTTTTCCAGGACCATTTATCTTTTTCTTTGAACTTGCCATCAATCAGTTCTGTTTAAAATTTCGTTGAAGCTACATTACAAACTCTTTACTAATTAATTATTTAAACAATTTATTATTAAAAGTAATTTAATTTGACCCAAAATATCTAACATTTGATTGACATTTACAATTTTTACGAAAATTAACAAATAACTACCGTTTGTAGTTATTATCAGCAAACCGAATAAAAATAGTAACTAATTAACACTATAGTATTTTAATTATATACAAAACTTTATTTTTAATAGTCTGTTAACTTTTTTTTCTTTTTTTTGATAAAGTCATTATCGATAAAAGTCTATTTTAAAAACAATTTAATTCATAAAAATTAGGCGGCAGTTTAAAAAAAGTTTCGGACAAAAAAAAAAAAGAAGAGACAATTTCAAGAAAAAAGCAAAGTTTTATTTTTTATTACAATTTTTTTATTTAGAAAAATCAATCTCTCAATAGGTGTTATTTTACGTTCTCTACAAGATCTAAAAGTTTTCTGTTCAATACAATGTCACAGTATGAGGTATCATCAAATATTCAAGTATTCGACAGAAAAAAAAAAAATAGGAATCTATAAAAAAATTTCATTGTTGCTAGATCATCATTAAAAAATTGAATAGAAATTAAAAAAAAAAAAAAAAAACTGTAAGAAAATTTGTTTTAAGTAGGGAAAGAAAGTGATTAGGTGAAAGATTTAAGAATGTTTTTACTTTTTCTTGTTCTTATTGTTTTGTTTTTGGCTTGTGGATAAATGATTATTATTTTATCTATATATATAAGATTATTTTATTGTTTAAGAAATTTTAGAACGGATTTCCTTTTAATATAGGTTTAATAATTCCAATATGTATTTCTTAAATTTTAATTTTTTGTTTTTTTTTTGATCGCCAACACAATGTCAGTCTAAGATAAAAGTAATCAAATTTAAGTTATAGGACGCCTGTCTATTTTTGTTTTAGTTTTTATTTTTAACTTAATATTAAAATTCTTGAAAAAGTTTCCAAAACCTTGTTATTAGTAGATAATTTTTAATCATGGCAAATAACAAAATATTTTCTGAAAAATGAAAAATAAATTAAAATCTATATACTTAACTTTTAAAGGCCATTGACAAAGATAAATAATTAAATAATCTATGGATGCACCTAACAATTATTGAAGGCATAGGTTTTCATAGATATTGAATCTTATAGATTTTGCAGTGGTATATTATAATATATCCAATTTTGAAGTCAAGTAAGTTTTTTGTGCCTATGGGTAAATTCGGAAATGCATCATTTTTAGTAATGATGCGGTATTGATACTGTATCGCTACTGTATTACTACAAAATTCATGATGCGATGCAATAATATTGCTAATACAATTGTGACATTTTAGAACGTTCATATTTTCACAATTGATGCCTTTGACGTTTGAATATTTTTAATTAGAGTTAAAAAGATTAATAAGATTTTGTTTAATATAGATTTAAACACGTTTTTGGACAACTGCGAACCATCAGAATATGATACCTCTTTACCATTTTTAAAAATTTTGTAAAAAAAAAAGAAAAATGTTGTTCTTGCTCTTTTATTGAAAAAAAAAAATGAAAGTTATACCCAAAGCAAAAAATTATTTTAAAATAATTGAAGAATTTCCCGAAGATATATTTCGAACACATTTTCGAATGCTACCATCTACCATTTTTATTATTATAATACTATCCAATGTAAACCTCAGGTTAGAAAAGCAACGAAAGTATCTTAAAATTATATGATGCGAAGTTTGATCAAAAACTGCGCATCAAAATCGGTAGTGTTACGAAAAAGAATTTGATGCTTTCCGTAATATTTTGTAGATACATTTTAGAACTTGATACTTTTCTGATGCGTGATGCTGATGCTGATGCATTTCCGAATTTATTGTATAATATAGCGCAATAATGTTACTGTAATTGGGATTCCAGGAAATTTAAAAAAAATCGATCAAAAAAGTTATACATTGAGAATGTTTTGAAAGAATTGAACATTTTTGGTTTTTTTTTAATTCACTTTTTGCTTTTTATCATTTCGAAAAAAAAGGTGGGTACACGTTTTGATACACTTGTAATATGAGAAAATTTCAGATCAATTTAATACACAATTTACGCTTTACCATAATATATCTATTATGAGGCTTATAAAAAAATCGTTGGAATAGACTACTAATATAGAGCTTTATCAAAAATTTACCATAGTGTTTTTTCTTTTTTATAAAGCAAATTTTTTTTTGAGTCACTTGTAAACACAGTTTCTAAAACTGTTTTTTCTACAAACAACTCTAGCATTTCTAATCTGTATCGTGTATACAAATCATTAGATTAATTTTCACATTTGAAAAGTTCAGAAGTACAAAGGACGAAACACTTTTTAAAATAAAATTTTGACTAAATTCAACGTTTGTAATTGAACCTACTTGGGTAGTGGGAATTCATTGTTTTAACTCTAAAATCTTTCTTAATTATATTTTTGTATACATATTTCAACGTAAAAGAATTTAAAATAGTGGGGCCTTCAAATCGCTTTTTTAATTTACCGCCTCCAAATCGGCAGCCTTTTTCGAATACAACTCTGGAATTCCTCCTAATCCAGAATCTCGCATATTTTTGTTTTCTTTCTTTTACTCTCTTAGGAAGCATAGGGCTTCCCCATAGACTTTCTATCTTACTCTATTATTTGCCAGCAGTTTTATTTGTGACCACGTTTTCACGCATTCTTAGATTTCTTTTTCTATTGTTCGGCTTTATATTACACGGGGTCTTTCGACAATTCGTTTGTCTTGCGGGTTCCAATTTAGCGATTGTCGCGCAATTTTTTGGACAGATCTTCTTACTTTGTTACCAACCCATTGCCATTTCCGGCTTCTTAACTGCAGTAGCACAGTTATTCTTTTGTTATTTTCTATAACTTTTCATTGCTAATTCTTTCAGGTCAGAAGATTTTGTAGATAGATCTTAAGCATATTCAGAAATACCTAGGCTTTATTGAAGTTTTTCCGGCTTTTGTGCCAGATTTCACTGTCATATAGGAGTATGTCATATAGTACTTTATACAACCGTTGAATATCTTTAATTTTGTCTTTCTCGCTAAGTTTTGTGATCAACCCTAAAATGCTACCAATTAATTTTTTTTACATACATACTTTGTCATCAAAAAGTTTCAATTATTGTGACCCCAAACCCCGTTAAACAAATTATTGAAATCCTGATTTTCTACCCAACTTTAATGTCCTTCGTCATAATTTTTTTTTTACAAAACATATTACAACAATTTGAATTGTTTAATTGCTATCTAATCGAATTGGTTTTAGTCAAATTGTCTTAATTTAATTGAGTTTGAGAACTGAATTGACTAGAAATTAAGTTTTAGTAAAATTGTTTAAGTTAAACGGCCCCCGGTATGTTAGTTCATTTTTCAAAAAATATTGTTAAACATACACCTTCTTTCTCTAAATCGCTCGAGCGAAATGAATAAGAACGATATCGCGTCATGTCTATAAGTTTTTGTACTTTCTGTAAGACGCACGATGAAACAGTTTATGTTGTTAGTACTTATTTAAAAAAAAAAAAATTAGTTTGATTAGTATGAAATAAAGAAAATAAAGAAAATTTATGTTTATTTTATAAAGTTAATTTTTATTTTTATCAAGTAATTCAATTATTACTAAGTATTACTTATGTTAAAATTTTTCATTCAAATCTTTTAAATAATATTGCGGTTATAGTTTTTTTCGATTTAACAAATTTAACAATTTTTCAGTCTAAAAAAAGTAACTAAAAGAAAGCAAATTAAGCCTTTGCTGACGTTAATAGAGGATAATTTCAACCTGGCAATGGGTTTTAGTAGATTTGGCAGCAGTAGGTTGGAATATGGACGAAAATTGAAATTGAAAGAACTTAGAGTGATTCTTAATAATTTAAGACCACCACCACCAATGCTATCACGTATATTTTTCCTCATTATATTTACATTTCTTTGTCCTCAGAAGAATGAGAATCTTGTAATAAAAAGGAGCTCATCCTTTATTTTTTTTATTTTACTTTTAGCGTTAAAGAAAAAAACTATTACAATCAATTTCTCCAAAAATATTTATTTCTTAATAACAATAAAAAATTTACATTGATCGTACAAATTTTGAAGTGACTGAATAATGACTATCGCGTCGCAGGTAAAGTCTTATAGAAATACCATACACGAAAATTTGACATTTCATTCGTCTCAATTTGAAAATATCGCTTCAGCGTCTTACAAAAATGGCATTAGTCGCTTCAGAGTTTCTAGTCGTCTGATGCGACTTAAAGGAAGAGGCTGATAATTTATTATGTTATTTCTAAAACTTAAAATATTAAACATTAAATATACCATAACTACCTAATATATATTTTCATAAAATCTTTATTCCTTTTTTACTTGTTAATTTATAAAAAAAAAAAAAACACTTAAAAATAATTTTCATTTAAGATAAAAGAAAAAAAAAAAAAGCCGTAACTTTTCAAAAAAAAAAATTTTTCATTTTGTCCTCTTTTTAAAATCTGGATATTTTTTTTTAATTAATTAATAAATTTTACATTTTTTTTTTTTTTGCAAAAAAAAAAAAAAAGGAAATAATCAGTATTAATACTACCTTGCTTTTTTTTTTTAAATTTTATATTATATTATTATTATATATATATATATATATATATATGGATACAAAAAGAAAATATATTTATATTCTTATATAGGAGAATACATATAATTACATACATTTATAATATATATTTATAAATATATATATATTATATGTATATGAATATGTTATATATTGCTATATGTGTGTACATTATAAACATTTAAATACATAAAAAAAATTGAATTGAACAAAAAATTTATAATAATAAAAAAAAAAAAAAAAAAACATAGCACAAAAATCGATGTGATAAAAATGAAATTTAATTTTAACCTGATAATAACTATACTTATATTTTATATTATAATATTAAAAATCAGTATATAATATTTAAACATATGCTTGCGCACTTACACAAATACATACATACATACATAAATAATATATTTTTAATTAATTATACTAAAAATTTTAAAATAACAATTACTTAAAATTTATTTTTAACTAAAAATTTTATATAAATATTAATACTGACTTTCATTGTATAGGAAAAAAAAAAAAAAAAAAAAAAACTGTTACAGATGGGAGAAGAACTGTGTGTGATTTCTTTTTTTTTTTTTTTTTTGTTCAAATGGAAGAAGTTTTTTATAGGTAACCATTTTAAGTTGGATCATGATAAATACATATATACATACATTATGTATAATGAGATAAACAATATAACATTTTCTTTTTTTTTTTTTTTTGATATATTACATAAAAATCATGAGTAACTAGAAATTGTTACTATATTATATATGTATAGAATTTAATATTGCTAGGTATATAGAAATTTATTGAAATTAATACATATTAATTTTAATATAATTATTTTGTATATAACATAATATTATTATATGTATATGTAATATATATTGGTAATATATATATTCGTTTATAAATTAATCATGTATAAAATTTATACAAAACTTGGGGGTTTTTGTTTTTTTCGTTTTTTTTTTTTTTTGTATATATTTACATGTATAGGATTTTTAATATGTATATGTTTAATTTTGGTCAGAATTAAATAATTTAAATGTTATAACACAATAATTAATATTTAAATTAAATTACGATATTATTTAGTTAATTATACACTTAAAAAGCATTCGCTTAATTAACAAAAAGAAAATATATTATGTTTATATAATAATATATATGCTAATTGATATATATATATATATATTTATTTAGCATATATACATACATTACGAATTACATAAAAAAAAAAAAAAAATGTTTCTTGCATTTACCTATCTATCATCAATATATTATTTGTATATAACTTCTTACATTCATTTTTTTTTTATATATTATATGTTTATTATATTGTTGTATGTTTGATTATGGTTTTTTTTTTTAACTATAGTTTGACTAAAAAAAAAAAAATATGTATGAATATGCTTTAATAATGATTTTATTATTTTTTTTCTTTATTCTATTGATACTAAATTTATATGTATATTTTTTAAAATGATGATTTAAAGTTCTATTGAATATATTTTTATAGATATTGCATTATTGTTTTTAAATTTTAGTTTTGTAGGTATTGAAAAAAAAAAAAAAAAAAAAGTTGAGGATTCGGTAAAATTGTTTGCACATCTGTGCAAAAATTATTGAAATTAATAAAATTAAAAAGTTTTATTTTATTTTTTGTATTTATTTTTTTTTTTTTGCCATTATCCAGCATATTCAGCTTGAAAAAGAGCTCCGAATATCAGATTTAAGTTTTGTATATTGTGTTTATTTGTGTTTATGTTAACATTATAAGATCCGATACCGAATATAAATACAAAGAATTACGATTTGATACCATTAATCATCATCAAATTATTAACCATTAATTATTATTACTGTTATAACTTATATTATAATTATTATTATGATAATTATTATTGAGATAATTATCATTATCATATTGATTATTACTGTTATTGTTAATGTTTTTGTAATTACTGCTACTGTAATTACTATTATCATTATAATTGTTATTGTTATTAATGTTATTGTTATTAATGTTATTGTTATTAATGTTATTGTTATTAATGTTATTGTAATTACTGTTACTGTTATTAATGTTACTGTTACTGTTATTGTTATTAATGTTATTGTTGTTATTGTTATTACTGTTATTGTTATTCCTGTTGTTATAATTATTACTGTTATTGTTATAGTTATTACTGTTATTGTTATAATTATTACTGTTATTGTTATGGTCATTAGTGTTATTGTTAAAGTTATTATTGTTATTGTTAAAGTTATTATTGTTATTGTTATTGAAGTTATTGTTATGATTGTTATTGTTACGATTGTTATTGTTACGATTGTTATTGTTATTACTGTTATTGTTATTACTGTTATTGTTATTACTGTTATTGTTATTACTGTTATTGTTATTACTGTTATTGTTATTACTATTATTATTACTATTGTTATTATTATTATTATTATCATCTTGATTATCTTCATTCCATTTAATTTCTGATATTGGTTGTTTATGTTTCATTTTATTTCGTAGTTCATTAATTAAATTTGTTATTTTGTAATGTTTTTTACGTTGTTCATAATCTAATTCAAGTGTATTAACTTTTATTGAAGTTAAAGATTTTGTACTTTTATCATCTTTATTACTATTATTAGTATTAGAAGTATTTGATGTTAATTTTTTAACACTACGTGTTCTTGGTGTTGCTAATTGTGTTAAACGTTCCATATTGGGTCGTTTAATAATAATCGGTTCAATTTTTTCCGTTTTAATAGCTTCAAATGATAATGTACTATTATTAAATTTATATTTAACACTTGATGTTCTATGAAGTGCATGTGTTGAAGTTTTAATTGGTAAATGTGATTTATATTTTTTATGAAAATTATGTCGTAATTTATTATTTGATGATGATAATGAATTTGATGAATTATATTTAGATTTATCGAAATTATTTCTATTTTGTAATATTTTATGATTTATTTTACAATTTTCAGTTGTTTTTACATTCGGTAATATTCTGCATGATGGTGGATATTTAGGTTTAGCAAGTTCATTTATACGTTTCATATCTATTTGACGTGCATTTATTGCTTGTTCGTTTTCTTCAAAACTATTCCGTAATAAGCGATTGTTTTTTGATTTTTTTTCTAACCAATATTGAAAACTTCTAAAATCTTTAGATTCCATTCTTTTTCTTTCGTTATTAACTTCTTTAATTATTTCTTCAATATGTTCTTTTTGTTTACAACGTTCTTTTTTTGTTAATGATTTTGAAAGTAAATAATTTTCTTCTAATTCATCTAAATCTTTTAATCTTTTGTAAAGTCTTCTCAATTCTTCAAAATTTTCCTTATGATTGTATGTAAGAGTTTTACATTTTCTTAAAATTTTATTTTTACTAAAGAAAAAATCTTGTAATTTTTGATTTGATGAATCAATTGAAGTATAACTAACGTTACGACCTTGTTCAGTAATGGCGTTTGTTAACGCTTGTTGATTTTCTTTGTCAATACTTATAGTTTTGAAGGTTTCATTTAAAAATTTCTTTTCTTCAATTAATCCTAGAAATTGTGATGAATACTCTAATGGTTTTAGTTTTTCCTGGTGTTTGCTGTTACCTATTGAAGTTAATGTTAATCTCGTTTTAGTCACATCTCCCATATTTGTAAATTTTACTTAAAAGAATTTTTGTAACTATAAAATTTTTTTTTTTTTGTAAACTTACAAAGAATTTTGATTTGTAGAAAAAAACGAACTAAAAAAATTTATGTTGTTGATTGAAATTTGACTAACTATTATTTGTTTGCTTTGTTTTTAATTTTACTTTGTTTTTAATTTGCTTTTTACTTTTATTTATTTAAAGTTATCACAATTGATTTTTTTAAAAATATTATGAACTAGCAGATAGTTCTCTGCCCGGTCGTTCGCCGGAGTATTTTGTTGGTTTTAAATTATTAGTTTTGGTTTTTTATACCCTACACCTAAAGTATAGGGTACATTAAGTTTGGTATGGTTTTTGTAACCACCAAAAGGAAGTGAGTTAGATATGAACTTGTATATATATTATGAATCAGAATCACCTCCTGAGTCGATTTAGCCTGTCCGTCCGTCCGTCCGTACGCACGATAACTCAAAAAATAATGATGCTATCTCGATTAAATTGATACTGTAGGTTAACAATGACTAAAGAAAGGCGGGGATTGCAATTTGGCGAAATCGGACCATGGGTTCGAGTACCCCTACACAACTCCCAAAACCGAACAAGCATATATTCGAAATTAATAAAGATAAAAACTTTTTTTGTACAAAAGCTTTTACAACATTTATTTTTTTTAGCTTATATTAAATACCTAACTAAAATAACTTATGGATTTTTAATTTAATTTGAATTTTTTAGGTGTAGGGTATAAATGACTTATTTAGCGACTTGGCTGCATCGACTTACTGTTAGATTTACTTGGTTTTATGTTAATTAAATTTAATTAATATGTTTAAATTATTAATATGTGTTTATAGAAGTTAATGATTAACTTTTTTTTATGATGTGTATTAAATATAATAATTAAGAACAACAAAATATTATTTTAGAAAAATTTAAGTTATTTTGATTTCTAAAAACGTATCGCGCTTTACATTAATTATTGAAGATTGAATAATGTATTGTAATGATTTTATTGTTACTTTTGCAGTGATGTCCTTGTGAACTGTATTTCTTTATAGATTATACATAACCAATAGGAAATACCTAATATTATAATATTGCTTTTATATCAATTTTTACGCGAAAATATTAAATTAAAGTTATAAGAACACCTTAAAAAAATAAAATTTTACGAACTTTACCGAACTTGATCCAGAAAACTCGTTAAGTTAGAAACAGCATTTCTAGAAAGTTTATAAGTCGAAAAACAAGGACCGGATAATAAAAATTTGAAACTTTAATTATAAAGTCGTCGGAAATATTGGAAAAGATTCGGCTAGAAATTTATTTTTACAGATCGACGTGGGGGAACGAACGAATCAATGGAACTGCTTCGTTAAGACGCTATGTTTTTGCAAAGTTTGCAATAGTAACATAATAATGAAGAAATGAAATTTCTTTTACATTGTTGTAGTGCCGAAAGGGATTAAAATAACTTTGTCAAAATTCTCACGATTGTTCTTTAAGAGCATTAAAGCAGCCAGCAAAATTAGACAGTGTTCACTTTTTTGACAGATCGACACCCCGAAAAGAGTTAACGGATCGTAATCAAATTAATATAGCGACCTTTTTTGGCAATTACCTTTAAACAAAAGTTGAACTTAATCGGTCGAACAGTTCTTTCTTTTAAAAGTGGTACTGTCAAAAATTGAACTTGATCTTGATCGTTAAAATTTTCCTACTTGGTCCGCAATGTACCTTGAATGTCTATTCAACAAATGTTAGTGTTAAATTTCCCTACATTACAATACAATTTCCCACAATAATACCACTCTGACTGAAGAAGCTTTGAAAGCTTCCAGATCCATGTTACAAACTTCACCGGAAAGAGAAATTACCAAGATATTTCCGCCTTTTTCTTGAAACATTAGGACAGGTGCAGAAAAAGTATACAAGATCAATTTTTCTGCAAAATTTTGCAATTAATATCCACATGTTAATCTTCTAGCATATTTATACCGATAACATAGTAGTCTGTTATAACATCAATCAATTATTTTATTTCAGGTCTAACGAAACAGAGAGAGAGAGAGAGAGAGAAAGTATATACATTTGGATCTTTTTAAACTATAATCCAATTACATGGCTCGGGTTGTACTGCAAGTTGTACCAGCAATCCTCTGCTCTCTTGTCAACTCAAGAGAGTTCTTCTTAATATAGAATTTGAGGGTTTGTATGCGAACAGATGGGGTATTCTTAGCGTATCTCAACCTGTATTATTTTTGTGACGGGTTCTCTGTTGAGAGTATTTTCAGTACTTCTTAACAGCTCTCTTCCATCTTATATTTGGTAAAACTTGCTGTTAAGGATTTGATGCCCGTCGTTTGACTATCACAGTAGTATGAAATTATGATGAATATTATAACGCTTTTAGGAGTCATCGATTTCTCTTTTTAAATTAGTGAATTATATTAGTTAAAAATATATTCCATAAAAAAAAAATTTAAATGAAAGATATATTAAATACGTTAAATCCAAGTAAGTATTTAAATAAATTAGGATACATAAATTCGTAAACAGCCGAAAATACGTTTTAGATAAATAATTAGATACATAAAGATACATAGATACATATAGAATTTAGATAGATAAAGAACGTAGATATATATTACTAGTTATATTTTGTTATACATAGTATCAATCTAAAATTCATAAATATTTAGCTAATATAAATATTGGTATTAATGATAAAATTATACACCTCTAATACAAAAAAAAAAAAAAATGTTACTATTTGATTGAATCTATACTCTATCTATTATTTAATATTACATTACATCAATTCAATAATTACAACGTAAGTAAATAATTGAAAATTTTTATTGTTATTATGGTTTTTTTTTTTTTTTTAATTATTACCTCGGAAAATTTTAAATTTAATATTTACATCTAATACAAGCAAATAAAACTTAATTTATCGCTTAAATTTCATTTTTAAAATTTAAAATACAACTTTAATAAAACTAAATTTATAATTTTATTTTTTTGTTCTTGTTTTTTTTTTTTTTTTCATTTTAATGTGAATTTTAAATTATTCACTTAATTATAATGATTATAATATGTATTACAATATACCAATCCTTACAACTTCACATGCTACTTTATATGACAATAATAATAATAATAATAATGGTAATAATAATTTAATTTAACTGACAAATTTTTATATCATTATTATTTATTATTTTTATTATTGTACGTGAAAACTAATTTAACCGTCATTTTTTTTTTTCTTTTTAAGTTTCTTTTTTTTTTTGTTTTCTCACTCATACATTTTATAATGTACTATGTTGCGAAATCTTGTTTTTTTTTTTTTTTTTTGTTGCTAAATGAAAAAGTGCAATGTACCACTATTTAAATGATTTAAAAATTCCAGACCAAACCAGACATTCAGACAAGATAATATGAATCTATAGATATATAATATTATGAATTCTGTACAAAAAAAAAAAAAAAAATATTAAATAAATAAAATAAATAATATTATTAAATGCTACCGTTATATTCATGGCAATTTGTTTAATTGTATGGTTTCATATATAGTGTAAAATCCAAAAAAAAAAACGAAAAAATAAAAAAAATAAAAAAAAAATATGTACCTAATTCTTTTTTTTTTTTTTTTAAAGATAAATCGTGTACGTGAATTTTTGCTTGGTAATATTATCTAAATAGTAATAAAAACCAGCCTCTTTTAAACCCACCTTTCAAATTCAAAAATTTAATTTTTTTTTTTTTGTTTTAGTTTAATTTTTGTTTAAATTTTGTTGTTGCTGGCATGAAAATCATTTTTCCCTGCCCTTATAATGAATCAGAAACACATAGCACAATACAAAAACAAAACTGTTAAATTTCAAGAGATGGGAGGTAAAATATTATAGTTTTAAAGATAAATCCGAAAATTTTTATGACTTAATATAAAATTTTGTAGAAGGATCAATATATTATATTAATACTAAATTACTACCACCAACATCAGAACTACTATTAATATCACAACTACTACCGTTATTTCTATAATTTGTTTGTAATACAATCAACCAGCCAACCAAACAACAAATCAGTTACATGGTAACCAAGCAAGCGTGAACAAGTCGAGCATTCCTAAAAATATATACATACTGCTATAATAATAGCGATTTGTTACAACAACTAAATTTGTACAACTCTTAAAAGTATATACAATTCAATTTTAAGATTTGCTTTTAAGAGCAAAGTAAAAGCGGATCAGAGCATTGCAAAGTAATTAATTTTTTTTTTTTTTTTGTTATACATATTATAATGCGAATACAAATAACAAAAAAAAAAAAACAAATTTACAGTTATAAGATTGGTTACAACAATGGTAGTTAATGGTAGTCAAACTAACTATTGAATATAATATTGTGATAGCAAGTCATTTTGATATTTTATAAAAGTGAATGGAGGGATAAAGAAAAACTGACTTAATTCGTTTTTTTTTTTTTTTTTTTTTTCTGTTTTATTGTGCTGTACTTTTTTGTTTGATTTGGTTTTTGATCGAAATATTCACGACATAAAAGCATGGTTTTTTTTTGTTTGTTGTCGGACTGTTCTTGTCATTATTTGGTTTTTATTTGTAATTTTTAAGATTATTTGCTGAATTTAAAAAAAAAGAAAAATTATAAAAATTATAAAAAAATATATTTAAAATATTTTACTAAAATATGGTTTAAAATCAAAAAAATTTCAGTTTTTTTTAATATATATGTTCTTTATAAATTGAAATATGGTGCTTGCTGATTTAAAAACCAAATTTTAAGGATACATTATTTGAATTTCGTGTTCGAATTTTGATACAAACTTTTAAAACCTAAAGAAGTTATTATCAGGGAAGTTTTCTCAAAGAATATATCGTACCGCACCTTTAATACGTGAGAATTCCCATCTTTAGTTTCCTGAAGAATTTTATTCACCTGTCATGAATAATATCGAAACATAATCGATGAGTAAACATATATATACCTGTTGAATACGTTTTGATTTTCCTTAAATCTTACAAAATGCTATTAGCAGCTATTAGTTTAGTTTACAATTAAAGATAGTTTTAAAATTTCGAGAAACTAAAGTTCAAAAGTCCAAATCATTAAATATAGTTCAAATAAGGAAGCAGTTTGTATCTTTATGTGTAAAATACTTTGTTAGATTTATACATGTAGTTGTAGCTCAAAAAAAAAAATTTGAGTGAAAAGAAATAATGTCGTATTCCACAACCATGTGGATCTAGTTAATAAATATAAGAGTGACCGACTTCATTAGATAGTCTACGTAAAAACCAAAAGGCATAAACTAAGATGTTCCATTAAAAAGAATCTTCGAACTGAAAGAACTCATTATAGCATAAGTCGCCGTTAATATAGATGAATCTTCCCCTTTAGTGATGGACATCAACGGTAATTGACGGACCAACCTTCGCATTTTCAACTGCAGAGAACTACTTTGGATCAAAAACAGAGTCCGTAGTACCTATTAAATTAGAAAGTAAACCAAGATGAAGATGTCCTCTTAGTTTTTTTCAATTTATTTATATATGTAAATATTATTATATTGAAATTGCCAATTTGTGTGAAATCGCTTTTAATTTTTTAGCTCGTCAATTTCAAAAGCTAACTTTTTTGTTGTATTATTCTCTACTGACATCTAGAATCTTCAATGTTTCATTGAATATCATTAGAGTTAATGTGATACATGAACATGGAGTAAAAGAAAATTATAACTTTGAAATAAAAAAAAAATTATTTAATATTTACATACAGATACGGCTCTTCATATGTTTGATGTAACTTTTATTAAAGACAATCAAAATCTTTAATTTTATAAACCCCACGCTAAAACTTATAGAATTTACAAATTCGTTTTGAATCATTAAATAGCACAGAATTTACAACAAAATTCTTAAATAAAAAATTTCTGATTAAAAAAAAGACAACTTTAAATTCTTTAAAAATTTTACCTTTATTTTTTTTTTTATTCCTGATGAATCTTGTAAATTCGATAAATTTAATAGCGATCCAATTATTATAATATGCGATTTAATCGCGTAAACAACAACAAATCATATGAAAAAAAAAATAATAAACAACAAAATAAACGTGGTGAACAATAAAACCAGATTCCTGTAAATTTTTTTTTTTTTATTTATTTTCATAACCTATCAACCAAGTGAACTCTTAAAAACTTGATTGAATGACAAACGACTAAGATCAATGCACAACTTTTAAACTCTCATTCTGATGGAATTGTAATTGCAACTTGAACGGATGATGACGATTGATTCATTGGAAATGTTCCCACATTTTTTATTTTTTTATTACACAGACATTTTTTATTAATTTTTTTTTATAAAAAAGAAAAAAGGGTGTTCAGTTATAAGCAAACCACAGGATGTATAGTTACGTACGTCAAATATATTTATAAAATTTTATATTTATATATATTATCGATCATAAACTGAACTAAATCAAGGCATCACAACATAATTATGAAATCGTAATAAATATTAAATGTTGTTCACAATAAGTACAAAAAAATAAAAGAAAAGAGAAAAATGAATGTTCAAATAAAGTGGAATTTAATCAGATATGTATACTATTGGGCAAAACATTCTTCAATAATTCGATGGCAAAACCTTTCTTGGGTTAAATGTATCAAATGATCGGAGCAAGTGAAAATTTTACACTTTAAATCCACGGCAAATAAACTTGTATTTACGAAAATTTAAACTATAATTTAGACTTAATAAAACATATGATATTGATTCTTATGGGTAATATAAAATATTGTACCAATGGAAGACAAGGGACAATAAAATCAGGGCTATAGTTAAAGGAAACTGGAAAGGTTAGATGAAAGTTGCGGGTATATAAGTTATTAGACAAAGTAGTATGGCTACAAGAAAAATAATTTCCTCTTTTTTTATTTCTTTCAAAATTTCTTTAACCTATTTATTTATTTAAAGTATAAAATAGATCTTAAAATTCATGTCAAGACTATATTTTAATTTGCTATATATTTTTTTGACTTAATTTATATAAAGAAATGCTTGCAGTGAATAACAGAATCTTCAATTTATAAAATCTCTGCGACTATTTTATGAACTAGAATATGGGGAATAAGCGATAAAACTAGAATATGAGGAATAAGCGATAAAATGATTTCATCATTATTGTAAACCTATAAAACTCTTCAAAAATATTTAATACACGAGTAAAATTTTCCAATTATTATAAAAATAAAAAGTATTAAGTGAGATATGGATATAGAAAATAATTCTGCATTTAAGAACTTAGCATTTATTTTTAACAATATTTTTTATATATAGCTTTATCCAATAATTAATGTATATTCGAATATTACAGCGGTGAACAGACTTAATTTATATAATATAAATAGGTACTTCTTATGCTTCCAGTATTATGTATATTTGTTATTCATTATAAAATATTACTGTTTTATTATAATATATATCTATTGAATCCGACAGAATTTAATTTAATGATGCAATGTTTATGATTTGTTAGATTTGAATTTTATGAATTTAAAAATACACCTGGTAATGATCCACTTCGATATATCTTAAATTTTTGTTCGATCGTTTCTTTTTTTCTTTTTTATTATATTATATATATTTTTATTACAAATTCATGGTACATCTGAGTTCGATCATACTTCTTATATTGTTTTCCTTTGTTTTATGATGACCACCACCATTGATTATCCGACAATACTTCAACAAAACAATAATAACTTAGAAAGTCAAGTAACTAATCATAAATGAAAAGAGAACATATTTTGTGGGATGATGTTATTTAAAATCAGGTATGCAAAACATTTCAAATCTAAGCGCCACATCAATTGTAAAAAAACAACAGACATAAAAAAATATAAACATACAGAAAATCGTTTATAAAAGTAATGACATTTATTAAATTTAAGAAAAAAATTTTATTTGTTGTATGAGTATTGAAGAGTTTTTTGAAAAAACATGGTACGTATATTATAGTGGTAAAGCCCTGTGTTTTTTCTTATATAAAACTTTGCTGATTTAACGCTTTTACAGGTCAAAACGGAACTCCTTTTCCTATAATTTTGAATAAGAATTTTGAAAATGGAATACTTAAGCGAACCCTATTAGTAACACCTAATTAAGCTGTAGTCGTAATATCGAAAACTGGAAGGCACATAGCGTTAGTGTTATGTTTTAAATCATTTTGTGATATAAATTGCTTGAAAATATGTGATTGACTATTGAACCAAACCATAAATGGAGACCCGAATGTTTGGCAATTCTGCTTTAAATATATATGGTAAAAAATCGAGAAAAAAAAAAAATTATGAAAAAATTGACTTTTTAAAGTTTGGCTTAAAAAAATTAAGATGAAATTAAAAATAAAATTTGATGGGTTTTTTTTTTTGGCAAATCACGATTTTTAAATAAATAATTCCAAAAAAAAAAAAATTTAAATTTGCAGCATTGGTCAGGTGCGATTTTTAAACTTTAATATATGAGAAGAGTTTTGGAAAAAAAAGAAGAATTTAAAGAAATTATGAATTTATTAATACATTAAAAGTTATTACATATATGGCAGTGTTGTTTTTTTTTTTTTTTTGTGGTTCCATTTGCAATGTGAATTTTTAAATGAACTTGATGAATCGATTATTTCGATATTTAATGATAATTCTAAAGCAATTATAAAAGATTCTGAACGACCAGATGTTATATTTGCAATAAAAATAAAAATTATGGTTTTTTTTTTACTAATTCATAAAATGATGACTTGCAATACGTTTGTAAATGAGGATTATTTCTGTATTCATCTTTACACAATTGAGTGGAGAACGGTTATATTTTATTTCTTTAAAACATAGCTTTGACTTAGAATTTAAAGAGAAGATAAGTGTTGGATTAAGATAAATATGGAATTAGTACTAGTAATTCTTTTAGAATTTTTTACTTGAAAAGACTCTATTCCAGACTATATTTAAATGGACTTGATAGTTTGTCTTTTCTAACAGTTTTCTTTAAATTCTCAATCCAAGATCTCTAATTATATTATTATAGAAAAGCTTTTTACATACTAGGAAAGCTTTGTTTTCCTTTTTGGTTTCGCTTTGTTCCCCTTTTTGATTCTCCAGATATTTTACAGTGTTTTTAACTGCTAAAAACCTTGAATTAGATCCTTTGATTTTTAAAATTTTTCTAATTAACTATCATATCTGAATTAAGGTACCTATACGTGGCAAATATTATATCGTCGGCAAATGCCATTGCGTAGTTTGCACCTTTAATATACTCTAGCAATTCTAGTAGTTCAATTATCTATAATCAAAAGAAAACTGGCGAAATCACCGCACCTTACTGTAACCGTTAGATAATTTCCGTATTTTGACATTTATCGCCGTTGCATCTATGTAAAATTTGTTTTTAGTGATCATACTATGAATTATATTTACTACGCAAATCGGGAATTTAAATATTACTAATTTATAGATTAAACTATCAATAATTCAAAGTTAGTTGAATGCCTTCTTTAGATCTAGTCGATTTTTTGGTATTATTGATATTGATGAAGAATGATCATCACTAAACAAAGGAAAATCTATATAAAGAATGAATAATTGTTGTTGTGTAATTTAAGATTTATACCATTCGATAGAATTATAGTTCTGCTGACCCAATATTTTTTTTAAATTTTTTAAATACATTTCCAAAATGCATTTTTATGTGTGGGACATAGAGTTGTTCTTTTAAACAATACTATCCCATTCTGTAAATTTCTAAAATCTTATAATTGATAATATAATCAATTTTTCAATTAAACTCTTTATATTATATTTTCAATAAGATTACAAAATTTTTTTATTTCCTTATATACATATACTTTCTGTCTTTTTACAATCCTTGTTGCGATCATTACTGAAGGCATTTGGTTCCATTTGGTTAGTAATATTCTATTCATGTTTACATCAATTTTTTTCAAAACTTAAGTTAAAACTTAAGAACATTTAACTAGATGGGTATTTTTGAATGTAGGATATCCTAAAGAATAGGATATTTGATCCTTAGTCTCATCATGAAGAAAGAGAGCTGATAATAGCTTTACATATAACTTATATAGAAAAAATATTTGGTATTTAATTTCAATCCAACTTTGGAGCTGATCAAAATACATATACATATAGATAACAAAATAGTAAAACGTTTTTTATATGTGACAATTAAAGAATATATCAGCTTCTGCTAGTTGAAGCTTGTTTTAATTAAAAGAAATACATACATATGTATGTGTAAATGTAATATACACACAAGTAATATAGAAGCCATCTAAAATAACTTGCATTTCAATATGTTAAGTTATTAATTGTTATATGTTATATGTTATTAATTATAGTTAATTTTATTTTTGTTAATGATTTCAATTAAATTTTTTTTTTCTTTTCCTATATTACAAAAAATTATAAAATTTGCAAAAAGTTAAAAAATGGATTTAATTTTTTTTCTCATTCATACACAACATGATAAATTTATGATAAGTTAATTTGTTTGTTTGTTTTGGTTTTTTTTTTTTTTATGAAATGTCGCCATAGTAACTAGTTTTACTATTAAAATAAATTTTTTTTAAATTTTTTTAACACATCTTTTGTGATTAAAATCAAATTATGTACAATAATAATGTAACTATTTCTATCTTTCTTTTTAATTTACATACATATTATAGCTTCTTCTCAATTTATCCAATCAATTGATATTTTATGTACCATTCAATTTGCTTCTTGTCATTTTTATTTTATTTTATTTAATATTTTTTTTTTATTTTTTAAATTGATATCAACACTTTTAGATCGGAATTTAATTAATTAATATTATAAAAATTTTTAAAATGTCTCATAAAATACTTCTGGGATCCTACAATTTCATAAAATAAATCTTTCTGTTTCTTTTTTTTATTTTTTTGTCTTTCTTTTGTCTCTTTCTAGACTTTCAATTGGTAACAGAAAAAAAAAAAATGAATAAATGGAGAAATTTAAAACTTCAAAAGAGTCGAGCTCGAAAATAGTGAATATTATGTTTTTGACTCACTTATGTTCCAATCCAAGTATTTCTATGAAACGGATCATATTATTTTGGTTGTTGTTGCTGTTTTTTTTTTGTTTTTTTGCTGTTATTCAAAATTAGAATTAATGCCATCAATGATATCGTTTTAAAGATACTAATCGCACACTAGATTCAAATTATTGTATTACTTATTGGTTCTGTATATTATATTGTTTTGTGCATACTCGTACTATAGAAGAGTAAAAGGATACTGAAATATCACCTAGATTTAATTTTGTGTTTTATTGTTTTTGTTTTTTTTTTTTTCTATTAATCTTGAGTTAAGATATAAAAGTGTTGGCAAATTTTTAAAAATTGTATTTTCTATAAGATGCGCTGTAGTTTCTATTTTTCACTTTCTTGGATATGAAAGAGTTAACAAAATTTTATAATTTACTGCAACCATCATGTACAATATACAAGTTGGTACAACGGCTATTGTTCATGAGAACTGAACAGTCCTGATTCTATTTTATTATAATTAATTATATATAATTTCTACATGCGATCCTCACACAAGTGATTATTTACACAAGACCACCAGTTACATCTATACAAAAAAATTTTTTAACTACAAATTGTGGCACTATGTATGCACCGTAAACAGAAAAATAACTGCAGTTAAAGCTAATACAGTTTTAATAATTCTGACTATTTTTTTGATTTTACTGATACTTTTACATTATCGTTTGCTTCGGTAACAACAAACTTAAAAAGCAATATTATGTGAATAATATGAATGATACACAATTATTTATAGAATGGCAGAACTGTTTAATAGTATATAAACTAAAACAGGGGTAAGGTGTAAAAATATGAAAGTGGCAAATAGTGCCATAATATGCCTTTGCAAAGTTTTTCATCAAAAACTCGTTGAAGTTCTGGCTGTTCTTGAAATACCACAATAAGAAGCACAATAACAATAAGAAATAAGATAAGAAATAACAATAAGAAAACAATAAGAAATTGGAGACGGTGTTTAATGTTTAAAAACAATTACAATGCAACATTTTTAACTTTTTCCTTTTTAATTATTTTCACTTGCCAACACTATGTCAAAAATTGTCATTTAAATTGCTTTTTTTTTTTTATTTTATGTTTTACTATATAGCAAAAAAGAAAAAAAAATTTAAACACTTAAATCTTATGGACAATATTTAAACTACATCTTCCATAAATTTCTTCCATCTGAGAGTCATATTACAGAGCAAACCAAACAATAACAATAACAACAACTAATAAAAAAAATGTGGCATTTTTTAAAATTTTATTTCAGAAAAAATGTTAGAAAAAGAAAAAAAATTTTTTTTTTAAGTATTGCAAAAAAAAAGAGCATTAGCAAAATGATATAAAAATAAAACTGAATTAATAAAAAAATAAAATAAAAATAAAATAAATTTATAAAAAAAAAACCGATCTCAAATCTTCTTTCAGTTCATGGGAGATTCCTATGTCCGATAATTTAATTTATTGCATACACGACAAATGGTTCAGAAGTTAAAAATCTCTTGACATACATGTTGACTCCATATGTACGATGTATGGAAAAGCGGAAAACAAAAATCAAAGAGCTGAATAAAAAAAACAAAAACATACTTACATATTATATAAAAATTTAACAGCGAAAAAAACAAATCTTTTTGTATCGAAAAAAAAACAGTGGATAGAAGGATAACAGTGACTTTTAAATTGTCGTTATTTTATATGTGTATTGCCAAATGTATATCTAAAGATTATATGAGCTGATCAAATAGGATTAAAGTTAGGGTTTATAAATAGGGTTTATTCACTCACTCGATTATTGTCAGTTTACGGTTACAAAGCAAATTTAAGTCAATAGACTTAAACAAATTGAAGTTCCTCAAGAACAATTTGTAAAAAGCTATTAATAGATAGGTTCCAAATGTTAGAATAAACAAAATTGCATAAATTAGAAGCTTTTATGGATATGCTTTATCATAAATCTACTAATCAGTTTCAAAAAGATCCATTATATTTGGTATCGTTTTCATGTATACAACAAACGCAACTTTCTCATTTGTAATGATTGTAACTTTAACTGCAACTGAAAGCATTCTCCGCAATAACAAAAACTTAAATACAAATATGCTGTTTGATTTGATATAAATTAGGTTGAAGAAAGGAATGGCAAAGAAATTTAAAGATTGCGGCAAACGTTAATTTTTAACGGTACTCTGTATTTAAAAGCTCATACATATTTCTGAATCTTTAAACAACATTTAGATTTTAGAGCATTTTTAAATATTTGCGGTTAAAACGCTGTAATATAGATTTTGTAGTTAACTTAAATATAATAATTGAAAACAACTTTGGGAGTACCTGTACTTTTTTTTTGTTTTATCGTCACATAAAAATTAATAAACAAAATCAAAAACAAAACAAAAAATTATCTTCGGAATTTAATTGCCATTTGGATTGGTTGCTGCACATATCGATGAATTTGTTTTTTGTATTTTAATTTTACATTTTTTTTTTTTTTAGGATGCTAATGATCCGTTTCACAAAAAAAAATAAAAAACAACAACGTAGGAAAAACAATTTTCAGAAAGGTGATCACACAAAATGATCCAAAATGATGAAGGTGGACAGGACGGGAAAAAATTTGAGTTCACGTTAACAAAATAAAAAAACCTAACAAAAATTTAAGAAAAGAAAAACTTGAAAAGCAGAAATATCGTATATTCGTTTTTTGTTTTTTTCTTTTGCTTTGCATTCAAGTGTATTGAAGAGGTGCATGTTTTGTGCCGTGTTCTCTTCTTCTTGTACAAATCGAAAATGTTGTACAACAAGGACATCAACAAAATGGAAACATGCAAAAACGATGGTTATATGCAAAAAAAAAAAAAAAAAAAAAAAATATAAAAGAAAAAATTTTCTTGTTAAAAATTAAAATTTTTGTTTTTTTCATTCATTGTGACAGTTTGGGTCGGGCCAATTTTCTTAATTATAATATTATGAAGTTTTTGAATTCAATCACTTATTTGAGACAGTCTGACTTATAGTTACTTTATAAATCAATAACTTTATTTTAGTCTATAAAATTACACTGAAATTTAAAATTTATAACTCGACCAAATAACAATAAGGATATAATCAAAAAAGATGTAGGTTAAGGTATATATGGCGCTATCTTAATTTCTTTGCAAAAATGTTTCTATTTGCGGATAATCGAATATTCCTAAAATCTGTACTGGATTCAATTATTCTTAAAGTATTTTTTATACAATTTGATAACTTAAATTTGCTCATGATATCTTGTAGTCGATTATTTCAACGTTATTATTATGATGCACATCAGCGCTTTAATAAACTGTAGTGGAAGCAAAGAAATTTTGCTTCACTTTATTTAGAATTTTACTGTTGCATTCATATGCGCAATATTCTAATTAAGTATTTAATCACGTTTCTTGTAAAATTTTTAAAACAGTTGTATATTCTAAAAAAGAAAAGCTTTCGCATCGGAATCAAAACAACAAGCAATTTTCTTTAACTTTTTATTTAACGCCTTGTAAAATAACACTTTTTTTTTAAAAACTGGTAGAGGTTAGGTTTGTACTTCTTTATAGATTTATCCTGAATAAAGTTTATTTTATATTAAAGATTCGGTACTAATGTTTATTGAACAATTTATCGCAACCTTGAAACAAAACTGCTAACTTTTAGTAAATATATCAAAAAAAAAAAAAAAAAAAACCGGGTCCAAAAAGTTTTGAAAGTTATATTTACTAGTAGGAACTTACAATCATTACTGTAATTAAAGTATTGTAATTTAACTTTAAAACAATAAACATGTACTAGCAAAAAAAAAAAAAGGATGTTTCGAACATCATTTCTATTTAGTATATAATTAAAACTTGTACTTTTAACCAAATCCATATTTGGTTTGTATTAAAAAGACCACACACAAATTAAAGGTTTTTGTAAATACTGTTGTACTCTGTATTTTGTATAAAGGTACAGGTAGTACAAATTAGAAAAACGATTTGCAAAAATTTTTAAAATAGATGAAAATTAAACAAATTAAATTTTCTTTTTCCTTAAAGCAAAAAAAAAAAACAGAAAAAAGAAGAAATTCTTTTAAAATAACCAGTACCCATTCAATTGAATTTTTAAATTTGTCATCATCCTTTTAACGATCCAATGAGCGATGAAAAAAGTTTGATTGGTCGGTCGGTTGATTTAACTATATGATCGGATCAAATTGAATTTTTGTTTTTTTTTTGGTTTTTTTTTACTTCTTGCAATGATTTTAACCTAATTATAATATATATTTTTTAAAATTAAAACAAATTTGTGTTCACCTACTTTCTTTTAACCTGAGAATGATGATATTTACATTCTGATATGAACATATGTACAAAATATTATGTACAATGAATCTGGGAAGAATGAAATCTATAAGAGAAAACTAGGAAGAAAAAAAAAAAAATAAAATAAAACACATTTTTATTTTTATGTCCTTCTTTATGAAATGTAAATGTTTGTATAATGAAAATTGAATTTTTCAGTTCATAAATGTATCATTTTGTTAGTAGGATGAACATACATAAAAAAAAAATATGTATATAAATATCAGAATGTATATTTAAATATCAGAAAATATCAAATAGAATTGACATAACACAAAATCTTGTTATGAAAACTTTAATATAAAAATACAAAATTAAATTTTTTTAACAAAAATGTTTGACACTATCTTATGGCATTTAACAAAATCTATATACATATATGTATTATAATCAGAATGTGAATAAAGTTTTATATTAAAATTTAAAATTGTAACTATAAAAAATTGCTTTGAAAAAAAGAATTTTTAAAGATGAAAACATTGAATTACTTTATTATTACTTTAAAATATATAAAATAAAATTTTTAGTAATTTTTATAAGAATGTAATCAATTTACTTAAGTACTTATTTTTTATAAATGTTTTTCTGCTTCTAGTTTTTGTTGAGGTCTAGCAATACGATTTTGAGAAGACAGTTCAGAAGGTTTACATAGTCCTTTTTTTTTTAAATTGAATGATTTAAAACATGTTAAAAAATTAACCTCACATCGGAAATGCATTTGCAATGTGTCCAACACATTGTCTCATGATCTGAAATGTCAAAAAAAAAAAAATTGACGATGTGTTATGATCGGAAATCGTTTGACAACGTGTTTGCGACTTTGTAAATACTGAAATATCAGTCAAATTGAGTATTCAGAATTTTGCTGTGCACCCGTTTCGATTCTTTGTTATTTTGAGTTTTTTTTTTTGTTAAATAATGAACGAATATAGGCAAGTTTTCATGAATATAAAAAAAAAAAAAATTGTTATTAATTTTTAATTTGTTATAAACTTCAACTTTAATTTCAATGATACAAATGGCGGGTATCGCATAATGTATGATCGAAAACATCAAATATGATATTGTGTTACTGTTGCATTGTATCGACAATTTAATTTTTTCGATTTTGACCAAATCAAATAAATTTTTTTAACATTTCCGATGAAACCCCTACTTTTGTTAAGACGCCAGTCCTTAAATAATTTAAAATCTAATTTTAGAGTTATTATATAGAATGATATATAACTACAAAATGTTCTGTGATGGCTGATTGTGGAAGGTCGTAAAAAAAGAAGATATTATATAGTGAAGTTTTAAACAAGCAAAATATTTAATTTTCATAGAATTGAGAGGTATTCCTTTATGTCAACAATCAATAAAATGCGTTCCAAAATTTTCAATACACATATTAAAATTTCAATACGTACATTTTTCTAAAAAATTTTTATGAAATTTTTATTAAAGTGCATCAAAAGAAAATAAAATCGAAAAATGTTACATTATACGTGAACCGATCCAAATCCAAAATATAAGTTGCAAATTAAAAAATTACAGATGATAATAGAAATATTGATTGGTTTAGACGTTAGAGAAATGTTTATTGGTATCATTCCAGAAATGTTGATTGGTATCTTTTAAAAAATGTTAATTAGTAAAATCAAAAATATTTAAGAGTAAATATAATATACATGCAATAGGGTAACGGTTTCGGATATGTTAGTCTTTAAGAAAAATTATAGATGCACATTTTTTATATATGAAACAACAATAATTTCTGTTAAAAATTTTTTGGAAATTTTTTTCAGCAATCCAACCAGTAGTTGCAGTATTTTCAATATTTTGCAATATTTTCGACCTATTGCCAAAATATTTTGTCCTGTTTAAAATCTATTAGAGCTATTATTTGCATGTGTTAACAGCTTTACTTAATTATATAAGATGCTTTTATGATTGAAGGAAGTGTCTCCTTCAGGTTTTTTACTTATTATATTTTATAAATTTTAAGAAAATTTATAAACTTTGGTGATAGTCAAAATTCTATACTGTTGTTATTGTGTTTTGAAAAATATGCGCCTTTAAAAATCTATATACATTTGGTTATACTATTATTAATACTACTTTGTTTTATTTCGCACAATAACAGAAATTCCAAAAATATTAAACGAAGAAATATGTGACATTAAGTTAACTATTTTTGGTAAAATTATTTGTAAATTTAAAGAAAAGTCAGTTTATATCCTCCTACTTTCATTATTGTTTCTTCCATTTCTATTTAACTTTGTTTTTAGCAAATCATTGTCATGCTATTGACCGTATTGTAAAACTGTTTTTTTTTTTTTTGTTATTAAAATTTTTGCTATTAAAATAAATCTTTTACTTTTAAAATTGCCTCTTAATAACTCAAGTAATACTCAAAAAAAAAAAAAAAAAAAAAATAACGAAAAAGAAAATATCAAAACAAGAAAACTCAATAACTACAAATATTTTAATTTTGCCCATTTCATTTATAATTTTTGATTCTCACGATCATTTCATATGACATCGTCTCCCTCATTTTTTCTCTTGTTGTTTTTCTTTTCAGTCTTCATTAATAAATATATGACTTATATTCAATTAATATTAAATATATAAAATTTATTTTCCAAATTCAATTCAATTCAATCCAATTCAAAGACAATTTCCAAGCCTAAAAAATTCTCTAATATGAAAAAAAAAAAAATAAAAAAAAACAAAATAAAACTTGAATTCACTCATAGCTCAATAACTAAACGTAAATAAAACTATCTAACTAACTTAACTAACTAACTAACTTAATAATCATCATTCTATTTATCCATAAAGGGGTATATATGAAATTTTTAGCCCATATAATGAGTTGTATATTCATAATTTCATTATTTTCAATAAAATTTCTGTTGACATCTGTTGACAATCATCATGATAATCATTTCAAAAAAAAAAAAAAAAAAAAAAACAACCAAAAAAGATAATAATAATACACATTTTTTTTTTTTTTTCTTATAATAAAATATGAACTGACATTATAATAATAAAAAAAAAAAATATTAAAATAAAAAGAAAACAAAAATAAAACATATGTACTATGTCGCGAACTTTACTTAACATATAATTCCAATACACCAACCTAATTCCAATATGATCTTTACTACTTATTATTGTAATATAATAAAAAATAACAACAATAAACTCTAATTCAATCCGATTCGCATTAATCCTCTTATATTAGGTCTACCAGAAAATGTTATCTATATTTTTTAAACTAAGTAAATAGTTTTACTCTTAAGTTCTACTAAAAGTCAATCTTCTTTAAAATAAATTTTACATAAGTCCTATACTCCCAAAAATTTTTCTCACAAGTTACAACACAAAGTTTTTCAAAACTCTTTCTCACAAGTAACACCATACAAACTATCTTTCATAACGGTCCTCTTCACTCAAATTGTTTTTATACAATCCCACTCCTTTTATAAATTATTTATCCCTTCCTAACTTTTCATTCATTATATTTTAGATAAACTCATTATTATGGCTGCAGTTGCCAATGGGTAATTAATAAGCATACGTTTTTCCAAATTTTTAAAGAAGTTTTTTCATTATAAATTTGCAATACAAGAGTAGCTAAATTTAAAATTTCTTTTACTGAAACTCAATCAAAGAAAAATAAGTGTTAAATTTTGTTTTGCATAAAACACTACTAACACAATTCTGATAGAGTTGATAATAATATATTAGTGGGACGGAATTGATAAATGGCTATCACCTAAAATTGATGAATTTGAAATTCAGATATTTAATTCATAGATAGATACACCGAAAGTTTTTCAAACTCTTTAATTTTAGTTAGAATGTTTCTATTTAAATATAGATTTTTTCTGAAATTCTTTTCACAAGTTATAAGTACTTATATTAAGTGAAGATAAAATGCCAGAAGAATACTTCCTTTATATTATAAATTATATAAATTAAATGACAGAGTAACAGAATATGAATGTAACGGATTAATTTGATAGGAATAATTCTAAGAAAGGTGTTACAGGATAATGTTCTCAAGAATATCCATGCATCATCGTGTTTGAAGATGTACCATATTTCATTGGTTGATGTCATATACATCAAAGCGAACATCAAAAGTGTCAAAATCATCTGAAACTAAAAGTTTAAAAATAACTTTTTCTTGTGACATTTTTAAGGTAACGTTCTGACTAAATTTCAATTTCGTAATATCAAAAATTTGAATTCTTTTATTTTTTTTTTTTTTCCTAAGGCAGGTGGGAATCTTCCAAAGACACCAAGAATTTCCCCCTTGGTAGTGTCAGATTCTTACTGATTAAACCCACCTCCCCCTTTAACCAATATAATGGGATGAAACCCTTATCTGCGAACGCAGCATATTGGCTAAGGAGTAGGGATAGGGAAGGATAGGAAATGGATACGGAAACATTGAATTGGGAGTGGGACTGTAAGGAAACAATGAATCCGCTTATTATTATTACTATTTTGCTAACAGTGACTAAAGCCGTTACAACAGTTACAACATGTAGTAGTAGTATATAGTAAACTACATGAGGTAATTATTGAAGGCAACCCCCACTGTCACTGTAGCGGTTACTATTATTGGTATTAGTATTCTTATTAATATTATTATTATCTTACTACAGAGTCAGCGCCATCAGTGGATTACAACTTGCAGCAGTATATAACACCTTACTTGCATGATATAACCAAAGATAGCTGCACTGTAGTAGCTATTATTATTATTACTATTATTATTATTATAATTATTGTTATTATTACTATTACTTTTATTATTATTATTACTATTATTATTTTTATTGTTATTATTGTTATTATTTTACTACAGAGTCAGCGCCATCAGTGGATTACAACGTGCAGTAGTATATAACACCTTACTTGCATGATATAACCAAAGATGGCTCCACTGTAGCAGCTATTATTATTATTACTATTAATATTATTACAATTATTATTATTATTATTGTTATTATTTTACTACAGAGTCAGCGCCATCCGTGGATTACAACGTGCAGCAGTATATAACACCTTACTTGCATGATATAACCAAAGATAGCCCCACTGTAGCAGCTAATAAGATTATTACTATTATTATAATTATTGTTATTATTACTATTATTATTATTAATGTTATTGTTATTATTACTACTATTAATTATACGATATACAATATTACGATATAAAAGTACTACATATTTTTTTATTTATGACCTGACCGGGGTTCTAACCCAAGACCCTTCGATTGAAAGGTTGGCGACTTAACCACTGCGCCATGAGTCAGATAATATATTCTTCATAAGTTTTTTTGCGCTTAGGGAATAAAAACTTTTTGCCAAAAAATAAAATTTTACTTACTTGAATTCAAAAAATTAAATTAAACAAAGCGAGAATTTCAACATTGATATAAACTATGATTCGATTAGGTTAAGCCATCGAAATGTTGTATAAATGTTGTATTCTCCTTTGTTGTATAATTATGGCTTAATATTTTTGATACTAGCTAATTTTTGTTAATTTACCTCTTCTTATTCTCTTCCTTTTTTCTTCCGCGTTTTATTTTAAATTTTCAATCCTTAGGATAACATGTCATTCAATATTTCTAAAATATTCATAGAATATTTTTGGCTGATAACAGTTAAGTAAAAGAGAGTTCTTTGAACTAAAAGCTAAGACAAATTTTTATACGGCACAAAACTTTCATTGCATCTTCACTTAGAGAAAATTTGTTTTGAAGAAAATATATAGTTAAATTTCTTTAAACTAAATTATTCCAATTAAAAAATATTTTGATTATATAAGATTTTAATATACATTTTTAATATTACAAAGGAGAAAATATTTTTAAACTTCTGTACATCTGTCTTAACGAAAACTTTACAAAAGGTTAAAAGTCGATTATAATTTTAAAATTTTTTAAAAATTTCTGGTAGTCTTAATATATTTGTATTTTTTGTACTGAATTTTAATTTTTTTTTGTACTTGCCATACTATTGTTGTCATTGTATTGTATTGTAATCCATTTTTGCAAACTCCCACATTTTTTTTTTTTTATTTTTATTCATTTTCCAATTTAAACATAATTTTGATACTCAAAAGTTATTAAAATAATATAAAATTGAACAAAAATGAAAACATATAAATAAATAAAAAAATATTTAAAAAATGTATAAATAAAAAATAAATGTCCATATATTCCACACACGCTCTTATACTCGTACACTCTTCTTCATCGTCTTCTTATTGTTACTTCCCCTCTATATTGTTTATACTTTCATATACAAGTATATATTTTTTATTTTTTTTATCAAAGTAGTGAAGAAATCAGCATCAACAATATCAGTACAAGCAAGTCCATCGTTCGTTGATCGTTGTTATTGTGTTTCACCGACTGTTGAATATTATATGCACATTTATTGTTAATCTTGATGATAAACTGAGAGCAAGAACGCTCTAAAAACAACACTGCATATTATATAATAAAATTGGATGATCATTATATGATAAAAAAAAGCACTGAAGATCCCATTGAATTTTAATGTTCGGACCAAAAAAAAAATATGTATTCAAACGTTTAGAATTGTTGAGTCACCATTGGTAACAATTGTAATCGTATAAATTGGTATCTGCCGCGTGTACTTTTTTATACTTATTTTACTTTGCTCAAAAAATAAAATGCGGAAGCTGAAAATCATCGATAAAGCGATTGAAAACGAATATAAAAAAAAAGATTTAATTTAATTTTGGTTTTATTATTGTTTTGTACATTCACAATGTTTGTTTTTTCTGCACTTTCTTTCAAATTTATAAAATAAAGGACCAAAAGAGACTAAAGTGACCAGTTATTTGTTGTTTCAATAAAGTACTTATACTTAATATCTATAAATTAAACAGCGTGTAAATGGTAATTTTTTTTTTGTTTTTAAAAGCTCTGGCCTTGATACAAATTAAGGGAATTTATTTAATTTTCAGTCATCCTCTTAATCATTGTTTGTTTTCTGTGTTTAGATTTATGAATGGTAGCAAAAAAAATTCTTTTATTTAAGTCTATTAAATAAATATGATTCTTACTATCTTTAGGTTAATGGATGACAGCAGAAAAATATTACATCTACTAAATAAATCCTTCGATTCTACTCTTAATAAAATTAATGCCATGTTTGTTCAGTCACGCATGAATGACTGACATTTTTTTTTAATTCGGCAATTTGCTCGTTATGATATTGATAGTGGCTCTATTATTTGAGAACAAATGATCAGAAGAAATTCAAATTCAAAAGGGAAGAATATGAATACTAAGTATACAGTATCTATTATTGTTTAACACACCTGTAAATCCGAAGAAATTTATTTAACTAATGTTTGTCTTGTTTCATGAAAATGGTCATATTAAGAGTGAGATTTTAATTTCAGGTTATATTAAATGGTCACCTTTTTATTAACATTTTTCTTATCTTTAAAGTAAAAAATCGGCAGTGCATTCAAAAAAAAAAAAAGAAAAAAAACTTAAACTTTAACTTAAAAATAATTTTAAAGTAAACGTTGTCGAACAACAACAGCTGTCAAACACTAATTGAATTAAAAAAAAATCTTTGTTTAGTGATAGAACCTATGATTTATAACAATAGTATATTTGATTCTAACTTTAAAGTATAGCGTCATATTGTATACATATGTATGCACAAAAACATACGTACATATTAAAGTATAGATAGGAGGTGGATAGTTACCTTGTTAGAAGATAGGTGCGTAATTTAATTGTAAAATAAAGAAAAATATTTTTTCTTATAAAAATTTTTGTTTTTTTAAAAGAACAGTTCTTTTCTTTCAGTATTTTTTTTTTTTTTTAATTCTCATTCTATTAATTTATTCAATTCAGCATGACTTTTAAATAAATGAAAATAAATAAAAATAAAAACAAATATTATACTTTTAAAAATGTTTCAATTTAAAAACAAACTAAAATGCTAGTGCATTGTTCATTTGTATGTATGTATGTATTAATATGTATGTAAATAAAATATTATCGAATATTTGAATAAAGTTGTAGACAAAATGTAAGATAATTGTTTCAAGAATTAATCCACAGTACTATAAGATATTAATTAAATCATTATTAATTATATTTATTTATTTTTTTTTTGTATGAAACCGGTTGAATTTCAATCTGCAAAAAGGTAAGGAAGGACTTAGTAAATATTCAAGCAAATTAATAAATTATACGGCTCACTCTGATTTAGAAGTCGTTAATTAGGTATAGTTTGTCTTATTACAAATCTTGGATAAACTTTTTATGTTATACAAAAAAAGAACACATGAATTATTTATTGAAAATATATTTTAACATATGCTTACGTCATACGTCTTGTTATACCCAATAATGTATTTACGACACTAAAATTTTATGCTTCTCTAGCACCGTTACCATTATTTATAATGCTACAAAATATCTCCCTCCTTAAACATTTTTAGATCAAAAAAAAATTAAATAAAAGCAGTAAGAACTCTTTGAATACGGTGATTTTTTTTAACTTTGGGCCTTGACGTATGCAATAGTATAATTAAAATTTCACATTATTTTATCTAAGAGAAAAACTGTTCTAGGAATATATTTAAAAACTGTTAAAATATTCTAAAAATAAATAAAGGGTGTTCAAAATTGAGGTATCAGTTTAATTTTAATAAAAAAAGACTTTTTTTTTGAAATATTAAATATATTTTTATTTTAATTTATTACAAATAGGTTCCGGTTAATAATGAAAAATTATGTCGGCCCCTCTACTACTTCGGCAGGCTTCCAATCTTTTACCAAAATTCTGAATCACGTTGTTCAATAAACTGTTCTCAATGGTTGAAATCTGCTCGATATGTTGTTTTTAAGCTCTTGAATTGTTGTGGGATTATTGTTGTACACTTTCGATTTCACAAAACCCCACAAAAAAAAATCCAACGGTGTCAAATCGCACGATGACGAATGGAAGTTCTTCGATCTTCTCCAACACTTCTGCTCACAGCTGCTACATTCTCGGTTGAACGGCCATTACGTTGATAAATGTTGCCTCTGTTATAAAGAACAGATCCAGTTTCTAGAAATTTATCAACCATCAGCTTGATGGCACGATTTGTTGGAGCATTTTCTCTACCAAATTTTGTTCGGAATTTCCTAATTACATCTGGAAAACTTTTACCATTTTCAAAAAATGTTGTAATAACAAAAACACGTTGTTCCTTCGTATAACGTTCCATATTAACTAACCGGAATGTATTTAGAATATACCTAAAGAAACCTTGTATAAAAATTCCAGGTAGAAAAAAAATGGCGGCAAAATCAAAATGATACCTCAATTTTGAACACCCTTTATATTTAACGTTACAAAATTTTTCGTACATTAAAAAAAAACTAAATCCTGTTTAAGTAAAAATTAAAATTTTTTCACTGCTAAGTACTCCAACTATTTATTCTTTTGAAATTTAATATTTTAACATAAAATTTGTGACATTTAAATAAACTTGCTCATTTTACTGCCTTATTCGGCAATCTATAAAAGAGGAGGATCGGAGGATTTAGTAGTAATAAGAATATTATGGTATTAAAAACTTAAAATTATTTACAATATACAATTTCTGATATTAATTATTGTGTCTTCTTTGCATATTCTTTTGCGTTAAAATAAAAAAAAATAATAACTAGCAAATAGCCACAGTTAAGATATAAGTTTTGGGTCTATTGCATTAAAATTCCCTGAATCATTCCAATCATTATCGCCATCAGCAAATAAAAACAAAAATAAAAAAAAGAATGGAAATACAATATTTCTAAATTAACCAATTTACACCCAAAGTTTTTTGTTTTAGAGTTTTTTTTTTTTTTTTGGCAGAACATTTTATGAAATAGCTAAAGCTACTTTTCTTTTTCTTTTGTTTTATTCAATTCATTGTAATCGCTGTTGCACATTAGAGCCTTATTCAATAACCAGCCAACTAAAGATATTTTGTCCAGATTTAATACTGTGCTAATAAGTTTGAAATTTTCTATTTCTTGGAAAAGAGAAAAAGAAAGAGATAGCAAAACAAAAAAAGAAATTAAGAAGCTTTAAAAGAATATTCAAAAAAAAAAACAAAAAATAAACAAAAGACTAGCTACAAAAATTGATTTGAATGTATATATACAATGCATAGAAACATTAAAAATGAATATAGGTATACAAAATATTTATATATATTCCATATGGTGCAGTGACAGAACGCCCGAGAAAATAAATACCACGGGCTTTAATTCCAAAACTTTTGGCCCGTGGGCGTTAATTCCTTTTTGAATTGGAATTAAAGCCAATAATTAAAAGGAATTAAAATCCGCGGACTTTAATTTCTTTTGAATTGGAATTAAGACCCCTAAGACCTATTTTTTGTTATTAAAAGAAGAGAGTAATAGAATATGTCCCCTTTTCCCAGAATATTTACTCATATGTATATGTGCGAGATTTTGAATTGGGAGGGATTTTAGACTTGATTACAAAATCAGGGTTATATGCTTTTTCCAAAATATGTATATAAGTAATCCTCCTATTGTCATAGCGATTTTGCGAGGTTTTAGGATTGTATTTAAAATTAGGATTATATACATATTCTGCAAAAAGGGTATAACCCTGATTTTGTAACCAACTCTAAAATTTCTCCTAATTCAAAAACCCGCATATGAATATATCTAAATATTTTGTAAAAGGCGCAAAATCCTGATTTTGAATTCAATTCTAAAATCTCTGCCAAAATCCCTGAGGCCTTAACAATAACAGAAAAGTCCCATGGGAAGTGTTCATGGAAGTGAGTCCCAATGAGACTTCTGACATGTCACCAAATAAACCTTTAATTATAAAATATAAATCAACCTTTGTGTTACTCAGTGGGCTTTAATTCTTTTTCGAAATGGATTTAAAGCCCACGGACGTTAATTCAAAAAATTTTGGTATTAACGCCTCCGGACTTTATTTCCCCGGGCGTTCTGTCACTGCACGATTCCATATGTATATAGAAAAGTAATATTTAAATTTAATTTTTTTTTTGTTATGGTATTGTATTGTTTTTATTATTTTTAAGCTGACTGCAACGATTTATCTAGATCGCTTGTCAAAGCTAATTAACACCCCGCATAATAAGGTATCGGTATGGCTATTAAGAGGTTTGTTTTTGGTACTCTTCTTTTAGTTAATTCTTTTTTTATTTTTACATTTTTTTTTTTGGGTTTGTTTTATACCTTTTGATATTTTATAATATATTTTAGTAGTGGAAGAAGCGTATTTTCAATTTAAAATTTTTTTTCTCATTTTATTCAGATGAATGATTTAGAGTTTAAATCAAAAACAGAATGTTTGTTTTCTTGTTTTAGTTAAAAAATAATGCTATTAGACGAATTTTAACTAAATAACCAAAAAAAAAAAAAATAAAAAAAAACAAATCCTTCTTATTTTGAAATATCCAGATCTCTCTTAGTCGAAGGAATTAACTACTTTATGAAACAGAAAATAAGAAGGTAGAAAACAAAAAAAAAAATTAAATGAAATTAAATCGACAGGTCTGATAAATGAATTTCTTTGGTTAAATAAACATTTCAAAATTTAAATTAAGATATTTTACATATGTAGAATTGAAACTAAAATATTCATTTCAATATATTGGAAGAAGAAGGTAAACCAAAGTATAATTGTAAATATATAAGTACATATGTATGTAGAATATATGTATGTATAATATTCAGAAAGGTTTGTGATAGAAGATAATTTTTTTGAGTTTCAAAATGATTTGCACAGTAGTTGTCTAAAAGAGTTTACTGTCTATAAGTAATTTGTGAATATTGAAATAAGTATAAATCTTAGTTTTTTGACTTTAAATTTGAGTTTAATATTAAGTTTCAATGTAAAATGTTAATTTTTTATTTTAGAATGGTTTTTTTTTTTAAACTATGAATTTTTCCTTTTTTTTTTACATTTAAAGTATAAGTGTTTATATTATGTTAAGAATTGACATTTTGTTTACTTTTCTACTGAATTACAATATTAACTGTCAAATCAAATCAAAGTATCAAAAAAAAAAAAAAATTAGCCAAATCAATATAAGTACTTTGTTTCCTTTGTACATCGCGAGTACTTTTTGCATTGAAAAAAAGTACTTTAAAATAGTATATATAATTCATTTCAGCTGTCATAGAATATGAAGTATTTATTTATTTATTTTGGTTCCCTCCATCAAAAACTGAAAACAATAGGTAAGCAAATAAATCAATCTTTCCTTTTTAGATGTATAGTTGCGGTACAATTATTAATTCATATTAAAAAAAAATATTTATTTTGACTATATATTATATAATTATATTTAATATAATATAATATTTTGGTCTCATCGTGCGGTTTGAATCCGAAATTTTCTTGGAAGAACGGCAACTTATGCACTGGTTAGATAAGACAGAATTAAAGGAAGCAAATTTATGAATAGTAAATACTGAAATATCACCATTAATTTTATTTAAAGTACAGATTATATAATAGCATTAAAATTATTTTGAAGGAAATATACCTGACGATAATATGGAGAAAATTTATAGAGTGCTACTCGTTTGAATCAGAAATTATTTCGATCAGATGCTGATAACTAAATTAAATTTCCCAAAATTTCTATTTGTCATACAATTTTTATTTAACACATTTCAAAATAAAGATATTTTGCAATATGAAAAAATGTTTTTCTTTTTATTTTCTTTTTGGCTATAAGAAATTTATTAAAATTTATTAAATAATTACTTTATCTTAAAAATATTATATTAATAAGATTTTCTTAATTTATTTATTTTATAATACATATAACAATTGATTTTTTATTTTTTTTTTTTCTAAAAATTAGCAATTTTCTAATAAAAATTAAAAAAAAATGTGTTCATAAGCTAAATCAAGTCTTTCAAAATTTCTACATCATTTGGGTTAAAACAATATATACATAGATTAATTTCAATTAGATGTCAATAAATAAATTAAATTTGTTAAACTCCTTTTTTAATGGCGGGACCCAAATATTTGTTAATCAATTTTCTAAACCAAAAAGATTTTACATTAAAGGAAGCGTCTCTTTATTTCAATCAACAATCAACTTATGGGGACAATTTAAAATATTTGTGTTTTTCGAAAACGTAGTTCAAACGAACAAGTTCTTCGTATATTATACTTTAAGTTTGCTAATAAACCCACTATTATTTTAAGACTTTACGACCTTTCTTATATTGTGCAACATTAATAAATTTCGTTCTGATCGTTAGATCCTTTGAATAACAATTGCGTCACTAAATATAGCTGAGCTTCAAATTTTTTAAAATGGTTTATTATTATAGTCTGCTAATGAACTTTATAATACATAAAAAATCAAAAAAATTTCAAATAATACCTAATTATGTACATTAAAATAATATTATATATCTTAAAATTTAATTTCAGAGAAGATTAAATTTTAATTACCTGAATATATTTGATAACTAATTATTTCATAATAAATGGTAATTAAAATCTTCTTATAAATATTATTGTAAGTATGGGAAAACATAATGCACATATCTCTCATGAAATTATTTAGTGAATATATACCAGGAAACTATATATTGTAATATATCTAAAAGATATACTTTCTTTTCTTTATGAAATTTGACATAAATTTTAAATATGTTTAAAAAAGATTTCAAATCAATAATCTACAATTTATAAAATATCCGATAAAAAGATAAAAGAAAATTAGATACACTGAGTATAAAAAAAACGTTTTTTTTTTTTATATTTTTTTTATAGTCATTTATTTATCATTTATTAGTCATTACCATTTCTGTAATAAATCCTAATAGGTGGTATAGCACAGATAAAAAAGTAAAATTTGTTTTCTTTCCTGAACTCGACCTAAATGTAATTTACAAAAAAAAAAAAAGAAAAAAAACAAATTATATCTTATATATATAATGTTAGAAAGAAAGCTTTTCAATAATTTAATGTTCTAGTTTTCATAAATGATGGATTAAATCAAAGTGCCGCACTAAAAATGTCACTCTACCACCGTGAAATTTTTTCATTATAGGTAAAATACTTACAATTATTGTAGAACTAAGAACCCCCCTCCATACTTTATTATTTTTTTGTTTTTGTTTTTTGCGCCCACCTATTGTAAAGATAAACTCACTTTTCAATGTGTAAATATGATGCGCAATAAATTACAATTTTGTTTTTTTAAAAAAAACTTTTACAGTTATATTTTAATAAAACTTTTAATAAAACGATTAACCTAAATTATATTTTATCTTAAGCAAACAAGTAAATAGGAGAACAAAAAACATTTTCCTAAGAAATTTTTATAGTTTTTTGTTCATTCATACTTCCTTGCATTGCATCCTATGTAACTATCAACCTTTACACATATCCATAAAATCCTACACTCTTATTCATTCTAAATTCTTATATAAAAATCGCCTCTAACCAAACCCAAAACTAATTACAAAATGTATTCTTTTGTCCAATAAAAAATATTCTATCTCAGTGTATTTCTATAGATAAAGATTATGCTTAAAGTTCTAATGAGCATCCAATAATTATTATACCACAACAATCACACAAGCAAACAAACAGAATAGAAAATAAAGTAAAAGAATAGTAAAAGTAAAACGTGATAATTACGCAATTTAACGGTATATTTTGCATATTAGGTCTTATTTCAACAACAAAAACCATTAAATTCAAATATAAGTACAATAAAAAGAAAAATTTATGCACATGTTTTTTGAGTATTCATGAACTTAATTAACTTACATGTTAGGTATAAAAAAAAAAGTTTCTGTATTTATTTAAAAGATGGATAGCACGAGATTAACTGCAGTATAAGAAGATTATCATTGTATATAATTTCGAACATATTGATTTAAATACAATACTAGGTGATTATTTGATTTTAAATAAGCAGTTCGGAAATTATTTTCTTTTGTTTTTTTTAGTGCATTTCTCTGCAACATAAATGTGAACAGGAAATTACACAGCCTTTCCTTTTCAGGTGTGGCGTTGTAAGGAGGAATAACTCTTACGGCGTGTGTGCGATTCGATCCCACACACCCTCGGTGTTTACAGCGTATTTTATACGTTCTTACCCACTAGGCCAACGAGGCCCAGTTCGAAAAATAATTCACTGAAATTGATGTTATTAATTTTTTTATAGTTAAATTATTGAAGTGATGATTGCATAATTATTCAAAAAACCTTATTTTAAAAATTATAAGTTTTAATCTTAGTGTAAAAAATATGGTAATAAAAATAAATTTTTTATTACCATATTTGTTCTGGAATCAAATTCTGGTTCTATCAATTCGAAACCGATTTATACTAGCTATGATTTTATGAATTTTCATCTGCCATACTCAAAATTACATCCTCTTTTATTTTAATAAATTCTTAAATATGAGGGAATTTATAAATTTAAGAAATACATTGCAAAATTTTGTGCGATGCAATACGAGTTCGAAGGCTTATTCAAAACATTGAAATTGTCAACAGGATAATAACTATTGCTAGCAAAGGTGAGGAAATTAAGCAGCCGGACAAGCTTATGATTTTTATAGTTGCGAAGACTTTCATAATACAGATTTTTTAAAAAATATTTTGTAACGGCCTATTTTAATTTCATCGCTTAACAGTAAAATTTACCATGTTTATACAGATACCTTATTCTCGTAGAAGTTAGTATGCTTTTTCTGTTGAAATTAAAAATCTAATAGTTCCATGCAGAACCTTTCAAAGAGAAACAAGGGGAGCTTCCGATTTCCATCCCGATTAAATTTCCATCCAGTTTAAATCATAGCTTACACAAATGTCGCGAATGTAGGGCAATCTTCCACCTCATGTGCTCTCTATAATTGCACATATGATTACATGTACAATGTCCAAAGATTTAAGATGAATATTAACAATTTTATTCGCAATATTCCTATCAATTTGAAATAAATTTTCGTTCCCTAAACTTAACTTGTCTTGACCAAGCAGCGCATTAGTACTAAAGGTCATATGATCTATTATTAGTCAAAAATGAGAGGTGGTATTTAGAGGGTTAAAGTCTCACACACTCATAGGGTACTAGTGTCCGTTTCAGTCTTTTATAGTTTCTTTCGATAATTCCCACGCTATAGTTGCAAAAAAAAATATATATTTTGTCACCTTATTTTAGCGTTTACAGCTATTAAAATAATAGTTCAACTTAACGAAAGTTGAAACGGTTCTTTGTTTTTCTCAAACTTTGTTTAATCATAAACAGTATTGTTCAATTACCAACTAACTAAAATGTATATATATATATATATATTTTTTTTTAATTAAAGTATAAAATTGTAAAATTTACTTGTTTTTGTTTACATGAAAGCGATTTAATTGAGAGTTAAAAATAAATATGTCTGTTCATTTATTTTTGATTTTTATACTTTTCTCAAATCTAACAATAAACACAACCAATTAATGATACGACTAAATTTATTGAATAAGTTACAACTTACATATGTTTGATTTAAAAATTTATTTCTAAAATTCCAGTCTCAGCAGTAATTTAGAATTATAATTTCTTAATGAAACACAACTGTTTTGAAATTTGACTCTTAAATATTGCAATTGTCATTATAAACACAGAAGAAATAAAAATAGAACCCATGACCATTTTTTCTACATTTTATAAGTAAATTTCATGAGAGAAAAAAAAAAATTAAAATAGTTTGTAATTTACTAAACAACAAAACACTTAAAATGCAAATGAATGAATAAAAACATAGAAAAAAAAAAACAAAAAAAAATATATGCTTTCCTGTTCTAACAAGATTCAATTCTAATATTTTTAATTGTGTAATATACGAATTAAAAACTTTAAAATGACTTTTAATTTGTTACTAATGCTAATAATTACATTTGACTAATTTTAGCTCGGTCATTGTCTTTATTTGTAATGTTTGTTGTTTTTTTTTATTGTACATTGGTGTAATATGTCATTAAAATTTTTTTTTTATATTTCGTTTTGTTTTCAATTTGTTGATCACATGGGATTTTGATGATTGACCATTCGTTCAGTTTTATAATGTTGTAAAAATATGATTTTAAAAATATTTATTTTTAAAATGAACTTCATAAATTATCAATATTAAACAATTTTTGAGTGTTCTTGAATTTATGATGTATCTTCTAAGTAAAAGAGGAGGGATTTTGGGTAAAATGATAGTATTATTGTGCCTAAATAAATTAAAAATTAACTTTAAACATTTTTTTACTATTTTGCCAAGCGATTTTTGTATCCTTTTACACAAATCTTAGACAATGTTATGAAAAAAAAAAATCCTTAAATCACAGTTTAGTTTTTAAGGAATTTTTATATTTTAATGCATAAATGGCAATCTCTTATACAAAAGTAAATTTTACCCATCATTATAGAATATATTAATTTGTAAATGTTAAAAACCAGAAGCCCATCTTAAAACAAATCAACTACATTATCATCATTTAATACAGAAATAAAAAAAAAAAAAAAATATATATTTTAACCGAATATGTTGTTGTTGTTGTTGTTATTAGTTTTTGTCTGTACAACGGATCAATTCAATACTGTCTTCTCATGGTAATATATTTTTCATTATATCACCTGTGCTTAGAAATTTTAAAATATATCAGATAAGTAAGTAAGTAAGCAAGTAACTGAGAAGCATTTAAATAAAAATAGCCTAAAGCTATGCTATAATTTGTAGAGTAAATGAGTAGAGAAAAATCATATACGTACCTACATACAAAAACTTAACTCATCATTTATTTCATAATGAACATTCATATATACGAAGTGTATAAGTGTAAACTATGTATGATTATGACTCTGATAATAGTCAGAAAAGAATTTAAAAAAGGAAAAAACAGAAGAAAAAAGAATTTTAAGATATTATATAGAAGATGTTTACAAAAAAAAAAGTGGTTGAGGAAGGGATATAAGTAGAAAAAATTATATAGCGTGATAGAAGCAAAATTAAGTCTTTATTATTGTGTATGTATGACATGAAATTGAAATGGTAATTTTTTTTTTTTTTTTGCAAATAATGTAAAGCGATAAAGACCGCGAATCACGCAAAACAAAATATGTAATGTTTTTTTTGTAGAAGTATAAGTTCTATCCTTTAAAAAATTTATTATGTGATTATGTTTGTAAGTGCATGTGCGTTTAAAATATTTTACGATATTTAACTCTTTAAATTAAATTTTTTTTTTTTTTGTTTTTAAATTTTCCAAAAAACAAAAAAAAATATTTTTATTTTCATTTAATTTAATGGAATAAATAAAGGTTTTCTAAAGGTTCCAAATTTTAAATAGAAATGGTTGGTAAATCGTTTCTGATAAGGATGCTACTACTATGCATGTTAATATTATTGTTGGTTTTTTTTTTAGTTAAGAAGGATTTTTTTGTAAATCTTTTCATGCTTGTGTATATAATGCATATAATATAGTGTTGATGATAATGATGACGACTGTATCCTACTATCAAATCGTAAAGTTTTTAAAGGTTTTTTGTTTTTTTTTTTTTTTACTAAATGGGATATAAAGTAAAGATTGTGATTGTTATAGAAATGGACATGAAATAAAATGAATTGAAATTGAATGGAATTTATATTTTATTTTTAAATAGAATTTGTATAGAATTTACCGGTATTGTATACATAAGATTTCGATTGAAATAACGTTTTCTATAATATAGCTTAACCATGATCTTGGTTAAAAGAAGGCAATATGCATCTGAAGGATGTAAAGAAAATTTTTGTTCAAAAATTTATTTACTAAATATTTTTTTTGTGATTTAACTTTTAATAGCTTTCCAGAATGTTGTACTATTAGCAAAATAATTAGCACATTTCGATTAAGACCTTTCACAACCTTATCCCACCAAAATTAAAAATCATTTAATAAACTTAGGTTTTTCGGTAAATGTGTTTATATTTTATTTTGTGTTTATATTTTATTTGTTTATATATATATATGTATATATATATATATATATAATGAGAGTCTTAGTTTATGTCACTATTTAGATAAACTGCGTTTAAACACACAATACAGTAGTTTTCCTAAAAATTTTAAAAGAATTTTGTCTTGTTGGCAATTATAATACACATATTTTTAAGATTATAAGATGCATCGACATTTAAGCAAAATATCCTAAGACCAAACCTAACAATTGTTGCGTTGTTTAAACAACAACTAACAATAATTTAAAATAAAAATAAGTTGATAGGTACCTATTATATAAAGTAAATTTTTATCAAATATTTGAAATTCGACTAAAATAATATTACATTGGATCAAATATATAAAACTAAGCTTAAACTCAAATCTCACTTTTACAAATAAAGGCTACGAGTTCAAAAGTAGTTTCTGTTTAAAAAAAAGTAAGATTTGAGTTCAAACTCAGTTTAATGCTATTGATCCATTATGTACACACATTCTACAATTCAAATTTGCTTTTTTATAATAATTTTTTGTTTTTTTCGAGGATCGGTGGAAAATTTCGAAAGTCACCCAGAAGAAATGTAAGTTATTCTTTCGGATAATATTGGACTTTAACCAACCAAAACCACCCCCTTTTTAATTTTAGGTTGGGACCTTTAATTTAAATGTACAGTTTTACGGGATATGGTTGTGGGAGGGATTCTTGGGAAAAAGGGATTTGAGGAAAAATTTAGAATTATGAGGAATGGGTATGAAAACTTAGAGGAACATTTAAAAGAAAGATATTAATGTTCTTCTTAAACTTTACTAAATCGTACACATATGAATTACAAGTTTTGGGGAACTGATGTGATGGCAAGTAATTTGACAAAAGCGACTTATGCGCATGACAAACGAATTTCCATAATCCATGTTACGCCATCTTGAGTTCTACAGTGTAAGGATCAGTTTCTGTCGCACTCTTTGTTTCGCGTAGAAATATTTTGAGTGGAGTACTTTGTATCAAAAGTGCTGAATTTTTTTATTTTATCTGTGATTTGCACCCTAAACTATAGATTTTCATATTCTTATATTATATCTTTTAGTTTTAAGTTATACTTTATAATTAATTGCATTTTTGTTTTTTTTTTTTTTTTGATATTGCAAATTAACTATATTTAAAGAGAAAATGTAAAATTAAATATTGAAAATACAATAATTAAAGAAAAGAAATAAAAAGTAAAAAGAAAAAATCAAAAAAGAATTAAAAGCTAATCATAAAAATAATTAAATAAAAAAAAAAAAAAAAACAAAAATTATATTCATGTTGATGAGAAAAATATGTTGCTATAATCATGTCGTGAAATTATGTTTTAGAATTCAAATATTTATGAGCACATAAAATCACTGTCACAGATGTAATCATAATTTGTTTTCTTAGTTATTATGAATCTTCTATGTAGATGAAGAATCATTTAATGATGGTTTCATGTACATTAATTCTTGTTATTGGTCAGAATTCGTTGTAAAATATTTTTTTTTTGTTTTTTTTTTTTATTTTTTATTAATATTTTAAATATTGTTAATGTATAGATAGTAAAAATAGTTAGTAGTTTAATATACTTAAGATATACAATATACCATATAGGAGTAAGTTAAAGATAGAACGAAAGAAAAAAGAATTTCTTTTTTTTTATTTTATGCTAAATTAAATTCTTTTAAATTAAAGGAGTGTATAATAGAAAAATATAAGCATCTTATCATAGAAATCTTTTTTTTTTTTCACCCATTTTATTTTTTTAATTTAAAAAAAAAATTTATATAATTAATATTAAAATAATCATTTTTTTTTTTTTTTTAAGTATTAAAGAATTAGTTATAGTGGTCTGAAAAAAAAAAAAAATAGGATATTTATACTCGTACTTATTATTCATAAGTACTAGTATATATTAAAATTTAGTAAAACTAAAGTGATTTTCCGGTTTAATCACAAATATTTGCAGTTAAAATAAACCTCAATTATTTTTAAATTCATTTACATATCAATAATAATATTATTAATAACCATGAAGTTTAGTTTTCTATTGTAATATGAAATAAAAGTTACTTAATTAATTTTGGAAAATTAATTGGAAAAAAATATTTTAATTTAATATTAAAAAAATGCGCTAAATAATAAAATATCTAATATACAATTAAGATGAGATGATTGTTTTTTATGCAAACTTTTATATTTTCAGTAACTGGAAATATGTTTTTTTGTAAGAAGAATGGTACTTAACACCTAAATTTCATATCAACTTTAGAAATTTTTCAACTTTAAGAGATAAAACACGCTTTAACTTTTAAATCTAAACTTGAATCTTAATCTCGAATTTGTCTAAATTAATTGCAATAATACTTTTTCGTTTTCTTCTACATTTTCGGGGTATGGAACCGAGTTTCATGGATTTATTGTGAGAAATTTGCATCCTTTATTTCTTTATTTCATAGTTTGCCATTATGATAATAATATAAATATTTTTAATTTAAGACTGTCTGATATTTTTATTTAAAATATATATATATCATGTCGCATACTTTATATGTTTTTTACAGATTTAGTTACAACCTGTCCATCTGTCCATTCGTCCGTTTATTTACAAAATTACTATACACCGTTTAAGATAGAACAATGAAATTTTAACCATCCGTCTGAAATGTTAACCATAATCTTTAAATTTATATGTGAATATCTCAGATTTTGCTTAACATTTTTTCAATCTGAAAAGGTCAATGCAACACCTTTATATAGAGTCTTCGTTTTTATATAGAGCCTTGAAATTTTAACAGAAAAAAGATCTTTTAGAATAAGCATAAGTTATTGAGAAAAGTGAAATTTCAACACAAGAAAGATCTTTCAGAATTTCCATAAGTTAATCAGAGATTTTTTTGTACGGCCCCATGTTTAACTTGTAACTTAGACTACTGTACATATTTTTTAAAGTAAAACCAAAAAATTAACATCGCTGTACTATATTATACACGTCATAACAAATTTTCTTGGTTATGTAGGGCTACGGAGTTACAGCCTCTGACAATTGAAAAAAAAACCACTATTTTCAAATGTATATATCTCAGGTTCTGCATAATATTTTTTTAAACTAAAAACACGAAACGAGAGGACCTATTCTTATTCGAAAATGAGGTTGAAAAAAGCTTACAAAAGTGCAATATCCTGTCCAAAATATTAATCTTTAGTTAGTTAATTGGGAAAAAATCCATTTTACTTTGTCTTTAGTCAATGTAGATACTACCATTAATCTTTTATATATAATTTTAATAAAAATTTTAACATTAAATTTAGTTGATCTTAGAAAAAAGGACATGCCAAAAAAAAGTTTTTGATGAAAATATGAAAAAAAATTATTTTCAAAAATTATATTACATATTTTTCATTTTCAATCAATGTCAAACAGAATATTTTTAAGTCTGCCAAAGTCTAGATTAGAATATGTGTTTTTTTTTTTTTTTTTGAATGCATTTTTCTGCCACATAAATGTGGACAGGAAATTACACAGCCTTTCCTGTTCAGGCGTGGCTGTAAATGTCGTAAGGGGGCTGTAAATGTCGACGTGTGTAGAGTTCGAACCCACACTCCCTCCCTCGGTAACTTATTTATATGTTATATAAATAAGTTTATGTAATATTTTGTAATAACTTTCAAAGATGTTATTCTACCATACACGCATAAAAAACCAATGTGTTCGATTATAGAATTCGAGCGCTATAAAATAATCCACTGAAGTAATAATCAAAATAAATAATTAAGCTTTGTAATTATATGACAGCTTAGAATTCAAGAATTCAACATTATCAAAATTATAATATTACTTTGGTGATTTGATTGTATTATTTAAAAATCTATTTTTTTTTTTTACTTATTTAGGCTTAGCGAATGCATCAGTAATCCCTTATATTCTGGATGCACTTTTAAACGTACGTTTGGTGAGCTAAAATTAATGGGAGCGACTCACAATCCTGCACGCCAAAATCAACCTGCGACAAGCACATTGATTAGCACATTTTTTAGCACATTTCCAAAAAAATTTTGAAAAAATGTGCTTATTAGTTTCACTCTGTCCGTCCGTCCGTCCGTCCGTCTGTTTACAAAACTTCTACACCGTTAAAGATAGAGAAAAAAAACTTTAACCATGGGTAGGTCTCATAAAAAAAATAATTTTGTGGAACAACTTTTTCATGTAGGCCCCTCCACTACGGAGCCACAGCCCCTCAAACTTTGAAAAAGCCCTACTTTTAAATGCATATATCTTATTTTCTGCTTAAGATTTTTTTAATATGAAAACGTCATTCGACAGGTATTTTTTTTAACTTTATAAATTAATATCAAAATTATACAGTTTTTTTAAATTTAGTATTTAAATTTACCGTTATGTGAAAGCCAAATTTTGCATGATTTTTCTACTTTCATAACTCCGGCACGCTTTTAGATAGAGGCTTGAAATTTTGAGGCAACAAAGAACTTTTAGAATTAGTATAAGTTTGCTCAGAAAATTTTTTTGGACCACCCCCTGTTTATGAGCTATTAGGGCTTAAAAATTGAAAATTTGCTATTTTTAAACACCTGTAACTTAAGAACCTGTACACATTTTACTTCTGCAAGATATATAAATTAAAGCTACAGTAATATATTTTAACGTGTGTTAAAGGTTTATTTTAGTTGTAAAGGGTTCCAAAGTTGCAGCTCTTCAAAATTGCGAAAAAGCCCAATTTTCAGATGCATATATCTCAGGCTCTGCGTAATAGTTTTGCAATCTAAAACTGCCCGAAGATCGAAAATTTGATTATCTATATAAAACAATATCAAAATTATGTAATATTTTTTAATTTACTATATTTAAATTTACCGTGATGTGAAAACCACATTTTGCATGAAATTTCTTTTTTCATAACTCCGGCACGCCTTCAGATAGGAACCTGAAATTTTGAGACAAGAAAGAACTTTTAGTATAAGTTTCCTGAGAAAGTTTTTGGGTAACACTCCCTCTTTTAGAGTTATTACTCCACAAAAATTGAAAATTTGCTATTTTTAGATACCTGTAACTTAGGCACGTGTAAAAATTTTTCTTCGGCAAGACATAAAAATTAAAGGTTCAATAATATACTTTTATGTGTGTTAACGGCTTTTCTTAGTTATAAAGGATTCTGAACTTACGGCCCCTCAAAATTTCAAAAATGTCCTATTTTCACGTTTTTTCTTATTACATGAAATTTTCAAATTTTTGTGCAAGTCACACTTCTAAACAGGTTGTATTGAGTTTTGGAAATGTGCGCTTTTAAAAACCGTTGGTTTACATTCTACCTTATTTTTATCTTGCATTATAAAATCTATATTTCTAAACGAAAAAAATTTTGCAAAATATTTTTAAAGGAATAGATTGTGGCTCTGTTTTTAAAGTATGTATAATCAAATAGTTAAGGAGGATTTTAGAGTTGGATTCAAAAGCATAGTTATGAGGGATTTTAGAGTTGGATTTAAAAGCAGGTTTGCCGCTTTTACCAGAATATTTATATATAAGAATATATGACATTCTGAATTACATACAAGATTTTGTCCTAGTAGATTTTGGAAAAAAGGTTTTGTTTTAAAAGATTTTCGAAAGCAAGATTTTGTATGCAAGACTTTCTCGCATTAGAGTTTGACGTAAAATATAATGTAGGAAACCCAAAATTAAAAGAGGTGTGTGATTTGAACTCTCTCTTTTTCGATGAATGATTTATGTGCTAAACAAATCGGCCACTGAGTTTTGGTTTTTGGTGATTTGATTGTTAAATCTATAATTATTTTTTACTTATTTAGGCTGGGCGAATGCATCCGTAATCGCTTATATTCTTGGTGCACCTTTAAACGTAATGGAGGTGAGCAAGAACATTTGTGGGATGTGTCATGTGTTGGATTTGAACCCACACTCTCTTCTGTGAATGATCCATGTACTAAACCATTCGGCCACCGGTTTAGCGCTTTCAACTATGAAATATTTCAATAGTCAAAATCTAAAAAGAATATAGAAGCAGATTTATATATCACCCTAAAGTAAGAAATAAATTGTGATATGCAAAATACAATATTTAGGGATCGTAAGACAATTCCTACAAAATATTAAAGAAAAAATCAAAAAGAAGATGAAGAAGATTTACGATAATGTTTCATTTTATTTATTAATTTAAACATCTCAAATATACATTATTATGTACTACGTACTACTAAACTTCATTTAAAAACTTAATATTATAATTTTTATTCAAAATTTCTAAAAATTTACTGCTAGTTATCAAATGGGAACTGTTTATTATAAGTAATATATACATATTGTATGTACCTATATATATAATAAAAATGTTTTAAAAATTTTAATTATGTACTTTTTGTACTTCATTATATATATTATATACATATATATATATATGTGTACATATGTATAATGAAATTGCCTTATTTATATAATTTCTTTTAAAAATTAATCTTAAATACACATATTATGTATTACAAAGTAGTAAAATGCTTGTCTTAAAAATTTTTTATATTTGTGTAAGTATAGAAGTATACATATTATGTAGAACCCTCAACTAAAGATCATAATGTAGCTATACAAAATTTGAACTTATGTACCTACATAGAAAAAAAAACGTATATGTACATACATTTCTGTAAACTGTTCCCAATGGACATAAATTTCTTAGTTGCTGTATTACTTGATTTTTTTATATTTATATATAATTTTACATATGTATATATATAAGGATTTTGTACAGATTAATTAACAGCTTCTACAGGTTCATAAAGACTTTTCATTAGTTAAAGTTCTCAATAGTCTAATAATATAAAATTTTACATTATTATTTAGTTGTTTTCTATTTAGCTGCAGTTCATGCTGCAATTGTTGTAATTGTTATAAATTGTTGGTGTTGTTGTTGTTATTATTATTATTGTTATTGGATTTTATTACATTTGGGAATGAATTCTCACTTAATGGTTTTAGTGTTGTTAAAAAATTTCTTCTGAGAATTTTCTGTTTCAGTTTTTTTGTTTTTTCTTACGTTGTTTTTGTTTTTTTTTTACTATAAAACTAATTGAGAACCGATTTTTAAACGATGCAATTTTTATTAAAAAACAAGAAAAATAAAAGAATTGCAAAATTTCAGCATGCGAGACTTATATTTTTATAATAATATACGTAATATATAAGTACATAATACATGAAAGTATGTATATATGAATAGAAATATACAATATAATATGTTTACACGTATGCGTATTTTATTTTGTTTTAGATTAGTTACAGTTCCGCGAAATTCAGCTTAATGGGAAATATTTTGTTTTTTTTTTTTTTTTTTTACGATTTTAAAAATGCCGAAACTTTAATTTAACAATTTTTATGGATTTAAATATTTTTTTTTTTTTTATAACTTGTTCTGAGGGTGGCATTGTTTTCTTAAACTATTTTGTAATTAGTTCTGTGTAAGAAATTTTTTAATTTAACAAAATGAAGATAAATTTATTGGTTTTGGATATGAGAGGATTTTCTTAATCTTTAATATAGGCTTTTTTTTTGTTTTTACTGGGCTTTTCTTACATATAAAACAAAGAGATAAAAAAAAGAAAGAGCGCAATGCACGATATGTAATTTTTTTTTGTTTGACTTTAAAGCCAAGCTTCTGATTGTAAAGTATAATTATTATCTTTAATAGTAGGTAAAAATAAAGGTGTAGGTATTACATACATATATAAAATAGCAATATCGATTATACTAATAAAGATCGATAATAAATTTAGAAAATACCATTAAATATTATTAAATTACGATATGTAAAATGGGTAACAAACAAAACTTTAGTGAACAAAATTTGAAAAAAAAAACTATCATAAAACAAAAGATTAACTAGCAACAACTTATCCTTCACTTAAAGGTTTTTGGCAAGGCAAGTCCAATAAAACAATTTTCTATCTAAGGTGCATAAAATCACAAACAAAAAAAACAAAATTAATTGAGTTAGAAAACAAGTGAATTGAAAACATTATTTTATTATTTCAATAGATTTTGATTAAAACTTTAATTATTTCGATCCTTCAAATAATTTATCGATTGAATTACCTATTAGAAAAAAAGCCATATAATTTTCTTTAATATGAAAAAAAAACTGTCTGTTGATACCAAATCAAATCGTAATGCCATTTACAAACTAATTTGTTTTTTTTTTTTTTTTTTTAATTTAGAAAAAATCATTTTCATTTAATAAACCTTTTATTATTTTCAAAACCCACATTTAAAATTTTGTTTCACTTTCACAGTTTTTTAAATTAAATTTTTTCATATACTTTTCCCATTCAATCTTAATTTAAAAAACAAAAGTTTCAATGGTAAACTGAATTCAGATAAAAACAATCAAAGCACAAATCGATTATCATAACAATTAACAAATCTTTAAATGAAAACAAAATTAAAAAAAAAAAAAAAAAACGATATTTTCTAATAATTACTTTAGATAATACAAGCAAATTTTTTATACTGCTTAAAAAATGTGCGCGGCAAAACTTTTTTTATGTTTAATTTCTAACAAAACATAAATAATCGAAATCCTCTTAAAATCGATTATTTAATTGCTACTGTACATATTATGTAGGTACTGTGTTTTTTTTAAAATAAAACAATAAAAAAAAAACCTTTCATCGACCATCTCTTATTAATTGTTATTTTTATATTTTTCTTTTAATATTAAACTTTCGCCAATTATTTTTATAGTAATTTTTTGTTTTTACATTACCGGAAACTTACAAGAGGTTTACGATTTCCATCTTTGTTTCTTTGGATTTAAAATGTTTATTTACAGATGTTTGGCTTTTAAAATGTCCTTTAACTCGAAATTTAAATACATAGATAATAATACGTTATTGTGGTTAAAGCATAATTTGTTTGACAGCGATTATTTCGTCTTATTGTATTGCCTTATTCTTTCATTGCTTTTTTTTAAGGAAGATGAGTATCCACCAAAGACATAAAGAATTGGCTTTGGCAGATTTTTACTGACTAAACCCATCTACCCATTTAGTAAATATAATATAATTAACCTTAACGCCTCACACATTGCTAGTGATTAGCAATAGAAAAGGATAGGCCAGCTAGGGGTTCAGTAACTTTGAATGAAGACACTGTGAGGGAACAATGAATCTGGCTATTATTATTACTATTTTTCTTACAGTAGTGAAGACATCAACACTTACATCAGACAGTAGTATATAACAGCTTGCTGCAAGAAGAGCATATCCACTGTAGCAGCTATAAGGCAACTATTATTATTACTACTTATTTTTACATAATCTAACCAAGGTTTGACTCCTCGACCCTCCGAATGAAATGCCGGCGACTTAACCCCTACCCCATATGACATATAAAATTGGATTGTTCTTGTATTTATTATGCCTTTATTGCGTTGCCTTATGTTGTTTTAGTACATATATATGTATTACATTTCTATGTTGAAATGTTTAAAAGTTTTACACTGCCTAAAATATTTTATTAACGTTAATTTAAAATAGATATCACAAAAAAATGCATATGTACATATATATTTTTTATAAATAAATCGCTATATACATATGAATTTTATTATTTTGTAGTTTTCTAAATTGTTAGTTGTTAGCTCAATAGATCATTCATTATGCACTCAACAATATTATTCAAAGATGGTCGTCGGTCACGTTTTCCCTTTAACCTTATAAAATGTTTAAAAACTATTTTGAATTAAAATAAAATAAAACAAAGGTGAAAAAAACGCAATAAAAAATAAAAAAAAGAGCAGGAAAACAAAAGTAAAAAAAGCTTATAGGAAAAAAAAAGCGTTTCAAGTAGGCACTACAAAAGTACTTAAAACATTGAACGCCATGTTAAATTGGTATTGTCAAATTTTTATTTTTTTCAGTGCTCCATCCATATGTAACTATGTAAGTTCCATACAAGAAACCATAAAAAATCGAATTTAAACTTTATTTGTTTTTTAATTTCCCGAACATTATTGTTGTAAATGTAATCAACATTAGCAATTAATAGCTGATTTTTTAGATTTTTTATTTTTTGTATTTTTATCTTATTACCAGAAGGTAAAAAAAATAAACGGTTCACAATATCAATTGTTTGTTGTTCTGTGTAAACACTTAATATTGGATTTAAAACAAAATGCCAAAAAAAAAAATAAAATAAAAATTTAGCTTGAAGGTGCGCTACACTTGTACATTGTGCTCCAATTTAAATTAATGTTTTCAATTTTCTTTTATATTATTTTCTATACATATTTTTAAAAACCTGTGTTTATGTCGTTGTTGATGATAATTCATATAAATCCATGTAGGTATTCGTATTAAAAATTAATTGTTTTTATCTCTTTCTTATATTTTACTTACTCTTATTTGCTTGAATGCTTGTAGAAAATTAAAAAAAAAAAAATGATTAGGTCATAATAAATAAAAAAAATTGAAAATTATTGACAGGCGTTATTATGATATAACAGCTGTTTTTACTTTTCTGTACAAAAAATGTCAAAATTATTTGATTTTATTTTGGCATACAAATATTTATATTAAAAATAGTAACGGTGTTCGAATGAGATATTATTTTATTTTCAAATCAATTTTATTTACCATCGTAAAATATTCAAACTTTGACCTATTTATTCAGTTTTGAAATTTTGAATTTTTCGATCAATGAAATTGGTTGAATGTTGACGAAGTGAAGCTATTTTTCTTGTTTACTTGTTGAAATTGGTTAAAATATAAAGATTCCAAACTACTTTCAACTGGTTAATAAAATCAAACAATTTTAATTGGTCTTCTTCGATTATGTATATGGTTTAGAATCATCTATTGAATTATATAGTTATAATATAGTTAAAATATCTATAAAAGTAATTTTTGTGTTATTAATATGTATTCGTATAGTATTTGAATTGATGATTTAAGGCAAATTTTAAGTTAATATCTACCGGCTAATTTAAATGAGGTTCGTATTAAATGGCATTTAAATAACAAATACTTAAATAAGAATTATTGAACCTAGATTTGCAGTTTATACATTTAGCGGACTGAAAAATGTTCTTTAATTCATGAAAAATCGGAAAGTTTTTAAGTAAAACTTTCGTCATTACCCAATCATTAGACATTAGAAATTATATATTTTTTTTCTTAGATTTACGATACAACTAATCAATAATTGACAATTTGTGTGCAAATTATTTTTTCAAACTTTTATGTCACATTAGAAATAGGGTAAATTAAGGGAGTTTTACTTTACGATATAAATTTTATTTGCTTTAATTTCGATTTCATTTTAACAATTTGTTTTTTTTTTTGACATGTACAGGAAGTTGATGGTAAAGTTTTAAAAAAAAAAGTGAGAAATTATTGAATTTTTTAATTTGATTGAACTAATATAAAAAAAAAGTTATTAATGATTAAGTATCATACTTTAATTTCTAGTTTTATTTGATTTATACCTATATAATAGATTGGTATCTAATATTGTTATTTGTTTAAATGAAATCAGCATCTTAATCATTTATTGGTAACGATGATAGATCAGTTATATAAGTTAATTTCAACTAAAGAGATATATTTGATATACATAATATTAATACGATGCCAGAAAAGTTTATTATAATTTTATTTAGAAAGCTTCAAATCGAAAAATGATGCAAAAATTAGCGTATAAAACGAGATTTTCATTGAATTCATACATATATTATTTGTAGCAAAAAAATGCTACGGCTCTACTAATATCGATTTTCTGCTAAATTTGGAAACTCCTTATCTAGGATTGACCATGAATAACCAGAAATTAGATCTGCAAGTTCAACAAAATAATCCATTGAATATTATCAATTGACTGAATATAATTGAAACTGTTTTTCCAGTCAATGGTGTAGTGTTTAAGACATTGGCCTTTCATTCGAAAAGTCTCGGATTCAAACTTCAACTGGGTCATATTGATTAATAAAAAATAATATAGATTTTTATTTTATATTATATAATTAGTATAATATAGTAAAATAAAAAATAAGGACATATGTACATATATCTCATAATTAATATCATATACTCTGGTACGTTCCCAACTTAACAACTAGAAACGATCTACATGTTTTCACCGTAATGGAAGAAACAGGATTACGCTCCAAGAAATATACAAGTAGATTACATGCTCATTCAAACCTACTGACTCGAAAACTAGCTACAGAAAATAAGCATCCAAAGAGAATAAAATGTTTCAAACTTTATCAACTTCCTACGCGATTCTTATAGGAAAATAACCTGACAATTCAATAATTTTCAAGCATCAATGGCTGCCTTCTAGACATGTCAACAAACGAATTGGTACAACATTTATCGAATATTTTTTCTTTTACATGTTATAAAATAGTTATAAATAAAGCATAAAAGTTATAAAAAAAAAATAAATAATAATATAGAATAAAATAATAATAAAATAATTCTTGTATAAGAAAATAGATGGCGTAGAAAAAAAAAAATTGCGACCTATTTGATTACAATTACCTAGCCAAACCTTCCACAATGTTAAATATACTTTAATCAATATAATTTAGGATATTGTGCATTATTTTTTACTATAGGGTAATGTGTTATATAACAGAAAATCGTCTGGGAAGAGTCATAAACATCTATAGAAAAATAGGCAAGTTTTAAAAATTCGATATATAAAATTATATTTTTTTTTTAAATCAGGAAATTCCCGTTTATATAAATTTGCGAAGAAAAACAGAAATATGTTGAAATAATTTTATGAATCGCGTTATATAAATATCGCGTTGTTTAATAAACGAAAATTGTTAATGAATGAAAAGACACATTAACTTGAACCAAATTAAATAATTAAATGACTGACTATATAAACTATGCTCCTTATAGTATGCAGTGGGAAGAAAAAAAAAATTGAGTCTTGTAATTATTGCAAACATTTTTTAAATTTAGATTCAACTATGTATACTTATCTATAGGCTATAAGCTATAGTTTTTTAAAAAGTTTTATTCACATTTTCGATCACGGTCCATTGGTGTTTATACTGAAGAAGCGCATATTATTTCATGATTATAAGTATGATTTTTGTTGATCTGTCCCTTGTTGAACGTTTATGTTTCTTTTCAGCTCATTTAAATTTATTAGGGTTTATTTTTTAACCCTTTATAAACAATCAATCAACTAGAATATTTAATTTTAATAAGTTTAATTTATTACAGCATACATCAATTATACTTTCTCCAATTTTAACTAAAATTCAAAATTTACAAATTATTTCGTGACATGAGAGAAAAAACGCTCCCAAAAAGAAAGCAGATCAGATTGATAAAAAAAAAGAAAAAAGCGCTATTTTTATTTTAATTGTACGAAAATTAACTGGTAATAACAAAAGATAAATTAATTCATCTGTCCAAAATTACATGAAATAAATAAACGAAATTGTTAAAGAAAAACAAAAAAAACATAAAGAAATTGTCAACAAATTACTGACCATAACGCTAAATTAAGATCAATTCGCAAACAGCAAAAAAAGAAATATAAATAAAAGTAAAATATTGCTTTAATTTTTTTTTTCACATTTTTCAAATTAATTTCCATTAATATTTTTTATCACTTCTTCCCATCGTTATTCTCACCATTATAAAATAACAACAACAAAAAATTCATACCTAACTTATTCTTTAAATACTCTAATATTATTTTGTGCACCTTCCTCTTTTAGTCGATTTTACTGTATTGATACAGTTAACTACGTAAATTACAACAACACCTGGTGATAATTTGTATATATCGTAACTAAAAATATTGATTTTTTGTTTTTTAAATCATTATATTTATTTTTGTAAATACCGTTGTTGTCATCAAGTACAGGCTAACTATAGTATCGTCCTCAAAATCCTCATAATAGAAATATATGTATAGATGTTAAGTTAAAAAAAAAAATTCAACTAACTACAGTTTCACTAAAATTTAAATTCTTATTTACAACTCTTAGAAGCATAGCACATTTTTATTCAAATTTAGAGCTTTCTTAATTTATTTTAATCAGTTTGTTTTTTGTTAAACTTTTGATTACTTCGACTGTAACTATTGTAACTATTTAAATTGCTTCTAGCACATTTGTGAGCCATCTTTTATCTAACTAACTAAATTATTTTTTGAAATATATCTAATTTTGTTTATGTACAGCTTGCTGATGATGCTAGAATTTGTTATTCTTTTATTGAAAATCTATTACATAGAAAAATCGGGAAAATTATATAAATAACTAGTACAAATCAAATTCAAATGATTTCTCAATTTGATAATTTGAAGAAAAGAAAGTCATTATAGCCATTTAATAAAATTAGATTTGAATTTAGTTTGCTCTTTGTTCTGTTTCTTCACCTTCATTTAATTTGTTCTGTTTCTTCACCTTCATTTTTCTACTATTCGAAAACTCCAAAAAATATCGTTTTCAATATTTTCTATTGGAAAAATCAGATAACATCAACGTAATCCAAAGGTAAACTCCAAGATTTAGGAAAAATCAGATAATATTTCATAAGTTTTCATTAGTGACTTAATCACACTAAAATCTTCTTTTTTAGAAACTTATAAAAATGTAAGTTAATCGATTTTTATTTTTAAACACAAAATCTTATACCAATTACAAATATGTATAACATTAATATAGAAAGAAAGTAATATAGAATAAAAATAAAAATCGTACAACTCGTAACTTTTTATTTTACTCCAATTTTACAATTACGCGATTATCGTTAACAATTTCCTACCCATTTTTATTCGCGGCTTTATATTTTATCTCTTTCTACAGAGTTAACATTTAATTTGTTTTGCATAGTACCATTTCAATTGGTTAACTAGTTTTAAAGTTTTGTATATACCTATATGCAATTATTTAAAAACAGAAACGATAATATTGCAGACTGTGAAATTATACAGTCGTTATAAAAAGAAAAAAAAAAACAAAAAACAAAAAGTAAAAACGAAAAAATTGTTGCACTTGTAAATATTATTTTTATTACGATTACAAACGATTACGATTTCAATTTTAATATACAGAGCGATACACTTTTTTTTTTATTATTGTTTTTTTTTTTTAATATTTTGTGTTTTATTCCCAGCAGCAACAAGAAAAATAACAATATCAGAAATAATAACAAATAGCAGCAGCTCCCTCTTGATTTTAATGGTTTGTGATAATCTGTATTTAAGAATCTTTATGTATAAGTATATATACACTAAATCCGAATCTATAAAATAAAAAAAAAAAAAAAAATTGAAAAAAGAAATAGAACATAAGTTTTGCAAATTTTTACACAATCATATTCACAATTGAATGTGCTAAGGATGTGCTGCTGAAGATCAACATTGACTAATAAGATCGGAAATTAAGACAATTCCAGAATTTCTATGTTTCATGTGTGTTGGGGTATTTTTGGGTTTCATGTATTTTTTATAGGTATTGAAATTCTTCAACTTTAAAATATATTTTGATGAAATTTAATCAGTTTATTTTATGCCTCAATACAGAATTTAACATTATATCATATTAAAGTCATAACATTATTGTACTTAATTTGCTTTTAAGTTTACCTCTTATTTAAAAAGGGCATAAAATTCGATTACCTTATTAATCTTTTTTTTTTTTTTTTTTAGCTCAAATACTTTTGCTAGATGCTTTAGTAATTTTTTTTGTTGTCCTTCACCTCTTTGAAAAGTATAGAGCGAGACTTCAATCTGTTTCACTTTAATTACATATCAATTTTCAGCCGAAGTTTTAGTTGATTTAATTAAACACATTTCTTCTGTCTTAAAATTATTTTACTCCTTGCTACTACTAAACCAATAATCCTCCTGTATAGCCTATGATGCCTGCCTGTTTATATTACATAAGATATCTTAGTTTACTTTAAGGACAAAATCATTTTGTGTACATTTTACTTAAATTACATAATGACATTTTTCGGAAGTATCTCTATATAGTGAAATAATAATAAATATCTTAAATTTAGAAATGGTGATGGTGAATATTACGGCATAAATATTTTTTTCCTTTTAAATTTTTTCTGCGATTCCAAAAACCAATTTCTAGACGTTGGTAGAGTTGAATTCATTTGTTTGTTCTATTCTGTTCTCTGTTTTATTTGTTTTTTTTTTTTTTGTATGCCTAGTAATGATAGTAATTTAGTACGACAAAGTATTTACTATTAGTTAGATGGTAGATTTTAATGGGATTATGGATACCAGTTGTTACACAATTGTGGTAAACTGTGAAAAAGACAAAAAAAAAAAAAAAAAAATTATAAAAAAAAAAAGAACGAAATGAAACGAGAGCAAATGTGTGATCAAAATTTAATTGATATTATCCAAACACCGTAAAATGTCTATTTACGACCATTAAAATCAGATAGTGCATATTAAGAGCAGGAAAAAAATTTTTTATATTTGGTTTTTAATATTTTTTTTTTTTTTTTTGTAAAAAAAGATCATTTTTTTATTTGCCTTATTCTTTTTTTTTTCGTGAAGTAGCAAAATTCTACTAAAATTGGTATATAAAATTGTAAAATACTAAAACAAGGTGATTATTATGTTTAATGTGATTTTTGTTTAGAGGAGGTAAAAATACTATTTATACAATGGCCAAAATAAGTGTGATTTATGATTAATTTTATATTTAAAATGGCTGGGTGATCTAATATAGAATGAATTAACGTCAATAAAAAAACACCTAAATAAATTTAAGTGTTTTGTAACAGTAACAGAATATTTGTGTTTTCCAAAAACTTTTAATAAGACAAACATTTTAGAAACCGGTAAATATTCGCCTATGTAAAACAAATAATTTGAAGTGATTTTAGGATTAAGGCAAATATTTTCGCTTTATCGAGAGAATACGAATAACAGCATTTGATATTTAGAAATTATGTCATAAAACTTCCTATGGAAAAAGAGAAGTATTCGCTCTTTCTAGAAATTTTGCAATATAGTTTTTTCAAACGTTTTTCGAAATTAGTTGAATATTTTAGAATATTTTTCGACATTAATTGATTTCTAAAGGGTAACAATATTTTTAGATTTTATTTTTAAATTTGTCGAGCATTTACTTTATTTAGTACTTCACATTTTTCGATGTTTGTGCATATGAACTAAACTAGATTTTTTTCGACTTGAACTTTAGTTGTTTTCGACATTAGTTCATTCTATTTTAGTTCACTCAGTCATTTAAAATTAAAAAATAAAAGAAAATGGAAAAAATGGTAAGGTTTAAAGATTAAAAACTAGTTCGAATTTACTTCTATGGTCAATAATTAACAATAGTGTTTATAAAATCAGATATTTTCATTAGAGTTTTTATAGTTATTCAATTATATATAAATAAATAAGTAAAGGAATGAACTAAAATTTAGATTGAAGGAAATTTTTTTTTGTTTTCTTTTTATAACTATATACATTAGATACTAAATTGAATATCTTATCTAATTAAAACTTTTAAGTAATATTACCCAATTATTCAAAATTCTAGACTTTGACAGTTTATTTTGTAAAGTTCTTATTTTTATTCGCTTTCCTATAAGAGGTCTCTTTACTATTACATAATAATTATTTATTTTTTCTGAGAAATCTTTGTTATATCCTTTTAGTCTTGTTTCAATATCTTATGCTGCCCATAAACGGCGGACTAGGTTGAAAACTTGGTACGCGAACTGGACTTGATAAGTTGTATCGGGTATGGGCAAGTTGTAAAACCATTTTGATGGTTGAAAAGTTGGTTGGAAGAATATCAAGAAGAAAACCAAGAAGAATTTTGATTTTTGTGGGTGGAGTCTTTGGTTTGTAGTTGAGTTGTATCGTGTATTGGCAAGTTGTACAACTTAAATGTCATTTTCACATTAAGACTTTTTGATTTGAGAAAATAATAAAAATATAAAGTACATAATTATAACGATTGGATGATAGGTTGGATAAGTGTGTGGTATGGTTGTTAAATTTGTCCGCGTACCAAGTTTACAACCTAGTCCGCCGTGTATGGGCAGCATTAGAGGTAAAGTATAATTATTAGTATTATTCCGACACTTCTAATTGGAGCACAGGGTATCCTGTTAAAACGCACGCTTATTATTCATATTATACTAATTTCTGTGTATTATTGATTGATCTGTGTCCTTTTTCTTGTTGCACAGTGTCCTTTACTGGACATTTTTATTTCAGATTTTCTTCAGTTCTTGCTTTTTTTCTAATATTGGAGTTGACTTCCCTTTGATCAGAAATCCCGGGATATTTTTGCTTTCCTTATGCTGCTTTTTCTTGTTGTGTCATTTTTTTGAATAACTTTACTTACCGTTTGCTCTAACATATATATTTACATATATTTCATTTTTTCTCGATTTATGAAAAATGTTGTAAATTATTTACTAATCGCGTTGTTTATTTTCTTTAATAAGAAAATTTCAGGATGTCTGTAAATTTATCTGAATACACAATAAACATTTTTATATTCTATATTGATATTTACAAAATAATTTTACATTAACGCAGTAATTTTCTCTCTTTTTTTCACTCATAAATTAATTTTACTTAAGTATTCCATAAATATTATAATAAAATTCATTTATTATTTGCACATAATGACAGAATGATAATCCGAACATGATTCTTATCAATAAAAATGAATCATTCCTTTCACATCAAACATTGAATGATATATTGATCCTTATCGACTTTCTAATATGCATTCTCACCAATTGCATTCATTGTAAATACATATATGTATAATATGTATATGTATATAAATATCTTTTTGTAATGATATTGTATTTTAACATACCTAGATACAAATATACAAGCTTTGAATAATGATTTAAAATTAATTTTTATTATGCCTTTAATCTATTAATTTCTTGTATCTTTATAGTCTTTTGAATTGAAATTTTTTTTTTATCCATTATCGCTGCTATAAAAAAAAAAAACCACAATTTCAGAAAAAAAAAAAAAAATATTGAAAAAATATTATATATTGTATACCTGTTTGCATCATATCAGTTCAGGTATCTTATTTTTATAGATTAATGAAATGTTATTTTAGTGATTTACATTATTTTGTGATGTACATAATCTCTCGGCATAAAAATATGCTCTCATTAATTACCATATTTGGTGCGTTTAATCTTTATCTTCAATAAATTGTAAAATCGCAATCGAGTATAAGAAAATTAAATAACAAGACGAAAAAGAAAAAAAAATATTATGTTTTAGTGTTTTTATGAAATGCATAATAATTGGTTGGTTCTTTTTTTATTCCTATATACTCTTTCAGTATAGTTTGGTTTAAGTTTTTCTTTGAAATTTTTGAAAGAAAATCAAGTTTTATAATATGTGCTACTGCACATTAAACATTAATTTCCTTCTTCTAATTTCCATTTATTCTGTATCCGAAAAAAAACAAAACAAATAATGTCCGTGAGAAACTTATTAGTATAATATTGCAATAACGTTTCGAATAATTGGTAGAATTAATTTATATTATAATAGTCTTTAATTACCATATAAATTGACTGCTAAAGCTTTTCAAAAAAAAAAAATTACATTTATTTCAGTTTCAGAGTTCTTAAGCAACTGATTTTTTTCTCATTGCTTATAAGTTTTCATTTCCTTCTTAGCAACCCTCATCTTCATATTTATAAATTTTTCACGTTAATTTGTTCTAATTCCATTTATAATTAAATTAAAAATTCATGAAGGGTTAAAGGAATCTAAAATTGTTCAACCAAATTACAAGAAATTTAAATAACTTTCGAATCGAAATGAAATTTGACTCTATCATATCGTCACGGTGTGGCAAAAGTGACCAAACGTTATTTATACAAAATATGTAATATTTTAAGCTCATCACCTCTCAAAATATTCAAATACGAATCTTGTAAAAAAAAAAATTTTTTTTTGATAAGATGCGTATTTGAACCGTTTTGCCTGTAAAGAATATAGCGAAGTAGAACTTATGAGCTAAATATTACAATCACTTTTGAATGGCGCGTTTGGTCACATTTGCCGGATCGAACACCATAATATAGTTATGTTTGTGGCAGTGGCATGGAGATCAACTTTTTTGAATAAATGATGCTTATATCTGTTATTATTTAGTAAAGATAAAAATATTGCATTACGTAGAACAGTATTTTAGCAAAATATAAAATCTATAGATTACCTCAAAATCGCCATTATATATAGGTCACCTATTTGACATCTATTAGGTTTTTTTTTTTAATACATTTCTCTGCCACAAAAACAGGAATGTGGACAGGAAATTACACAGCCTTTCCTGTTCAGGCGTGGCTGTAAATGTCATAAGGAGGAATAACTCTTAAGACGCGTGTGTGATTCGAAACCGCATTCTTTCGTTGTATACGCTCTTACACCCACTAGGCGACCGTGACCTCTCATCTATTAGGTGCTATCAAAGTAAATTAAAAATTCTAAACAAACTTCAATTTTAAATTAATACTCATATCATCTGTTATCGTGGGGAGGAAGTAGATAAACTGACTTTCGAAAAATAGAAACTTTACCTTCTATCAAACTTTGGCGACTTATTGAACTTAGCAAGACATATGAACAATATTGTAACCATCACTCACCACATTAAAAAAAAAACATATTATGATCGCTAACTTCGATTAGTAGAGAGGAAACAAAAACAGAAAATGAAATGATCTTAGAATAAACCAAACTAACTAAAATTGTTTAAATAAAATTATTTTAATTGGAATTATTTTTATTTTTTTTTTAAATTTATTCATATATTAGTTTTTTAGGCGGTGAAGGTGAATTTGCAGGTATATATAAAAATCAGTAAAAAATTAAAACTGCATGATACAATCGTTCGGTTAACTAAGATGTTACTTTGAAATGGTTTCGAAAAAGTGTTCAATTAAAAATGTTTAAATAGAAGAGAAGAAAAAATTTTTTTTTTTTAAATTAGATTAAAGTACACCTAATAAAAATGAAACTAAAACCAGATTTTTTTTTTTTCTTTTTTATTGTAGGTTTTTTAATATTTATTTAATTAGATTATATTTATTTTATTATTTTATATATGTAGTTTTTTTTTTTTATTTATTGATCACTCAAATAACGATCGAAAGGTGATAAGTATTAGATTTTAATTAATACAGTTTATTGATTATAGAAAATTGAATTAAAAAAAAAAAAAAATTAACGAAATATTAAAGAAACGTGTTTAATTGCTCAATATTGACTTATAAAAATTTGTTTTTATTTACTTTTTTTTTTTGACATTTTTATTAGCTTATGTCAATTATAAATTATTTTAATAATACCGACTTCAAAAATATATATATGTTTATATTTTTTTTTAATTTTATTTATACACATATATATATGTAATGTATACATATAATATAAATTATTTTAGCTGAGATTGTGAGAAATTTCTAAAGTATAATTGGGTGGATTTATGTTAACACTTATGAATTAATATTTATTTATTTGGAACTTATATAGGATTTTTTTTTTTTTATTAATTATGAATTTATTTTAAAAAAATTGAAGGTTTGCAAAAATATTTCCTTATGGAATATCATTTAAAAAGTAATGGATAGTAATTTGGAAGCTTGAATTTCGAAAATTTGTTGAAATAAACTCAGTAGAATTTCAATTCTATATTTTTGTAAACGGCGTATTAATCAACAATTTGAGGTTATGCTGGCGATATAGTTCTAATATCCAACAATATACCAGAATTAAAAATTTTAGTAGATAAGGTAAATAATGGCAGGGAAAATATGGATTAAAACTAAATGGAAAGAAAACTAAATATATGATTGTGACTAAACATCAAACGGCAGATTGGGCTGTCAGTTAACAAAACACGATAGAAAAAGTACGTAAAATAATATATGTCGACTGTATTCTGAACGATGGATGGGATCACTCACAAGAAATAAAGATCAGAATAGAAAATAGATCTAGAACAGAATAGAAAAGAGAAAAGAGAATAGGCGAGATCTGCATTTATCAAAATTAAATATATATTTTATACAGCCATAACCTACAACTCAGAATAAGAATGATCCGATAAAACGTACAGTTTTATTTTATGGTGCTGTCAAAAACATTTGAAAATAAACTGGAAGGCTTTGAAATGTGGCTGTACAGAAGAGTGCTTAAAATTTTTTGGTTTGATAAAATAATAAATATTGAAGTTTTAAGCAGAATAGAAAAAATTATTGAGATTGTAAACTAAGTAGAGTAAATTAAATTACTTTACTTATTACACACGTAATAAGGCACTCAGGAAATTATCACTTACTTCATCTTATCTTACAAGGCAAAATTGAAGGAAGAAGAGGTCCTGTCCCGGGAAAAGGTGCCGTTCTACAAAATCCGTATTTAAAGCTGCAGTTAATAAGATCTAAATAGCGAACATGATAGCCAACGTTGTGTGGCACAGCACGGCACTTAAAGAAAAAGAAAATAGACAAATACCTGGCATAGTATTGGAATATATTTGAAAATATTGTTTAATAGAATTGTGAACTCTTTAGAATATGTTTCTATTCTACATAAATTGTAGGTAGTGTAATGCACGCAGATTGCGTTTAAATGAGGTTCAGTCATTGCAAATTTTCAGATTTTCACATTCAGATTTTTGTGCTAAAATAATTGGTCGCTATATTAAGTAAATTAGTGATTCTTATAGAAAAAAAAAATTATATTCAATTAATTTTTGATTTTAATAAATTTTCAAAATTCAAAAATTAAAATATTATAATTCATGTTTTACATTTGAACATGACCATCAAATCTTTACAAGTATTTAATAGAACTATATCATACAATATTATTACATTGTTCTGTTAATTTCTAGTGTACTACACCCTTCATGTAACTTTAATACTACATTTTTGTGAATTCGAAACCTTCTCTTAAAATGTAATTTTTTTTTAATCTTTCCAATTTTAAAAGATTTGATTCAGATTCAAAAGAAATAAAATTTATAAACCTTAATTCATCCGGTTTTGTAGTTCATGAATTAAATTAATTTTTCTAAAAATATTTTTTGTCGTTTTTTTTCTTTCATTTCCTATTCTCTTATCATATCCAGATCATAAAATTGGGTCCGATTTGTTGTCAGTCAGCAAAAAAACAAAAATATAAATAAAAAATAAATAAAAGGAATCAAAATTTTGATTATAATCATTAAACCATAATGTATATAATATATCCAGATAAATATTAAACAAATAAGATAAGCACATTATACATTGTCCCTTAGTCTTCTTTTGAAACATAAATTGAAACCAAAAAAAAAAAAGAAAACAAAGTTTATGGAAAGACAAATATTTAAACATATTAATTTTAATCAGAGTTCAATAAAAATATTTTATATTTTGTTCAAAATGTCATTTGAATTTTAGTGGAAAATTCATTATGGGAAATTGAAAGAAAAAAAAAAAAACAATCAGTACAAGTAAATGATCATCAAAATTTGTGTCAACATTTATTGTGGGACCGATAAGATAATTTTCATAAAATATTTTTTGATTCAGTTTAATTTTCTGATTAACAAAATATATATATTTTTCAAATTAAAATAGAATTTTGGAGGTCTGTCTTTAATATAAATATTTACAAATAATATCGTATAAGATTATAACTGTCATATTATAAGTTTTTTCTATAAGGATTAATTTGAGTGTTCATAAAACAGTTTCTTACCTATTTTTTGTACAGTTAAATTGAAAATGAGTATAATTGCGTTACTTCCATTTTATTATCTCTTAATCAGTTCATCAATTTATTTCAAACTTTTACTATGCTATTTATTTTTTTCTTCCTTCTTTTCACTCCCATAAAGAACATAGGTCAATTACTAAGTCATTTATTATTAATATTTGATTAAGCCCTAGTGTATTTGCCTCTTAAAGCCTCGGTGGATACTATTAATATCCGGAATTTTTAAAAATAAAACTATGAAAATGCTTTAATTACTTTATCGAAAATACTAAGTACATCCTTCCAATGGTTTTTTTTTATGCCAGAATGTGGAGATAACGATGAAGACATCAAACTCATTTGATGGACGGTTTCGATAGTATGTAATTGATTAGTGTCTGATGACTTTGAAGATGTTCTTATTTCATTATCATCACAGATTATAATTATTAAAATTTACTTAAAATAACAGTTAGGTTACTCAGTCCCGGACAACATAAAAGAAAACTAAAGTAAATCAGGTTTTTGAATACAAAATTACATTATAAAAAAAACAAACACACACAAAATTCGATTGGATTTTTTAATTAAACCTCCGATCTTTAACATGATTTTAAAATTCCTCAAAAGTTATAAATGATTTTTAATTATTAATCGTCATTGATTAAATCGAATCCCGAATCTTAAAACCCAAAAAATATTAAATTTATCCTAATAAAGAAATTTAATTGAATAATTTATTTGTCATCAAAAATCCCCTCCACCAACAGATAATATACAGCAGCAAAAACATACATATATTTTTTTTCATTTAAATTGTTTGTCCCAAGAATATAGAGAAATGATCCATGTTCAAATTCGTTATCAGGTAAGAAGTGAAATACATATAAGAACTACCAGGTTTATTAATTTGCATAAATGAAAAATAAAAAATTAAAAACTGGTAAAAAAAAAAAATATTTTTGTCTTAAATTATGTGACCCTAAATGCCAGCATCTTTTGTTTCATTCAATCCTTATGGAATTTCACACATTTTAAAATGCTACAAGATTCACTTCTACTTTCTTAAATTGGATTGCATGGATCGTCATTAAAGATTTTTAATTTTATTTTATTTTTTGAAGCATTATAAACATTTTTAAATTTTTTTTTATTTTAGTGGACATTTTACGATCATCTAATCTCAATGAATTTCGGTAACCAGATTTTGAATACAAATAAAATTTTATGACCACCAGTGAGATTTAATTTATGATGATACAAGGACTCAAAGTAATTATTTTCATATTAAATATGAGGAAATCCAAAAATGAAAAAAAGGAAACCGATTTCTCTTCAGAATTTTTCGGAGAATGTGACAAAAAATATATATGTATATTTTTTTCTTAATTAAATTAGAAACCATGGAAGTTTAATTAGTAAAAATTTCTGAGAAAAATTTGTTTTTTTTATGGTAAAAAAGTGAGATTTATTTTTTTTAAGATGTAACATTAAGAAAAACTGAAAGAGAAATCTAGATGAGTAATTGAATATTTTTTTTCTGATCAAATGATATTGAAGACAGTGAGTAAACATGTGACTTAAATGATTATTTTTTAGTTTTACAGTTACAGGATAATAATTCATTTGTAATTTTAGTCATTTAAATCCAACTGCTGCGTATTAATATGCATTTTACTTCACCTTATATACATAAAATTAAAGTATTCCCTTCTAGATTGAATTTCTCCTTTATTATGGACTTATATATTTAATAGAACAAATTTATTTTTATTTATAATTTTTTTAATTATACATTTTTTTTTTTACTTTCCATTGCTATATAAAGAGCATAGGGAACTTTATTTATATTTAACCATGCATCTGTTTTATAATTATTAGTTTCAATAAGCCGTTGATTTTTCGACTGTAGTTGTTCTATAAAACTATTAAATGAAAATAAATAATTTTATTTGTGCGACATTTATCATTATCTTATATAAGAATTATTTTATTTTTACTTTTTTATATATTTTGGTATAATATTAATTATATACATATATATTTATTTTTAATTTAATTATTTTATTATAAGAAAAATCTTTATTATTTTTTTATCAATCTATACTATATAATCCAGCCGGAATTTAAAAAGAATTTAATTTACCTGCGAAGCTTTTCGAATGAAAAGCCGGTATCTTTACCACTACATAATTGACTTGATTTAATTATATAATATGTATATAGTATACGTATATGCTGAATAAAACTAAAACTTAGTCTTATTTAACCCTCTATTACTCGTGTACAGGTCTTTTTGAACCAAATCTGTTTTAGAAGTTTGCTTAGTTACTTATAACTTAGTTCTTCATTTTCCTGTTAGCTGAGTTTTAATATTTTCTAAAACAATAACTGTCATTTTCTCGTTGATTTTTTGAAAATTTTATTTATATTTGTTGTATTTGTATGTGAAAAACCGTCTGGGTCAGTTAATTTTCACTTTCCTAAAATTTGTTTTTTGGAAAGAATTTATTTGTTGAATTTATTTTTAATTTGTTTTTATTTTGAATTTTTTGTATTGAAAAAATGTTTATTATTAAATTTTACATATTAAGTCTGTAACACTGTAAAGTTTCATGAATTTTGGTGTACATTTACAGCAGGTGTAACAAAAAGTGTCAAAAATGCAAAATATAAGTAGGTATAAAATATTTAAATGATTGTTTTATTTAACATTTTTTTTGAATTTTTCGTTTTTGTTAAATAAATTCAATTAAATATAATAAATAAATCTTTTATTATTTATAAAAAAACTTACATTATCCATATGACCCAGCGCGAGTTATTATGAACAAAAAATTTGCGCGAGTACTAAAGGGTTACAGTTAATAACTAATAACTTACAATAATACTATTAGAATGCTTTTAGAACTTCTAAATGTTTTTAATTGAATTTTGTATCAACTGACGTTTAGCTGATTCAATCTGGGAAATGTGATTATTTTTTTTTTTTTTTTACGAGGGTTGGTGGAAAACTCGAAAGTCACCAACAGGAACTGCACGTTCTTCCTCAGGGTAGTGTTGAACTTTAACTAACCAAAACCATCCACCTTTAAGAACCAAACTTTAGGATGGAACCTTTAATACAAATATACAGTTTGGTTTTGGGGATAGGGATGTGGGAAGGATAATTAGGGAAATTGAAGTTAGGAAATTTTGGATTATGCGGGATAGGTAGGAAAATTTGGAGGGACATTTTGAAGAAAGATGTTAATGTTCTTCTTAAACTTGAGTAAATCGTACACATATTAATTACCAACTTTAGGGAGCAGATGCGATGGGATATAGTTCCACAATCAGGACGTGGCAATGAAAAACGAATTTCCATAAGCTGTATTTCGCCATCTTGATAACTCTACATGGTAAGGATGAGCTTCTGTTGCCCACCTTGTTTCTCGTTGGAAAACTTTGAGTGGAGGCATTAACTGTTTTTTTTCATTGGAACAGGTGTTAATCCCTACGAGATATCTATAAAACAAGGTTAGTGACCCGACTGGGAGACGATGACTGAGTGGAGTGAGCATTGAAGTTACACTGGGGTCGTTGATAAGACGATTAATGAACAAAACATTGTAGTTATATTATATCATCAAAGGGTTAAGAAGTATTGTTTACAGTCCGTTAAAATTTAACATTTAATTTAGGAAACAATAATTTTATTAAACCTTTCAGTCTCATCTCAGAAAATTAGGTGTAACTTTTTTTCTTGATTTTGATTTTATTTAATTTTTTAACTGGTTAAATACAAAAAGAATGTAAAATGAAGTATTATTCTCTGTAATCGATTTTTAGTTCACTACAGATTTTTAAATGTACTATGCAGAGTACAAATAAACACAAATTGAGAGTATCAACTGTTTAAAATCTATAATTTTCATTTACTTGTATTATAGCTATAGTTTTTCTGCTTGATTTTAAGTTTCTTAGAAAAATTTGTCTCCAAAAGCATATGTATGTAATACCACCCGAAGTGTCCCATTGTTTCACTATAAGAGACAGATTCTTACCGACTAATACTTTGGATACTATGAAATACATTAAAGAAAAATTTTAAGCAAACAAAAAACAAAATCATATTGCAAGTTCCAACAAATTTACAAATAAAAAATTTTTTATTTCTTTTACTTTTCCAAAATTTTATATAAAATGCGTTCTTTTAAAATACATATAATTTGATAAATAGATTTTAGAATATTCTTCATTTTTGTATTCTTTTTTCTCATTGTAAATATTAAATATTATTATGACAGTGACATTAAAATGCATAAAATTATTTCCCCCTTTTATTTTAATGATCCCAGACTGATAATTTTCTTCCTCATCAACACTTAAAAAAGAGTTGAAAGAAACAAGAAGAAAAATAACAAATAATACAATAACAAATGAACACCTTTTTTTTTTTTTGCCTAATGGCCAAGCAGTCGGTAATCACCCAATATAATGTGACAAAGCGATACCACTGTCAATTATTTTTATTTTTTTTTCTGTTTATTTGACAGTGACAATGTCAATATAAGTAAGACCAATAACAACAATACTATAACCCATTAAATGTTTACTAAAAACTCGTAAAAAAAATTTTTTTTTTGTTTTTTTCATCTTTCGATGAGTTGATAATGAGTTGATTTAGTTATAAATAATAATTTTTTTTTTTCATTTATAAACTTTGAGCTGTTAACGATGATCTTCAAATTTATGGTTTTTTGTAAAGATAAATTAAAAGAGAACGTGTTCGTCTGTTTGGTAGTTATTTTTTGACAGTAATTTTAAACAATGAAATTATTACTGAAGAATATCTTATTTTTATAAGTATGTGGAAATATTCCACTATTATTTAGTTCAATATTCAAATGTGAGATTTATAAATATTTTTGCTGTTTTTCTGCAATATTTTTAACAAGACCTAGTCAAAAATTAACTTAATACACTGATGAGCATGTCTCTGTAGTAAATAATAATAATATTAATAAGTAATACTAATACCAATAATAATCGCTGCTACAGTGACAGTGGTGGTTTCCTTCAATAGTTATCTAATGCAAGAAGGTGTTATATTTTACTGCATGTTTCAGCTGTTGTAACGGCTATTGTGATCGTTAACTAAAATAGTAATAATAATTTGTGGATTCATTGTTTCCTTACAACTCCACTCCCAAACCAATGTTTTCGCATCGTATTGTCCAATCCTTTCCTATTCCTACTTCCTAGTCAATATACTGCGTTAGCGGGTAGGGGTTTCATCCCATTATATTGGCTAAAGATAGAGGTGGGTTTAGTCTGTAAGAATCTGACACTACCAAGGAGGAATTTTTGGTGTCTTTGGAAGATTCTCTTAGATTCCCTTTTTCCCAAAAGACGAATTTAACTCATTAATGTCCATTTATTTAAAAAATTTTATTTAATAAGACTACTAACTAAGAAATCCTAATATAAGTAAATTATAAAAAAATAAAATTGTATCGTTTGCAATTTAAGAAATTCTAAATATTGTGATAAGACTGTTATAATGGCTGTGTTGTTTCACGTAATAATAATTAAATGAGAAATTATTACGATTAAGTCTAAGAAGGAAAGATGTCTACTCTTTTTTCTAACGTTTTTCTAGTGTTTCTTGGCTAAACATTTCCCTATCACTTTCACACAGGCTTAGCAGCAAAAAAAATGTCAATAAATGTCAATTCTTAAATTGAATAATAAATTGATCTGTATAATTTCAACTAAATATGTTAAATGTAAATTTTATGTACGCACATGTCTATTGAGATTTCATCACGGGAAAAAAAGTGATTTTAATTTCAATTCTTCTCTTAAATCATATTTCATAGTTTCAAAGCATGTGATTAAATATTTTTTTTTTTTTTATAATTTCAGTCTCTTTTTATTAAAAGAAAAAAACATTAAATTTAAAAGAAAAAAAAGAGGTGTAAAAAGACAATATTTAATGTGTAAATAAAATCGTCAAATATGATTTTTTAAGAATCGAAATGGGAATTCAATCATAGATGATATACCAGAATTTTTTTGTTGTTTTTGTTTTTTTTTTCTCTATTAACGACGTGCTTCATTTCATATCCATCATAAAATTTGTACAAAAATAAAGTAAATGGTTGGGTTTTTATAATTTAATGATTTTAAAAGTCTGTAACAACAAAAGAAACCTTCCTTTTTACATTATATTTAATATACATATGTATTAAATAATTTTTGATGTCCAGCTGGTCAAAATTTTAAAGAAATTATTTTGTAAGGTGCTCCGAAGTTTACATTTAGCCTACACAACTTATTAAAATGTTACTTATAATATCTATACGTATGTATATATGTATATAATATGTATAAGTAAATGTTTCTAAAATAAAGTTATTGACAGTTAATTTAAAATGTCAATTTTGTCGTATACGATCATTACTGTATATGTACATACCTACGCTACGTAGTTTATATTAAACACATATATTTATTTTTTTTCTGTTTAAATAGAAATCACCTTTTTATAAAATGCTTATGTAAATATTTAATATTGTGCTACATACATACTTATGTAAATACTAGCCTATATATAATTTTAAATATACATGCAGATAGTTTTGGATGAAAACATTAAGAAAATGACAAGAAAATAAAAAAAAAAGTCAATCTATGATTTTGAAAGAAATTTTGTAGTATTGGAATTTTTGTAGTACAAAAATTAATGTTAGATGCATTAGAATTAGAAATTTAATTGAAAGAAATCCGTGCTAGATAAAAATTTTTTTTTTGCTAGGAAATATTTGAATGGTTGCTAGATTATTTCTTAATACGAATATATTAATAGAAGTATACTTACATTTATGCAGCGATGACGATTATACATTGAATCTAGGTCAAGGTCTTCAATTTTAATTAAGATTGATTCTGATTTTATCCAGTTAGAGCTTTCAAACTATGCCGAAGCTTTACATCTTGTAACTATTTGAATGAATCAAGGCATTTAAGAAGTTCTCAACGTTTTAATCAAGGTTTTGCACTATATTTAATCCTTACACATATAAAATATAGGCTAGATGTTAGAAAAAAATATTCTGTATAGATAAGTCACCTGCTGGTCGTAAATTTTTGAAATGGATTAAGTTTTGAAATAGTAGCTGTTATTTCATTATTAATTGAATAGTGACGTACGTTTTTCGCAATTGTGACATATGGTGACGCAAGAAATTTAGCAAAGTTAAAAAAAATTTTAAATTGATATATTGATTTTTTAATTTAAATTTTGTTTATAAGGAGAAAATATACATCCTTTGAAACTATTTAAATGCAATAATTAAGCTTTTCTTTTAATGTTAATCCAGTTCTGGATTTTGATCCCGTTTTATAATCGAAAAGAACAACAAATATTTTTGTTTTTAACTAGCATTATCATAATAATATTTTTGTTAACTTTAAAGTTAATTTTCAAACCAGTATATAAAGTCATATACAAAACTTCCAAACTAACATAATACTATGCTCAAAACTATATAGTAACAAAAATAAAAAAAATCAAATTAACTTTCTTAGAATCCATTGTGCATAAATATTGACAAAATGAAATGGATTAACTTAAATATTATATGAGATCAGTTCAATTTTAACAGAAAGTCATTAAAACCTCCTCTTTAAAAATTGTTGTCTAATATAAAGTATATATCTAAAATAAATTTACTTTAATTATAGAACATTAACATTTTTTATTCTAAATCAATACACCATTATTATAATAGTAGTATATATTTTATTTAGATTAACCCTTCAATCTAACACATATCTATATATACAGATAAGACTTTGATATTCTTCTGTTCTATTCAATAAAATGTCACTTCATTTAGTGAAATAAAAACAACACCTTTACATCAATAATTGTTTTTTTTTTTTAAATTTTAGAATCCACGCATATTTTTTTTTTTTTTTTAATAATAAACAAACAAACAGATAATAGCTTATAATAATGAAAAAAAAAAAAAAAAAATGAATCTTAAGATACTTTTATATATTATGTAATACATTTGTTACATTTTAAATATTCAGATAGCGTGAATTAATTCATTCAGAATAAATAGAAAAATTATTTAAAAACAAAAAAAAAAAAAATTTAGATACTATCATCACTACTTACTTAAATCTATACATGGGTAGACGTATATAGAGATATAATTCTTACTATAATATTATAAGCTGTGCTTAGATAAGTCAAAAAATTTAATAACATTTTATACATGAAGTGTGTAGATAAATGTTAATAATAATAGCACATTGAAAATGAGATGAGATGCTGTGATATTGGTAATAATAATGAATGAATGAAAATAACATGAAAAATTTGATTAAAAAAAAAAATTAAGAGAACCTGACTACAAAAACGACAACTACAACGACTTTGATGATGATGTTGATGATGATTTGATTTCTATATCTCTGTTTAGGGGGTCACTATTTAGATCACCTATTTTGGTAGTTTTTAACACGATCTTATTATAATAGATGTATTTAATGGTCTCATTCATAATTTTTTGAATTTTTTTCTTTTTAGTGATTTTTGTCGTTTTCATTTTATTGTCAAATTGGTTTTCTTTTTGGAGTTCAAAAAAAAAAAAAAAAGAAAAAATTATGGAAGGTATGTGAAATTATATGAAGAGTTTTTTTTTTAGATTGTGGGCGAATTTAAAAATTTAAACGAAAGTTTTAAATCAATGGAATCGTTTTGTTTATTTTTTTTTTAGTTGTTTTTGTTTTTGCTTTTGTTTTCTATTTCTTTTTACTATAAGATGTCTGTTTTTTTTTTTTTTGTTAATTTTTATCTTAAAAATGTGTTGTGCAATACAATAGAAAAATTTATGAAAAAAACAAAAAATTAAAAAATATAAAAGTTATGTGACAGTTTTTAAAATATAGTTTAAAGATATTTTATTTTTTTAGTAACAATGATTGTCATAATCATAAATGTATCTATTTTTTTTTTTTTTAATGAGAGGTGGTTGGCATTTTTTTTTTTATCTTTCTTAAATGAAAAAAAAAAAAAATTGTTGTAGGTATCTATTTTGTTTCTTAAAATTTTCAGGTTTGTTTTTTTTTTAAAGAAATTATTAATGAACCGGAATCCAAAATGATGAGCTGGAAACCTGATTCATAATTATGATATTATTAGATCAGAAATATATTGAAAGAAAAAAAAAAAATTTTTTTTTTGGGGAGTGACATGTGACGTCATTTATAAATCATTCATTAATTTCAAATTTTGGATTATATTGAATAATAATTATAGATTGATTAATATATTGTTGATTGATATAATATAACTTGATTTTATACTAATTAATTTTTTTTTTTTTTTTTTTAATAGGATTAAATAGTTTTATTTCTTTTTCATTAAAAATTTAGAGCAGAAGTTTAGGTAAAAATTTTAAAAAGATTGTCTAAAAGAAATTTTTAATGAATATCTAGTTTAATCTATATCGTTAAAAATAAAATGTAAGATTATAAAAGATAAATTTTTTTTTTAAATAATTATTTATTGATTTATGAGTTTTTATGAAAATAACTTTAAAAAATGCTGGTTGTTTTTCTTTCTTTTAATCATTTTATTATTTAATAAAGAAATTCAGAAAATAAAGGAAAGATTCAGATTTGTGAAATATGAATTGAAAATAAATATTGGGTTTGCTACAGTTTGAGATAAATCATTTTCTTCTTCAGAATATTTTTCCACTTCTTATGGCTTGCGATTTCTGGCTTTATGAACTTACTCACTGACTGTTCTAATAATTTTTGATGTTTTCAAGCAGGACAATTGCTTTCTATCAACGTTCTATTATATTCCCTAACATTTGTAAAGCTTCTAATTTATTCATTGTGCCTTCTTTTCTGGGATAAATATAACCTCCAAATGGTGGAACACATAACCAACCAGAAGTGAATTATGATAAAGTTACTGCAGGGAGAGGTGGGTTGGATAAGTGAAAATCGGGAGCGCAACGAAATCCCAAAATGCCAAAATCAAAAAAAAAAAAAAATTCCATATTCTAAAATCCCAAAATTCTAAAATCCCAAATTCCAAAATTCCAAAGTAGTTTTGATATTATAGTTCGTTTTGAATTTAGAGTTGGATTCAAAACCAGGATTGCCGCTTTTTCCAGAATATGTCCATATATAATGTATATGCCAAATTTTGAATCAAGACGGATTTTAGAGTTGGTTACAAAATTTTGAATCAACAGATTTGGGGGCGGTAGCACTATTATAAGATTTTTATTGTTGAAATATACATGTAAGAAGAAATATTTCGGTGAGATTTTATATTTGGATTCAAAACCTGGATTATCTCTTTTTCCAGAATATGTATATATATCAATATGCCAAATTCTGAATTAGGAGGAATTTTAGAGTTGGTTACAAAATTAGGGTTTCAATAATTTGTTTAGCGGGGTTTGGGGGAGGCAGTCCCTGCTCTTATAAGAATTTTATTATTGAAACATACATGTAAAAAAAATAATTCCGTAATATTTTATAGTTGGTTTCTAAATCAGGGTTTAAATAATTAAATCGACATCTGAAATAAAAAAATTCAAAACGAATTATGATAATGAAAGTGTTTTGGGATTTTGGTATTTGGAATTTTGGAATTTTGGAAGGTATGTTAAATTGGATCCCAATTTTGAATTTTGGCATTTTGGGATTTTGTATTTGGGATTTTGTATTTGAAATTTTATATTTGGAATTTTGTAGCCAACCCGTGAAAAACTAATAATACCAAGAGGTTATACTTTATCTTAGTATTTTTTGAAGATTCCAAACTTTATAAGAAAAGAAAATGCTTTTCTAATAATCTATATCTACCTTAAAAGTTACAATTAATACTAACGATTAACTCAAAAAGCTTTTCGTACAAATTTTCTAGAACCGCATTTATATTGCACTTGAAAATTATTTAAATTATTATAGTTTCTTATTTTTAAACAAGATTTATTTTTATCCGTTAAATGTATTTATTTATTTTAATATAATATATCACATATCGGATTAAATTTTTTATATTTAAGATAGAGGCATAGTAGTCTCTAGAGAGTTTTGTTAATATACTATTTATAATCATTGGAAGGTTTTTTTGTTTTCTGTTAAAAGTATTGATTCGATCGCTGTTTTGAAAATAGAATCTATTATTATGTATTATCAATTATTGTATATGAAGTATGTAGTCCATAAATCTGTTTAAAGGTTTCTCTGATTGCACTATTTCACACTTCAAGTAAATTTGTTTTTGGATGATATTTATTACTTTTTTTTGTTGCGTCCGTTAATGGAAAATATCAAAAGTCATCTATAGTAGCTGTACGTAGTTCCTCTGAGTAGTATTGAAATTTAATCAACCAAAATCACCATCCATACCTCTAAACCGAATAGGGTCTCTATAATAGAAATGTTCAGTTTGTTTTTAAGGGTTAGAATACGTGAACTTAGTTTTGGTAGCGGGCTTTGGGAAATTTTTTACTTAAAATCATTGATAAAACTCGTCATATCAGAAGATTGTTTCAACAGCTAACAGGTGGAAATACCTAAAAGCTCATAAGAGCAATTAAAAAAAATTGTCAATCTTTATGAAACTAAGTTAACATTTCTATTTTAAAATTTGTATTACAGACACGAATCGCTAATAATATGTGTATGTTAAAAATATTTTAGTAAAATTTCATTTTGCAATTAGTAACAAACAGAAGGAATAGAAGAAAAAAACCCTTTTACAAAACGAAAAATAATGTGTTTAAAAATTAAAAAAAAACAAAATGTTGAAGTTTTTCAATTTATTTCAAACAAATTATTTTTTTAATTATGAAATTTCAATGGTTTTCCGTTTTATTTATAAGTTTGTGTTTTTTTTTTGTATTCAGTTTTGTCCTATTTTTAAAATTTCTGAATGAATTCAGTATAAAAGAATGAAATTTCAAAAAATTTATAAGTATATAATTTAAACTTTTGTGCTATTATTTTCTTTTTTTTTTTTTTTGAAAGTAAAAAAGAAAAAAAAAAGTAGAAAATGAAATTATCCGTTTAGTATTATTCCATTTTATTTCTAGTTATGTTGACATTTATGTTTTCTAATGGGTTTTCCTTTAAAGAAAATTTTTTTTAAGAAAAACTGTTTTTAAAAATGTGTTCAATATAATATGACTATTATAATAGCTACATATATGCCACCATTATAATTTTTTATATATTAAATATTAACTCAATTTTAAGTTATTTTGTTTTTTTTTTGTAGATTCTTTTAAAAATATGAAAAAGAATAAAATAAACGGTGCAAACGCGATGGCATTTTAATATAAATGTTAGAAAAGAATTCTAAATTTAAAGCGAAGATTAAGAGATTACAAGAACACTATATTTTAAATTGTCTCGTTTCTTTAAAAATAGGAACTATTAAAGTATATTATAAAAGTGTTTCTACGTTAATAAATAATTTTAATTTTACGGCCTTTGCCTTACAATAACTTTTTCTTTAACTAAAATAACAGATCTAATAATAAAGTAAAGTAGAGGTTAAAAAAGAAACTTAAAATATACCACAATTCACATACTAAACAGTTAACACTTTTGAATATATCTCATCTTTTCATTTTCCTTAAAGGGTGACATCTAAAGTCATCCTTAAAGTCTTCTAAGAAATTTATTAGATACAGGTTGATGAGACATTTGAATATAATCAAAAAGAGAAATGATTAGATACTATCGAATATTGAACCTTTTAATTGCATTTGAATCTTTGAATCATAATCTAGATTTTTAAAAGAAGAAATCGAACTTACAACTTTTTTTTCCTTTTTTTTTTCAATTCATCTTAAAGTTGGCAGAATCACTAGTTCATTATAGATCTCATTTTGTTTTTTCTTATTTAATTTCGTTTTTTTTGTTTTTGTTTTTGTAGTCTTTGTCATTTATTTCTTGAACTTGTGAAACTTAAAAATCAGTTCAATAATAATAACGATATTAATAACAATAAAATGAAACATATAAAAAGCATAAGTAAAGCAAAGCAAAAAGAAAAACAAAAAGAAAAAAAAACAAATCTAAATTGGATTGAGATTGAGAATTATTTATTGAATTACTATTAAGCCATTTAAACGATCATCAGCACCATTTAACTGATTGAAATATTGAACAAAAAAAAAAAAGAAAAAAAAAAAATCCATTCACATTGGATATCTAGAAATGGTCAGGCGCTGTCATCGATTTGACAAGATATTATGCTACCATTTCGATTGGATTTATAAAATGTTCATATATGTTTAAATATATTTTTGTTATTATTTTATTCGAAAATTATAATTGGTGGACTGTTTAAGAATTTCGTTTTACTATAGGAGTATTATGTAAGTTTTTTTTAATGAAGGTTTACAAATCTAATTTTTAAAAATTTTTTATTTTGAATAGAACAGTTTTTTTTTTGTTAACAAATTTTTATTCATTTAATTTATTAAACTAAACTGATTTATAATATTTAATACCTCTTGGGATCGAAATCAAAGTACAACACTTTTTTATTATTTGTTAGTGATCTCTTCGCCGTAAGAAGTAAAGGAAGAGTTCGAAAATTTATATACTAAATTTATACAATAGTTTTGCTCGAAAATATTTCGGAGAAGCTGCAACATTTGTTATAACGTTTTCAAAATAAATTATTTATTAATAACAAAGAAATCCTTCGCTTCTTTAGAAATTGATCTTTCACTAATTACCCGAAATGTATTAAACCAGTTTACAACATCCGATTAGTAAATTAAAAAGATATTTTGATTTGATGTTTCTATAGATTTAATTTAAGGAAGTTTGAAAGCTTGTAAATCTTCCTATAGAGAGTGTGTTCTAATTCTTACTTCATAATCATTAATGACTAATATCATGATTGACGAGTATCTAATACTTTAGATCATACTCCTTAATAAATGATTTCAGAAATTTGTTTTTTAGTTTATTCCCTGGCACATAAATTTTACAAGGAAATTACACAGCCTTTTCTCTTAAGGCGTCGCTGTAAATATCGTAAGGAGGAATTATTCTTACGACGTGTGTGGTATTCGAACCCACGTGTGTGGGAATAAAAATGTTTCTCTTAAATTTAATCTTAACCTAAATCTATTCAGTTAAATGACTGAGATATTGAGAATTTTTTCATAAAATGAATAGATACATAATTTTTGAAAGATCCCTAATAAATTTTCAGTTTTAATTCAGAAACAAAATAAAGATTCATAAATTGTCAATCTATTATAAAGTTTCCCACTCACTTGTGCAGTAAAAAATAAATTTTATTAAAAAGAAAAAAACAAAAAAAAACATTACGATAGTTACATCAAAATCCATTGACAGCACATGTAAGTTATAACATTGTATATTGTCAAATAAGTCTAATAACCAAAGCAAAAGAAAGAGCTAAGCGAAAATGTCAAATTTTTTTTTTTTGTTTTTTGTATTTTCAAATCCCAGTCAGATTTTTAACAAAAATATAATAATGTGGGATGTTAATTGGAGTATCAACACCTTTTCTGGTCAACTTTCATGAATTTTTAATGAAAATCTTAAGTAAACTGAAAAACAATGACAGATAAAAGTTAAATAATTCCAAGAGACAATATTTCATAAAATAAAAAAACAACAAAAGAAAAACTGAATCAACTTTGTGTCCAAGCCCGTAATGCTTTTTTTTTTCCTCCTTTTTTTTTTATCTAAATAATGGTTTAATAGTGCCCATATGCTGTGCTGATCTCTATACATTTAATATATTGGAATGAAAAACTTCTATAGAACTTTAAATTGAACGGAATACGATTTTTTGAAGTCAGTTAAAGCTTGTGTTGGATAAAAATAACTCCAGAGGGTACACCACCAACAATAATAAAAAAAAAAAACTGCATCAACAATTAAATTAAATTTAATAAGATTACAAAAAACATATAAAAGTGTCACTAAAGTCAATAAAGCCTTTATGTATGTGCAAACTTCATCATATGGATATAGGATTATAAAATTAAAAACAGTCGTCACCACTTAGGTCAAAAAATTATAATTTTAGTGTGAATTTTTTTTTGGAATAAAAAAATGGTTAAGTCCTGTTGATTTCATCATTTTAATGAGATGTTGATTGAATATAAGTATATTTAATTAAAAAATATGAAAAACTTTAAAATATGTACTACTGAATACCTACTGTGTGAATTTTTATTTATTTTTTGTCTCTCTCTGTTTTTTTTAAACAAAAAAAAAAAAGAAATAAAAATTAAAGTAAAATTCATTGAAAGTATTATAAATCTTATAAAGAGAAAATTCATTTTAATTAGGTGGAAATATTTTTATTGCATAAATTAACTTTTTTTCTTGTTTTTTTTTTTGGAGTCATATGAACAGGTAAAAGCATTAACAGTTAAATACTAAATTCCACAGGAATTCACATATGCTGAAGTGTCTGTGTCACCTGAGAGTTTTGTTTTTATGATCCCACTGAGAGTTATCTTTTTAGGATGTCTAAGTTTCATTTTTTTCTTTGTTTTTTTTTTTTATAATTTTAACGAAAGGACTTTTTTATGTCCTGAATTTTAAATGGATAAAATCGTCACTTCAATAAAATATTTTTAACCTTTCAGTAAAGAGAATTACTTTATTTTTCAATATAAAGAAACTATTAGAAAATAAACCGCCTTTAAAATTCAAAATTCATTGATTTGTACCCTACGCTATTAAAGGGCGCTATGATCTAATCATGAAATTACTAACCTCCAGAATAAAAATAAACTAACTCTCATTATTTGTTCTAATATTTAACTTGGGAATTAATTAATTTTTTGAGGATTAGTCCATTTTATTTAAAATATTTTATTATTTGAATATTATTTCATTTTGTTTTGGCGATTAGTTTATTTTTTTTGGAGGGTTGCATTTTTTTAAAGTAAGATAACAAAAAGCTGCGTGTCACTTGTCGCGGTCGCGTTTGTTTAGGCAAATGTGTTTCGTATTGTAAAAAAAATAATTCGGAGAAATTTTGCAGTTGGAAAGAAAATCAAGAGCAAAAATAATTCGGAAGAGTTTTAGTTGTAAGCAACAACAAAGTCCTTCCTAATTATTTACATACATATTTAATCATATTGTTACAGACATTTTAATCGTCAAAAAATCTACAAAATGGATTAACCTGGTTTTGAACTCAAGTGAAAATTCCACTTATTTTCTTTCTACATAAAAAGCTTTTAAAATATTTGGTATTATAATGATTCTTTTCGGGCTTAAATTGTAGTGTAGCATAATTTTTAGGACTAGGCCAATTTTTTTTGGGACATTTCATAATGAATATAAGTAATGTCCATTAGTTCATAATGAACTAAACCCAAAAGTAGAGGGGCGCTTACTTCATTTTTGTTTACAGAATTACTGACTTGGACATTAGTTTATAGCGCAAGACTGACTTGTACATTACAATATACCACAAAAATCGAAAACTATTTTTGGGGATTTATTCAATTTTTCTTTTGGGGTGTTAGTTCTAAAATGCTTTAAAAATTGTACGTGTTTGCTGCATGACTGATAATTATTTATTAATCTCCTAATTAGGAACAAATGATTAGATAAAGATTGATCACCTACCAGGTTTAAAAAAATAATTTGAGGGTAATTCTAACTTAATTAACTATTTACTAATTCTAACTATTTGAATAGTGAACATTTAAGAATTATTAAATAAACTCTGAAATGTATTAAGAGATGAAATGATTGACTTTATAACATATTGGTGATTAAAGAATTATTTATAATTGAGAGTATTAAAATTTTCCTGTCTTAAAACTTGAAATTAATAAAGCTAATATTTTATAAAATTTAGCTAAAAACATGACGCTAAAGATTACAAAAATCATGAGGCCGAATTAGCGACATTTCAATTATCCCATAATAATTTAAGTACAATACTCTTTTCTTTTTCTACTATTAGTAAAAATTGCTATCTTTTTTTAGCACATTTCCAAAAAAATTTTGAAAAAAAGTCCTTATTAGTTTCACTCTGTCCGTCCGTCTGGTTACAAAACTTCTACACCGTTAAAGATAGAGAAAAAAAAATTTAGACATGGGTAGGTCTCATAAAAAAATTAATGTTGTAGAACAACTTTTTCATGGATCCCCATTCATTACGGAGCTGTAGCCCCTCCAACTTTGAAAAAGTCTTATTTTTAAATGCATATATCTCATGTTTTACTTGACATTTTTTCAATCTAAAAGCGCGACAGGAATATTTTCTAGCTAGCTTTAAATCAATATCAAAATTAAACAATTTTTTTTTTAATAAAGTATTTGAATTTACCGCTATATGTAACCCAAATTTTGCAAGATTTTTCCACCTTCATAACTCCGGCACGCTTTTAGATAAGAACTTGAAGTTTTGAGGTAAGAAAGAACTTTTAAAATTATTGTAAGTTCCCTCAGAAAATTTTTTTGAACTATTAAGCTATTAGGGCTCAAAAATTGAAAATTTCCTATTTTTAAACACCTGTAACTTACGCACCTGTACACATTTTTTTCGCCAAGATATAAAAATGAAAGCTCCAGTATTATATTTTTACGTGTGTTAACGGTTTCTTTTAGTTGTATAGGGTTTCAGAGTTTTACAATGTAAAAACTATAATAAACGATATAAGACCGGAAATTTTCTTACCTCTATAAAATAATGTCAAAATTATGAATATTTTGTAATTTAAATTTACCGTTATGTGAAAACCAAATTATGCGTGATTTTTCGATCTTCATAAGTTCGGCACGCTTTTAGATGGGGACTTGAAATCTTGAGACAAGAAAGAACTTTAAGAAATAGTATTAGTATAATTGTTTAAGAGTTATTAGCGTTCAAAAGTTGAAAATTTGCGTTTTTTAGACACTTGTAACGTAAGCACCTGTAGAAATTTTTCTTCGGCATGACATAAAAATTAAAGCTCCAGTAATATATTTTTATATGTGTTAATGGTTTTTCCTAGTTATAAAGGCTTCCGGACTTACAGCCGCTCAAAATTGCAAAAAAATCCTATTTTCACATTTTTCCCCATATGAAATTTTGAACTTTTGGTGCAAGTCACAATTCTAAACAATTTGTATTATCTTTTGGAAATGTGCGCTTTTAAAAACCGTTGGTTAACATTCTGCGTTGTTTCTTGTTTAAGTATTTTTCAATATCTAATTGTTAATATAAATTTGATATTGAACAATAAATGCCATTAATTGGTATTGTATTATGTTAGAGCACACTAAAGCACACCTTCGCGTTATAGAGTTGAATCGAGTGGCTATCAGCTTTGATATTTGGGCACCCTCTTATTCTAGAGTTGCTGTATGAAATGGTGCGATGGTAAATATAACCAACCACAAGCACACATCAGCATATAGCTACTATTTTATAGTCTCAGATATAGATAAATCTCAAGAGAAGTTCTCATTATATCAACTATACAAATATTATCAATTCAAACATCCTAAATATCCTGAGACATTCATTAACTAATGTACCCGATACAACATTTAAACGAATTTAATATTAATATTTTGAATTTTAAAATATAACTTGACTATAATTTAAATTAATTTAAATAAAATACGTACGTTGGTGCAATTAAAATTTATTCATTTTTTTTTTCCTTCGATATAGTTGACATAATTACACTTCTTATCTTTCAAATTTATTACTTTCATATTACATATTCAATGTCCATTTAAAATTGAATCCATTTTGTATAAATTTATTACAAACCAATAAAAAAACTTTAAGTTTTAGAAATAAAAACGAAAAAAATCCTAATTGTCAAAAGAAATTACAAATCGCCACGCCATCGGCATTAATAAAATTGTAACTTTTAAATTTTTTTATTTTTTAGCTGTTGTCTTGTTTTGTCTGATATCATGATGTTTTAGTGTTAGAAATTTATTTTTATATTAATAGAACTGAATAAAAACTAAAAAATTAATTGGTTTTTCCAACTTGTTGTCAAAAATACCCACAATTATCTGGGTAGTAACTAGTAACCTATCAAAATCCAATAAATTATAATTTTATTATATTCAATTTCAAATATGACAGCCAGTTAAGCTGTCATAAAATTACAGTAGCAAGATATTCTTCTATATGTTGTAACGTGTATAGTAGCAAGGCAGCAACTCCACTACTAATTTGCACTTGTTTTGCATCTTAAGCACGAAAAAAAAAATAAATCAATTAAAAATTTACACGAGTCTTTTTTTTTTGGTTTCTTTAAATTTGTTGTTTCATCCTATTCACTTTTTTATTGATTTTGACGCTTTGAAAATTGTACACCTCTACTAAATGGTATTAGAAATAATCATTTTTACTTTATATTATATATGAAAAACAAGATAAGTTAAAACTGTTAAGGTGTAAAAATGACAATTTTCTATCCAAAACAAATTATATACATATTTTAAAATTTAAAAAAAACTAGTAATGACAAAAACAAAGGCTTTTCAAAAAATCACATTTCCAAAATTGAAAAATATTCCATAATACGCCTAAAGAGTAAAGAGTAGATTGAAAAATAAATTTGCTTGATTTTTTTTTTGTAAGAAAAAATTGAGAAAAATCAAATCACACTTTCGTCAATTATAAGATAACATAACTCTATATGTATTATTAACTCCAAAAATTATTAACACAAACAAAAATATAATATTGGAGCTTTAATTTTGTATATTATTTATAATGTATATTAAAATTTGCACAGATGCCCAAGTTGCAGGTGTTTAAAAATAAAGAATTTTCAGTTTTCGACCCCTTACAGCTCATAAACAGAGAACGACGCAAAAATATTTCCTGAATTGACTCATACTGATTTCCAAAGATCTAACTTCTGTCAAAATTTCAGACTTTCTAAGTTAAACCGTTTGAAAGATAGAAGGGATCCAAATTTTTACAAAAATTGAGTTTCACATAACGGTATATTAAAATACCGCATGGCAAAGCCACATATTTATATATATTTATAAAGTTTATAAAACCAGCTATCGTTTGGCGTTTCCGGATTGAAAATATGCCTTATAGAACCTGTGTTATAAAAATTTAAAAATAGGGCTTTTTTTAACTTTGTAGGGCTATAACTCCGTAACGGGTGGGGCTACAGAAAAAAATTGCTCAACAAAATTAGTGTTTTAGTGATGCCTATTCGTAGTTATTCGTAGTTTCATTGCTTTATTTCAAACGGTGTAGAAGTTTTGTAAACACCCAGACGGACGGATGGACAGAGGGACAGAGTGAAACTAATAAGCACATTTTTTTCAAAAATTTTCCAAACTGTGCTAAAAAGAAGCTCTTCTCACTATTAAAATAATAATTTTATTTTATAATATTGACATAATTTGATAATTTAGAAAGAAACAAAAATTAGAAAGGATTTCCATGCAAATGTCTAAGGTATATTAAAAGAATCATTTGTCTAACAAACGATAAAGTCGAAATGCTTTGTAATAAATGTAAATAATTTGTAAATAGTCGACATATAGTTAACGTTCAATGAAATTGGAAGTCAACTTGTCAACTGATTTTTCATCAGATAGATAACGATTTGCATTGTAAATTGCGAACACTTTGAACTGAAAAAAATTGACCATAAATGATATGAATAACAAATTTACTTATTGCAAGAAAAATCGGGCTACATTTATTTCATTTAACATTCATTCATTTCATTCATTTTTTCAACAGTTAGCCTTGTAATTGTGTCTAAACCTCAGGTTAATGGTGTTCTAGTGAGTGTGAGGAGTTATTTTGTTATAATAATAGAACTGAATAAAAACTTACTGTCACGAGTATCCAAAATTATCTGTGTAGTTTATCGAAATCTAATAAATTATAATTTTATTATATTCAATTTCAAACATGACAACCAGTTAGGCGGGATAAATAAGAAGGGAGGTAAGTTAAGTTAATATTATTCAGTCTAAATTTGGTTACTTTTGAATTTTCAATAATTATATTTTTATTTGTTATGGGTACACCATCAAAACTGTATTAGGCTCACCAATAAAATTCAATTTCGTTATATCAAATTCAATTCAACAAAACTTATCAAAAACCTAGATAAGTTTATACATTGTAGGCAGACAAACATAAGTGCTTAACAACAGTATTTTTTATTGTTTTGCAATAATTTTTCAATAGCATCAAAGATGAAATACTATACCGAACAAGTTTTATTTTCAACATGATAAGTATAAAGCAGAAAAAACGCTCCAATATTCCGACATAGCCAGACAACGAAAGAAAAATCACTTAAAGTGGGTCATCTAGATGTTTTCTATGTCTTGCTAAAATAGTATAAAAGATTCTCAATAAAGCTTATTTTATGGTCGGTGAGTGACAGTCAACAAGAACACTATACATAGCCAGACGTGAAGTTGAGTGTGAAGTTGCAAAATAATTTTTAAATCTAGAATCGATTAAAAATTATTTAGTATTGCTTGAGATAACGGAATTAACACTTTAAAACTTATAATTAAACTTCTATGTATAAGCCTGTATTAACTTTAGATAGAACTTTTACATGTTCGTCAAATTATTGGGAAACAATATGCAAAACAGAAAATAAGAGAAATAAATTAAAAATAAATTTAATTTTTATTGCAATTTTCTTAAATTTTTTATATTTTTCAATCTTTTAAAACTTTTATTGGTGAAAATTATGACTTCATCATTTTGTAATAATAAAAAATGAATAAAAAATATTAATTTTTTTTCTCATTAATAATTTCGATTACTTTTTGACATCTTTTGCTTTTTGTATTTATTTAAACACATTTTATTACATTAAATGTTTTTCTTTCCTTGTAATTGAGTGATACAAAATTTTATTGTTAGTTGTTCAATGACAACAACTTATTATTATATTTAGAATAGTTGTTGTAAAATACAGGGTGTGTATTTTAATTTGAACAAAATTTGATATTAAATGAATAACATTGAAGTGATTTTCAACAATGTCTTATAATCTTTTATACTCGTTTTCGTAAGTACTTCTTTTCATAAGTTATGTATGTAAATCACAATTTATTTTAGATCATTTGTTTCATTTTATTCAATTTTTTTTTATATTTTAAGTTGAAATTGGATGGGAGTATTTCAATGGAGGAATGAGTGTTAATCTCGAAATACCGAACGCACCGAACGAAATCACCGAACGCATTCTCCCATTAGACTAATTTGGTATTGTTGAACTTGAACCAATAAACGCCTTTTACCTTTTAAAGCAAATATTAGGTTAGAGCCTATGGAACAATTTACTGTTTGATTTGGAGATTGGAAAAGATAGTAATAAAAGATATTGGGAAATATGGAAAGTTATTGAAAGTTGGGAGGAGAGTTTAAAACAATGATGTTGATGTTCTTTTTGAATTTAACAATATTATACACGTTTAGGTTGCCAAATACTTCCGGTGGCAATCTATATTTATTATTCTCGCTGTGCGCATTAGATTTCCATGTAAAAAGCTGTATACCAACAGGGGTATTTAAAGTAGGGGAGTTATAGGGGTATCTTAGTTGAAATTTTTAAAAGGAGCCGTTAAGGTTTTTATTTTTTTTTTCGTTCTTATACCAACAAAATAGACGTACTATCGAAACTATTTTTTGTAGATGAAAACAACTAGTTTTCTTCTAAAGAGTTGTATCCGTTTTCTTTTGTTTTGTTGTACAATTGAATTTGAAGACTAAAAGTCTAAATTATAATCTAATGATCTAAATTATAACACATTTAAAATGTTATTAGATTGTAAGTTTTGGTAAGGTGTTCCTTGGAAATTATTCGCAATTTTAATACATTGTATTAGCCATCAGTAATATAGTATATGATCATGAATATGAAAATTCGTTAAGGTAGTGATCAGTCATTAGTAATGATTTTATGCACGATCATATTAAATATTCATATAACTACATACAATTTATCCGTTATATGTATTTTCATATATTTAATATTATCTTTTAGAATTCAATATCTTATGAAACACTCATTTTTCTTTAAATTGCAAAATGCTCACTACTGTGAGAAATTGATCATGAATCCACTCCTTCGACGACCACAAAAATTAAAATTATAACCAAAAATAAAAAATGAAAAAGAAATTCATAAATTTCTCATTTATTCTATTGCGGTTTGAGAATAAACTTTTTCCTTCCCAATTCTATCATTTTTTTTTTTTTTTTTCTTCTTTATACAATTTACAATTTATTACTTTGGATGAGATCTTTTCTAATCTATTCTTTTAGTTCTAGATTTATTGGATTACAATTTATTGAGTTAAAAAAAAAAGAAAAGAAAAAACAAAACAAAAAAAACAAAAATGCATTTAATTTTAAATCTGTCATTCTGACAAGAATTCTTACAACAATTCCGACGATATCATCTTTTGGTTTTTTTTTTTTTTTGATTTTTGGATTTAAATGGGTATGGAATTTGCAATTTCAAGAAATTGGCATTAAATTGCAACTGTGGTTTGCAAAACTATATAATACAATTACAATTTTTATGCAATTTCATTTAATTTTTTGACCCAACAAGGTTAATTAAATTGTTGCTATAACTATACTGTGTTAGCTTCTATAAAATTTTATGTCAAGTCATTAGATTTATTAATTAAAATGAAAATAAAGGGATAAAAAACACACAACAATAAAAAAAAAAAAAAAAAATTATTATATTGTTGAAAAGAAAAGAATTTTTTAATATGTCTAGAGAATAAATAAGGAATAATCGATTTAAAAAAAAAGGGGTTATTATGAAATTATTGAGGTGACATATAATGGAAATAATTGAAAAATTTTACTATCTAATGTCAAAGGTAATAGATTTAATTTTTCAATTTATTTTTAAACTTATGACAATAATCATCTTGGTAGTTGGGTATCTACTTATATTATACTTTATGGTTATAATTTTTAGTAATTTTTCAGAAAAACGTATATCCAAGTTTTCTTATTATTTAAATTGCCAGTACTTTAAGTTTAAGGGTTCAGTTTTTTAAGATTCTTTTCTAATAGAAATTTTAGAATTTCGTTATTTATAATATGATAAAAATATGATTTCAATTTTGTACGGAATAGTCCAGAAATCACTTTTTTTTTCTGACACCATATACAAGGTGTCCCAAAAAATATTGAAAACTATTGCAAAAATGAGTATAGAAAACTCATTATAAGTAACAATTATAATAATTATAATAATAACAGCTTAAGCCTAAAGAGCCATGCAAAATATGCAATACCACAACAAGCACAATATATTATAACACAAAAACAAGCACAATTGATCTTCATTGTGATTCATTAACAGTTAAAATGTAGCATATCAGAATTTACTCCTTTATAGATTTGCACTTCTAACACTTCCCCTATTTGCCATTTTTTTCAAAACATATTGTATCAAAAAAAGATATTCATGGCTATCCGGTTATCTGTTTAAATGTTTTCCGAAATAAAATTGAAATATTAATTTTGTTTAAAGACTAAAACGAAACGGTAAGTTGTTTAAGTTTCATTTGATTAATATAATAAATTTAATTAAATAAAATGACATTTGACCAATTGTGCAGTTTGTAAGTTACCGGTCTTTCAGATGAAAGGTCTCGGGTTCAAACTCCGGTCAGGTCAAAATAATATGTACATAAAATATAATAAAATAAAACAAAATCAAAAATATAAATAATTATAAATCATATATAATACTTGTACCGAGAAAGTCTACATGTCTTTAAGGTAAAGGATTTTAAAAATATTGGCAGATATTTATATCTATCTGGACGGTATACAATAAAATAAAAATAAAATAAATAAACAAATTGATAAAAAAATACTAAAAAAAAAACAATTAAAAAATCCAGTGTTCAAAGATGTTCTTGTAAAGTTTAACAAAATTAATATTTACTTTATACCTTCATTGAAGTTGTAATAATTTTCTTTAAAAGATTTTAATTTTCGAACTGATATAATTTTTATCCATTAATTTTAAGTAACCTATGCTTCTCCAGTTTTATAATTCACTAACTTGGTCTCAGGTTTTGTTTCTACAGCTGAAAGATTAAATATTTTTATTATTCTTAAAACAACTGTATACCTAACTGTTAGAGTGTACTATTTTGCTCCGGAAGTGGAAATAATTTTTAGTCGTTTGTAAAATAACTCTTTTAGCTTGTATGATGCGTCAAGACAAATTGATGACCGTATGCCAAAGACACAAAGTAATTATGAACATAAATATATTATTAATAAACAAAGTTTCATTGTCTCTGACATCAAATTTAAATTTCCTTACCGTGGTAAGTTAAAATTGGGCTCTTTAAATGATCACATTTTGTCATCATATAGCTACTAACATTTTTTTTTTTTTTGCAACTAATTAATTTTTGGAAAAATTTCTACAATCCAAATTTCTAATTAAAAATAAATTTTATTAAACAAACATTGGGTTGGATATGCATATTATTTTTATTGATTAAATTGGAATCGCAATTTATGCATCAATATACAATTGAATAGAATAATATATTATTTAGTGTATATGTATATCATATACCCATCTAATCTATTTTTAGTCTCTAATTTTCCATCTTAATTATTTTAACCGCAAAATAATCATCGTGCAATAGAACCAAATACACATACCTAATACAAAACAAAGCAAAAGAAGGCAAGGAGAAAGAAAAAAAAAACAAAATAAAAGATGAAGATGAAGGTTAATTCTTTTTCTGTGAACTCTAATTTACTGTTGAATTGGTTCGGTAGATAAGATGTATGGAGTTTTTCTTATAAAAATAATCCTGTATATTCCTTTCTTCAAATTTTATTTAATAGCCAATATTTGCTCTTTCTTTCTTTTTTATCTTACTACATCATTTAGTTCATTTCTATAGATTTTCTATCTCTTTCTTTTACCTATTTCTAATAAAATATACTGCTATTTCATTATCGTTAAAGTTTTGATTTAAGATGATGAGTTTTTCTAATATTGAAAAAGTTTTGTAGAAGTATAAAAGAATCGTGCAAATTTTTGTTGTATTAATTCTATTTTTGATTTATTACTTGTTAAAATATTTTCACAGAGTATTTCATTGATATTATACAGAAAGGAAGTGAGAAAGAGAAAAAAAACAATAGATAGAATACCTAACAAAATTGCAATATTCAACATAGTTGAATTTATTGCAACTAATATGTAATGTTGAAAAGTTTAAATAAGAAATGTGAAATGGTTTCTATATATTATAATAATTTTTGAAAAGATGATGATTAGTGGCTAAGAAAAATTTTATTTTATTATTATTTTTGTTTTTGATTTTTAGGAAGAAAAATTAATGTGTAAACGTTAAAAAATTATGTTTGGTATGGTCAGAGACCTTTAAATATAAGTAAATTAATATTATTAGTCGTTAAATTTTCACACGATGCGTTCATCAATTTTTCATAGTTTATTTTTGTTTTTTGCATTTACATTTGTAAAATCAAAATTTTTTTTTTTTTTTTTTGATGATTATCAAACCAATGATAAAGAAAATTAAGATAAGAACGGGAAAAATAGATTGATAAATGATGGAAAATTATAATCATTATTGTAAGGTTTTAAGTTGAATATTTGTAATGAAAATGAACATGTGTTAATTGAGATTTAATTATGTATTTAAAAAAATAAATAACGGTAAAACCTCTTTTTTTTCCCTTCTATCTATTAAAAAATTCTTATTAAAATAATACTATAATGTCTTTTACAAATTAGTTGATTAGAAAGTATTTTTCAAAAAAAGAAAAAATAAAAATATTCTAATATGTATAAAGAAATGGAAAAAACTTGTAAAAAACTATGCGTTTAATATTAAAAAGAAAGAAAATTAATTAAAGTTGTAATTGAGACATAAGGTGAGAAGAAGAATTAAAAATATAAAATTGTACACTTAATAAAGTATTCTTTTGTTTAATGAAGTTTTTATACAATTGGTAAGATGATTTAGTCAAATTTCAAAATCCTTGTTTTTGTTGTAGAAAATCTCATTTAGTACTTTAAATTACATAACGGTTATTCCTATTAACTCATGGTTAGAAAAATAAATTTAACATTAGTTTGATGATAAGCTAATTTTTAACTATATTTTTTTTTTTTTTTTTGGTTTTAGACTTAAATCTTAAATATTAATTTATTTTATATAATTTTTTTGTTTAATGTAATGTTTAATTATTTAGTTTCAGAATTATTTCATATAAATTCATTCTTATAAAGATATTAATGAGATGAGAAAGACAATTACCTTCGAACTATAGTTTACTAGCTTCTTTCACTATATTACAATAAATTATTATTGAGTGAGTTTTTTTGTACATCTGGCCCACTTTTTACATCACTAGAAATTGAAGTTTTAGTTTTATAATCTTGTATAATTATAAAATCTTAATGTTCTAATTGAAAAAACTTTTTATTATAAGAATATTTTAAATTAAATTTTTGAAAACATTTTATTTTTCGCATTGATATGTAAATTTAAGACAATTTTTCTTGAAATTTCAAACATCTTATAATCCATTAAATACTCAAGAAGATGAATCAGAAATCAAGAAGTGAATCAGGCTTGTTCAGATTGGTTACATTTTTTTGTATGTATAAAGATTTCAGGAATCAAAAGCAACGTTCTCTTGCACTGTATTGGGCCTAATGATTTGTCATGCGTGGACCAAAGAGTGCTATAAAACTACTAAACAAAAATATCTAAAAATCTTCTGGTTAGTGAAGACTTTGTCTGTCCTATTAGCAAAATTAAGACTTTACTCTTCTATTTTGATTTCGTTTACAAGAAAGGCAAGAAACTCTAATTCACGGAAATCCATTGATTCAACATTTACTGATATATAATTATTAAGTGCAAGCAAATTCACTTACTGACAGTTACTATATGTATACCCTCTATACATTCTATAAAAGGAAATCTTCTTTTTATACAATAAATAATTACTTAATTCTAAAATATTATAAGGATTTTCTTGACGAATACAATTATAAAAGACTTTTTATTACAAATTTAAATAACAATGGCACAACATTTGTTAATTTAAAAAAAAAAAAATATTTAATAAAAAAAATTTTAAATAAAATATTATCTATTTAAATTTTTGGCTTGTATTATCATAATTTATGTTAAGTTAAAGTTAAATGTCATCATAATATGGATATAATTTATTACTAAAAAACTCCATATATGGTCAAAAACTCCATTTTTGATTTTTATTTTAATAAACATTATTTGCACTTTAAATAGAACATTTTAAAAAATTTTTTTTTTTAAACTCTTATTTTAGGAAGGTGTTAGTCATATTGTATCTTTTTTTTTATTACTTTTCTTCTAACATTACCAAATAAAATCTAAGATTTTTTGTTTTTTTAAACAATTAATAATTTATTAAAGAAAATTTAGTACATCAACTAACTAGTCACATTATGTGACAATCAAATATTTATGAATACAAAAGAAGAAAAAAAAAAATTTTTTTTTTAATAACTTCTGTGTTTTTCATATCTTTGGCAATTCATTTCTATTTTCTAGTTTAAAGGTTTAATTCGTGATCATATAATATATTTACTTTTCAATATTAAAGAAAACAGAAAGAAAAAAACCAAAATAATCAACAACAACATTTTCCTCAAAAGTACAAAAAAAAAGACACAAATTTTCACCAGTTAACACTCTCTTTTCATCTTTAATACGAAATGGTGAATATTCGAGCCGACGATGATGACAATTCAACCAATTTATCAAATAACATTTTTTTTTAGTTAAATGATTTTTTGTTTTTTTTGTTTTTCTTTTATGTTTTACAGTAGTGGTCGCGTCATTAGAAATGTTCTTATATTTTAACATCATACTTTCAGTTTTTAGTTGCAAATAATAAACGTTACACTCAAGTTTAGAAAAAATGTTTAAAAAAGTTTTATTTGATTTTGCAGTTACTACACAGTTTAAAGTTCGAAAGTGCTAAAATTGATTCCAATAGACTTTTAGTTGTATTTTATTTTAAACATTTTACCACTATAGAATTCTAAACCATGAATTAAAATCTTTTGCTTTTAAGATTTTTTTTTTTTGTTTGGAATAAGGATATTATGTTAGTCTGACAAAGCTAAATAATTATTGATATTATGAAGATTATAACCCAATTTTCACGGTATTGTAACAATTTAATGTGGATTATGTTATATACTAGAATCAGGAGTCCCCGGCGTTGTCCGTAGTGTTTTGTTGGCTTTATGAAATAAAAAATGATTAACCTTTGTTTATAGATGTTAGTACTTTTTAACATTTAATTAATATCAGTTAATTACTTTTCATTCAGTAATCAGTATAAATTAGACATCTTTTCTTTTTATTTCAATCATCAATGTGTATGAAATTGAAACATAAAGAACTAAAAATAATTTAAGTTATTTTGATCTCTAAAAATGTATTGCGCTAACATTAATTAAAATTTTTTTTAAATTGTCAAATTGTTGTGGTGCCGCAACAGGTTAACATAACTTTGCAAACATTGTCATGATTGTTCTTAAAAACCTTTAAGCAGTATGAAAATTTGAACGGGATTCGGTTAGAAGTATTTTTTTTGACAGAGCGACATCCCATAAAGGGTTAACGAATCCTAATAAAATTATTCAGCGGCCTGCTTTGGCAATGAATTACGTGTTAAGAAAATCTGAACGCAATCGGTTTAACAATATTATATAAAATGATCATTAAAAGACGAAAATTACTTTAAAATCGTAGCGCCCAAATGAGAAAAAAACCATTTTTCAGAAAAATTTGTGAAAGTTGTTCTTTAAAGGCATTAAAACACTCTGCAAAAACTGGATACTATTCAGATAGAATCCTTTTTTTACAAGTCGGCGGGCCAGAATGTGTAAAAAGACGGGAATGTAATCGATCGAAGGAACTCTTTTGGTAGGGGACCACGCTTCTACAAAGTTTGAACTCAATCGGTAGAACTGTATAGATAGGACAACGGAAAACGTTAACAGACTCTGTTACTAAAACGTATTAACAAACAGAAACAAAAGTAGTGTACTGTACCTCTACAATTGGCTTTAATGTCCTAAAAAATTCCGTCAAAAATTTTTGTACAGTTTTGTTAAATGTTTCAAGTTTGACAGTGTATTAAAGATTTTATATTGCCTAAATTTGCAATTTTGACCCAATTTTATTCTTTCTTTAAATGATACTTCGAATGATAGAAAAAATAATATAAATTAATAAAAATTATTTAATTAAAAAGATTATGAAAATCATATGATAACATATGATGTATGAACAATCAGACATTTTCAATTAATATTACCTTTACTGTCAATTCAGTTATGCAGATGTTGTTACTCTTGTTGTTAATGTTGGTATTATTGTTTTTCTTCTTCATCAATAATAATCTCATATTTTTAGTTATTTTTTTTTCATATACTAAATTACTATACAAAATATTTTTTGTGTATTTTTGATTTTGCTATCAAAGGTAATAAATTTTATTATTTCGAACACAATTTTTTTTTTCTTAGGTTGGTTGATTTTTGGTTAAAAGAAGAAAAAGTATGCCAAATTGTCAATATGTCAAATAGTTAGGTAAAAAAAAAAAAAAACAAAAAATATGAAACTATTGAAAAAGAAGAAGAACAACGAATAATTTTCAACAACAAAACTTACTATACACAAAACAACGAAAAAAACAAAAGAAAAATAAAGGAAAAATAGAAATTGGAATGGTAAAAAAGAATAAATCTGCGCGCCAAATTATAGAAAACCAATAAATATGGATGAGCCTATTTTATGTTTTTGTTTTTTTGTTGTTGGATAAAAGAATTTGATGAAAGTATCATTGCTACTATTACTAGGATCTTTTATTCATATTCTATTATTCTATTTATTATTATTATTTTTATAATCATTTTCACTACTGATGATGAAACTTGATTTTTATAGCCAACAAGAAAAATTTAAAGTAGAACAAATGAATTTTTTGGCACTGTTAATATAACAACAGTGCTTCATCGAAATTTTGATATTGTTCAATTCTCTTGTAACGTAAATGGGCCAGTCAAGTATAAGTTTCGCCTTCATTAACAATTATTATGATTATGTAAAATTTTAAAATTTATTAATCTTCATTAGTCTTAAGTAATTAAATAATTCGAAATTCTGAAGCTTAGTTTAAATCTTCTTAAACTTTGAAAAAATGCGCTATAAATTTTAAGTCGCTAAGTGATTAGGGAGAAAAAAAGCGCCTAAAAATCTGCTGATTAACGTTATTTGAACAAATAATATAATGTTTCGACCTTTGCTATAGAAGGGGATGTCCTTCCCTATAGAAGAGGATTTTTCAACACCGTAGAAAAGGGGGAGTTTTCCCCGTCGAATTTTTAGGCACAATCTGTCGTTAATTCCCCGTCGTTAATCTGTTAGGCACAAAGGCCTGCGAAAGATTTGTACCTATAACATTCTAATCGATTAAGTTCTTTTTCAATTTAACTAAAACATCTGTTATTTAATCATTTAATGTACATTATATATATCACAAGTTTAAATAAAATTTTTTTTATCCCATTTTCCAATTTTTTCTTATAAGAAAAAAAATTTAATTTAATTTTTTATTATTTTGAATATTCATAAAACCGATTTTCTGGTCAAATCAAGATTATTTTCTAATATTTTAGTATATTCTGAAGTTGTAGTTTTTCTGAGAAAACTTTCTCAAAATTGTATAAAAAAAAAAAACAAAAATAAAATTTCCATTATGATAGTTTTCAACATTAAAAACTGAAAAAAAAAAAAAATTAAAAAATAATAGTTTAGGAAGTTTAAATACATTTTTTAACATAATTGAATACCATTAAAGGATGCGCGAAAGAAATCTGTATTTAAAAAATATAAGTTGTATTCTAGAATAATTATTATGTCCTTAAAAGGAGAAAAAAAATGAAGGAAAACTGTCAATTTTAACTTATGATAGAAAAATTTTTTTTTTTTTGATACTTTGCTAAATAAGTGAAACTAAGAAATTTTAGTTATACAGTTAGCACTTTTTTTTCGATTTTTGTTTTTACCTTTGTATAAAATATATAGGTATAATATTTAGCATGTTCCTTAAATTTAAAAATGAAAAATTTTTCGAAATTTCATCAGAATTTGCTTTTATATTTTTAAAAAGGGACTTACATGATTTTTATTTTGTCCAACGGATTGATAAACTTGGGAATGTATACTACAAAACAAATCTGGGAATAATTCTTTTTAAAATTAATTTTAATAATTCGACACTCAATTACTACGGTAGTAGACCATATTGTACTCACATATAGTAAAAATAGCTTAAATGAACACTTCTATTTGTTTACATTTTAGTAAAACTATACCTTATGTGTTGTGTATTAAAGTTATTTGTTTGCATTTGTATATTTCTATGTTTTATTTTATATTTTTAGCACGTTTCACACTGCCCGTCCGTCCGTTCGCTAATATGTTTACAAACCTTTTACACCATTTAAGTTAGAGCAGTAAAATGTGAACCATGCATAGGTCTCTTAAGTAAAATAATATTGTAAAACAACTTTTTTACGTAGCACCGCCAAATGACAGGATTTTGTTTTTGTCATTATCTTTAATATTTAAATTTAGCGTTTTGTGAAAACAAAATTTTGTAAGATTTTGCTCCGTACGCATTTTAAATAGAATCTTGAAATTTTAAGAGAATTAAGACTCTTCAGAATTAGTACAAGTTGCCTCAGAAAATTTGTTTGTATCACTCTCTGTTCAAGGGGTATTAGGGTTCAAAAATTGGAAATTTTTTAGGTTCCTATAACTTAGGCACCTGTACAAATTTTGAAAAGTAAAAGCCAAAACTTAAAGCTACGAGATTATGTTTTTTGATGTTTAAATTGCTTTTCTTAACTACATAGAAGTTCCCTTAAAATTGAAGGAGTTTTTCTTTATTTTTCACAATTTTTTCTTACATATAGAATTCTAAGGAAATTTTTAAATTTTTTTGCAAGTCACAATATACAAAACTGTTCACATTGTCTTTTGAAAAATGTTCGCCTTTAAAAACCGTTGCTTTACATTCTGCCATTGGTTTTTATTATTATTATGCAAGTGTTAATTTATTAGCCTTTAATTTGAACCCAATAACAAATAGGGGTTGATCAAATCAAAAACCTTTCGAAAGATATCACTTTTTTACTGGGATTTAACTATGGCGTTTCCTAAACTTGAGGTTAGCACTTTAAGTATTGTGTCATCCATGTATAATGCTGTATTGTGTCATGCTGTATAATTAGTTTTAGCGGTAAAAGCAAATTATTTTAAAATTTTTAAGTGCATTAATTACTGAATACCTGAATTACCTAAATCACCTAAATTACCTAATTCATTGAAATAAATTATCGTCAAAATTGCATATTCAAATTTTTTTTTAAATAAAAATATGTTTAATTATACCGCAATTGAAATGGATTAGCTTCATCGCAACACCAAGAAAAATAAAGAAGACTAAAGGACTAAAAAAATAAAACTTAAACCTTTTCCGAGTCTATCGCACTAGCACTTGACATTAGACACTATTTTCGAATGCATTAAAGAATTTTCAGAGCCTTTCGGAATTAATTTAGTGCGATTAGCTAGTTTTTAGTGCGAAGTGCGATAGTTTCAGACACGGCTTTAATAAAGTAATCAAGAAGAAATTTAATAGTCCTGGAAATTTATAAATACTCTAGTTAAGTGAATGAAGACTGATAAGCATTGTCAGAAACTAAACAAAAAATTTTGTGTCTTCTATTTTTATTTTTACTACAGATTCTTTATTTTATATGCTACAATTTAAAATTTAAGTTTTGACTTTTACTTTTGCAAAATGTGTACAGGTGCCTAAGTTACAGATGTCTACAAATAGCATATTTTCGATTTTGTAGCTCTAATAGCTCTTAGAAACAGAGTGATGCAAACAAATTTTCTGAGGCAACTTATAATTTCAATTCTAAAAGATCTTCCTTCTCTTAAAATTGCAAGGCTCCATCTATTATATTTATCAAACATTTAAGGGGGTTTTTTTTTTTGTATATAAATATTAATAAAGGAATTTTTTACACAATTATTTGAAATTAAATATCGAACTTATTGTTCATTATTAATATTGAGACAGTTAAATTTCAACACAAGTCGGAAAGCTACTATAATTTTCCAAAGTTCGTGTTTGTTATTTTTACTTCTCTAATTAGGTAAAGTAGGCAAATCTACTTCCCCTTTGATATCAAATAATTGCCAATAAATTTAAGTATAAAAAAAAAAGTTGTAATAAATTTTAATAATTTTAACCGAAACTAAAAATATCAAATAACATTTTAGTATTACAAAAAAAAGCAATTCTTTCAATTTGAATCTTGTTTTATTTTTTTTTGTTTTTTTTTGTATACAATGTTTAGCATTATTAAATTGTGTCTAGTATTAAAATAGCACTCTTGTATAGTAAAATGTTGCAAACAGAGTGTAACAGAGAATAAAAAAAGAGAAGAAAAAAAAAAATACAGAACTCCCGCAACATGAAAAAGGAATGACGAAAATCTCGTTAATATTTTATGAAGTAATTTATGGACAATTTGTAAATTTATTTTTATATATATTTTTTTGTTTTTTTTTTTTGTATTATTTTCAGCAATTCTAAAAGACAAAAAGGTATACAAAGTACAACAGTCGCAAACAATTGCAACAATAACAACAACAACAATAAAAAAAAAAAATTGAAATGAGAGAAAAAAAAAAACAGCGAAAAATGAACAGGCATGATTTAAACACGATGATAAAAAAATTTTAGGAAATGATTAACAACCACCGATTAATTCTTATCTATCTTAAATAGTCAGTCACAACTATAAAAAAAAAAAAACAAAATTGTTACAAACAATGAAAGAGATAGAAACAATAATAATAATAAAAAATAATAAAAAAATGAATATAAGTTAAAAAGAGAGAAGATTGAATTTAGGTGATGCCGTGATATTCAACATAAATTAACAATTCCATAGGTCATGAAAGATCATTATTTTTTTTTTTTTTTTGTAACCCGATAACTTTGAAATAAAAAAAAAAAAGCATAAATTAAATTAGAAAAAAAAAAAAGAAAAATTAATAATGAAAAGAACTTTCACTTTGATATCAAAAATATACAGTAATAAATTTAAAATCAATTGTATATTTACTAATCAATTATTATACAATGCTCAATTAAAATATTTCATTTCTTAGAAAATTCTTATTTTAGGGTATGATATTGTGATGTTCTATTTTTTAACAAAATAATTAGAATAGTATACAGTATTTAATGGTATTTAAAGGTGTGAGTCTTTTCATATTAGCAGCTAATACTTACATTTATCCTTATTCACTAACATATTAACATTCTTTTTAGGACTAAAAATGTTATTATTAAACATACAGATTTTAGAACTAAACATTTTATTATTATTCATAATGTATTTTAAAAAAAAGACAAGAATTTGCTCAATTTTATCCAATATGTTCGAGCAATGGGTGGCACTAGTAATTATTTAAGGGCTTTTAAAAAAAAAAATTTTTTAACATTTTAATTATGCGAGCCGTAATATAATTTACCCTTATCATTGACAATTTTCTTACATTGGTAATTCATTTGTGTACGATATAACGAAATTCAAGAAGAACATTAACATCTTTCTTGAAAATAAGTATATAAATTTTTCCCTTTTGCCTCCATAATATCTAATCTCTAATTATCTCAAACCCAATTTCCCAAGTAATACTTCCCTCATTTTTTTCCCCAAAACCAAACTGTACATTATATTATTATGTATAGGTATTAAAACTACCCATCCTAAAGTTTGAACATAAAGGGGGTGGTTTTGGTTGGTTACAGTCCAACACTACGCAAAAGAACCTCGTGCAGTTCCTTTGGGTGACTTTCGATGTTTTACACCGTCCGTCAAAAAAAAAAAAACATGTTTCTTAAGACCGGAAGCTAAAAGCTTAACATAAATCTATTATTGAAATATTATATGGGTTTTGACGGAACTATGTAAATTTTCACTCTCTCTATAGTAATTTCCTCTCCCTAATTTTCGTCAATTTCCACATGAAAATTTTGGCTACTTTTTCTATGCGCTTTCCTAACACGAGCTGTGCCTTAATGAGCATACGAGTAGTTCATAATGATAACATTTTCCATTTCGTTGATTTAATATTTCCCATTTAATTATTTAAAAGTATATCTGGATACTTACTCATAACAATTGGAATTGTTGAAACTTTTATCAATTTTTTATATAGCAACTGAATTCTTCAGTTTATCCTATTTAACTCTGTATTATTATATGATATGAAAACGCATCATATTATTTCAAAACTAAATTGAAATCATGATGTAATCAGATCCTAACTAAAATCACAATCAGATTCAACCAATCCAATTCAATATATAAATATATACATATACGTAGGTATGATCTGTTTATATATTTTCGATGTTTCCTTCCAAAATTCAATTTATTTTTATTTCGTTTTTTTATTTTATTTGTTTTTTTTTGAAAAACTTTTCTTTTAAATTTTCAAAATGGAGGGCAACAATAGCTAAATATTATATATATTATTCAGTGTTTTTTTTTGTGATATTATTTTTAGAAAAATGTCATTTTAGTTGCCATTTTAAGGTGCGCGATTGTTACCAAACATTACCTTTAAGGTACAGTACAGTTTTTTTTTTTTTTTTGTACTTTTCCACACTGTTTTTATTTTTATTTTTTTTACTTCGGTTCTTTGATATGACATGGAAATCTTATCTTTCATGTTAAATTATAATTGAATTAAACTTACAAGATTTTACAATGATTTCATCTTGTTACTTCATATATTAGGTACAAAAAACAAAAAAAAAAATCAAATAATATTAGGCTGCCATTTTTTTTGTGATACAAATAGAAAATTAGAAGGGAAAAACTACCGACAGTACTGATGTTTCTGTTGCCGCCATATTGTTCGAAGTTCAAAAAATACAAAAAAACAAAAAAAAAAACAAAGGAAAATAAAAGAAACGTCCAACACGTTTTCCATGTACGAATTTTAAATATATCTTAAAAATAAAAAATTTACAATAAAATTATTTTATATATATATACATAATAATGTACAAATATAATTTGGTTTATTTTTTCTTAATTGAGTGGTATATATGAGATTTAAACTAAAGAGATTCAAATAAACGAGTTACTTAACCTATGATATCCTGTATATACAAAGTACAAACTACACAAAAAAAAAACAAACTAAAAATAATAAACAAAAATATAACAGAAAAGCAAAAAAAAAAAAAAAAAACAACAGTGCCTCCCCCTTATGGAAAATTTTTACTGTATTGTACCTTTAATAGGTGAATTTTTCTGTTATTAACAATGCAAATGGGATTTTAATGTATTTAATGAATAAGGAAAAAGAAAATCTGGAAAACATGCCTGATATTGACATCCCAAATTGTGTTTTTTTTTTTTTTGTATCTAAACAAAGTAAGGCTGTACCCATAGTAATATAAAATTTAAACATGTTATTAATTGAGACACAATATTTGTAATATAAATTCATATATTATGAAAATTATTTGAAGTCCAATTGCAATTTAACTGAACTCTTTTTATGTTTAACTTATATAAAGTGATATCTTATTTAAAATCTATACTTTACCTTTTCAGCCTCTATTTCTTTCAAAACTGTTATTTTTTAGATCATTTCAAGCGGTAGTGTTTTATAAGTCAATGGCACGTATCTTTTGTCAAATAAATAATCTTTCTCTTACTTAATTATATTTAAATTCTGTTATTCAGTTTTGTTTTATTAGAGATCATAACATGTTTACTTCATATTCCATTGCGTGAAGAATTTTTGAAATATTATTGGTCTTAGACGTTCCCTTAATTCAATAAATAATCCCATTATACTTAACAAATTTTCTTTGATCAAATACTTATTTCTGTTTCTTGTCGAATCATCTATTTAGCGCTAAAACATTAAATATTTTGTTATTTCGTAAAACAAAATTTTTTGTCGGATCTCTTAAGTTAAACTTTTGATTTTAACATAAACTCATATATTTAAAACTGCAAGGGATTTATCATCAAAGGACTATAAAGGCAGTAGAGTTAGAATTTATTGACTAAGATAAACACCCTTTATTTTTATTATTTTGTTATCTTCACTTATAAATAACTGGACAAAATTTTGAAATCTGTTCCATTTTCCATTATACTGTTATTAATTTTATAAAGTTGTATTATTTTATACTTTTTTTTTTTAGAATATGACTTAAAAATTTAATGCCATTGGTTAGATGTATCTTCTTTTTATATGTCATATTTTTGTATACTATACATGCAAATGTGAGTTTTATGCCAAAATTAACATTATAAAAACCATCCTTGCCTAACATTAGACAAAAAGTTCGTTTCGCCAAAACTCATTTCGCAAAACGTTCAGATATCAACTGTCAAAATCATCATTATAATTATTTATTTTAAATACATTTCAAATAATAAAGCACTAAAAAGGGTGAAGCTTTTGTAACTAACTATAAAATGCCTTCTAAATTAGATCGCCTTTATACAAACATATAAACACATACATATAAACACTTTCCGCAATAAAAGGATAGGTAATCCTGATGTTATAACCAACTATAAAATCCACTCTAATTATTATGTATGTATATATATTTTTTTTGTTCTCCTAATTATTCACCCCTAGGGAACATAAAGCTTCCGCATAGCCTCTCCAATTATCTATGTTTTGCGCTAATCTTTTTATTTCCGACCATGTTTTTCCAGATAGGTTATAGGTTCTCTTTGCACAGTTCATGTATATATATAGGTATATATAATTATATATATATAATTAATATATAATATATATATATATATTGCAATTTTTATATATATATATATTTTATGTAATGTGATATATATATTTATGTGATGTGATATATTGACATTCATTTTATTAAGAGTGAGAAGTCTGGTGAGTATATTTTTTTTTTGCATTTTGAGTTGTTTTAATAAATGGAGTTAGGTGAATAAAATCTTTGTTATATGTGTTTTACCAAGTATTCCGCTACCGTAAGTGTAAAAAATCCCAATATTATTTAGAATAAATTCTAAGTACATATGTCGAAAATTATTGCATGTAACTGTTATCTTATCATATACATCATTTATTACATTAAACAGCTGTGGGTACTATATAATATTTAACTCAAAAATTAAAATCCAAATTTTGTTTTAATACCATAATTCCTTTTAGATGATTTTCATTAGATTTGAATATTTAAAAAAATACAATTTTAACATTAGTTAAATTTAATTCCTTTATACAATATTTCAATTTAAAACGAACCAAAGTTAGCACCTAAGCTTTCTCAATAAAATTTTATATTCAATATTAAATGAGATGTCAAAATACTCAATTATTTAATTCACAAAATTAGATATGTTTTCATTTTAATTGTATTTTATTCATAAATTTATTATTGAAAAAAAAAAAACTCTAAAACAAAATTTAAAAAAAAAAAAGCAAAGAAGAACAAGTAGTTAACAATAAATTAATAATATAAGTAATAATTTTTATGGTAAAAAAGAAAATTATGTGGCGCAAAAACGATTTAACGTGACTTTTAAATATAAACTAAAATAATAACAAAAAACATTTTATAGAATGACAGTGTACCACATTGGAGAAAATTGAAAACAATAAAAAAAGGAACTAACTTTAGGTGGGTTCTAGTTTTTTTGTTTTTTTTTGTTTTTTATTTATTATATTATTTAGTTATATTTAAAAAAAAAAAGTTAAGTAGCTCATGAGAAATAAAAAAAAAACAAAAAAAAAAAAAACAAATGTTTTTGTTCTTATTGTTTTGCAATTCAACATTTTGGTGAATTTATACAAAATGTTAACATATTTTAATCATGATTTTTTTTTTTTTTTTTTTTGTACTAAAAAAATTTAATCAGTTAAAAGTTTTAAAAATAAGTATGATGTATATTATATATTATATATTATGAGAAATTGAATGACCCATCGATGAGGAGTTGAATAATAATCTCTACATCTGAAGAATTCAATGTCGCTTTCTTTATTGAAAAAGAATTACATTGACAAACGGAGGTAATGTACTTATTGTAAGACTCTACTGCAACTACATTATAACTTATACAATTGCAAAAACCTATTTGAAATGTATATTTACTATATATTACCTAACATGTCAACATTCTAACGTATATTCGATCCAAATGGCTTAGATGTAAGCATATAGACTTTTTCGACAGAAAAAAAAAAAAATAAAATAACCACAGAAACATGTTAAAGTACAAAAATATAAATAACAATTTAAGGCCTTTTAAGACAATTTTTTTTTTTTTTGAGAATTATTAGATAGGTACTTATTATAAAATCGATTATAATTTGTATTCTATAGATAGTTTTTTTTATTTTTTTTTAAATATACATTAACATATATTGCACTATACAAAGAGCGTTAATTCTGGGTAGGTAACGCGTGACTAAATAATTTTTATGAAAAAACAAAAAAAAATTATTATGTAATATAATCCAAATTTTGTTTTTTAAAATAAACAAGGTAGAATGTAAACCAACGGTTTTTAAAAGCGCACATTTCCAAAACTCAATATCAACTTTTTAGAAGTGTGACTTGCACAAAAATTTGAAAATTTCATGTAATAAGAAAAAACTTGAAAATAGGACATTTTTGAGATTTTGAGGGGCCGTAAGTCCGGAATCCTATATAACTAAGAAAAGCTGTTAACACACGTAAAAATATATCATTGAAGCTTTAATTTTCATGTCTTGCCGAAGAAAAAGTTTTACAGGTGCCTAAGTTACAGGTGGCTAAAAATAGCAAATTTTAAATTTTTGAGGCGTAATAACTCTTAAAGAGGGGGCGTTACCAAAAAATTTTCTAAGGAAACTTATACTAATTCTAAAAGTTATTTCTTGTCTCAAAATTTCAGGTTCCTATCTAAAGGGGTGCCGGAGTTATGAAAAAAAAAATTTCATGCAAAATGTGGTTTTCACATAACGGTAAATTTAAATCGTAAATTACAAAATATTACATAATTTTGATATTGTTTTATATAGATAACAAAATTTTCGATCTTCTGCCGGTTTTAGATTGCAAAACTATTACGCAGAGCCCGAGATATATACATCTGAAAATGGGGCTTTTTAACAATTTTGAAGAGCTGCAACTTTGGAACCCTTTACAACTAAAATAAACCTTTCACACATGTAAAAATATATTATTGTAGCTTTAATTGTTACATCTTGCAGAAGTAAAATGTGTGCAGGTTCCTAAGTTACAGGTGTTTAAAAATAGCAAATTTTCAATTTTTAAGCCCTAATAGCTCATAAACAGGGGGTGGTCCGAAAAAATTTTCTGAGCAAACTTATACTAATTCTAAAAGTTCTTTCTTGCCTCAAAATTTCAAGCTTCTATCTAGAAGCGTGCCGGAGTTATGAAAGTAGAAAAATCATGCAAAATTTGGTTTTCACATAACGGTAAATTTAAATACTAAATTTAAAAATATTGTATAATTTTGATATTAATTTACAAAGATAAAAGAAATACCTGTCGAATGACGTTTTCAGATTGAAAAAATCTTAAGCAGAACATAAAATATATGCATTTAAAAATGGGGCTTTTTCAAAGTTTGAGGGGGTGTAGCTCCGTAATGAGGGGGGCTACATGAAAAAGTTGTTCCACAAAATTATTTTTTTTATGAGACCTACCTATGGTTAAAATTTTTTTTCTCTATCTTTAACGGTGTAGAAGTTTTGTAAACAGACGGACGGACGGACGGACAGAGTGAAACTAATAAGCACATTTTTTCAAAAATTTTTTGGAAATGTGCTAAAAAAAGTAATTTAAATTAATAGATTTTTTTTTTTTATTATAGGTTAAATTGTATTTAAATGTAGGTTTCCTTAAAATGTATAGTTAAAAAAAATGAAATTCAACACTTATCTATACTAGAAAAATTTTTGTATTAAATTTGTTTTAACCTTTAAATGTAATATGCTTGGAAAATTTAAAAAAAGATAAGATAATAAATTTATGTTAAATTTTATATGAATCATAGGATTAATTTTCTAAGAATATGAAATTTTCTAATTATTAGTAAAGTGAAATAAAAAATATTTTAATTGTTTACGTTCTGTTCGTCCTTTGGTTCATCGCATCCTTTGGTGAATCGTATAACGCATAAAAATTTTAACCTTTAGTTGGTCCCCACCACAAAAAAAAAAACCAAGGCAAAATGGAAACCAAAAATTTTTAAAAGCACATTTTCTAAAAGTCAATAAAAACAATTTAGAAATTTCGAAACTTTGGAAGCGTTACGGCGATACGAAGGAAGCAAAAAAATTTATTTTCACCTGGCAGTAAACTTAAATTCTAAATGTAAAACAATTTACCTTTATAACTTTGAGGGAGGGAGGGATTTGAGGGACCTTCGTAATAATTTCCCCAGTTTTTTGAATCAAGATAAAAGTATAATGAAATTAAAATTATTCAAAATTTTGAATCCTCATATTTCCCGAAAAGCTAACAATTTAGTAATATTGGAAAGAATATTTATGAAATATTATTATTAATATTTGTATAGAATAAGCTTAAATAAGCTCAGAAAAAACTTTTATTTTTATTATAAATATATAATGGCATCTTGTAAAAAGCTCGCCAAAGATTTAAAATAGTTCTGAACTTTCTATTTTTGCAATATGAGTACAATGTTTGTTTTCCTTTTAGATAGTAAACTATACACTGTTTTCTATTCCCTTTGTTTTCTATAGCCTTTGAAAAAGATTAGATGATGGGAGTAAATACGTAAAAATATTCCTGATGCAGATGTCTTTAATTAAAATTTTTCAAGATAAAATTAGCTTATTATTTAACAACTCTATACTCTCAACAACTCTTTTTCTGTAAAAGAGACACAAACAATTCAACAAGTTTATGAAGAATACTTACTACGTAATTTAGATTTTACAAGAGGCTTATAATCAAAAGTCTATAGATTGGAATTCGTTAAATAAAAAATTTATAATTTAATTTTAAATATTTTAAATCTTTCATTATTTATATTATAATTAATTTTTTTTTTTTTATTATTTATTATATTAGCTGATTCACTGCTTATTTAAAAAAAATTAATTAAATATAATATCCCAATACTTACTGATGATTATTTTTTTTTATTATGTTCAAGGGTATAATAAATTTGCCATTACGTTTGTGACACCTTAAAGGAGTCGAACTAGATATAGTGTCAAAGGTATGGATCGGCTCAGAATCGAATCCTGAGTCGATTTAGCCCATGTACGTCCGTCCGTCTGCCCGCACGATAACTCAAAAAATAAAGGAGCTAGGAGGCTGAAATTTTTTTTTTGCGTCACTTTTGCAAAATTATGAGTTTTCCTATTTAAATCCAGCACATTCGGCCACCGCGTTGGAGAGCTGCCATACAACTTCTTTCTTTATATGGTAATAATTATAGTATCTATTGAAGCTAGGTATCTTAAATTTAGATCAAATATAACTTCTCTTTTTAAAAGAAAATAATTCAGTGTCTATTTAAGCTAGGTGTCTGAAATTTAGTGAAGAGGTGTCGAGTTACATGCCAACAACTTTTGTGAAATTTAATTGGTCTAGAGCAGCCGGCTCAGGCTTCTTGCACCTCTTGGAACTTAATAAAGCTAGGGATCTGAAATTTTACAAATTATGATGAAGTTTTATGACAATATTTTCTATAAAATTTGATTGTGCTGATGCAACAAGTTCGGGTAGCTGCCATACAATTTCTCTTTTTAAATGAAAATACTTCAGTGTCTATTTAAGCTACGTATCCGAAATTTCGTGAAAAGATGTCGAGTTGTATACTAACAACTTCTGTATAATTTGGTTATGCTAGAGCAGCAAGTTCAGATATAGCTTACACATTTTGGAAGTTAATGAAGCTAGGCATCTGAAATCTTACAAAAGACAATAAGGCTTCAGAGCAGTAACTTCTGTAAAATTTGGTTGTGCTGATGCAATAGGTTCGGTTAGCTGTCATACAATTCCAAAATTTACATAAATATATCTTGGTACTTAACGGAGGTACTAAAACATCTGAAGTTTTGTAAAAAATTATCAAGTTTTATAAAATCAGTATATATATTACGTTCATACGGGAGTATCTCAGAGTTGGCATAGTCTATTCTACTGCACTTTTCCTCATTTTTTTTAGAATTATTTTTAATTTTATACTTAAAGCTCATTGCACTTTTCTCTTTATATTCATGCTTATTGGTAATCATATGTCTCCTTATAATCTCATTATCACTATTGTAATTAATTAATAGTTACTTTTCTCTATTATAATTCAATTGAAAATATTATATATAGGAATTAAATATTGTATATACTATTATAAGTATTGGAACTAATATTTTTTCCAGCTACCAAAGATTATTAATTATCAACTTATTTACCTAATAATCAAGCATAAAGGACAATTACTTCTTTATTTAATACCTTTATATTCAAAAAAAAAAAAAAAAAAATAAAGAAAAGTTTTTCATAATTTCAATAATTTTAATATTCCCTTATTATTTAAAAAGTCAGATTATTAATAGGAAAAAAATATTTCTGTTTTCTTTTTTTATTTTATAAATGATATCCGATTATTAAAAAACTCAAAAATACGCAAAAATAACAAAAATTCATTAAATTAAGATGCAATTCGTTTAAATGTAATGTCATAAATTGTATTTTTTTATTTTTATCTTTATATTTTTAAATGAATTTCTGAATACTTAATATTTAATTTTCATCATTAGTTAAAAGGTTTAAAACCTATTTAAAATTCGTTGTTACTTAAAGGCTTTCAAGTACATATATATACTTATATAAAAAGATTGCGTGTTACTTATTGGAAAATAAAAAAAAAAACAAATTTTAACATAAAAATCAAATAAATTCCAATTCCTTAAAGCATCAAAAAAAAAAAATAAATAAAATTAAAAATTTCATTTTCAAGACTTGAAAATACTGTTAACCTTATTCCAAAAAGATGAAGTCAAAATTGGTAAATAGTAAGTTGGTCATAACATTTTTATTTAATTTTAATGTGAAAATTTAAATTTTTCTGTTATAAAAAAGAAATAAATACAATAAATAGTAACAGTATAGCCTTAAAAAATAGTCTAAATGACTCAAAATTATCTTATCTGTTTGTTGCTAATTGTTTTTTTTTTTGGTAAAAATCAACTACAGATGTTTCCAAAAAAAGTTTAGTCTCGTAGAAAACTAAAAAGTTTAGTATAATAATTGACATATATAACAGTTCATTAACTGTAAATACCATTGTTTCTAATATTTTTCACTTTTCACAAAAGTACACTTCCACTTCATAATGACAATTACAATGTTGCCTCAAACATTCTCTTTGTGTTGTAAATGGACTCTTAGTACATAACTGACTTAAGAAATTTACATAATCAGCAAAAAAATAAAAGGTCGAGTACAAGTTTCTTGACTCTCGTACAACATATATGCATACACATAATTCACAAAATATTTTGATTATTTTTCTTCCATTTAATCTTTATATATGTACAAGATATACCAAAGAGATACAATATTAAGTGACATGACAACAAGAAGTGTTAAAAAGACAATTCTTCTAGATAGTTTTTGTTTCTTTTTAGGATTAATTTTGTTTGAATAAAAATAAAACTAAAGATTAAAACACTTATAAATGCTTTGATATGCACAATTTTCTAAATTTATGTTATTATAGTTCATTTCAAATTATCTGACTTATGACGTTGTGATTCAGTCGCTAGTTTTCGAATTGAACGGTCTTGGATTAAAATTTCTTCTCTTTTAAAGTTGAAGTGTTTTTTTTTTTGAATGAGTTTTTAACAAATACACAAAAAACTCAAGAAATGCTACAAAGTGGTGTTGAGTATATTTATTCTTTTGCAGTAGACATATCTTAAGATGGCTTTTCTTGTTGTCAACCTAAATGTAATTCTTCAGAGCAACTTCTTAAATATTTTATTTTTTTCATCCGTCTATAATTTTTGCATCATATACAACATCATTTTATTAAATAAATACTGGATTAAATCTTTTAATATAGGCAATTTAAATGAAGAGATCATTTTTAACTTTCCGTTCAAAATTCGAATATATAGACTTAGTTAAAATAAAACAGGTATCGAGTAAAAATAAGGAACAAAATTTCGAAAATTTATTTATTTATTTTTTTTTTTTTTGCGTTTTACATAAAAATCGTAGTTTTCTAGACTCATCATGTAGTCTGAAAATTAAATAATAAAAAAAAAAATATGAAAACGAATCTCATAAAATCCCATTACAAAGTTTTTTTTTTTTATTTCTTTTCTTGTAAAATGTCATAAGGAAGAATTACTTTAAATGAATAGTAAAGTGCTATTTAGGTAAATCTTCCAATAAAATCAAAAATTTCATAAAATTAAAAAAAAAAAAAAAAAATAATAAACCAAACTGTACTGCACAAGTATCTTAAATAAATACCTGAATATTTTTACCTGTATATTATTGCACTTGAAAGATTATATATTTTTTTTTTGTTTTTATGAAAGAAAATGTGTGTATTCCATACATAATGAGAAACTAATTTTTAGTTCAATATACTACTATAATCATGATGATATTATTATTGATGTTGATGATCGTAACGTAATATCATCATAGAGCAAGCCATAGCCAATAATATGCAATAACATAAAAAAAAAATTTTTGAGCACAGGATGAAATTTAATTTTTTTTTTTTCACAGAAAAATTTACAGTCAAAAATTTTAAATGAAACGTAATCTTTATCCAAAAAACCAGTTCAACAACTTTCTCATCTCTATTTTAAAATCGAATAACAAAAACCATAAGAATCCAATATACCATGTGAAATATAATTATATATATACAAATTATTACCGTTATTTTAATAACAGAAATTTATTTTCTGTTCTCATAAAAATTACCGATAATTGCAAAATTATTTATTTTTAGTTTAAAACTCCCGAAAATATGCAATTGGAATATTTTTACTTAAAATTAATGTTTTATTAGTAAGTATCTATTTGTATTTATAATTTATAGTATATTTTTTGATTAAAATAAATAAATAAATAAAGAGTATAATTAAAAGCAAGAATATAGAAATATTAAGTCAAAAACGTTGACGCGGGTATTGTATTGATCTAAATAAAATATTCTTGTTGACTTATTAGTTTGCTGATTATGTTCTGTTTTGTTTGTTTTATCTTTCAGAATATTAACATTCAAATTTTTGGGGATTGTTTAAAAAAGGTTATTGTTAAAGTTTCGTTATAAATTCTAGGGCTTAGCAGCTTTTATATCTTCTAGTCTTTATGTGCAATCTTATATGTTTTATAATATAAATTTAATAAATCTAACTGGTAACGAGCCAGAAGAATGGCTTTGGGTAGTTATGAAATTAATGATATTAGTGCTCTAGTGGTTAAGCAATCTGTAGAAATCGTAGATCACGAAATGGATCGAAAAATTAAACTCAATATAGCGTTAATATAAGCCTTGTGATCACGGAAGTTGTGGCAAAACGGTGCAAAACACGCTATTTGTGGTCTTTGTCATGACCGACTGGACCAGCCACTTATACTAACCAACCAACTGGTAACGATTATTTTATTAATTAAACGTAGTAATAAATACTCGTAAAATATATTCAATTTTAGATACATATTTTCTTTTTCACTGTAAATCTAGAACGAACATTTGATTCTTATGAATAATGTTTTAATTTTACGTTGTACCTCGGTACATTTTCGCTAATTAAAAAAAACCAACTAACTTTAATAAAAACTTCGCTAACTTTAATAAAAACGGTTACTTTAGATACCCTTAATAAATATTTCCAAAATGCATGTTGCTATAGACGGTTAGTCAAAAATGTTACTATATTATAATTAAATTTGCAATAAAGATGAATTTAAAAGAAAAACTATTTGGCATAAGGAACCAATAACCAAAATGGTATAGTTAGATGGATGGATCTTCATTTAAAAGCAATGAAAAAAAAAAATAAAAATAAAAAACATGAAAAACAAAACTTTAACAGATAGAGAAAGAAAAGTGGACATATAGATGGTAAATGACCAAATGGTTGTTTGGTTGTTCAGGTGGATTTTTGTTTTTTGTTTTTGTTTTTTGATTTTTATAATGTGAATTAAATATGAAAAATTTTTTAAAGAAATCAACAATTCTTAAAACCATAGTGGACATATCTATAAATACAGGTTGATTAAAAAATCATCAGTGAATTTTAAAGAGGTTTTTATGTCTTTTCATAAATATTAGAGATAGAGAAAAAAAAAAGAATAAAATATAATAAATAAAATTAAAAATATTTCGTTTAATGCGTACTTTAAGTGCACATATTCAGAAATGCAGAAAATTTATGGAAAATAATTTTTTTTTTTTTTTATGAGTTGTTGCGATTGTATGAAAATTTTCTTATTGCAGTACAGTAACATTTTGGCAATAGTTACAACATGGAAAATGAAAGTAGGACTTATTAGACATTAAATTGGAACTTTATAATTTTTTAGTTTTAAAATATTTGTATATATGCATATATTTATATGTAGAAATATATTTTTTATGGAAAAATTATTATGAATATGATGGTCATATAACCTCAATTTAACGCAAAAAAAAAAAAAAAATAAAAAATACAATTTAGCGCCCTCATTTTTTAATATTTTTTTTTTTTTTACCTAATTTCACCTTTGCTGTTTTATCATTTTTCAAAGATTTTATTCTAATAAATTGGATGATTTGCCTTTCTAATTGAGAATAAAGTTAAATTTATTACTTAAATTTATTAAAAATTAAGACTGTTGCGTTATTATAAAACTGTTTTTGAAAGTAACTAATTAAGGCCTGAAAATGGATATATTATTTTTAACTATGAACTTTTAATTATTAGCTTATAAAGATTTAAACTTGGTTTTAATTAAAATCATAGAAGAGATTTTTCGATTAAAAAGAATTATATGTGTAATAGAAATTAATGTTGTAATAGCTCAATTGTCAATCATCAAAGAGGCTTTTGACTATAACAACTACCTCTTCTAATTAAACCTGGGATTTAATGTTGCGAAAATAATCTTAAACGCAACTTAACAATATTTATAAAAAAAAATTCTGGAATATCCATTCTATTTGGATGGGGTCCTATCAGTCCACTAACTCCGTATAGTTATCATTACAGTTCTAGCAATGTTATTAGAGTGTTAGCTGAGAGTTCTTTTGTTATCTGTATATATCCATAAATTAGCATAATATTTTACATTTTAATGCTTCTGCTGACAAAATTAAATTTACACGATTTTCATTTGTTACATGCAAGGTAATGAGAATGAGACTGTTCTTTCCCACTCAATTTAAGCTGTGATGATTAAGTGCTATAAGATTAAACAAATGTAAAATGGATTAATCAGAGAATTGAGACGTTTAAATTGATTTTAATTGGATAAAAGCTTCTATATGCAAAAATCTCTGTAATATACAACTGAACATTTTCTCAAATTTCAAAACAAACTTTTAGTTCAATTTAAATCCAACATATACAATTTTATAAATAAATCATTATTTTAAATTACACTTAAATCGTTTTCAAACAATGAAATGTGACTAATGTATAGAAGAAATCGAAATTATCTATTGCGCAAGTTTGTTCACAAAAAACACGTAATTCTTTTTGAAAAATATTTAGTTCACAATAAATTTCACTTTCAATTTTTCATCTAACAAATTTAATTCATTTATGTCCAAATATAATTAAATGATTCTTTAATATCTCAATTAAGACTTGGTATTCGAAATTATTTAATGTAAAATTAAAAAAAAAAAAAAAGTTTTTATAATATTTATAGTTTAATGCTTTCTAGGTCGTAATTTTGTCTTTAATAAAGCACTAGGTTACTGGTATTTTTTTTAAGAGACAGCAATTGATTTTCATCAATTTATCAAATTTTAATACATTTCAAGGATTTTAAAATATCTAGTTTTTCAGTATAGTAACTAAAATACTTACCTCTGATGCGAATTTAAAAAGTTTATCTGCTCCCAGGAAATATACAGTTACATTACTTAAAACTATCAGAGATCTTAGGAAAATGGAAAATTTAGCTTACTTAAAAATTATGTAATATAACTACTTAGATCATCTTTTATGCCACAATAAGTATTTAATTTTTCATATTAAAAAAAATTTACGACATAAAAATGAGGAAAGAAAATCGTTTTGCTTGCTAAAATAATTGTTGTTAAGATTATTAATGTACATAAGTAATAGAACATATAGTAGAATACACAAATGTAACATTGAATTAAGATTAAAACAATGAAGAAGAGGAATCATTCTTTCACTCTTTGAGTAAATTCATTGCTCTTGCTTTCAAAAAAGAAAATTTGGTATGATTTTTCTTAAATAACCTTTTCGATTTGTCGGAGGTGAACTTAATCGATTTACATCGCTTTATAGTAATCTTCCAATTGTTTAGGCGAAAAACTAATCCAAAATATCACAACTGGTTTAAACTGGTCTAAGTAAGCGTCTGCAGCCCCTTTTTTTTTCCTATACCAACCTATCTAAACAAGTTGACAAACAAATAAAAATTAAAGTTCCTAACAACATACATTTTTTGTCTCAAATTATAGTTTACACTAAATATAAACCTTATATAAATCATTAGAGGACGGCAATTTACTTTGAACTGCAGTATTTATTTTTGGTATAAAAGAAAACAAAAAAAAAGACATTAAAGAAAAATACAATGCATAATTGATCTTATACACAAATAAACATATAAATAAACTAAAAACTCTTTTAAAACTATAACCTAGAAAACTTAATTTAACACTTTCAGTTCCAGCAATAATCACTAATTATATTTAACATTAATGGTAATCGTATTAAGGTGATATTATAAACAATAACAAAAATCTCTACAAAAGCGTACAACTTTTACGTGACGTGTGAATTTTTTTTTTCTCTCTCTCTTTCTATTTTTTTTTTCTTTTTTTTTTTACTCTTAATTGTTCATTTTAGATTTGTGTGTTATTATGTCTGCTGAATTACTCGTGACGAATTATCAAAATCGATTATTTCACATTTTTTTCTCTTTTTTTATTTTTTTGTTTTCTTTTTTGTGTTTGGGATAAATAACAGGTAAACCAAATTTTCGTGGAACTAATTATAAATTAATGACAGTTGAATGTGGGGGGTCAATAGTAAATTTTTATTTTCTATTTGGAATTTTTTTTTTTTTACAATTCACTTCTTTTAAATTTATTAGAGTATTTTTCAAAAACAGTTTATGAGTAAATTTATTCCTTTTGCAAATAACTGCTTTAACAGAACTATTAGCCAAAAGGGCTGTTATGCAGTTTTTTTTTTCAAGAAAATGTGAATTTTTAATTGCTAATTATTTAAATAGAATTGAAAATAATTAAAGATATCAGTAGTCTAGCAGCTCGATATGTGTTTTTGTTTAAATAAATGAAGAGAGTAAAAAAGACGGTCAAGATTTTAAAATAAAAACAACATTCACTATACAGGCCCGGTATTATAAATAAATTCGGTTCGTTACCATTGATTATTCGCAAAAAAACAAAACAAAAACTACCAGGCCCTTTACTGAGCAAAGAAATTCGAATTCGAAAGATTTACGAATTTGAAATCCGAATATAAAATTCATTGATACCGCGTTTCAAATTCAAATACAAATAAATGTAAATTTAGTTGCTATCGAAAGTTTTCGAATTTTAAATTGTCATAAATTAAAAACTGTCATTATTTACGTTTTGGTTCAAAGTAAAGGGTTAAGCGAAAATAAAAATAAGTTATTTTTTTGTTTTAAATTCTAAAAAAATTAAAAATGGATAGCATAGCTCCATATTTGAGCAGCGATAATGAAGAATATATATATATTCAAAATATTATATATTTATATTGAAATAAGCAAATTTTTCTTTTCGATTAAATTGTAATATGACATAGTAATAAAGTAATGTTAGAAAAACATAAACTTATGTACTAACTACTAACATAAAATTTATATAAAAAAAAAACAACTAAAAGTTTATCAATACTTATTTAGTATCAAATAATTAATTTTTGTTTGTATCTTTATAACCTTAAACCTAATTAATATTTTTTAGAAAGTTTTAGTAATGATATATCTCAACCATTCAATAACAAAAAACCATTCGGATGAAATGTGTCAAAAAATATTGTAAAGTAGTATTACTTTAAAACGAGGAAGAGTGCAGTAGAGTAGACTGTGTCAACTCTGGGATACCCGTATGAACGTAATATATCCTGTTTCTATAAAACTTGATCATCTTTTAAAAACATTCAGAGTTTTAGTACCGAACTACAGATATATATTTATGTAAATTGTGGAGTTGTAGGATAGCTACCCGAATCTATTGCGGCTGCTTTAGACCATTCAAATTTTACAAAAGTTTTTGGCATGCAACTCGACACTTTTTCACTAAATTTCAGATTCCTAGCTTCAATAAACACTGAGTTATTCTCATTTAAACGGAGAAGTTGTATGGCAACTATCCGAACCTGTCATATCATCACAACAAAATTTTACAGAAGTTGTTGCCATAAAACTCGATCATCATATGCAAAATTTCAGATACCTAGATTGAATAGACACTGGGCTATTTCCATTTAAAGAAAGAAGTTGTATGGCAGCTACTCGAACCCGGCGGCCGAAAATGCTGGAATTAAATAGCAAAACTAACAATTTTGTAAAAGTGACGTAAAAAAAATTGCAGCCTCCTAACTCCTTTATTTTTTGAGTTATCGTGCGGACGGACACTGAGTTATTTTCATTTAAAAAGAGAAGTTGTATGGCAGCTACCCGAACCCGTCGCACCACCACAACCAAATTTTGCAGAAGTTGTTGCCATAAAACTTGATCATCATTCGCAAAATTGCACATTGAACAGACACTGGGTTATTTCCATTTAAGAAAGACGTTGTATGGCAGCTACTCGAACCCGGCGGCCGAAAATGCTGGAGTTAAATAGCAAAACTAACAATTTTACAAAAGTAACGTAAAAAAATTTTCAGCCTCCTAGCTCCTCTATTTTTTGAGTTATAGTGCGGACGGACACTGAGTTCTTTCATTTAAAAAGAGATTTTGTATGGCAGCTACCCGAACCCGTCACACCACCACAACCAAATTTTGCAGAAGTTGTTGCCATAAAACTTGATCATCATTCGCAAAATTTCAGATACCTAGATTGAACAGACACTGGGTTATTTCTATTTAAAGAAAGACGTTGTATGGCAGCTACCCGAACCCGGGGACAGAAAATGCTGGAGTTAAATAGCAAAACTAACAATTTTACAAAAGTGACGTAAAAAAATTTTCAGCCTCCTAGCTCCTCTATTTTTTGAGTTATCGTGCGGACGGACACTGAGTTCTTTTCATTTAAAAAGAGATTTTGTATGGCAGCTACCCGAACCCGTCGCACCAGCACAACCAAATTTTGTAGAAGTTGTTGCCATAAAACTTGATCATCATTTGCAAGATTTCAGACGCCTAGCTTTATTAACTTCCAAGAGGTGCAAGAAGCCTGAACCGGCTGTTCTAGGCCAAACAAATTTTACAAAAGTTGTTGGCATATAACTCGACACTTCTTTACTAAATTTCAGATTCCTAGCTTCAATAAACACTGAGTTATTCTCATTTAACCGCATAAGTTGTATGGCAGCTACCCGAACCCGCCGTACCACCACAACCAAATTTTACAAAAGTTGTTGCCATAAAACTTGATCATCATTTGCAAAATTTCAAACGCCTAGCTTCATTAGGTTCCAAGAGGTGCAAAAAGCCTGAACCGGCTGCTTTAGACCATTCAAATTTTACAAAAGCTTTTGGCATGCAACTCGACACTTTTTCACTAAATTTCAGATTCCTAGCTTCAATAAACACTGAGTTATTCTCATTTAAACGGAGAATTTGTATGGCAGCTACCCGAACCCGCTGCACCAGCACAACCAAATTTTACAGAAGTTGTTGCCATAAAACTTGATCATCATTTGCAAAATTTCAGAAACCTAGCTTGAATAGATACTGAGTTATTTCTATATAAAGATAGAAGTTGTATGGCAGCTACTCGAACCCGCCGACCGAAAATGTTGGATTTAAATAGCAAACTAACAATTTTGCAAAAGTGACGTAAAAAAAATTTCAGCCCCCTAGCTCCTTATTTTTTGAGTTATCGTGCGGACGGACGGACGGACGGACGTACATGGCTTAATCGACTCAGAATTCGATTCTGAGCCGATCCATACCTTTGACACTATATCTAGCTCGACTCCTTTAAGGTGTCACAAACGTAATGGCAAATTTATTATACCCTTGAACATAGTTCATACGGGTATAATAACAGAGTATAAGAAGAATACAATTAATTCATGAAATTCAGAAACACGATTTTCGAACTGTCAACACTGTTTTTTGTTCGAACTTCATATTACAGAGTGTCAAGTTTTCAAATACGAAGTTTTAATTTTTTTTCGAATTTCGCGGTAGGCCCCCCAAGACTTCGTCTATATTAAACTGAACCAACGATAGATTATAGTCATTTGATAATCAACCACAATTGTCATTACAACGTCAATTTATTATACTTTGTTAAAATAAAGTGAAGTAAACCAAATTTTGCGTAGTATCGAATTTCATTGGTAAAATATAAAATTTATGTTTTCCTTTAATTTATTTTTACTGATTTCCACTTAACTTTTGATTTTTCTCTACAATGAAACACAGCTATAATTGTATTAACCTATCAATTTACATACAACACAGATTGTATCCTAAAATAAGTAACTTTTTTTTTGTAGAAACTGTTTTAACTTGACATAAAAAATTCATTTTACTGTTTGACTAAATATAAGGCTTACATTTTCATTTTAGAAAGAGCTTCAACAAGATTATAGCTGAATGTTGAAAAGAAATTTGTTGTAAACAGAAAATCATTTATTAAAATTAATTAAAATATTTGATAATACCCATAAAAGTTAATATGTTATACATTAAAAAATGCCTTATAGTTATTAATTTTTTAGATATTAACCCATTTTTGACAATAACTGCAAACTTTAAAATTATAGTTTTTTAAAACATCACAAATTATGTTCTTCGTATAATCAATTTTTAATATTTTATATTTTCTTTATTTCTGCATTATTATAACCCCACTTATTGTTTTTTCGTTTTTTATACTGAAACATAATGTACTAAATGTTCTATTTGACCTTGTGCAATACATTCTGATATCCATATTAAATTTCTTATTTCTTGTTGACGTAATTTTATATATGAATAAAATATACCATAATGATTTGTTGATAAAAATGATTTTGTATTTAAACTAGCTTCATATTGAAAAAATTGATCTTCTAATGTTTTAAATTTATCTTCAATATCAATTGCTTCAAATATATCAAAATATTCTGGTATATATTCACCAATTTCTTTAATAGTTTCAAATGATTCACATTTTGATAATGCACTTAATGCACCACATTTATATAATTTACCAATTCTTGGATATAATTCATATAAATCATTACTATTTAATGATGTGTCAAATGAATTAAATGTCATTACAACCGAACGACGATCAGCCTCAAATTCTAATATATCGGCCATAACAGCTTTTGTATTTGTACCAATTTTACAACAAAATTGATAAAAATCTTCAAAATATTCTTTTAATGCACGATTATGTATTATTTCAAAATTTATTTCACTAAATTCTTCAGCTGATACAGAATTCATAAAATATTTACCAATTGGTGTATCAATTAATACAGCATTATATAATTCAGCTGGTGTTGTTGCAACATATACAGTTTCAATTTGATCAAATTGACCAAATGGATGACAATTTTTTAATAATACTTCAATTGGTTTTTTATGTAATGTACCAATTAATATTAATAAAACATTATCAATCATATAATAATATGACATAAAATTTAAAAAATTTGATAAATTACCAACAGCATTTGTTCTCATATAAAAAAATTCAGCTTGTAATCTTTCATCTAAATAATATTCAAATGTTCTTATTGTTAAAACTGTATTAACTTCTTCAGCCATAAAATCTGTACCATATGATGTATTTTGTAATTGAACTCTAAAATCATCTAAAGTACGACATTGTACTAATTTCATATAATCAACGGTTTTTAATAAAGAATTCTTAAATCCAAGACACAAACCATGTAAATAACCATCATCGACAGCAAAGCTAGCATGAGAGAACATTTTTGGAAGGAAGTAAAAAAAAAACAAATTTTTTTTTTTCTTTGAAATTAACTTTTATTTTATATTTTATGAATTATTTTATTTTTCTATATTAAAATGGTTTTTATTTTTTTTTATTTTTTGATTTGAAAAATTATTTAATTAATTTAATTTTTTTTGTCGCCTACTCTAAGCTTTTTTTAAAATTATTTTAATACAAATTGTAAACGTTTTGATTTTGATTTTTCTTTTATTTAATACCACTAACGAACGTTGGCTATCATGTTGGCCATTTGAATTTTATTAACAGCAGCTCTAAATAGGGATTTTGTAGAAATGTTAAACCATGTTCTAAGATTTTTCAGCCATGAAATTCTCCTTCTCCCGCGATCTTTTCTTCGCTCAATTTTGCCTTGTAAGATAAGATGAAGTAAGTTATATTTTTCTCGGTGCCTTATGACATGTGCAAGGTAATTTAATTTTCTGAGCTTACAATCACCAAATCTATGGTTTTATTCTCCTCAAAACTTCAATATTTTTTATTTTATCAACCCAAAAAAATTTTAAGTACTCTTCTATACAGCCACATTTCAAATAAAACTAATAAAACGTAGCATCGCATCATTCTTATTCTGAGTTGTAGGCTTAACTATGACTGCAAAATGTATTTTTCATTTTGAAAAATGCAGATCACCTTTTTGGCTATTTCTATTCTGCTCTTAATTTTTTTTTTAATGCATTTCTCTGCCACATAAATGTGGACAGGAAATTACACAGCCTTTCCTGTTCAGGCGTGGATGTAAATGTCATAAGGGGGAATAACTCTTATGACGTGTGTGGGATTCGAACCCACACTGCCTCGGTGTTTACAGCGTATTTTATACGCTCTTACCCACTAGGCCACCGAAGCCCCTTAATTTTTTGTGAATGATCCCATTCATCATTCAGAATACGGCCGAGATATGTTATTTTACGTTTTGATGTTTAACGGAACTTATTTTAGATTTGTATACAATTTTTTGATACATATTTCATTATTCAGAAATGAACTAGATCAATGAAAAGTAAAATTCCTACAAATTGTTTTTAGTTTTATTTTGGTTTGTTTTCTCCTTGAAGAATTTCAACAATTTTATCATTTTCATTATATCTATCTAAAGAAAGTCTATCAAGGATTGATGCTATAGAGAAATAATAATTGTGAAAAGGTATTGGATCGGTACCAGTGTTTTTTTTTCTTTTAAAATATAGTTTGAAAATAAAACAGTGAACTACGTTTTGCTGAGTCTCGAATTACAATGGTAAAATATATGAAATTTGGTTTTTGTTTGTTATGAATTGCTTTCACCGTTCATTACTTTTTTTTATTATGTATGTACTACATAATGTAACATAATATATTTTAATGTATTATTATTAACCTATAATATTACATTATTGGTTTCCTTCTGCATATCCACAACGGGTTTACATGGCTGCTCTTTAGAAATCTATCAAGAGAGCACAGATAAGATGCCATTTTTAATTTTCCCTTATTTTTGGTTGTCAACTATGTTTTATAATCAGACCGTAGGAGAAAAAGTTAGAAATAGAATTAGTTCTCCAATTTTACTTTCGGATAACTGGTTTATATCTGAGAGAGAGCGAGAGCGGAATCTTCAAAATTTTTGTTTGATCCTAACTAAGGCCAACATTCGCAGAGAAAGTGATGGAAAGTTTCCTCTTTCTCTTTTCAGCTTCTACATTGTGTGTTATAAGGAATACACATCCTAGCTGAATAAGTTTCTATTGATCAGTATAGCGATAACTATTACGGTTCTAGAAATGTTTACATGAGTGTTGACTAGAAATGTTTTTATTATCTGTATATCCATAATTCAGCCCTATATATATTAAATAATCTTCGAAAGAATTTAATAAAAACTCGGAAAGAGTGGAAACTAAGATGAGATATTTATAACAGAACTGTTTAAAAGTTAAGTTTAGTTATTTTAACATAACTTTGGCTAGACCTTGAAATTAGGTTATTTTTGCTTGCAGTATTAAGAAGTCTGAGATTAAAGATAATTAAATATCTACAGTAATTTATTAAGTTTCTGATTATTATAACGAGTAGTTAGCAGTTTTTTTTGTTTTCTTTTTTTTTAAACCAATAATTACGATTTTAAAATATCAAAAAGAAAATGATGACAACTTAATGATAAATTTTGAATTAACTTTGCAACAGCAAAGTGTCAATTACCTCCATACCTAATCATTTGCAATTGCATCAACCTAACAATTTATAATATATTGCATAGTCATAAAAAAAAAATAAACACAATAATTTCAAAGATTTATCAATTCATTAATTTGTTATTAGCAAGTCGGTTAAATTTGTTATAATTTATAGTTACTGATTAACTCAAAATAAATTCAACACTGTATTTTTTTATTTTTTATTCATTACATTATAGTTATGTATTAATTTATGTGCAGTGATAATGTGAATGAACGTCAACCAATGTACAAAAGTTGTCTTGTAGATAATTATTGGATAATGATAATAATGATCTTAACAAAAGACTGAGACTAACAATTACTTATACGATCAATGAAAGTCATTAAATTAGTTGTTGAAGGTTATTTACAATTATTTCCATCTCTTTCACTCATTTTTCCATTCTTTTTTTCAAAAAGAAAAAGAAAACTTACAGAAAATCAAAAGAGAAGGAGATTTAAAGAATAAGGGGAAAACCACTTTTATGCCATTTTTTTTCTTTGCAACTAAATTTCCATCTGTACTTTGTAGAGTATTTGAGTGAACTCAGTAAAAAAATATAAAATTAAAAAAAAAGGAAGCCGCCTAGTTTTCATAAGCTTCCTAGTAGGTTTGTATTTGAAATTATTATTATTTACATTTACAAAATTATTGCAATGTACATCTAATAAAACTTTATGGGTATTAAGTTATAATTGCCAAAAGTTAAGAATGCAATACTAAGCTATTTAAAAACTGCGATGTATCATTACGTTACGGATACTCATTAAATACTGACAATCATTCTTTACACTCTAGTTAATTTTCTAAAAATGGCCTTCTTTTGTATTTTCAGCTTATTTCAGAGCAACGATTTTTAGTCAAGCAAAATATTTCAAAAGCTATTGCAAAGTTTTTGCCACATTATAGCTTTACAATTATAATTAACGGTTTTGTCTTTAACAAATCGAATTAATGTTTATATTTTCGACATAATTTCCATTTTCCACTAAATTTGTCCCCAATACATTCTTCTACTAATAACTTTTGAACATCATGAAGACTAATAAAATCAATAAAAATTTTAATTGAAAACGAGGAAGAGCTTATAGTTGACTGGGTTAACTATAGAATTTCCGCACCAATAGATATATCATTTTCTCTTACATCTTTTACAAAATTTCAAATATTTGACCTAATCAAGTATATCGAGGTAAATTTATGGAAATTTTGGATTTTCATGGCAGGAATTTGATTAGTAGATTGAACCAAACTGTATACCAATCATTATTTTGTAGACGTGATTGCCATAAAACCTGAATATCTTTTACAAAATTTCAAATTCCTAGCTTAATGAAACCCTGAGTTATATTCATATAAAAAGGAAGTTGTGAAACACTGAGTTATGTTCATATTAAAATAGGAAGTTGTATGGTATATACTTGAACTAGACGGCTGGCCCAGATTGCTAAATTTCAATAGCTGAACTGAGATTTATATATAGAAATGAAACAGTAAAAATTATCTTTATTCCGTTATTTTTTTAGTTATCGTACGAACTAACTGGGCTTGCATTATTGCCAAACCGACACAGAATCCAATCCTGAGCACCAAAAAAAAAAATTTTTTAAAGCATAAAAACCACTTAAATTTATTAAAAGAGTGACAACGAACTTTAAAAATGTAATCCTTTGACTTTAATCTGCAACCGCAATTTAATCAGTATATATAAATTTAAATTCCATGGTAAAGCATCCATTTTATATGGTATTAAAAAATGATTTGTTTGGATGCAAAAAATTGTATATAGTGGACAGTAGAATATAATCAATACTGATCTTATATTGATTCCTTTATAAATTTTTTATTATTTTTAGATAAAAAAAAAAAAAAAAAAAGTACTCGGTAAATATAAAGCGCAGATAACTTCTATTTTTTCTTATCCAATTATTTAACTTAAAAACTGACAACTTTAACAAAGGAACTTGAAAAGTAAATAACACTTTTTTAAGTACGTCCCCCCCCTTCTATTTATTCCATTATTATTATAACAACGTAAATATAATTTTTGTATTTTTTATTTTTCGTAAAGATTCATCTGTCCTATAAATCTTAAAAGTATAAAAGGTGGTAACCCGATAACACCCTGAAATGTGTTTAAGCAGATGTTCTATTTAAAAAAAAAAATAAAATAAAAAAAAAAAAAGACACTGAATAGAAAACAGAACACCTATAATTGGGTGTCTAACAAAATTCGTACAGTTGTTGAATTGTTCACTTTGAATATAAATTTTGCTTATTAGAGACAATTTATTAAGTTTATATTATTTTTTCTTTTCTTGGTTTGTTGGTTTCATTTATCCTTTTGTATTTCTCCATTCTATATTTAGTTTCATATTATTTTAAACACAATTCAATTTTTTGGATTTAATAAAAAAGGGTTTATATACATTAAAACTATATGATTTAAGACAAAAAAAAATTATTTATTATATAGGTACTATATAATATATATACTTAAAACCATCTTCAACTAATGATAAGTTTACTTCTTTTATTTTTAAGGTCTAACAAAAATCACAAATAATTTGTGACCTAAATAAATTGGTCCTGTTAATATAGAATTTGATAAAAGATAAAAAGTGGAATTACTTTTAAATCAAATATCAACTAATTTTTGAGTAGACCATACGATCATGAAACGTATCATCAGAATAATTCTGTACTTTAAAATTTTTTAGAAGATTTGTTAGAGTTACCAATTTTTTTTTTGTATTATGGAACACAACCGAAGAACATTTTTTTAGATTCTTTTCAGTGATAATTTTCTAACAAACGCTATCATCCATAATATATTACATAAATCAATTTTACAACAGAAGTTTAAAGTCTAACTTACTTAATTTAAACTCTACTTTTAAATATTTTCCTTCAGATAAATGACGGAGAACCGTGCTGAGTGCTGATATGATAAATAAGTAAGTATTCATATTTTCAACAAGATCAAGTATTGGTGAATTATTAAGATAGAGATATGTCTATCATGTCGTTTAAAACTTTTTAACATCATCGGATGTTTAAAAGTATGTAAAACAAAAATAAAAAGATTTAAAGTATCTATTATGCATAAAAATGATGCAGAGCATGAAATAAAATTGTCTGTATGTATATGTATGTATATGCGAAATTCTGAATTAAGAGGGATTTTATAGTTTGATTCTGAAAAAAAAACGTATAATCCTGATTTTGCAGCCAAGTCAAAAATCGTTACTAATAATTTTTTTTATATATATATTTTAACATTAACAAAATGTTAAATAGACTGCTGCTAAACAATGATTGAAACTTTGATTTTGTAACAAACTTTAAAATTCTTCCAAATTATTTTGTTCACGTACATTGACCCTCACTGTTTTAAATTCTTTGATGTGGAAATATCTATATAATCCGGAATCTAAGTCTAAAATTTTTTCTAATTCAAAATCTTTTAAATGAGACAAAAAGCGTAGGTCCTTATTTCACATTACGATGAGAAATAAAACCTTTTTGGAAGTAAGGCCTTATTTCATATCTGAATATGATATAAACTCTTAAAGATTTATAGCACGCTACCATAAAATCCCGCTAGAAAAATGGTAATCGTAAAAAGGAATCTTTTATTTTCTTCTGTTAAATCTGGTCCCCTTAAAAAAAATAAGATATTTTCCACTAACTTTAAAATTGATAATTAGTTCTCCATAAGTATATCATTTTGGCACCCCATATGAATAAAAAGTCCTTTACAATCAATTCATCGCATCTAAATAATATATGTATGTATGAATATGTAAATAATAATATGAATCCTTATACATACCTACCTAATTACCTTAAAATTTAAATAACAATAAAATGCATCTGGAATGATTTTTAATATGATCCTTAAAAAGACAACAAGATTTTTCATTGAACTATAAAGATAAAATAGGAGTGTTTGGTTAAGGGTGTAAAGATGATTTTTTTCGTATGATGATTATGATAATGATGAAAAGGTAAAAAAATAAGATTTCTTTTGAAAACTTATGCCTATCAGGTCAATTGTATAGTATTGAATAGGAGTTTTTTCATATTATTTTTCTCTTTCTCGCTTTGTTTTATCTTTTTGTTTTTTTTTTTTTTTGGTTTTTTTTTTTTTTTTTTAATTTAAAAGGAACTCTTTAATTTTTATTGACTTTGATTTTTAATATGAGAAACCGCCTTTTAAATTTCTTCAAAGAAAAATTTCAAAAAAAAAAAAAAAAAACAATAGTAATAATTTGTTAAATAATTTAGTAGAGCGTAGGTCTAATTATTGTTTCATATTTTATTAATAAAAAATAAAAAAAAAATGTATATATGAATTTATGACGCAGTTTACATATTTATTGGACATCTGGATTTTAAATAAAAAAAAATATCTGATTAAAGGGTTCACCAATTTTAGAATTAATTTTAGATCAAGTATAATTTCCTATTAGAATCTTGTATTTTATTTTTTATGAATGGAATGTCAATAATATATGAATCTTTAGATTGTAACATTTTATTAATTTATTAAATCAATAAAAAAATTGATACTAATAAGTGCCATTGTACCATCCATAGAAATTAAGAGAATAGATAAAAAAATAAAACAGAAAGAATAAAAAATTTGTGGTATTTACAAGTGTTATTAAAAAATTTACATACATAATTGGTTATAGTCTTTGAAAATAATAATGATATCGCGTTATATGATACCTATATACTATACATATATTGTAATATAATTGGTTGTAAAATTAATCTATATAATTATTATTAATAAAGATAAAAGATACAATGAGAATATATTTAACCTTTGAGAATTATCACAAGTAAATGTTTATAACTTATAATAAAGAATGCATTTTATTCAAAATTTTAAATAGATTGTAAAAAAAAACAAGGTAGAATGTAAACCAACGGTTTTTAAAAGCGCACATTTCCAAAACTCAATACAAATTGTTTAGAAGTGTGACTTACACAAAAATTTGAAAATTTCATGTAATAAGAAAAAACTTGAAAATAGGACATTTTTGAGATTTTGAGGGACCGTAAGTCCGGAATGCTATATAACTAAGAAAAGCTGTTAACACACGTAAAAATATATTATTGAAGCTTTAATTTTTATGTCTTGCCGAAGAAAAATTTTTACAGGTGCCTAAGTTACAGGTGTCTAAAAATAGCAAATTTTCAATTTTTGAGGCGTAATAACTCTTAAAGAGGGGGCGTTACCAAAAAATTTTCTGAGGAAACTTATACTAATTCTAAACGTTCTTTCTTGTCTCAAAATTTCAGGTTCCTATCTAAAGGGGTGCCGGAGTTATGAAAAAAGAAATTTCATGCAAAATGTGGTTTTCACATAACGGTAAATTTAAATCGTAAATTACAAAATATTACATAATTTTGATATTGTTTTATATAGATAATAAAATTTTCGATCTTCTGATGGTTTTGGATTGCAAAACTATTACGCAAAGCCCGAGATATATACATCTGAAAATGGAGCTTTTTTACAATTTTGAAGAGCTGCAGCTTTGGAACCCTTTACAACTAAAATAAACCTTTCACACACGTAAAAATTTATTATTGTAGCTTTCATTTTCATGTCTTGCCGAAGAAAAATTTTTACAGGTGCCTAAGTTACAGGTGTCTAAAAATAGCAAATTTTCAATTTTTGAGGCGTAATAACTCTTAAAGAGGGGGCGTTACCAAAAAATTTTCTGAGGAAACTTATACTAATTCTAAACGTTCTTTCTTGTCTCAAAATTTCAGGTTCCTATCTAAAGGGGTGCCGGAGTTATGAAAAAAGAAATTTTTATATAGATAATAAAATTTTCGATCTTCTGATGGTTTTAGATTGCAAAACTATTACGCAGAGCCCGAGATATATACATCTGAAAATGGGGCTTTTTTACAATTTTGAAGAGCTGCAACTTTGGAACCCTTTACAATTAAAATAAACCTTTCACACACGTAAAAATATATTATTGTAGCTTTAATTTTTACATCTTGCAGAAGTAAAATGTTTGCAGGTTCCTAAGTTACAGGTGTTTAAAAATAGCAAATTTTCAATTTTTAAGCCCTAATAGCTCATAAAAAGGGGGTGGTCCGAAAAAATTTTCTGAGGAAACTTATACTAATTCTAAAAGTTCTTTCTTGCCTCAAAATTTCAAGCTTGTATCTAGAAGCGTGCCGGAGTTATGAAAGTAGAAAAATCATGCAAAATTTGGTTTTCACATAACGGTAAATTTAAATACTAAATTTAAAAAAATTGTATAATTTTGATATTAATTTACAAAGTTAAAAGAAATACCTGTCGAATGACGTTTTCAGATTGAAAAAATCTTAAGCAGAACATAAGATATATGCATTTAAAAATAGGGCTTTTTCAAAGTTTGAGGGGGTGTAGCTCCGTAATGGGGGGGGCTACATGAAAAAGTTGTTCCACAAAATTATTTTTTTTATAAGACCTACCTATGGTTAAAATTTTTTTTCTCTATCTTTAACGGTGTAGAAGTTTTGTAAACAGACGGACGGACGGACGGACGGACGGACGGACGGACGGACGGACAGAGTGAAACTAATAAGCACATTTTTTCAAAATTTTTTTGGAAATGTGCTAAAAAACAAAAAATTGTAAATTTAGGTGTTTTTTGTTCGATAATTGATATGATACCATCATATTGTTTTTTTTTTGTCGATTATAGATAACAACTGATCCAATCAATGAAAATTCTTGAATAATAGATATAATAAAAAGTTTTGTATGCAACACAAAATTTTTTTTTATTGTTTCTAGTAGGTATAGAAGTTGCTAAACACATTATAAGCCACATCTTTAGTTACCGAAACCAAAATTTTATTTATATAGAATATTGTTATTTTATTAGGTCACGAACTAACACTATGTTAATTTGACAATAACTTATTGTATGTAGATACAGACCGTATACTATATTTGCGATTTTCGTACTAAACGTCGTTCATAAGAACTTGTAAAGTAACTCAGAACAAAATGATTCTGATTGGCTTAAATTTGAAGAACGGACCTTGACTAAGAAATAGACAAAAAAAAAGAAGAAGAAATTTCCTAAGTTGTTTTTACTATTGTACTTCAAGATTTTTGTATTTTAACGAATATTTTTAAACTATTATCAAATATCAAATCAAATATTATAACAATCATGGCCGATCATATTTTCAATTAAGTAGGTTCTCTTACTCTGTTTTACAGATATCTAGTAGGAGTAGGAGTAGGAGTAGGAACTTATCTTGACGAAATAAAAAGTTAAAATGAAACGAAAGCGAAACGAAATTCAAAAAGAAACTAGGAAAGTTGTCGCTGCACACGCCTATGTTGTTCAAACATTTAGATGGTATAATTCAACTTATGCCGTTTGTGATTGGAATATCGCAAAAGTGGAATCATCTTTTACCTTATATGTTCCCCAAATTTGGGAACGATTACATTTTCAATTTACAAAGATTTAAGGAGTATGTCAACACTTTCGTTCATCACACCCACACTCTTGCAAGCCTTAAATCTTTGTTTACTCCATAGCAGAATCTTCCTTTGCCCAAATTTAACAATAGTATTAAAGGGCGCTTACTGTTTGATCAAACAAGGATGTGGTGTTTTGTGGTTTAAAATCCAATACATTAATAGAGAAATCGTACTTGTATCATTCCTATTTAGTGACTTTCGATGGTTCTCTCCTAGTCCCGAACAAAAAAAAAAAGTTACTTTAACAAGTTTTTGGTATTAAAATCTGAAATGAAATTTTATTTTCAATCTTAATTTGATACAGATAATGTAAATGATACCATAAACAAATGTTATCAAGTGATTGCTGATACAGACAAATTTTTTCAAGTGATTGACTGTATTTTTAAAATTGGCAATAGAACTATTTATTTCAGTCCATGCATGATATAGTGTTGACAGCTGAACTTAAAGACCTAATAAATATAACACTTAAAGAGCTTTATAATAAAATAAAATGTGGGATATGCATATTTCTAGGTATTTTCAGGATTTATTTTAAGCAGGTATTCTACTTCGTCTTTAAATAATAATTAATAAATTTTATTTTAATTTAAATTTAATTTTAATTGAAAGATCCAAGTGTTAAAATTTTTCAAAAAAAAGGAACCTTTATTAGTCTGCTTAATAAAAAGAAGTCTGTGTATATAGACATATCTTTAAACTTTCTAGTTTACCTAGAATATGGGAGCTTATTTTGTCTTTTTTTTTTCGTTTTTCCTAGAGAATCTATCAAAGACATCAAGAATATCATTTTGAAAGTGTTAGTTTCTTACTGAATAAATACAGCTCATCCTTTATAATGGGTTAATTACAAATTTTCAAATATTAGTAGAATTTAACCAAAGTGATCAATATAATTAAACAAGACAACCATGATGGTATTGAAAATACTTTCATATCACCTAGTCAGGTGTCTGATTTTGCTGATCAAACTATAATACACTACACTATAACGGTGATATATATTAAACAATTCAATCAGATTCTACAAGCCTAGCTGCCAAAAGTATGAATTAAGGGAATAATATTAAGCATTAGTTTTATTTTTTAAACTATTTGTATTAAAATAAATAATTAATAAAATGAAATAGTAAATAATGGATAAAGGATTCGCTTCAATTTACTATGCAAAATAATCTATTCACTCTTTGTTAACTATTTAATACAAATTATTTTAGATACAAAATTTTTTTAGAAATTGAAACCATTTTTTTTTTTTTGTTGATTTAATAAAATATAATAAATATACCGTTAGAGTTTATTAAATTTCAAAAAAATTACTTCCTGGAATAATTTTTTTATTCTTCAAGGATAATAAAAACAATTACGACATAAATACATAAATTGTTTTCCCACAAAATTAATAAGTATATTTATTTAATAATAAAATAATCGATTTATTTTTATTTTTAAAATAAAAATGTTTTTTTTTTTTTTTTTTGTTTTCTTTTCTTTTCATATTACGGTTTTTGTAACAAACAAAAAATAAAAAATTAATTTACGCATTCAAATCATAAAAATCATAAAAGACAATATTGACAGAAAAAATTCCAAACAACCTACGGCAATTACAATAGTTTAAAGTTAATACAAAAACTATTTTTTTACGATCATTTTTTTTTTTTTTTGTATTTATTTGTTTTTTTTTTTTCTTTTTTTTTTACTTAACTGCCTTGTTTTTCTTTTTATTTTTATAACAAAAAAAAAATTTTTAGCATACTTCATTTATTTTAAGAGTCAAATTTGAGTTTTTGAGAAATAAAACATACAAAATACAACACTTGAATTGATCTGTTCACAAGAAATCCAAACAATAATATTATCTTCAATAAAATTTACTCAATGAATTTGTTTATCCTGCAGCTATATGAAAAAAAAAAAAAAAAAATAATAAAGGTACAAAAAAAAAAAAAAATACAATATACTTACAAAAAAAAATTTTTTTAAAGAAAATAAAATAAAAATTAATAAAACAATTTCTGCAGTAGCTTGAGAGCATCAAAAAAATGTTATTCAATTCTTTACGAGTTCAAATAAAAATGCCTTAAAAAGGTTAAATAATTTTTTTTTTTTCTTTTTTTTTTTAACCAACTAAAATTTTTTTTTTTTACGATATTGATTTGTGGTTTATTGTGAATTTATTTTTAGAAAAAAAAAAAAAAAAAAAAAATTAATTTTCAATTGTGTTTTATGTAATTGTTTTGCCATAAATAATGTATTTCGGTTTTCTAGAGCTGGCCAATGTTATACCGCAGATGAGATTAGGAAAAGCTTGTGCAGTATGTGTTAGTAAACTGTGGACGAAGATACTATTATGTTATATTACAAGAGAAAGTTCTTTGTCTGGTGTTATTAGGTAGCATTTTCAGTTATTAATTGACAGGTTGTTGTTTTATCAATAGTAGAACTGCAGAATTTTCCATTATTAAAGTCTGAATGAATAATTTAGAGTCATAAGATTTCAAATCTTATTAAAAAACGATAACTTTTATTAACTTCAGATATTTACTTGCAGTACATAAGTTTTCTTTGGAACATATATCTCTTAAATCATTGGCCTAAGGAAAACTTTCCATTCATATTTTTTTTTGAGCTAAGTTGGTTTATTTATAAAATATCTAAGACTATCTTAGCTAAGATTGTCAATTTGATTTGTCTTTAGTTATCGTTTCATAAAATTTTCTTTTTTTTTGCGAGGGCAGATGGGAATTTCGATAGACACTAATGAGATTAATGCGCCAATTGCCTTTGGTAATGTTTGATTTCAACCAACAAAATGCTACCTCCCTTTTAAACCAAACATTAGATTATAATCTATGGTACAATGTATTCTTTAGATTGTAGTTGGGGTAAAATAAGAATAAAAATAAAGGAAATTGGGAAATATGTAAAATTAGTATGGTTGTTGGATATGAAGTGTAGAGACCAGATTATTTTTACTAATCGTTCATATCATCGCTTTTAATTGTCAGTGACAACTAACTAACAACATTTTTTTTTTTTTTCTTTAATAATTTTAATACTTTATTTGATCAGAAAATTGAATATAAAATAAAAATTATTTATATTTTTAAGTTGTTTCTACTTTTAAAAGACTTTTTTATTTTATTATTTCTTACTTTACTATATATACATTAATGCTGTTGTTAGCTGTTGTAGTTTAAAATTGTTGTTGTTATAAAATAGATGAGCACACCCCAAAAATTAGCTACAATATAAAAAAAAAAAAAACTAAGACAAAATTCCTTGAAGCATAATTTCTTCGTCTTCACCTTAAAATACCAAATATTTTTAATGTATTAAGTATGTATGTATATCTGTTGTTGGTTGTTAATTCAATTGTTTTCCACCAAAAATCCACCTACAAGAAATGCTTTAAATATGGTGATGGCACTAACATACTTTTCTTGTTTGTTTTATTTATCCATTTTAGCACAATTCAAATCTATGGGTCTATGACTCTAAACGTATCTATGTATATATTAAAAATTTTTGTACATTTTTTTTTGTCTTGCTAAAAATTTTTTTTTTTGCGAAATTTTATTTTTTTAATTTAAAGATTCATAATAATTTATTTAAATATTTTATTTAAAAACTTTTAATTATAATCAAAAATTTTTGGATTAAAAACAATAAGAGAAGAATAAAATATTTGAATGGAAAACAATAGAAAAGACATTCAAACCTGTTAGTCAAAAATGAGTTTTTAAATTCTAAGATTAGAACAACTTATCATGAAGTTTAACAAACATAGCAGGGTTAATAGAAGACATAATGACAGCTTAATCAATCGTGTATTTTTTCATGCTAGGGCAAAAGCTTTATATTGGAATATAAACATGTGATCTTGATAAAAAGCATAATAAGGTTAAACTAATCACAATATTTTTTTTTTAATGCCACATAAATGTGGACAGGAAATTACACAGCCTTTCCTCGGGCGTGGCTGTAATAACTAAGGGGTAACCCACACTCCCTCGGTGTATACTGCGTATTTTATATGCTCTTATCCACTAGGCCGCCGAAGCCTCCAGCATAATATTATTTGTAGGTTAAAATGACGGGGGTTAACTTTTTGCTAGTTTAAATAATATATACACAATCGAAAGTTTTGATTGATGCGTTTCATACTTATGGGTAAAGAACTAACATTAAAATGTCACAGCAAGAATAAAAAGCTAATAATGCAATATCAATGCAAAAATATTTTTAAATTAAAATATTAATGCCCATTAGAGTTGCATCTTACATTTTAAAATCAATACTCCAAATAGTGAAATATTGATCTCTTGTTTCCGATTCTTTATTTTATATCAGACCTAGACTCTATTACTATACATTATACAATTATTAAATTCTAAAATAAACAAGGCAGAATGTTAAACCAAAAGACAATAAAGACAGTTTAGAATTTATTGTAACTTGCACCAATTTTATCTTTCGTAAATTTTCTTAGAATTTTATAATTAAGAATATAAAGCGTTAACTAATTTATAGCGCTTATAGTTCTTAAACAGAGGAGGTATAAAAAAATGAGGTAATATTTAAGCTAATTGCGAAAGCTTTTTATTTTTTCAGAAGGTCAAGAGTCGATTCTATCTAAAAGCGTTTTGAAGATATGAAAGTAGCAGAATTTTACAAAATTTTGTTTTGGATATTAAATTTGAAAAATTTGTATAATTTTGACATTGATTTATAAAGCTAAGAAATGTCCTGCCGTTTTTAGATCAGAAAAAAATACTTTTTTAAAAATAGTTTTTTAAAAATAAAGGAGCTATATACTCGTAGCTGTGTAATGTGTGGTAGCGAAATTATATATTTTAATAAACCTCTCCTTGGTATTTAATTTAACGATTTAGAAGTTTTATAAACAGACGGAGGAAAGGATGGGCGAAAGGACGGACAGTGTTAAATTACAATAAGTAAATTTTTCGAATTTTTTTTTTTGAAAAATGTGCTTTAAACTAAGACAATTATGCTTATAGAAATTTCGGTTTTGTAAATCTCATTCTAACAATCTTACTTCTCTGATGGATTTTCTATTTTTGTTATCTATTCTTTCAGTACATAAAAGTTACCTTAAACGTTATTAATAGCTAGAAAAGCGCATTTTAACGAAATAAAAGAATTATTTATAATAACTCAATAATTTTGAAAATTGGCCTTAATGAAAATGATAAAATATCACAATATCCTACCTAATCTTATTAATACGATTTACTATTATAGTTAACATATTAATTTTCTTCAAATTATTTTTAATGCAGAAAATTCCCATTTGAATTATCGTCATTAAAATATATCATATATATGCTTTTATCTTATTAGATAGAAGAATACAATTCCAATTTTCTTTAAAATTTGTTTTCAAAATCATTATTGAAATCAGTTTATTGAAGAATTAAATTTAAAAATGGAACCAATTTAATACAATACTTTGTCATTAAAGACAAATTCTCCTATAATTGGAAAATTGCTATAAATTTCTGCTATAGTTTAATGCTTTCTATTACAAATTATCATCAATAATGTCGAATATTTCATTTGTTACAATTTTTTTTTTTTTTTTTTTTGTTTTTTGTTTTTTTTTCTAACAAATTTTTCACACAATTTCCATATTTGTTGTATAGTGGCATATAATTCTCTCTTCTCCAATTATTAGAAAAACAAAAGAAATAAAATTCCAACATAAGTGATTTGGAAAATTAGCTGCATTTTTTTTTTTTTTTTATGGTTGATTCTCTACTTTAAACGTTTTTCAATTTTTTTTTTCTTATTTTCTACTGTATTTAGTTGTTCCCATATCATTTTGAAATTTAACCCTTTTGAAATTTTGAAAGGATCTATTCCAATCTTACAACTTATTTTTTCATGTTTTGTAATGAGAGTAGAAGATCTTGAGGTCTTGAAATTAATAGTTGCTAAAAATCAAATAAACATATAGCGACTAAAGTCTCAGACCTAACATTATAAAATATATTAATACTGTGTTTGAAGCTGCAGTTTTATGGTCTACATGTCCATAACTTGTAAAAAATTTAGTTCACTGCATTATTTACTAAATATACATAAAATGCAACTGTTACTCATACTGCTGAAATAACATTTAACCTCTCATTTTATCATGTCTTCAAAATATAATTCTTTTCATTCTATTTCAATTCAATATTATAGAATATAGAATGCAATAAGTCTCAATAAATTCTGCCACATCAAAATAAAATAAATGTTTGGTGTGCTCCGGTATTATTCCATATATGTTTTTAAGAGTTACATTTTGCACGCCAGGGTTAAAATATATAAAAACTTAAAAAAAGAAAATTATACAGGAAAATAAGTAACTATATAAAAAATAATAACTTTAGCTGCAAATTTCGCACATTTTTTTTTTATTCCAACATTATAAGAACATTTTGTTTTTTTTTTTAGGATCACAACTAAAGTCAAAAACATGACGAGTTATCAAAGTGTAAAAAAAGCAAAAAAACAAAAAGCAAAAAAACAAAATTATAGTAAAAATTCGTTTGGAAAACGCCCGCTTATTTCACAATCAAAAAATGCAAAAAAAAAAAACAAAAAAAACATTTTTTTATAATAAAAATAATTGTTGTAAATCAACCGATTTAACTAATTACATTTTAGCCATCCCATTATAATTTTTAAGGAAAATTTATAAGATTAGTTTTACCAGTATAAAGAAACTAAAAAGAAAAATATCAAATAAAACGTTAAAAATTTAAAACAATGGCAGCACAAAATACTTAAAAAAAAAAATAAAAAAAAAAACAACAAAAATGAAATATAAAAATAAAATCGTAAAAATAAGAATCGAATCGTTTCACTCTGATTTAAACGAGCACCGCCTAACAATGTGAATTCGATTTCTTTTCGTTTTTTTCGTTTTTTCTTGTTTTTTTTTTTTGTTTTTTTTTTTGTTTCAAATCATTTCCAGATTATTTTAAGCCAATTTAAGATCACTTACTACAAATATTTTTAAATTGTTAGTTTCTCTGAAAAACTCTCATACATTTTTATTGTCCATGTCTAGGAGATTTTTTTTCCACCCAATTGCAAATTGTTAGTCTATACTTTATAGTATTTAGGTCTTTACATTTTTACAACAATACAGTAAGCTCTAATTTTTTCTTGTAGTTTTTTCTTTTATTATCTTTTTTTTTATTTTTTCATAGATTTGTTACTTTACTTATTGTTTTCGTTTTTGTTACATGATTGGTATTAAAAATTGCAATAATTGGACCTCTTGTTATTACTTTTATTTTTTTTCCAGTTATTTTTTTTTTTTTCGATTTAGTTTGTAACCAATCTTTTATTGAATATCGATGATACATTTTACATATGGATTCCTATATATGTATATATTAAAACAATAAATAAAAGAAATAAGAAAAAATATCAAAATAGTATATCTAAAATTTATTTATCGGGATTATTTAATTTGTTTTTTTTTTTTTTATTATTAAGATTTAGGTGATCAAATAGAGTATTTTTGTTCCGATTAATTGTAAATCATTAGAACACATAATATGGTAAGTCTTTGACTTAAAAAAGCTTTAATTCTTATTTTATTTGAAAAGAGAAAGGAGAACATTACTATGATTGCTGTTTAAAAAATTTCGTATGGGTTAAATAAGTTCATTAAACTACGACGATGTCATTGAGTTTACCTTTAACCTTTACCTTTAAAAGATTAAAATATAGACTTTAAAAGGCTGAGCTGAGTTGTTGCTTAAATTTAAAAACCGAAAAAGAAAACTTTCTATCAAGTTTTCATTTATGTCTTTCTAGATTGTCATATATCCTTGTAAAAAGAAAAGTTCTTCATTTTCATATCATTTAGAAAGGTATATGTTAAAATCATCAAAAGAATCGTTAGGGAGAGATTCAGGATTCAGCACCTTTAGTGTAATAATGGCTACCTTCAAACAGAAAAATTTAGTTGAAATCTAAAACTATTCTGTCCTTTTTCAAAGTAACGAAAAACCTAAGAAAGCAGGTTATACAACTTAAGACTATTGTATATGTATATATATATATGGATATGGATAATTCCAATAGTGACTTGGGTTCCAGTTTTAGTAAAAAATTTGTAATAAAACAAAAAAGTGGCAAATCGGGTATGGAAGTGTAATTCTATATGTATAGTTCAATCAAAACTTCCTAAAATGAGGATGATGAAAAAAAAACTCATATAAAAGATTTCCTAAGGGTTGTCCAAAGGGTAAGAGATAGTTAATCTTTTATTTCATATAATAAAAACAATATAGTGTTTATTTCAAACAAATGACGATCTAATAATCGAACACCTCCAATCATATATCTTTAATGTAATCTAATTTAGCATATAAAAACATATAAGATATTTAAATATTTTTGTTATATTTTATTTTAGTTTTTCTATGGTTTCTTCCTATTGTTGTATTTATTACAATTTAACATTTGTTGTATGTATGATTTTATTTTTCTTCAATATAATTTACATGAAAAAATTCAAAAATAAATAAATTATATCGACTCTAAATAATGTTAAAAGCTTGAATCCTAAATAATTTTTTATTTATTTATTTTTTTTTATAAGTGTATACTAAATACTTTACACTAGTAATCAAAAAAGTGTAAAAGAGATGGATATAAGAAGTATATCTGAAAATAAAGTCCGTAAAAAGTTTTTAAACCTGATATTAACACCACAAAAATATAATAAATAATAATAAATGTCTACGGGATAAAATAAATATGATCGATATTAAACAAATGTTTACAGTAAAGACTTAAATTAATATATTTCTTCAGAGTTAATGGATTTCTACAGAAATTCCAAAGGACAAAGGGCTCAAAAAATACCCTTGAAAAAATTATTTTATCATTGCTTCTTTACAGCTTCATGGTATCAAAAAGCAAAGTTCAAAATTTTAAAAACCACACCACACTTATAGCAAAATAGGAATAATAATAGCCGGATTTATTGTTCCGTTACAGACCAACTCTTAATTCAATCTTTCCTCATCATTGCACTAAATTGTCTTCTATCCCTACTTTCTAGCTAATATACTGCTTTAGCAGTTAGGGGTTTCAACCCATTATATTGGCTAAAGGGGGAGATCGCTTTAGTCAGTAAGAATCTGACATTACCAAGGGAATATTCTTGGTTTCTTTAGAAGATTCACATCTCCCTTAGAAAAAAAAAATATTAAAATTAAATATGTACTGTTTTATAATCATTGTTAGAGAGATTACGAAATTTAAAATTTGGGTGGCCTAAGCCCAATTAAAAATTATAGAAATGTTGAAATGAAGTTAACCAATTTGTGTTCTTAAAGATTGGCAATCTATATCACATCTCTTTTAAAAATATTTTTCTCTACAATCTTTTTTTTTTTAACCTCTACAAACATAGTATTGCCATTTCCTATATCTTCTTCGTTTTCTCATTCTTCGAGAAAACAGGACATTCAAAAACAAATTGTTTACAAAGTAGGCGGTATTTTCTTGGTTAAACTTGAGAGCTGACATTGAAAATTTCAATCGAATTTTCATTAATGTTTTGATAGGTTCTGACCTAGCGTTGTGAAAAAAAAACTTTTCTTTGAACCACTAGATACCATCCTTATATTTATTTCAAGAATTAATGCGCTCTTCAATATATTGAAGTTAGTTGTACACACATATTAACTGGGTGATGTTTTTTTTTTTGAAAAGGAATATATTTTTATGGTTAAAGTACAACACCGTCAAGAAAATTTTCCATAAATCTTTCTTTTGTGACTATCACCAATTGTAACAAAAAAAAACTAATACGAAATTCTCTTATAACTGCATGTATGAAAACCAAAAATTTGTATTCCAATGTACCTTTTTTCTTAAGTTTATTATCCTGCCACATAAATGTGACAAGGAAATTACACAGCCTTTCATTTTTAGGGGTGGCTGTAAATGTCGTAAAGGGCAATTATTCTTACAACGTATCTGGGATTCGAACCCACACTTTATCGGTGCTTACAAAGTATTTCATACGCTCTTATACGCACTAGATCACCGTCGTCGCTCCAATATATTTTTTCATCACTAAATATATATATTTTTTTATAAAAAAAAACAATCCTTTTTAATTTTTCCGAAAACAAAAACAAATAAAAATTTCCGGTCAATCTAAATTTTAATAATGAAAAAATGAAAAAGTGTAAAAGAGATTTTGTGTTTAATATAGAGAAGATATGAGGATAAAGCGAATATCAAACACCATCAATGTTGAATAATTATAGTTTTTTTTTGTTGTTTTGATCGTTTTTGTTTTAATATTTTGTTACTATTGTTGTTGTTGTTGTGGTTGTTATTATTAATATTATTAATGTATCTGGTTGATTTTATTTTTCTAAATGTTTTATTTAATCTACATCTACCTATGTAATTTTTTTTTTTTTTTTTTTTGTTTATACCGAACTGATCATATCTGAACTGATTTTGATCTGGAGAGTGATGGTGAATATTGTATAATATCTATTAAAAATAAAAAAATAATAAAAATTTCTGTTGTTTTTGTTGTTGTTGTTTGTAATTTTTTTTTTATCGTTGTATTACAATATAATAAACATGATATATCGATTGATTATTCGTTATTTTCAATTTATATAAATGATTTATCATTGCATTGTTTTTTTTTATGAAATTTTTAATTTTTCTTTTTTCAATTATTGTGATTTTGATCGAATTTATGACGCTCTGGAAAATTACAAACAGGTGTCTTAAATTTTACAGGATAAAATATGATTTCTATTTTTTTTCTTTTTTTTTCTTGCTACAAATATTACTAATGTTGTAAATTATTAAAACTAAATACTGATTTCTACTTTTGCACATATGTAAAATTGAAAAAAAAAAAAAAAGAAAAAAAATATTATTATACGAATATTGTTGATTTTGTAATCGATTGATTCCTTTTTGATTTCGATTATTTGATCTCTATACGAATAGATTTTAAACAACGTTTTGTATAGATTATTTACGGTATCCAAGGTAATCACTAAGATAATTTAAGGAAATAATATTTGCAAAAGCAAAATAAAAAAAAAAAAAAAATTAAAAAAACATTAAAGAAAATTTGTGATTTTTATGGGAAATCTTTTTTTTTTCATTTTTATTGTTTTTCTTTTTTCTTTTTCTATTTTATTTGTAATTATGAAAATATGCATTTATATTACATATAATTTATGAGTGCATTATAAAGCCTTAAGAGATTTTTATATTTATTTAGTTGAATTTATGTGTAAATGCAAATATAATCGATTAAAAAGTGTTTTTGATATGTAATCGCGTAATCAAATTTTCATGGCTTATTATGTTTTAAGTTTAATTTTTTGATTTTTGAAAAACAAGCAAGCAATGATCAATTATCGATTATAATAAAATTTATTTAGTAATACATATATGTATCTAATAATATCAGTTAATATTTAAAAATTATAGCAATGAGTTGTGAAATTGTATAAGTAAAAATGAAATTGAAAGCTATAGTCAATAAAATTGGAAACTTTTTTGTAGTCATATAATTTACAATTTATTGCAATATATATTTTAATGTTTGTTTTTAATCATTTTATTTTGATAATTTACTATTGTTAAAAACACAGTATTTACACCTATAAAATTCTTATACATTAAATTTTAATTTATGGAACTTTTTTGATTTCGATCCATGGATACAGCTGTGGCTATATTAAATATATTAAATATGGTTTACCTAAAATTCTTCCGTCAAGCTCTTGCTTTCTATTCTGTACATATTCTACAAATTCTATGTATATGTTTCTCCTAGATGTAATATCTGCATGGATTTATTTCTATCTGTATATATTGTCTTTTGTTTAGGTTACATATTCTATATGCCAGTAGACCGTTAATGTTAAAAATTTTAAGTTTAAAATATATTTCATCTAAATGTCTAGAAAATTTATTTGTAAAAATATACTTATATGTTTATTTCAATATTTTTAAAAAAATTAAAATTTTCTTCTTTTAAAAAATTTTAAATAAGGTTTAGGTGTTTTAAAAACACGAAAGTTAAACCCAAGTTGTTTTATCCTTGTTCAGTTCTATTGAACTCTTCTGTTAATAAATATAGAACTGAAATTTACCTAAACAATTTTTGATAAATTCATCAAGCTGATAAACCTTTTGTATTAAAAATTTATTAAAAATTTGTAAAAAGATCTGTGAGTTGAAATACTAATGCAAAAAGAGTATAATTTTCTATCAACTCTATTCCACAACTCCACCGCGAGTCCAATCTATTTAATAATTTTTGAAGCAAAGATATAGCTATGCTACTAAATTGTAGTACCTTGGAGAATATATTTTCAGTTTGATCTTTTGGAGAATGGAGAATATTTAGTTTGGTTGGAACGAGAAAACGATTTTAGAGATAGTAAATATCAAGTGCAATATTTTATGTTTGAAGAAGGGGATTATAAATATCTATTACGCTTATGCTGATTTACTGTCACCAGTTGTACCTATTTTATTTATGTCTTTCTTTCTACTGGTGGACCAGATTATAAATTTGTTTATAGCCAGTTTCACTATGAAGATCCAAGAAATATAAAATCATTTTCTATTCACCATATTGTTCACTTGATTTTATTATCCTCAAAAATATCTTTACGAAATATCTCTTGGTAAAATGGAAAAATCCCAAATTTTTTTGCTATTAATTAAAAGTCAACCAGTTAATAAGAAAACAATAATTTTAAAATTACTAAGCCAAAACAACAAATTTAGTATAAAATTGTAGGATGTAAAAATAATGAAACATCGCTATATTATTTTAAAGCATATCTTACATTATATCATCAATATAAATCTAAACATAAAAACAAACTAAACTAGATGTAAATCAAAAGTTTTTAAAATCGCTTATTTTCAAAAAGGTATAAAAACAGTTTAGAATATTGTGAGTTACACCAAAATTTCTAAGTTTATTTAGATTTTTATATTTAACAAATTGCGAAAATCTAGAGATATTTTCTTCAGTTAAAGGAAACTCTTTATAATCAAAACAAAAAGTTGTTAACACGTCATGTAAAAACATAATATTGAAGTTTTCATTTTGCGTATAAATTTGTAACATTGTGTACAGGTGCCTCAGGTTCACTCTGAAAAAAGCCCTAAAAAGGTTTTCAGGTAATTTATAGATCTTTCACGGTTTTAAGTAAAAACTTAAATAGTTCTACATAAAAAAATTGGACTAGAATATTAATTTTCTTTAAAAAATACACCCAAGGTTAAAATTGCATTTTTCTTTTAAAGCGGTGTAGAAATTTTGAAAACATACAATGAGATAAACAGACGGACGAACAGACAGATGAACGAACAGACTGAAATTAATTAGCAAACTTTTCATTGATAAATGTGCTAAAAAGCGGAGGTATTATACTTTCTGTTTCTACTATATAATGACCTATTTCCAAACTAATTATTATTATCCATATCCTTTCATTTTTAAATAAACTATAGAAAGTATTTAAGGAAAAACCTGATAATTTATAATAATTAACATAAAACTAATTATTTCTAGTATTTTTTAATTGGTGTCACATTTTATGTAAGCATATATATACTTTTAGAATTCACATACATTTATAAGCCTAAATGGTTGACTTTTTTGAACTTTAAAAACTTTGATTTTGCTATATCAAAGCTTATAAATGAAAATACATATAGGTATATAGCTATTTTTTATATTACTCGTGTTTAATTTAAACTCAAGAAAAAAATAATTTTGGTCATATTGGTTCAATTTTAGAGTACAAAAATATTAGAATTTATATACCGTTTAATAATTCTCATAATGCAAAAAAAAAAAAAACACAATTTATTTTTTTCCCTATTTCGCCGCCAAATTAATTGCTATGAATTCGTAATGAACTCATCCTACACAAAATAGGAAATCATAAAATATCCAACTATAAAAGACATTTTGAGTATATACCATCATGATCATCAGCATCGTCATAATGGTGACTTAAAGATTTTTTACTATACACAATACAAGAGTACTTTCTGCCATTGTAACCATTTTATTAGTTATGAGTACACAATTCCAAAAAAAAAAAAAAACAAAGCAGTATGTAAAACCAAAGATTTTCAAAGGCATACGTTTTCCATAATTTTGAATAAATGAAAATATCTAAAAAAAAAAAAATGAAATGTTAATGAAAAGGTAGTCAAAATTTTTAAAATGAAACAAAGAAACAAAATTTTGTAATTGTTTCTATATAACAGTAAATTTAAATACTAAATTTTAAGAAATTCTACTACATACATTGATACATATTTAAATCCAGTTGTTTGACGTTTTCAGAACGAAAAAATATTAACCTGAACTTGAGATATAAACATTTGAAAATAGGACATTTTTCATCTTTAAGATGCTGTAATTGGTGCGTTTACATAAAAAAACATTAAAAACATTACATTTTTTATAAAAACTACGAGATTCTTAAAATTTCATTGGTCAAATTTAAACGTTCTGGACGTTTTATAAACAGAGGGACGTATGGACGAAGAGTCAAACTATTAAGATTTAATTTTCCATAAATAATTTGAAAAAAGTGCTAAAAAATTCAATTGAATTTCGATAGAAAAGATAAAAATAACCGTTTTTTTTGTTTTTTTTTTCGTTTGGTGGGCCTGGCTGAAATCATTTTTCTTCTTCCATAATACTTCTTTTATTAAAGGTTTAATAATTCTTACAAATAAATTAATTCATGCTAATAAATAAAAAAAAAATTTTTAACAGCTTTTTTGTTTCTTTATTTTGACATAGTTATAATGAATCTAATGATTTTTTAAATAGATTTTAAGTTGAAAATAAAATAACAAGTAAATAACAAAAATAATATTAAAATTAAATTAATCTTCAATAATTTACTATTTGAAAGGACTGCAAATTGAAAAAGAGAAAAAAAATAATTATTTTCCCATATTAATGATTAGATAATATTTTTATTTAAAGAAATTAAAAAAAAAAAACCAATAATTTTATTTAGCAAAGTTTTTTTAGGTCACTAAAAGATGACAGATATACTGTGTTTTTAAGTATATACTGGGTTTTTTTGTTTCAAATATTAGACATATCATATATTTTTAACTGGTCTCTTAACCCGTCATAAATGATGGAAATAAAATAATATCTATTTTTTGTTACTTTAGATTTTTTGTGTATTAATTAAATAAAAAATTAATTAAACATAATTTCGATCATTAACCATTCACGAAATTCGCTTCGCCGAACTATTTGTCATCAAATAAAAGATAATTGTAGCGAAACGAAAAATAACAAGGTAGAATGTAAGTCAACGGTTTTTAAAAGCGCACATTTCCAAAACACAATACAAACTGTTTAGAATTGTGACTTGCACAAAAATTTGAAAATTTAAAAAATAAAATTTAAGAAATTTTTTCTTATAACAAAATATGTGAAAATAGGACTTTTGTGGAATTTTAAGGGGCTGTAAGTCCAGAACCCTATATAACTAAAAGAAACCGTTAAAACACGTAAAAATATATTACTGGAGCTTTAATTTTTAAGTCTTTCCGACGAAAAATTTGTACAGGTGCCTAAAAATAGCAAATTTTCAATTTTTTAGTCCTAATACCTTTGCAAACAGAGGGTGGTGCAAAAAAAGGGTGCAAAAAAAATTTTCTAAGGAAACTTATACAAATTCTAAAAGTTCTTTTCTTGTTCTTTCTTGTTTCAAGTTCCTTCAGGTTCCTATCTAAAGGCGTGCGGGAGTTATGAAAAAAGAAATTTCATCCAAAATAAGGTTTTCACATAACGGTAAATTTAAATAGTAAATTACAGAATATTACACAATTTTAATATTGCTTTATGTAGATAATAAAATTTTCTGTCTTCTAGCGGTTTTAGATTGCAAAACTATTACGGAGAGCCTGAGATATATGTATACATCTGAAAATGGGGCTTTTTCGCAATTTTGAAGAGCTGTAGCTCTGGAACCCTATATAACTAAAATAAACCTTTAACACACCGTAAAATATATTATTGTAGCTTTAATTTGTATGTATTTCCAAAGTAAAATGTGTACAGGTTCCTAAGTTGCAGGTGTTTAAAAATAACAAATTTTCAATTTTTGAGCCCTAATAGCTCAGAAACAGGGGGTGGCCAAAAAAATTTTCCGAGCAAACTTATACTAAGTTTAAAAGTTCTTTCTCAAAATTTCAAGCCTCTTAAAGCATGCCGAAGTTATGAAAGTAGAAAAATCTTGCAAAATTTGATTTTCACATAACGGTAAATTTAACTACTAAATTTAAAAAAATTGTATAATTTTGATATTAATTTACAAAGTTAAAAAAAATACCTGTCGTCGTATGACGTTTTCAGATTGAAAAAATCTTTAGTAGAACATAAGACATAAGCATTTAAAAATATGGCTTTTTCAAAGTTTGAGGGGCTCCGTAATGGATGGGGCTACATGAAAAACTTGTTCCACAAAATTATTTTTTTCTCTATCTTTAACGGTGTAGAAGTTTTGTAAAGAGACGGACGGACGGACGGACAGAGTGAAACTAATAAGCACATTTTTAAAAATTTTTTTTGGAAATGTGCTAAAAAAACGTACATATTCAAAATAAAAAACGTTTTTAATTTTTGTTGCTTAGAGATAAATACCGATCCGCGGTAAAAATTGAAAATGTTTAAATCTAGGCGGCGACGAACTTTTGGTTGAACGACAATGATAACAATTGTCAGTCAATAGATAATAATGAATAATATGTTGTAATTTTGTAGTTTCGAATTTTTCACAAATAGTCAGAATTGTGCTTATTACTTTGCTTTAGTTATGTAATTATTAGTTCAAATTAATTTACAATCAAATTATTTTTTTTTTTTTTAAATTTTTAATATTGAACTTTTAATACAACAGAATCTTAATAGTGGAAAATAGTTTGCAATTGCAATCTGCAAACGTCAGAATCACTATAGAGTTCGTTATTAATTTGGCGCACTCAAAATTATATACTTAATGAAAATTAATGAATGGAAAAAAAATAATTTGAAGAAAAGATAAGTATATGTATTAGGTTTAAAGCGTTTCTCACAGAATTTATGAATTACAAATAATGGGATACGCTTAAAATGCAATATTTCACTATATTTTCGAAGTCTGTTAATTATTTTTAATTATATAAATATGTATGTAGTATATTTTATTCTTGTATTCTTGTATTAATATAATTAATAATTTTCAATAAGTAGTAGAAGTTTTGAAAAAACCTTTGAAATGTCTTTAGAATGTTACTTTGAAATGTTATATTTCATTACTTTTAAATGTAGTGACAAAATAATGTTCTCAAAGAGTCTTGTAAATATACATTTTGATTATATGTACATACAGGAAATATAATTTTATGAATGCGATATACGCGCATCCAAACTGTTAGCAGGTTCTTTAAAATAGCAAATATGAATTACTAAATTTATAAGTAAAACTTTCCTGACTATTTAAAATATATTAGAAAAAATACCAGATTTATTAAAAAAAACATTTGAATATTTAGAAGAATTTAAGTAAGTTTAAAAATAATTTAATAATACTGTGGTTTTTTTTTAAGGATAAAATTGCAAACATCAAAAAAACAAAATACGATTTGACAATTGTTTGTGTTAACAGCGATCGCAATTGAAAACAAAACACATTGTGTTATTAATTCAATGTTTTTGACTTTATAAAATTTGACATTATATTATTATTTCTGCTATGTATCGGGTCGGATTGTAGGTTTTTTAATACATTTCCGATGTCACCCATTATTTAATCGACAAGAATAATTCCTTTCTTTCCTTCTATACATTATAGTAAATACTCTATACATAAATGTATAAATAGTTCAAAAAACTTAAAATTTCTAAATGCATCCGAAAAAATTAAATTATAAAAAGAATAAATTAATTAATTAAATAAAAAATTTAATTTTAAATTAAAATTCACAAAATTTCATTTTAGCAAATTAATGATTGTAAACATTCTTAGAATAGTTTATTAGCTATGGGTACTATTTACCATAAAGTTAGTAATTCTATATTTAAACATACTTGAATGGGTGTGTGTACACCCATTTAGAAATGTCATTTAACTATTCCCACAATTTTATTTATTTATTTTTTTTCTTTGATTTATTTCGGTATTTTTCAAATAAAATAGAAAAGAATTGCATGAAATTTTTTTGGAAATTTATAGAAACATTCTGAAACACTTTAATTTTATTTTTATTTAAAAAAAAAAAAAAAAAAATCTATACGCTCTTGATGAAAATAAAAAAATTCTTTTGTGTCTTCAAATATTCTAGAACAAATGCGTAAACAATTTTAATTAGAGTTAAAAAATTTTGTACTAAAAAAATTTTCAATTCGAATAACTTAAAAATCTTAAAATACAATTTTCTTTATTCGACATTGCACATGAACTAAAATTTATTGACAACAAAATGCTACTAATTATAAAATATTTGTCTTAAATAAAAAAAAAAAAAAAATCTTTAATTATTTAAATACCATTTAAAAAGAAAATAATTAATTAATGTTTCTCCAATTAGAAAATTTTAACTTTAAAAGAGAAAAACGAAAAAAATATAAAAACTATTTTCATAACTATTTATTTATTTATTTTTTTTTTCTCCATTTATTTAAATTAACTAACCGCAACAATGTTTATAAACAATTTTATAGATCTCTACAATGATTTTTAAATTGTTTATATACGTTTTATTTTTTTCTTTACCAGTTTTAGTCACCAAAATATTTTCAATAAAATTTTACGACTTATTAACTTTAATTTGGTTATACAGTATTGGACCAAAATGATGTCTCAAGGTTTTACAAACTTATTAAAGTATATAAATGTATATGTATATGTATATGTCACTATAAAGATTTATTTCGATGAGAAATTTCTTTTTTATTCTATTCTTCAAATCTTTGTTTTATTTTGCTCTTACAGCTTTTTATTTTTGAATTCAATAATTAAAATATGTAGAGTTAAAATACGAGACTTAGAACAGTTGACTTATTAGACTTATTAGAATAGCTAAGATTTTATTAAAGGTTTAGTGAGGTAGGATATTATTTTATAAATTTATTTCAATCAAAGATTGTATAGTTGTTTGAGTCCCTACTTGTTTAAAAATCATTTATCGATTCTACATTGTTACAACAGCCGATAAAAATAGTTCGTTCGTCCATCTGTTTACACAACTTCTACACTTCTGCACAATTGAAAATAGAGCAATGAAATTTTAACTATACCTATATGAATAGTTCTCTTAAATTAAATTAATGAAGAACTTTTTTATGTAGCCCTAACAGAAGTTATATTTCAGGTTCTGCTTAACATATTTTTTTAATCTAAAAATTCTGTACATCAGGACATTTTTTTAGCTTCATAAATTTAGTCTTGAAATTTCGAGAGAAAAACGATCTTTGGGGTAAATTACTTCAGAAAAGTTTTTTGTACATTCCCCAGCTTATGAGCTGTTAGTGATCAAAAATTGAAAATTCGCTCTTTTAAACACCTTTAACTCAGGTAGCTCTACAAATTTTGCCAAAATAAAAGTCAAAAATTAAAGCTCCAAGATTATGCTTTTGTATGAATTAGTAGCTTTTTCTAATTATGTGTAGGGTTATCTTAAAATTGAAGAAAATGTCTCTTGATTTAACAATTTTGTTTTTTATATAAAATTCTAAGAAATAATATGTTTAGAATCTTAAATAATTTTTAATAAAACCATTTTAATGTATCCATAACCATCCACATAACGAAAGTTAAATTGGCATATAAACCCTTTTAAATCGAGCATAAATTAAAGACAATTGCAAGCTGGTCTCAAATAAATGCGGCAGACAATAATGAAGGAGATTAAAAAAATAAGGAGAAAAAAATAACTCAAATTTTTGTTTTAAATATATTTTTTGATTTTTGATCGATACTGTACATTGTCCTTCCTCTTATAACAGATAATGTACCAAAATAAAAAAACAAAAAAAAAAAAAAATGTTCATTACATCAAACCAAACCAAAAACCAAAAAGCTATTAATTAATTTAGAAAAGAAGTCAAAACATGACTTTTTCGTACAAAATATTGTGTATAGATACGTTAAAATTTTATTACAATTCCATTTAATTTAATGGATGGATAGTTAGTTGGTAAATTTGTATCTATAGTCAAAATTCTTTATTCGAATTTGAAGGGGCATTTTTATGAGTAAAATATACTTATTTTGGTTTATATAATTTTAATTTTCTTTGAATATTCTATTTACATACTTGTATTTTTAAAGGAATTATACTCTCCCATCCATATAGTATTTTTAATTTTAGAACTAATTAATGTCCAATAATAAACAATAATTAAAATTTCTTTTTGTCTTTATAGCAAATAATATTTAAACACTTTTTACTATTGGTCATTGGATTAATAATAGCTTAGCCTGAGCCTATCCTTACTTTACTGGTTATATATCTATTGAAAATTAATATGAATGGAATGGTATAGAATATTATTAATAAAATAAGGGAAAATAAGAAAATATAAAATTATATATTAAATTTATAACACAAAATTAAAAAAGTAATTCCAAACGAAGAATAACGATTATAACATAAAAAAAAAAATGATTTTATATTTTATTTGGGTTAAAACATGAAACAAATTAATTTTGTTAAAAAAATTTTTTTAAAAGAAAAATAACTCTCACACTTGTATCAAGCTACATGCTATTGCAGAAAAACTAAGTCGGACTTCTGAAAATTATTAGCCAACTGTTTTATTAATCATAGGATATTTAAAGCTTTTTCAATTACAGCTGTAATGGCTACTTTTGATTGTTAAAACTTTTTAAGAACGTTACTTCCGATTGTTGCATTTCATCCTTAAACAGAAAGCATACATTTTTAGCATAAAATAGCAATATCAAATTATTCTCAAGGTTCATAGATTAACGTATATAGTACAAAACATTAAAATCCACCAAAATTTCGAGATCGATTCTAGACCTTCAATTATATTTTCTATTATCATATTGAATAATCAAAATTAATCCCCTTCTGGTTTCTTAGAGTTCGTTTCTTAATTCCCCTTCTCGTTTCTCTTTCTAAACTACTGATTAGACTCAAATAAAAAAAAAAAAAAAACAAAAACGGAATCCTCATCTATTTCCAGTTGATTGGCACAACCATATTTTTATTTATTTGATATTTTTTAATACCGAAATTCCAATTTCAAAACTAACTGACCGAACGATTTTAAAATCAGCTCATACCAATAAGAGGTAATTAAAAAAAAAATGGTATTTTGAGTTAAATTAAAACCCATTGATAGTGATGGTTTTGGGTAGTTGGTAGGATGGTAAATTGGTTGATTATTTGGTTGTATATATATTGAACTTTTCGTTTTTTTGGTTTTTAAATCTTTTAGACATGGTGTATGGACAACTCCTTTTAATTTTATTTATTTATTTTATTTTTTTTTTCATTATGTTTAATTTTTTTTTATTTTTTCACTATTTGGACAACCCGGTGATTGTAATTAAAATTGTTGTTGATACTATTGTTGGTATCATTAAATTTCATGATGGCTTTATGGAAACAAATAACAAAAAAAAAAAAAATAAATACATTAAAAAAAAATAGTGATGGTGGTGGCGGCGTGTAAGTTCTACAAAAAAACCAAAAATAAAAGAAGAAAAAACCAATCCTAATAAAAAATTGAGTTCGTGTAACGTGGCGGTTGGTAAAGGAATAATAGAAGCAGGGAAAGAGGAAGATTTATTTTTTTTTTTTCATCTTTATTTTAAATTGAAATTTTTTTTTTTCTCTTCTGCCGTGGCATTTAATCTTTCTCTTAAATGTGTTCATTTTTTTTTTGGTTCGTAGTTTTTTTTTTTTTTTTGTTAGTTTCCATCGTCATAATGACTAAAAAAAAATTAAAGAAAAAAAATGCAGATCGATTTTTCGATCTATTAAAAAAAGGGGAAAAAAAAAAATATTAAAATGCCTATAAATCCTACCACTTGAAGGTATGTGTTATCTAAGGTAAATCCATAATAAAATTGGTTAATTTGAAATTAAACGTCGATTAAAAAGATTACATATAAAAGAGCTGAGTTATCCTTCAAGATTTGTTTTTCATATAACTTCAATTTACACAGCTTAAATAATAATGTCAAATGGATCCCACTTGAACTTAAATTATTCGATTATTCAAAAAACAACAAAAAGGATGAACGTGTTTTATTTTTATTTATCTTTTGGAAGGTTCCATATAAATTCAAAAGATTGGATTTAGAAAGACTGAAAAAAAAAATGAAAGCAACAATAAACCAGAAATCATGGCACAAAACGGATCCTAGCAGAAATCAGAGACATTTATAAGTAATGATTAAAAACAAATTTATTATTAATTATGGATACGTTGCATAAAAAAAAAATTTTCCAGATAGAAAATTAAAAGACTAAGAATTAATCATGAAAACTGATGACATCGATTTTACATCTAGTTAACTGAACACATTATAAATTAAAAATCCAAATCAATGATACCTTCTGAAAAATTATAATGTGAATATAAAAAAAAAAACGGTTCGTTTTTTATTTAATATTTTTTTTAGAAGATTTGTTTTTTCATTAAACTCTTGATGTACCTGTAAAATGTTTTCGCAAATTATTTTTAATATTAAAAAAAATATGCTTTGCTTTAATTTTTTGTTGTTATTGTTGTTTTGTTTATTATTGTAATGCTGCTGCTGTTGTTGCTGCTAGTGCTGCCAATCTTTCTGGTAAACTACATTAGTTTAATAATTAAAAGAAAAAAAACCAGAGAATTAATGAAAAGAGAAGGAATGAAATTGGTAAGGAACAAGGCCTCCTCGCTTGTCTTGATTGTTTGTTGATAATCTCCTTTAAGGTGGTTTCTTATTATTTTGTTTTTTTTTCGTATTTTCATTTAAAGATGCGGTTTTGCAGGTTAATATTATAACAGGTAGATAAGTACAGTAAAGATCTGAAAACACAAAAAAAAAAAAAAAAATGGTTTATTATCATAAAAAATAAATTTTAAACTATTATTATATTCTGTATCTACATTAATAATATATGGTTACTCAATAAGTATTCATTAAAAAGTAACTATAGAATAATTCAAAAAAAAAAAAAATATATATATAAATAGAAGTTTCCGATACTATAAAACATTAGTAAAGTTAAATTATCAAAATATATAATTAGGATATTTAAAAAACAGTATAAATCATTAGGATTGATAAAGATTAATCTACAGATTTTCTTTAGCATTGCCAACTTATTAATATTCAAACTTTTTTACAACTCAAGTGTTTACCTTATATGTTAAAATATGTTATATGTTATACTTTTACAAAATTTTAATTGTTGTAAATAACTTACATCTTGTTTTAAAGTAATAAGCAAATAAACTACACATAACATGCCATATATACTATTACTTTGTTATAGAGAACCGTCAATATTATGTTTATACTAATAATAATAACTATTACAGTGATAGTGGAGTTGCCTTTAATTACTATACCTTATGTAGATAAGATGATGTTATGTACTACTGCATTTTGTTACTTCTTATAACTTTATCACTGATAGGAGCATAGTGAAAGAAAAAATGAGAAGCGGATTCATTGTTTTCTTACAATTCCTCAGCTCTGTCCAATGCTTTCGGATCTTTGTCTTATTTTGTTTTATCTTCCCCTATCCCTACTAATTAACCAATATACTACGTTAGTAGTTAGAGATTTCATCTCACTATATTGGCTAAATGGAGAAATGTATTTAGACAGTAAGAATCTGACACTAATAAGGGGGTATTCATTGAAAGATTCTCCACTCTCTTGGGAAAAAAAAATATATATATATAAATTTATTTCTTAATGTTTATTCCAGTGCAATTTGGTACCTTTCTATATTTTATAATATTCATTTTACAAGAATATTTTAAAATTACAAGATATATTTTCATTGTTGCACTATATTTTAAATATCAGATATTGTACGTGAATTGTTTTAATCATATTGTTCCTAAGTGTATTGAAAATCTAAGAAATTTTTTTTGTACAAATATCAATAAAATGTATATAATATAATTACACCAGTCAACAATAAGATATATAAGATTTTCATTATTAGATATGAACGAATAATTATCTAACTAACTTTAGTCAATTTATTTCTTAAATTTAATATGGCTAAAATTTAAAAAAACATTTTGAATTCTTTCTCTAAGTGAATCCTTTAATGTAGTTTATATGACGCCAATGTCCTCATGTCAAAATGATATCTCTTTTAATATAAAACCTGTTCTAAGGAAGAATGTAAAACTAATAATACAACATTCTTTATCCAAACGTTATTTAATTGACGTAACAAGGTTCGCGTAAGATTATGGGAAAAATTATTTAAGGGCAGTAATTACTCGTATTTATACTGAGCCATAGAGAAAAATTTTTATTCGAAAAATGATGAAAGAACAAATTCGAAACTCAAAATTTCAAGAGTATAAGCTATAAAGGAATGGAAGGAACAAATCGAAGGGTAGATTTATAAGTAGGAAAAAATTGAAGCATAATATTGTTACAAACTTTTAGTATTACAAGAGTTCAATATAGAGGACTAAGTCACAAGTACCTTTAGTAGATGTTCCAACGAAACGCGAGGACAAAGCTATGAAATTATTAATTGATTAAAAAACGACTAATAAATTTTGTACAAAAAAAAAAGAAGAGAAACAGTAAACAGCATGTCAAGAATATTTGTTTCTAAATTTATAAAGGCATTCTAAAGGCTTCAGTCATTCTAAAGGGTACAGCAACGATTATATATGGGAAAAAAAAAGAAAGAATAGGTAAGAAATAGAAAAGCTTTTAAAAATTAAAACTAAATTAATTCTTATTTAGTTCCTTTTTATTTTGGTGCCATCATCTAGATCTTGCTGTTGTTCTATTCGCACTTTATTCTTATCTAAAATGTCTATTTATCCTACAGATACAACAGTTTTTGGAAAATTTCTTTTAACTTCTTTAAACTTGTGATTAAATAAAATTTAAATATAATATTCTTTATACATTTCTAATGTATACATTATAAATGTATTTAACAATTTTTGTTAATCTTTCGTTAAAAATCTTTATATCTATATAGATATCTTTCGAGAAAAAAGAAAAAAACACTGACTAGATCATTATTATGACCTAATGAAGACTTGAATTTATGTATACTTATTTCTTGTATGTTATTTTAATTGTTTCTTCCACTTGTTCTTACCTTTGTTTTTTTTTGTTTTGTTTTGTTTTTTTTCTTTTTTTTTTTTGGTGCAGTTTAGGATAATGCACCATAACTTCATCTGTATACAGAAGATTAAAATTATTTTAAATAAAAAATACAAACTCATGGCATTTGTTTTTTATTTTTCGTTTTTTTTTTTTGCTGTTTTTTTTTGCAAGTCAAGAAAAAAAAACTTATTGTATTTCTTTATTACCTGAAAATATTTTTTTATTTAAATTAAATTTAAGAAAAGAAAGAAAAAAAAATGGGAAGAAAAAAAATTTTTTTAAAGTTTATTTTTTCATCTCGAACAATTCGAGAGTCGAATTAAAATTGAGTTCAAACAACGACAAGATTTAAATCTTGTGGTTTATTTTTTTTTCATACATATTTAAAAAAAAACAACAATCTTGTAGATTCATACATTTTTTTTTTTCATATAATATGATTTTATGCTATTATTTATACCTTTAAATACAACATTTTAACATTTGATTAAGTTTTTATATGACAAAAACGACACGGTGGAGTTTTTTTTTTTTTTTTTGTTTTTATGTATTTTAATTATTTTTTATTAAATTAAAGAGAAACGTTTATTTAAAGAAAAAAAACAAACAGAACAATTCAATATATGTGAATCAGAGGAAGTTAACATATTTGTTATTGCGTATCGAATCAATATTACAATTTATAATGAACATTTTTGGGAAATTTAAGTATAAATACCAAGTATAATTAAGGTAAATTACTACAAAAAAAATAATCCTGTCTTGTTTATAATCGTCTTAGAATATACTACACTGGACAAGACAAGCAATAACTTTTTAAATTATAAAAGTTTAAGAGTGTTGTCATTCAATTTTTCCTCAATTAAAATTAAATTATTTTTAAACTGTTATAACTTTAAATGCTATTTTCTTTACCATGTATATTGCTTATTACTTTCTAATTATTTATGGCAATTCATTTGTTATAAGAGCTGCTAATTTTACCATTAACTATGACAATCTCTAGAGTTCTGGACAACTATAACCGGAATTGAAAAAATCTTAGGATCCCGTAAAAACAAACAGAGAATTCTAACAGGCTTCGTGACGGAAAACAGCCGGTTAAAGAGCCACTTAAAGAGAATTGGGGATGGGGAAATACAGATGATGAAGAAGCCAGATACTTAACACTTCAGAATACATACCTAAAAATTGCGGAAGTTTACACTGAGCCAGATATTTCCGAGATAGATACCGAAAATGAACTGCCATAAATCCTTTACAGTTTTTTAGTTTCTTAAAAGCAGTAGTTCTGATAGAAGTATCATAGGTGGAGGCAACAGCGACAAAGTAATAGAAGGAGCATAATAGATCTACATCAAAAGGTTGCAGTGTTACATATATCACATATATCATTCAAATCTAATTTAATCTAATAACTAATTCTATTGTCCCTACTTTTTATTAGATTATAGTAAAATTAACTTAAATTCCTTTTAATATAATTTTTTTGTCACAGTTATACCATCTTAATTAGAATTTCTACATTCAAATATCACCTTTTTTTACAAATTAGCTTAAACCATACAATTAAAGTGCACTACTACCAACAAACCATTAAACTTAAAGTTTTCTTTTCTTTTTTTTTGGTGTATTAGTTGCTGTCTTTGCTATTTTTTTTTTCAAGATCATATACATATCTACTCACTCAGATATTTTTATCCAGCAGCTTCAGATATTCTAGATTGTTATTTATAATGTCCTTCCTTATGTTTCTTATTTATACGTTCAGTATAAATGCATCCTTTTTATAATACCTAAAATAACAAATTATAACAGTATATAAAATAACGAATTTTTGACGTTTTCTATACGTACGCTTAAGTTTAACAATCACTGAAAAAGGAAATATTAAAAAAGATATAATATGTAGTATATATATGCATTTATATGTATACTAATATATATATATATATATATATATATTATGTTTTTCCAACTAAACAAAATATTATGGTTGTTATGTTCAGGATTCAACGATTAATGGAATAAAATCTGACTAAATTCGGAAAAAAAAACTATACTGCTATTTTTTTTTTCTTTTTGATGAATTTTTCTTATAGAAAAAAACTATTAACAACCACTTTTTTTTCCACCATTCCAGAACATGGTAATTGGTAATAAAAGTCAATTGAATGCATAAAATAATAAAAAAAAAAAATATTTTTTAAATTTTTTTTGAAAGCCAAAAAAAAAAAAGACAGATAAATAGTAAAAAAAAAAAAAAGAGAGAGCAAAAAAAAAATATATATGTATAAAATAAAATAAAATATATTTATTAAATTTATTTTTTAATTAGCAGAACTATTTTACCATTAAATTATTATTGCGCGATAGAAAATCAATTTGGTCTGCCTGAAAAAAAAAGGAAAATATTTATTAAAATTCTTTTGAAAAAAAAAAAAATTAAAATGATTTTTCTTTTTTTTTTTCATAAATGGTAAAAGCAAGTCATTGTTTAAAATAAAAAAAAAATAAACAAAAACATAAAATACAACAATTTGAAAATGAATAACAACGGCAACACACATGATTATATTAAAAAAAAATTTCATATATGTATAAAGAAAAATTTGCATATCCATAATAATAATAAAAAGTTAGTGTCAATTTTTTTTCATTTGCTTGTTTTTTTTTTTTTTTGTTTCTTTCCAAATTAGGGAATTTTTGGCTTTGTAATATTTTTTTTTTTTACAATTTTCTATTAACAGTTCTATTAAATATAATTTTTTTTATAAATTTTATTTTATTTTTTAAATACAAAATTTACAGTTTTTACTTTTCGCTGAATCTGAATAAATTTTTTAAACTTCAAAATTTTAATTGATTTTTTAGCATAATATAAAAGAAAAAATGGAAAATGATCGTTAATATTTTTTATGTGTTCATGTGCTTAATTTTAATTTTGCAAATAAAATTAAAAATTTTTCATAAACAATGTTTATTAAAAGATTGTATGTTAAGGTGATTTTATTTAAAAGAAACTATTTTTACATCAAAGATATAAAAAAAAACATTATGAAGCGATTTCTTGAATTTTTTTGGAAATTTATTTACAATATTTAAGAATTTCTTTGTAATGATGGAGCTTTATTTTTAGGACATTTTTCAAAAAAAAAATTTATATTTAAACACCTGTATAAATAGATTGCCTGTGTATGTACCTGTTCAAATTTTCTCAAAAATAAGATCAAAAAATTAAAGCTGGTGTACCATATTTTTGTATGCGTCAGCGTTTTTTTTAGTTATGTATAGGATTACGGATGACAGCCCCTTAAAATTCGAAAAAAACTTTATTTTCAAATGTATATATATGTCTTTGGTTCTGCCTAAAATTTTTTTTAATTTAAAAATGTAAAACGACAGTTATGTGAAAAGTGTATTTTGCAATATTTTATTTTCTTCATATCTCCGAGCTAACACTTTTAAATAGAACCTGAAAATTTTTGAAAGAAGAAATTGATAAAAAATTACAGTAAGTTGTCTTAAAAATTTTTTTTGTACCACCCTCTGCTTAAGAGTTATTAGGGCTTAATTGGTTTTTTAGATACCTGTAGCTCAGGTACGTATACAAATTTTGTCAAAATTAAAGTCAAAATTTAAAGCTACAAGATTATGTTTTTACATCTATTAGGGGCTTTTACAGAGTATTAAGAGCTTTTAACATTTTCTTATAATTATGTAGGGTCGCCTTAAAATTGAAGAATATATTCTCTTTATTTTGGACATTTTTTTAAATATAAAATTCAAGGAACATTTACAAATTTTGGTGCAAGTCAATTTTTTACACTTATTTTAAACTTTTTGTACTCTCTATTCAAAGATGTTCACCTTTAAAAATCGTTGTTTTTCATTTTGCGTTGCTTGTATCTCATCTTTAAAAATGTTGACAAATTCAGGTTGATACATGTAGATATATACAGGTTGCGAGGTTTTAAATACCGCAAATTAAAATTTTTTCTCTTTCATAATTTTTAAACTTTTAAATTTTCTGATATTAATTCACAAAAATCTCTGTCAGAACTTCAAGTTTCTATTTTTAAACGTTTTTCGAAAAAATTGCTTATAATTTTCTTCAGTCCGTCTGTCCGTCCGTCTTTCTGTTTAAAAAACTTCAACAGTGTTTAAGATGGAGCATTAAATTTTTAACCATAGATAGGTCTGATGTAAATATTAATGTTGTAAAACAAGTTTTTTTTGTACCTAATTCCACTCGTTACGGACCTAAAGAATCTGAAAGATTCAAAAATCTTTATTTTGAAATGTTTATATTTGAAATTTTACTGAATAATTTTTTAATCTAATATGTACAATCAAAATACAGGGAAGACTTTTTTTTTTTTTTAAGTTTTATAAACCACTATTAAAAATTATATAATTTTTTGCAATTTAGTATTTAAATTTTACAAAATTTTGTTCTTTGCGTCAGTTGTCTTCAGAAAACTTCTATCTTGACATTTTGAGAGGAGAAAATATTTGAGAATTATTGAGAGAAAAAATGTTTGCACTTTCACCTGTTTATTAACCATGAGAGGTTAAAAAATGAAAATTTGCTTTAAAAATATCTGTGAAAATTTTGCGTAAGTAAAACTTAAAAATTGAGTTCCAATATTATATTTTAATGCATTAACGGCTTTTCTTAATTATATAAGATTCCCTTAAAACTGAAGAAAGTGTCTCTTGATTTTGCACAATTTCTTTAAAAAAAAAAAATACTAAAAATTAAAAATTTTGGTGCAAAAGTAAACACAATTCTATGTTTTTTTGTATCCGTTTGAAAATATGTATCTTTAAAACCCTTTGGTTTATCATACTTCAATCTTTGTTTTAAATCTTGTAAAGTAGGTGAAACACAAATAAAACCTAAGTTATACCTTATTAATATATGAGATTTTTACATCTTCTCCCATAGCCTTCCTATCTTCTTCTCTAGCCAGATTATTGAGATAAACAACTTAAGTAATTGCGCAGTATGATATTAGAAGAAATAGAAAATTGGGAACAAAGAAATTAATTTCTCCGTTGAATTTTTGCAAGTCGTAAGAATTGCGTATTATTGGCATATTCCGTATATGTTCTAGAATTTGGAGGTACGTGTTACAATAGAGTTTCTTTATTTTAGAGCTGTTGTTCGAATAGGTTCTGTTATATACATATATATATTAAAATAGTAAGGAAAGATATGATTTATGGTATAATACTTTTGATTTTGGAGGGCAAGTACTTAAAATTTTCTTCTATATTTAGCGTTATTAGATTGAAAAAAATACTTAGGTAGTAGAACATGAGTTATAACAATTATGGGCTTTTTTTTAATGTTTTGTAAACAGATAAGCTGACGAAAAATTTTACAAATTCTAATATTATCGATTATGGTTTGTAATAAAAAGTAATTGTATCAACTAAGATTACAAATACTTAAAAAAATGTTAATAAATATAATATAAAATATTTAAAATACATATGGAATAATAATGATGGGAGACAAAAAGTTACCATAGGTAAATTTAAATTTATATTTATTTTATATATAATATTGTATAAAAAAATTTTATAAGTAATTTTGTAATAAATAAAGACAACTAAGAAAGAAAAAATTAATGTGTTTAGATCACATATTAAGGGAAGATCGAAACAACATAAGCTGGAATGACTTTGAAGAGAAATTTTCAACAAAGTTAAAGTGGCACGCGTTCAAAAACATACTCGGAAGCGTACCGTATTATAGTGGAACTATATAGTGGAACTAAGACTATGCAACCTCAACCTCATATTTGACAATGTAAAAACATTAGAAGAAAACCTTGTGAGATGAAAATTTTAAATCGATAACACTATATGGCATCTAATTAAGTTAAATGAGCATGAAAAAAATGTTTGTTATTAATTATATATAATAGATACATAGTTCAATTTCCAAAAAAAGGTTTAAAATCTTTTATTAAGAGATTATAAATTTTCTAATCCGTTATCAAAGAGTAAATGTAAAAAAAAAAAAAAATGATTTTTGAAAACAAATATACATATAAATTAGAAAAAAATAGGGTAAACAGATATCAACCCTAAGGCAGACAATCCGTCTAGTCATTTTAATTTATATATATATGTATATATATATATATATATATATTTTACAAATCAACAACTTTCTTTTTAGTTATTTGTGTAATTCTTCTAGCAATATTTTTAATATAAAAGATATTTATTTATGGTTGTTTTTCATTTATTTTTCGAACATTAAACCTAAAACTTTCATTCATTGCATATTATTTCATGTTTGTTGTGTCTTTGAATGCAACTTTGTTTTTTTTTGTCTTAATATTTCAATTTAATCACGAAAGTTGATTTAATAAAATTCATTTCATGTCTACACTTTAGAATTAGTTTTATTTTATTTTTTTTAGCCCCAAAACTAAATTTTTTTTTTTTTGTATCTAATTAACACAAAACATGAAAATTTTAATTTCTCATCCTAATTTTACAAATTTGTTAACATGAATTTTTTGTATTTCTATAACTGATACAATTTGTATACGATTTTAATAAGTACAAAATTAAAAAAATGTATCTATAAAAAAAAAAAAAAAAAGACAACACACACAAACAATATTTTAAATCAACCATACAAAATAATAATCACCCATTTACCCAGATTTGATTTGATGAAAAAATTCATTAAAAAATTAATACGATTTTTTTTAGTTAAATTCATTAAAGTTTTTTTATAGTATTACCCCCCCTCCTAATTTCAAAAATTAAGATTCAAATAGAAATGTATTATGCAGTTTCCATCATTCATGCGAAAAAAAAAAATAAAAAAAATTTTCGCACTAAAAGAAAATTTTTTTTTTTTTTTTGAAGAAAAATTATGAAAATTTTCAAAATGGGTTGGAGTTATTCTAAAAATGTATCTTTTAAGTTATTATCAATTTAAGTTTATCAAATATGTAAAGAACCTTTTAAAAATAGCTATTGCATGAAATTGAACCCCCCTATCTGTATTAGAAGATCTATATAATTTAGAAAAATTAAAAAGAGTCGCTATCTTCTAAATTGTTGAGTTTAACTTATATAAGATCCCATTTCTTTTTTATTCTGAACTGTTTATGCTTTTTTGTATTTTGAATTTGTTTACATATTGATTGATATGTAAACTTTTTCTTAATTATTAGGTAAATTAAGTATTAGGTACAATTTCACTTTAACGTTTAAATAAGCAATCATAACTTTTTCTATTTTAACCCCTCTTTTATTTGCTTCTGGTATCGCTTATTATTTTGTGCTCTAACATTTTAGAATTTTTAGTAAACCTGGCTTAAATCTTCTTGAAGGTTAAAATTTAGGCATTCATTGAAATATTATTAAAGATTAATATTTTTTGTTATAATATGACTTTATCAATAATATAAAGTTCAATGTCATGTATAGGTTTAAGTATTTATAAAAAAGCTATACCATATGATAAAAAATAGTTATATGAAGACTTCTAAGTATTAGACTTCAATGTATTATGCATTCAATTACAATGCAACAACTAAAATCGTGTTAACTTAAAAGGCTTATATATTTTTTTATTGATTCTTGTTTATTTGAATCTCTTTCGAATACAAAATTTGCATTTATACCTAATCGCCTAATTTATCTTAGTTTGCTGCTCTGAGAACGCCGATTTCTCATATATTCCTATTTATTTTTCAACATTAATTAAATTTTAAAAAATTTCATATTAAAATAACCTATAGTCAGTTTTACTAATCTATTTCTGTATTATATTCTATCTTTTTGTTGAAATAACTACCAAAGTAAGTACTCCCATGATTAATATACTTCTATATATTTAAATGGTCAAACTTACAAAAAAAAAAACTTGTCAGCAAATCAAAAACAAATGCAATCTTTTCGCTTTACTTTAAATAGGCACCATTTTAAAAAAAAATACCAAATTTAATAAAAAAAAAAAAAAAATACTCTTAAAATGATTTTAAAAGCGAAAAGAAAATAAGAAAAATACGCGTGCGTGCACTCTAAAATGTGATTCATTAATCATCGAATACCCAAATTCGACAATCTTATATTATAATCATAAATCAATGGAATTTTTAACCTATTCATCGCATGTTTTATAATCTCTGTTAGTTGAATTGATTTTTTTTTTTTTTTTTTGTTTTTTATGAATTATTTATAACTTCTTTAATAAAGTGCAAATATTAACACAATTTTATTATGGATTTTTCATGTGTTCTTGCGTAAAATATCACCACATTTTAACTAAAACAACTAAAACAGAAAATTTTCAAACAGAAACGTTATAAAATGAATCAGGATTTTAAAAGAAAACAAGTAAAAACATAGAAAAATACAATCAACTAACGTTATAACCTCCCGCTTTTTTTTAAATTTTCATTTTTTTTTGCCAGCCTGTCTGCTTATTGTACTAGTCTGCTTGCTATTAATGCATTTATATATGAATGCCTTCTAGCACTATACAAAATAAAAATAAAAAACCTAACATTAGTCTAAAACTATTTAACACATTTTTACATTATTACAATATTTGCATTGCGTTTCATTGCGTGGAACGCAAATTTAATATATTCACATGTGCATGTTTGGGTGTTTTGAAATAATGTCGCAAGAAATAAGGTCAAATCGGTTTTCTAAAGCGATAGATAATAAAATCTAAATCGCAATTTTTTTTTTTTTTTTAATTCGGTCTTGTTACAGTTTCGAAGGAGAAATAAATTTGAATCATATCCTTATGTTCGTTTTGCAATATTATGCTTTTACCTTTTTTGTTTTGTATGAGTATCCAGAATATGTTGTTCGATCCTTTAATTACAGAAAGTTTCTTTGTTGTTTTTTGGAAGTTTTAACAAATATATGACTGGCTTCGAGTAGGCTTTAAATGTTTGTATATGTAAATTTAGGTAGGCTATAAATATTTGTATAGGGAAATTATTACTTTTTTGCAGGAGGATTAATTAAATTGTTGGTTAAAGGTTAGAGGAGAGAAGATATTTCTCTTTTTTCAAAATTCTCCAAATAATTATATATAGAAGAATATATTATAAATTTTTTGTTGTTAAAATAGGTATGTAAGAAAAATAATCAGGACTATTCGATTTTTTCGAAATATTTATATATATCTTTAAGACAAATTCCACGGAAGTTTGGGACCACTGATTTCGCACTATTTTATCAAAATATCTAATATGGTGGCATAATAATAAAAATCATCCAGCATTAATATACTTTTGAGTATTAAAACAATTTGTAATTATGTTATGAATTGTAAGTAAACAATTTTTTAAAATAAAAATAAAGTTCGACTTTATATTATTCGCGATTTCGGCATTACTTCAGTTTTAAAAGAGTAAATTGCTGAATTTGAAAAAATAGTGATTTCAGCTTTATTTCCCTATCAAAAAGGAAATAAAGTTGATTCGGCTTTATTTCTCGGGGCATTATTTCAGGGCACCTATATTTGTTTGGCAATAAAATTTGATTAGTAACAAGACATTTTCATCATTGATACATTACGATCATTATTCTAAGCAGCCTCAGAGTATATATATTTTTTTTAATTTTTAATAAAATAAAAAATAAATAGATCTGTCAATATTCCTCAGTTAGTTTCTTAAAATCATATTATGGTTATAACAAATATGAGTGTATAATCAAGAATGTACTGACTAATTATACTATAGTTTTATTTACATGCCAAAAAGATTAATTATTGTAATTTATGAATATTTTATGAAAAGGTTTTAAATAAATAAAGTAGGTTCGCAACATTTTTTAACTTGCAACATGATTTTTAGGAATTAGATAATAGTCGCATTTAAAAAGATTAATTCAATATTGTAGTCATAAAAATTTGACTATTTGTTATCGGAAGGGTCCAAACACTGCAGTATTTTTTGCCTCATTTGGATACTGATATATATTGGATTGGATACTTATTTCAAAGAGAAGGTGCAACCTGTCTGTTTGCCTTTCAACTTGTTTCTCAAAGCATATAATATAGCCTATTTAAAAATATAGATATAGAACTGTAAGATCTATAACAGACTCCATTAAAACCACAAAATGAAAACAAGCGATTTTGTAATCTATTGCACAAGCACAACCAAATTTTACGGAAGTTGTTGCCATAAAACTTGATCATCATTTGCAAAATTTCAAAAATCTAGCTTGAATAGATACTGATTTATTTCCATATAAAGAAAGAAGTTGTATGGCAGCTACTCGAAGCCGACGGCCGAAAATGATGGATTTAAATAGCAAAACAAACAATTTTGCAAAAGTGACATAAAAAAATTAAATTCCTCCTTTAACTTTTTAAGTTATCGTGCGGACGGACGGACGTACATGACTTAATCGACTCAGAATTCGATGCTGAGCCGATCCATACCTTTAACACTATATCTAGCTCGACTAATTTAAGGTGTCACAAAAGTAATTGTAAATTTATTAAACCATTGAACATAGTTCATATACGGGTATAAAAATATATGAAACTAGAATCAAAAAGTTTAGAAAATCAAAAAGAAAATTTTTTTCCAAAAATTTTTAATTTACAGGTAGATATTTTCATTTATTAAAAACTTCAGAGAGATGTCAGTATTATCCTTATTTTAATTGATTGAAGAAATGAGTAAGTAGGTACATAAAGTTTATACTTGTTGCAAATTATATTCAGGAATTTTCCAAATTAATTGAAAAACAGAAAATGATGTAAAATAAGTTACAAACGTAAATGCATTAACAAATTAAATAAAAACTAGAAAATCCCCTGTGCAATTGCACAATTTCTATAGATTCAAAAACATTTACGTTATTATACTAACTCCCTTAATAAACTACATAAAAATTTCATTTTTACATCAGCACCACTAAAAAAACGTTGGAATCACTTACTTACTTGATGTAATAGAAAAAAACATAAAACAAATCTAAACACATAAAACTAAAAATGTTAGGTACAGTTTATTAATTTTTTCTCGCCATTTTTTCGTGGCGGTAATTTTTGACAGTTTTTTAATCATTGAGAAAAAATGGTCCAAGCTAAAAACAAAACCGGCGAAAAACCAACCAACACCAACCGCTACTACTTTTTTTTTGTTACATTTAAAACAATCCCAATAATCGAAATAATTTTAATATATGTTAAAATTTTACTCTCTATTTTTCTTTAGTTTTAAAAAAAAAATTTTATGGCAATGAAAAACAGTTGTTTTCGCCGCGAAATTACTTTAATTACCAAAACTACTTTCAAGTCTTTTGCTTTTATTTTTTTTTGCTTGAAAAAAATTTGCTAAATTTATTTTATTTAAATGTACTTTAGAACAGGTCTTTGGTATATTTAATAAAAGATTCATGTCTCTGATAATGAAATTTCATAAATTTACGGGGCTTTTTTTTGTGACGGTCGTTTTCGACGGCTTTTTAATTTAATGGTCTAATAATAAATTAGTACAAAATTATGAATCTATTGTGAGTGAAGGCTTCTAAAATGATATTTTCTATGTTAGTTTCTTTTTTTTTTTTAAGAAAAATATTCATTTCTATAATATTTGGTAAGTTCCAGACTTCTGTAATGAAATATAATTATTTAAGTCTGCCGAATTTTATATTAATAAAAAAATTTCGAATATTTTATATTATACCAGTTATACCGAAAATTTTGCTGAAAAATCTAAATTTCAACCTAAATGAACAAAACTACTTTAAAGTCTGTTACGAAGCTTTTACCAGCTTTTATACTAATGAAAACAAAATCAAGAATAAAATCGGCCTATTATTTTTTTCTTATAAATATGAGGCTTACTTTAAACTCTCTTTCTCTGCTCTTTTCACTTTCAGGCGTTTTAATTTTATTAAGAGTACCTATTTTTATTTTTTTTTCCAAAACAAAGATTGAAAACGCCAACAGAATATTAATAATTTATTTTTAATTTACCGCTGCCAGTTCGTAATGGATGTGGCGGTCAAATTTAAAAATTAAAAATTTGCTGAATTTATTTTTATTGAAAATGTGAGTTTTTTAAGTATTTACTTTTCCTTTTTTGACTGTACTCACTTTTAATGAACGATTTGTGTCTCTGATAATACTTCTAGTAGAAAATTTGGTCTCCTGGTAATAATATTTACTAAATTTATTTATTTTTTACTCTTATATGTTTGTGTCTCTTGATAATACTTTGAGTCTAAGATTTGTGTCTCTGGTAATAAAATTTTAACTTATTAAATAAATATACAGAAATATCATCATTGCCAATTTAGTTTACATTCAGTGTGAGTGTTTTATTATAGATATAAAATATATTTTTTTACATGTTGGCAAGGTCTCGCCAACATCTTGTGTATTATATTATAGAAGATTAACAACTAGGTAGTAAAAATGATATACCTGATATAAATGATTAACTTTATATCTATTAAAGATCAAATGAAAAAGTTTACTAATAAACTGATTTAAATAATCCATTTAAAATAGTTAATCCAGTCCAATCCTAATTCAAATCGGTATTTTCTGTAATATTTAAAAAAAAAATACTACAAAACAATTTTTTTTTTACATAATCCAACAGCTAATATTTAATCTCATATTTCACCTATTTTTCCCTCTATGTAATCGTTTTTACTTTTCTTCCTTTCTGGATTTTTAAGATAATATTAAGCGCTATCATAAGTTGATTATTAGCGTTGAACTTGAATATTTTCGAACTAAATTCATATGTGTATATTACATACACATGTATATACCTATATAGTAAATTTATTTATTTTTCGTTTAAATATATGCAAGTTATTATAAACTTCTTTTTTTTTCGTGAAATATATACATAACACTATACATAACTATTATAACCTTTATCTGTTTCATAATTTACAATACTAGCATAAAAAAAAAACAACATCATCATTATCATCACTAAGATCGTTAACATAGTCGTCATAATCTTTAAAATTAGCAAACATCATAAGTTATAACGCATATTAAAATGATGACGATCAGTAAACGATCAACATATAGGTATACACAACAACAATCCCTTATATCAGATTATCTGCATCAAGAATATATAGAAAATAATTTTTTTTTTTTCATATCATCTATATAAATTTTTATCATCATCATTGACATCATTGTCGTCATCACTAGTAACATTCATATTCATAAGAATTAGTAACATCAAAATGTTATAAGGAAAAACGCATATTAAAATGATCGCTATATAAAAGAACAGTGTATATACGATCATCAACATCATCATTTGTTTTTAAAATGTTCTACTTATTTTTATTTTTGATTGTTATGTAAATTTTTTAACTACGAAGACAAGATGAGAACATAAAAAAGAGCTAGCCGAATATGAATACATTAAATGAGATCAGAAACAGTAAAAGAGCATGCAATATTTTGCTTCTTTATTATTTATTTTTTTTTAATATACTGACTGTTGTTGTTTTTGACATCATCCGTGGGAAGATACCGTACCATCAAAAAAATGTTTTTACACAAAGAAAGAATCCATTCAAATGAAGAGTGATAATAAAAGATGCGAGTAGAATATGCAAAATATAATAATAATAATAATAACCAACAATCTTTAAAATTGGAGTAAAACTTTAGAACTAAAAATCAAGTAACGACAAAAATCTGTGTAAAACAAAAAAAATAAAACACATAAAAATCATCCCGTGTTATTTTACATGAGTCTTAAGTTTTAGATGGTTATTTTTTTTTCGTTTTACGTTGTTTTGCTATGCTAACAGGTGAATGTAGTTTTACAAGAAGTAATAAAGAAAACAAAAAACAAAAAAAAAAAAATTAACAAAAAAGCGTTTTTTTTATAATCATTTTGAATTATGACTTGTTAAATGGTTCATATAAGAGATATATTGTTATGTCTTCATAATATTTTTTTGTTTTTTTGTTTTCTTTGGTTAGTTTGAACTTACATATTTAAAAAAAAAAAAACATCTTTAATTTTTCGATCTTTATATGCATTATATTGAAGAGGTGAAAAGATTTACAGTATTGTTTAAAAAAGTAACACCCACAACAATAAAAATGTTCATTTCAGTATTACTGTAGTTATTTATATTTGTAAATTAATATCGATTTAACAGATGTATAAAGTACAACTGAGGCAAATGGAGAAGTTAAATCAAGTGGTAGGAAAACCCCTATGTAGCCATTTAATTTTCATAATAATAATTTGTAATTTATTAATTACTTAACCAACCTTGGCTTGGCTTTAAAAAGAAACTTTTTAAATTTTAATTAATTTTTATATTAATATTTTAGAGAGTATTAGAGAATCAAACCAAAGCAAAATGTTGTTTATCCGATGCTAGATACACTATTTGTATGCATGTAGATTTATTTTAACATTCTCTAAGGTTTAGATATTTTTGTTTAAACTGTAAAACATTTGAAAGATTCGAACATAAAACTCTCTAGTTTTTTTTTTTAGTTTAGTTGTGGTTTGGAAAGATGCATTGTATTCCAATGTATGCCAAATGTTTATTGGCTAAACTACACCGGCCCTATACTAAAAGCACGTCAAACAGACTAACCTTTACTTTTTTGTTAACCTTATCTTTTATTGTGTCTAACCCGGCAGCCAGACGGGACAGTATTACTATCTTGCGAGTGTGTAATACGAAATGTCAAATTACTGTCTGTGTGACGTAGGTTGCATTTTTACTATTAAGACATTTCATTTATTATCAAAATTTTTCAAGTTTATTTTATATTTTTTTTATAATACTTCATGTTTAAAATAGACAGAAACAAAACATCATAAATTAAAAATAAAACAATCGCAAAAAATGTATTTGACATAAATGTTGTTTTCCATTTGTCGCCATTTTTAATTGTTCGAAGTGTCAAATTACTATCCCAATAACTAGCTAGAAAAATGTTAAGACAGTGGAGAAGATAGTTGAAAAAATGTAATAGTATTGTCAAAAATGTTCATGAATTTGTGCACTATCTTGCTAGTACTGTCTTATCTGGCCTCTAGGTTATGTACTAAAGAAATCTCTTAGAAAATTAATACATTACTCTGTATTTAAATTTCTCTTTTTAGACTTCTTAATAATTTATGTATGTATGTTAGTATGTATGTTAATTTCTTAAAATAAATTAACTGGTTCCTTATAATTTACTTTTCATTTTGTTTTTACATTTCGAAATATTTATCGATTGCGAATATAAAACCCAATTTGGTTGATATTCTTAAACAAATTATTTTAAATAAGATTACAATTCTTTAAGGTGTGATACTAAAAGTAATTGTGAAAATAAATGGTAGAATAGTTATATGTTACATAAAATTATCCTTTAAATTTACTAGTCCTGGGCATCAATTTGTAAGATTTCTTATACAATTTTTATGTTTTTTCGAGGGTGAGTGGAAAATTTCAAAAGTCACTCAGAGGAATTGACATCAACTGTAAGATTTCTTATACAATTGTTTTGTTTTTACGAGGGTCAGTGGAAAATTTCAAAAGTCAGCCATAGGAATTGATTCTTCCGCATAACCTACCAAAATCATTCACTTTTATTAAAAATGTATACAATTTGATTTTATGGGATAAGAATGTGAGAAGGATTCTTGATTATGTTTTACTCAAATTTTAGTTGTGATATACAGAAGTAAGTTTTACAGCGATACAAAAAACTCAAACATTTAACTGCATTTTTAGCTATATTAAAACTGAGATTTGACCAAGTCCATTTTTGGTTTAAAACGGTACTCGCAAAATTTTTAAATTTGAAAATCCAAACATCATGGAGTGCTTATACTAATCATGAAGAGTTATACTAATTCTTCTGTAGATTTATTTTAACAGCCGTATTTATTCAAACTATTTTCCTGTTGAAATTTTATTCAAGCTTATAGAAATATCATAGACAGAGTTTTATGACATTTTGACATATACATGTAAAAAAAAGTTTTCCTATATTATACTCCAATTTTTGTTCGAAAATATCAATACTTTCGAAAATAGTAAAAATATTTTAAACCGAAATTTTTTTAAACATTAAAATCCAATAACTGTTAATCTCATAAAAAAGAATGAATATTTATTTTACTTTTCATAATTTATAATGTGTTCACTGTTCACTGGTCAAAAAATTTTATTAGTTTTTTTTTATAAAATTCACCTTCATTTTGTTAAATACTGTTATTACACTTGACAAAAGAGTTAAAGTTATAAATCTACATTATAACAAGCATACGATAACCTAACTTATGATAATTTATTGCAAGATTTTTATTTTATTTTATTTTTTTTGTGCGTTTTATTTAGTAGAAAAGTTCTGCAACACCAAAAGAAGAATATAAGTTGATTTTTGTATCTTTTTTTTTGTTTTTCTTGTTGTTGTTGTTGTTGAAATTGCGCTAATGAACCTAAAAATGCAACAAAAAAGAATAACTGACAGAGTATATAATAATGTAAAAGTTAATTTTATCCCGGTTTTACATTACACAAAAATAAAAAATTGAACTGCAAATTAAGTTATTAAATTAGACCTGATAAATTTTTTTCTTTTTTTTTTTTGTCATAATTTTTATGAACTGCACAGATCTGACTTGAAATTTTAGTTCTTTCTGTTAATTTTTTGGTTATTATATTAATTTACATAGAATTTATCAAACCAATATCAGTTCCATAGTATCAGTATTTAAAATATACAAGTGAATTAATTATATTTTTATTTTTCTTTTTTTTTTTTTTACCTTGATAATTACCTGAATTAATTACATTTAATTAATGAGAAATTTTTAAATAAAAATAAATTTCTTTTATATAATATTGAAATTATTGCAAACATTAATGAATTGTAATTAAATTTAATTATAAATGATTTAAAAAAGATATTGCATAAAATATTACATAAATTTAATTATAACTGGAAAATTTTTCAAATACTTGTTATATACTCGTACTCTTCATATATAATATGAAAAATTAAAAAAAAAATTTGTAAAAAAGAATTTAATAAGTTCTGGTAAGATTTTGCTGGTAAAAAAAAATTTTGCTTCTGTATCATAACTTACCATCAGAGGTTTGACTCATCTTCTTCTCCTCTTCTAATATCCTATTCCGGAAATATTAACATTGATTGTTCTAATATATTTATTAAAATTAAATTTTATTTATATACATACATTTTCATGTTATACTCGTATGTTATACATACTTAAAGAAAATCTTATAAATATTATATAAATTATTACTATTTTTAACAATGTACTTAGAATTACTAAGCATAACTTGTGTGAGTTTATAAAATCAATATCCTATTCTCTATATATGATACATACATATTAAATTAAAATTTTAATTATATCAAAACAAAATTTATTACTTTCCAACAACAAACAAAAAATCTTTATAACTATAGGTTAAGGTTATGTATGCTTTTTTTTTTCCTAAGGGAGGTGGGAATCTTTCAAAGACACCAAGAATTTTCCCCTTGGTAGTGTAAGATTCTTACTCACTAAACCCACCTCCCCCTTTAGCCAATATAATGGGATGAAACCCTTACCTGCGAACGCAGTATATTGGCTAGGGAGTAGGGATAGGAAAGGATAGGGAATGAATATGGAAACATTGAATTAGTAGTGGGACTGTAAGGAAACAATGAAATCGCCTATATATTATTATTACTATTTAGCTTAACAGTGACTAGCCATTACAACAGTTACAACATGTAGTAGTATATAACACCTTACTACATGAGGTAATTATTAAACGCAACCCCTTAAAATGTATTTCAATATTTTATTTTATAGAATATTTTAAATTGAATTGGAAATCATTTTATAAATATTGCAAAAAAATAATTATTCCTACTAGAAAAATGGCTTCTTTTTTTTTTTTATTTTAAAATTATTCAATTATATGACTCTTGAATTCGTATAGAAAGCGAAAAAAATTAAAAGTTAAGCAACTTTTGCAAACGACTAGAAAAAGTTTGCTTTCATTGTAAATACTTTGACAGTTGACTGCGTAAAGGGAGAGAACAAGAGCGCGTTTATTGTAGATGTAACTTTATGATTTTAGCGGCAGTTAAACCGATCACCACATAACCCTTAAAAATGTTTATAATAATTTTATGTTTATTTCTAGAACAATGTTATATGCGGGTCAAGGATTTCATGGATAACTTTTATATCCTGGTTATATATGTGAATATGGGGTAATAATTACTCTTGGTTATATATGTGAATATGGGGTAATAATTACTTAAAGTATATAAAATAAAACAAAAAAACAAAAAATTTTTATTAAATATAATATCCAAAATTGAAATAAACAAGACACAAAACTCAAATAATTCATAGTGATCCAAAGAAACTTAAAAACATAAACTTAAACTTAAACATAAATAAGTAATCTGTATAGGTATTTAATAAAATGTTAAATTTAAATACTCATTAATTTAAAAATCATTTAAATTTAATATACCTACCTTTTTATACCCTACACATTAAGTATAGGGTATATTAACTTTGGTATGGTGTTTGTAACCACCAAAAGGAAGCGAGTTAGGTATAGACATGTATATATATTCTGAATCAGGATCTGCCTGAGTCGATTTAGCGATGTCCGTCCGTCCGTACGCACGATAACTCAAAAAATAATGATGCTATCTTGATGAAATTTATACTGTAGGTTAACAATGACTAAGGTAAGGCGGGGATTGTAAATGGGCTAAATCGGACCATGCGTTCGAGTACCTCCCATACAACTCCCAAAACCTAATACCCATATTTTCGAAATTAATAAAGATAGAAACTTAAAATTTTGTACAAGGGTGTGTTTTTCTGAATCCCTGATATCCCCAAAATTTGAGATGAATTGGAGTGGTTGTTCGGGTACCTCCGATACAAATCCCAAAACCGAACAAGCATATATTCGAAATTAATAAAGATAGAAACTTCAAATTTGGTACTAGGGTGTTGTTTCCTGAATCCCTGATTTGTCCAAAATTTAAGATGAATTAGAATGGTTGTTCGGGTATCTGCCACACAACTCCTAAGACCAAACAAGCATATCTTCGAAATTAATAAATATATAAACTTGAAATTTGATATAAGAATGTTCTACCCTGTTGATGTCTCTAAAATTTGAGATGAATTGGGGTGGTGGCCCGTGTGCCTTCACACACTTCCCAAGACCTAACAAACATATTTTCGAATTTAATAAATATAAAAAACTGAAATTTTGTACAAAGGTTGTAAAAGCATTTATTTTTTTAGCTTAGTTATATTAAATACCTAACTAAAATAACTTATGGATTTTTAATTTAATTTGAATTTTTTAGGTGTAGGGTATAAATAAGTCGGTTAGATCGACTTACTGTTACTTTTACTTGTTTTACTTTAACTAAAGACATTTTTACGTTAAGTGAAGAAATTTTTACTTTAAATGAAGTTTTTTCTACTTTAAGTGAAGATATTTTTGTAATAAAAATTAAAGTGCATAAATGCATATACATATACATAAATATCTGGTCCAAATATATATGAATTACAAAAATTAAATATACATAAATATATTAAATATTTATGTAACATAAATTACTGAAATAAAAATTTTTCTCTTAAGTGTCTTCACTTAAAGTAAAAATAGTATATATATTTCTTATGATATAACTTTTATTTTAATTATAAATTTCAATTGAATTTCTATAATGAACAAATTTTTAACGAAATTATGAATAAATTTTAAATTTCTATTTCCATTATTACAAAATAGTACCTCTGTACCTATTATAAAAATTTTGGAAATTTTATTATTTCATTCACTTCTATAGATATAATTTTCAAATCAAAAATTTTAAAAAATTTTAATTTTTCATAATCAAAATTAAATTTAATATTAAAGATAAAAAGAAATCTGGAATTCCAAAACAATAAAAATGAAAAAAAAAAAAAATGTAATACTATAGATCTAAAATAAAATCTCACGATCCATCTAATTAAAATTTATAACTAAATGTAACTATATAATTTAAAATTAAAAACAAAAAAAAACATTTAACCATAAAATAATGGATAAACATTCAAAAAAATTACTCTAAAAATGTATATTAGAAATCTATTTAGTTATTATGTACCTATACCTACCCAAAAATAATTAATTAAATAGTAGTTATCTCATAAAAATATTTTAAATTTAGACCATTTCACTTTTTTTATACTTAGATATAGTCTATATTATATACTTTACCTTTGTTTTCTATTTCATCTTTAATTTTCTCTTCACAAATTAATCTTCAAAATTTTTTTTTCTTTGAAATTAAATTCAACTTTAATCAAATTACTGTTTTATTTAAGTGAAGTTTTTAATTGTAATAAAAAAAAATAAAAAAAGATTATAAGATTATGTAAACAAATTATTTTTAAACTCTTTTTTTATTTTCATCATTTTACGTAATAATAACATTGCTTATGTCTTTTACTATGATTTACTTTGAGAATTAACTGTTATAACAATTTTAAAATAAAATTAAACAATTATTCTGCAGTCATACCTTATAGTCTTGTACAATACACAATTTGGCAAAAGTAGATTGAATTAAATCTGCCACTTGAAGGTTAAAAACAAACTTTTCGTAGTGAATAAATAGAAGTAACGTCAAATAATCAAAGGTGTGTACGGTACCTATTTTACCATAATTTTGCTAAAAACTAAAGAACAGTTTTTAAAAGATATTTTTTGAGGGTCGGGTACGAAAGCGGTCGCGTCTCAAAATGTTTTACCTTAAAATTTCGTTTTTTTAAATATCGCATGTCAAAATTTCGTGCTTCAAAATCTCGTCTCTTAAAATTTTTATCAGAATTAAATAAAAGCAATCTGTTTCCTCTATAAATTTTTAATTTTTTCTGATTTAAATTGTATTGGCAATATTTTTATAATAATCAGTGGCTGTCAAAGAAATCGAAAACAAAAAACATTTGATAAAAGACATTTGATTGAGGTCCTAAAGAGAAAAAGGTAGGGCTGTTGTGGCATCCAAACCCCCGTTAAACTAATTATTGAAACTCTTTTTTTATAACCATCTCTAAAATCCTTCCTAATTATTTTTTTTAAATAAACATATTTCAACATCTCAGAATTTAAAATGGTTGGATACAATGGGAAATATCGTAAAACATGAGATTTTAAGGCAATCAAAACAATTTATTTAACTTGTAGAAGTTATTATATGACAATTTCACATTAATACTTTTGCAAATTAAGTGTTTTAACAAAGATATGGTCACTAAATTAAGGAGTTAGTATTACTATATTATTGGTTTGTTACGATCATATAAAAAACAATGTTTCCTTTTTACAAAACCATAACTTAGCTTCCAGTTTTAAAAAAAATTACATATTTCTAGCCGAATATCAATTGTGTTATTAGTAATAGCTGAATATTCTCAAAAAAATTTTCATTTATTAAAATCAATAGCCTTGATTTAGTTGCTACCATTAATGTGTTCCACTTTTCATAAAAAAAAATTATAAAGGACTTTTATGCCATTAAGAATCTTAAAAGATTTCGCATATTTTTCTGATAGTTCGAAAAGTCTATTAATTAAGTTGTTTTTTAGTACTAAGCCTCTAACTTAAATTAAGTGTTATCAATAAACATATAAGATATGTACATATATTCAACTTAATAATTTAAAAAGCTTAAAGAAAACTTAAGAAAAAACAAATGATTGAAATGACAGACATTAAAATTTAACTATTTTATTTTATAAAAAAAAAAAGAAAAAATAATATAAAAATAAAAAATACCGTTATTGTAGTTCATTTACTTCCTGACCTTAAATTAAAATAACAACTTTTAACAAAATAAAAAAAATTTTTAAATCGTAATGTTTTTTTAAGTTTAAAAAATAAAATAAGTAAAAGTGACCCATCCATCCATCAGTTATCAACTATATGTTCAGTAATCATTTTATGAAAGACACAACAAGAAAAATAAAACTTTTAAAATGCCATTCTTTTTTTCAAAAACAACAATTTATGAAAATACAAATATATAGTAATTAATTATTTTTATTTTTATTCATTTTAATTTTAATTTAGATTAAAATAAATTTTCTTTTTATTTAAAGTTAAAATAAAGTATTTGTACAGTGTAGCTTGTAGGTATAATTAAAATGAAAATTCAAATAATAATCTCTAATATCTTTTAAGTTTTATTTTAAAATATTGTGTACGACTACTACTGGTTTTTTTTTTTTTTTTTTTTGTTTATTTAGATTGTGAATATGGTGTCACTCTTCACCATATTGAATTAATGATTGAAATTCTTTCAATATTGTGATTATACTATAACTGTACTTTAAAAACTTCATGTAACATGATATTGAATTGACAACCTCTAGTCAATGAAAATTTGTAGGAAATTAAAAGTGATCATTTTTTGTCACAAAAAAAAAAAAAAAAAAAAATTATGGTTAAATTTGAGTTTAGTACATAATTTTTTTCTCATCTTAAAATTATTTTATAATTTGTAAATATATACAATTAAATGAACTGAAAAAGGCGCAAAAATATGATTTAACTTGCAATTTATAATTCAATAATTGATTTACATTATAGAAATCTTTCTCTTTTCAATAAAAAAAAATTTAAATGTTTCGTTTCACAAATAAAAAAAAAATGTCAAACTGGCGTGTACTAAAAAAAATCTCAAATTGATGTGAAGAAGTTTTATTTTGTTTAATATAAATTTCAATTACATTTGATGGTAAAGAAAGAAACAATTTTGATACATTGACATATTTTCAAATTTAGTTAGACTTTATAATTGACATATATACCTACATAAAATTAATTAGATATAAAAGAAAAAAAAATTTAAAATAAATATAATTTAATTAAACGATAGCAAATGAGTAGGAAAAATTCTATGAACAAATTATACTTCCATATACATACATATATTAAATTATGCGTATAATTATTGTTCCATCATGTTTTTTAACCTATCTATAGAATTATTAAATTATAGAATACGAAAAGTCAGTTCCGTATATAAAAGAGAAAAGATAACAAAGATATGTATTTATGTTTTTATATATATTATTGTTATATGGCGCTACGAAATAATTTTAAAAATTATAGGTACCACCAGTTCAAGAATGACAGAAGTACCAAAAATAGATTTGTAATTTTTTTTGATACCTCTACAGTTTCATTTTTTCGTATACTTATGACATATGAAATAAGAACGGCGCTGCATCAAGAGATCAACAGTTATAAGTACGAAAACTAAATCCAGCATATTCATACCTATGTATTTAATAATATATATTCGGAATAAGTAAATAAGCCTGATTTTCAAACCAACTATAATATCTCACCTAAATCAAAATTTTACATAATAAGCATATATATATACATATGTATAATACATATTATTATATATACATATTCTGGAAAAAAGGTATAATCCTGATTTTGAAACGAAATGTTTTCTTTTTACAAAAATTATTTTTTTCATCTTTTTATTGTTTTGTAATATATTTGCAGGGAAAAAGGATATATGTATTCTCTTGTTATATACATTCAAACATTTTTAATATTGAATTAACATTGTTAATTTAAAATAAATATGATATAAAACCAATTGATAATATGAAATAATTTTTTAAACTAACTAACTAATTATATTATCTAACTGTATACTCCCTTATTATTTAAAAACAAAAAACAATTCTGAATAAAATTTTTTTAATAAGATAATAATAAAAATCAATTATAAAATAATTTTCTAAATTTTACAAATATGAAAATATAATCGCTACCTATTGTTATTTTACTGTTAATCATATACTGTCAAAATCAAACAATGACAGCACTCTAATATAAAAGTTATATAAAATAAAATAATTTTTTTTTTTTTTGTTGTATCCAAATATTTTATTATTCATATTTTTTTAAAATATAAAAAAATTTCAAATTTTATTTACCCATATTCGATTTATGAATATTTAATGATAACTCTTAAAATTTCTTCCCACGTATTAAACCATAAAATTGAAAAAAGAAAAAAAATATTCAAAATTGAATTGAAAATAAATTTTTTTTTCATTTCACCAATACGTCAAAATTTTTAATTGACATACTAACAATTTCCCCAAAAAGTAAAGTTTTATCCTTTTCTATTTATTTCTATTTATTAATATTGTACTAGCAAACAAAAAAAATATATATATAAAACCTAAATGGTAATAACATAACCTAACCTATTCTTAAATCTATAATGAATTGTACAGTATTCCAAATGAAAATCAATAAATGCATCAATAAACGCATTATCATAAGAAAACTATATATATATACAATAAAATAATATTCGATGCATTTTATTCTTCTTCCCTAAACATTTCCTTAACTATTAACAGTCTGGTTAACTAACTGGACAATTTGACCATTTTTGGAATTTCTTCATCAAAAATCAATAACTGTCCCATTCAATATAACATTTTAAAAATATATATGTATTTAAAATTTAAATATATATATATATACCTACTTTACTTTATATGATTCCCAGTTTGAATTTGTTACCATTTATGGTTGTATGTAAAAATATGACTAAATAATTTAAATTCTGTGTTTTTTTTTTTATTACCTACATCCATCAAAATTATTATAAATATACTTTATCCTTAATCAAATTATTAATGTGCTGTTAAATTTTTGAAACTCTTTTTAATTATTTTTGTTCCGAATGCAATCAGTGCCTACATTCCGAATGCCTGTGTTTCATATGAACATAATTAAGTTAGAAAGACGCTATCAAAAGTGATTATTTTCAACTATCAACCTAAACTAAATTTCCATTAGGCACATCAGTGCCAAAAGAAATAACTTTCAATTTCTACATAATTTTAAATAAATTTTACTTAAAAAAAGAAACATCTTATTTTCGTATTTATCAGTTCATATATTAATTTTATCAACTGTATATACATACATTATAAATTACCAATTCATATTGCATATTTATACACCCCATCTAATTCAAATATATATTTCTGTTACCGATCTATTGATAGATCAAATAAATAAATAAATAAATAAACAAACGACCCAATGATCGATCATCAATAGAACGATCGATCCATCTGCCAATCATCACAAAAAAAAATTTAAATTGTTTCAATACCGGCAGTCATCAGTCGGTAATCATAGAAAGTTGCGGCATTTTTTCAATAAAAAAAAAAAATAAAGAATCCATAAATACATACATATAAATACATATATAGTTACAAACATATGTAAATTTTTTATCCTATTCTTTTAATTTTTTGTCTATTTTTTTTTTCTAGCAAATTTTTACAAAAAAAAAAAAACAAAAAAAGGAAAACATTTAATTGGGACAAGAAGTTGGTGAATTTTTTTTCGCGGTACAATAGAATAGAATGAAATTTAATATTGTTTTATAGTCACTTTAATCCAAAGTTGTGAAAATTTAACCTTAAAATTCACTTGAAAATAAAAAAAAAAAAAAAATTAGAAAAAATGCAAAATATTATAATTCAGGTGATAATAATATAAAATAAAAGTGGCAAATATTTTTTAATGATGACAACCCAGTTATTAAAACAAAAAGAAAAAAAAAAAACCAAAAAAAATAATAACATATTTAAATTTGAACAATTGGACAATTGGAAAGTTGTGTCATTCAATATGGAAATTATGCAAAAAAGTAATTTTGTTTACGGTATTGAGAAAACTTTACAATAGACATAATATTCATTTACCGTTTGAAAAGAATTTTAAATAATTATTTTATTACTAAGTATTTGTCGAAAAATATAACTTAGATTTACTGATATTTTGTCTTCAAAAACTGAAAAAGAATCAATCTTAAATTTATTATTCTGTATATGCGTTACAATCTCACCCCTTAATAACATCTTCAGTTTGAATCTATTTGTCTATTTTATACATAGTTAAAATAAAGTAAATTTACTATGTTATTCTCATATAGTGTTAGTATAGTAACGAAACATTTAATTTCTATTCTAAAGAAATGCATAATCACATTAGAATAAAACTTTATAGATAACATTATGCATCCCACAATTATTATGACCAACTATTCGACACAAAAATAAAACAAAAATTATTGCAGATTATCATTACCTTTACATAATATATTCTTTGATTTTTTGCTTTATTTTAATTTTTTTTTTTTTTTAATCGTCGACACTAAAATAAATGCCTGTTTATTGTATTTTACCGCACAATCATTTTTGATGTCATTTTGTTGGCTATTGTAATCGTAATAATTGAATCCAACTAACCATGCAAACCAACAAACAAATCAAAAAATGAAATGCAAAATAAAACCAAAAAAAAAAAAAAAAGAAAAAAAAATTACCATCTGAAAAGGAGCGATCCGAAATTTTTATAATTTCATTTTATTATTATTTTTATTTTTAATGTTTCTACCTCTTATACTTTCCGTCATTCTTCATCATCATAGCTCTCAAAGTTTCAATCAATTGCAAATCATTTGAAATTACTTGATTGACAATTGAATGCAAATGTTTGGCGACATTTTTTACCATACCGAATTAAAGCAAGCAAATACCATCATCACTGTTTATGTAATGTAAGTGCACCAGCACCAGCACATATACTACACCTCATAGGATATTTAATATTTGGTAATATGTTCTTGAAAATAAGTATTTTATTTGGTTTTGATTTCTAGAATATCTCTAAAAAATCAATGAATGAAGTTGATCTTGAATATTCTAAGATATTTATTTTTTTTGATTAAGAACAAAATTAAATTGATATTAAATAAATGGTTTATAAAAGTACAACTAATTTTATTGAGAGTATAACAATTTGATATATTGTGAGATAAACATTGTATAAATATAATACAAATATTTCCCTAAAAAAATGATTAAAGTTAGAAGATTAAATTAGAAGAATTTATAATTCTCAATAAAAGGTCAACATCAAAATTTAATTCATAAAGTCAATAAGATTTCATGACATTAGATGTAATGCCTCAATATATTCTGTATGCCTCAACAGGATTGATGACATCCAATCTTATAAGACCTGGCATGATTTTATGAAAAACGAATAAATATACACTTGTTTTACAGTTTTTCAAAAAGACACAATCATGTAATCAGTTCATATGTTATAATGCACCATATAAATTTATTTAGTTTTATATAATTAAAAACCCCATAAGAGTGATTCCTAGAATTACTTGAGAACAAACTTATCAAATTAATTAAAGTTCAACTACTAAAATATTTCACACCATGTTTGCCAATTAATGAACAAATTTTTACAACTTAAAACATTTTTAGATTATAGTAAAAATCATTTTTTGTCTGTGGTGTATGAGCTAACAATTAAAAGCAATTCGTCTTATTAACGATACCAGTGTTACCTCAACACTCGCGTCACTCAGCCGTTAGCATACAGTTGGGTCACTGACCTTGTTTTTTTGATGCCTTGAAGTGACAAACGTCTGTTCTAAAAAAATAAACAATTTATGAGCCCACTCAAAGTTTTCCAAAGAGATATAAAATGTGTGGTAGAGTAGATACTACAAATCGTATTGTTAAAACGATAAACTCTCTCATTTATGAAATCGTGCGACGGCATAATATGTATTGCCAAAAGTTTTTGTAAAATTTATATGTAAATTATAAGTGTTGAAGAACATTAAGACTTTTGTTCAAAATATCTCTTCAAATCCAAAATCCCGTTTCGTATCTTAACAATAAAACTATACGTAAAATATAACTATTTGTATTAAAGCCCGCATCCTAGAGTTTGATAGATTAAAAAGAGAAACCAACCAAAAGCTTAGATTCCAATTCTACTCAGAATAACTTCATGTAGTTCCTCTGGATGACTTTCGATGTTTTACAATGATAACCGAAAAAAAGATAATATACTTAAGCACAAAAGTAATTCTAATTTGCACTCTTTATTACATCTGTATTGTCATTGGCTTCGAAGATTTAAAAAAAAAACAACTATATTATAAATAAAGAACGAGTATCATAAGATCTACCTTGAATAAAAATAAGAGTAGAGTAAAATGTGTAGCATTTTTATTTTGTTTTTGTATTTAAGTGGGATACAATAAATAGAATTCGATTGGATTGGTACCAGAAAATTACTTTAAAAAAATTACTCTTATTATTATTATTATTTTTTTTTTTTTTTTGAAAATTGCTGTTGGACAAACAAATAAATATTTTGACAGCTCTAGAGAAGGATTTTAAAGAACTTTTGATGGAAGTCAAGAATTCTTTTGTAATTTTGTTTTATTGTTTTTTTTTTCTGTTTTTTGCTTTTTCTTCAAAGTTGATGGTATTGATGATGATAATGGTTATATGTATGTAATGGCAATCACATTGTTAAATGCTGTTAATACAAAGATTTTCTGTCTAGTTGCTTCTCTCTTTGATTTTGTTTTTCTTTTCGATACTTTAATAATTATTTTGCAACAAAGATATGATTAGAATCAAAAAAAAAAAAAAACAAAAAAAAAAACAAGAAAAAAATCTGAAAACTACAAGAACCTTGAATATTCAATATACAATTATCATACCAGATCTACCATAACATAATATGAGGGTGAGAAACCTAGTAATAGCAAAGTAATTTTTAAAGTGTAAGCAAAAGAGAAAGAAAAAATTTAAATAAAATGAAAAAATTAAAAGTAATTATTTTCCATTTTTCTTTTTTATAAAAGAATTAAAGATTCAGATCAATAAAAGATGTTTTAAAAATTGAAAGGTGCCTTTTCAAGAGTGCATAATTTAGAAACAAAAAAAAAATCAATAAATTTTCTTGAACCTTCAAATACCTAATAATCAGTATTTATAATATACAATTCAATTTAATTTAATAAAGACCTCTTTAATTGATTTACTGTGACTTAATACGAATTAAAGAAATAAAAATTGGAATAATCTATTTCAAAGTAAATTAAGTTATTAGTTTAGTTCATTGAGCTTATTAAATTAAATAGAAGATACTTACTCTTCAGTTGAGAACAGCTTTGAACTTGTTACTTAATCCTCTTAAAACAAATATTTTTTTTATTTCTTCTATTTGTTAAAAGTTAAAACGATAGTAAATTTCATGCAATTCTATGCAGAGTATCATATTATTAGGTTGTTGTGCATTATTCGTAAAAGCTTACTTGCAAAAGTCATTTAAACATTACAAAACAAAAGCAACATTTAAGTGATTATTTTTGAAAAAAATAGTTTATTCCTCTTCTTACAAACAAAAAAGAAAAAAAAAAGAGGCCTCGGTGGTCTAGTGGGTAAGAGAGTATAAAACACTGTTATACTGTAAACCCACACTGTAAACGCTGTTAACACCGAGGGTGTGGATGTGTGGATTCGAATCCCACACACGTCGTACGAGTAATTCCCCCTTATAACAAGTGCAGCCACGTCTGAATAGGAAAGGTTGTGTAATTTCCTGTCCAGAGGAAAGTCCTTTATGTGGCAGAGAAATGCATAAATAAAAAAAAAAAAAAAAACTTTAATTTTCACAATGATATGAAAACAACGACGGAAATATCATTTTTATAATATCTATAATAAATTTAATTGTTCTTATTTAATTGAGCAATTTATTTTGTAAATATTAAAATTAGATTAAACATACAAAAAGGGTGGTAAAACAAGGCTATACCTTAGGCCTTAGGATAACAATTTAACAATTTACGCCTCTCTCAAACAGAAATTAAAAATAAGGCGTTCAAAATTAAACATAATTAAAAAAGAAAAATTAAACTAAGAACACCTTTTTTAGCACATTTCCAAAAAAATTTTGAAAAAATGTGCTTATTAGTTTCACTCTGTCCGTCCGTCTGTTTACAAGACTTCTACACCGTTAAAGATAGAGAAAAAAAATTTTAACCATGGGTAGGTTAAAACCACATAAAAAAAATAATTTTGTGGAACAACTTTTTCATGTAGCCCCATCCATTACGGAGCTACAGCTCCTCAAACTTTTAAAAAGCCCTATTTTTAAATGCATATATCTTATGTTCTGCTTAAGATTTTTGCAATCTGAAAGTGTCATTCGACAGGTATTTCTTTTAACTTTGTAAATTAATATGAAAATTATACTTTTTTTTAAAATTTAATATTTAAATTTACCGTTATATGAAAACCAAATTTTGCATGATTTTTCTACTTTCATAACTCCGCTACTTTCATAACACTTTTAGATATAGGCTTGAAATTTTGAGGCAAGAAAGAACTTTTAGAATTAGTATAAGTTTGCTCAGAAAATTTTTTTGTACCACCCCCTGTTTATGAGCTATTAGGGCTCAAAAAATTAAAATTTGCTATTTTTAAACACCTGTAACTTAGGAACCTGTACACATTTTACTTCTGCAAGATATAAAAATTAAAGCTACAGTAATATATTTTTACGTGTGTTAAAGGTTTATTTTAGTTGTAAAGGGTTCCAAAGTTGCAGCTCTTCAAATTTGCGAAAAAGCCCCATGTTCAGAAGTATATATCTCAGGCTCTGCCTAATAATTTTGCAATCTAAAACCGCCAGAAGATCGAAAATTTTATTATCTATATAAAACAATATCAAAATTATGTAATATAAATTTACCGTTATGTGAAAACCACATTTTACATGAAATTTCTTTTTTCATAACTCCGGCAAACCTTTAGATAGGAATCTGAAATTTTGAGACAAGAAAGAACTTTTAGAATTAGTTTAAGAATAAGTTTCCTCAGAAAATTTTTTGGTAACACCCCCTCTTTAAGAGTTATTACGCCTCAAAAATTGAAAATTTACTATTTTTAGACACCTGTAACTTAGGCACCTGTAAAAATTTTTCTTCGGCAAGACATGAAAATTAAAGGTTCAATAATATATTTTTACGTGTGTTAACGGGTTTTCTTAGTTATATAGGATTGCGGACTTACGGCCCCTCAAAATTCCAAAATAGTCCTATTTTTCTTATTACATGAAGTTTTCAAATTTTTGTGCAAGTCACAATTCTAAACAGTTTGTATTGAGTTTTGGAAATATGCGCTTTTAAAAACCGTTAGTTTACATTCTACCTTGTTTTTTTAAAATTATTATTAGAGAATATAATTTTTTATTAGAAAATCAGACTAGTTCCGCATTAGTTAAAGTACTGATTACAGAGAATTAGTAAATGTATTGCCTAACCTATTACAATATTGTAAATTTAGATTTGCAAAATATTTTTTCACTTTTAAAAAGGTTTGTATATAACTTTTATTAAAACCGTAAGTGTACAATTTGACTGGAACTTTGAATAAGTACGATAAATTTAAAATAATTTACCTACTGTTCAATTCGGAACGAAACTTGCTGTGGTAGGTCGGTCAATGTGATTGCAAGTGTCTTAATAAAAAATTTTAATTAATGTTGTCAAGGATAATCCAGAAATATGCAAAATAATTCTATAGATTTATTCCTGCACTGAATAACTAAATCCATTGGAAAAAATAAAAACGAAATTTGCTTTTGTGTCTTTTAGTTTTTCTCATTTAATACGACAACATTCCTTATACAATTGTTGTATGTTATACATAGCCAAACCAAATTTATGCAAATTGTTACATACAACAAATGTTGTTTGAGTAAAAACTCTCCTAATTCCGTCAAAGTTTACGGCACGGATTATAAAATATGCATTTGGTTTCTTTATTCCCATAGCAATAGAGGTATTAAGTTTAAAAACTTTCTACCGTACGGTTTTAGCACTATGCCTCTTTAAAACTTCAAAGTTGATTTACCACAAATTATATTTTGCTACATACAACAATAATTTTCTGAGGCGATGATTGGTTGTTTCTTTTATATGACAGCTTTTAAAGAATTCAAGTAGTATAAAAGAGGTGACGTTTTAATACCATTTCTACATCATGGCCGTCAATTATTGTTCCAAATGCAGCGCAACTCTATAAATGTACTGGATCCCTTTATTTTTAGTCTGGCTCTAACCCAAACTTATCATCTATTAAAAATTATAAATCCATTTTGTAAAAAAAAAAAATAAAACAATTTTTTTGCGTGTGAAAATACCTTGATGGTAAAACAGCTTTATAAATATTTGTTGAAAGAATTTAATATTAAAACATTCTAAAGTACAATCGAATACACAAATACAAAAAAAAAAATAAATGTCCAATAGAACAAATAAATTATATAATGATCTGTTAAATCATCAAAAAAAAAAAAAAAAACAAATATAACAACAAAAAACAAAAGAATGCTCATTATTTATAACATTAATTTTAACATCACCATATTGAGTTAATAAACTTTTAAAAAATTTAGCCAACGTTTTATACAATAATCAATAAATCTTTTTCAAAAACCACTTTAAAAATACCAAAATTGGTTTAAACTTTCAAAAAAAAAACACGAAATTATTTTTTTTAACCGATTAATAGGCATAAATATAAGAATTAATAAGAAAAAAAAAAAGTTCTAATTAGCTCATCATATCTCATAATTTATCATTAAATGCCTTGAAAAAGACTTTAAAATATCAAAGCACACAAAAAAAAAAAAAAAAACCCAAAAAAAATTTTACAATCTTAACTTAACTTTTCAATCAAATCAAATCAAGAATCAAGTTTGATGAACATAAAAAAAAAATTAGCCAAGATTAAAAAAAAGAACAAAAGTAACTTTTTAATGATTCTTAACGTTTTTTTAAGTATACTATAAAAAAAAAAAAAAAACACCTTTATCTTAAATTCAGTAACCAAGATGACAAAATTATTTACTTTTTTTTCTGTTTTAAATAATGATTTACTATCACCTCATTAGTGTTTTGGCAGTTTAAAATAAAATATTAAGGAATAGCAAAAAAAAAAAAAATTACAAAATGAGCAGATTTAAAAAAAAAAAGTTCCCACATTATTAGCACCAAAACAAAAAAAAAAAAAACCCGTAGAAGGCCCATAAAAAAAATCTCTTTAACTATTAACTTTCCGGCATCAACAAAGCATCAACCATCGTCATGTATTAAAAGCAAACCTCTATGCAAATTTTTGAATCAAAAACACAAATTGTATTAAAGTACTTTGGGACACTTATGTTAATAGGTATGCAAGCGAAAAGCATAAAACGAAAAGTATAAAACGAAAAAAAAAACTGAATTAGATATAAAATATCTATCAATATAAACAAAACAAACTTTTAACCTAAAATCCCAAGGGAAAGTGTCTAAATTATTCTTAACTTGCAGAAATAAAAAAGAAGTAAATCTTTGGGAGACCAAAAAATTTGTAACTACAAGCAGTTACCGGACTACCCCAATCACAAATAAAAAGACATCATCTGAAGATATCAAGATTAGATTAGAATTTCTCGTGGCATCATAAGTTGTAGTTTAGAAACACTACTACATAATTAAAATCATTAGGAAGGTTAAGTGATAAAACATCACAACAAATATATTTGAATAATTTTTTTTTTTTTTTTCCTAAGGGAGGTGGGAATCTTCCAAAGACACCAAGAATGTCCCCTTGGTAGTGTCAGATTCTTATTGACTAAACCCACCTCCCCCTTTAGCCAATATAATGGGATGAATCCCTTATCTGCGAACGCAGCATATTGGCTAGGGAGTAGGGATAGGAAAGGATACGAAATGGATACGGAAACATTGAATTGGGAGTGGGACTGTAAGGAAACAATGAATCCGCCTATTATTATTACTATTTTGCTAACAGTGACTAAAGCCGTCACAACAGTTACAACATGTAGTAGTAGTATATAGTAACTACATGAGGTAATTATTGAAAGCAACCCCCACTGTCACTGTAGCGGTTACTTTTATTGGTATTATTATTTTTATTGTTATTATTGTTATTATTTTACTACAGAGTCAGCGCCATCAGTGGATTACAACGTGCAGTAGTATATAACACCTTACTTGCATGATATAACTGCATGATATAACCAAAGATGGCTCCACTGTAGCAGCTATTATTATTATTACTATTATTATTATTATAATTATTGTTATTATTACTATTACTATTATTATTATTAATAATTAATGTTATTATTACTACTATTAATTATACGATATACATTATTACGATATAAAAGTACTACATATTTTTTATTTATGACCTGACCGGGGTTTGAACCCAAGACCCTTCGATTGAAAGGTTGGCGACTTAACCACTGCGCCATGAGTCAGATAAATAACAGACCATCATTATTTAGCGAATTAATAACAGACCATCATCATTTAGCGAATATAACAGAAGCTCATCAATTGCCGAATTAAATAAATCTAAAATAATTTATTTTCATAGACTTTGTTGTTTTTGTGTTGTGAAATACGACTCAAGATCACCCAAGATCATTACAAAACTATCATCAGATGTTAGTTAAATATTGATTTGATAATAAATATCGATTAAATAATAAATATAAAAATCTGAATATATTTTAATTCAAAAAAACAAAAAAAAAATAAAAATTAAAAGCTTAAGAATTAAAGTTAAAGTTTTTTTTTTTTTAAAACAAAACCATAAATTTTTTTGTTTCAAGTATCAAATATTTTTTATTAATATTTTCAAATATTTGTATAAAATTGATCCAGTTTTTTTTTTGTTTTTGCAGTATTTATCACTTGTTTTGTTATAGAAAAGATTTTTTATGAAGCAATAAAATAAAAAATAAAAATTTAAAATAATATAAATCATAAAATAAACGAAAAAAAAACAGAGCTGAAGACTTAAACGTTGTAGACAAAAGGCTGTTGTTAAACGTCTTCAATTTCTTTGTTTTTTTATTTTTAGTATTCGATAAACAAAGAAAATATAGACAATATTCTTTTACTTTGATTATTTTTAATTTTCAGTTATTTTTACTCAGAAGATTTTTTATTTTCAAAATTAAAAACCATACAATTAATTAATTTAATGTTTAAAATATCGAATCAGCTCTAATCTGAATCAAAAAATTTAAACTATATATGTATGTTGGTATCGAAGGACAAATATCCACGAAACGATCAAACAATTAATCATAAATCATTATAATAATCGAATAATCATCAATTATTATATTTTTGCATCATAAGGTCTATTTTGGGGGAAAACTGTAAGTTCAGTTAAATACAACGGCATCAAATAACGAAGTGATCCAGAATTTTGATTCTTAAGTTGAATTTTCAAACAAAACTTTAACTTACCCTTCATTGAAAATATAGTTATACTTGCTATTATGAAGTTCGAGACTCGAAACTCATAATTATTAGTCGTGAACTAATATTAGATCTGGAGTTCTCTTATACAAGATAATAGAGAAACTATCATTTAAAGACAACTCATTCATCAACTAATTAATAAGCTGAAAATTTTCAAAAAAAAAAACAAAAAAAATAATAATTTTTTAAACTACACTGCCGTTTTTTTTTTATTTTAATGTTTTTTCCTCTCACATATTATTATTAGATTGACTTTTGAATACTCTAAATAAGATGAAGCTTTAAATGAATGTTGTTATAACTGAACTGAACAGTTAAAATGAACATCATGAATCATTCAAATACACAAAAAAAAAAAAAAAAGAAAAAAAGAAAAAAATTTAAACCAATAAAAAAAGGAAGACATTAATTTCAAGTGATTTCTTGAGAAAACTTTAAAATTGTTTGTTTTTCAACTCAGGTTTGAATTCAGTTGTAATTTTATTTATTTTTTTTTTTTTTTTTTTTTTGTTTGTTATTTTTATTATTTCACATTTATTGCCATTTTTGGCAAATTAACTTTATAAAAGCGCAATTACCACTGAGCATTGATTTGAGTTTAAGTCAGTATTTAATGGTTCAGGCAAAGTACGTACACCACTAAGATATTTTTTATTTTGTTGAAAATTTCAAATGGTAGCACAAGTAGCACCAAAAATAATCATCATCAAGACATTAAAAAATCAACCAAATCATCATTCAGTCAGACTAAAGTATACATATAGTTGGATACCCTGACTTTGTATAATGATTATAATGATGATATTGATACTTACTGTCGTCGTTAAATTTTGGTATCATTATGTGGGTTCTTCGATGGAATGTTTTTTTTTTTTTTTTGTTAAATTATTATGTGATTTTATTCTTTACTTACAGTTTAGGTTTCTGTTTTTATTTTTTGAGCAGATGTGTTATTTCGATTGATTTTTTTTTATTTTGACTCTATTTATTTATTATTTGTTGTAGTATTGTTAGTTTTTGTTATTGGTTCTTTTGAACCTAGAACATCATATAAATCCCGTTTTAAAAAGAATTGCATTGAAAAAAGTATATTGTAATCAATTTAGTTTGTGTGTTTGTCACAGCAGTGGTTTAAGTTACAGAAATGTGACATTAGGACAAGTTTTCAAAACGGCAATGATAAAAAATTATAAAATTAAAGTTAACTATTAAAAAATAAAAGCAAAATTGTTTTTGACCTTTCGGTTGTGAGGGGGAGATTGTACATTTTATGTTTTTAACTTCTATTACAAATGCTACTATATATTGCGGGACAAATGGCATATTCCAATATATTGAAAAAAAAAAACTAAATTAAGAATACAAAAAAAACAAGACAGTATGTAAAATCAAAGATTTTTAAAGGTGCATTCTGTGATTTGTATCGAAATTTGTAATATATCTTTGAAATTTTTGAATATATAAGAAAAAATTATAAAAAATAAAGAGATATTTTCTTCAATTTTAAGCAACTCTAAAGCCAAGAAAGTGGTTAACACTTTTAAAAGTACGAAAACATATAATGTTGAAGCTAAAATTTTGACATTTTGCTTTGAAAAAAAATTCACAAGTACCTAAAATATAGAAGTCTACAAAGAGGAAAGTTATAATCTTTGACCACTAATAGCATTTAAAAAGGAGAGGAAGAAGAAAAAAAATTTTTACAGGTAACTCAAACAAATTCTGAAAGATCATATAGACTGAAACAATATTAATCAATCCCTGAAATCTAAAAATTTAAATAGAGGCTTTTCAAACTTTGAGGAGCTGCGCGTTTGTAATAGGTGGACAGTACATAAAAAAGTTATTTCGCTATATTTATTTTTTGAAGACACCTATCCACAGCCATTGAATTTCATTATTCTATCTTAAACGGTGTGGAAGTTTTACAAATAGCAAAACGGGCGGACAGAAATTAATAAGCTAATTTTAGAAGGTTGTGAATCTTCTAAATTCAATAACAATATTTTTTGTTTGTACTTTGATAAATTAAAATCAATTGATCATTTGATCTTTGTCAGTTTATTTGGCAAATGGCAAAAACAATTTAAATAATCAAAAGTAGAGTTTGATAATAATCTTACATTATTCTTCACTATAATTCTGAGTATTATTACCAAGAAAACAAATTCAATGATGTGCTTTATCAAGAGATGGTATGAAAATGGAAAATGAAAGAAATAAACAAATCATAATAAATTACAAGCAGAACAAAGCTTTAATCTACTAAGAGGCTTTACAGATTTTATTGCAACCCTTTAATATAAAATTTTATAAATCAAAATATGCATATTTAGGTAAATTATTTTAAAAATGGTATTTAGAACCCAATGACTTTCATAATAAATGGAGGCAAAAAATGTCTCCTTCTCTTGTTTATTTGAGATTATAACTGCACTATTTAATGTCTGATTTATAAAAATATAATATAGGTAGTGCTCCGCTTTACTTCTTATAATAAATAAACATTTACGGAGCCTCGGTGGCCTAATGGGTAAGAGCGTAAAAAATACGATATAAACACCGAGAGAGTGTGGGTTCAAATCCCACCAACGTCGTAAGAGTTATTCCCCCTTACGACATTTACATCTATGCCTGAATAGAAAAGGCTGTGTAATTTCCGGTCCACATTTATGTGGCAGAGAAATGGACTAAAAAAAAAAATAAAATAAACATTTACCGTTGTTAATATTTAAAAACTAATCTAAGATCAGAAGCCGATTTCTTACTCTATATCTAATTTTGATCTATCATTTAAAGTAGAACCTTATTTATCATGAGCAGAATCTCTATATCTATATTTCTATCTCTGAATTAGCAACAAGATTTTTACTCTTTTAGAAATTTTACTGTGTAGGTATCATTTTAGTTCTCCTTTTTAAAGAAGACTTATATTTTTTTTTTTTTTTGACCAAAGAACAAAGAATTTTAATTGTCACTAAGTTCAATAAGAACAATGAAAATGCAATTAAATGAATGGGATTAAAATGATTGTAAACTATTTTCATGCAAGACAATAAACAATTTTAAAAACTTCTTGATTGAGTTATATTACTAAATTAAGATCCCTAAGGATTTGAATACGTACATTGAAAAAATTAAAACAAACAAATTTTAATTTTGCTTTTTTTTTTTTGGAAAAAACAAGATTTTATATTTACGATAAAATTGAAAAAAAAAACATATTTGTACATACCTTAAAAAAACATTTTTGGTCATATTTTATCAAGTTCTGAAACATTATCAGTATCATCATCAATAATATATTTTCAATGTTCTTGAGATTTTTTTTTTTTTTTGATTAAAATTAAAGAGAATTTGTCCAAAAATGTCCAAATAAAAAAGAACAAAAAAAAAAAAAATATCAATTCAAGAAATTTAAATATCTTTGATAATTTAACTTGATTACAAAATAGTCCCTTAGCGAAAATATTACAAAAGAAAAAGCGAATCATATTAGCACGCAATTTTACTTCCTTGCTTGTTATGGTCATTTATAATCATAACATTGAATGGTTCAATTTGAAATCGAATTGATTCGAACCGGACACAGGTGAAAATGTTCAAAGAGAATAATAAAAAAAAAAAAATAAAAATAATAAATAAAAATTTGTAATTTTTGGCTAACATGATTTTCTGATGACTTTATTCAAATTTTTTTTCTTTTTTCTTTATTTTTTCCCTTTGTAATCAAAAATATCAGTTCATAAAATGTTTCTTCAATTATATGCTGCGTTCTTGAATGATAATATTCTAAAACATAAAGTAAAGAAAATTTGTTTGTCTGTTTGATTTTTTTTAATTTTAACAGTTCTCTGTAATTTTGTTTTACATATTTGAAAGGTTGAAAGCCCTAGTTTACAAATATAGGAACAGAACAAATAATTTAAATCTATACTTTATAACTCACAGAATTTTTTTTTTTTTTTAGTCATTTTTCTTTTCAGGCGTGGCTGTAAATTTCGTAAGAAGGACTAATTCTTACAACGTGTGTGGGATTCGAACCAACACCCCTCTGTGTTTATAACGTATTTTATACGCTTTTATCCTCTAGTCCACCGAGGCCCAATTATTTCGGAAAAAATTTATAATATAAATGAATGTTTAAATATACTTCAAACCTTATGGATAGATAAATCATAAGATAAAAGCATTCACAAGCATTTTTCATTTTCCTATCTACCGCAATTCTTTTCAGTTTGTTGCACATTCCTCTCTGTTTAGCCAGTACTTCTTTATATTGTTTTGTGGTCTTACTTGTTAATTCCATTCAAAAAATTACTAGTTTTCAATTTCGTTATGTAGATTTTCCTTAATGTTTGTCCGACCCTATTTTTTTCGCTATTTTCTTCGAATTTTGACTTCAAACTTTTTTTGATGAGTCTTTTACTACAAATAATGATGATAAAGATTTATAATGTGATTTGTGGCCAGTGAATATTTATATAACATTCTTGTATAGATAAATGTTCATACATATATCTGTAGTATATATTTGCCATTAATAAAAATAGTGACTTAAACATTGGACTCAAAAAAAAAAATCATTTGAATTTATTTGAATTCTTAGAAAGAAAAACACTATTTAAATCACGTATCCTATAGATAAAGGTAAAATATATTGGGACCGTTAAGTTTTCTAAGATTAAAATGTTATAAAGCGATTAACGGTTAAATCAGACATTTTCTATGACATTATACTTTAGGCAGAAATACACAAGTCTTCAGAGCTGAGTTACAAAAGAAATTTATTATCATTACAAAAAAAAAAGTATCTGCTTCCAGAATAACGGCAGAATATTTAACTAATATTTTTCTCATTTTCTGTATTAACTGTTAACCAATCTTATTCCTCAAATGTCAGAACGTTTTTTGTTTTTTTTTTTTAAATTGCAGGTGACATGTAATGTAATTTTTTTTTCATATATTTTTCCAAAATTAAAATGAAAAAAACATAAAAACAAGGAAATACTAATTTATTGATCATTTTTGTTAAACATCATTGCGCATAAATTAGTAATTTTTGTGAAATGAAAAATAAAAACGCTTAAAGAAATTTAACTTCTGTGCAAAATTTAATTTAATTATAAAAAAGATTTGATTTCAAAATTGTGATAAAATAACAAAATTTATCACAATGCATCTAAAGTATCGATAATTTAAAAAAACATTTACGACATCTGATTATCAGTAACTTAGAGATAGTTTTAAGAAAAGAAAACAAAAAAAAACAAATTTTTATTGACTGAGAGAATTCAGTAGCCATGACATTCGATATATTATGTATGTATGTAATAAATATAATATTATATAGGTTGTATTTTAGTAAGTATATACTTTAAGAAATTTTATTATCTAAATTACTTTTGCAAATAAATTGTTATTGAATCAAAACGTGTTTCATATTAAAATGAAAAAAATTGTGTAAATTAAAGAGCAGAATATTAATACTCAATAGATGGTGCAGCTAATCTAAGGTTATTTTTCATTTCATATTAAATTATGAAACGCGAGTGTCTGATGTATTCAAGATGACAAGACTAGTGGTCGTAGAGACTAGAGGTGTAGAAGAGATCGAGACTAGTGAAAAATTAAAATGAAGCGTCTATTTTTAGTCAAAGGCCAACAATGGTTTAGTTTACAAAGTTTTTCGGGTATTTAAAAAAAAACCTTTTACACCTGTATAACGTATGAAGTTTAAGGTGCTTTTTGAATAGTTAAGATTATTGGCTTTTATATAAATGCATAACATTAATTTAAATTAAAACTTAAACATTTAATTTTATTTTCAAATCAACTAGTAACTATAGCTATTGAATTATTTTCAAATCAATAAGTTATAACTATTGAAATAATATACTTTTTACAGAAATCTTTGACACAATTCTATTCTAATGTATGATCGATCATCTATGCTAGTCTATGCTAGTGTATGATTCATTTTTTAAGTTTTTATTTTGCAATTGAAAAATTGTCAATTATGGGATTTATTTAAAATAATGGAACGTTCTTAAAGTATTTTAAGTACAGACAAATTAATATACACAAAATATGTTTCGACGTTCTCAGAAAAATCCACCAATAATGAACTGGCTAAATGGACATCTCTTTGGATAACATTAAAATATCAAAGTAAAAACCGCGTGAGAAAAAGATGTCAAGTGGCAGCCCTGAACTTCGAAAGAAAGTAAAGAAAAATAAAATAAAAATATATTTTTTTAAGTAAGCGTAATCTTGGATTTGGTTCATTAGCATATTCTGGTGGTTTATTTATAAGAATATTTTTGCATATTGTTAATATATTTGAAGTAGATCTACTAAAATATGTCTATGCGTAGTACAATTTTGTTAATCATATTTAACCAAATCACTGATAGTTCATTTGTACAATATTACAGTTATTTCCTTTGTACAGTAAGCATAAAAATTAAAAATACAGTCCCATAGTTACATCCTTATCCTTAGTACAATATCCTTTAGTACAATAAAAGTAATGAAATTTAAAATTTTACATTGAACATTTTTTCTCATAAATCTCATTATATAAAAAATTAACAAATTTTACGAAATATACAACTTTATCAATTTTTAGAAATTTTTCTAATAATTTTTATACTTATGCTGCAGTTTTTTAAATATACTCATATAATGATGAACATAATATGAATCATAAATTATGTGAAATCTAAATTTTGTTTTTTTAATTTTTTAGACTGAAAAACACCTTAAAACAAAACTTAATATAGTTTTAACATTTCATATATTGTGAAACACAATCTATTAAAATGTGTACGTAAAAATTTTTGAACCACAAAAATGATTTTTTTCTTTCTCTTTCTTATTCCTTTTGTTTTTTTTTTGTTTTAAGTATTTTATCATAAATCTTAAATGAAGACATTTCCTATTAAATATATGAAAAAAAAAAAAAAACAATAATAAACAAACAAATATCAAATGGTAAAAAAAAGAAAAAAAACTTATCATAACCTTTCTATTTTTGGTTATTAAATGGTTAAAACTCTCAAACGAACAAGATGGATATATGTAACGTTTATGTACGGAAAGCATACCTTTATATGTAGATATATATTATGTACATGAAATAGAAATTGCACTTTTCTTCACGCAAATTTTAATGTTTTTTTTTTCCTTTGTTTTAGTTGTTTTGGCAGTTAAAACTTCAATTTTTCATAATTTTACAGAAGGGCCTTGTTCAAAAATATAATAATTTTATATTATGAACTTTTTAAATGAAATATTTCAATTTATTACCAAACAATTCTAAATCGTATCGTTTTTATAATAGCAGTATTTTTATTAAATGGACCGAAAATAATATACACGAATAACTATAGTTTATATAAACTTTTATTGTTATACGTATATTTCCGTTTAATATTGCAGATATATCTATATTTCACAGCTATTGTTAAGTTACCGCATACCTTAATTTTAATTTAAAAATAAATCTTCCGCCCCTTGAGATATGCAATTTTGTTTTGGAATATTCAATCGCTTAATGTACAGAATATTAAAGAAAAACTAGCCAATTAACGTTATATATTTATAATTTTAACAGATAAGAATTCCTTTTGAATTTTGTTTTTGAATTATAAAAATCAAATTATTGGACATAAAATAAAATAAAATAAGAAGAATTAAACGACATGAATTAAAACCCTCAGTAAAAGTACAAATATAAGCATTAAAATATATAGTATAATAATATTAATAGATCAAATATGCTTAATATAGTGAAACGAATAATAGCCTTTACATCAACTAATCAAAAATAAAGAAAGGGAAGTAGTCCAGCTTCAACGAATGAAAAATTAAATTATATGAATGTTAATAAATGAAAAAGGAAGAAAAATTTTTCGATTCGAAATTAAGTTAACTTTAAAATTTTTATAGGGGACTCGATGGTCTATATTGGGTAAGAGCGTATTATAAAATACGTTGTAAACACCGAGGGAGTGTGGGTTATGGCATTTACAGCCACGTCTGAAATGGAAAGGCTATGTAATTTCCTGTTCACATTTATGTGGCAGAGAAATGCACTAAAAAAAAAAGTAGTAACAAAATTCGAAAAAAGTGAAAAGTACTTAGGGGTAACATGGTGGAATTTTTCAAAAAATCTTACTTTTTTTTTTTTTTTTTTGATAAATACACCACCTCCTCTTTTCAGAATAATGCGTTCTTAGGTATATTAAAAAAAAAAATAGATTTTATTGTAGAATAATAAAATTATGCGTTAATTAAGAAAGAATAATGTTGAAACCTTTTCTACCTTTTGCTAATACATATTTCGTAGACAATTTTTCGGTATAGGTATACAGCTTACATCATTAATATTTATTTATTAAGATTCAGACAGACTGCAGACTCTATTGAAAATACAAAAGTAATGATTTTTCTACTGTATAAAAGCTAATTTGGAAAACCAATTTTCATTTTTTTTTGTTTTGATAAAAATACATTTTTTTCATTTAACTCAAAAAAAAAAAAAAATAAAAGACTTACATTTCTCATAGCGTAGCAAAAAAAAAAAAAAAAACATAAATTCCAAAAGTAATTTTTTAAATTCAATTTTTTTTTTTTTAATTGAGAGAAAGATGTATCACATTCTCCATGCTACCACAATAAATTTTTCCACCAAAAATTTTTTCAATCTGACAAAACTTTTCATATTTTTTACTGTAATACAACATAGCAATTGAAAGCACGTAAAGATAAGTTACCAATTGGTTTATAAAATTAAAACAAGTTTAACACCAATATACAATATATATCTAGGATAACTTTTCTATATTTTATAGTTTAGTCTACCATATTTATACCTTTATCATATACTAAAAAATGATTTAAAATTTAAAATTAAATGCACAAAAAATATTCACACTCCCAATAAATTCAAATCATGATATAGTGTTCAACACATTGTTTTATGGTTTTGTTATTTTTTTATTCTTTTTTTTTTTTTGGTACAAAATTTAATATGAAATTTTCAAAAAAGAAAATTTATTTTCTTTAAAAAAGACTTTCCTCCAAAAAAAAATATTAACAGTAAAAATAAAAAATAAAAACAAAAAAAAAAAAATTAAACAAAATATGTAATGTATTTTTATAAATTTTTTTTTTTTAATTTATGCTCTTACTGCTCTGATGAAGAAGCAAAAACAATTTTCTTTTAAGATATAAAAAAAAAAAAATAAAAAGTCAAATTTAAAAATATAAAAAAGAAAAAAAAACTTTAAAAGTCTAAGTATTGTATCTATAGTGTAGTGTCTAACAAATTACTTCATTGGAAGATTTAACACCTTGGAATTATTTATCTGATGAAAATTTATTTTAATATTTTTTTTTTAATGTCTGATGTTTTCTTTTAATTTCCACCTTAAAAATTATTGAAACACTGACATCATATTATATTATGATTTTGATAAAACATTCAATTGTTGTTTAGTTACCTGAAATATATGAGGCAGTACAAAAAATTTAAATATCGGATGTAAAGGTATATCGAAAATATCCAATCTTTGTGTTGAAATATGGCTAGATTTTTAAGAATTTAATGGGCTGTAGAATTAATTTTCGCTGAGACGCCAACACTACTTTTTAGTATCTCGATGAAATACAAAAGCGAGTTATAGAAATTATAAATAAATACAGTGAAGTAGCAAATTCAAGGTGCCAAAAATTCAATCCTTGTAGATAATACTTGTAGAGCAGATCATTTTTATAAGTAAATAGTAGTGACTGTTCGGACAAGAACTCTGAAAGTGGAAGGATCTCTAAAATTACCACTGTTATGTGTTCCTTGATTTATAAGATTTGCTAAAAATAAATCAAGATATCACAATTTTTCTTTTATTAAAACTATTATTTAATTTCAATTCCTAAACCTAAAATAATTTCCTTTTCGTTTTCTTTTCCCATACTTATGAGTAACAACTATATGGTGATTATTAACTATTGTTTTGGCTTGGTAGAAAGATAAGATTAGTGATTAAAAATTTCATACGTCAAATGATTTTAGAGTTTCTTGATGTCTTTTCAAAATTACCATGTACTTCAAAAAAAAAAAAATTTATACACTTCATTCAATAAATACTTAAATATCTCATTTCTTCATTTCTTGCAAAATAAATTATGTTATGGGAAAGAAGAAGGGAGGACAAGTAATTTTGATTTGTTCTTCAAATTATAGAACTGTTATTCAGCTTTAAGTATATCTACTTCTTCGGTTTTTTATTTTTAGTTTTTTTGAAAATTCCATTCGCAACGCAATACAATGTACAATCAACAACAGTTTATTTGAAGATCATTAAACTTTTTTTTTTACTAATATCTACAAATAATTTATTTTAAAGATTATAATTCATTTTTTTGATCTTTGTATATTCTATCAAAAACGAAATTCAAAATCTCTAACACTATCAGATTTTCAATTAATACATGCATTATGCATGAAATGAAAACTGATGAACGATCTCTTTCAGAGCACACAATTATTAGGTTAGGTATATAAGTTCATCAGTTAGTGCTTTTTTTTTAAATGCTGCTGCTGAAGCTTCTGCTGCTTCTCTTTTTCTGTTTTTTTTTTTTTCGTATTTTTAGTGCATTCTCATCAGATTGCAAATTTGTAATAAAAATTTTCGACAGCAAAGTAAAACAACAACAACCATAATAAAAACAAAGCACAAATAAAAAAATAAATACTTAATATATTTATGTACATTTTTTTTAATGCAATTACATAAGATCAGCCTGTTTGATGCATGTTGTTGTACTTGTTGTACAATAAGATTATCATCTATCTCTTTCAATATTAGTGGACTAGTCTCTAGTTTACAATTATGTCGATCTATACAATAATAATATGCGGTATGTTTATTTGCAGTATATATATATATATACAATATGTTGCATATATGGAATGCAATGTATCATCACAACAATTTATTATCAAAGTTTGCTATTTTTTTTTTGTGGTAATTTTTCTCATCAACAAAAAAAAACAAAAATTATAATAATAAACAAAAAAAAAAAAAATCTAAAATAAAAGTTGTACGTTATTATTCAACTCTAAAAATAACAATTTATTGGTTGCATGATAATAGGCGGATGTGATAAAAAACGGATACAAGATACTAATAACATTGAATTGAATTTTTTTCTTTCTCTTTTTAACTTGCATTCTATTGATTAGACATATTTTGAAAAAACTTCGGATTATCGAACTGAAGCTATATTGTTTGGTCTAGAGTATCAATCTATAAGACTAACACTGAAACAGAGTAATGAAAAGGAATTCTTAACAAATTTTAAGCAATAAATATTTAACGGTATTTCCCCAAGAAAAATTTTTCTCAAACAGCGACAAACTCGTAGAGTACAAAAAGCAGTAAACAAAATTCTTGATTAAAACATCTTATTATCTTAATAAAATACATATATATGTTTTGTTATAACTCTAAATAACTAAACGATATTGCTATTCCGAAGTTTCGCTTTATATATTCTTATAGATGTTTAAAACAATCTTCAAATATAAACTTAAAAAAAAAAAACCACAATAAAAATTGTAAGAATTCTTTAGATATCATTTAATAATTAGAAGGAGGACGAGTAATATTTAGATATACAATAAATCTTAGTTATTTTAAAGACAACAATAGCAACAACAACAACAAAGAAAAAAAACAATTAATTAAACTAGGACTGAATTGATTAGTAATTAAATTAATTTTTTTTTCTTCTTAGTTTCAATAGATTAATCGATTGTACACTTCGTATACTTAATAATTTATAACTTTAAGATTACATATTGTGTACAAGTTGTTTTGTCAGATTTAATTATTAATTAAATATGAACAATTTAATAAAAAAAAACTAGTATTTAAAAAAAATTTATAATTTAATTAAATTTGTTCGCATATAATTTATAAACTAAATGAATATTTAACATTTTTGATTATATAATGTCGTTTTTTTGTTTAATGTTATAGTAATACGGATTGCGTAATTTAATTTACGTTTTCCATAAAAAATGTATTCAAAAAGTATTATGATGTTATTTTAAAAGGTAATGGAAACGAGACGAGATTTGACAAAAAAACCATTATCCTTCCTAATCTATACTTCGGAAAGACAAAATTATAGCTTGAAAGGAAACTGTTAAGGAGTATTCTTCTTAAAATTTTTCTAATTTTTTCCGAAATATCTGCTCCTAAATTTTAAATAAATACAAAGTATACACGTCGTTTAAATGTACGTCTTTTGAGTTGTAAAGAACAATAAAAGCTTCATATTCTTAAATAGGATCCAGCCATTAGCATAGTGATTAAGATATACCAACTTTCATTAGAAAACCGTCGGGTTCAAACTGCGGCTGGCTCATAAATTGATTAATAAAAAATAATATAAATTTTTCGTATAAAAAATTACTATAATATGATTAAATAAAACAAGGTAGAATGTAAACCAACGGTTTTTAAAAGCGCACATATCCAAAACTCAATACAAACTGTTTAGAAGTGTGACTTACACAAAAATTTGAAAATTTCATGTAATAAGAAAAAATGTGAAAATAGGACATTTTTGAAATTTTGAGGGGCCGTAAGTCCGGAATCCTATATAACTAAGAAAAGCCGTTAACACACATAAAAATATATTATTAAACCTTTAATTTTCATGTCTTGCCGAAAAAAAATTTGTACAAAAATTTGTTACAGGTGTCTAAAAATAGCAAATTTTCAATTTTTGAGGCGTAATAATTCTTAAAGAGGGGGTGTTACCAAAAAATTTTGAGGAAACTTATACTAATTCTAAAAGTTCTTTCTTGTCTCAAAATTTCAGATTCCTATCTAAAGGGGTGCCGGAGTTATGAAAAAAGAAATTTCATGCAAAATGTGGTTTTCACATAACGGTAAATTTAAATCGTAAATTACAAAATATTACATAATTTTGATATTGTTTTATATAGATAATAAAATTTTCGATCTTCTGGCGGTTTTAGATTGCAAAATTATTACACAGAGCCCGAGATATATACATCTGAAAATGAGGCTTTTTTGAAATTTTGAAGATCTGCAACTTTGTAACCCTTTACAACTAAAATAAACCTTTAACACACGTAAAAATATATTATTGTAGCTTTAATTTTTATATCTTGCAGAAGTAAAATGTGTACAGGTTCCTAAGTTACAGGTGTTTAAAAATAGCAAATATTCAATTTTTAGGTCCTAATAGCTCATAAACAGGGGGTGGTCCGAAAAAATTTTCTGAACAAACTTATACTAATTCTAAAAGTTCTTTCTTGCCTCAAAATTTCAAGCTTTTATCTAGAAGCGTGCCGGAGTTATGAAAGTAGAAAAATCATGCAAAATTTGGTTTTCACATAACGGTAAATTTAAATACTAAATTTAAAAAAATTGTATAATTTTGATATTAATTTACAAAGATCAAAGAAATACCTGTCGAATGACGTTTTCAGATTGAAAAAATCTTAAGCACAACATAAGATATGTGCATTTAAAAATAGGGCTTTTTCAAAGTTTGAGGGGCTGTAGCTCCGTAATGGGGGGGGGGGGGCTACATGAAAAAGTTGTTCCACAAAATTATTTTTTTTATGAGACCTACCTATGGTTAAAATTTTTTTTCTCTATCTTTAACGGTGTAGAAGTTTTGTAAACAGCACATTTTTTCAAACATTTTTTGGAAATGTGCTAAAAAGGGTTTATTCATATATCCTATATAATCTAATCAATATTATATCGAAATATATAATATATGTATATGTATATAATTCCTCAGCAAGGGATGTGACATTAAAGTGAAAAAGAAATTTCGATTTGAAGTTGTAGCAGTCAGATTGAATGGGAATCCTAGCACATAATAAAAAATATTAAATAATTCATTTATAAGATAATAGATGTCGCACAAATAAAAATATTTATTTACGTTTAATAGTCTTGTATAATAGCTACAGCTGAGTAATCAACGGCTTAGTGAAATCATAATTCCAGAAACAGAAACTTAGTCAAATATAAATAATAAATGACTTAGTGGATGCCCTATTCACCTTACATAGATAGAAGGATAGATAGAATAGATAGAAGTGAAAAGTGAAAAACAATCTTATAGAGTATCGGGGTAGTTTTTTAAGAGTTACGTTAAAAGATAAAACTACAAATTAGTTAAATCAATACGAAACTGTAGTGATTGTAGGATACTCAGAAAGGAAAATGATTAGGCACTACCAATTTATTAATTTCTTATTATATACCTACAAAATGTAAAAAAAAAAGTTATTAAAAAAAAAACTATAGATTTTGGTTAATTTCTAAACATCGTTTGTTGTTGTTGTTTCTCAGGGGGGCGTTTAACCACCCTTACACCTAGGCCCTGCGACCCGTTGTGCTCCCCTGCTCAACGATCCGCACACTACCTACAGCGTCTCGTCGAGCCACTCTATACCCTTCATGAATCTCACTAAGTCGCCCTTATTGAGCATTCTCACTTCGGAAAAGTTTTCCCATATGTCTTCTCCCAAGGTGTTTCGCCTTTGGTTTCTCAGGTTTGGGCATTGGCACAGAACGTGAAGTACTGTAAAAACATCGTTTACCCAAACTATTTAAGAATGTGACAAATCCATGGAATATGACAATTGTATGTACAAATACATATAAATAACATTGTCTTTATTAATTTTATTTTAATTCTAACCGTAGCCTTATTAAAATGACTAACGAATAAAATTAAAATATTGAACCACCATGTGACTTCAGTAAGAATATTGATTTATATAAACAGTGAGGAAACCTTTAAAAATAAAGGGTTCTTACTCTTAAATCATCCTATTTCTACGAAAAGGTTAATTCGAAAATGGCCACAGTTTTTTTTAAAACTACTTTAATCTTTAATATATACACAAATTTTAAATAAAATCAAAATATATTATAATTTAAGTTTTTTAGTGTCTAATTTATAAAGGAAAACTTACAAATAACAACTAAATTGTAATCTTTACATTATACACTAAATCTTTTCCAGTAAAAGTATCATTGAAACATATATACTTACGTACATATTTTGCAATAAAAGTCAAAAGGTGTTAAATAACTGTTTTTTTTAAAACAACAAAAACTACAAAAAAAAAAAAAAGAAAAATTCTGAAATCACAGTCCAACCCTTTTACAATTTAATATCTTTTATTGATTTTTTATTCAAATTACATGCTATACCAATTTAAAGATATTATTTTCGTAATTCATTTTCGTAATTCAGTTATTTTCAAGGGTTTTTTTTTTTTTTTAAATAGTATTGAAAACGGATTTATAAAGCGTTTAATTGTTTCCAGATAATCTTTATAGTTTTTTTTTTTTGTTTATAAGGTAATAAATGACCATATGAATGAAGACAGTACATGTGTATTGTAAAACATTATATAAATTAGGTAATTTTCATATTATATCAAGTGAAAGTGAAACTAAATTTTATATGAGGGTGGAATACAATATTATATCAAAGTATTAAATTATTTACATAAAAAAATATATAATAAAATTAAATATGGTAGAAAATTGTTTAGGACATTAATAATATTTAAAGAATATCATACTGAAAATAAAACATGTAATGTAAAGAATGTAAAATTAAATGTTTTTAAAGAGGCATATTTTTCAAAAGACAATAAAAACAATTTTGAATAAATTGTGATTTACTTAAATATTTTTTTTTAGTTTATTCGTCTACCATATAAATGTTACAAGAAAATTATACCGAACTATTCTTTCGACATCTATACTTGACGAACCGTAGAACTATTCTTCTCGAAGCCACACTCTTTTGGTGTTTACAGTGTATTTTATACGTTTTTACTCACTAGACCACCGAAGCCCCAATTTATTATTAATATTTTAATATAATTTTTCTTAAAAAATTTATATATTTGGAAAGTTTGGGAAAACTTAGGAGACATTTATATCCTATATAATTCAGAAATATCATTTTCATATTTCATGATTTACTTAAATATTTTTTTTTAGTTTATTCGTCTACCATATAAATGTTACAAGAAAATTATACCGAACTATTCTTTCGACATCTATACTTGACGAACCGTAGAACTATTCTTCTCGAAGCCACACTCTTTTGGTGTTTACAGTGTATTTTATACGTTTTTACTCACTAGACCACCGAAGCCCCAATTTATTATTAATATTTTAATATAATTTTTCTTAAAAAATTTATATATTTGGAAAGTTTGGGAAAACTTAGGAGACATTTATATCCTATATAATTCAGAAATATCATTTTCAAATGTAAAATGATAATGTTGAAGTGCTAACTTTTCCGTTTTATTTTGTAAAAATCTTTGAACTGGTGTGCCTAAGCTACAGATGTCTAAAAATAGCAAAAATTCAGCTTTAGCTCCTAATAGCTCTTAAATAGAGAGGGAAATACAAAAAAAATTTAACAACAAATAAAATCTGAGATAACGTATGCTAGTTTTTTCCTTCTTTTTTAAAAATTTCAAAACTCTAACTGAAAAAGGATACCGGACTTATAAAGGAAGCTAAATAAGGGTAAATGTAAATTGCAAAATTGCAAAACTAAATTGCAAAATAATTGTAATTGCAAAGAAATTTGATATTAATTTAAAAAATTTATAAAGTTTTAAAAAATGTCCTATTATTTGGCGTTTTTAGATTGAAAAAATGTTAAGCAAAATTTAAAAATACACATTTCAAAACAGCAACGGATGATGTTACATACAAAAGTTGTTCCAGAACATTAATAAAGACATAACCATGGTTAAAATTTCATTGTTCTGTCTTAAACGTTGTAGATATTTTATAAACAAATGGATGGACGGACAAAACGAAACTAATTAGCATATTTTAAAAAAAATTTTTTTTTGAAAATTATGCTAAAAATATTTACATTATTCTAATATTATAAATTTCTTAAATGACATTGTGAATTTGATCATATGTGTGTAGCTAAACATTTTAATTTGAAGCAATAACTAAGTCATTAGAAATTAGAATAAATATAATCTTTAGAACTACATCAGATTTTTTTTTACTCATAATTATCTTCTTGTTAACAAAAAGTATTACTGCCGATTAACAATAGATATATAATACTTGTTACAGAAGAACTAAAAAGATTTGTCATAAAAAGTATCATCCGACATCATATAAAATAGCTGCAAAAAAAAAAAAATACAATAAACAATGCCAGGTAATACTTAGTCCTACTGCAAATGATTTACAAATCAGTTCCTCATAAAAATCTATGTAGAGAATTTCTTTAATTTTTGAAAGACACTATTTATTCTTCTTATATCTGGTCTAATGAATTGTATAATCTGAAATGTTTTTCACTATTAAAATATTTTTAATTATAATTTCCTTTTTACATTCCTTTATAGGATTTCCAATCAATCTTTTTTTTTTTTTTTTTTGTAATATTCCTACTGATAAATTAATAACAATCGCTACTTAATGTTATAATATAATTTGTATGTAAAAGTAAAAATATGAAATAAGTATTTTCCATTCATCATTTTTGAACATAATTTTTACCTTGTACAAATTTTAAGTAACCTAATTTTCTATAATGACTTCAAAAAATTTATACCCAAAACAAAAATTAACAACCTACAAAATATGTACGAGTATATACATAAATATTTTAATATATGAAACTATTAACAATGATTGTTTATCTATTAAATTCATCTATAGATTCATCATAATCAAAATGAATAAAAAAAAAAAAAAAAAAATAACTAAAAAAATTCAAAAGAAGTTTTAATAAATAGAAAAAGAAAATATATTGTAACAAATCTATTCAACTTCCCTATACGTATATTTCTTATTCTTCATTCAATACAAATTTTTTAGTTAATTCAAAATTGTTTTATAGACCTTAAAAAAATACTTTGAAAAATATTAGAATAATAAATAGTCTCCTATTGAACAGACTCCTATTGAATAAATCACGTCTAATTATAGTAACATTAGGTCAACTTTTTAAAAACTAAAATATTATAAAAGCGAACTTGTTTTATATATGGATATTTCAAATGGTGGTAAATTGTAATGACCCAATTTTTCGAATTGAAAAAATATAAACTTTTTATTAGCAGATCAATTAACTACAATCATTCATATAATACATTTCTTTTAAAGAGTACCTACAAATTTTTACAAAAAGACATAAAACAAATAGAATTTACTTATATCCGAATTATAAAATAATTAACTTAGTGTTCTATTTAATATAATTTTGTTTGAAATTGAATAATATATTTAAAAATAAACAACATACAGACTTTTAAAATTGTAAAACTTGTTGAACCTAAGTATTGCTTACACTGTTATACCGCTTTTAAACAATGAAAAGGTTTAGAATTTTAAATATAAGCAGGCTTTCTACTTAATTAAGCTATAATTCTTCATTGGACTCAAATATATAATAAATGAATCTTTAATACCGTATATTATATCTATATCAATAAATGAAAAATATGAACATATAACAAAACAAATATCAAATATGAACAAAAAATTTATACTTTACCTTATTAACTCACAGATATCTTAAAATAATGTCCTAATATAAAAAAAACAACAAAATTTTCATTATATCTTATAACTCAAATATACAACAAAATATAAACAAATTGAATTGTATCGGTTGTAATTTAAAAATTCTATATATGATAAAATCTTAGATATATGATATTGTCTCAAGTATTAATTAAGATTAATTCTTCAATATGGCAGCATAATAACTGTAAAACAATAATTAGACATTAAAAAAGAAAAAACCGCTGCAAAAATATTATAGGTTTCTCATTTGAAATTTATGAAATGGCATATAAAACAGAATTGAACTGATTGTTAACGGGCTGATTGATCATTGAGCTCAACTTTCAATAACTGAAAAACCACACACACACTTCATCTTCAATTTATCTGCATACCACTTATCAATATTTGTTGGTCCTCTCTCTTTAATGTAAATACGTTTATTTTTTGCTTTATAATTTCTATTCTTTACTAAAAACTTTTTTTTTTTTTTATTTTGTTCTTTTATTACTTCATATTAATATTTGTTATATTATTTGTATAACAAATGGTACCTAACAAGTCATTTTAAATCACAAATCATAAATCATTTTATTTCAAAAAAAAAAAAAAAAAAAGAAACATTGTGGTGGTGGTACAGCTATCATCTCTTTTCAATTTTTTTTTTAACTATTTTCATCATCAAACATGTATGACAGGCACAGACATGTATGGCATGTTTTTTTTTTTTTGGAAGTAATTTGTATTTTAACGAATCGTTAAATACACAACTATTTAACACAATGAATTAATGTAAGTATGTAAAAAAAAGTCGTGAAATCGACCGCAAAGTCAACAATGATTTAAATTTTTTTTTTTTTTTGCCATCTGAAAATATTTCATGACTAAATAAGGTAAGAAAATCATATGGGACGAATAAAATGATGAATTAGAGCTGCAATATATTAAAGAAATTAATAGGGACCACAAATCAATTTGAATAGAAACTCTATTTCTAATCTAATGTCATATGTTTTTCATTTTATTCTTTTGTCAATGGGACTTGTACGAAGAGAATTTTATTGTAAGATCAATAAATTGTAAACATTGTAGATGAATTTTCATTTCGCAGGAAATGTTATAGTTTCTTTATTTCAGATGGGTAGATCCTATACATCATGATCCTATGCATCAGTTATTGTTAGAGATGGAAGATGCCGTATTAAATAGTAAAGTTGTGAATATGAGATTTAATCAGTTGAAGAACTAGATATACGACACAGTTATTGTTAAAGATGGAAAATGCTTTATTAACTGGCAGAGTTGTAGATATAAGATTTAACCTAATAGTTGAAGTACTACATACTAATGAAAAATTATGTATTAAAAGAACTAAAAACAAGAAGTAATTTCCTATAAAAGGTAGAATTTCATCAGCGGTAATTATCTACAGTTAAACTTTGCCTATAACAAATGAGAAAAAGAAATGAGAAAAATCAAAAACTTTGTCATCTCGCTTTGTACAGAGGACTACTCGCGTGTACTATACGGTCTTATTATTCTTTAATCAGATTGGCACATTGTTGTTTATGACAGACTAATTTTGATAAACATCTCAGACCTGTAAACTTAGACAAAGGCTATGAGTCTTCTAATGACCCTTCTACTAATATTAAAACAATATAAATAGTTTAGCTTAAAAATATTTTAATATTCTACTAAAAAGATTTTCAAGAATCAAAATAAATAAGAATAAGATTTTAAAAAAACTACAAGAATAACTTTATTATTCTTTGGTGGAAGTATATGACAGCATCCTTGTAGCTTCCTATGAATTTTATAGCCGCTGTAACATTCATCATCAGATCAATAGAACAGCAAAAAATTTCACTATCAGTGAGCTAAATAATGATTTGCCAAAATCCAAAAGTAAGGTGAAGCAAACAGAGTTGACTTCAACACCAAAAAAACACAAAGCTGTTTAATCTCACGTAAAATAGCAACTACTATACCCATTTTAACATTCCAGGGAGAAGCTCTGCAGCATTCAACAGATTTAAGCATTCTGGGCCTCGAGTTAAATCAAAAATTTCAAATTATATTTTTAGTATAGCTAAAGATGCTAAATGTTTGGGTTTTGTTGTACCGCTGTAAAGCTTACTTTTCTTCAACCGACCTTATCAATATCTATAAAACGTACATTAGACCGAAAATCGAGTACAATGCACATATTTGGGTTTTAGCTCCCCAAACAACGCTGGGCTATCTTGACAAAGTGCAAAACAGAGCTATTCGCCTTATTGGAGACTCCAGTGTTACCTCAACGCTCATTCCATTCTGCCATCGCCGTCCTGTCGGGTCATTGACCTTGTTTTATAGATACCTTCTAGGGGTGAAGAATTGCTCTAAAGAAATAAAACAATTGAAGCCTCCATTTAAAATTTTCCAACGTCAAACAAGAAGTGCGACAGAAACCCACCCCTACACTGTAGAATTGTCAAGATGGCGAAACATGTCATTCCAAAATTCGTTTTGTTATGCGCACATCGCGTTTATGGAACCTTATGCCTGCACATATGTTCCCAAAAGTTGGTGATTTATATGTGTACGATATAACGAAATTTAAGAAGAACATTAACATTCTTCTTCAAAATACCTCTCCAAATTTTTTCGTCCGTCCTCCATAAGTAATCCTAATTATCCTAAACCCAATTTCTCAAATAATCCTTTCCTCATCTTTTTCCCCAAAACCGAACTGTACATAACATCACTATCTATTAAAAGACCCATCCTAAAGTTTAGTTTTAAAGGGGGTGGTTTTGGTTGGTTAAAGTCCAACATTATCCAAAGGAATCTCGTGCAGTTCCTTTGAACGACTTCCGATGTTTTCCACCACTCCCCATAAAAAAAAATAACTACCTCTTTAGGTCACTATGATAATATTTGATTTAATGTAACGAACTAAAAATTTCATTACGCGAAGAATTTAAAAATATATTAATATTTAATTATCGGTTCCGTTATTGTTTGCAAGATCCTTTCTAAAGTAAAAAGGATGAATCGCTTTGATAAAAACTTTTGGAAAATATTCTAAAAAATATTACATTTAAAAGTACGAATCATTTTTATTTCTAAATATTTTAAAGAATTTCTTTTTGTATATTTTCTGCATGAGATTCTACATTTTTTTTTTGTGTTGAATTTTAATGATTAAAATATTTCAGAATGTCGGATAGAAAATCGTTATTTCTAAAAACCATAAAGAAAGTTTTTAGCCAAAAAGATAAAACCAATGTTCATCTTATTCATATGGTATATTTATATATGTACATTGTACATACATTGACACACTCATCAATTTATTCTTCTCTATAAGATCAAAATTGTCAAGTGTTAATGACTTTCACCGTTTAAAAACCTTTAACCTTTTCCAGTTAAAAAAAAATGTTTTGTATTTTCTTTTTCTTTTTTTTAGTACGGAATAAATTTTACAGATATTTTTATAATTTATTAACTTTTTTTCTTCTCTTTCTATCTCTAATAATTTCTAATATCATCTTTATTTGTCAACATGAAACATTATAGTATTCGCTTTGATCATTATCAAACTTAATATAAATTATGAGTACCGGTGTATTATAATGCGAGTATACCATAAAACGAATGGTGAAATTGAGTGTTGGAATCAATTGGTTCATTAGAGATAACCAATATTATAAAAGTTAGAAAAAGACAACAAAAAATATTTCCGCTATTTCATTAAACATGGTTTTTTTTTTATTTTATTTTTGGAAGTTAAAGAATTTTGCTAAATACTAAATGTCACGATAATTTGGTATTTTTGTTTTGTAGGTTTTTTACTAAAAAATTTCTAAATCCTGGTAGAATTATAATAAAATTCCATTCTTAAACGTAAGAAAAAAATTAAAATCTTCTGCAACGTGTTCTATAATTAGGCCAACTTCTCATGAAAAAAATACTGAAATTAGAGAAAGGAGTGTTTTGATATTTTGTTGAATCAGTTTTATTAATAAGATTTGTTACAACACATTTAATTCCTAACAAGCTCTACGAAAATCTGTTAATTGTATTATTACAAGTTTTTTCCCCTTAATTTTTAACGCCTAGTTAAATAATTTTGTGAATATAAGAGTATATATTATGTATATCAGAAGAGTTACTTCTAACAAAATCTTCTGTTGAAACTTGAATTTTTTCACTTTTGAAAAATTTGCATATTTTATATACCTAAAAATACAACCCTTTTGTGCCAAGCAACAACCTTTTACAGAAGTTTTTGTCATAAAACTTTTTGATCTTTTTTGATCCAAGAATTTCGAAGCTACCCGAATCTATTGAATTAGACAGACTATTTTGCAAAGTCTTTGATAAAAATTTTAACTTCTTTTGACAACATTTTAATATGCGGTAATTTAATTAGATTAGACACTGATTTATGTTCATATAAAAAAATAAGTTGCATAGTAGCTACCCGAACCCGTCGGCCGAACTTGTTCAATTTCAAGAGCCAAGCTGACATTTATATAAAAAAAAAAATTAATATTATGAAAAAAAAAATTGCAGAATCCTAGTTCCATGATTACTTGAGTTATTGACCGAACCAGCGGATCACACTAGGCTAAATTGACTAAGAATTCTAAGCTAGAACAAGAATATAATAAAACATGTTTTATATTTATCTCGTCTACTTTAAGGTGTCAGACAATAAAGTGTCGTCTACTTAAGGTTGACCGATGTAATGACAAATTTATTTTACGTTCCTAGTTGTATAAAAATTCGTTGTCAAAATTATGTATTAAATCATTTAGAGTTGTTAGAATTGAATCAAATAAATTATTTGGGAGACTGAATGAAACACACTAAACACCATTTCTAAACAGTACTCATGTACTTCCTGCTCAGAGGAAGTCTAGTTATGGAATGAAAATTGATTTCAAATTGGCAGGCATATTGTGAGCAAAGTTGTTAATATTCACCTTGAAGCTTTGAACGTTGTAAATGTAATCATCACCAATTCTAGGGAACACATGAGGTGGGAGATGGTTCCACATTTGCGATGTTCGTACTACAAACGAATTTCCATAAGCCGAAACTTTATCGAGAAATCCCAATACCGTTTTGGAGGCTCCAGTCCAAATATGTGCATTGTACTCCATCTTAGGTCTTATATATGTTTTATAGATATTAAGAAGATCAGAAGATGAAAAGAAGGCTTTACAACGATACAGGAAACCCACCCACTTAGCTGCATTTTTATCTATACCAAAAATATGATTGGACCAACTTAATTTTTGATTTAGCTGCCCAAGATGTTGAGTTCACCCGTATATTGCAAAACTCCCCCTTGAAAAGTTAAGTTGGGATCGAAATATTTCTTTTCCAAGAGACTAAACAATACTGAGTTTTCTTAGAGTTAAAATTTACTCTGTTAATTTTGCCCCAATTCAAAATATTGGCTAAATCGAGATTAACTATGGATTGGATTGGAGGTTATACTTAATAAATTGTTTATCAATATTAAGAAAAGTGTCGGGGAGAGAACAGATCCTTGCGGGATATCAGCATTAATTTTGAATTGGTCTGAAGAGTAACCATCGACCTGGACACGAATTGAACGATTCGAAAGAAAATCTCCAATCCATTTTACTTAACTTCAACTATTACTTTTAGCATTGTAGATTACTTACATTGTAGGTTACTGGTAGCATTGTAGATTTTTTGTGCTACATATCGTAACTTTTTTAATTAAATGTAAATATTGTGTATATTAATTATCTTCACATAATCTTTACATATCTTTTCTTTAGTTAAATATTATGACCTCAATTCCACAAGAATCTTAGAACATTAATATGCTCAATGATTATAGGCAACTTAAATTTATTTTTTTACCCGAATTCCTTTGCAGTCACGATTTATTGCAGAATAAAATAATATGCAGTTATAATAAAGTGTTAAATTACTAATTGAAAGCAGAAAAAAAAAACGCCAACCGAAAGTATAAAAAATATGACGATTACGACAATGAAAGCGATGACGAAATTAAAAATGAAAACAAAAATATCGGTATGTATGTTCATTTTGTGAAGGCGGAGAAAAGTTTTTACATTGATTGATAGTCAACAATTTATTTATGTTTAGTTTGTACTAAAAGTATTTTTTTGTGCTGTGTAAAATGTATACTATATAATAAAAGCATAGAAAATAGTTATTTTCGGTAAAATTAAAAAAATTTATATGTTACATGTCAATTAATCGGAAATTTTTCACTTATGTTAAAATATTTTTCAAAACAGGTTTCTATTATAATTTTGTTTCGTTTATTTTTGAAAACTTCAATTTTTTTTTTTTTAGAAAAACATATTTTTATTATAAATTTATAATTATTAATACACAATTCTCTACAAAAAAACTTTTAATTAATATGTGAAAAAATTGTTTTAAATATTTTTTATAAGTTCCATTTTGTAGATATAATTTTAAGCATGAAACCTTTTTAAAAGCTACATACATATGTATATCAAATATTTATGAATGCAAAAAAATAAATATCTTTTTTAAATATACCTACATAGTACATACATACATATATGTATATATTAATATTTACAAGATATAGAAAAAAAAAATTAAATAAACAATTTTTTAACAAAAAATAATTAATTCAAAATTTCACTGTTTCAAAAATTTGAATATGTCATATGTCTTATAATCAAACAAATTGTTTATCAACAAAGATGTCAAAAATGTCAAAGTCAAATCAAAAATTAAAATTTCATATATGTATGTATTTTAATATTTAATGAAAAATTTTAATAAAAAATTTCTTTTCAAATTCTCATCAAATTTTAATTTTCTTCATAATCGAAAGACTCAATCTTATGGTTAAAAAGAACAGTTCGAATATGCAGCTTCCATATTGACAATGACATTTCATTCTTTCTTCTTGTTAAATGTTCTTTTAAAAAAAAAAAATAATAAATTTTTAATTGTCAATCAATCAAAATTGTGTCAATTTTATTATGCAAGCACTAAAAATTAAAAAAATAAAACCAACAACTCAAAATAAATTTTTTCAGGTAAATTTTGGTGTGTAGGTAGCAAGGTAAAAATTGCGAAAATAGTTAGAAAAAAAAAATAAACAAATTATTAAAGAATTTTTAAACTTAAATTATAATTATCTGTCAATAAATTTAATAGACATGATAATACAAAAATAAAAAAGAATTTTTTTTTTTAAGTTAATAAAAAAGAAAATGATTCTTTTGACGAAACAGAGTTACTCTTTGTATATATTGGATAGTGGCATAACTTAACAAGAAGGTGTAAAAAAAAAAATCAACTATTTTTGTTACTTACCTTTATTTACAGTTTAAAACTAAAGAAATACAATAAAAAATATTTTTTGTTATATTAATAAAAATTCAAATTTAATGCAAATTTTTTTTTTTTGTTTTTTATTTATTTTACATGAAATTATTTGCCTACTATTAAATTTAAAGACTGTATAAAATTATTCAATAATTTTTATAGGTATTTTTTTAATTTATGTTTTTATATTATAATATGTAAGCGTTAACATAAATTTCATTTTATTTTCTAATACCAAAAGACTCTACCTATTTTTTTGTCACCTGTAGGATGATTTTGTAATCTTATACTGTATCATTGATTGTTCTTCACATACATATATAAGTATAGTACGTATGACTCAAGTGATTTTTATAGTGTGATAAGAAGAAATCAAAAAAATTAAAAGCGTTTGTTGTAGCTAATAATAGCTTAAGAATTTTATTAATAATAATAAAGAAAAAAAAAAAAAAACTAGGAGTGAAGTTTTATTTTTTTAATTTTTTTTTTTACATTTATTTTCTTTTTTTCTTTTCAAAGTTATAAATAATTAAATAAATGTTCATAAAGGTGTTATATAACATTGTGTAAAATGTTAATAATTTTTGTAAAAAAAAATAAGAAAAATCATGTTGCTAATGATGAATTCAAGTTCATATATACATATATACAATATATCCGACCACATATGAATCAACATAATTTAATGATATAACATTACGCAATTAAGAAGTAAATATTCTTCAAAATTTTAAAATAAAAATAAAAAAAAAATTTTTTTTTATTATCATGCAAAAATTATTTTATTAAGAAAAAGTAAATATAAATGTACGAATAAACAATTAGAAAGAGAAAATATTTCGAATTCTTTAAAAATAATGTAATTTTTAAAATTTAAAATACAACCTCACTTTTTTGTTTTAATAAAAGTATGAATCATTACAACTTGACCTTAAGATATCTCTAATTAACGTATATATGCTTATATATTTAAAGTTAATTTAAATCGTAGATAATCAAAAAAAAAGAACAGTAAAAAATCAAATGTACTTAGTCCTTTCTTAATTTTACCGACATGCTATGGTGCTATGGTGGCTAATTTTTCTAACAGTACCGCCTTCTTTGGCTTGGCGGAAAAAGATAAATACAGTAAAATTTGTCATCAGAATTAAAGAAAATACACTTAATCATCATTTACTTTATAAAAGGCAAATTTACCACAAGTAGAACAGAATTGTATACTTAGCCTTCCTTTTGCATACAAGAATCATTTTTAAGGTTGATTATCTTTAGAAAACAAAGTTATTTTGTAAAAGTTGATCTTTTGATATGCTGAGGTATGGATATATTCACAAAGTTTTTTTTTCTTTGCTATACTCCTATAAGGGCGATGTTTATGGTCGACATAATCGTCCAATTAGGCAATAAATTGGTAACATTGTGCGGAAATTTCAAGAAACTGATGCAGTACAAGATCGAGAAAGATATCAGTATGCTCTTGCCGGTCGTTCACAAGAAAATATTGGTGCTGTGAGTGATAGTGTTACAGCTGGCCCACCATCTCAGTTTCCCGACGATCACAACAATTGCGACTTTCTGAGTCAACTGTATGGCGTATTATGCACAAAGTTTTAGAGTTGAAGGCCTACAAAGTTCAATTGGCACAAAAATTATTGCCACAAGATCATTCCATGCGTCGGAACTTTGCTAATTGGATACTGGAACAAAACGACGATTTTTCAAAAATCTTTTCGGACGAAGCACATTTCGAGATCGGTGGATACGTTAATAAATAAAACTGCCGTATTTGGGGAGAGGAAAACCATCGCGTGCTCCAAGAGAAGCCAACGCATCCATAAAAACTCACTGTTTGGTGTGCATTGTGGTCTGGTGGTGTGATTGTTCCGTACTTTTTCGAAAATGATCCTGCAAGAGCCATAACCGTTAACGGTACCAGTTATCGTGATATAACCGCAAATTTTTTGTGGCCAAAACTGATACAAGATAGGGCTACGTGTCATACAGCCAGAGAAACACTGCAAGTACTGCATACAAAGTTCCAGACCGTGTTATTTTCATATTCGGTGAAGTGAATTGGCCATTAAGATCCTGAGATTTGACACCGTTGGACTTCTTTCTCTGGGGCTATGTCAAAGGACAGATCTACAAGGATAATCCTCGAAACGTTAAAGCATTGAAAGCAGAAATTATTCGAGTTATTGGTGAGATAGAGCCGCAACTATAGCAGGATGTGACCGAATTGATAAAAAAATCAGGTACTGTTCAGAGTATAAATGGCAAACATTATACTTCAACAATAAATAAAACTTTTCCAGTTTCAATTCAAATTCTATGTCTTTTAATTATTTACTTTTGAAAACTCAATTTGAAAAACCCTTTAGTTATTTTTAATTTAATTATAATATAAAAAAAATCTATATTATTTCTTAATAATTTACATGACCCAGCCGGAGTTTGAACTCGAGACCTTTCGTATGAAAGGCTGGTTTTTTTACCACTATACCATTGACTGGATATATTCGCAACATAAGAGTCAAAAAGAAAACCAGTTTAAGGATTGCACATTTTTTTTTGTTTTTAAATAAAATCTTACATGATTTTCTTTTATTAGATGAATCTTTGACATGAAATAATGCACCTCTTTTACTAACATAACATTTATTTTAATTTATAACATATTTATAATTATAATAAATATTATAAAGATATAAAAAAAAATATGAAAGATATAAATTATTAGCTTTATATTTATTTTTCAATGCTGACACGTATATCTTGATGAAACCTATAAGAAGAAGTAACTTAATGGTTGGTTCATTAAATGAAAAATTAATACTCGTACATCAAAAAAGAAAACAAAAACCTTTACAACATATTATGAAAAAAGAAAAAAACAAACACTAATATAATTTGCAAAACGTAAAAAGTTTCCAGAGTTTTAAGCATAGAAAATATATATATTTTAATTCTGATTATCTTCTCAATGTTCTGGTAAAGTAAAGTATATCATTAAAAATCTAGAAAGAAAATGGCTTTAAGAAAATCCTAATTTTTTTGAAAGCCAATAGATTTTCCAACCTCGAAAGAAAATTAATCGATGCTTTTAATATTTTGTAACACTTTAGCCACAACTCGCAAGTATGATTCAGTAATTTAAGGACAAAAATTGGAAATTGATCGGACGTATCTAATTGATGGATTAAAATTTATTTATAGTTTTTAAAAATTTTTATATTTTTTTTTACCTTCTTTTTTAAAACTTTGATAATTATTAGTGAAATTTCTTAAACTTTTTTAAATTAAAAATTTAAAAATTTTTCCATACTGTGAACCTGATGATTACATAAGCACTTACTGTTATTCAGTAAATAATTTGGAAAATTGCATTTTAAAAATTAATACTATCTAACAAAACAAGAAAAGCGGTGTTATTCTATTTATAAATAGAAAATAATGTTAAGGTATTAAAAATAAAGGCCGTTAAAAATAAATTAATAAAAATAAAATCATTTTAAATTAAAAATTGATGATATGTTTTCAAACCGCCTGCTAGAAAAATATTTCATTTCAATTTTCTTTAACGGCTCCTATTGTCAAATCATAAATAAATTAAAATACATAACCATTGATCATAATTAACTTGTTTTATTCCTCAAACTACTTTTTTTTTTAAAAACTATGCGCACCTAGTTAATTATTATATTGAATGCAGTAACAAGAAATCAAGTGTCTTCTAATTAAGGAAATATTAGCAAATCATTTCCTTTAACTTTACTTAACTTTGATTTTATTTTTGTTTTTATTTTTTGTCATTTTAAATAAAAACGGAAGAGGCAATAATTTATTGGAATTTCTATATATATTTTTTTATTATTTATAAAAAGAAAAAAAAGTGTTAAGTTAATTAAATGATTAAAGCATTAATAAAAAGGTTTACCAGTTATAACTATAAAACTAGATGGTGAGTGTTTTAAATTTAAACTATGTTCTCTTTCTTTTTAGAGGAAATCAAAAGGTATGAGATACATATCTCTCAAAATTACTTTTATCAGACATATTAGATATTATCAAACAGTGTCAGATTAATTACACATTAGGGCAGCAAAAGAGACAATATTTCACCTAGAATTGCAATATATTTTTAACTTACTATTAAAAAAAACAATGTGTGATAAAATTTTTTTTAAGTAAAGTAGGTGTAAAGAAAATTCCTCCTATGAAATCCTTAATTTGATGTATAATATATGAATCCTTATGTTGTGTTTCATCTTATGTTAATGTTACATTTTTATCCTCAGTTTGATTTCCTCAAATTCTGTAAAAATCATATCAGGCGAGTTCTAGCCTTCTGGAATGTCTGCCGACCGGAGAATCTCCCATTAATTACACTACCGATATTGCGGCGATTTAGTGTTTATAGAGCCTAGTTGATCATTTAAGATCTAATGTAGGCGAGAATTGATTGGCCACAGCGCAAGTATTAATAAAAATCCAAATGGGAGTGTATTGGATTTTTGTTCAGACCAATATAATAGATTGTAATAGGAACCTCGAGATTAACCTTTTTTTTTGGAGAATTTTTAAGTTTGCACCGGTTCTATAGCGAGTTCAACAGTTCATCAATTCAAAACATAAAATCGCATTTTTTTTTTTGTCGTTCAAATATGAATATAAATTCTCCTTTAAAACTTTTAGATAGTGTCACGTATTTTTTTATGTAATCAATACACCGGAATGGGTTAACAGATTTTAAGTTAATCAAACCATTTAAAAACATATTTTAATAGGTCGGAAAACAAACGTTTATTAGATCCTGATGGCCGTTTTAGCCGGTATCACCATTATTTTATAAATATCACCAAAAATTTCTTACATGTGTTCTAGGGCAAACATGTTCTATATGTTCTATACAAAGTTTCTTAAAGTAATTAGTTGAACCACAAGAATAAGAAAATAGTTTTGCGTATTACTCATAGAACTTTACAAAAATTTATCATGGGTTTTTTTAAGTTCATTAAAAAATCTGGAGGAACTGGTGATTATTAAATTGGTGATTAAAAAACCTGGATTCGGTGAGAAATTATTTTTTTCACATCAACGTACCGGAATCAAAACAATTAAGTATTCGCGTTCGGTTAGAAGCTACATTTCTACAAAAGTTTACTCCATTCATATCACAGAAATTCTTTACTTTTTTTTTAACAAATAGTTGACACTATTAAATTAACTATTTAAATTTTAAATTCTTTGTTTTTTGTAATGCATTTCACTGCTACATAAATTACACATGGAAATTACACAGCCTTTCCTGTTCAGGCGTGGCTGTAAATGTCGCAAGAAGGAATAACTGTTACAACGTGTGTGGGATTCGAACCCGCACTCCCTCGGTGTTTACAGCGTATTTTATTCGCTCTTACCCACTAGGCCACCGAGGCCTCCTATTTAAATTCTATTTTTAATTTGTTGTTGTTTGATACATAGTTTTATCGTATAGATACACAGTTGTTTTTTTGTAAGTTCAAACTTTCTTTTTTGATTTTCCAGAAACATATTCGTTGTCGTATGAATTAAACCAGAATTCCAACAGATGATTTTTATTGAATTCTTTAAAAATTTTTTATTAAAAAAATTTTACTTAATAATTTTTTAAAAAAAAATTCTACATACATACTATAAAATATTTGAAATTTTAATTTCATAATTTAAAAAATTTAATTTTTTCCAATTTTAAATGCAAAAATTTTTTAAAAAACAATAAAAAAAAAAAAATTATCTTCAAAAAATTCTCAAAAAATTCTTGAAATTAATCTCAGACTTTACATTGTTTTTAATTCACTATGTAGGTATATACAAATTATAAACACAGCAACTGATCAAATTTTTCGCATGATCGTAAATTTTTGAATAATAAATTTTTTTTTTTTATGTCGACTGCTTATATTTTTTTTTTTTTTATTTTTTTTTTTCATCAAATATTACATTTTTTTTTTTTGTTTTTTAAGTTTTAATTTCTTTTTTTTTTAAATAACATTAATAAATAAAAAATTAAATTTACTAAATAAATTTCAACAAAAAAAAAAAAATTGAAATAAATATTTAATTGGCACCATTTCTTTAATTCAGATCATGTTTTGATTTCATTTTACGATAAGTAGACATCACAATTTTCAACATTAATCAATATACGATATTGTTATTTTTGTTGTTTTTTTTATTTTTTTTTTTATTTGTTATCTTATTGAACGATAAAAAATTGATGAAGAGTCTAAAATGAAAGAAAATAAAATTGAAATATTTAATTCTTTTAATAAAATGACGGGTTGGATTAAGAAAAGCCAAAAATATATACTTACCAAAATAAAAATGACGAATAGACTGAATAAAGTTTTGATTTACAGTTTAATTAAATATGTAGGCAGATAACTTTATTTATTTTATTGACTAATGGAATCTACAAATACATTTGTTTTTTTTTGTAGCTAAGAGTAAGGTTTACCTTAGTTGTAAGAAGAAGGCACAACATTACTTGGTTAACGAATAATTCAAAACGATAAACTAGAAGAAAATTTGTTTACTTTACTGTAAAAACCAAAATACCATATAAACTGCATCTATACTTAATTTATTTTACTATTTCTTTTTAGAAACAGAGATAATTTTGAATAAGTAACACACGACAGGCAGTCAATAGATAGTATAGGACATCCTACACCTTTAAATAAGAAAAATTGACTCAAACCAGAGCCGAGTAGACAGCATATTTTTTGAGTGTAAAAATTCTAGTCAAAGAAATTGCTCAAAATTTTTTTAATCTATTTTTTAATGGAGTAAATAAATTAATAATCAATAAAATTTATCAATAAATGGAGTAAATAAAGTAAAAATTCATTATTTTTAATTTTCATCATATTTATTTTCCAATGGACTTATTTCAAAGAATCTGAAAATTTGACCAAATATATGAGACAAAGTTTTGTTATACCTGTTGCAGGTGGAAGTATTATTTATTCTTTATTTTTTATATCAAAAGTATATATACATATATCAAATATATGATGAAGCGCTGATTTTCTCAAAGTGGTGAATGTTAAAGAAAAGATTAAAATAAAAATTGAAATTAAATTAAATGAAACACACAAAAAATAAAAACAGAACAAAAAAAAAATTAAAGAAAGAGACAAAAAAAGAAATTCTCAATAAAATAAAATACAAAAAAAAATTTTTTTTTATTTTGATTTTTAAATTGATTGATTTTCAAGTGATTCATTTCAATGATAAGAAAATGATATAAGGGGTAACAAAAATCTTCGGGAATAAAAGGACATCTCATATAAATCACAAAATTTCATTTCTTTGTTATTATTTTTATTGTTCTTGTTGATGTTGTTGTGCTGACAAAAGTGTTGAAATCAGTTCTTATGTGATAATCTTACTAATAAGGTGTTTGTATGCAAATATTTTTTTTTTCCAGTCTTTAGATTTTTTTTTTATTTCGTTTTTGTAAGTTTGTCGGATTTTAAAAAAAAAAATGAGGTTAGTTTTGTTTTAAAAAATGTCTGAATATTTTTTTGATAATATTTTTTTTTTTTTTTTGTGACTATAATGATATTTTTAATTTTAGTCTTATTGAATTTTAAAGTACCTATAATAAAATTTGAAAGGATTTGTCATTTCTAGTAGTTAGTATACTATTAAATTAAATAGAAATGAAATTAATTGGAATATTGATATCTGTAATCTGGATGATTATATAGAAAAAATATAAATTAATTAACAAAAATTACTTTAAATGTTATTAGATGACATTATCTTGTGATTTTGATTTTGTGATCTACAAAATTTATCTAAAACCAGTAGAAATATATTGTAACAAATGGCTAAAAAATGTTAAGGAAAATAAAGGTGTGCATATTAAATTAAACCAAAAATTAAGAAAAGATATTGGATTTATGGCCGAAAGCTCAAAATAAAAATTGTAGAATAAAATATTGTTATATAAATCCATTTATAATATCTGATAAAATATTAAATAACTGAACAAAGAATAGAAAACCGCTATTTGAAGTCCTTTGTATATTTACGTTATCTAAATATTAGACACATACATCTTCAAAATTAAATTTGTAAGAGATATTATTATAGAACAATATAGTAACTACTTAAAAAAGTCATCCCAAGTATATAATCCTAACGAGTTGGCTAGAGAATTACTGTCTGCTCAAAAATTCTAAAGATTGAAGAAAAGAAAGAAATGTTATAGGCTAAATCCGGTTTGATCAGTAAGAAAAATTATTAATAGGTAATAAATAAATTCATTGATTAATTTTTACTTTGATTAAGTAAAATAAGAATTAACTCTATAACAGCTTAACTTAATAAGTATTAACTCTAACAACTTAACTATTATAATGTTTATAGATTTAAGATTTGAATGACTTTTGTTAGGTAGGTAGGTAGGCAGGTAGGGTGGCGATCTTCACGATTCTGCACGAAGGCCTCAATTAGCACTAGATTGCGTCATTTTGATACCACTGCACTCACACGTGACCTATGTTTTTAGATTGTTTACGATTTTATATCAAACCCGAGAAGTTCAGATACGAAATCAGTTCTTTGATTTTGTGTTCAGATGGGTCGCTGAAGTTGTGGTAGAACGTTTTACCGATTTCGTTTGCTTCTTTGCAACTCCTGTAGGAGGTGTTGTGAGGGATTTCTAATTTGGCTGCATGTGTGCCTACTGGCCAGTGACCTGTGATGATTGCCACTAGTTTGGCGATGTCTATGCGAGATTTGGATATCTCATTTAATCTCCTTTTGTTGTATGGGGGCCACAATGTTCTAGATATGGTGCAATTGCTCAGATTACTCCACTTTTTTTGCGATTTCGTTATATACCAAGAAAGGATACATTCCTTTTGCGGTACTAATTTGAGATGATTTTTGTTACAACTTAAAAATTTCTTATAAAATTTCCAAAAGAAACTGATGTTAAGGATATTTGTATAGTCATCATTATAAACGTCAGAGTTAGTCTAGCTATTTAAAATTTACAGTTTATTTAAACCAAACTTAGTAGTTGAAATATACCAACCATATTAACAAGTACAATATACTACATAATATGTATAAGTACTTTCATTAAAACATTAATAATTTTCTAGGACTGAAATCATTTATAATTATTTAAAAAATTAAATTTAAAATTTTAATACCATTTTTAAAATGAAAATATTAATAAGTAGCTCATTACTTTTATTTTTTTTTTCAATTATGTTCTTTTATACCATACTAATTACAAATATAATATAAAATTTATGCTATATATGTATAGGAACTGCTTATTAAATCTTATATTTATGATATAAATTCGACATCTTTAAAGATTCATTTATTGACGTTTAACTCGTGGTTTCAATTTAGAGAAAATGAAATTTCTTTTTCTCACAGTGATTTTTAAAATTTTGATTCTATATTTTTTTAACATTACCTATACATACTTAAAAAAATAGATTTAAAACAAAAAATATTTCAATTTTTTTTTTTTTCTAAGAATTAATTATTGTTATGCTATTTTAAGAAAATTTTCCAAAGAATTTTATTACCATAGAAACTATAGAAGAGATATAGTGTTTTGCAACTCATATATACTTGTAGTACTGCTACTACTACTACAGTACCACCTCTTCATAGGCATCGGCTATATTAAACGTATTATATATAGGTAATAGTTTTTTTTGTTTTTTTTTTTTTTTAAGAGTTTAAAGAATTTTTTTTTTAATAATCATAAATCATAGAACACCCATGGTGCAAATAAATATAATTTCATGTTGAAATAGTCTTCATAATTTCATTTTAAATATTTTTTTTTCGTTTTTTTTTTTTCAGTTTTTGTTCATCGTACTTATTTTGATTTCGACATCAGTTTTAGGCTTCAACAATAACTTCTATTTTCATTATTTCAACTGTTTTTTGTTTTTTCATTTTTTATATTAAATGTAAATCATAAAATTTAATAATAATAAAAGTAGCAAAAATTTTATAAAGATTCACTACCAATAAAATGATGATTTTTTTTTTTTCTTGGGCGTGACAACATCAGAATATCAGAAAGAGTGGGGGCGATTAATTTTGCATTGTTTATATTTTAATAATTTGTTTTTTTTTTTCTTGTTGTCTTTAATTGAATGCTACTTATGAAAAAAAAAAAATGATTATACAAATTCTTCATTTAAAAAAAAATTGATATAAGAATTTTAGGTAAGCCTCCCTTTAAATTTCTTACAATTTTTTGTATTTTTATACAAAAAAAAAAAAAAAACGATTTGTTGCTACTTCAGAAGATCTGAAAACATCTGACAAAATTCTTACTATCTTACAACAGATCTAGTTTTAGTTTTTTTTTTTTTTTTTTTTTAACGTAGAATAAAAAATCAAAGTTCAAAATATTCAAAATTAAAAATTTACATTTAAGTATGCAAAATAAAAAGATTCAAATTTTCTGAAATAATTTGATATTATTATTGATTATAGGACTCGCTCTGAATAGATCACAAAAGTTCACACACCAAACATTGATTACTTAACTAATAATTGACTATACATAATTTTATACAAATATAATTTATAAAATACAAGTATAAGATATTTAATATATATATTTTTTTAATTTCGTTATTATAATAACAGTGAATAATTTATGAAATAGTACAACATAATTTTTTTATATATTTAAATATTGTGAAAAAATAAGTCACGAATTTTAATTTTTTTTAATTTTATCTTAACTAAATGATTGAAATTTGGAAATTATAATTATTTCGGAACTTTTTTTAGCATTTACGTGCTCATCGCACTATTTAAGCTATACGTTTACGAGGGAAATACGTTTGGTGGATAAGACTTAAGCAAATCAAGAAAGCCTTTAGGTGCTCATTCCGCAATTTAGATCACCGAATGAAATTGGTTTAGTGAGTAAGAATTTCTTCGAATATTGAAGTTACCTAGGTAAATATGATTAGTGAGTAAGAATCTCTCACATCAAGGAAGTCTTTAAGTATTCATTCCACTATTTAATCTACCGAGGTAAATATATGATTAGTGAATTAAGAATCTCTCACATCAAGGAATGTTGTAAGTGCTCATCTTACTATTTAAGCTACCTATATGGAATATATTTAGTGATTAAGAATTTCTCACATCAAGGAAGTCTTTAAGGGGTCATCCCACTATTTAAGCTACCGAGAGAAATTCGTTAAGTGTGTATTTAGGCTATTTGAGAGAAATAAGCTTAGTGGGTAAAAGTTTCTCACATAAAGGAAGACTTTGGGTGCACAACCCACTATTTAAGCTACTGAGGGAAATACTAATGGTGAGTAAGAATTTCTTCTCTATTTAAACTAACGAGGCAAATAAGTTTAGTAAGTTATTTTAAGAATTGAAAACACCTCCGTTGCAGCAAAAAAATGAAACAGATTGAATACGCGAAAAAAGAATAAATTTAAAAATATATTTTTGAACTAGAAATATTTCATAATGCAAAAATAAACAAGCAATAGTATAACAAAAGAGAATAGAATACACTAAAAAAGCATTTGAAATACTAAGTTATGTTAAAAACGCTAACCTTATCTTATAGTTTAAAGATTAAAAAAAAAACTGACTCAGAATATGTGTCTCAGCCACTGAAACTAAACTAAACATTGGATTTTGTTATTGTTAAACAACCAGCCATCATGTAAGAAAATGCCAATATTGAAAAGAAATTCATAAAAAAAATATTATTTGAAGAGGAAAGATTTTAAACCTGTCAAATCCTAATCAATTTGACAGGTTTGTTCCTATCCTAATAAAAATCCTAATCAATTAATTAATTAGGTAATAAAATATGCTGATGATACTGTATATAAAATACATTGAACATTAAAACAATTGTAATACATAGTAAAGGAAAACTTTTAGTCCTTTATAAATTATTTCTAAATTTCTAAATGACTCATTTTACATAATCGATTTAAAACAAAATTGTATTAGTAAATATTAAATAAATCGAGAAATCAATTGAATTGAATTAGATACTGAACTTAAAGATGGTCTACATCTGACTAGAGCCTAGCTATTTTTCGTAAAAGATATTATGTTATGAATATATATATATATGTACTTTAATTAATTAATCAAATTAGAACGTAAATTGGAAGGTGTATACTAGAAAATCAAAAATTGAACACCGCTATGACACACTAATTCTAGTAAGGATTTTTTAACTGCAAATATTCTAGAAATTGGTGACCAGCTTCACTTGTATTCTCCTTCTTTTTTTAAAGTGCTTTATTTTGCTTTTTTCTTGAGCGCTATATTTGTAATTTATATTACGTTCAGAAGTGATTCTTAACTCAGTATCTCATCATATATATAAATTTGCTGTTTATAATTGGAACTTGCAATAGTTTGACATTTTATTATAAATAAGTGAATAAAGTGACAGATATATGACAAGACATTTCATAAGAACTAATATTTAATGAATTAGGAAAATTTTTTTATTTTTATAAAACATAAAAATGAAAAAAACTCTAATAATGTTTCATTTTTTTTTTTTTTTATTATGAATACTTAATATACCTCTAAACTTTAAATAATATGGTTTGTTACATTTTTTAATAATTTATGTACTTTTTTTTTTCGAAACCATTAATGAAGGACAACTACTTTACAATAACTGTGCATCATGAGATTAAAAAGAAAAAAAAAGGAAAAAAATACAAAATTATATTTCTGCTGTTTATACTGTCGAACCCATTCACAATAAAAACTTAAATTTAATGAACAGGTATGGATCATTTTTGGATCAATCGATTCAACTTGCATGAAACAAAAATACCAATATAAAAATTTCCTTTACTACTACTACCACTACTACTTTTTAATTCAATACAAATTGTAATATAATTCAATAACTCCATAATTTTGTTTTTTTTTTTTTTTGATTTTCTTTTTGCTTTTTTTTATTTTTGTGGGAATAGAATCCATGGAATTACATTGGTATGGCATTTAGTAAATCCAGACTTAGACAAAAAAAAAAAAAAATATATCCAAAAATTTCAAATTAAGGCCAACAAAAGCAGTTAAAAAAAGAAAGAGAAGCATAAAGTACTGATATTAACCCTTTTATAGCCGAAAATTATTAAAGAATAATTTAATCGTTGTTGAAATCTTAAATAAAAAAAAAAACTCACCACTAGTACACTAAGGATATTTCATTTTTATATTAATTTTTTTTGTGTTTGTCTTTTTTTTGTTGTTTTCATACCATATTGATAAATTCAATTCAAATGAATTCAAGACCTTTTGCCGGAGATCACGTTCATATAATTTTGTAGAATTATGCCACAATCAATTTAATTAAAGACCAATTTTATTTTTTTTTTTTTTTTTATTTATTATTTGTTGTAACTCATGATTTCTTATGTTTTTTTTTTTTTTTTATTAAAATAGCCGGGTTCTTGTAGTATATTTATTTTTTATTATTTTATTTTTGTTGGCTATTTTAATTTTTTGCATCATTTTTGGATTAACTTTTGGATCAAAAAACGAATCTTTTGCACAAGTTTTATGTAGATAAACAAAAAAAAAAAAAATCAAAAAATGCAATATATATATATATATAGATATGTATAAGAAATAAAATATAAGAAAAGTCAGAAGATCAAAGATTAAAATTAATTGGATAATGAAGTTTCTGTACTCTTCATCAGTAACTTTAATTTTACTTTTTTTTTTTTTTTTGGTTTTTGAAATGCACATTGCAATTATAAAAATGTTGTATTAAAAAATATGAAAACGTTTCAATAAGCAATCAAAAAGTCAGTTTACATTAAGAGATCAGAATGAATATTGTTTAGGTGGCAAAAAAATTTTGAACTTTGAAGACATTTTTTGGTTAATTATAAAACGCTAGAAGGATGCAAAGCCAAAAGTCCCATTGGGACTTTTGATTTATTTCAATGAATCAAATCAATAAGTAGAAATCTACATGATTTTAGCCTTAAGTGATAGGCTTTTTTTTTTAATGTGGCTTTTGTCTCATTAAACTGAGACAGATGTCCGATTGAAATGCAAAATAAATCCTCAATCAAAAAATTAAATTATTGTGGAAAAAAATATATCCATATATTTACTATTTTGAACAGGTAATTTTTTTTTATTAACATTCAATTGTGATTCCACTTCTGCGATGAATCTTCTTTAACCAACTACAAAATACCGCCTAATCTGGAAATACATATTCTGAAAAAAGCCTATAACTCTGATTTTTTAACCAATTATAAACTCCCTCTTAAATATTGTTTAGTATGTATATTCAATATCAAAGGACTTCAAATAGTGAATGGTTTCTTCAGTAACAGAGCATTCCAAACACCATTGAACCAAATTAGTGAAAGGAAAATTAGTGAATTTTGTGGCCTTACTCTAATATCCACGGTTACGTTTTTTTACGCTTTTTCTAGAATTTTTACAAAATATTTCTTATACAATTCATTAGTTTTTTACTTTAACAAAATGAAATGTAAAAAAATTGCCTCTATAAAAAGCTTAACGGTATAACCTGTAAAATAAATAATTGTTTCAAGAATTTAAATATAATCTATTTAAAAATATTGAAATAAAGAAAAATAATAACAATAAACTGACTCACATACAAATGTCAAAATTCTCACATAGGAAAGTCAAAAGCCTCTGCACTCACTAGATGTTTCACTAATGTATATTCTTATCACTTGAAATATTAGGTTTGGCATCCCACTGAGGGTTGCAAGGTATGGGATTTCTTGAATCATAAATCTTCAATTCGGTGTCTCGAAATTTTTTAATTTTTTAATGCTTCGATTTTAATGCTTGTGTATTTTTATTGACATTTCCATGTTTTTAAAGAAAAGGGAACAAACGCGCAGGTGATAAAAATAAATATTAAAATTTGATAATTTTAATAAAAATTGCACTTTTTCAATTTTTAAAGGTTATTACAGAAAATGAATATTATTAAAATGTTTGTATATTAACATTAACATTAATTCCAATAACAACAAAATATTGGCAATTGAACCTCAGACTATGTTATATTTTCCGCAGCAGCATAATAAAAAAAATGTATGAAAATAATCAAATAAGCATTTAACGATTATCTTATAATACGGTTGTTTATGATTAAAATTACATATACATAATAATATATACATTATGTACTTCTATATTCACGGATAAAAAAAATTCTACTGGATTTAAGTTTAATAAAATATTAGTTTACAGGAGTTAAGGAACGCAATGAAGAAGGAAAAAACAAATTAATCCAAATACATATAATTCAAATGATCAACAGAGGTGAGAAAAAGAAAGTATATTTAGATATACTAAAAAAACCAAATAGTCTTTAGATGCAATTTAAAAATTTTCATTTTTTATCAGATTCTGGAAGAAACCTACTGGAAAACATAAACAAAATAAAGCTAGTTATAGATATTTAATGATAAATCTGAAAATAAAACACCTAATGGCTTCGAATTAATATTAGAAAGATAATCCAGATGTTATCAAGATGGAAAAATCTTGTTTAAAAAATCAAAACTTTTAAGAAATTCTAAAATCAAAAATAATTTATTGCGACCTATAGGTAGCTCAAACTTCATACTAACAAAATCTTAAGTAAGAATAAAAAAGAAAAGCAAATTACACTTTTTTTTTACGAGGGATGGTGGAAAACATCGAAGATCACACAAAGTTCAAAAGTGCTGCACGAAATTTCTCTATGGGTATAGTGTTCGACTTTAACCAATCAAAACTGTCTCCTTTAAAACGAAACTTTGAAGATGGGTTCTTTAATATGTATTTGTATAGTTTGATTTTGGCAATAAGGATGAAGCAAGTATGTTTCGAAAATTTGGTTTGGTATAATTAGAATTATGTAGGGTCAGAGGGAAAATTAAGAGAGATATTTGTAGAAAGGTGTTAATGTTCTTCTTAAATTTCGTTAGACCGTACGCATATAAATAATCTAACAATTATTATTATAAATATAAATATAACTAATTTTATTGACAATTAATCTCATTAATTTATCAAATAAATATAATTCTAAAAAAAATGAGCAAAAAAAAAATAGGGAAACTAACAATTTAAAATGGAAGAAAAAGATAACGGAAAAGAAAAAAACGATCTTTTTTTAAACTATTTATCAGTTATCAATTTAAGATCAGCTTTCAATTATATTATAATGAGTAATATTGTAAAATTAACCAAAGTTAAAGTGTCTGCGGAAATTAAACACAAAATCAAGAGCAAAATCAAATCGTAAAAAAAAAAAAACTTCAAGATTGATATAACAATCATTTGTTTTCATTTTAAATTTCTAAGATTCCACTTAAAAACAAAAAAAAAAATTTTCATTTCTCATTTCTAATTCAATTCTCACTGTTTCTTTTCTCATAATTGGAAATTAAATTTTTTTTTTTCATTTTGTATTAAAGAAACAAATTGGCAAAACGCTTGTTCGTAAATTCTAAAATTATTGTCATAAACTGATAATTAATGTCATTTAAAGTGATTTTTCACAGTAGATTATACCCATTCTCTAGAAATTTGTTTAAAAAGAAACTAATGTCTGACAAAGTTTTAATTTATTTGCCGTACAATTTTAATCTGAAAGTATTGAAACTAGAAAGTTATTATTTGTAGAACAATTTTAAAAGAGAAATAAAGGATTTTACTAGGTAAATTATAAAGATGCATTTACAATGGCAACTTCGAAATTCTCTAATACAATTGAATCAATTAATTGAAATGGTTAAAGTTCTAGTATATTTGCTGATTTTTTTTTTTTTTTTACCTAATTTTTTGTTTTTATAGGATCTGAAGATATTTCGCAACTGGCTCAACTTCAATTTCAATCCCACAATGAGTTTTTTTTTGTCTCTACACTCTCATAACAAACAAATAATAAACAATAAAAACTGCTCTCTGTTCACTATTGCTTACCAGATGAAGTATGAACTAAGAGTACAAACTAATTTACTAATCCACTGCCATGTCAAATTACAAAATCTTTTATTAAGATATATGTTACTAAGTGTAAGGTTTCCTCACTCTTTCTTTGTTGCATTTGAATTTTGCATAAAAAGACAAAAATAGATCACTTTAATTTTTAGAGATAAAAGAACTTTTCCAACTTCAACGTTCAAATTTCTCAACTTCAATATATCTCAAACTTAAACGTATAGAACTCATCCTTCCAAAATAAATTATTTGATCAAATAACTCATAATTTTCTCATTTGAAAAAATAGAGATGTTAAGATGATTTAGTGGTGAAGGATGCTAAATATGCAAAATAATTGTGAATAATGCTAAATATTTATAATTAGAAGTCGTGTCAAAATAAGTGAAGACACTTGAAATTATAAATATTTAGCATTATTGTAGTTGTTAAGTGAAAAGTTTGTAAATTCAAACTTAGGTGAATTAAATTCGGCAAATTTATAACATTTATAATAAATCCTTGAGTACATTCGAATGATTGTTGAAAACCTTTTAATCTGTAAACTCAGGCTTCATTGCCTCTGTCAAAAGTTTAACTTAAATAATTTTAGTATGTGAATACTTATAATAATAAGTAATTCTTTATGCAGTGATTATAAACTTAAATAAATTTTTTTGAAAATATTTTTTTATATTTAATGTTATTTAAAACTATTTAAGATCCGAAAGTTATTATTGTCAAACGAAAGTTCTTATTTTGAACTGAAGTTTGTAGCGTACACTATAAAGATATAAATAATTCTGTACGAGTATAAAAATTTTAAATGTCAAAGAGAGAACATTTCTTGTTTATTTCAAATGTTCAAAGGTTTTTTCTCAATTCCTTATCTAGAGATAATTAAAAAAAATAGTTAACGCTTATTTAAGTTATAGTTAACGCTTCTGACAGTTCATTTTAAAACAAAACATAAAATAGTTTTAATAAAATTACCGTTAAGATTTAAACTAAATATGGTTAACTTGTATTTTCTATCAAATATTTATAATTAACATTTTAAAGGTAAATAAAAATTTGAAGAAGATACAAAAAGTAAATGATGGTCCCATTCGCATACATAGACTTTAAATAATCAATTTCAAGCGCTCATTTCGACCAGTATTGTACTTTATCCGATTTGATTGTCGCATTCGCACACATACTTTTTAAAAGATTAAATGGAGAGGCTCGTTGCGATCCAATATTATTCTTTAACTGATGTGATAGTCAAATTAGCAAGACCATGTAGTAAGTAAGTAGTAAACCGAAAGGGTCGTTGCGAGTCAATATTATTCTTTATTTCACTTTTTTTTACTATATCCTTGCGCTAATAAGAGAAGCAGCCAAAATATATTTAAAGCTTGAAACACACTCAACTAAATTATTACTACAGTATATGGATTATGTGTAGCAAAACATTAAAATTGCTATATATTATATTATTACCCTTACAAAACTCAAACTCCTATACCTTACAAAATACAAAACTGAATAAAACGCAAGAAAACGAATCTCATAGTATTTAAAACGAATCTTAAAGCATTTTTTTAGTAATAAATGACAAAATTTTCTAACCATTACCAGTTATTATTTTTGCATATATAACAATTATGATACTTTTTTTTAAAAACAGAAAATATAACGTCATCATTAAATTCTCACTTAGGTGAGAGACATAAATATTGTTTTTTTTTTTTTTTGACTTTTTTTTTTGAAAATATGCTGCGACTGCGGCGAACATTAAATATAAAATTTTATCACCTTTCAGGAAAAGAGCAAAATAATTAAAAAATAAATTTTTTTTGTTCATATACCTATATATATTTTTTTTTTAATGTTTTCAATTCACGACTATGTTACTGTTATTGTTGTTACCATCATCAAGTTTTTCTACATAAATGTTTAACTTAGGTTAGTTGAATTGAAAAAAAAAAAAAAAGAGGAAAATTTTATTTGTTCCTTAGAAAGAATAAATCATCTGAACCACTAGAAGTGGCACAGATGAGACACATAAATTTTTATGAGCCTATTTTGCTAAAAACTTGGTTTTTTTTTCACTTTTTTTTTTTTTTTTTTTACAGTCTTAAAGATTTGTTCGTTATTCGTTGAAAATGCAAATTGCCATTTAAGGGACAATAAATGGGCTGTTAAAAATATTAAAAATATTCAAATATAAGATTAAAAAAAAACAACAAAAAATTAAAAAAAAAAACAGAAAAACAACAAAAATTTTTTTTGTAAAGTAAATTATGAAAAATGTATATTTTTTTTTAATTTCTAATATTACCTTAGACCTTACCATTAAAATGAAAGATTTAATTTAATTCGATATTGATTTTTTGATCTAAAAAAAAAAAACTCCTGAAGATTTTCAAGTTCTTTGTTAAAAATTGAAACTATGTTGCTTTAGAAAACTGTGATTTGCTATTATTTTTATCATATATTTTTTCTAAGTTGGTATTTGATATATAGACGTAAAAATATTTCACAAATCTCTGCAGCTCCAGGAGCCACAGTAATTAAATAAAGATGCTATTTTTTTTTCTTTTAAACAGACTATGGCCTTTTATTATACTGTACAGTGTACACTTAAAATTTCTAAAAGTTGGACAGTCATTATATTTACAGTATTATATCAAATAATAAACTAATTAAGGATCCAATTTGTTTATTTCAGTCTAGAATACACAACGAAAAATGTTTCAAGCCATTAGTAACTTAAAACGAAGAATTATTAAAACTAAAGTATCTGAAAGAAGAAAAATTACAGTGAAAAACTTTTTAAATTTTTCTTTTTTTTTTTGTAAATTGTAAATTGTTATTTGTAAAGAAATTTTTATCAGTTTTTTTAAATGATTGAAAAAAAATTAAAGAAGAAAGAATTTTTTTTGTTTTAACCAATAGATAAGTACACAACAATAAATAAGTTAAATACTTTGTGGTTTCATGATTGGTTAAGAATTTTCTATTTTTTTAAGTCTTATACATATTAGATATATATTAGAAAATAAATAGAATTTAAGAAAAAAAAAAAAATAAAAAAATAAAGAATGGGAAAATATTAGAAAATTTTAGATTTTTATGACTTTGAATTTATTTATATTATACTAAATAATATATTTTCTTTTTTTTTTAAATAACCGGAAAGAGAAATTATATTGATGTCAGAAACCACTTTTTGACATTTATTACTTTTTACATTAAAATTGATTAGGTATTTCCTAGAAATTAATTTTTTTTTGTAATTGTAAGGTATTCATCTTTTAAATAATTGAATTTTTTTTTTTTTAGATATAATTTGTAAATGTTTCAATTTTCTCAGGTGTCACATAGTGATATTGAAAATACATGAATGTATTCGAGTTTATTTTCTCCTCTTCATAATTCAACAGAGTACTGTAATCATATTTTAAAGTTTAAGTATCAATAAATGAGTTTTTATGTAACAATTACAAACATGCATTACATTTCTTAGTGCTTAAATTGTTTGTATTTCTTCCGATCCAAATTCCAAAGTAATTATTTTTGTTCCTTAATTTTTCATTTTCTTGTGCATATAATACATAAAAGTTTTCTAACGCTTTATTTACTAAAAAGGTAAATTGTTGTAAGACCAACACATACTCCTAGAGTAATTGTACTCGTTCCTATCTTTTTAAATGGTTTTTGATTAACCCCTCGAAGATGCACTACATTTGTAAAGTTTCATGCTATTTCACTTGTGTATAGAGACTTATGTTCACTTGTTTCGGAGATAATACTTAACAGTATAACGAAGTATGTTTTGGGGAATGGAGTTTAGAAAATTTAGGATTATTAAAGATAGAAGGCAAAATTTTGTGGTATCAAAAATAGTAAGTAGCAAGTAGATTAATAACAATTTTATTTGGCTTGGTTAGGTTTATGAGAAGAACTTCTAATTCTTCCTATGCTATAAAATTCTTGTTCGATTTTTGACATAATATTCTTGAAGTTTCCAAAAAAAATATATTTTTTCTTAAAGTTTAACGTGAATATAATTAGTAATTACCTATAAATTGCAAAGTTATATTTTTGTTATAAACCGGGACCTCGGTGGCCTAGTGGGTAAGAGCGTATAAAATAAGCTGTAAACACCGAGGGAGTTTGTGTTCGAATCCCACACACACGTCGTAAGAGTTATTCCCCCTTACGACATTTACAGCCACGCCTGAACAGGCAGAGAAATGCATTTATGTGACAGAGAAATGCATTCAAAAAAAAAAAAAAAATGTTATAAACCAAAAATAAAAATCCAACACTACTATTGTTTTAATTAGGTACTATGTATAACAAAGGAATTTTTTAATTTTGGTCATGAAAATTTTTGACCACCCAATCATCACCTATAATACCATATATCCTCTGCCAATCAGAGAAAAATAATAAAGTATTTAATTTAACTTTATAACCACCCAAAATTTAAACAGAAGAAAAATTCTTTTAGTTACATCTTCTGATATTTCGGAACAACACAAATCTTTTCCAATGTACAAATAATACTTAACAATGTACCGAAGAATTTATACACAAAAAAAAAAAAAAAAAAAAACAGAAAACCTTAAACTTGAAGTACTAAAGTTGTTTTTTTTTGTTTTTTTTTAACGAATAAATTATATTGTAACAAGTGGAGCAATCAATATTATATACCTTATGAATAAAATTTTGTATCTGTTTCATTACCATCAGTATAAATCAAAAACAAGAAAAGAGAAAAAAAAAAATACATATATTTAAAAATTTAAAATTCAATTCACAACTTCTTGAACTTAATCATTTTCGTCATTGTCAACAACAATTTTCGACAGCAAAAAAAAACAAAAAACAATCAGATCAATTTCAATTTTGATCAGTTTTTGCATCATTTTGACACACCATTAACACTCTACCACCGTACAATAACAACAAAGAATTTATATCAATCTCCAGAATCAATTCAATAAATTCACACTGCCAATATAACATACTCGTATGTATATGTAGGTACACAATAATATAATATATTTATTTTATTTCATTACTTTCTCTTGTTTTATTTAAGCAGATTGTATGTTTCAACAAAATATGATTTTTGTCTAATTAATTCCACTCCCAATTTATTGACAAAGACACAAGTGCTTGTATTTTTTAATTTCCTAAAGAAAAGGATCTTTTACATATATTTTAGTAATTCAATAATTTTTTCAATTAATTTTGATTTTTTTTTGAACAGAGCAACCCGACGATCTTCTTTATTTTATTATTACCACTACTACAGTACCACATAGGTTTAATTCGGCAAAAATTAGATCAAGGCTTATAAGAGAACAGAAATTGTCTAAGCATTTTTCTAAGGACTGCTAATTGCTAAATAGAAATATAAAATTTCTATATAAAAGTTAAATAAAAACAATATAAAAATAAAATGTAGAACAATTGCATATCCAACAGGTCAGTTCAACTTTATTTAATTTTAACAAAAAAAAAAAATAAAATTGATATAACACAGAGTTACTTAAATTAAAGTTTTTCAAAATCCCTAACAGAAGACTAACAAAAAAAACTTGGAAAAAGCAATAAGCAACTAAGTCTATAATTTATGTATACTGAATAATTGACTTCTACATTTTTGTATTCGTCATAATCTTATAAAAAAAATGTTTTCATACATTTTAATTCATCCTAACTATTTTGATTTGTATCTTTTATTCATATAACAATGTATACAGTAAATGCAACCAACAGTAGTATACTTTCTAATACCCTTTTTCTTTTTTTTTTCAAAAAATGAAGTAAGTACATAGGATCTAATTGTTATTTAAATCTTATTAAAAGAAAATCATTTTCCATGAAATCAACAAAAATGTTAAAAGAAAAAATAAAATAAAAATATATCTGTATAAATGATGAATCATTTTCAATCATATATCAGAGCTTGGAACATATACAAATACATTAAAATGGATTCCATTTCTGTTAATTCAATCATTACAACTTCAATACAGTATATAGAATTTAAAATAATTAATAATTTGTTCCTCTTTTATTTAATTTTCAGCTGAAGAAAAAAAAAAGAATTCATATTGTAACTATCTAACTATCAACTAACTGGAACTAAAACGAACCAATCCCAGTCAGCCAACTAACAACAAAACCAAGTTACGGATCATTTAATTTCCTTTAATAAGCATTTTTGGAAAATTAAAACATTGTATTTTTTCTTTTTTTTTTTTAAGATTTCCTATTCAAAACATTACAGTCATATAAAAAAGAAAATAATAATATGTTAATAATAGTAAAAAAAAAAAAAAGAGGGACGAAAAAGACAAAAAATAAAAATGTTAGTAAAAACGTAAGAATTGTAAAAATAATTCGTGAAAAGTTGTAAGTGCAAGAAAAATAGTAATAGAAAAAGAAAAAAAAAAAAAAAGAAAATTGTCGGATGTACTTTACTATTATTTTTTTTATTTTTTTCTTTTTGTATTTCATTTTTATTATTTAAATTTTATTCGATCCATCATTGAAACAGTTGCAATACTAATGGTATTAACCAGTATAGAACATTTAGCAGCATCCAATACCTATAATCACTGTCATACCACTGCTGCTCTATTTTTACTTGCTTATTTTTTTTCTCAAATAATTTTTCATGGTTTTTCAATTTAAATTCTCGATTTGTTTTTTTTTTGCTCTTCTTCATTGTTGTTGTACCAACAATTGTTGTTTTTGATACATTAATAGAATCTCAAAGAAAAATAGAAATAATATTATAACAATAACAAAAAAACAAAAAAAAAAAAAAAAACAAAAACCATTCGACACGAAACATTAGATTAAATGAATACTTGTAGAATTTTCCTTTATTTTTACTATGTTATTTCGGAATGGTTAAAAAAACACAAAAAAAAAAAAAAATAACAAAAAAAAAATATAAAATGCAATAAATGCGGCACATCATTTTGGGATATTAGAAGAGACTTTCGAGAGTGTATCACCTCAATTCTATTCAATATTATACCATATACCATATTATCATACCAAAATAAATTATTTCGTGCTGCAATCAGCCAGCATGGAATGTAATGTTTCATTCGATTTTATTTTATTTCATTTTATTTCAATTCAATTTTGGTTTTTTTTTTTTTACTGCCCTAGATATAATGGATTTGCTGCTGCTGCTGTTGCTGCTATTGTTGCCGCTGTTCTTATATTTTGTTATTATTTTTCTTCATTTCTATTGTTGATTTTGTTGTTGCATTTCTTTTTTCTTAATGAGGATAATTTGTGAAGATTTTATGTTATTTTTTATTTTCTGTTTCTCATTTTTACTTCATTTCGTCGTGTTGTAATTCTTGAAAACATGATGGCGCTAATAATGTACCCTTTTTTTTTTTGTGTTGTATTATGTTGTGTTGTCGACAACAAAATAAAAAACAAAAAAAAAAAATAAGAATAGAATGGAAAACAAAAACATACCGAAATTAAAATCAAACTTGATGATGGTGAATATTTGTACTTCATCAGAAGTAAATTTTTTTTTTTTTATTACCATTTGGTGATTTATTTGCCATTTTTATAGTTTTTTTAAAACTTCCGAATAATGACATAATTGTATGGGAATAATATAATAAATATCTATATTATATAAAAAAGAATCTTATTTAGAAAATGCTGTATAAATTATAAATAAAGGCCTAAATGGTTTGCTTAAAAATGTTTATCAGTACAAATATATAAAATGTTTACTTTTCATTAAAATAACGGCATTTCCTCAAATAAAATTTCATGTAACAGAAAAGCTATTATAGTTTTTGAAATATTCTTATGAATTTCTCTATTGTGTTTTTATTTTTTAATTATAAGGATTTTTAAATTTTATATTATAATTTTCAGTAAGCGAACTTTTCAAAAATTTGTCTCTGATTTTGAATAAACGCTTAATAATATTGCAATAAATAAAATTCTTCTTTGGAAGCTCGAAGTTACTATTCAGAAGTATTGCCATATAAGTTTTATGTAATGGAATGCAATGGTGATGGTTGCTAAAGACGCTAAACAATAAGAAATCGATGAAGGGGTGAACATCTGAGAATGAATAGAAATATATTCAATATTGGTTTGTTGTAAATCAAACTGATTTCATTTGTTTTTTTGTTTTTGCTAAATGATTTTTCAAATTGGTAACATTTGCATTTAAGTTTCTTTATTTTTACTGTTCTCTTATGTTGTATTTATTGCATTTCAAAAAACAAGGAAAAAAAGGAAAAGAAAAAACTACAATTTTCAATAGAAAATGACTTTAATGAATTTTTATTAAAACCAATGACGGTATTACAGTCGATCTCTTAATTTGAAAATTTAATTATGTTAAAGAAGTTTGAAGAACTAAACTCTGAATAAAATGGAGGGAATCAATGAAAAAAAAAATGGAGGAATGAAGATAGAAAGAAAGAAAAATAAAATAATGACATTTTTAAAGTGATTTATTTTAATTTTTTATTTTTGTTGTTGTTTCTGTTGTATATGATTTGAAAAAAATGTTGCATTATGCACACATTTCCTTTATTTTCGGTATTAATTTAACATTGATTTGATTTGGATCTCATGAATAGTTCCAATTTTTGTTGTTGTCGTTGTTGTAGTCTTTTTACTAAATTAGAAAGGGCTCATTAAAAATGTTGACAATACAACGCGAATTAAATTTGCCAAATAATAAAAAAAAAAAAAAAAAAATTAAAAACAATCGAGAAAGTGAAGTGATGAATTTAAAGTGGTGCAATGGTAATAAATGGATTTAATTGGTTTTAATTTAAAGACGTTAGCTGCTGTTGTTATTTAAATGAACTACATTAATAGGTATCCACTTAAAGTTAACTGTAGTTTAACATTAATTATACAGAAAATCAATTTAAAAATTTCTTTCGAAATGAAATTGAAAGAAAACAGTGAAAGTATACTAATTTTAAGTGTTATAAAACTTAGATAAATATTTAAATTTTTCAAATTATCCAAATCTATTTTAATTCAATAATTATATTTTATATTGTCTTCTTAAACAACCTGTAGAAAAATTCCTTATATGTATGTAGGTACTTAATAGTATAAATAGAAAAATTAAAACAAAAAATCATAGATGGGTTCTTTTCAAAATCGACCTTATTAAATTATTATGAAGTTGGAAGTAAGTTATTTTCCATAAATACTGGTAATCTTTAATCATTTTGGTAGAATTATTCCTTTCATTTTAACCGGTTATAACCGATTATAGATTATAGATAATTAAAAATAGATTAATTTTAACCTCCTCTTAATTGATTAAAATAATACTTTTTTAGCTGCTTCAAAGTGGACGGAGAGATGTAAACCTACTTTTAATTATAACAGAAAATTTCATTGGATTTGTGAAACGTTATGTATATGTTTATTTTAATAATGTGACTAAAAGCATAATACCTATTTTAATTTTTAGCTTATTTCAAAAAAATGTTGAAAATTATGTACTCTATCTGCTTGTCAGCCCGCCTATAACTCTGTTCGTCTATTTACAAAACTTTTCTACCCTTTCAGATAAAGTAATCAATTTTAAATCATTGATAAATCTCATTTAAAAAGAAATTATGTGAAAGATATTTTTTGTATAAACCATTTGCGTCCAACAGTAGCCCAAACTTAGAACATCCAATCTATATTCAAACGTTTATTAAACAAGTTTTACTAAACATTTTTTCAATTAGAACTTGTTAAAGGAAAAGAAGTTTCTTGAACTTTATAAATTACATAAACAAAAAATATACACAAATACAGGGTGTATTTTTTTTGCTATTTAGTTGTCAAATTTACTGTTAAATGCAATTACACCATATACATCATTATTATCTGACTCATGGCGCAGTGGTTAAGTCGCCAACCTTTCAATCGAAGAGTCTTGGGTTCAAACCCTGTCAGGTCATAAATAAAAAAAAATATGTAGTACTTTTATATCGTAATAATGTATATCGTATAATTAATAGTAGTAATAATAATAACAATAATAACATTAATAATAATACTAATAATAATAATAATAATAGTAATAATAATAATAGCTGCTACAGTGGAGCTATCTTTGGTTATATCATGCACGTAAGGTGTTATATACTGTTGCACGTTGTAATCCACTGATGGCCCTGACTCTGTAGTAAAATAATAATAATATTAATAAGAATACTAATACCAATAATAATAGCCGCTACAGTGACAGTGGGGGTTGCCTTCAATAATTACCTCATATAGTAAGATGTTATATACTACTACATGTTGTAACTGTTGCAAGGGCTATAGTCACTGTTAGCAAAATAGTAATAATAATAGGCGGATTCATTGTTTCCTTACAGTCCCATTCCCAATTCAATGTTTCCGTATCCATTCCCTATCCTTTCCTATCCCTACTCCCTATCCAATATACTGCGCTCGCAGGTAAAGAACAGATCTATTATATTGGCTAAAGGGGGAGGTGGGTTTAGTCAGTAAGAATCTGACACTACCAAGGGAGAAATTCTTGGTGTCTTGGAAGATTCCCACCTCCCTTAGGGGGGGAAAAAAACATGTAATTTTAAAAGGCGATTTTGAAAATATTTACAATTTCCCTTCTGAATTTTACTTAAAGTTTACTTATCGAAATAAAATGATTTTAAAAATAAATATTTAATTTTCTTATTACTACAATTTAAAAATCTGATCATCAGATTTTTGTTTTTATTGAAGTTTCAATCAGTTTTGAAAATTTTCCACAATAGACACTTTCATTTCAATGAATAGCAAATCGATTTTTTTTTTTTTTTAAATCTAAATCTCGATTTAATCATTATTTAACTTCTGAAAAAAAAAAAAAGATTTTTTTTTTTATATTTTTGATTCCAAGTGCCATTAATTGTTTCTATTACAAGCTAGAAACATTCTTTTAAACTGCTTTTCTTATCTATTTGATAGATTTTCATTTACATTTCTAATCTTTTTTTAATCGAAAACTTCCACTTTATGTTGTCTTGTTTGTTCTATTCTTATGTCAAAGGCATACTAACAGACATAAAACAAAATCAAAACTAACAATAATCTTGAATTCTTTTGAACAATCCCCCAACTAACAATTCACTGCTGTTTGTTACTTGAATAAAAACAGATCGTGCTGTACTGTTCTAAAAACAAATTTTTCAAGTCATCTAGGTATGGTTCAAAGTTTGTTTTTTTATTTTATTATTTTTTTTTTATTTTAGGTTTTTGTTTTAAAAAAGTTACAATTCATGTAATCAGATCACATCATCGTTGTCTTCAGTCCATCGTGTTTTTTTTTTATATACTTATGTATATTTATATATGTACATATTTTTTTTTCAGATTCTTAAGAAGATTTGCTTTTACTAATCGTTATGTAAATTAGGCTGAAATTTTTCTACATATACATATATTCTCTATTTTTCCTGTCCCTCTTTATACAAAAAAATTCAATTCAAATTTTTATAAAATTGAACAAACAAACAAACAATCAAACAGACAAGTAAAAAATAATAATTTCTGTGACTAGTTTTTTAATTCCATTCTCGATTTTTCAATTCAAGGTGGTTTAAAATGTTAAAAACTTTTAAATAGAACAAAAAAAAAAATAATGATGACAATACGTACAACATTCTTCTGTATATAGTAGCTTCCATCATAATGATGAATTTACTTATCGAATTTCAAACAATCATATATAAATCACCATTCCTGTATTGATTTTAACGTATACACAATTATCAAAAATAGATCCAGCAATTATCAAGTATTGCTATGGACACCAAAATACCAAAAAAAAAAATATATAAATAAATAAAAAGTGAAATTCCCATACAGAAGAGCCACAGAAAAACTTTTTTTTGTTCACTTAAAAAAGAATAAATTTAAAAAGAGTTGACATTTCATTCTTCATTCAAAATACTTTTAAATACTACAGTATAAATGTCTCTCATAAAGGTAGCATATAGTATTGTACTAAAAAATCATCATATCATATTGCATTATTTATAGCGAAAAAAACAGAGTAGTTTTCAGGTTAACCAATTCAATATTGATGCTTGAACTAACAACAATTAATTGACTATGTTAATATGAATATAGTTTTTTGCTGACTATCAATCTTTTTCAGGAATTACAACCACGATTTATAAAGCTTTTATCTCTGGAATACCCTTAAAATATAATGAACTGAAAATTCAGCAGACAATCTTCAATCAATCTTTATAAAAGAGTTTTTAAAATTAAATGTTTCCATCGTCAAAGCTCCTGAAGGTGTCTGTTCTGTTAGATTGTTCATATTGCGAAGATCATATTTATCTCTATATAGGTCACCCTATATTAAAATTTAAATAGTCTGTGTCAATCAGATTTTGCAGCCACCTCTGTATTGATTTAAAGATATAAAATGAAAATATAACATTGGATTTATTGCAATGTAGGGCGATTCAGGCATATGACAAGAACTTCTACTGCTGCTTGTAAATTTATGGAAAAAAGTCGCATAATATATTGTGTATTCCAAAAAAAAAAATTCATATAATTTCGCGAAGATAAAAAAAAAGCAATTATCAGGTTCAATTGACAGCTTGATTCATTTTAGTTAGAAATTTTCACATCGAACAAAAATAAATTTTAAAACAAGATTCTCTTAATATAACGCCTTGAAGTTTTTCATGATTTGAAATATCCTATAAGGCATATTAAGAAACTTCGAAATAATGACGTTCTTTTTATTTTTTTTTTGCTAAGGGATATGGGATATAATACCCCATTTATAGTGTCAAACTCTTACTGACTAAACCCATCTTCCCCTTTAGCCAAATATAATAGGATGAAACATCTTCTGTCTTTGGAAACTATGAATTGAAGAGTTTGATGAAGGAAATTAAAAAGAAGGTTACAAAAGACTTAAAATATCATTAAATTCTGTCTGGTATTTAATATACAATTGAGAATTTTTTAAACTACTTAAAATAAAACTATAATAAATAATTGAACTCAATACCAATGATGAACTGTGTGTTTAGAATTTAGATCAAATATTTAAAGGATACAAAATATTAATCTGAAGTAGAAAAAAAATTTAAAATATAAATATTCAATTAAATTATTAATAAACTTAAATCTTAATTTCTTTATTATAAAAACTTTGTTTTTCAAAGAAATCATTCAATTTAATTATTTGATTTGTATTATAATATGATCCTTTTTAAAATAATTATTTATTTTGCAAAAACTCTTGACAATTCCATAAGGTTATGATTCCATTCAAAAATGTCAAATATTAATCACAACCCTTTTGGATTAAAATATGATTGACACAGCAGGAGCACATAGAACTGAAAACTACTATAGTAGATTAGGTCAATATATTAATTAGGTGGGCTTCTAGTACATTATTCGATGCATAATAATTATTATGAAATATGCAGTCAAATTAGCATCATACTTGTTTTAATACATTTCGTGTCATAGTGTAATTGTTAATTATATTAATTACACAAAGTAAAATAAAGTCGTCAGTTTAAGTGAAATTTAAAAACTATGAACATTATCTTAGAAAACTATGAACATTTCTTCAAACAAAAAGAAAACAATAACCTTCTTAAAACTTACTCGAATCAAACGCATAACTATGATTAGTTTGTACATTCAACACATCTCAGCAATAACACAAATCCTAAAGAGCAATATTAAATAAAGTTCAAATTTCCACATATCATAATTCGGCTTATGAAAATTCGTTTGTAGTTCGAAGATCGCGAATATTGAATCATTTTCCACCTCATGTGTTCCCCACATTTGACGATGATTTCATACACAAAGAAGAAAGATTCAAGGTGAACATTAACTCAACTTCCTTTGACTTATAGGTAGTAAATATCTAAATGAGTACTAAAGGTCGTATAATCTATTGTTTGGTCAAAAAAGAGAGGTGGTGTTTAGTGGGTTAAAATTTCACACATTTATATATGACTCGTGCTCATTCCAGTCTTTTATAGTGTCTTTTGATGATTCCCAACTATACCCTCGCAAAAAAAATAACATTTTTGGGATATTTAAGGACTTGTTTAGAACAAAACTCAAACGCCCGGTACTCAATACTTTCAAGATATAATTTAGGGTTCAAAGTCGTACTTTAAATCGTTAACAAAATATGATGAATGAAACTAAAATTTATATTAACTGAATTCCTTTCAAATTCATATTAATTAAAATTATAAATAAGTCAAAACAATTAATATGAAATCTCTAGCCAAACGTAACGATTACTTCTTTTATTTTAAGTTATTTTATTTTAACATTACAATTTATATTTTAAATTGAATTCATTATTCGCTTCTTTTTTTACTTTTAAGGATATTTAGAAAATTCCACTTTAATTTAACATCAGAGTTTGAATTCAAAAATCTTTATTCTACTTCTTCTATCTAAATCTATGCTTCAAATAAAAAATTCATTTCAAATGATGACATTTAAATTTTATAGTTCTAATTAATTAAATAAATTTTTTGTGCGAAATTATTTATTTTTTTTATAGTAGGTACATTAACTATTATAAATTACTGTTGTTTTAACTACTCCTGTTGTAAAAAAAAAAAAAAAATGTTAAACAAAATTTTTATTACCTTCTTTACAATTAAATCAATTAAAAACTAAATCAATTATAAATGAAATATGTACAAACAAAACAATCCAAATTTTCATTGATTGAATAAACCAACAAAAAGCACCTAATTACAAATATATTTTTTATTAATTTTTTTTTTCGTTTCAAAAAAGTGTAGTTAAAAAATTTTTTACAAATCGCCATCATGACTCACTCATTATATTTCTTGTTAAAGGTGTGACATTTCTTTTTTTTTTTGTTTTTTTTTTTACATTACACTTACCTTATTAACTATAATTAGCTTGAAACAGATAGATATAATTTAATTTAATTAAATTAGTTTTTGTTTTGTCTTTCATTTCTAGCTTAAGAAAAAACAAATTTTAAATTTATTTTAAAGAAGTAAAAAAAAAAATATAAAATACCTACCTACAATTTACATTAATCACTTCAGTTTCGAACCAATAAATGACACTATAATTTAAATGAATGACACATTCAATATGTTTGGTTTATTTTAATTTTTTTATTTCTCCCTCTTTTTTTTTTCTCTCGAATAAAAACAAAAAAAAAAAAAACCTTCTGGTATAAAAAAAAAAAAAAAAAACTATAATTCCGGAACGTATTGACTCTGACTGGCGATGGCGCTTAAAAAATTAAATTAAACTTTTTATGGTTTTCTGTTATTTTAAAAGTTTTGTTGATTTTTCTTGTTTAATTTTTTTTTTTTTTTTTTTGTTTTCATTTCGATTCGATTCGATTCGATTCAATTCGATTTGATTGATTGAAATTACATTACCATATAAAGTTTTATAAAGTATAATTTATAGAATCGATCAAATTCAATTCAATCCAATTTGATCGAACAAACAAATTAAACAAAGACCAATCAACTATAGTTACGTATATTATTAGTTGTCTGTTGTAATCAATTTTATACCAGAATTCTGAACATATAGTAAAACTTGTTCATTTGTTTAATTTAAAAGACAAACTTCTTTTTTTTCTTTTATTTTTATTTTTTTTTGTCGTTATCTTTCTGCAGCGCAAAAAAAATAGAAACCAAACAAAAGTAGCTGTATATTAGCCAGAATGCGCATAATGATTTACGCATTACTATATTATTTGCTTATAAAAAAAAAAAAAAAAAAAAAAAACTAGAGAAACTTCTAAATTATTGCATATCCATCATTGGTGATCTACAATTGTCTAATATGAAAATAATAAAATATGGCAATTTAAAAAAAAAAAAAACAAAAAACAAAACGACAACAACAATATAAAGAAAAACTAAAAAAAAAAACAAAAAAAAAATTGTCAGGTGAAATCTAATTTTGGTAAATTGACCATTACTTCAAACCATTTTAGTTAAAAGTTTACCTACCAGTTAGACCAATAAATCGTAACCAATAACAAAAAGGTAAATAGTAGTTGGACCTATTAGTTTTTGCTCTTAATTCAAATAATGATTTACACATCATATATACTCATATATAATGATTATGGTCATCGTTTCCTAGCATATATTGAAGATGATTATCATTTTCATCATCATCACCATCATCATCATCATCATCATCAACATCATCATCATCACCATCTTACTTATTGTTAAAGATGCGAAAATGATAATAATGAATGATTGAGATGATTAAAATGTGCATTATTGAAGTTTTTCACGCACTCATTCCTTTTCAATTGATTATTCTACGTGAAAAACTTTTCTCTCGTTCGTTCGTTCGTTCGTTCGTACATATATACCTAATACCTACATATACGCGTTATTTTAATTTCCACTTTTAAGAGTTTTATATTTTTGTATTGTGCTTTAAAGGTTTAAAAAAAATTTTTTTTTTCTTTTTTTTAATATGTATTATGGCTTTATACTAGAAAAGGACAAAATTTATAATAAATTGGTTGATCGCAACCGCGTGACTACAACTCCAACTAGGCAACTGTATATTGTTGCCATACCAAAATCAGTAAATCGATCACACATTTAATAATTTTTCAGTTTTTATTTTTTATTTTCTTTTTAAAAAAAAATATATATATTTGTTTGCTTCCATCGTATATATGCAGCCAATTTTCTTGTAAATTTTAAATTAGCTGTCTTCAATATAGAATAATCGTTTTAATATATTGATGGTATTGTTGTGGTAGGAATAGTGATGGTGGTCGTTCTATTGAACGGATATGATACCAGAAAAAAAAAAAATTTTTATACATATATAATGGGCTACATATAACTTGTTGGGAGAATATTACATCGTATGGTATATATGACTATGAATATTATAAAAATTTTTGAACATATACGAACATTTATAACGAACAATTGAATTGCATATCACAATAAATTATCAATATTCGCTATCTTTTTGTAAGAATAAATAAAACAAAAAATAAAAAAGAAATAATTATAGTTGATTATAACAGTTATAGGATATTGAAAAAGAATTGTAACTATTTTTTTAAATCGTAATTAATAGTTTCAGAATATAGTTAAGAACAATTATAACACCAGATAGAGCTTCCTACATATATGACAGTCCTCATCTTATTGATTTCTATAATTATGTATAATTTTCCGTTACCTATTATTGTTGTCAAATTACTTTGTAAACTTTAACTTTTACGGCAATGATGCAGAAACTTTGAATTATATTGTCGGACTGTAAGGAAACAATGAATGCGCCTATTATTATTATTGCAATTTTATGCTATCTGTGATGAAGCCAACAGTTAACACACAGTTTTTGTGTATAACATCTTTCTGCATTAGGTAATAATTAAAGCAGCTCCAACTGTCACAGACTGTGACTCACAGTATTAACTATTATTATTACTACTTTTTTCCGCAGAGTCAAGATCATCAGTAGGTTACAATGTACAATAGAATACAGCATTTCCCTGCTTGAGTTAATCAAAGATACCTCTACTGTATCATAGCTATTATTAATTTTCATATTTATATATTTAAAGTAATTTTCCGTAACATGATTATTTTTAATTAAAATTATAAATAAATATTATAAAGTTGTATTTATAATAAACGTATTTTCAAGATAATTTGTTCATTTTATACATTAAGAAAAAATTTTATAACTACGTTGGGTAGGTACGCGTAAATTTGTTTTGTTTTACAAACCAAAAGAATGTATTGTTTAAAAGTAGGTAGGTAGGTATCTTGGAAAAGCTTTAATTGAGTATTTCCCATTCTTTTTTAGTACAATCTTGGTCTCATTTAATTATGATGATTGAATTTTTTTTTTCTTTATCTTTTTGTTTTTTTGTAAATTGAAAGTGTTGGAACTTTACCGGTTAGTTATGGTATAAGAACAACTATTTATAGGAATTTGAAATATTGAAATTTTACCTAGTTTGGTTTCAATATAACTTATATATTTCCCACAGACTATCTTGAAATATTAAAAATCTTTGTTATTTATTTTTAATAAATTATGTAGAAGTAAAATATGTATTAAAAACAATAATTTTTTTTTTTTTTTAGTTAAACCGAAATATTTGTAATTATTTCAATTTGATGGCACAGGAAGAACTAAGAATCAAAAAAAAAAAAAAAAACTTTTTACAATATCACTTATAATAAGTTATTAAAGATACTAGTTTTTAATTTTAGGTATGATTGCATCAAATTTGTAATTAGGCAAATAATAAAAAAAAAATGCAAATTTATATTATTTTTTTTTTTTGCTATTTCAAACGTATCTGTAGATATTCCAGATTATCATTACTTGATTTATATTTGCTTTTGAAGCCTAAAGTACAGATAACAGAAATAGTTAATGCTTCTTGTTGAAACAATAAGTTTCTATAAGAAAATTATACAGAACTGCCGCTATAATATTATATTAACGCAGTATAATTAGAAAGATTAAAAGGGTCAAGTACTGTTATATAAATTGTCTGTACCAGTAAAAGTCAACCCATCAAATTATTTTAAAGTTTTCCTGAATAAATAAATATTAATAGAAAATGTTCAAAGACATATACGCACATATATAAATAAACAATTTTCTAGAATGAATTAAGCCTTTCGAAAAAGATCTGAACCTTTCTAAGTGTTAAAGTTGTATATTTTTAAAAAATGGTTGGATTAATTTCTTAAAAATTGCATGTTTATGTGTTGTTTATATACTGTAATACAAGAACTATATATATAATCTAATAGGTTCATATAACTGTTTACTATACTCTAACACATATTGTATTTAGTTCTTCTACAGCTTCTGATATATAAACTTTAATACCGTAAAATAAAGAAACCAACTATTAAACATGAAATTAAATGCGTTTTTAACATGTTATTTTGGAACCTTAAATAACAAAAAAAAAAATTATTAAAAATTAATATTTGCATGGATTATAAGGTTCCTAACAACAACAAAAACAAAAACATAACCAAAAAAAACAAACACTTTTATTATAATTAATTTTGTTTGATGTTGATTCGTTATGAGATCAAATTGAATCCTTTCAACCAATTCTTTTAATCTCCTACAGGGCATCATCAGATCATCGTAAGATGGAAAGACCAATTAATTTGTTTATTTAAAATACATGTTAATCTTCATTTTTTCTTAACAGGTATTTTATCCTTTTTTTTCTGTTTTTTTTTTGTTATTTTTCACTTTTAAATATAAAAATTTTGGAATAATTGTTTTTGTATACCACAGATAAAAATTCGATTGTTTTTTTTTTAAATAGGTATACCTACATATTTTTGTTTTTTTTTTGCGGAAAATTACAATTTTGAAAGGTATAATTTTAAAACATTCAAAAAATTGAACTAACTGTTTTTCTTTCATTTTTTATTTATGAGTGATTTAAAAACAGAGGCACTTATAAATCCTTAAAAAATAACAATTAGATGCAGATGTTATAAAATATTAAAATAAAATTAAAGAGAAGTATCGCAATCAGCAGCCATAAATTTATAAAAAAAAATAAAAAAAAACAAAAAGGTTTAAAAGATAGAAGAGAGTAAGGAGTTAATTCAAGAAATCGAATGAAATATGTCGATATATGATAATGTGAATGACCTTTTCCCATATGCAATGAAAAACTAGAATTTTGGATTATGTAAAATTTTAATTTGTTAAAAAAAAAAATAGCAGTAAATCGAATATAGGAGTTTCATTTTTATATTTTTTTTTTATTTTTTTCTGTAATTAAAATAAAAGATTAATTAAAATTGACCTAAAAGACAAAACTCATCCATAAGAATTACATTCATGCAATAGTTTGATTTGTATGTTTTATCTGTATCTGTATAACCATCAGACATAGAACCAAAATACAGAATTTATATCAAACTTTAGAAACTCCCTTAGTGACTAAACTTAACCACCGGTCCACTGAAACCCCTTTTATAATATATAATTAGAATAACATAATTAAAGAAAAAATAAGTATATATATATCATATAATTAAATATCATATTGGAATTTATAATAAAATAATTGTAAAATAATTCTTGTATTGGATAATAGATGGCGCACAAATAAAAATATTTCGATTTCATAATCTTGTACAAATATTATCAACGGCTTGTTAAGTATTATCAACGGCTTGGTAAAACTAATAATTGTAGAAATTGAACTTTGATAAAACATGAATGAATAATAAATGACTTAATGGATGCCCTATGCTCCTTAGGAGTTAGAAAGGATAAAAATTACATGAGGAAATAGCAATAGTAACGTATATTATAGAAAATAACGGTTTTACAATTTGTAAAATTTTCTTTCTCTAAAGATTTCTTATTGACCTTATACAAAAATTTAATGATTTGATCTTTTCTATGTTAAGATCTAACTTACATTCAACTTTAACTCTTTACAATAAACACAGTGCCATTTTTATTTTCGAAAAAAAAATACAAAAACAACAACAACAAAAATATTTAAAAAAATTTCAAATCTAGACAAAATACCGACAAAATTTGCATATTATCTTAAATATTCTTTAATAAATCACCCTCTGTTTTTTTTTTTTCTGTTGTGTTCTTTTATTTTTATTGTTGTATACAACATATTCAACATACATATTATGCTTGTTTGTGGATATTTAAAATGTAAGAAAACGACCATTTATCATTATATCACATCATAACAATTACCATAACAAATTGATGTCACTTTTATGGTAAGAATATTTTTATTTTTTTTTTTGTTTTCTCTTATATATTAACAATCACAGTTTTCATAAATGCGATATTGATCATCATCATTACTTAACACCACCATCATTACCACCATTAAAATCACTGCCAACCACCATTACATTATTATTACCGCAAAGTCTTATTTTCTATACAGTATACATTTTGAATTTTTTTTCCCCACCACATATCTTTTTCTTTACTGTTATTTCTTCCTAATTTTAAAGATTGTTTGGTAGTTACAAATTTTAAGGTGCTAGTGAGCTTGTTATTTACCATTAAAAAGTCAACACCAATTATAAAAATAAGAATAATATAAAAATAATAACAATCTTAGTCTATTCCATGCTGCATCTATATATAGTTAGCACGAAAACAACAACTAAAAAACTAACACTAAAACACCCAAAACAAAATCTGATCTGGGATAGGCTTTCACGTAGTTCCCGTGTAAAATCAAAAAACCAAAAAAAAACAAAAAAAAAAAAAACGAAAAATTAAAAATAGTGCTAATTTGCATATTATAAAATCAAAAAACGTGTTGACTTGTTGTTTAAACTTACAAACAATCTTACATATATTTATGTATACATATACATATGTACATTATCTATTTGAACGTTGTATCGTACCAATGTATCATATATGTATGCATAAATAATAAATTTTTTTCGATGTACTCTAGGTTGTTACCTATTAGTATTTTTATTCTTAAGATCAAAAAATTAACATAATATCAGTTGCCAGTAATATATAAAATTATCAGTTTTTAAAGTTTTTGGAATTTTCTTACATAGTTACAACAGTGTTCATATAGTTAAATAGTTACAAATATAGTTAATATAGTGTATGCAAATGGAAATAATTCTTCTTGCTTCCTAATTCACTATTTTCTAAAGATTTCTTACACTTAAGTCTAAAATCATTTACTTCTATAAGATTTTAGACTAGTAGGCAATAATGGTTCGTACCTCAAATAGTTTTAAATATTTTGCGAGTTCTGAACTAACTAAACATTGCATAAGCATAAGTATGTAAGGGGTTTGAACTTTGAACACTTCGTTTTCTTTTCTCTTCTTTTATATCTTTCTTTGCTCATCAAGCCACCTTATCGATCTGGGTTTTTACAATAATGTTCTATTACCCTATTCTATAATATACTTAGTAAAAATATATCTAGTCAGTTATCTTTTTTTTTTTGTGTTTTTTTGCGAGGGTTGGTGGGAATCATCGAAAGACACTATAAAGAAATGAATACGACCACAAGTCCTCTATGAGTGTGTGGGACTATAACCCGCTAAACACCACCACCCTTTTTTGACCAAACAATAGGTTATACGACCTTTAGTACTCATATCTGGTCACTATATCTGGGTACTGGTCAGAGGAATTTAAGTTAGAGAATAAAAATTAATTTCCAATTGGCAGGCATATTGTGAACAAAGTTGTTAATATTCACCTAGAATCTGTGCACATTGAAAATGTAATCATCTGTAAAATAAATAGAGATACAATCAAAAGTTTTTAAAATACTTATAAATATTTACTTGAATAGACTTTTCTGAAGAATTTCAGAACAATGAATAAATGCCACCCACCATTTTAATTCAAACTTATAAAAACAATTCAAGAACATTAAACGACGCTTTAAATAAAGTATAAACTAGTCTTAACTTCGGAAGAAGGAACTAAAATCAGTTAAGGAAAAGTACTAAATAATATCACAAATAAGTTTTTTTTTTTTAATGCATTTCTCTGCCACATAAATGTGAACAGGAAATTACACAGCCTTTCCTGCTCAGGCGTAGCTGTAAATGTCGTAAGGGGGGATAACTCTTACGATGTGTGTGGGATTCGAACCCGCACTCCCTCGATGTTTGCAGCGTATTTTATACGCTCCTACCCACCAAGCTACCGAGGCCCCCACAAATAAGTAACAAAAAAGAATTCAAGTCTTAGCCAAATGTTGACTTAATATTAATGAGCATAAAAACATTCTTATTTGACGCATCAATTACCGAATCATTAATGAAATAAACCAAAAATTTAACATTTCGTTCAAGAAAAGACCATTAAGTCTATATAGCAACAAAAGATCAATAGACAATAAATTGAACAAAGTTTGTATATTAAATAAATTCTAGATAATTAAACCGCATGCACCTACTTTTATAAACAAACTATTTACTCATAGGTTAAGATTTTACTTAATTTAAAAATCAACATGAGCACATTATATCTACATATAAACACGAATATAAATCAATATACTTATATGTATATGTATATGTATATGTATATGTATATAGAAATAAATTTGTACCAGCAATGATTTAAACAAGATTTAGATCTAATGAACCCAATAGGTCTTATAATGAAACCAACTAATGTTGTAGTTAATTTCAATAAAATGTTCTAAATAAATTCAATATAAATATGTATTAATGTATGCATGTATGTATACATATATGTATATGCTATATGTGCATTTAATGCTGAGTTTCGGTTAGAAAATGTTTTAATTTAACTACTATTTAACTATAAATATTCTTTAATGTTATTTTAAACAAATTTGTTTAGTGGTTCTGATTTTCATGAGTTTTTTGTTTTGCCTTTTTTTTATTATAGAGTTACAAATAAGTGCAAAACGTAATTAAGAAAAAAAAAAAATAAAATGAAAAGAATGTATAAAGAATAAGAACAGAATAATGAAAATAGAAAAAGATAGAAAAAAAAAGATTTCAATAACAATTTTAATTGACGACATCATTAAAATTTAATGAAAACATTATAAATGAAATTTTGATTTTTTTTCCATTTTTTTTTTTAAATTTTTTTGACAAATTTAATTTATTTATGCTTCATTAAAACAGATTAGCTTAAATAGATGGAAGTTACTGATTACTAATAAAACGAAATTAACTAGAATAATACTCGTATAGTAAAAGATGTATAAAGACTCCGTACAAAAAATACCTTTTCTTTTGTTTTTCCTCCTTTTCACTTTTATAAGGAGAATATCCACTCTATTCATTATTTATTCATATTTAACTAAGTTTCCGTTTCTGGAAACATTAATTCCACTAAGTCGTTGATTGTACTATATTGTAGCTATTGAACAAGACTATGAAACGCAAAAAATGTTATATTGTCCAGAAACGGGTTTGAATCTTGAAGCTTGAAGTTTGAAGCTTTTCGAATAAAATGCTATTTTCTTAATTACTATAATATGGACTGGATAAAATTAAATGGGCCTTCTTTTACATACAGAATTTTTATTTACAAAACCACTTTCCCCGCTCCCTTTCTATCCAGCCAGAATAATGTGATGAAAACTCTAAAAATCTAACGGTTATTTAAAAATAATAACGGCTCATTAGTCACTGAACGGTTTTAAGATAAACTACACTAATTAATTTACAAAAATCTGAAATTTAAATAAACCTTGATTCTTGATTCTTCCGATAATTTTAAAATTCTATTCAATGAATTTAAAATTAAAATGCCCTAGAATTAAAGAAACGAAACTATTTTCAAAAATAATTTAAAGAAATAAAACAACAAAAACAAAACAAAACAAATTCATCTGATCGATCATCAAAAAACCAAAAAAAAAAAAAAATGTTTTAAAACACAGGTAACACATAAAACATTTAGCACAACGGGTGTCTATTATTATATAGAAAATTAATCACGCATGCTACACACACGATACTCAAAATTTTTATTACAAACACAGAGAAACAAAGAAAAAAAAAAAACTGACAATTTTCTAAGCCATTTCTTTTCCCATTTAAAAAAAAAAAATTATTTTCTTTTTAATTATCGTTTTTTATTGCCATGATTGCTTTAAATATATACCTAATAAGAATTTATAACTTATTTTAAAAGTCCACACACAGTGGAATTGTTTTTCATAAAAAAAAAAACAAAAAAAACAAATAAAATAAAACAGTAAACAATCTTTTAAACATCTTTAACCTAATTTAACATTTAAAAATAAGTTGGGACGATGACCCTTTTAAAAAAAAAATTATTATCGAAAATTTTGTAATATACCATAGAGATAAAAGCCTATGAATTTAGATAAAGTCAACATTTTCATCTCTTGAATTTAAAATATACCAACGGCTAACAGTCTATATACCCACAACGAACATGAAAATTGATCAGTCTATTAAAAATTTTGAAGATACAGTTTTGATTCATCATATTTTGGATTAAAATCAAATCAAAAAAAAAAAAAAACATTTTTTTTTGATGCTTCTAAATCATAATTCTCGAGAAAGTCTTATTAAAAAAACAAAAAGAAAAACGATAGTTTGACAAAGATAAATTGATTAAAAATTTACATAATTATCAAAATGCATCCATATGATTACATACATATGCATATATGTCTAGACTTCGGAAGAATTAAAAATTCTTTTAATGCGACTAAAATCAACAGCAGTAACAGAAAGAATTGGTGCAATGAATTATTGTAAGTTATTTTATTCTGGAAATTATTAGGTATGGCATGTACAGTTCATCATATATACAGTAACTGATTATAAATAAATGAAGGCTGCCAGAAATAGCCCCGCAAAAAAATAATATCAAAAAAAAAAAAAATGAAATAATACCTAAAAAAATTGAGGATTACTTCATTATGAAATAACACCCCAAATTCTAAATCGAATATTCCGGCAATAAATAAAAAATAATCACCCAAATTAAAATGGAATAATCCCCCAATATTTTTTATAGATTTTATCTGTTAAAATGACATTTTTTTACATAATTATGAAAATGAAATAGCCCCTCAAATTCTTTCAATCTGTTATCTACTAAGAAAACTTAAATAATATATGTTAATTAAGGAATCATTATATTTGGACCAACAACAAAATTCCGAAAAATAGGGGAGTTTTTAGAGTTGGCTACGAAATCAGGCTATTCCCTTTTTCCAGAATATTTATATTTTCCAGAATATTTTTATAATATATGTACATGCGAGATTCTGAATTATGAAAGATTTTAGAGATTCAAAATCAGGGTTGTTCACTTTTTCCAGAATATTTACATATATGTATATGCGAGATTTTGATTTAGAAGAGATTTTAGAGTTGAATTCAAAATTAGGATTTCCCTCTTTTCAGAATATTTATATATACATGTATGCGAGATTCTCGAAATAGGAGAGATTTTAGAGTTGGTTACGAAATCCGGGTTAAAATCCCGAAAAGTCGTAAAATTTTCCCTTTATTCAGAAATTTTGAAAAATAGGAAAAGCTGTCAAAGTCTATAAATTATAAAGTTCATCAGACAGGGTTTACGTCACCATAACTATAGAAAGACAAACTTAAGGCTGGAAATATTTAAAACAAGTATAAAAGTTCAATTAATTTGATCATTTGTTTAAAATAAATAAATCAAAATAAATCATTTATCAAAATAATTAAATAATCCCCAAAATATAGTTGTTTTGGGAGGTTATTTGATTTGCAAAATTAATTTATTTTGGGGAATTATTTCATATGAAATAAGACCCCAAAAATAAAATGAAATAAGACCCCAAAAAATTAAAAAACGCCACAGTTTTTGCATTGTACCATACAAAATTTTGCGGTGTTACTTCATTTTCTTTTTGGAATTATTTCTTGCGGGGTTATTTCCGGCAGCCATAAACGAAATAAAAGAAAGGATATGAAAATTTGTTAAATAAAACACATTTAAATTAAATAAATTTTTTCTGAACTTTTTCCTAATTTTTCTTTAAAAAATATTTTTGTTTTACCCTTTTTCGCCCTCGCCTCCTACTTCCCGTTGAACAGATTTAATCTTAATTTGATTTATTACCTCTTCACTGGTACTTTATTCATATTAAGTATCTGCTAAAGAATTTGAATTTTTTTAAAAAAAATTCACCTTTCTCTTTTTCACTTTTTTTTTTTAAATGAAGATCTCATTCGGTATATTTTATGGTAGTAATTTTTGGTGATGGTAGTGTTGGTAGAATGGTCATCAATTATATCGTTTTGGTAATGATCTAATATGTCAAAGAAATTGACATATCATTATGTGGGTAATATTATAAAATTAAGTTATTAATTTAATATTTATATACTTATATATTTTGTCTTTATATTTTTCATTTCTGGTTTTACCTTCTGTTATATCGTTAAAAAAAAATTGACTTTAATAAAAAATTTAAATATGTATATATACTTTATTCATTATTATGCTAGAATTGTCTGATATTTTTGTGTAGTGGGATCGACGAAATAAAAAAAAAATAAAACAGCATATGCTCGGCTTTCTAATATTAATAAAACAAAATTATTTTTTTTTAAATATTGGAATTAATCTATTATTTTTGGTCAATTAAGTATTTTGACAGGTTGTTATTGATAACAAATATAGAATATTAAAATAATTTATTTAAATTTGATTTTGAATTTGAACAAAGATGATAAATTGAAGATTATTTTGTTGTTACTGTTGAAGTTTTAGAACGACAACAACAAAAAAGACAATTTGTCTAGACAATATTTATGATGATTGCTATAATTTAAATTTTAGTATAAAAAAATTGATTATATGATCGCATTATTAAGTAAAAAGGTATAGATATAAGCATATAGTTTGTTTTCTTTTATATTGACAATATAAGTTAACAATTAAATTAAAATGATTTGACATTTGACATTTGATATTGACCGTTATAGCCATGGTGTGCAAAAGCTCAACGTAACTTAAATAGTTTTTTTTTTTTTGTTTTAGTTTATTCTCTTGCTACATAAATATGACAAGAAAATTACACAACCTTTCCTTTTCAGGCGTGGCTGTAAATGTCGTAAGGGGGAATTATTTGTACGACGTGTGTATGATTCAAACCCACACGTCCTCGGTATTTACATCGTATTTTATACGCTCTTACCCACTAGGCCACGTTCTTATCAACTAGGCCCCTTTAACCAGTTTAAATTAAGCAAAAATAAATTACAGGTAAATATCTGACCTGACTACAACTGGAACGATTTATGAATAATGTACTTTATCGAACATGAAAAATGAGTGTTTCGTTCAGAAACAAAATTTTTCATATATGTAATAGGAAATAGGGAAATTGTTTTTTAATAATATATGGATTTAAGGAATTTTATCAACTGCGATAGAGTACTAATTATTTATTAAAATAAGGAATTTCTATCGATTTAAGCATAATAATAACTTTTTAACATTTATTTTAAAAAAATTATAAAGACCAAATATACAATACATACAGAGTACGAACGGAAAAGTGTAAATTTTATTTCATAAAGGATTTTAACGATTAGATTTATATATTAATGAGGTTAAAGAAAATTGATAAAAAGTTGTACTTGATCCAATAGTATAAAAACGTTTTCAGTGCTGCCATTTATAAAAAAAATTGTTATTCTAATTGTACTGATCTTTTTTGGTATCAATATGTTCCCCTCACAGTTTGTATTGTAACATTGTATTAATTTATTTAGTTGTTACTAATTCTGATGTATCACATAGCATAATTTTTCACGGATTGATTCTCGTAGTTGTAATCTTACCATATTTGTTTTTGTTTTTTTTTTTCCCCCTAAATAAATTTCTTAATTATTAAATAATTTTTAATTATAAATTACACTAAATTCAAAAACTCCAGACCATCTCATTTTTATAAAGTTCCCATCTAAAAAAAAAGCTACAAAATTAAAAAAAAAAAAAACTAAAAATAATAAAAAAAAAGTAGGCTTCCTTTTGTTGTCATCTCATTTCAATCAATTTTGACGCCATCTAATCAGAAGATAGCAAAACACTTTAAATTAAAAAAAAAAATTAAAAATCATGATCTTTCTGTTTATTTACAATTAAACCGCCTGATTCTACCTAAAAATTGATCATTCTTTGATTTTTAGCTTTTGGTCACCAACTTTAAATTGCAAAAGAAAAATATATGAAAAAAAAAATATTTAACCCATTCCGTTCAAGAATCACTACCGTAATACTGGCTTTTTTTTTTCTTTTTCATTTTTTTGTTGTTCTTCCTTTTCTTCCAACTATGGTTTTCAATTTTTCCATCTCTATCTTTCTGTAAATTAGGTTCAGGTTCGAGTTTCCAAATATGGAAAAGTAGTTTAAAATTATAACGCCGTATGGAACTTATAATGAATTTATAATGAATTTTCTTTTTTTCTCTTCTTTTTTGTGTTTTTTTTTTTTTGTATTTTGTCTTTTGAATCACAAATCAAAATTTTATATTTTTGTATACATAAAGCAAAAATATTACAAAAAACAAAAAAAAAAAAACGGGAGAAAGAAAAAGTTTCAAATGTTTTTATACGTGCGCATTTATATTTGTTATAAAAGTGCGCATTTTTATTTGAAGCCAGTAAATACATACCACCTCAAAACTCTTTAACTGAGACCAGAATTTCTTTAGAAAATGTAAAAGTCATACAGAGAATCAAATATCATAGATGAAAATATGAATAGATGTGGAATGATGATTCAAGGATTCGAGGATCGAAGTACCAAAACAAAAAAAACGAGTAATAAAGATCAAGAGAAAATAAGACACATCTGTGTAGCTGCAACAAACTTGATTTTTTTTTTTTTTTTTTTTTAACAAAGAAAATTATCACATACTTATATACAAGAACTTAGACTGGGACTAAAAAGAAACGGTATAAGAGTGGAAATGATAATGAAATGAAAAAGGAAAGAAAAAATAAAAGAAATATAAAACACGAATTAAAAATTGAATTAAAAATGAGATGATCAATTCTTAGTATTGACGCTGTTGTATTATTGATTCTATCCAATATTGGGATGCTGCTGCTGTTGTTGCTGTTTAAAATCAATCATTTGTAAGAAAATATAAACAATACTGATGAAAATATTGTTGTTAATATTGCTATAACCATTTTTTTTTTTTTTTGTTTTTGTTTTTTTTTTATTCTATTCAAGATATGGTGATATATTTATGCTGAAAAAAAAAAACACGTAAAATACTAGTTAACTATTATATGATAGTTAAAAGTCTTTGTTTTTGTTTTATTATTTATTTGTTGCTGCTGTTGCTACTTTTCTTACTATTGAACTAAACTATGGTATTGTTATTTTAGTTTTATTATTATTGAATATGATGCTCTGCTTCAAATTGAAGAATCGAGAATTGAAAGGTGCATTAAACGGCGATCGGCTAAATTTTATATTATTTTGTTTTTGTTTTTGGTTTTTTTTTTTTCTTTTTTCTTTTGTTGAATATTTTTAAAAACCAATTTGGCATTCAGGCGCCTTGTTCAATTCAATTTTTCTACGATATTTTTCTGAGCGCTTGTATGCACATACATATAAAATATTTATGAGGAATTTTTACGTTTTATTATTGTTGTTTTTGTTGTTGTTGTTATTGTCTTAATGTTTCTAGTTTTTCTGAAAAAAAAAAAAAAAAAAACAAAAAATATATAAACAAAAGTATGTGAAGAATGAATACATAAAGAAAGGATATGGGTTGTTTCATTTTTTTTCCCTCTCTGTTGTTTTTTTTTTTTTTTTTAATTAAAATAACGGGTAAATGTACTTTATTGTGCAAGGTGTGTGTTGTACTAGTTTGGTGTAAAAATCAGGAAAACAAAATAAAATCAAAAATTCAAATATTAGATCGACCTAAATAGTAAAATAGATACTTTGTGTTTTGCTTTAATAAAAAATGGAAAATAGTATCAAAATTTAAAAAAAAAAACTTTGATTGTCTTTTAAAAGTATTTCATATTTTTTTTCGCTCTATTTGTATTTTTACAGCAGGAACAACATAGCGTTGACTAAAGTACAGCCGATGAACTTTCAAATAAGAGGAGGAGTAAGGAGGAGATTAAATTTTATTAAATATTTTTGCTATCTATATCATCTTTAATCATTTATCACATTTGAAAGATACTTTTAGTGGTACTAAATGTTTCACTAGATCCTTTGTTAATGACTAACACTGTTTTTTAACTTAAGATAACCTATTACTAAGAAAGAAAGTCAAATATTTTACGGATAGAAAAAATTTAAAAAATAAATTTCTAACAAATTAATTTTTAATAAGTAACTATAGATTATCAATAGGGATATTTAATTCCCAAGAACGCCAAGATTCGACAGCGGACTGTAGCGCCATAGAAGAGAACAAGAAGAAGAAGATATTTAATTCCTTATTTTACGAAATCAAAATTTTCTCTTCTAAAAAAAAATATTGAACTACTTAAACAATGAAAATATATAGCTTAGATATCATTATATTCCTTACTATAAAAATAATAAGGTAAATTAAGGAATAATAATAAGGAAATTAAAACATATATTTGCTCCACTTATAGCAACTTATTTCTATTCACAGCTCAGTGTCTTTTACTTACATTACATATATAAAACCTTAGTGCTGAAACTCTTAACGAATATTTATTGAACATTGCAATTTTAGTAAACTTCCTCCTTCAATTTCCGACATTTAAATTTTTAATATTATAGTGTTATATAAATTGGCAACCTAAAAATTTTGCTGAAATTTAACATATTATCTGATATTATCCAACATTTAAAATTAAATAAACACATGAAGATGCCTATCCTTAGGCTTACCCTTAAACCTAAATAATTTTATCCGATATTCAATTCCATTCCAATCATTCAGCCAAATCACACTAATATTTTTGAGCAACAACAAAATTAATTTATAGGAAATATGGTATGACACAAAGAGTAAAACGTCAACTCATAAATACTCGGATCCGGATGGCTTGGCTGATTAAGTTACTCGTTTTTTTTTTTCTGTAAAAGTTAAAAAAAATGTCAGTTTAGTTCCGTTATTATTTTGTTGGACAAGACATAAGGTATATGTTAAAGTTTAAGTGTAATTAAATTTAAAATCGATAGATATTATTTTCCGGTAGACCTAATATATTCAGATATTTTATGTATTATTTTAAAAAAGAAATCTTGTTATTCTGGTTAATAGGAAATGTAAAAATTTAAAAAAGAAAAAAAATGAAATTAAAATATAATTTAAAAGAAATAAATAGGAAAACTTGTCATTTTTCATAGGGATTTATATTTATTTATTGTTTTTGTTTCTTTTTCATTTTTTTTTTTTTTTTTTTTTGAAAAAAACTAAAATAAAATATATGTTTTTCTGTTTAAATTGAATTAATTTAACATAAAATTATACTTGAATGTTATAATTTAAAAAAAAAAACAACAAAAAAAAAAAGTATATATATAAAAATAGAAAAATAAATAAAAACGCATTGAATGAAATTGAAATTTTTACTCTTGAAGATTTGTAATGAGGACATGATGTACATGTAGTAATTATATAAAAAAAGTATATACAATTCATTCATACATATACATTATAACTTATACAACAAATACTAAATATGTTACCTTAGTTACAGATTGGTATAAATTTAATAAATAATAAGTATATAGAAAGGAAATTAGTGTAATTGGATCTATTGTTCTTCTTGAATCTTTGATTTCTTTTTTTTTAAATTAAAAAAATAAAAAAAAATTAAAAAAAAAAAAAGAAATTCATCATTACATTGTAAAAAATAAAAACTGTTGAATCTAAACATAGTTTTTGTATTCATTTATTATATGTATGTAGTGTTTAAATTTATATTTAATGAATGGATTTGATGAAATCTTATCGAATTGATGATAATAATCAATTTTGATTTATATTTAGTAAAAATGATTGCAAGTTTATTCACAATTATGTTAACAGGAAATAAATGAAATCTAGTAACAAATCATGATCTTTAAATGATCATTTCATATTATATATAGGATACCATATAGTTCTTAATGTTTTAAAAAAATACTTTTTGTTTTTGTTTTTTAACATGTTAGAGTAGAATATTATCTTATATTAAAAATATGTAGAAACTGATTGTATATTATATAAGGCACATTCAAATTTTGAATTTTGAAAGTATAGGTACTAATTAACTATACTTGACTGTACCTCTTCTAATGTCACTATACACCTTGAATAGGATATTGAAAGGAGAAGATAATATTTCTTGGTTGGTAAAATTATTATAACATTTCTAATTTGAATTTTCAAAATAAATTAGATTATTCCCAAGCTTGACTTAACACTTCATTTGCAGGAACGATATCCTATATGAAAAAGTTCAGTTTCATTATCTTCTTAGGTTTCACAAACATTGTAATAAGGCGGCTCGTATTAGTTTTTTACAGTAAAAAAAAATGTATTATGTGCTTCTTATTATCTAAACAGAGAATTTGTATATACATATATACATACCTATTAATACCTAACATACATACGGATTGCGCAATATTTCTTATTATTTATAAGTTTTTAATTTTGTTTTGTTTGCAAATTCTATTGAAGAAATTGACACCTCTGAAACATAGAAATTTGTATTATTTAAATTGAATTTAGAAATTAAAATGAAATTGAATTAAAATTGAAATGAAATTGAATAAAAATTGAAAGGAAATTGAATAAAAATTGAAATCAACATTGATGATAATCAAAAATAATATATTAGAGTAGAAACATACAACTTTAAAACATTTAACTAATGAGGAAACCCTTTAGAATTTAGAAGCTGTTAAAGAGAGAAAACTGTAAAGCAAATCGAAGATTGTGATAGAAAAACAAATAAAAAACCATTAATAAAATCTATATAATTTATAAACTAAAAAGTATAATAGAAGGAACTATGTATATCAAACAGTTATAACAACAGAGTTAACTACTACAGTAACAGTTATAACTACTAACTAACTAAATTAAAAAAATTCTAAAGTATAAATTTTTTTTTACTTTATTAATATTTTAGGAAATCAGTGGAAACTTAATATTGATCTGATTTTCCTTTTTATATTTTTTGTTCTATGGGAGGTTCGAATTTTCGAAAAACACAAAGAAATTATAAGACCTCTTGTAATAATGGAATTTTTACTTCATAAACCCAACTTCCCCTGAACTCTGAAGTCAGTATAATAGGAGAAGCACCATAAAAAGTTTAATAATTGCTGAAGAGTAAGAGTAATGAAAAGAAGACTTATCTGTTAAGGAATAGGTATTCATAGGTATTCAAATAGTATTGTAAATTAAGGAATTTTATTCAAAATCTGATATTCAAGAAAAATATACGTAAATGGGTCCAAAGGGTCCAAATCTTACCATATAGTATTTGTTTTGTGTTATTGTTAAACTAATTTAAAAAAAATTAAAATAAAAAAAATTAATCTCTTTAATTAAATAAAATATCTAAACATTTAAAATTTAATAATTTTTGCAATTTACTTTTTGCAAATTACTTTTTACGTTTTATTTTTATTTTTTTTTTTCTTTTCTTTTCTTTTTTTTTTTTTTTTTGTACAATTAAAATCAATTCCAATGTATATGTACAGAAAACAGTTAAATAAAATCATCAAAAAAAAAAAAAAAAAAACCAAAAACCGAACAACATAACTTTAAAAGGCGGAAGAATTGTACCATATGAATAACGACCTACAAAAACTAATAAACAATAAAAGGTTTCTATGCCCGATAATGTTGTTCGTTCATTTTTTTTTTTGTTTTTTAAATAATACAAAATATAAAACAATTATACGCAATTCACCTGTTAAAAAGACCCATGGGGAGAGTTACCTGTTTGTAAAAAGAACAGTTGCATGTTTGTTTTTTGTTTATATTTTGTTTGGTTTCATTCTTCCTACATAATACATTATTATTATTGTTATCACATTGGCGGTAAATATCAACCACAAAAACGCGAAAAAAAAAAGAAAAGTAAGAGAGAAAAAGAGAAAGAACTTAAATGAAAAGTCATCAAGGAATACCTTAAAAGGATATAACAGAAATATTATGTTATTATTTTTTTTTTTTTTTTTTGGTTTTTGTAAGTTTCTGTAATAGTTGTTATTGTTATTATTTAATTTATTTTCAATTTTTTCTTTTTCAATCAGAATCATTGAGGTGGGTAAAAGCTGGAAATTTAATAGATTGTTAAAAAAAAAACAAAACAATGAAGAACCACTATTTTTGAATGTACATGTATATTTATATATGTTTGTACACATGAGCATAAGTAATTCCAAAAAAAAAAAAAAAAATAAAAAGAAAGAAAAAAGAACGGAAATAAAAATTGTTTTAAAGTTGTCAAAAGTAAAAAAAAAACAAAAAAAAAAAAAAAATAATCGTTGGCGAGCTTTTTTGTAAATAATTTATGTACTGTTTCACATTCTATTTTGTAAATTTCAGTGAATTAACGAGGTTTCGATTTGAACCTGACCTGAAATTTAATTATACATTAAATATTTCGACTTTAATGTGTTTTATTTTTTCAGAACAAAATTCAAAACACATTAAGTAATTAAATAAAAGGTAAATATTAGTACTATAATATTTATATTTATAAGTTTTAATAATTTATCAATCAGTTCAATTTTATTAATTTTTAGTCAAATTTATATAATATGTAATAAATAATTAATATTAAAAAAAAAATGTTCATAAAATTCAAATTTCGGCATAGAAGAAGAGAAATATAATAAGAAAGATAAATTATCTTGCTTATAGATACTAATCATCATTGGCTGAACAACTCGCCTGTTACAGTTTTCGCCTCCATGTAGATCTGTGTCTTTCTGAAGTTCTCCAGTTAAGTATTCCAATTGTACAGGCGTCCTTTTCAGCGCCGTCAATCCACCTTCATTTCATTGGAGCGTCCTCTTTTTCTTTTTAAGTCACGCCTATACCAAACAGAAACTCTCTAAGTGGATATTTACTAGCAGTTCTTTGGAGGTGGCCTGCCCATTGTAATCTGTTTTTTTTAATTGTCTTTATAATATCCGCGCGGCCATATAATTGTTACAGTTCTTGATTGTATCTTTTTTTTTTCGCCATACACCATTTTCATTTATGGCACCAACAATCTTTCTTAATACTTTTCTTTCAGGTACTGCTAATTTATTTTCGTCCGCTTTGCACAGAGTCCAAGGTTTCACAGGCTTATGTTAGGACAGGTTCTAGGGTAGTACGATATATTTGTATTTTATTGTTTTCTTTAATCCACACCCTCTAATTATTACAATTCAGTTTGTTCATTGCTTCATTCTCAATATATAATTACCTATGTATTAAAGTACTTTTGTTGGTAAAAACCAAAAATCAATCACATCGAAATATTACTATTTACTATCATTGCAAATGATTATAGAAAAATGATCAGGTTTTTATACAGCATATGCCTATATGAGAAATATTAAACCTATAAGCTGCTACAGTAAAAAATCTACTCACAATTTCATTCATCCAATAAACCCAATCAAAACAAAAAAAAAAAAAACAATTTAACTTCAATTAACAACGAGTATACAATAAAAATGTCTTTATTAAATAAAATTTCATTGCATTCATGTTGGAATTAGAACATTTTATTTTTATATTTTTCCTCTCACATGCAATCGTATAACTGTAAATTGATTATCAAGACATTCATCAATTCCTATTAACATACAACACACATATATGCATATATTTTAAAGTGTGAAAATAAAAGATAAATTTATATTCTTTATTTTTTTTTTTGTTTTTTGTTTGGTTTCTTGATAATATCAAAATAAAAATTTGCATTCCGTTTCCACCTTTGACCAAAAACAAAAAAAAGGAAAAAAGATACTTATAAAAATAAAATGAATTATTTTTGTTGGATATTTTATAGTTTTAGAAGATGAATATAAAATCAAAAAATCCTTTAAATAAAATTAAAAAAAACTAAACTTTAATATTTTCTACACGTGAACTACATGACACCTTTACATCATATTTTCATAGGTTTTAAATTTTAATACAATAGTATGGTTTTATGGTTTACTATCTAAAATAAAATTCCAAAGAATTCTAAATTTCAATTTTAGTTTGAAATGCTCATAAATAAAACATCCCTATTCTTATACTAGAAGTAATATATTTCTAAGCTAGATCAATTGATCTATAACTTAAACATAACCATTTTAGACATGTTATAAAAACTAATCTATATTTCATAACAGGTTTGTCAAGTATGGTTTGAATGTATTTTTTTGAGAAAGATAAGCCATTTAAGTTAAAATGCCAGTCAACCGTTACTTTCGATATTATTTCCTGGTCTATTGAGATTTCGAAAACCTAAAATTGAATATACTTAGTATTTTAATTTAATCTTAAAAATGTTCATGTCCATAATACTTGAAATTTTTTATCTTAATTTTCATATCCACGAATTGCCTTGACCAATTTTTTTTTTTTCATTCCTCAACATTTCGTTTTAATATTCCTCGAGTTTTTGTACATTTTAAAAGCAAAACAAAATTTCTTACATATAAATAAAATCAGAATAAAAACATTTTAACAGCTTCAAGCTGTTAGCTCCACCTGAATATGAATAACATAAGAAAGAAACTATAAAAAAAAATAATAAAAGAAAAATTGTAAAATGATGCAAACTGTCACACAACAAAAAAACAAAACAATCGAATTTAATTTTTTTGAATAAAAACACACTGAAGCGCACGAAATGGATGCGGCCAATATAGAAAACATCGATAATTTTTTTTTTTTTTGTAATAGGTATATATTTTTGTTGCAAATCTTCCAAAAAATTCATCCATATGCAAATTTATTTTTATTTTTACGACATTTTCCGCTTTAATTTTTGTTTTTTTGTTGCTTTTTGTTTTTTTTTTTTTTATTTTATTTGTTTTATTGACTTGAAGACCTAAATCCTTAATTATTATTCCTGAAAAGAATAAAAGAGATAGATATAGAAATAGATGGAAATAAAAAAATAAATAAATAAAGAAGAGATGATGAGGATAGAAGAGAATGGAATTTATATTTTATTTTGTCATACTCATGTAGAAAAAATCACAATTCACGAATCTTCGTGTTAGTTTTATGGATTTTAAACAGTTGTTGTTGAAGTTGTTGCTATTGTTGTGGCTGCTTATTTTTTGTTGTTGCTGTTGTTGTTTTGTTGTTTTTCTTCTTGTTGAATTTAAAAAAGAAATCCTCAAAGCCTATGGGAAAACAAAGGAAGAAATAATGAAAAAATAAAAACAAACATTTGTGTTGACGACAACATCTAAATCTGTGACAACCAGGCGGTAACAGATTAGCACGACATTTTTATTTCAATTTTTAATTTTTTTTTTTTTTTCTGAATAAATATAACTTTTTATTTGAAAATTAAATTTCCCATATAGCACATTATTTTTAGTATCTACACATATGTACACATTTTTATCCAAAGTTTTTTAAATAAATATTTTATAAAATATTTTATAAAAGATTTAAGCAAATTATTTTATTTGTTGTTCAAACATTAGGTCACTGCTAGCTGGAAACAATTCTATTCTTTCTTGTTTCTTAGTTCTTTTATTCTTTATTAATTTCGAAGATGATCTGACTAACATTTCTTTAATAGAAGGGACAGATAATTTTAACTAAAATTTCTTAATTATAATAATGTCACAATGTCGTGAATATGATAATACAAGTCATACAAAATTTAATATTATGTCGCGTTATTATGTATCTACACTTAACATTTTTAGATACATAATAAAAAATAAATTTGTACAACCAGCTCCAAGATTTAACTTACAGTCTTAAAATCCTTTATTTATTCATTTACACTCGTCAAGAAAATAATTTAATTAGGTATGTTTTATTAATACTTGATCAGATCAATGCCATAGAAATTGAGTGGCTGGCATTTAAATCGAAACAGTTTGACTTCAAGCGAAAAAAAAAAACAAATCTAATAACAGAACAATAATAGTTTGTAACAGTTTATTTTATTCAATTTATGTAAGCCAAAAAACAGATTTTCAAAAAAAAAAAACAAAATTTAACTGGTTAATGATCATTTCAAATTTGTTATTTGGGATGAAATTCAAAATGCAAAATTAATCTAAAAAAAAAATCACCATTTTTTACATATTCTATCAATCCATAAACCACAGATAAAAAGTGTGAACATAAAAATCCTATAAGTTATTCCGTCACTACCAAAAATAATATAATAAAATAAAAAAAGAAAAGGTTTTATATGTTACTCATAGAAAATCACAAATCAGCAAAGAAAATAATTTTTTTTTTCTTTTATGGGGTTTTTTAATTTTTAGATCCCATCAAAACAAAAAATTCAAACAAAATCAAATTTTTAAATATATGTACCTACCACCCAAAAGAAATTAAATAATAAAAGAACGACCAAAGCATTTTTCTATAACTGTGAAATAGTAAAAAAAAAAAACAACAAAAACAAAATAATATTTCACGAAAAATTCAGTCAAAAGGTGAAAAAAAAAATATGATTTCTGCCGAATTAAATTATTGAATTCACACTGTGTACCTTAGTACCTAATACACGAATACACAGATACACGAATATTGGTATATATACATATGTACATATAAAAATATGAGTTTATAATAATATTAGAGAAAAACCTCCAATAAAAAAAAAAAGAGGTGTACATAAATTCTTTTTCGGTCATAATTTGAATTTTCTTTTTTTCACTGTTATATTTAAAATATATATTATAAATGTTTAATATTTCCCGCCATTTTCTTTAATCATATAAAACAGTTACAATATTATGCATAGAAAATGCTAAGCAATTATATTTGTTTCTTGTTTTTTTTTAAATATTTTTTTTTTTTGTTAATGTTTGGATTTTTTTCAAATATTAAATTTTTTTTTTTTAATCACTTAAATTTTACTTTCATTTGTAATAAATTGTTTGTATTGTGTTTCAAATTTAATAAATGTAACTGTGTTATTAGTCCCTGCTGGTAATCACTAGGACGCGTAAATAACGCGCTTCATTTTTAAAGGTTTATTTTCCTATTGTTAATTAAGAATTTTTTCCTCAATTTTTTATTAAATGATGAAAGCGATTGAATAGACCATTTAAAAACTGTTTTAACTCTATATATTAATTCTTTTTGGTAGAATGATATTGGCTTTAACAATTGTTTCCATTCATTAATTAAAAGAATTATCATATTAATAAGGTAATTTTATATGAAATTAAAGTTTTTAATGGCACTGATTTTTTTTTTTTGTTTTAAATTGAAATAAATTCAAAATTATAATTTTTATAAAGTTGTAAAAAAAAAAATACTTATTTTTAATAATTTTTGGGAAAAATCCATTTAAGAAATCTGATTACACGTATTATGTGTAAAATTCCTTTTTTTTGTCATTGCTTTTAAATGATGAAAATAAAACATGTTTTACTATTTTTTATAATTTTACAAAACTTTCGTTTTTTTTTTACATATAACGGTAATTGAAATGCTAAAAATTATATTTCTTTTTGTCTTAATTTACAAACCTGTAGAAATTTTCTATTTTTTGCCGACATTTTCTTTTATATGGTCACTAAGGACTTATCAGTTTGTTTTAATGAGATATTAAGATCTATACCTATATTATCTACATAGTTGATCTACAAACGGACGGACAGATAACTAAAATGGAACTTATAAAATGAAGTGAATTAAAGATTTAGAAAAGAAATTTTTAAAGAGTATATTTATACTACCGTAATATTCAGTAGTTTTAATTTTTAAATTAATTTTTTTTTTTCTCAATTTTTGTACATAATTATTTGGCAAAAATTAAAATGGGTAGCATATTTATGAAAATAAATATTATATGAAAATATTTTTCCTACATTTCTTATACGTATATGTTAAAACAAATTTCCCTTATTGTGAAATAAAATTACTATGTAAACAGAAAAAAAAAAAAACGCACGAATTATCTTCACTGTTTTAATATTCATATATATTTATGCTATTATTTCGTGAGAACTCGACTCTCTCCTTTTAACCTTAAATTTTCACATTTTAAAGACACCCTTTCGATTTGATAAAGATGCAATAAATATTTTTTTATTTTTGTTTTTTGTTTAAATAATTCAAGACTAAATTAATGAACTTTCATGTCCTACTAAACTTTTTTTATTTTTGTTTTTTTTTTTTTTTTTTTTTAAATTTCCGAAATATACGGTAAGTCTTATAACAGACATCATAAAAACTATCAACAGGTATTGCAAGGAAAACCCCCTTTAGCCAAGTAATATATTTTTTTTTTTTTTTACTTTATGAGTTATTAGAAAAAAAAAACTAAATAAATAAATAAATTTTTTTAATTCAACTTAAAGGTTCTCTTTACAGATATTTTCTTTTTTTTTTTTTGTTATGGTTGTTTTTTTTTTTTATAATGTTTTGGTTATTAAAGTTTCAGATTTCTAAAAAAAAAGTTATTGTCGTCATAGTATAAAATATGTAGGTGGTTCCGTGACAAAGTAATTTCCCATGTCGATATGGTTGGTCTTTTTGGTAAAGTGAGACTATAAAATAAAATTCTAAAAAAAAATTTTTATTGATTAAAGTAAACTGTAAGGTATATACATAGGTATTTACAATATTAAATATAAAAAATTTACAAATAATTAATTAAGAAACCTTTTCAGTAAATTTACTATATAAAAAAGACTTTAACTATCTGTATAACGGTTTAAGATTAGTTTAATATAATTTTGGTTGTACATTATAAGAGTTTCAACAATGCAATTTGTTCGATTGTTTGAATATTTCAATTTGAAATAAATTTTCATTTGGACCAAGCAGTACATTAGTACTAAACGTCATATTACCCATTGTTTCTTCAAAACTGAGTGAAGGAGGTGGTATTTAGTGAGTTAAAGTATAACACAGTCCTAGAGAACTAATGCTCGTTTCATTCCTAATATACATTGTCTTTGTATGATTCCCAATTTTTTTTTCCTTACTCCTCTTGGGAGCATAGACCCTTCACTAGACATTTCCATCGAACTCTATTAGGTACTGTTGTTTTTGCACTCTTCCAGGTTATATCTATTGAGTTATATTTTGTTTGCTCCATTATTATTGTTTTGCGTCAGGTATTACTTGGTCGACCACCATGGCTTCTTAAGCCTTGCGTATTCTATTTAAAGGCCATCCTCGTTATATTTCCTTTGTGCTTTCGCAGAGTGTGTCCTATCCATCTCCATTTTCTTTTTCTTATTTGATGCACTATTGGTTGCTCTCCTGTTAAGTTTCATAAATTTCTATTTGTGATTGTTCTATAGGCCAAAATATCCTGCATATGATTCCCACTTTCCCACCCCATCAAAATAACACTTTTTTGGTAATGCATTTAATATTTATATAAAATAATATTTTTCCGACTGTTTCTCAAATTTGATCCAATTGAAATAATAATACATTATAAAAGGAAGAACAAAATCATAACATAGTGCAATGAATAGTGGCTATAGTGCAATTTTTTATAATAGTTATCACATGAAAATATTATTTGGAACAGCTTTAAATTCAATATGACAAAATTGTCAGTTTTTTATATAATAAAAACATTTTGCTGCTATGTGTTGTTGTATGTTGCTACAATTTTAAATCAGATGGTTTAATAAAAAGAAAAAATTTGAAAAATTAAAAATATTTTCTAAAATATTTGTTTGTGTTTTTTTTTTCTTTTTTTTTTGTTGTTTTTGCGATTAAATTTTAATATGTGTGTGAATTTTATTGCGATTTTGAAGACCATCCCCTTTATAGTACAGAAAATTTAGTAAAATATTTTTGAAAATTTCAGTATTTAAAATGGTTTTTTTTTTTGTTTTTTTTGGTATTTGAACTTCTCATAATTAAATGTAACCATTTATCTATAGTAATAGCCACGATATATCTGCATATGACTTTGATCTCTAGTTAAAATTATATTATTTTAGATTTGATTAATCTTATAACAATGGTCATCAGCAATCTAGCATAAAAATCTCAGTATTCACAGTATCTAATGAGCTAGAAAAAACTTTCAAAATGTTATACAAAAGATGAAATTCTATAGTGTTTATTTTCCATTTACTACATATTAGGTTCTAATAAGTTAAAATTTTTTAAAAATGAATGGGTAAAATTCTTACTCGGGGCCTCGGTGGCCTAGTGGGTAAGAGCGTATAAAGTACGCTGAAAACCCCGAGGAAGTGTATGTTCAAATCTCGCACACGTCGTAAGAGTTATTCCCACTTACGACACATACGGCCACGCTTGAACAGGAAAGGTTGTGTAAAAAAAAATTTTTACTCTTTTAGTCTTAAACTTATAGAAAATTTTTTTTAAAGCATATAACGTTTATTTATAGTTTTATATTTGTACATATTAGATTATTTGTCTAACTCATTATTTTTTGTGTTCCTATTATATTATAGTTAACAATATCCGTTTTTTCCCTTTCCATCGTTCTCTCATATACATAATAATATGTTGTTGTGATCTTGATGATGTGACGATTTGCTGTTAAAATAATTTTTTTTTTTTGGAATTTTTCTAAATTTTCTAAACTATTTCCAATTAACGAAATAAAACCAAATAGAAAATCATCTAAAAATAAAATTATTTTTGTATTTTTTTATTAACCTTTTTTGTTTTTTTTTTTGTTTTGTATTTTCCAGTTCATAACCTTTAGAGTCATAATTTACATACTCGTTTTTTTGTTTTGTTTTTGCTTTTTTTCGTATATATTAAAAAAAAAATGCACCAAAAAATCAAAGTTTACAACAAAAAAAAAAAAAAAACATATCGTCACTCAATCATAAGAAACTAAAAAACGTTCATTCTTTTTAGACTCAGAATTATATGTAGGTATATATGCATGTATACATGAAAATGTATTTTCTAAGTCATCACAAATTTACCGTGATTTGTCCTATTAAACTAATTTTAGACAAAAAAAAAATAAATAAATAAACCGAACTACAAAAAAAGAATAAACCGATTTTTTTTATTTTTTTTATTTTATTGTAATGTTTTGCAAACCTTTAAAAAATCAAAAAACAAAAAATAGAAAAAAAAATAATAATAATAATAATAAACTACGATTATTAGATTGGCGACGGAGGCGTTTAATTGCGACAATTTTCTTGTGTTGCATTACCACTTTAACAAAAATATATATACGTACTTAATATCTATACAATATTTAAGTACAAGTATTATTATGTTGTATTTTTATTTATATGATTTCTATTTGATATTCAAACCATCCCATAATCTCTTAAAAACTCTTGTGAAGTTTTTTTTATTTATTTATTTATTTTTTTCTTTAAAAAAAAACACAAATAAAATGAAAAAAAAAAAAAATAATTTAATTTATTCAAATCTTAAATTTCCACTCCTGCATTGTATTTGAAGCACAAAAAAGAAAACATCACAACAAAAGGTAAATTAAAATTTGCAAAGGCATATTATAACTAACTATAACAATAATATTGTTATGTGACAATATTTAAAACTTTAAATATTTTTGAATACAATATTCTTTTTCTTTTGTTTTTCTTTTTTTTTTATTTTCATTTAATTTTCTTAATTTATTCAAATTAATTTAAAAATAAATAATAAATAATAAAAACTTTCAATTTAAAAACGTTATTCGCGTGTCAATGAATAAAAAACAATTTGTTAAATTTAATTAATATTAGAAAAAAGAAAAAAAATAAAAAATAAAACCAAAAATTAGGAGACAATAGTGTTAAATTAGAAAGAATTCCTCCTATTGTTTTTCACAAAAAAAAAAAAAAAAAAAAGAAACAAAAAGACAAATCAATTGTGAAGTAATTAAATTGCATATTTTTAGGAATGTAATTTTTATTAAACCTAAGATTACTTATAACTACCTATAATGGGTTGCGTTCGAAATCCTAAAGTCAAAATCCCAAAATCAAAATCACAAACCCAAAATCCCAAAAAAAAGAATTCCAAATTTCAAAATCCCAGTGTTACAAAATCTCAATATTACAAAATCCCAATGTTACAAAATCCCAATGTTACAAAATCCCAAGTAACAAAATAATGAGATTTTTCAAATTTAAAATAATGTTTATTATCAATAAAATTAAACACCATCAAGCTACAACATTGTCATTTCTATTGCTTTCTATGTTATCTCGAAAAAGACTTTTGTTTTTTATTAGAAATATAAAGCAAAATTAATTATTAAATGTTTGTAATCATTTTATTTTGGATTTGAATAAAATTCTTGCCGAATCATTAAATTATTGAACGAAAGTCCCTAAAATCAAAAACGAAAAAAGTTCCCAACAAAATTCAAAAAATTTCTCGTCTTTTAAAATCTTGTGTATTAAAAATCTCGCGTTTTAAAATTTAATTTTTTTTAGGAATATATAAAAATAAAATCTGATTCAGAATCTCGTATGAAATAACTTTTCTGCGGAAAAAGGGTCAACTCTGATTTTGAGTCCTAATCTAAAATCTCTCCTAATTTAGAATCTCACCTAAATATATAAATAAATATTCTGAAAAATAGGGCCAATCCTGATTTTTGACTGCAACTGTAAAATCTTCCCAAATTCAGAATTTCGTATACCTATACATAACATATAAATATTCTGTAAAAACATTTTAAAATATTGGGGGCTGCCGCCCTCAAACTCCCGCTAAACAAATTATTGAAACCCTGATTTTGTAGCCAACTCTAAAATCTCTCCTAATTCAAATAAATCCATAAAAAAAATTAATAGTTTTTTGAGATTTTTTTTTTTCGGTATTTTATAACTTGCAATTTTGAAATTTGTGAGTTTTTTAGCTAGAATTTTTTTTTTTTGGGGATTTTGTCTTATTTTGTATCATTGGGATTTTTTGTTTGAGATTTAGGTGACCAGGTCCTAGAATTAATAGGTCCCACCTATAATTAATAATGAATTATGATTTTAAAATCAATTACATGTACGCATACGCATATTATATTTTAATGTAAAAGTCTCGGTCAATCCAATTACAATTCTACATAATTTTTGCTTCAACATAATAACCTCTGAGAAATTTTAAACGACAAAAATTAATGTTTGAAATGTTTGGTGTTCCTCAACTATTTGATTGTAATAGTAACATAGAAAATAAAGCTAAAAACCTTATTTTAATCCCCGTCATCAAAAATGTTCAGAAATTAAACTGCTAAAATTTAGTAAGAAATAATAAGAATAGATACATATAATAATATTGTGTTCAGATGACCATAAATAACTAAACAAATAAATATGGATATATTTTTTATAACTAATTATAATAATATTCACATTTAAATCTAAATATATATTTTTTTTTAAATAAAATTTAATGATCATAATAATGCATTTTGTACTTCCTATAATAAATTTGATACGGAGATGACATCACATTCTAATCACATAACTTAGCTAAAGAAAAAATCTTTAGATATGAGATCGAAGAAAAATTTATACTAGTAGAAAGGGTCGAATACGAATTTTCAATATTTTTAATCTCGCTTTTTAAAATAACATACCTGTTAATATCTGGTCATAATAAATTCAAAAATGAAATTGCATTTTAAAAAAGGAAGACTTAAGAAGCCGAAAAAGAAGTAAAAGTTGATTGAAAATTTTTATAAAGAAATTGTTGAAAAAAAAAATATGTAAAAATAAAATAAATATTTGCAAAAAACGTTTAACTCTGATTTTATAATCAATCCTTTCTAATTCAAAATGTTGCCTATACATATAACATAGATCTTATCGCGATAATATGTGATATTGAACTACCTTTTTGTATTTCATTTATATTTTACAAATCATTTTTTGCAGTATCAAGTATGATTCATTTTCATCTGTAATAATCTCTTTTACAAATCTTGATTTTTAAAAATGATCGAAAAAGAAACCTCGCGAAAAAGTAGAAATGAAAAACATACAAGAATTATTCGGAGCCACGAATTTTTATGTTTAAAAGAAAGCTGGTTATAAAACCAACTTTTATCAATACCGAAATATTTAGGTAAAAAATATAATTACTGGGGATTTTAGAATTGGATAAAAAATCAGAGTTTCAATCATTTGTTTACCAAAGATTTAGGAGCGGCAGCCCCACTACTCTAAATGCTTTGTTGTTGAAATATGTATATAAAAACAATATTTAGGAGCAATTTTAATGTTAGTTTCCAAAATTAGGTTTACAAAAACAGGTCATATAAAACTATTTGATTTTCTTTTTTGTTTTCAATGTCAAAAAAAGTTCAATATTTTAAGTTTCTCTCAAACATCATTTTGATAGTTATCGTATACAACATTGCAAAAATTAGCTACATATGTATTTTATTTTAATTTTTTCATTTTAAGGGGTTCTAGTAACTTTTTCCATTCTTGGTTTGTCTTTAACATTAGAACATTTGGTTTGTCTTAGAACATTGGATTGACAACTGAAAAACAATTGAACACTTGGTTTGCCTTTGAACATTAAAATATTTTATTAGCAAAACATAATTATATCGTAAAATTTACTGTCCTTTAAAAAACATGTACAAAAATACTACACGGATACAAAATATAAGTATCCTATGCATGTTCCATTACGTTTCGCATTTAAATTTAATTAATTTAATAACAATAAATTTGTTCCTTCACGATTATTTCATATGATGTGTAATGTAAACCCATTTTCAAGTAAACATTATTCTAAATTGCTTAATAACATAATAATTAATGTGCAGTCATTAATGTGCAGTCATCAAAATAACTGTTTACCTCCTTAATTATGTATGTTTAATTTAATCTGCAATTAACTTATTATAATTGAATTCTCTATCTCTTACAAAAAAAAAAAAAAAAAAAAATTCTTAGAAGCTTTTAATATAAAGCTTTTACACATATATAAATATATGTAGGCATGTTCATCAAAACAAAATAAAATAGTAACAAAAAAATAATTTAATTTCTGCAAAATGTTTATAAACAAAATCATATGTAACACTACGACGCAACAAGTGTTTAACAGTTAAAATGACATTCCATTTTATTTATTTTCACATTTTCCACCCACCCCTATACTAATAAACATGAATAATTTTGTAGTCGACAAGAAAAAAGAAAAAAAAACAAAAAAAAAATTATGTATTAGATACCGGGCACCGGCTGCATATACAATAATAAAAAAATATTTGACCTATAAATTAAAATTGTTGTATTGTGTTGCCGTTGTCTCTGTTTTTACTTTTCTTTTTAAATTTTATTTTTCTACACATGGCATTCCTCTTGTCCATATATATATGTATGTATATTTATTATTATTTATTATTTTATACTATTCATATTTATTTTTGTATATGTATTTTAACATGTTATTCTTTAAATATAAAATAGAATATAGAATGCATGTGTATAATATAATAGAATTGTATACACTTGTTGCTTTGTAGTCAGCTGATTTGCCACGTGTTTATTTTGTTGCTGTTTATGTAGCACATATTATCATATATTTAGCATGTTTTTAGTATTTATGTACATACATGTATAAAATCTATATACATATATTGCATATATAAAACGTAAATAATTTATGTAGATACTGTATTATTACATATAGATTAATTATTATTATGTACATACTACATACATAATATTATATCCAATAAAATTTACAATGTATTCAGTGGCGATTTTTATTGATTTTCATTTTTGTATTATCGCATCATCCACAATTTGTTTCGGTTCTTAACTTTCTTTTCTTTTTTTTTTCTTTTTTGTTGTTATTATTTTAATATTAATTTTTTATTTTTGTTGTCATTTTATTGTTTTTGAATGTCATTCCTTTTAAAACATTCTGTTATGTATTGGGGGTGAAAACTGTAATTTTTTCATTTTGTTGTTTTTTTTTTTTTTTGCAAATTAACTTTTATTCTACATTGACATTCCGATAACAAATTTTATGATTGTTTTGTTCTTGTTATGGGTTTTTTTTTTGTTTTTTTATTTTTGTACATAACTGATATCACTAACTACTTTTACTGAATTCTGTTATATGTTAAAACATGTATAAAGAAATGTATATCAACATTTTCATATTATACATATTATAATAATATGTTAAGTATAATATGAATTTTAAAAAAGAAAAAAGATAAATATACATATACATACATATATAAAAAAAGGAATTATTGCTAGGGTTTATAAAGATGTACGCATAGTCCAAGTTGGCAATATAATTTTTCATTTCGTGGAATAAAGTTCTAAAAATAGGAGGCGAACAGTGAAATATATAGAATTTTTGAAAATTGTTTGATAATATATATATTTTTTTTTTTCAATATTTTTTCTGCTGTAATTTTTTCCAAGTGGCAGACATTTTGAAGTTTTACTTTGTTCTACATATAGAACAAACGTCCTTATCAAAAGCGTTAAAAGAAAATAAATTAAATTATATTCTTTTTTTTTTTGTATTTAAATTGATTTGAAAGAAAAATTATTTGAAGTGTTTTATTTGAGGTAAAAAAAAATCATAATTAATTAAATTATTAAAAAATTAAATTGATATGAGAAAAATTAAAAATATATTATATATATATTTTTTTTTGGGTGTTGGTCATCATTGTAAAAAAAAAATGATCTAAGATGAAATTTAGGAAAAAAATTCAAAAAAAGTTAATATTATGATATAAAAAATTATATATTTTGATTAATCGAAAATGAAAAAAGTTTAAATAATTAATAATTCTTCCAAAAAAAAAAAAAAGAAAATAATAAAAATGATAGTTATGTAAGAGTTTTAAAATTAATTGCGCCTAAATGAATGCAATTGTATTATCATAAATTATATAAAATTAATAAAAATATTAAAATAAAATAAATTGAAAAGTGAAAAGTTATGAAATTTTTATTTTATTTAATTTAAATAAATATTTTAAATAGAAATAATAAATTAGAGATTTAAAAAAAAATCTTTAAATTAAGAAAACAAGAATCAATTTATAAAAATTTTATTCGAAAAATTTGTTAAAATTTTCAATTTTTTCAAATTTTTCTTCTCTATATGAGAAAAAATTGATGATTATATAACATAAAAATTTTTTGATCCTGTTTTTTTTTTTTCCAGAGCAACCATTTTGTCTTATATTGAGAAAAAGAAAATATAATATAATCTAAATACAACAACTATAACTTTATTTTTGTATAACAACAAATTAATCAAAAACCCAACAACAAAAAATATAGAAATTATATGAGAAAAAGAAAATCTCTATAACAAAAAAAAAAAAAAAAAAAACAAAAATTGTGGGCTGCGTTAAGGTAAAAATTCTTAAAATGTTCAGTTATCAAAAAAAATGTATACCTACAAAAAAAAAAAATATCTTGAATGTTTGTGTTTAGCTTTTTTTTCCTTTTTTTTTTTTGTATTTATTTCTATATAAAATAATGAAACATAATACCAAAACAGAACATAAACGGATGCTGTATACTTCACTTGGGATGGATAAAATTTAAAATATATATAGAATTCATTTTTATAATTAATGAATGTAAATTTTTAAAGTATTATAGGTATTTGATGTTTACTTGATATTTCCTATAATTCAAACAAATTCTTTTCATGCATATTTTTTAACATTTTCATTTTTTTAAATTATTATTCCATAATTCTTAAATATTGTTGAACTGGTTTCTACTTTTAGCAATCAATTGATTGTTATACAGATTTGCGACGGCATTTTATCGAGTTTAAAACCAATATGGTATTTTTTATAAAGCTGGATACAAATACAGAAAACGTTCGGTTTAAAAGTTCCAAAAATTAAATATTTAAATGATTCTATGTTTTCCCAATTCAAATTCTAAACTAAAAACTCCGTGATCTACTTTGGTGATGTTAGTATAATAAATATAACAAATTATATTATTTAGATACTTTAAAAGGTACTTTGAATTTAACGTTCAACATTGCTAATTAAATATAAAAATAAATTATCGTAAATACTGGTAATAAATATGCATTAAGTTGTGATAAATGAGTGACTCATGAAGGTGAGGTACACAAAGGATTAGATGATACCAAACAACAACAATTAAAAAAACATAAAACAAAAATAATTTCCCTACAAATATGCAATTCTGTTACAAACAACTATTAAAATTACTTTACAAGCGACTGTCTTTATCCCTCATTTTTTATATAAATAAATAGCCACCCATGCATAAACAACATCCAAGATACACATATGAAATATTTATTTTGTTAAAATTATCAAAACTTAGAACAAAAAAAAAAAACATAAAAAAATTCCGCACATGCGACCTAGTTTCCAAGATACTTTCATCTTTATCACACTGAAATACAAACATCAGCTGTTGAGCATCACTTCATAGCATCAACAGCTATAACAACAAGCGAACATACTTTAACTATATATTTTTTATTTCAACAAATACTTCAATATAATCAGCTGTTGCATTCACAGCATTCCTTGTATCCTTTTTGATTTTAATGTTGTTTTGTAGGCCAACAACTGATTTTTCAACACATACATAAAATAAAAAAATGTATTATTCAATTTTTTTTTTAACCAAAATACATAAACACGTATGTATGTATAAACTTTTATTTTATTATTTTTACTTTTACTTTCAATATTATTTTTCATTTTTTAAATTGCCTGTGTATAATTAACACTTACTTTTTAGTTTTTATTTATTTTATTTATTCTTTATATGATATTTTTGTGTATATATAAATATGCTTATGTATTTATACACAATATTAATATATGTGGGTCCCGGTCCGGATGTAAATAAAAACAAAAATGAACGCGTGTTCAATTTTATGAATGAAAAGCATGCGATGTTAATATAAAAAATGAACGTTTTTTGTGAATGAATAAAATAGTTTAATGATGGCATTGAGGAAATGATGTAGAGAAAAGGAAGGACAAAAACAAAAAAAAGGATAACATAAATTTTGTTTTTCGAAAAAACGAAATGGAAAAAAAAATAAATAAAAATAAAAGGATATCTTAATTGCTACCTTGATTTCTTTATTTCATTGATTTAAAGAATGGTAAAAAAGATTTAGCACGCATTTCTTATATTTGATTTGTTTAATGGTGTTATGTAATTTATTGGTTTGTTTTTTAATGTATGCTTTTGTATTAGAAAAGATATGTGTATCTTTATAATATGTCTGTCTATCATTTCACATGAAATTTCACATGTATTCATTTCAAATTTCACATGTATTTGAGAAATATTCTTAAATATTGTTAACATTTAATTTTAAATAACTTTTTCTCATATAAGCGCTAAAAAAGGCCCTATTGATTATTCTTATGAAAACTTCCACCGTTTTAAATTCATAAATTCTTGATCAATTATTTTAATTAAATTTTAATTTTATTACAAAGTTAAGCAAAGGAAAGAACGATAATCAATTGGGGCTATTATTTCACCTTAAGTATTTTCGGTTATAGAGTTATTTTAAGCGACCGTTCATTACCCTGTAAATTGAGACAAATATATGCATATCCTTTTTAAACTTCAATATTTATTGAAAGAGTAGATTGACAGAAGGAAATATTTAAAACAATAAATAATATTATTATTAATTAATTAATAATTGTTATTTATTTAATATTACACGTATAATTGAATTATTATTTATTTATTTATTTATATCAATATAAATTTATTTATATCAATTCAAATACATAAATGTAATGCAATATTATTGAACCATTGACTACTAAAGGCCATTATAGGTTTTTATACTATTATTAAATTATATACTAATATTATTTATTTTGTTTATTTTGTTTATATTATATACTATATATTTACATTATATTTGGTCGTAAGGGGGGTATTAAAGAAAAAAATACTTACGACCTGTGCAGGGATCGACCCACACTCCTTCGGTTAATACGCCATACGCCTACCCATTAGGTTACCAAAGCCCCTAATTGAATTATATATATATATCTTACAAAAAGCATCTGCATTAAATATTTACATTATATATTTGCTTACAGGGTAGATTTAATTATTTATTTATTTTAATATATTAATATCAGTAATGTTCTCGAGTAATGGCCTCTATAACCATTTTAGACCTGGCAAAAGAAAATTGTTAAGAGAAATTATTTTTCCATTAATTATTGCATATCTACAGGGGCTTTGATTAAATATTGTTGTAACTAATAATTGAGATAATATTATATTATGCCTTTATGTCCATTAATAAGATGTTTGTTTAAAATTTAAACACAATAATAGTTATAAGTTTGATTAAAAATAAATCTTACATTTAAAATATTAAAACCCCAACAATAGAAGATCAATACAAAATTTGATACATTTGAACACTCAATTTTAGGAGCCATTGGATGTATTTTATTTTATTTAATTCCCATTTTATGTTGTTGTAGTTGTTGTATATTCAAATATTGTTGTACTGTGGTACAAAAATCTACTTAGTTGATTCCATTATTATAATACAAAAAAAAAAAACAAAATGTATAAAACCTAATTTTTTTGACTTAAAATGACATAAATTTGAAGAATTTATTTGAAAAAATTTGATAACTTTTGTGACGTGAAAAAACAAATTTGACTTTTATTATATTTGTAACTATATGTTATATACATACATATTATTAAAAATCAAATTGGATTTCTAAATAAAAAAAAAAAAACAAAATTGGTATCCTTTTCTTTTTGTTTCGTCTATTTATAGCATGTTGATTACAAAAGGATATATTAAGAATAAATTAGTCAAATGACCGGAAGTTTCAAGGTTCAGCTCATAAATATGGGCACTAGAGCGGCGGCTTGTAAGTATATTTATTTATATATATATTTTTATACATATATATTTTTTTAATATATTCTTTTATAATCGTATATACATATAACTATACATTTAATTAAATGACTACAAATAATATTTATGTATACATAATGTAGGCCTAATTTTATATATTATACATTATATGTTAATAACATAGTATGTTTTATTATGTTAAAGTATATAACTATTAGTATGTGAATTGAAGTATATAATATAGGAAGTACGACTTGTTAGAAATAAAATATACATAGAAATAAAGGAAATTAATTATTTCAATATTTAGAGTTCGTTAAACTTGACTTGACCTTTAGTATTTATTTCAATAATAAATTTTAATATAGCAATTTAGGTTTTATGGGATTTTTTTTTTTTTTTTAGAATTTAATCGATACATTTAATTTATTATACTTTGGATAAAGGACTATTTAACATTTTCGAGATAGAAATAATAAAATAGTTTGAGAAAAGTTATTAAAAAGTTTTTCTTTTATTTAACAAAATAACAAAGGGTGAAGGTTATTGAATTTTAAAAGTAAAATTTTCCAATTTGAGTTGAGCGTTTGAGTTATCAAATGACATTTTTCAAAATTTTGTATTAAACAAAAAACAAACCCAACCAATGAACTTGTAAAACAAAAATGTTTAAATGTCCACATTTTCAAATTAAGAAATATTATAATGCATTGTAAAATACGACAATTTTTAAATCAAATTTATTTTTTTCTAAGAATTCGTAGGCAAAATCATAAGAATTTTTATCAATTTAAAGGAAACTCTAGGTAATTAACTTAAAAGAAAACGCCAATACAAAATTAAAATTTTTTTACTGTTTCATTATTAAATATCAAGTATTATTATCTTTACGAAATTTTACAGAATTTTTAAATTTTAAACGCTTATGAACTCTAACCTTTAAAACTCTACGTTTTTAATTTTGGTAGTTTTGGGGCATATACCAAAGCTTTATGATTATATATATTATTTATATAAATTTAAATACCAAATTGCAAATGCGCATTTAAGATGACATCATCACATAACGGTGCTTTATGACATCCTGATTCCGAAAATATGTATATTGCGTCAAATGCCATATATAGTATAGTAGTAAAAAATTTTGTTTTTTAATCAGTTTTTTGGAAATTTTACAAAAAGTTTTCTGGAAAACGGTGAAAAATTAAAATCTATATCTAATATCTAATTTTTTTTTTTTTTTTTTTGCCATATACTCGTATAATAAAGAGAGTATAAAAAGCGAGTTTTTTAAGATTTACCGTTAGGCAAAAAATTATAAAAATCTGGTTTTAAAAAAAAATATATTAATTGGGGCCTCGGTGGCCTAGTGGGTAAGACCCTATAAAATACGCTGTAAACACCGAGGAAATGTGGGTTTGAATCCCAAACACGTCATAAGAATTATTCCACCTTACGACAATTTACAGCCACGCCTGAAAAGGAAAGGCTGTGTAATTTCCTGTTCACATTTATGTGGCAAAGAAATCCACTACAAAAGAAATATATTAATTCATTTTTCGGCCACTAAATTGATTTTGTGCCAGTAATGATATATTTATATTCGGAATTTATAACGTTTAATTTGAAAGTTTCACCTTACGTTTTTTTTTTATACTTTTATTTATTGCTTTTATTTCAATTTAAATGATGAAGAAAAAAGTTTACAAAACTAAATAAAATTTATGTAAATTAATTAACATGTAAAAAAAAAAATTTTTTTTTTTTAGTTTCTTAATTTATGCATAATTGTAAAAAAAAAAAGTAATTTATAAAAAAATCAATTTATTTTTATTCAGTATTTCAGTTAAAAAAAAAACTTAAAACTAACTTAATCTGTATAATATATTTAATACTTTACCTTTATACAACTGAAATAAAATCTTCTTAAGTTATAACTAAAATTATAACTTTATAAATTCAAAATATATTCAAAATAATATAATAATATAAATATTTAATATTCTGATTAAATTTTATATATTAAATTCCTTTAATTCTTATAATATTCTTAATATAGTTCAAGCCAAGCTGCGATGTTTGCATGAATATCATATACGTTTATTACATAATACACAACCAGCCCCATCTGGTATTGATATTGCAAATACAATAAAATATTTTTCTCAAACATTACTGAGTAAGTACTATTATTGCCTTTCTTTTTCATCAAATATATATTTATATATATATATATATATATATATTTTCAATCAAAACATTATTTCAATAAAAAAAAAAAAAAAAAATTTTAAAAAAAAATTTTAAATAAAAAAAAAAAAATAAAAATTTTAAATTAAATATATATACATATTATAATTATTTATATACTTACTTACATTAATTATTATAAATTATTAAAAAAAATATTAAAACAACAATACAAAATAAAATATACTCCCCCGCATTATTAAAAAAAAAAAAAAAAAACAAAACATTCAATTAAAAATTCAAACAACAACGACAATTACTATTTACATTAATAAACAAAATTCAATTTTTATTTTGAACATAAATTGCAAATAAAACAAAAAAAAAACCTAAAAAAAAAAAGAAGTTTTTTAATTTTTATATAAATTAAAAAATTCTTTTTATTAAAAAGAAATAAAATATAAATGTTTAAATAAAACAAATACTAAAATAAAAAATTACTTTTAATTAATTAATTTATAATTAATTAAATAGATAAAAATATTAATAAAAATTATTTATATATATATAAATGTTATATTATATATATTATATATTAATAATACATATATATATGTATATGTATTTTTTTTACATGTACCTATATGTATATATAATATATTTATATATGTACGCATTATATATAATTATTTGTAAACAGTTTGTTTTTTTTTTTTTTTTTTGTTTTTGTTATTGTTTTTGTCTTTTTTTTTTCTTTTTTATTAATAATTTATTATTAATTATAATTTTTGATTTTTTGTTTTTTCAATTTTCCCATTTAAAATAAAAAAATTGGTTTTTTAAAAGTTTCATATTTGTTTGAGTTTTTATGTTATTAAAAAAAAAAAAAAAAAAAAATTAAAATTTTTTTCCATTTTATTTATTAAATATTTTATATATACGTTTAAATATTTATATATGTATTTATATATTTATATTATAAAAATTTAATTTAATTAAAAAAAAAAAAATTAAATAATCCCTAGTTCTTATTAATTATACATAATATATATTTAAATAAAAAAAAAAAAAAAAAAAACAAATTTAAATTAAAAGTTTGATATAAAATAAATTATTTTTAAATTTTTTTGTTTTTTGTAAGTTTTTTTTAACTTAAATGTATATATATATGTTTTTTTTTTTTAAGAAGTATATATATTAAAAAAAAAAAAATGTTTAAATTAAATCTAAAAAAAAAAAAAAAAAAAAAAAAAAAATATTTATAAAAAAAAAAAAAATATATAATTTGAAAATTTCTAATTGAAATTAACATGAAAAGAGAAAATCCTTACTATATTTTATATTATATAAAGTTCAGTACACTTCAAAGTTTTTATGTACATTGTTGGGTAACTTTAAATTTTTTTTTTTTTTTGTTTTTTTCTTTATCCTTGATATAATGATCCCTGTAATTTATTATATATATATATATATATATATATATACATATTCAATAATATTTATATAATTTTAAACGGTATATAAATGTATATAATTAATATAAATATTAACTATATATAAGAAACATTAATTAATAAAAAAAAAAAACAAAATACGGCTCAATGAAAATAGTCCTCAAGAAAAATGTTCCCAAAGCTAAAAATGAGAATAAATCCCAAAATTTGTATAAAATTTCCCCAAAAATTCTCCAAAAAAAAAATTAAAAATATTTTTATGAATAAGTACATCTATATATTTTTTAAAAGTATTATTTAGCGGTTGGTTCCGAAATTCCACAAAAAATTCCTTTTCACATATACTTAAACATTTCGTATATATTCTCATATATTTAAATATTCCGCAAAAGGAGAATATCCTGATTTTTAATCCAACTTTAAAATTTCTCCTAATTAAGAATCTCACGATTTGCAACTTTAAAATTAATACTAATATTATGCCAATGTTTACAGTACGCTTCTCAATATTAAAGGTATTCAATTTTGACATTCTTCTATCAAAGATAAAAAATTAGATAGAAAAATTAAAGGTAAAAATTTTTATTAAGTATTTAAATTTTGTATAAAATTTTGGCCAAAACTAAAAACAAAAAAAAATTCCCAAAAATTTGTATGAAACTTTGGGAATTTTTCGCATATGTATTGGTGAATTTTTTCGTTTTTTTTTTGGGGACATTTTTTGTTTATGAAATTGTATATTCAGTTTTGGTTTTGGGGTTGGAGGACTTTTTTCGCAGAGCCAAAAAAAAAAATCATTTTTAGATTATATTTTTAGATACATATTTAGTATAAAAAATTATATAACATTAAAAGTAGTATGCAGGAATTGAATGTGTAGGAAATTGATTTAAAGTAAAAATTTATTATTTAAAATAATTTAAATATTTGTATATATAATTATTTGTTTAATGTTTTGCTTATATAAATATATTTATATATTAGTGTATGTTTGTATATATATACTAAATATATGATATATGTATTTGAAGGAAATCAGGTTTTTGAAGAAAATAACAAAAATGTAGGTTGTACACCACAATTTTAATGATTACAGGACAAATTTAATATTATATTTGTACAATATTATATATAACATTGTAGATAGTACTAATATGGATAAAATTTCTAAAAAATATAAATTGTTATATAATTATATTAATTTTTAGATTTAAAAAAAATAAAATATTTTAATTTTTCAATTAAGAGTTCAATTCATTTATATCAATTTATATAATATAAAATCAATTCTTATTTTCGTTTTTTTTTTTTTTCATATTTTATTTTCGTTTTTTTTTTATTCTGTAGCAATTCATATAAAAAAAAAAAAAAATTAATGTTCAATTTTTAAAATAATTAAAATAAATATGTAAAAATTATGCTACTTTTTAATCAGCTATTTTCGAAATTTTATTAACATAATAATTATATTAAAAACAAAGTAAATTTGCTTCCAAAAAAGTCAATTTGTGTGTTAGTCAATGAATCGAATGTATAATACTGACTGAGCTTGAACTCAAATCTTCCTTTTTCCAACAAACTTAAGAGTTTAATGAAATTTTTGTTTGAAAAAATCAGATTTGAGGATAAGCACAGTTTCATACATTCAATGTTTTATGCCGAATGTTAACATAGCAATGTTAACGAATGTTAAAGCATTTTTTTTTTTTAGGAAAGTGAATCTTAATATCTTACAATTTTTTTTATCGTATAATTCACGGTAATAGTTAAGAATATAAAATGAAGTTTTATATTATTGTAAAAAATCCAAAATAATTTTATTATAAATAAAAAATCAATTGAAGTCAATTATTAATAAAGAAAATTAATCTGTTTTATAAATTTAATTTTAAAGGCACCCATCAATTTAGAAAGATTTTGAATTGAACTGTATTTTATATACATATTATTATTATTATTATTATTATTATATACATACCAAAATATATATTTCTTTTTTTTTTTTTTTTTTTTTTCATTATTATTAATTTATATTATTATTAAAACAAAAAAAAAAAAAAAAAAAAAAAATATATATATTTTTTTAATTTTATTTTTTATAAACATTGGTAAGCAATATGTAATTAATTAAAAATGTTTCATTTTCTTTATTTTAACGTATGTAATAATTGTTGTGGACTATCAAAGCCTGTATGTTTTTTAAGGAAGGTTTATATCCAGGAGACCAATGTAAAGTTATACCCAAAAAAAAAGTTTTATATATACGTAACAAAACAATTTACAAAAAAAAAAAAAAAAAAAAAAAAAACAAAAACTATTTTTCCAAAAAGAATATATCCAATATAAAAATTAATAATATTTATCTACAAAATTATTTTGTCAAGTAAAATTTAAAAAAAAATAAAAAAAATTGCACGTTATTATTTTATTTATTTTAATTTTTTATATTATTTTTCTTTGTTATTTTTTTCGTTTTTGTTTTTTTTTTTTTTTTTTTAAATTAATTTATTTATATTTGAAATTTTGTCATTTATATATTATATTATAATTACAAAAAAAAAAATTTATTTTTCCAAATTATTTTTCAATATATAGAATTTGATTTACTAAAAATTTAAAAAAAAAAAAAAAAAAAAAATTAAAATAAATTAATTTGAAATTAAAAAAAGTAATTATATTTTATTTTAAAAAGTACCTTTTGCGAAAAAAAAAAAAATAAAAACAAAAATACGTTGATGACAACCACTGTTTTCTTTCTTTTTTTTTTTTTACTCTCTCTCTTTTCTTTTTAACTTTATTTTCAAAACATTTCCCTCTATAATCTCTCTCTCTCTCTCTCTCTATATATATATATATATATAATATACTAAGTTTTTTTTTTTGTTTTCAAATTTAAAATATTCTATTAACACGTAAACACTTTGCATAAATAATTATGAAAAGAAAAAAAATTTACAAAATTTTCAGAAATTTTAATCAAACGCAAAATAACAATATAATTAAAAGTTTACATTTTTTTTTTTTTTATTATTTATTTTAAAACTGGCTCATAAAAAATAAATAATTTATTTAATTTTTTTTTTTTTTTTTTTTTGTAGTTTTAACTAAATAACAAAACAATAATTCACAATAATTTCAAAAAGAAAAAAAAAAAAAAAAAATGTTTGATAATCACTGTTTTAATTCATATTTATTTCAATATGATAAATGTTGGCACTCTTGATAATATTTTTGATATTCACATTTTGGTAGTTATTAACAAGCTGTCAATTTTAACTGTCAAAGGTTTTTTTTTTTTATATTTTAAAAATTAAAATTTTGAAAATTTATAAGTTCTATATATATATATATATATATATATAATATATATTATAATGTTATGATACACAAAAACAAATTTCTATTATATTATATATAGAAAAATATAATATTGAGATACATATACATAGTTATATACTATAATTTTTCAATTAAAAATCTTTTGTTTTTTATATTTTAGAGCCAGTATAATTTATTTTCAAAATTTTATCTTCTAAATGTGTAGTTTATTTATTTATTTAAATTTGAAATAACGAAAATTTTGAATTTTTTTTCGGTTTTGATGTTTAAAAAACATGGATTTTTATTATAAGGAAATTCTAAAATATAATTACATGCACAAATGTTTTTTTTTTTTTTAGCAAAATTTTTCAATTTTTTTTTTTTAGTTTTTTTACCGGATATCCATGTAATATTATTTATTATTGTAGAATATTTCGTACAAATACATATGTACTTAAAAATTTTGATTTTTTAATATAACAACAGACATTTTTTGATTATAAAAAAATATAAAATGATTTTTTTTTTTGTTTTTTTTTTAAGTAAATTCGATACGTACATATATATGTATTTAAAGATATAAGTATATATAAATTAAGAAAAACTTAGAACTCATTATAGTTGTATTGTGATTTAATAGAAGTATTCAAATTTTTTATAACGCATACATACATACATAGCTATATAAATTCATTTTCCTAATTAATATCTTCCTGTTGTAATTTTCATAATAAAAATTTCATATGTATATACTTTTTAACGTTGTACGACATAGCAATTGAACGATAATTTTTTGGGTGGAGTTTTGTTTATAATCTATATAATCATACAATCAAACGATTTTTTGACATTTGATGTTAAATTGATAAACTTCTACGAGTAAAATATTTCATATTGTAAAACATTTCATTATATTTATATATTTATTTAAGAAAATTTCCATTGGTGCTTTCCATTTTCAGGTATGGCATGGAAAATTATTATATTTTTTTATTTAAAAAAAAAAACATACAATGTCATATGTGGAAAATTATGGCTGCTTGCTTCGCTTTAAAGTATGGCTGCGCATTTCATTGTTTCTACCTAAAGTTTTTATAAAAAAAAAAAAAATTTATTTATTTATTATTAGTTTTGATTTACTCAATAAAATTTTCGATTTACTTCGAAAAAAAATAAATGAATAGTTGCAAAGCATCAAGTTACAATTTTCAATGATATTTACATAATAATAATATGATTCATTTTGAAGTTTATCAAAATTTAAGTAAAGTGACAGTTAATTTGTAAGAACAAAGTTCTACAATATCTTTTAATGTTTTTGATAATACCTTTGATTAAATTAAGTCATTCAAGTACTATAATATGTAATATAGGAAATTATGAACATATTTTTAAGCAACAGCTCTTTCAATTTTTTAACACTTTGGAGTGTGTTTCATATTATTTTATTTTTATAAATTTTAAGTATTTTTTTTAAAATACCTACAACAAGTTTTTATTATATATAAGTCAAAAACTTATTTTTTAGTAAACAATAAATAAAAACAAAGATTTTATAATTTTAATAAATATTACTTAATTTCCATACTTAAAAGAAATAATCGGTAAAAAGAAGTTTCAACTTATTAATAAGCTAAAATATTAATAAAATTACGGTATACTATAAATAAATTATTTATTAAATAATAATTTCTGAAAGTTTTATAATTTTTTTTTTTGTATTTTTTATATTTTTTTTTTTTTTTCTATTTTAATTTTATTTAATTCAAACTATAAATTAATAATAAAATAAAATATTAATATACTTCTCTTCAACTGCAACAATATAAAACTATATACCTATATATAACCGCTAGTTTTTTGAGTATTTGTTTTTTTCAAACTAATATATAATTTTAATCCTATATATTATTATATTATATTTATAACCTATTCACACAATCACTTTTCTTTATTATATAATCATATAAACACAGTGCATATTTCAAGTAAAAAGGGTAATTCTAGAAAATTAAATTAAAAAAAAAAAAATTTAAAAAAAAATATTTTCAAACGGTATTATTATTTTTCAAAATTAATTCTAATTTTGTTTTTGTTTATCTTTTATTTTTTAAATTTTTTTTTTTCTTTTTTGTGTTAAAATTTAGTTTTTCAAAATAAAACTAATAAGAGTAAAACAATGTTAAAGTTAAAAAATTTTTTTTTTCTTTTGAATGGAATGAATTTGGATTGGTTTGTAATTTTTGAATATGAGAATTTTTAACAAAATTTTAAGAAAAAAAAAAAAAAAAAGTTATTACAATTGATTTGAATTGGCATTTTTGAATGCATTTACCACGATTGTGTTATATTTTTTTTTATCGAGAAAAAATTAAAAATATTTGATCAAAATTCTATTTAAATAAAAAAAAAAAAAAAAAAAATCGGTGGTTATTGAAAATGAAAAAAAAAAAAAAAAAAACGTTAAACATGATTTTTTTTACATTTTTCAACATTGACAAGTTTGTCATATAACATTTCATCATATTTTAATAAATCATTATATGACATTTTGTCAGTTAATCTTAATTTTATTATTTTTTTTTTCAAATTTTAATTGTGATTTAATAAATGAAATAACCGAAATAAAGATAAAATGTCAGATAAGAAATTATTTGATATAATGAAATGTTTTTAGACTACGCATTCACACAATTAGTTTTAATTTAATTTGATCAAAAAAAAAAAAAAATATATATATATTAAAACCAATATACACAGTAAAAAAAATTAAATTAATTAAATATTTTATAATATGGGAAAAAAGTATTATAATGCTAACTAACTTTTTAGTCTATATAAAAGTTATTCATTTACAATTTCACAATACATGAGATAAAACATTGACAATCATTAAAAGTCAACAAAATACTTACATAAAATTTAATTTCTATCTTCAAAAAAAAAAAAACAAAAACAAAAAAAAAAAGCAAAAGAAATTCTTTTCATTTGATTTTAAAAGTATACTATTCCAAAAATTGTTCCAAATATTTTCAATCTTCGTAATAAATAAATATTTTATAATTCTTCTTTTTATACTATTCTATTATTTTATTATGTTTTTTTTTTTTTTTAAATTACATTTTCTTTTTTTTTTTACATATAACTGTAGCATACTTTTAGGAGTTAAAAAAAAATTTTATTTTTTTTGTTTGTCTCCTTTTTTGCCAAATTTTATCATTATCGAATAAAAAAAATATAATGGAAATTCTATTTATTTATTATTATGAAGGAAAAATTAATTGTTATGAACTTAAAATTCTTTTCTACACGTAATTTCTATTAAAATTTTGTAATTTTTATAATTGAAACAATTTTATAATTTTTATTTTAGCATTTATCTAAATTTATCTTTCAAAATCTCGTCTCGTTATTCTTTTTTCTTTAGAACTAGAACTTATCTATGTATATATAAATTCTTAAAGTTAATTTTAAATATTTAATATTTCTCTTTAATTTTAAGAACTGCTATTAATAATTTTACTTTATAGTATATGCAGGTGTCTGGAACGCAATGATATATTGAAGAAAATTTCAATAGTTTTTTTTTGCATTTTCCATTGGTGCATTTGTTTTCCACAACATTTTGTTTTTTAACATTTTTCAACTTTGCTTTTAATTTTGTTTCTGAGAGAACAATAAAAATTTTACTCCATAAAGAACCATTTCAAATTGAAAATAAAATAAAGTTCTTTTCGAAACAATTTCAGATTAAAATTAAAATAAAGTTTCGCAATATAAATTTTGGTTCGATTAGCAATTAAGAAGTTTTATTAATTTTATTTTTTTTTCTTAAGGGAGGTGGGAATCTTCCAAAGACACCCAGAATTTCCCCTTGGTAGTATCAGATTCTTACACACTAAACCCACATCCCCCTTTAGACAATACAATGGGATGAAACCCTTACCTGCGAACGCAGTATATTGGCTAGGGAAGAGGGATAGGAAATGGATACAAAAACATTGAATTGGAACTGGGACTTATAGTTTCAATTGTTTATTTATTGATTTCCTGTTTGGTTTTCTGGTAAAGTTAAAAATGTTGAATGTGTTGTAGATGTTAGAAATTAAAAAGAAAAGAGTTTTTGAAAAAATGAGATTAAATAAAACGAGCAAGCAAACAAAAAACATTTAATTCCGAATAAATTTTATTAAATAATATACATTACACTTCTCTTAAATTTCTTAATATATATTTGTTTTGCTTCTATATTTGCCAGTATAGGTATTGTATAAAAATAATAAAATAATATTAATTATTGCAATTTACAAAATAGATAATAAATTCCAATAATTAATAATATTATATTATTTTTATTTTATAAATTAATTTTCATTAAATTTCTCAAAAAATTTTATAAAAAAATTTATGTAAGGAATTTTGTATTTTTTGCCGATAAAATTCCGAAACGATATTTTCTTTGCTTGGAACTTTTGATTTTATTTCATTTCATTCCAGACCCCTGAGCACATCATAACTCTGGCCACCATCTATTCATAAATAGAAAAAATTTCAAATTGAATATTAAATCATCCAGAAAGAAGATAAAACATTGAATATTTTGTTTAAAACCGAAAGGAAAAGGCATTATTTTCATTAAAGGAATGCAAATTGTACCTAAAAAAAAAAAATTTAATTTCGAAAAGTATGCTATAATATTAATTTTATTATTTAATTGTTTTTAAGCAAAAAATAAATAATAATGAAAAATATTCAATTTTAAGTAATTTTCTCAATTTCTTGTAAATGTTTCCTTTTTTTTCATTATTTTGTAAGTTTTTTTTTTTTTGTTCATTTTTATAGAAAAATTTCAATAAATTTAAATTGAATACACAATATTAAATTTGTTTAAGTATAAGTATAAATAAAGAAAACTTCAAATTTTTCTTATTAAACTTTTTCTAAAAAAATTTCTATTTAAAAGTTTTTTTTTTTTTTCTTTTTTCCATGTTATTATTAAAATAATAATTTTGTTTTTCTGTATTGCACAGAATTTCATTTTTCCACTTCGATTCTCTTTTAAAATTCTCTGTTGTTTCTTATTCTTAAGGTTGTACCAAAATAAAAATTATTCTATTGTTTTCCAAAAAAAAAAAAAAAAAAAACAAAATTCTATAATTATTTTTATTACTTAAATATATTTTAAAGTAGGAGATTCTTCTTTAAAATAAATAAAAAATATATATAAAAAAAATAAAAAATACCAGATTCTTTTAAAAAAAATGTAAGTATATTCGTATATTAAATTAGATACATTTAAAAAAAAAAAAAAAAGATTATTAAAAGAAAAAAATTAAAAAAAATTTAAAAAGAATACTTTTTTATATTGCCTGAATTAAACCTGGATTTTCTGTATATCAAAAATGTGAATATCTATTATATATCCATTATGTATTTTAATTTTTGTCAAATAAAAAAAAAATAATAAGAATATGCCCTGATTGTTTATTATTTTTTGCCTTAACAGCTTTTACTTCAGCTTTTGCGACAAATATTTTACAAAAATTAATACAAAACGGTTGCTTATTAAATTTTATTTTTTATTTAATATACTTACAATAATTAAAAGAAATTAAATTTTTTTTGTTTTTTTTTTTTTTGTAATTAAATATTATTTAAAATAAAAAAAAAAATTGCATATTTAAAGGCTCTTTCTTATAATAATAATAACACATTTTATGTACATAAAAGTAATCTAATGAATCAATTATAACAGTAAAAAATTTGAAAAATTTAATTTCTTTTTTTTTTTTTTTGCTTTTTTTCCCAGCCTTGATCGTTGGCTTAAAGAATTGCTAAAAAACAAAAAATTAGAAAATGATCTTTGGTTACAGCTTTTATATGTAATAAAAAAATATAATAATACTTAATCACCATTCCATTATTTGTGTTAAAAAAAAATAAAAAAAAAAAACCAATAAAACTGTTACGAGAACACAGTAATAATATTTTATTTTTTTTATATAAATGTATGTAAAAAAAAGTACACAAAATTTTTTTTCCTTAAATAAAATACTCAATTACTTATATTATTTTATATTAAATAAAATACATATATATAATTTTTTTGTTTTAATGGAGATAATTAAGAGGTATAAAAAAATAAATAAATACTATTCTATAAAGAAAAAAAAAAAAAAAGATAGTCTGATTGTCTATCCAAAAATTAATTAAAACAATTATTTTGACAGATTGATTTATTGAAAGAGAGACTGTATATGATTAGAGAATTTTTTATCGTTTTGAAAAATTAATTAATTTAGATTGTTGTGTTTAATAAGTATATTGGGACCTCGGTGACCTAGTGGGTAAGAGCGTATAAAAATCGGGGGCGTGTCGGTTCGAATTCCACACACGTCACGTCGTAACAGTTATTCCCCCTTATGACATTTACAGCCACGCCTGAACAGGGAAAGCTGTGAAATTTCCTATGTGGCAGAAAAATGCACTAAAAAAAAAAAAAAAGTATATTGAAATGTGATCAATTAAAAAGATAGAGAAGAACGACAGTACCATCTATTGACAAGTAGAAAAAAAAAATACTTTTCAAATATTGTTAGCATCAAAATGTGTTCGATAAGAACTCAATAAGTAAAAATACCCACACTTTTCAAATTTTGGTTGTAACAAAAACTAATTAACATATAATAAGTTTTAATTACTTTTACTAATCACTTTTTAATCAAATTTTTGATAACTTATATATTAACTTATAAAATAAAAATAAAATGCTTATATACAAAATTATACCAGTAAATATCATAATAAAAGAATAAAGAAACATATATAGAGTATATAACAGTATATACGGTGCGGTATTATAATTGCAATCCACATAATGCAAATCCACATACATACATATATGTATTTAATTATAATTGTAAAATTTTTAAAAACAGTTTACTTTAAGTGAAGAAAATTCAATTTTAATTACGAGATTTTAATTTTAAATGTAGAATTGTAGTTTTATATGAAACTATTATTTTCGATGAAATTTAAAGTTGATTTATATATTACATATATATAACATTTTACTTTATACCTACATTTATATAGGTATAAAATACAGTAATCGTTTGTTCATGGAAAAACTCAAAAATAATATAATAAATAAATATTATTTATCTCATATAATATTACGAAAAAAAAATTGATTCATTTTATATATTTAAATATAATATGTACATTTATTTCTGAAATTATAAACTGACCAGAAACTCCTGAGACACACTATAAAAAGTGTGTTGTAAGACTTTTGTGTTAGTGTTAATATTTTATGAATGAAAAATTTCAATTTTTTAAAATTCGTTTTTACCAAATAATGTAAAAACGATGAAATTTAATTGTATTTTCGGGTTAGTGATCAAATCCTTAAACCGAAATCCATAAATAAAAATCCAAAAGCCAAAAATTCAAAGCCACAAATTCAAAAATGTTTAAAAAATATTCTACAAAAAGGAAAAAACTCTGATTTTGTAACGAATTTTAGAGTTCTGCCAAATTATTTTTATTGCATACATATTTCAACATCAAAAAATATAAAGCCCCCGCTAAACAGGACCCTGATTTTAAAACTATCTCTAAACTAAAAGTCCTTCCTATAATTATCATTTTTAGGACATTTTAAAAAAAATATTAGTTTCACTCTGTCGGTCTGTTCGTCAGTCCCACCCTCTGTCCGTCCGTCTAAGTGTTTACAAAAACTGCACCGTTTGAAATAAAGCAATGAAATTTTAACTACGGATAGGGATCCGTTTAACTACGGATATACATAGCCAAAAAACCAGACAATGGTGAAGTGGTTAAGACACCGGCCTTTCATACGAAAAGTCTCGGGTTCAAACCCCGGCTGGGTCATGCTGGTTAAAAAATAATACAGACTTTTCTTATAATATATAACAATCAGTAGAACATAATTAAATTAAAAATAAGTATAAAATATGTCCTATAAATTATAATTAATATCATATTGTAATAGCTATATAATAATAATAAACCATTAATTCTTGTATAAAATAATAGGTGGCGTAGAAATAAAAAAGAAACGTCTTAATCTTCTACAATAGCTACAGCCCTGTAATCAACGGCTTAGTGAAATTAACGATTCACAAAACTGAAGCTTAGTCAAATATGAATAATAAATGGCTTAGTGGATGCCCTATACTCCTCATAGGACTGGCAAGGGGGGGAGGGGGCAAAAGGCATAGCCAAAACACTAATTTTGTGGAACTACTTTGTTCTGTAGCCCCACCCGTTGCGGAGTCTTACAAAATCTTGAAACGCCAAGCGGAAGCTTATAAAACGCTGATTTTATAAGTTTTATAAATATATATAAAATAAATATGTGGTATTTTAATATACCGTTATGTGAAACTCAGTTTTTAAAAAAATTTGGACCTCTTCGGTTCGGTTCGAAACGGTTTAACTTAAAAGCTTGAAATTTTGAAAGGAGTTACATCTTTGGAAATAAGTATCAGTCATTTCAGGAAATATTTTTGTGTCGCCTCCCGTTTTGGTCAAAAACTGAAAATTCTCTATAAGTGTTAAAACTGTAACTTAGGCACCTGTCCAAATTTTTTGAAGTAATATACAAAAATTAAAACTTCAACATTATATTTTTGTTTCTGTTAATAATTTTTCTTAATAATATAGGGTTACCTTAAAATTTGACATTGTTTAATGTTCACATCTTTTATTGTTGTTCGTCGTGTTTAGATATACAATTATTCGAATTTCGAAGAAATATAACATAGGTTTTGTAAAATATCGAATCGTATCGAAAAATATATGTACTTAAAATTATGTAAAATTTTTTCATTTAAAATTAAATTTTCTTCACTTAAAGTAAAAAAAGTTATATATGCTAAACTTCCTTTAACTTCAAATATTAAAAATTAGTGTGTTCCTTAGTCAAAAACTTTTTATTTTAAATGGACACGAAATTGTTTTGTAACAGTGAATTTATTTTTTTATTACCTCTCTTATCTCCAATCATAGCACCAAATAATTCATTTAACCCTAAAAACATAATAAAAAATGCATAACACTTAAAAAAAGAATGACACCAAATAATAAATGTGTGTTTTTTTTTTTTTTTTTGAATCTCTAAATAATTTTTGTCATCATAAAATAATTATTTTTATTATGTATTTGTATAATAAGCACAATTGTGGCAAATGAATTGGTTTAATTCGCTTGTACCACATTTTTAGTTGGTTTTTATTTATGTTTTAGTTTTTTTTTTTTTTTATTTTGTTTTTTAAATATTTGTACTTGTACTTAAAAAAAAATACAAAAAGTACTTAATTCACTAGTGATTTTTCTAGAATTTGAATTTTTTCATCAATATACTATAGTTATTCTTTTTTTTTTTTTTTGTCATAAATAATTTTATAATAATATTTAGTATATTAATTTTTTTTTTTTTTTTTGTAGGATTATTTGAAATTATTTTGTCAAAAAAAAAAAAAAAAAAATTCTAACTTAATTATTTCACAAATTTTTTGCTGACAAAGAAAAAAACCACCCAAATTACAAAAGACATAAAAAAAAAAATTTTAACATTCCTTACAATTGTAATTAATTCCAGCTGTATTAAAAGATGTGCCAAATTCACCGCATTTACTTATTAAAGATCCAACAATGGATCAAACAAGAATGGCTGCTTATCCAAATTTAGAATATGGAAATTTATATAATGCGTTAACAATGCTATTAGATGTTGCCCCATGTATACCATATTCACAAGTTGGTATGTTCTTAAATTTTAATACCATAAAAGATTACAGTAGTGGTAGGAGATTTGTACATGTAAATTTATTACGAATTAAATAATATTTTATACATAATTTTCTTTTATTTTAATTTAATGTAATGCGATTATGAATTTTAATCTGTGCCTAGAAATTTTACTTAAAATTATTTTTCTCTTCTCTTCTCTTCTAATTTTTATTTAACACTTAAATAACTAGTCATCATTGTAAGACGTATAGGTTAACCTCAACTTTAAAATGCCCAACTTTTATATACACTGAGTTATGATCATATCAACAAAAATTTTGTAAAAGTCGTTGGGTTAAGATTTAATTTTTTATAAAAAAAATCCAGATACCTATACTCTGTCAATAGACCCTGAGTTATTTTCAAATGAAGAAATAAGTTGCATAGCAGTTACCCTAACGCGTCAGTCAAAATTGCTCAATTTCAATACCCAAACTAACAATTGTATAAATGGTACAAAAATTTTAAAAACTTCGCTCTATTATTTTTTGAGTTATCGTTTAGATGAAAGGACATACATACATCGATAAATCGATTCAGAATTCGACTTTAAACAGGAATATTTCTATACTTTACCATATCTATCTCGCCTCCTTTAAGGTGTGAATCACTCATTATACTCTAAAAGCTAGATTCGTACGGGTAAAATAATGAAATTAAAAACTAAACTCAGCTAATTGACTGAATCTGACAAATTCCTTGGTGCCTGGTGTATATTTAATTATTAGGTATTTATTGTCCTTGAATGTGAATCCATCGTTCTTCATTTTTTGAAAATTTTTCTTTTATTACTAATTCTATTCATGTAGGATGTTAGATCAGGGGTTAATCACTGGCTTTTAATAACCAATTCTCTCACTAACATCTTACTATAGTACATTCACAACTTTTATAGTTTTATGCGTTTGTTTTAGCGTTTTTCTGATTTGTACGCCTGTTTAGCGTTTTTTTAAGCTCTCCTGTTTCTTTTCATGAATTTCATAATTATACAAATTATTTTAATTGGCCCGCCACTACTGTATTTTTCCTTTGTTTGATAAATCAACGTGATTTGATCAAATGATATTTATAAAATTCAAAAATTACCTATTCAATGTTTTTTTTATTATTTGCTTATCATTTAATTATTTACTAAAATGGATTTCAGTTGATTTTGGAAAAGCTTTAGTACAATGTTTTTGTTGTATATTACCATTTTTGGATAAGGATCTAATTGACAACTTACCATATTTAGTAAGTTCAACAATATCAGTTTTACCACCAATTTTACATCAAGACGTTATAAATGCATTATGCTTTTATATATTACCATTTACTATTAGTAAGTTATTTTAATTATTAATTAATATTTTTGATCTTTATTTTTATTTAATAATAATAAAAATAAATTTGTAGATTAAATCCCTTTTCTAAGTATAAATAAGAAAACAATACAAACAAAATAAATAAATTTATATTTAAATAGCACGTCAAAGTCCAGAAGAACAAATATGCCAAGCAGCTCAATCAATTTCAGCTGTAATTATGATGGTCTTCCAATATTCAAATAATCCTGGTAAATTTTAAATATAATATTGATAAAAGTTTATAACAATATTATATTCTTTTTTAATTGTTTCAGCTCATCATTGTCAACTTTTAGAATGCCTTATGGCTTTAAAAAATAATGTTGCCAAAGATATATTATGTGTAATTGCATACGGTACCGCCCAATCAAGATCTTCCGCAGCCAAGCTTTTATTTTATTATTGGCCAGCATTTGATCCAAATTTATTTGATAGAAAAGGATTACTAAGCAAACTGACAAGTAAGATTTTAATTATTAATTTTTATTTTATATTTCTTTTATTGAAACTTGCAGATGATCTTATACCATTTGTATGTCAAAGAGAGCAATGTCCGAATTCAGGTAATGCTGAAGCAGCAAAAGTATGCTTTGATCATGGAATTAGTATTGCATATGCACCCGATTGTCCACCACCTCTTTATTTATGTATTGAATGTGCTAATGAAATTCATCGTGAACATCCAAACTTATCTTTTGGTGATATGCTCCATCCAATGCAACAAGTTTCTATGGTTTGTGAAAATAAAAATTGTAGATCAGATCAAAAAGCTGCATACTCAATATGTTTTTCAACGGAATGTGCTAGTTATAATGGGAATCATCCCATTCGTTATTGTTTACAATGTCACAATAATCGTCATAATGTCAGACGTGGTGGGGATCATATTGTACATCGTAGTTTACCTTTAGCATTTCAAATGGATGCTGAAATGCAAATGTATATGATTGAAAGTGTTGTAAGTCTTTTAAGAGAATCAAAACCATTATCTTTTGAGCCAACTGGAAGAGAATGTTCCGGTGTTAGTACACCAGGTGCTGCTGAGCCCAGAAATGGAAATGGTAATAACGGGTTACAAGATAATATTTCGATTGAAGAAAGACAATTGTTAGGCCGTTATGGTATATGGTTACTTGTTGGTAGATGTTCACCAACAAAAGATACACCAATTGAAACATTAGGAAGACTTTTAGGAATGTTGTTTCACTGGTTTCATGTTACAGCATACAGTTATGATGGTAAGATTTTTATTAATTACTGTAGAACTAAAATTAAATATTATTTATAACAAAACAAAAAATTAATTTAGCTGCAGGACAAATTGAAAGTGCAATTGAAAAATTAAAGATTGAACATGTTTGTGGTTGGTTAAAACAAATTTGCAGAGAACAGTACAATGTAATTTTTTTTTATTTAAAGTATATTACACTATATTAAAATTGTTTTTTTTAAATTTCAGACTTTTATTGGATGTTTACTACCTCATCCACCCGAATACTCAAGAGTTGGTGGTCATTGGGAAACATTAGCATCACGAACAAGTCACCTAAAAGAAGGACTACAACGTTTAATATGTCTTGTTCCGTATGAAGTTATTACATCAGAAATTTGGGATTATGTTATGCCACATTGGATGGAAGCCATTACAAATGATGTTGGTGAAAAAGAATTACAAGAATTAAAAATAGTTTTAAGTAAAATTTTGGATCCAGAAATGTCACCATTAGGTTTTGATGCAAAAACAATGTATAATTTTGTTGCAATACGTTTTGAAAAGACAACAGCAAAAGTTCAACAACAAGCATTACATTGGTTACAAATTCTTACAAAATTAGAAATTTTAATACCGTTACCGCAGTTATTTACAATGTTTGGTAACGGTGTACGTATAATGAAATATGGTGTACAACATGAACTTTTAAAAGAAAAAGAAAGTAAAGGTCATAAAACAGCAGCAAAAGAAAAAGATTCTTTATCAGCACCACCAAGAAGAAGTTCTATTTGTAAATAAATTTACTATAGTTTTTAATCTAAAGCTCAGCTATTTAAAACAAAAAATTACGAAAAAATATCAATTTTTTTTTTTGTAGCACCTGTTGTTGAAGATGATTCTGGTAATACTTCAGCTATATCTGATGAAGAAGCACCAACAAATCGTCATACAGAATTTTCAACCGATGCTGAACATAATTTAACTTGTTGTATTCTAATGTTGGACATATTATTGAAACAAATGGAGTTACAAGATGTGGAGCAACATATGGGAATACATACAAATGTATGTGAAAACGTTTGTCGACTTGTTAAATGTATGGTTACAGCAGCTCGTGTTGGTTTAAGTAGTCATGTATGCGCTTTAAAGGTAAAAGAAAAATTTTATAATTTTTTATTATAAAATATAAATTAATGAATCTTTTCGATTTTAATTTTAGGTAGCAGAATGTGCTTATTGTGAAGCATCTATAATGTGGCATCAATTATCGTCAAAATTAGTTCAGTTTATGGCTCCAAAAACTCCAGTTCGTCCACCTGATGTAAGATAATATAATGGATGTACTACGAAAGCCGGTTTATCATAAATCCTGTTTTTAAAAACCGCGTTTTTTAAAATCCTGTTTTTAAATCCCGTTTTAAAAGCGTGTAACTCTGATTTCAACCTCAATTTCAAAATCCCTTCTAATTCGGAATCGTACATATACATATATATAAGTATTTTGGAAAAAGCGTATAACCCTGCTTTTGAATCCAACTCTAAAATCCCTCCTAATCCTAAATTTTGGATATACATCAGGGTTATACAATCATATACATCATATACTATTACGGTTATTCTAAAATCCACCCCAATTATTTTTTTTACACAGATTACCGGCTTTTTAAAAAAACAAAAGGAAAAATTAAAAAAAAAAAAACAGGATTTCAACAAACAGAATTTTTAAAAAAACAGTATTTTAAAAAAACAGTATTGTGTTAAATCGGCTTTCGATACGTTTCCTAATATAATTTGTATTACATATATTATAAACGAGTCATTTACCTTTTCTTAGTACTTGTAACTCTTTTCTTAGTATTTAATAAACATGTGCACAAATGCATTTGAAATCGCTTTCAAAACATTCATATTTAAACAAATGTTGTGTATTATACTCATTTTGAAGTTTTCAAATTGAGTAAATATGCGAGAGAAAATTTTGGGTACTCATTTGTTCAAGAGAAATAAAATCAAAACATAGAATATAGTGTACTCATTAGCAAACTGTATTCAAAACAAAACCATTTGATTCATTTGATTTATACATCGAGTACACTGAATATTTTTTTCTTTGTATATGTGGAGTAATGGGTAACGTGATAATAATAATATAAGTATGTATATTATACCAGGGAATGAAAATACATAGTTATAAGTTGCAAGAAGCCCCAAATTAGAAGTCGGACCGACATGATTTAAAAAAGGTACTCCCTGATTTTGTTGTAGAATTGAAATATAAAAAAAAAAAATAAAAAAGTTCGACTTTAAGCCCGCCCAAAAAAATAGTCCCCAAAAAATTAGGTGCCACTTTTTGGTACATTTCTCATTTTTTTTTATTTTTAATTTCTATTATAGAATCGAGGACCAGGTTTTTTTAATCACATCGGTCCGACTTCTGGTTCGCAAGATACGATACGACGGCTTCTTGCAACTTATGAATATGTACTTTCATTTATTATTTAAAAATCAAACCTCTTTTTGTAAAGCTCTGTATAATTTTTCATTTGAGTACCTGCTATACTCAGTGTATATTGATCATATTTCGAGTACTCGTTTTTTATTTTCAAAATAATATCAAATCTTTTACGAGATCAAATTTAATACGCATTTGAATTTGGTACAAACAAATGAGTTGAATATATATTTGTTTACAATAGAGTATAGCATTTACTGTACTCTTTCTTGATTGAGTGTAGTGAATTTCTTGTATAGTATAGCGAGTATAGCAATAGAGAGAAAAAACAAATGTATCCATGCACATCTTTAGTATTTAACATTTATTAAATAAAACAATTTTTTTCTTATTTTTAATTAATATATAAATCAATCTATTATTTAAATAACTAAATTTTTCATTTTAAATATTTAAAATTTTAGCCACCAATTGAAGAAGTAGTTGATGATGAAAAATCAGCACGTAAAAGTCCACCAGAAAATGATAAAGATAAATCAAGAGATGTATCATTATCAATGGCACCATTACCAATACCATTAGGACCTTTAGGTGGTTTTGCTGGTAATTCTATGTTGTCGAGTTTATTTTATATTATATATATATTTTTTTTTGTTTTTTTGTTATTTTTATTTTCTTTTTATGTTTTAGTTTTTTTTAGTCAATTTTCGTTTAATTTAATTTACAAAAAAAAAAAAAAAAAAATTACAAACAGTCATTAAAAAATAAAAAGAAAAAAAGTATAGTTTAACAAAATTAAAAAAAAACAAACAAATTTTTTGTTGCACTTTATTGTTATTATTCACTTTAAATGTCCTTCTAAATTAAAAATGTCTTTTTTTTTTCTTTAAGTTTTAATATGTTTTTTTAATTTAATTTTTTAATAATTTTTTTTTTTTTTTTTTTTTTAGATACAAAATATAAAAATAACTCATTTTCATCTTTGAATAAATTATATATTTATGATGGTTTTTGGTTTTTTATTAATAATTTAAATTTTTTTTTCATTTTTAGATTTTAATATTAAAAAAAAATTATTTTAATAAAAAAAATAGACAAAAAAAAAAGAAATGAAAAACAACAATAAAACTTTAATTCATATTTTTTTTATATTTTTTTTCTCTCTTCTTTCTTTCTTTGTTTTTTCTTTTTTTTTTTTAAAAAAAACTTCATCCTATATATATAATAAATATTTTAATATAATCTATCTGTAATTTGTCCTTCTTCTGTAACTGTGTCACGTATATATATATATTTATATATTTATATTTATGTAATAAAAAAAAAAAAAAAAAATTATATATTTATTATAAATTACTTTTTTTTTTTTATTTTATATAAAATTAATTAAAAATGTATAAATATAATGTTAATAAAAAAATAAAAAAAAAAAAATCCCGCACAATCACCGTAATATATACAAAGGAATCCCTTTTATTCCAGACGAGACTGGAAAAATATTAATTTTGGCAGGTGATCATTCAAAACAAAATATAATACAAAACTTAATCAAATTAAATATTTTAAATTGTTTTTTTTTTATTTTTAATTCTTTTGATTTTTTTATTTTTTTTTTTTTTTTGTTAAATAAATATTAAACTAAATTAATTATATTTAATTATATTTAAATTAAATTTATTATAATATAAAAAAAACAAAAAAACTTTTTTATGATATGATGATAACTTTTTTATGATTTTATAAATACAAAAAAAAAAAAAAAAATGTAAAATAATTTATTTTTAATATATATTATATATTATTATATTTATTGTTAATTTTTAATTAATTAATTAATTAATAAATATTTATTTTATAATAATTATATACATCTTAATCAAACGAAAAATAATAATTAAATTGAGTGTTTTCATCAGAAAACAGAACATTTCATCATAATTTTAATTTTATATTAAATTTCAAAATGTGAAATTAAACATTCATGAAGTGTCAAATCGACAATAAATTTTTTATCCATAGATTCTTGTTTTGATAGAACTTTTGTTTTTGTTTTTTTTTTTTATTTATTTAAAGATATGAAGATCCTTTTCATCTTGGATGATGGATTTGGACCTATATTGTTTCATTTATTTTCAATGTCAGATACTTCATATTATTATATATAATCAATAAAAATAAATTTAATTAGAATTAAAAATTATTCTTTTTTTTTTGGTTCAATTTAAAATTTAACATAACAATTTCTTTACTAATTAAACATATACATGTAATATCTAAATTTTTAAATTAAAAAAAATTTGTATTAACTTTCTCGTAAATATATCAAATAGGTATGTGGAAAATTTTGACATCTATTGTGAATTCAATTAAATGTCAACTTATATTTTGCTATTGTGTACATTCATATATTTCAAATTTATCTGTCAAATAAATAATAATTAATTGAACTGATGTAAGCAAATTTACTGCTAAAGGAAATTATTCAGAAGGATGGCTTCTAATTATACATTTTGCAGAAATGATTGTTTCCAACGCAAGAAATATATCTACTTAAACAAATTTTTATAATATAGTATATTATATATAATATATACACATATTACTAATAATACTTTAAATATTTCTGACACATTTGACTGGACAAGACTAATGTTGAAATCATTGATGAAATCAAAAATAATATTCTCCGCCAGAAGAATAATACAATTCCACTGTTTTTTTTTTTCAAATAAAATATTTAAAAAAAAAAACGAAATGTCAAATTATCACAAATTCACAATACAATATTTATTTTTTAATTTAAGTGACTCCAGTTCACGACAACGTTTTCGAACAGATTTATTTTTAAATAAATAATTTTTTTGAAATATGATCCATTAAAAATTATCAATTTATATATCAAATTCTAAAAATATATCTTCGAATATAATGATGAGATATTTAAATTTTAAAAAATAGAATTTTTTAATTTCTATGAATCTTTATAATTGTATATTTTTCCATATTTATAATTTCTATTCTTGAAATTTAAAAAATAACTTATATGTTCAAAATGTTTTCAGAGGAATCACTCAATATAATATACATACATATAAAATTTATATATATTAAAATAAAAATCATAAAAGTTTTCTTGGAATGTGCCCGAAATTATATGCAACGTAGTTTTAATAATTTAGTAAAAGCCAAAATTTGCACAAAACTTTAAAAACAATTAAATTTTTTCTTTTTTTTTTTTTTTTTCAAAAAATTTTCTAATTTTTTCATATTTTTATAACATCATATTATAAATTATAATCAACATATCTACACAATTCTAAGAAAACACAACAAAATCTAATAAATCTACATTTTTTTTTATTGCAAAACTTATGCACACAGTTATAATCATTCACTTACATCAATAATAATTTAAAAACATTTAATAAAAACATTTAAATTAAAAACAAAAACATTTAAATTTAAACAAATTAAAAAAAAAAAAAAAGATTTAACATCTTTAGAAACACACCTCATTAACAATTTTATCAATACATAACCTTAAAATAAATTTTAAAATTTTATTTTTCCTTAAGCATGGCTTGAAAATTTTCTAAAATTATTTTTATTGTAGAATTAATTGCTTTATTTTTGTTTTTTTTTTTTTTATTTTTCAGTTGACTTTTATTTTATTACCTAATTAAATTTAAAGTATAAAGATTTTAATTTATTTTTTGTTTAAAATAAGCTTTTTATTTTAAAAGAAAATGTGTGAAATGTGTAACTGAGTAAAAAAAAAATTTAATAACTTTTGATATTTTTTTTTTTTTGTAAATTGTAACTAAAAAAACATTAGACCGTGTTTAAACTTCTGCTTTATCTTTTTGATTTATAAAGTGGAAAAATATAAATATTTGGTACAATTTGGTCTTCAATTATTACTAATTATCAAAGTTGATTTATTAATTACTTAATGCTTGATCTAAAATTAACGCTCTTGTTCTGAATATACGCATAGTTTTTATCAAGCCTAAAAAAGTTTGAAAGAAAAAATTAAGTAAAATAAAATTTTAATTTTACTAAATAATGGCTTTTTCTTTATTTTAATTAATATTTACTTCAATATTTTGTCACTTAAATAATTAAAATTCAAATGGAAATCTTTTTATAAATATTGCAAAAAAATAAATACACCTACATATATTGTAAATTTTTCAAGCAATCCCAACAGTTGAATATATAATACATATTTCTACTATGACAGTTAGCTGCGTATAGAGAGCGAATAAAAGCATTCGTTGACCGTTGTATTGAAGCAGTATAAAAAGAAATAAAAAACTACATACTAAACAGACAAATGTCATCAAATTAAATTTTTTTACAAGAGCTTATATGAGCAGAATTGTCAAAATATGATAAGAATAGTAATAGCACAGTTTTACATTTTTTATTTATAACTTGGACACTTAAATTGTTTTTTTTTTTTTTTTTGTTAATAAGTTGTATGTAAGTGTTTAAAACTAACTAATTTTAAGTTCCTTTCATTATCCTAATCGTTTAAAGTTTCAAAAATCAAGTTATTTTATTCAAAATATTTTTAATAATTGAAAATATAAATTGACATCGAGGTAAATATATATTATTTGGTATTTATATATTATAAATAATTTTCATAATATTATGGCTATCTTCAGTCAGTTCTGCGTGTAGCGCTATAGTACTGTTATATTGTTTCTTTTCATCAATTTCTTTTTTTTTTTTTTTCAATTCAATCAATTTTTATCAATTTCAATTTTCTGACAATTCATTTCTATCTATTTTCCTGTATCTATTACTTATTTATAAAATCATAGTTATATTGATTACTGATATAAAGCATAGTATAGAAATTATGACGTTTGTGGATTAAAAAAATTGTGACAGACGATTACGGGCATAGTATTTAAAAATAATTGAAAATTAAAATATATTTATAAAAAGAAAAAAATATAATATTTATTTATAATATGACATATTTGTATGATAAATCTATAATAGGTATATTAAAATTTTGAAACACGGTCTAATCATTTTTTGTTTTTTTTTCTTTGAGATATGATTTTTTAAAATTTACGGAAAATGCTTTAATTTTAATGTGCTTTATCTGAAAAAAAAAAAAATAAGATGATAATACTTGTATGTGCGTTTTTTTATTTTTTAAAATATTTTTGTTTATATAATATATATATATATAGCTTATATTAAACGTATTATAAGAATTTAAAAAATAATTCTCTTCAACAAATTCAACTATAAAGAAATTTTTTATTCTTCAAAATATGAAAAAAAAAAAAAAATAGCAAAAGAAAAATATATGCCTTTTTATAACTACATAATATTTAATTAAAATTATTTACTTAGAATTTTTTGTAATATTATTCAGCTTATTTATAATATTTTATAAAATAAATATAATATACTTCTTTTATTTAATTTTGATTATTAAATTTTTAATAAAAATGTAACATGAAACATTAAAAAATTCCATTACATTGAATGAGCATTGAAATTTCTTTAATATTTATTAATATATTAAATATATATTTCGTTTTTTATTTAACTAATAGCTATGTTTAATAAGCTTTAATTAAAAACATAAATATATTAATTTTTTTTTTTTTGTATATCCATTTTAATATAAAATCAATTTTATTAAATTTCAATTTAAAAATTTTAAATTTTTAAGTTTAGATTCGAATTTTTCAATATGGAAAAAAAAAAAAAAAAAAAAACAGTTGAATTTGTTAAAAATTTTTATAACGATTTTAAATTCGTTAATTTGTCAGCTGTACATTTAATTGTCAGTTGTCAAGTATTGTAAAAATATGTATATATTAAATATTTGTATATAATATTTATAATTAAAATTTAAAAATATAAAAAATTTTTATTAAAATTACTAATAAATATAAAAATTTTTTTTTTTTTGTTTTCTTTCTTTTATTATATTTTTCTTTTGGATTCTTTTTTGTTTTTTTTTTTTTTTGTTCTTTTTTAATATCCATATATTAAAGGTTCTGTACCAGTCGCAGTGCCACAACCAGAACCACATTCAGTTAGTGGAGTTTTAGTTCATATGCCACATGTATGCTCTGTATGTATTATTCAATTATTTACAAAAAAAAAAAAAAATAGAAAAAAAAAAAAAAAACATTAAAATACAAAAATTATTTTAATTGTTATTTTTAATATTTAAAAAAAAAATTGTTTTTTTTTTTTTTTTAATTTTGGATTTCTAAATAAAATATTATTAATTTAATTTAACTAAAATGATAATAATTAAATTATATTTTAATATTAAAAAAAAAAAGAAAAACTTTAAATTATTTATTATATATTTATTATATATATTTTTTTATATTTTTATAATGACAACAAAAAAAAAATCTTATATTTAATTATTTATATATATTTTATATTTATTTTAAAAATTATTTAATTTTTATTTTTTTTTTTTTATTTTTTTTTCATAATATAAGAACTATTAAATCAATTGTTATATAAATTTTTTAATATTCATAAACACCAATAAAAGAAGTTGTTAATTATTTAAAATAACTCTTTTAAATTGAAAATAGTTCAATAGTTTAATTGAGGTTTTTAAATTATTATGAGGTTTTATCTTTATTTAAAGACTTTTAAAAATTTGAGACAACTATATTATTTTGTTTTTTTTTTTTTTAAATGAATCCGTATTAAAATAACTGCTAATCACGTTATCACACTAATGCCAATTAAAAGAAGTTTCGAAAAATAAGAATTCTTCCTATTTTGTATACAACGGGTTTCAGTAATGGGCGCCTTCACTATACCAAAGTGTAGGAAAAAATATGCAAAGGAAAATTTTTGTTTTGAGACACGATTGATGGCTGAACATTTTTTAAGCATTTGTGAGTTCTTAAAAATAATTTGATGAATTTTTGTGTTTTGATTAAAACAGTCCTAACTTTTATTATGAACAACATAAGATTAAGACATTGTATTAAATGTTTTTAAAAACATAAATATTAGTAATTAGATGTATTCATTTAAAATTTAAATTTTCTGTATTTTGTAATTTCACTCTAATGTACGTTTTAAAGTGAAAATTAAATTAAATTAGTAAATAAAAAATTAATTTAATTATTAAATTTTATTTATTAATAAATAAAATTATTTTTTCTTAATGACATTAAATGAACATTTTTTTGATATTGGAAAATTCAATTAAAGTCCACTTTTTTGTTCACTTTTAACTTGGTATTCTCGAAGTAAAAAACAAAAATTAATTTTAATCTTATTCTGGAAAGAAGTTATGGATATTTTAGTCAAAACAAATAAAAAATCATCAAATCTCTTAGGCCCCACAGCTGCAAAATTGTTCAGCTACCAATCGTGTCCCTAAAATAAAAATTTTGATAACACATTATACCCTAAACATTAATATATCTTATGAAGATACTTATTAAAGAATCATATCGTCATATAGCATATTCGTCCAGCAATATGTAACATATAGGATAAAAAATTAAAAGGTAGAAAAAGAATAATAATACAAAATTCAAAATACGAGGATTTTTTCATTTAAATTTTCCAGATAATTTAGAATAATTTAAAGTATTTAACAAAAAGCATTACAAGCATTATTTTTTGTAGACATTTTTTGATTATCAATTGTTTATCTAAATGTATGGTTATTAAATTTTTTAAATTTTTCTTCTAAATTATTAATTAACATTAACTCTAGTTTTATGTATATATTAAATATATAGACATGTACACAGTTATAGGTCTTTTCCTAAACATTTTTAGTTTATTCAGAAAATTTTTTAAGATTAATTCTTTCAAACATAAATATTTTCGATTTTATTCTTTTCTACCATTTCGCATCATTATTTTTCATTAGTTAAGAAAACCCCTATATATAATTGGTCAAGTTATTTCTAAATTAAATACAGATTATAAAATAATTTATAAAAAAATCTAATAATGCTTATAAAAACATTATTCTGATAACGTATTTTAATGTATTCAAAATTTATATTCAAGAATGTATTGAAATTTTCACAGCAACATTTTAAAATTTAAAATAATAAATTAGGATCAATAAAATAAAATTCATTTCTTTAATTTAATATTTTCTTTTTAGTTTTTTTTTTTTTTTTTTTTTTTTACAAAAACACAAACACATATAAAATAATTTATTAGAACACTATAATTATTAACTTCCCAAAATCAAATTAGTTTCCAGACAAAATAACCAAAAAAAAAAAACAAAAATTATGAAAAATTTTTTTATTCCAAGTAAAAATCCTTTATTATTTATTATATATTTTAGACAAACGAACGTGGCCGTTCTAATGAAAATACTAATGATTTAACAAGAAACGTTCAAGCCACAGACGAGGTACTTTGTGTTAAAAAAAAGAATAAACCAAACATTCGTTTAAAAAAAAAAAAAAAATAACACTTCCTTAAAAAAACAAAATAAAATGTTTTTTTTTTTTTTTTTTTTTTCTTTTAAATGTCATATATATATATGTATAGAAATAAATTATGTTTTTCTTTATGGAAATATAATTTTAATTTTGAATATACATCAAAATCTCGATATATATCGACATATAAAACTAAATGTAATTTAAATTTAGTTTAATGTTGCGCTATAAAAAAAAAAACTTCAATTTAATTTAAGTAATACAAAAAATAACCTAAAATTTGTTAAACAGATTAGTTAAACAAATTAAAGACGATTTAATTCACAATATAATACTATAGTACACATTTCAAACACCTTTAGTTATATGAATTTGAATTAGTTTATAATTTATGCATTAAATAATATGCATTAAAGAGCCTAAAAGTATGCATTCAGAGGAAAATACATTATAACTAAAAATTACAAATTTTTAAATTTATTATTTAATATAATTGTTTTCTTGTTTGTTGTCTTTTGACAATATTTTTAAAAATTTCCATTTAATTTTCTAAATTTTGTTTCTGATATTTATGAGAAAATCACATTCGAAAATTTAAATAAATTTACCTACACTTTTTTTTTATTTTTTTATTTTAATTAATGATAGCAATCGAGGTTTTGATGTATATATATATATATATTTATACTTATACATACATATATATCATTTATGTAAATAAATGTTGTAGAAACACTAAAAAAAAAATAGAACAACACAAAAAAAACCCACTTTTGTTTTTGTTTTTCTGTTAATAATTTTTTTTAAATACTCATATACATAAATACACTGTAGGTAATATGGTTTTTTGAAACAAAGATAAAAACAAAAAAAAAAAAAAACAATATTGTACAAATAAAATATTAAATTAAACTTTACAAAAAAAAATTATATCCTTGCTTCATATTTCTTTAAAAATAAATAAAAATAATCTTACTTTGATTATTTGTTATTTTACCAAAAAGAAAATTCTTTATGAGAAAGCTTGTATATATATATATATAATAACATATTTTAATATTTTTAATGCTTACCAAGCTATATATTCCCTTTTTGTTTAAAATTTATACCTTATAACTAAGTACCTACTTATCTATTTACTACTCAAATATTTTATATATGTAAATAACTATATTAATTTATATATTTATTATATTATATAAAATTCTACGTGATCAAAAACTATATTTTGAATAAAAAAAAACTTTTTTAAATCCCGTCAATCATTTTAAGGATAATTTTCTAAATTGTCTAACATTTTTTTTTAATTTTTATTAATTTTTTTTTTTTTAATAATTCCCATAGCGTTTCCTTATGTTATTAAATTACAACATTATATTAAATACTGTAAAATGTTGTATATATTTGTATAAATAATCTGTTATAAATTTAATTTAATTCAACAGTTGCTGTAAATATATGTTATAAATATAAATATAACTCTCTACTAGTCAGAAATTTTTTTATTTTTTTAATTATTTAATAATATGCGAAAAATGTCATTAAATATATTGAAGAATATTAATTTTTTAATTAGTAACAAAACATACTAAAAAATTTACCATAAACTTGAATTTTTCATAAATTTTGACAATATTTCGATATCCCTACAAAATCTTAAATATATATTTAAAGTATTTACTTTTATATATATATGCATATAATATACATATATTTATACGACTACAACATTTTTTTAAACATAGGCTACATATCTGTAGATTGAAAATATCTTGTTAAATATTATCAAAAAGTACGTATAATAAAATTTTCTTTATTTATTTATAATAACAAAAAGAAAATAAACTTGTAGCCTAAATGTATGCAATTTTTTTTTTTTTTTTTGTATTTTTAATTATTTTTAAAATAGTTAAATTTAAGACGCGGATTCGATGACCGAGTAGTTGAAAAATCTGCCTAGATGGCAAATATTAAATACAAAAAATAGTTAAACTTGAGTTTTGAGTTTTTTTTTTTCTCTATTTTCAATTTCAGAATTACAAGAGATGCAGATAAGTTTATGGTATTTTACTTCATTAAATTTTTCATTTTTTTTTTGTCTTCATCATTCTTCAATGTAAATTTGTTGCTAATCGAATAATTGACTATTTAACTATTATTTGATTTATTATTATTATTATTATTGAATAATAAATATAATATACGTTCCACGTACATATATAGATATGTAATAAATTTTATAAATATTAAAACAATCTATGGGAACTATTAATATTAATAACTCTAATAAAGAATAAAAAAAACTTGGTTAATAAAACCAATATATTATGCATATATATTTACTTTAATCTTAATTTTTTTTTTTTCTAATTTTTCTATTAATTTTAAATAATCTCAATGTTTTACATATTAAAACTTTTTGTATGAAACAAAAAAATTAAAAATTAAAAAAATAATTCTTTTTAAAATTCAATTTTTCAATTTTTAACTCTGATTAAAACTGAAATAAAACTATTTATTATAGCTTTCTCTGTCTCTATATATTTCTGAAAACTATAATTATTGAAAATGTTGCTACCGCATATTAAAAAGATGCACTCTATAAATAGTATTAAAATACAATCACTATACTATTTCTTCTATATTTAAATCAAATATTGTTTCAAAAATCGAAAAACAATTAATATCTATTCTCTTCTATAATTTTAATACTATATTTTCTCTTCAAAATTTATCTATCAGAATCTATCTATACAATTTTTTTTTTTTTTTATTTATTACATATATATATTTATATAATATATATATATGAAATTATTAATCATAAAAATATAATAATTAAAAAACAAAAGATTATATGAAAAGAAATATTTCAAAATTCTCTTTTTTAAATGTTGTCGGCTCAAAGTATCTTGTATGTGTGTACATTTACAAAAAAAAAAAAAAAAAAGTATTTAAAAAAATAAAAATGAAAACAAAAAAATATAAAACAATTTACAAAAGAAAAAAAATTAAATTTGATGTTTGTCGTTTTTTGAATTTATTTATTTTTAATATAATTGTTAAAAAAAAAAATAAAAAAATATTATTTTTGTTTTTTCTGTTTTTTGTTTCACAAATTCTAAATAATTAATTATTATTAAATATAATTCAATAAAAATATGATCTACTCTAAGTAGTATAAATTTTTTTTTAGCTGAATAATTGCACAATTTAATTATTGCCACTTGCATTTAATATAATAAAGTCTTTTTAGACAAAATCTATAGTTAAAAAAAATGTTTAAATAAAATGTGGTAATAAAATATTCTCCTTGTCAACTCTTAAATATATGTACCTATAAACTGATAAACGGAGGATCGCAATTCGCAATTGTTCACTTGGGGTAACAGGGTGAGTACCTACCATATACATAACTTATCTTTTTAAATCAATATAACTCAGTGTCTATTGACGCTACATATCTGAAATTTAGTAAAAAGATGTCGAGTTATATACTACTATAATTTGGTTGTGCTGGTGCAACAGGTTCGGTTAGCTGTCGTACAACTCCAAAACTTACATAAATATATCTTCGTATAGTAAAACATATGGAATTTTGTAAAAGATGATCAAGTTTCATGGAAACAGTATATATTACGTTCATACGAGTATCTCAAAGTTGACACAGTTTACTCTACTGCATTCTTCCTCGATTTTAGCACATTTCCAAAAGAATTTTGAAAAAATATGCCTAATAGTTTCCCTCTGTTCGTTCTTCCGTCCATCCATCTGTTTATTAAACTTGTACATCGTTAAAGATAGAGAAAAACAATTTTAACCATGGGTAGATCTCAAAAAAAATGAATGTTGTAGAATAACTTTTTCATGCGTATCATGCGTATTATGATCTGTTTAACATTTTTTCAATCTGAAAACGTCATTCGACAGAAATTTTTTTTACCTTTGTAAGTCAATATAAAAATTGTAGAATTCTTTTAAATTTAGTATTTAAGTTTAGCCTGATGTGAAAACCAAATTTTGCCTGATTTTTCTACCTTCATAACACCGGAACGCATTTAATACTTGAAACATGAAATTTTGAGGGAAGGTAGAACTTTTAGAATTAGTATACGTTTCCTCAGAAAATTTATCCCGATCACCCCCTGTTTATGAGCTGTTAGGGCCTAAAAATTGAAAATTTGCTATTTTTAAATACCTTTAACTTAGGCACCCGTACACATTTTTCTTCGGCAAGACATACAAATTAAAGATCCGATAATATATTTCACGTGTGGTAACGGTTTCTTGTTGTATGGGGTTACGAAGTTACAGCTCCTTAAAATTGCAAAAAAGCCCTATTGTCAGTTGCATATATCTCAGGCACTATGTAGTAGTTTTGCAATCTTCTTACCTCTATAAAACAATATCAAATTTTGAAATTTTCTTACCTCTACAAAACAATATCAAAATTACGCAATATTTTGTAATTTACTATTTAAATTTACCGTTACGTGAAAACCACATTTTGCATGAAATTTCTTTTTTTATAACTCCGGCACGCCTTTAGATAGGAACCTGAAATTTTGAGACAAGAAAGTACTTTTAGAATTAGTATAAGTTTCCTCAGAAAATTTTTTGGTAGCACCCTTTCTTTAAGAGTTATTACGCCTCAAAAATTGAAAATTTGCTATTTTTAGACATTTGTAACTTAGGCACCTGTAAAAAATTTTCTTCGGCAAGACATAAAAATTAAAGCTTCAATAATATATTTTTACGTGTGTTAACGGCTTTTCTTAGTTATATTGGATTCCGGAATTACGGCCCCTCAAAATTTCAAAAATGTCCTATTTTCATATTTCTTCTTATTACATGAAATTTTCAAATTTTTTTGCAAGTCACACTTCTAAACAGTTTGTATTGAGTTTTGGAAATGTGCGCTTTTAAAAACCATTGGTTTACATTCTACCATGTTTTCTAGTTATTTAGGGTTCTGGACCTACAGCCCTTCAAAATTGCAAAATAGTCCTATTTTCACATATTTTGTTATTAGTGCTTATTACATATATGATATTTTAAAATTTTTGGTGCAAGACACAATTCTTTAGTTTGTATTATCTTTTGGAAATGTGCTTTTTCGAAAACCGTTGGTTTACATTCTGCCTTGTTTAATAACATTATAAACAGAGTAATAAAATAATGTATTTTAAAACACAATAACATATTAACATATTTGAAAGGAGTATTTTAGAGTTGACAAGAGCAACTATAATGTTTCACTTTTTTCTCATAAATTAAATGTCAAACTTAAAATGAAATAATAATTTATCTAAAATAAATAGTTTTTTTTTGTTTTTGATTAAAAATTAAAAAAAATATACGGTTAAAAATTGAAATTTATTATATTTAAAAATTATTTGACACTAGAGTATATCGTATTTTAGTTTTGCATTTGTAAATATGAAATAATTTCTTTTTTTCTTTTTGAATTTTTTATGTTTTTTTTTTAATGATCGAAATTTGGACAAAAAAAAATTCTACTTAAATTTGTATTGTTATTGTTATCCGTTTATTATTTTTTATTTATTTCTTTTATTTTTTGTTTAATTTAATTTTAATTTATTTAATTTAATTTTTTCCAAATTATATGGGATATATTTATAAATATATATATACGAATTTAATCACTAAAATCCAAAATTGATGTAGCACAAATTTTTTTTTTCTAGATTTTTTTATCTTAAATTTTATTTTTTGTTTTTTTAATATCCAAATTTTTTTTTAATAAATTTTTTTTTTTATTTTAATTTTTGAATTATTTGTTTTTTTATTTATAAATTAATATAATTTAATTTTCTTTGTATTATTTTTTGTTATACCCAAAAATATCATTTAAAAATTTTTTTTTTTATTTAAAAAATACATAAATGTTAAAATGTGTTAAATAGAATGAAAATATAAATGTTTTGAAATTATTTAAAAAAAAAAAAAATTATTTTTTTATCTTGTTTTGTTTCTTAAAATAATTTTTTTTATTATTGAAAAATTAAAAAAGAAAATTATAATATATAACATTTTTTTTTTCTTTTACAATTCAATTTAAAAACCCAAAAAACATAAACCAAAAACAAAAAACAAATTATGACAGATTATGACAGCTACAGTTGATACAACTGAACAATTTGATTTATCAGCTATAATACCAGAAAAACCAACAGGTGTTACCAGAACATCAACAATTCAAGAATCTGATGGTAATATAAATATTTATTAAAGAAAATATAATTAATATTATATTTAATATGTATATTTATATAATTTTAATTTAAATTTTCAATTTAAATTAAAAGCCCAATCACAAAAAAATTTCTTAGGAATTGGAGAAACAGATAAAAATGAAATATTAATTGAAGAAAATGGTGATGATTTAGAAGATGGTGATGATATTTGGCATACATCAGTTGGAAAATTTCGTTTTAATTTAGATTCATTACCACAAACATTACAATATATCCATCAATTGCTAACGGTAAGTTTTAAATATAATATTAATAAATTAAATTTTGATTTTATTTTAACCGTTATTATTATTTGAAATACTAAAGGAAATTCCAACAATACAAAAACCTGATATTCTATATTATATTCTACAATGTTTAAATGTTTTGACATTACATGGTGATGCTTTAACAAAATCTGTGAAAGAACATCGTGGATTTTTTATATGGTGTCAGGAAAATCTCTTAATTAAAAAGTAATATTTAAAATAGTTTTTAAAAAAAAATTATACTATTTTTTCTTATTTCTAAAATTATTTTAAAATTTATATAATATTTTTAGTTTATGGGATTTATGTAATGCTGAACAATCTCATATTTGTCAAGTTGGTGTACCACTACTTTTACATTGTATCACATTACCACTTGGATCTGATGTATTCTGGCGTGTGGTTCAAGAAGACTTCCACGATCCAGATTGGCGTATTCGTTTTACAGCTGTAGAACGAGTGACCGTTATTACAAGATTTATGGATACAACACCATTACGCAGTGAAGTTGGCCTACAAACAGCCTTAGCAACAGCATTTTGTCATTTAATAGCCAGTATGGATGATATTAATGTACATGTTGCACAAAGAGCAACATTATATTTAGGCACAATTCATGATTATGCAATTCGTTCATTGCTCTTCTGTTTAGAATCACAATTTGATTTATTTATTGTTGATAGACCAGTTGTATTACAATCATTATATCAATTACATAATTCATTATCGGATCGTAGAGTTTTAACATGGGATTTCTTTTTAAATCGTTTTGATACATTATTTGTTGAAGCACAAATAAATTTAGAGAAAAGTGGTGATATCTCATACTTGAGAGATTTAAGAAATTCTGAAAATGGCAGTGAAATTTTATCAATGAAAATAAATAAAGCACGTGAAGCATTATCACATTCAGATACAAATACCAGTATGGCGAAAACATTGAGTGCATCATTTGGAACAAAATGGCCATATAAGAGAACAATGTCAGCACCTGCCAGTATGATACCAAGGCAGGAATCAAAGATGGGTAAGTATTAAAAAAAACAAAAAAATATGAGAATAACTTGTAATATAAAGTTTTGTTATTTAATTGTTTTAGTTAAATTTACATTTATTGTAAATTATTATTAGACTTTCAGTGTTTCTAAAAACAAAACCATAAATATTTATATTATAAAAAAAAAAAAAACAAAGTCAAAATCAGAATTTGATCAGAAAGATTAACTTGTGTTTAATTATGTTAATATTTTTAAAAATAATATTGTTTATATTTAATAATTTCTGTTTAAATAAATTTTATATTTAATATTTGTTTTTAACGTTAAACTAATACAAAATATTCTCTTTAGATCCTTAAAATATTAATATATATCCTTTATATATACATATACATACATATATATGTAATTATATATATACATTTATTAAATTTTAATTGTAGAAAAAGAAAAAATCTATAGCCGTCAAATATCAGCTCCAATATTAAAAAGGAAAACATCACGTTTTGGTTTGGGTCAGTTTTTATCTAGTGGTAGTGCAACAAATACTAGTCATAGTTGTCAAACTACATTAGCCCCACCAATAAATAATCAATTGAGCCATCAAGGCCATTTAAAATCTCAAATTGCTCATTCTCATTTATATTCACAACAACAACAACAACAACAACAACATCATCATCAATTTCAACATCATCATTATCAACAACCAATTAATCAATCATCATCAAATTTATTAAACAGTAATAGTAATTTGCAGCATCACCAACAATATCAACATCAGACACCAGCATCTCCAAATCCTTCGCATACACATTCACATAAATTTTTATATGCAACTAGTGGTGGTGGTCAATCCTTTTTTAGTCAATCCTCCGGTAATTTAAATCCCAGCTCAACCTTATCCCATCAAAATCAACAATATCATCACCAACAATTACAAAAATCACCCTCAGCTGCCGCTGGAGTTGCTGGTTCTGGTGGTGATGGTATTAATATACTTGGTCCGCAAGGTAGGTGTTAGAGCATGGTTGTTGTGTAATTTTTGTTATTTCCTTTTTTTGTTTTTGTTATTCTTTTTCCGTTTGTTTTAAAAACTGTCAAAAAAATAAAATAGAAAGAATAAAAAATCATAATTTTAGGTTCAAATTTTTCAAATTTATTATTTAAGTTTTTTGATTTTATTTTTAGTTTTTTATTTTTGTGAACAAATTTTTAATTGCCTCAAACAGTTCGATTTAAAAAAAAAAACAAAAACAAACAATTTTATTTTGATTTTATTTTAGTTTTATTTTTATTTTTTAGTTTTGAAATTTGGAGTTCCGAATTGATGTGCTTATTAAATAGAAAATTTTTTTTTAATTTAATTTTGTTTGCATTTGGTTGAAAAATGCTAAATATTCTTTTTTTGGTCGATGGACCAACGGCAGTGTTTTTTTTTTTTTTTGTACTTTTCTTAAGTTTTATTTTTTTTATCTTATTTTTTATTTGCCAAATCAAAATATTTGTTTTAAGAAATTTTTTCAGGTGCTTATAAAAAGTGGATTGAAAACTTCTAGAATGGAACCTATTTGCGAAAACCTCTAATTATTGACAAATGTTTTATTTTTTTTTTATTTTCTTTAATTTAAATTATTTTAATTTCGCATATTACTTTTTGTTTGAATTTTAATTTAAAAAAAAAAAATAACAACAAAATTATGTTCTGTTTAAAAATGGAATCTAAAAATACAATAGGACAGCTTATGCTAATAGCAACTTGCATAAAGGATTAAGAAAAATTTTAGAGGGGAGGGAGAACAAATTGTTAATATTTAAACCCTTTGTATTTTCGATTATTTTCATACCTTAACAGATATCCACCATGGAATGCTGGATTGCTTGAATCCATTTATTATTATGAGTTCCTATAGTTTGTTTTTTTTGGTCACGTGTTATAGAATCACGTTAATTTAATTACGGAACATATTTTAATATAATTTTTTTTATATTTTATGCACTTTGTTTTTCATAGTGTACTTCATAAAAAATTCGAGCTGTTTATAGCCCATTTTTATAATATACATAAAGTATTTTATTGGCTTAAGATTTTTTATATTTTCAAACTTTAAATTATTTTTAATTATATTTTTGATTGAGAATTTCTTTTCTTTGGAACCACTTTTATTCGTTTTTTAATAAATGCGAACATAATCTAGCATATAAACACAATTGTCTTCAATTGAATTGTTGTCTCATATTTGATTTTAATAAAAAAAAAAAAAATAGATACAAACACTTTTTATAGATATTGGCGAATTAAATTTAAAAATTTTAGAATAAAAATCTTAAAAAACAAAAAAAAAGAAGCATGATATCTGTGAGTTATATAAGTTCATCAATATTGTATTTTAAATAAATTAAAATTTTAAATATTATTTTCTACATTTATGTATATACTATACATATACATATTACATAGCTATATTTAGACTTGAAAACTATCATCTAGTTTAGATTTTCTTGTATTTAGTATCTAAAGAATATAAAATCAATTCCTTTAACCAATATATCTAACTATTTTCTCAATAACAATTCTATAAAATCTATTTTAGAAATTCTTTTAACTAAATTATACCAAAAAAAAAACAAAAAGATATTTTTATGATTCCAAAGCTTCTCATTCCAAGTAGATTAATTATTTTTAGTTGCACGTTATATTTTCTTATATTGTAAATTTAAACATAAATTTGATATTAGTTTTGTTTTTTTTTCTTTTGATTTTTAACTTTTTGTTTCCGTTTCCGTTTCCGTTTCTATTCTTTTTTATAATTATAATTTTTCTTTTTTTATTTCAATTTTAAATGTAAATACATACATATAATGTTAATAGCTATTTTTTTATGTGTGGTTTGTGTTATTCAGAAAAAAAAAAAAAAACAAAAACTTTCCTTTCAAATGTGTATTATATACTAACTACTACTACTACTACTACCTTCTACTAACTACCTGTGTATGTACTACTACCATCTATGTATAAATGTATAAAATCCAAAAAAAAACATAAAGAATCTTCAGTATTTCTTCAAAAAGTGAAAACGTCATTGTGTCTTAAACTATCAAAAAAAAAAAAAAAAATTTTTTTATTTCATTCACAAAAAAAAAAAAAAATATATAAAACAATAAAAACTCTTTGGTATGTTTCTGTCTATTTGAAGGTACTTTATTACATATATATATATATATAACATTTTTTTTTTTTAGATCAATGTAGCAGCATGTAATATTAAACATAAAACTAATAAACAAAAATTTAATACTTAAAACAAAATAAAAAAAACGAACAAAACTACTTTAAAAACACTTAACAATTTTCTTTAAAAAAAAAAAAAAACATCAAACAAAACATAAAACATTAAAACAAAATCCTTTCTGTCACAATAATAGATAATATAATATTGTATTTTGTTGGGTTAATTTTTAACTAAAATTTAATTTTATATAAGATATTCTAATAAAATTTTTGAATTTAAAATATAATAAATAATATTTAAATTTAAATTTTAAAATGCTATATTTCGAGAAATTTAAGGGTCGTTTGTTTTTAAAGTTTTAATGTGTTGAAGTTAAATTTTGATTAATTAATTAACTAAAAACATTTGATCCTTTTTAATTAACTAAATTAATATAAAATATTATTGAAATTAAGTAATTATTATTATAATAATTAAAAAAAATTTATTTGATAAAATTTTGCATAACTTTAGGCGAAATATTTAATTTAGAAATTGAAAACAACTTATATTAATATATGAGTGTTTTTTTATCGGTTTTGAGTTTAATTGTTAGATAAATTTCTAGTTTCTTAATTGCTATATTGTAAAATCATGTGTCAAACAAAATAAAAAATGATTGAAATAAAAAAAAAAAAATTTTATTAGATTATCTCGTAAATTATTTCTTTTATATAAAATTAATTTTTAGTTACTATGAATATTTCTTTATTTCATTTTTAAAATATCATCTGTATAAATATTTGAAAGTTGTTGTTTCTAAACATAAAATGAACCTATTTTCGAATATCTATTTTTGAAAATAATTCTATTTAAATGTAAAGTGATCTTTAGCTATTGTAATTTTTATTTTAAAATTTTATTAATCTGCTTTAAGGGCAAAATTTAAACATTACATATTATTGAATAAAAAATACAGATAAAAATTACAAAAGCTGTAATCACTACTTTTAGTTTAAATATTGTCACTATATATAATATTGTTATATTTTTAATTTTCACAAAATTTTCTTAAATTTTGGATATTTTTGATGGTTTTCTAAAATTTAATTTTTATATTTCGAAATACAGATGGACAACTTCATTCAATTGGTGCTGCTGAAGAATTATCTGCAGTTATACATCGTATCATTGAGCTTGAAGAATCAGATAAGGAAACAATTCATTTGTTAGTTTTTCTTTTAATGCAATTTATGTCGCGAGTTGATCAAGCATTTCCATCTGAAGAAAAACCAATGGCAAAGACACAAAATCTTGTTCTAAAACATTTGTTTTTACTTTTGGGACATAATCAACTAGAAAAAACATTCCATGTTACTCCAACAAAATTACGGTAAATTAAAAAAAAAAAAAAACTTAAAATATGAAAAAAATCTAATTTAAGTTTTTTTTTTCAGATCATCAGCAGTGTTTAATTCTTTTGTTGCAAATTTGCCGCAAGTTTTGGATCAGAATCATTTGATTGGTTGGTTAATTTTACCATCAGTTCTTCAAGTACTTCTTTTTGCACCAAATCCATCAAATGTTGGTGTAGATTCATTTCAAAATCTTGTTTATAATTATTCATTATGGCATTTAGAAGCTCATACTCGCCGGAATTGGTTAATGTCCATTCTTGTTGTACTTTACAAATATGACTACACTCAACCACCATACAGTGGATATATTAATAGTGTTATTAGAATTGTATTAAATTGCTTAAAAGCTCAATTTCATCAATGTAAACGTATTCCAACTCGTACAATATTAGATATACAGCCAGTAAGTCGATCTAGAGATGCTAGTCAACCATCATTGGGTACTGACCCTGATTTAAATCGTCAAGACAGTCCACCACCCAGTCCAATATTTCCTTCGGAAGGAACGAGCCATGGTACAAGTGGTGCTTCAAGAACAAAAATTCAACCTGGAGGAGGATTTCAACAAAAATCGGGACAGCCTGGTTTTCGAAAATATCAAGATTCCAGTATTGAATGCGATGATACCGAAAGTGAATTGGTTGCAATACCTGAAAGTGATTTTTCTGATAGTACAATGCATGGCAGTAGTGCTCCGGTAAAATATTTAAAAATAATAATTGTTGAGTTTGTTATAATGTTTGATATTTTCTAGGGTTCTTTTGACGATCCGGTTCATTTTGATGAAATAGCAGCACCTTTAAAACCCGAAATACTGAAGAATCGAACTCATGTAACAACAGCAAATTTAGCAACTGCTCATGTAGCTTTATCAACTTTAAAAGCTTCAGAGCTTCATCATCATCATCATCATCATCATGAGGAGGTAATTCAATTATTATTTTTATTCTTAATTGAATATAAACTAAATATAAATATGTTTTAGAAAAAAGACGTAAGCAAAAAACAACATAGACTTTCAGTTACAACGATTATAACACGCCCGACAGATACAATAATTAAATCTAGTCAAAAAATGATTGACAGTAAATGTAGTTTACAGGAAGGTGTCCGTATGATGGTCACACCTTCAATGATTATGACTACAGAAGCTGACAAACAAAAATTCCTTGCTCATCAACCAGAACGTCCCAAAACTCCGGATATGACAGCGACAACAAAAATGTTTGCAAGTATTGCATCTAATCATCTAAAGGCCATAACAGCACTTCATGAAGTTGAGACAAAAGTTTCTCCGACTTCAGTAGAAAGTCGTATTGTAACTCAAGATTTGCAACCTCTAGCAGCTAAACCACCGATTGGACATATTATTAATGGAACCACAAAAACTAATGGGACATATTGTGAAGTCAGAAAAGGTTCACCACCGTACAGTACAGCTAAACCACTTGGACGTCATCAAAAGATTATTGAACCTACTCCGGCTACAACACCCGTCGGCTCATCTTCTTCTCCATCTACGAATACAGATAGTTCACGCTCCGATGGTAAAATACGAAAATCACTAAAAAGTTTAGAAAAAACATTTGGTTCACCAGAATCACCACTCTCAAAAATGAACGTTATGCCGTATCCAAATGACGATCCTCCAAAAGATTCTTTTCCAAAACCAAAACAAATTTCACAACTTGAATTTCCAACTCCAGAACGACTTTTGCCAATTGGAGAGGGAATCTCGTCGATTGCAGACAGAGTTCGTGAAGCTTTAAACATTCCAGATATCAGTCATTTGAGACAAGACAGTTTGGATATTTCAGAAAGCACCAAAGAAGATGTAAGTACAAGTACTAGAACAAATTCACCTAGAAAACTTATTAAGCAAGTGGCTCTAGAATCACCGCCTAACGCTCAAAATGATATTCATAGTACAATTTTGAAATCAGTCTCACAAGATCCAAAACTACAAACTACTGGAGTTGGTGGTAAAAAAACTGAATTTAATCACCAGACGGGTAGAGCTAAGCCAAAATTAAGAAAAGTGGGACCTTTTGCAGTTGACTCACAGTCAATACCAGATGTACGTTCAAGATATGCGGGATCATGGCCACCATTGAACGAAAGAGAAATATACGATCCACCAGAAGAAGATTTTTCAAATGGCAATGAAAATGAAAATGAAAATGGAAACGGAAACGGCAATAATTCGCAATCTGAATTTAAAATGAGTTCGTCTCGTGTTGGTGATGATTGTGCTTGCTTACGTTGCTCTGAATGTGGTTCTATGATAGAAGAGTACAGTGATGAAGAAATTGGATACCTAATAATAATTCTCGGTACATTTATTCACCGAGAGCCTGCAATGGCTGCACCTTTTTTACCAGAAATTTTAACTTGTGTTTCAAAGTAAGTATTTTTTATATTCTTTCCACAGAATTGAATAATAATTTAATTGTATTTTTGGCATTCTAAGGTTCGCATTGCATGCAACATTTACATGGCAGCATGAAAGCAGTACACATTTACCAGGTGGATCACAATCAGTTGCACATCAATTTTTAAGATGTGTATTACATCAATTAGCCCCAAATGGTGTATTCTTACAACTATTCCAAACACAAGTAAAGGCTCAAATACGCAAAAAATATTTTAGAAGTATTGCACAAGCATTACTAGACTTCCAAGAACTAAATCCTATTAGTCCATTATATTTGGTTTGTGAAGCACTGAATTCGAAAAAACATTTACCAGTTGAAATTTTACCTGTCATTATAAGAAATATGTCAGAATATTTACATTGTATTCCTGGTGATTCTGGATTAGGTCCTGTAGCATGGCAACAACCAGTACAAGCTCTTGAAAATTTATTTCGTCAAATAATAATAATTTTACCAAGTTTAGAGAATGCAGAAAATTTACTAGAAATTATGATATCAATTTTAAAAACTCCTGGTGCATCAAAAGGACTTTTAGATCCATTTTCGAAAGTTCTGAGTTTTTGTATAATAAATATTCAATTAAAACACAAAGTAATGTATGATTTATGTACATTCAGTATTCGTGCATTTTCTAAGGATCGAGATAAATTATTTTTATGCAGACATATTGTTTTTGAATTGACTCAGGCTTTGAAATTTAAAATTTGTATACCAGATTCGAATTTATTATTGATTGTTGGAACTGCTTTACAAGATGCTGGAGGCGCTTTACCACCAGGTACAATTGAAGGATTACCAGATCATCCACCTTTATATACAACAAATATGGCAGATTGTTTGCGTTCATACATGAATGATATAATGGACTTTTTGGCTGATTTTCATACTTTGAGTAAAATTAAGGTGAATTTCAGAATTCTTTTTTCATTTAAGTAGAAACTGGAAATGCTTATTTATCGCTGGATTTATTTATTTTTTTTGTAGAATTTTAAAAATAATAGTCAAACTTCAAATGGATTCGGCGAAGATACTCTGGGTGGAGTATTAAAAGGAACTATTGCACAATATTTAGCATTAGAAATGTCACGTGGAAATTCTAGAGATAATAAAGCTGTAGCAAGATATCTTCCATGGTTGCATAATGCACCATCCTCGTTACAACAAGGGTAACTTTAATTCAACAATAATATCTAGTTAACTTTTAAAATATTAATATTTTTCTATAATTATAAATAGGCCTAAAGAATTTACAGAATGTGTTGGTCATATGAGACTTTTATCTTGGTTATTAATGGGTTCTTTAACTCATACTGCTCTTACAACTAAAAAAACCGGTCCAATAGGACAACATTCATCTGTTACACATACACATCAACATCAACAAGGAATGGTACAACCAGTACCTCAAGAAGCAAGCTGTCATATTGCTGATCATATTCAAGTGATATTTGCTGGTTTTTCGGAGCAGTCAAAAACATCCGTTTTACATATGTCTTCTTTATTTCATGCATTTACATTATGTCAATTGTGGACTGTTTATTTAGAACAGATTTCTTATACGTCTGCCCACAATTCTGATGGTTATAATGTTACAATGGGTATTTTGTTTGAATTTTGGGCTAAAGTAACGCCATGTATTTTACAATTAGTGTCACATGCCAAAGTTGTAAGTTAAAATTTAATTAAAAAAATTAATATAAATTCATTACTATTCTTTCAGCTCTCTGAAATGGTAAATTTACATTTTCTAAGTTTATTAGAAGCATTAAGGGAAACACATTCAACAATTTTGGGAAAATTATTACCATTATTCAGTCCTGTTTTATCGTCTCAAACACAATCCGGTACATTACATGTTCGTTTACAAAGTGTACGAGATTATGCACCAGACTTAGAAGAACAACAAACTTTGCAATCTGAAGCACTTTTAAAATGGTTACAACGATTACAATTTAAAATGGGACAAATTGAATTGCAATCATCAACTGCAACACAATTTTACTCAATATAAATGAGATTTAAAATTCAGATTTGAGGCAGGGCCATATTAATATTAATAAGAATTTATAGTCTCTATATTTTAAGCTTTATGTAACACAAAAATATTTAAAAATTAAATTAAATGTCTTAAAAACAATTTTTAGAGTACAGGAATTAAAAAAAATAAAAAAACAAAAAAAAACGGAATTAAGGCTGAATATAAAATTGAAAAGTTTAATTAAATTATGAAAAAAAAAATATATATTGAATATTTGTTAAATAAATATAAAATATTTAATAACCAATAAAAAGGCAGTATAAATTATCTTTATAATTCAATGTTAAATAAAAAAATTTAAAAAAAATGTGTTTATTTGTTTTGTTTTATTTTAATATTATACATATCACATCAGGGGCCTCGGTGGCCTAGTGGGTAAGAGCGTATAAAATACACTGTAAACGCCGAGTAATGTAGGTTTGTATCCCACAGACGTTGTAAGAGTTATTCTCCTTTACGACATTTACAGCCACGCCTGAACAGAAAAGGCTGTGCAATTTCCTGTCCACATTTATGTGGCAGAGAAATGCAAAAAAAAATATATATCACATCACATAGCTGTGACTATGGCCCTTAAAGGTTACATTTTTTGGCATGCTAATTGTTCAATTCTTATACTGTTAAGCCTGTCTGCATACCATTGGTAAATGTTGAAACAAAATGCAATCATGCTAGGAAAATGTGGATATAATAGGTGATTTAACAAAGTTACAATACGTATGAAAATTGATAGAAATTGATATTTTCTAAAAAAGAAAGGTAAAAATGTGATAATGTTAGTATTAAAAGGCCGTTAATATGACAACTGTGGAAATCTCTAGACAGTTTTGTCTGATTGATTGAAAAATTATTGAAACCGACCGTCACAGATAAACGACGCTATATTATATTTGTCAGAGACACAAACCTTTTATAAAAAGTAGAATCATTATTTTACTGATTTTTCTTTGGAATGTAGATATTTTAAGGCATTAAAATATAAGAAAGCGATTAATTCTATTTGTTACCATAATGTTAAGATATTATGTTATGTTTCAAATGATTTCTTCGCTATTGGATGATTAACCTTTTTTTACTGGTGTTGATGAAAAAATCAAACTTTTATAAAGTAGGTAGATATAATAACCAGTACAATAATGTAAATGTTTTTGCATATAGTGCAATTGTACAACTGAATAGGAGTTTTCGTAGTATAATAAAAATAACCTGTTTAGTAATTTTCCTTCTAATCAAAAACATTTGCTACCCCTACAGGATTTGAATACGGACTTGCTCGGTTAATAAACCACGTGGTTAATCACTAGGTAACCGAGGCCTGTTTTAGTTTCTATATAAACTTCCTCGTTTCGTTTAGTTTTACATATTTTCATGCAAAATGTAATATAATCAATCATTGGCTGAATAAATATTTGTACAGTTATGTAGGAAATATAATATACTAGCAGAAATTTCCGATTTCGCCCGAATTATATGTATTAATTGATGCGAGTTGTTAATTTTTTTTGCATTTAATTAATATCAGTTAATTTCATTTCATTCAGTATGAATTACAAATTTTTATTTTTTATTTAAATATGTATATTAAATATAAGTAATTAAAAACAACAAAATATTATTTTCGTAAAATTTAAGTTATTTTAATCTCTAAATCATTAATTATTGAGAATCGAAAATGATTTTGTTGTTGCTTGTGCAATCATGGTGCCATTGTAGGCAAAATTTTTACCGACTGCATACAATTATGTATAAGGTAGATATTGTTTTCGCCTAAAAATTTGTACCCGAGATTTCGGCAAATATGCACTACCGCGGTGCGTAGAAGGCTGCAAAAATTTAGCAATTTTTTAGCATGACTGTCTGTCTTTGTGTGTGTGGGAGTATGTCTGTAGGAACGTGTGCAGCCTAAATGGTTGAGCGGAACTTTTTGAAATTTCATATTTAAGGTTTTGATGCAAATATCTCAGATTGATAAGCTTTTGCAGTAAATCGGATAACCGAAAGTAGTAGTTTACTAGGGTCATTTTTAAGTTTTTTACTTATATCTATGCATATTTTTCTCTTGTTGACAAAATTCAAACTGTAAAATTTTTGTTAGCAGATTCAATATTAATCTTATGTTTGTTTTGTATTTCTTTACAGTTTTTATTATTTTTTACTTCTAATATTTTTGTATGAAAAAAAAATCATGTTCATACAAATGGATGTATGAATGAATGTACATAATATTTTTATTATTTCATTGCTTATTATTGTTATTGAATAAAAAAAAATGATGTTAAATTATTAGAAATTATTTTGTTTCGATATAAATCATTATGTCAAAAGTCTATGAATTTTGGCTTTATACTTTTCGAATAATAGCGGTCGGTTCTGTGGTGGATACAGCTGAATTTTTTTTACTAGCAGATAATACATAGCCAATAGCAGATAACGAATATTATAATATTTCTAATCTTATATAACTTTTTACACGAACTAAAACTGTGAATTGATATGAACATATATCATGTTTTTTATGTAATTAATAATTATAATACATATTTATTTATTTATTTTTTTTTTTTTCTTACTTTTTATTTATTCTTTCTGTTTCTGTTTACATCCTTAAAAAGTTTACAAAATTAGATTAACTTAATGTTTAAATTGATTTACATGTAAAAATAATAATTTTTATTTTGTAAATTTTGGTTTTCTTTTCTTAATTTACTCTTCTGTATTTAACAAATAATAATTTTATATGTATTTGAATTTCTTTTATATACTAATTGTAAAAAACATATATAAAAACCAATTAATTATTTTTTTATGTGTTAAAAATAAAAGCTTAAAAACTAACTTAACCTACTAGACTATGACAAAAAAAAACAAAAAAGAAAAAAATAAAATAAAATAAAATTTTAATATCAAACTATTACAGAGTCAATTTAATTTTTTAACCACCAGTAATCTTTATAGACACACATATCCCTATTTGGAATATGGGTGTCGTATTTTAAACTCCCAATATCAACACTATTTGGATCAAACTCTATTTTAGAACATGTAGCCCTTCTACCATAATGAAATAGTAGAGGAACATGGTTTTGATGTTGTATTAAACCTACTTTATCTAGATAGATAAAATGTTCGGGTGCTATGAACCCCGATTTTAATGTTTTTTTAATATACTCATCGTTATGGTAGAATATATGGGATATAAAACCATTTTCGGGAGTGTTCATTTCTCTATCAAAATGATTGCGAATCAATTTAATTATGAAATGATCGATTCGTGTTAATTTTGATTTTCCATATATGTATTTGTTTGAAAGATAATGAGTAAAATTTGTTTCAGGTTTTCTACTTTCATTTAAACACACTCTTATGCACTTTTTCTCAAATTTTCTTAATTTTTCCATCAAGCTGGCACTTATGTTGTACCAGATTGGTGCTGCGTAGGATAATGTAGGTCTGATAAAAGCTTGATAACTAAGGATTTTAACTCTTGTACTGATATTTTTATTGAAAAATAATTTCTTGCGTGCCATAAAAGCCTTATTTGCTTTCGAGATAGTTTCTTTGATATGGTAAGAGTAGTTAGTGTTATAATTAAGGTTAACTCCGAGATATTTAACATTTTTTTTTTTTGGTAATATGCCATTTGAAGGAGTTTTAATTTCGAACTTTCTCCATTGCTTTTTTAAATTATAATTTAAGTTTTTATAAGTATTTCGGAATAGAATGGTTTCGCATTTATTGTAGTTAATTTTTAGCTGCCAGACTTTACAATAATCAATTACAACATTAAACATTTTTTTCGCAGCATTGTTAATATTTTCTATTTTGTTATTACTAGTATAAAATATAAGATCATCGGCAAAGGCCAAAGAATAATTTTCGCCCTTGATTAAATTTAAGGTCTCAAGAAGTTCATTAATATATAACGAGAATAATATTGGCGAATTTACCGTGCCTTGCATTAGGCCGTTCTCAATATTGTGTAATTTATGGCATATATTTGATTCGTTGGAGGAAATATAGAACTTATTATCGTAAATCATATTTAGGATAATATCAATAAGGTGGATGGGAAATTTATATTTATATAATTTGTAAGCTAGACCATTTAACCATATGCTATTAAACGCTTTTTCTAAGTCGATTAAGCATGCTCCGGTAGCGTTTTTTTTTTATTAATACTCCAGCAAACGTCAGAAACTAATTTTGTGATAGCATTAATAGCACCATGCTTGTGTCTGAAACCAAATTGATTGTTTACTAAAATATTATTTTCATTAACAAACATATTAATTTTATCATTTATTAATGTCTCGAATAACTTACTTATGTTAGGTAAAAGACTTATAGGTCTATAATTTCCTGGTATAACTGGATCTTTCCCTGGTTTTTTAAAAAGTAAAACTTTAGCTTTTTTCCAAATATTTGGAAAATAAGATAAGTTTAAGCAATTGTTAAAAAGAATGACATATTGGTTGATTATTTTGTTGCTTAAATTTTTTAAGATAATATTCCGGTATGTTGTCGACGCCACAAGAAGTTTTTGGCTTAAGTGATTTAAATTTGTAGTTTAGATCATCGAAGTTTGTGAAATAATTATTTTCTACATATTGGTCATCTGATTTGTTTTATTCGTTAAAATTACATAAGGAAATATTGTTATTAAGTTTTTGATTATTTTGTTGTCTAATGGAATTTATTTGATTGGATATGTTAAAGTGAAAATTATTAAAATTGCGATTATGTTTTTTATGAGTTTGTTCTAAGTAAGTACCTACTATTTTATTAATATCTATAAGATTAGTTACAATGTATTTATTATCATTAGTTTTATTAAGATTATTTATATCTATATTATTATTATTTAAAAGGTATTGTTCAGTAGCGTCTATATTCAAGCATTTAATCTTAGAATCACCATTTTTTTTTCTGAAAATTTTATTAATTTCAGGAAACATATTATTTCCGGGAGTAATTTTTTTTAATCTGTTATTCCAATAAGTATTAAGTTCTATTTTTATTTGTTCTTTAATTAAAATATTAATATTATTTAATAAGCTTTTTAGAAAGTTGATTTGTGGTGCTGAGAAATTAAGGTTTTGCTTATAAATTTTATGGATATCATTCATCAAAGTACATTTTTTTTTTCAAAAGCTTTTTTAATTTAAATGAATAATATTTACTTAGAAAGTTGTTCTTTATATTGATTTTCGATATGTTATCGTTGATTGTTTTTAAAATTATTTCGTTTAATTTTAACAAATGAAAGTTAATATCATTAATTGGCATATTGATATTATTAACTATTTTTTTTTTCGTTATTTTCATACATGGTTATAAAGTTTTTGTCTAATTCCTTTCTAAATTTATTCCAGTTTGATTTATTAAATAGAAATTTGTTATGATCTGGTTGTATATCAAGTAAAAGTTTATCATTCTTAATTCTAAATTTTGTGAGAATGCCACAATGGTCGCTATCCATAGGAATTGTAGAAAGAACGCCAATAAAATTTATTCTTACATCGCTAATAATTAAGTCTATATAAGAGTTTACTCTCGGAAATGTAGGAAGGTCAGTTACATACAGTTTACATTTATATAATATTTTATTTTGTTCTAACCATTTATTGAGCTGAATACCTCTACTATTATTCTTAGCATTAAACCAAAAATTATGTTTTGCGTTAAAATCACCGGTTATTATATAGTAGTTATTTGGATTGTCTAGACATAGTACATCAAAAATATTTTTAAATTCGTTAATGAAATAATTAGAATTTTTTTGTGGTGCATAAGCAGAAATTATATAAAGGTTATTATTATTAGAAAGTTTAGTTAAAATAATGCATACTTCTAAACAAATAAAATTGTCAAAAATAGCATTTTTAATTATTTTATATTCTATTGAATTTTTTAATAATATGGTAACACCTCCCCCTTCTTCGTTACACTTTCGATCAGTTCTGATTATATTGTAATTAGTCATTATCAGATGATGTTTCTCTTTGAGTTTTGTTTCATTCACACACATAATATCAGGTGAATAATTTTCAAGCAAGTGCATAAGAGAAAATTTTTTGGAGAGAGAAACAAGAGAGTTGACATTGGCTGTAATTAACGTATATTGATTATTCATTATTAATTAATTTACGTAAGATTTAAAACTTCATATACGAGTTCTACTCTGTTTGAAAATTCGTTAAATTTGTTATCTATCATTTCTTTAAATTTTTGTATTAAAGTTTCATTTAAAATACTTAGATCTAAGTTATTATTATTATTATTATTATTATTAGGGTTAGAATTAAAATTGATATGATTATTATTATTAATGTTAGTATTGTTATTTTTTTGATTAAAATTTTTCAAATTAAGAGAATTTCTTACCGTGTAAGAATATGATATATTTGGTTGAACATAATTATTCACCATCTTGTGTCTATTTGTAATTTTATTTATTGCCACTTGTTTAAGCTCTTCTCGACGTTGTATTCTTTTCATCCGTTCTGGGCAGCCGGTAAATTATGAAGGATGACCCGCTTGCTGACATAAAGTGCAGAATAATTTAGATTTTGGATCTGCATCTGTTATTTTACAATTTCCAGGCAAATGGTTTTCTCCACACTTCACACATCGGAAATCCATATTACAATTGGATGCTGTATGTCCAAATCGTTGACATCTGGAGCACTGACTTAAATTTGGCTTTTTAAGATTTTCCCATCGAATGATTTGATGATCAAGGGATTTAATTTTGTATAGTTCTTTAACCAAACTGCTTGGTGAAATTTGGATAACAAAAAAAGGTGAAGCTTTGTTATTTACCTTTTGTGTTTTTGTAGATAATTTTACAACCTTTTTGAATTTGAGGTTTTCGTTTTCATTTGATTTTAGTAAATCTAACACATCTTCGCAAGAATAAGAACTATGAAGACCTTTCAACACCATTGAATGGATTTTTTCAGATTTCGGAGTAAATGTATAGAAATTAGTTTTCGATTTTCTCAAAAAGTCGCAAGCTGTTTTATAAATTGGCAAATTGTATGTATGTAATATAAATTGGGTAACACTTATTCCTTTAACTGAAAATTCTTTTATATTGTAATTGGTTTTTAAAACTTTTTTGATATAATCCATATCTGATTGGTAAATGCTTATTGGAGGCATTTTATGTGATGTATTATTTACATATTTTTTCGTTTAACATTGTAAATAGTGCCTTCGTTTTGATTATTATTTTGGATTGGGATTGGTTTTGTAACCTCACTTTTATCTCTGGAAGTCGAGGAATTTGTATTTTTCAGTTCTTTGTTTTTGAGGGATAAAATTTCAATGAAATCATCCTCACTGCCATTATCGGCAGTCATTACTTCATTTTCTTCTTCATTAGATAGTTTCATAAGGGAACTATAATAACTCAAACTGCATTCTGGATCTAGTGAATCTTTTGAGGTAGACGGTGTTAATTTTTTTAAATTAATCCTTAATTCTTCGTTTTCGCGTTTTAGCCTATTTACTAATTTTTTTAATTCACTTAATTCACGTTTCAATGATTTTTGTTTTTTTAGATCTATGTCGTCCAAAATATCGCAACTTTTTTCATTAAGCGTTTTACTATTTGCACTTTTCGCAGTTGTATCTTTTTCAGCAATACTAGTGTTGTCCATTTTTCTTTTCTTAACTAGTTGATCCAACTTTAAATTTATAGCTTGTTTCAGATCGTTGCTGTTAGGTTCATTTTGATTAAGATCATCATTCATGATTACAATCCTTTCGGCAAAAAGATCCTTTTTGTATTTCCTTTTTCTTTTGTTCTTCCTTTTTTTCTTTTTTTATGAATTATATTCACAACCTTCTTCTGCAAAAGTTCTATTTGAAGTCCCTCAACATATACATACATAGTACATAATCATTTTACTTAGTATATTGCATATATATAGGCGAACATTTTATTTGTTACCTAATTTTAAATAATGTGCTCAATATAAATGAAGTAGCTAATGATCATTTTAAAAATCCGAATTTTCGTTTTAGTTTTCTTATTTTTATTTTTTAATTACTTATAATTTTTAATCACTTTACTTAATAATTAATAAATTATGATTAATAAACACCATATTCAGAAGTAATGATTTTATAAATCGTATTTTAAGCTTTATAATTTTTCTAATCGACAATTTCTGTAGTTTTCCCAGAAAAGCTTATTAACTTAAAATTAAAGCGTGAAAAAGATGTGGTCAATAAAATCTAAAAAAAATAAATTTTATATAATTTTGAAATTTTTAATCTGATATCTAAAGGTTATTATAGAAAATCAGTTGTAGATAATGTCATTTGTCATATAATATACTAATAGCATCAAAGTTGACTTATGTAACAAACACGTCAAAATTAAATATTATTTTTAGTTTTTGTTACTTTACTTTAAAAATTTAAAAAATTATGTTTAATTTATTAATAACTATTATAAGTTTAATTTATTAATAACGATTTTGTTGTGGCTCCTTCATTTGATGTGTATACAATTTGGATTTTATTATAAGTTTTATTGAGTCCCACGCTCAGTAGTGAACCTTAAAAAAGTCCCACGGTATCACCGATGAACATCACTCAAACATTACAAAATTCCGCCCTCATCGATGAACATAAAAACAAACTTACCTTAAGCTCAATGTTCACCAATGATGTACGTAAGGCTTAATGTATGTTTATTTTTATGTTCTCTGGTGAGCAAGACATTTTGAAACATTTAAGTGATGTGCACCGGTGTTATACGTGCGTCTCAACATGAAAAGAACTTACTCTTGTTTTGGCATTGAGTTAAATAAATTTGAAAACTTAATCTTAATGATTTAAATTTTGCTATTTTAGCAAAATAAACTTTTTTTTTTTCATATTTTACTAATTTGTGAGAAAACAGCGAACTCCCACTAAAAATTACGATTTCTAATTAAAGAGCTTAATTAAATTTGTATTAAATAAATATTAAAATAGAAGGGTAGAATCCACTGATTTGGTAGGATTCTCCTACTAATAACAACACTGCTTACTAATGATTTGACAATGCATTTACAAAAGCATTTAAAATTACAATTATTTAGTTGCCATTAATTACTTTATTCCGACATAATACAAGATCAATTATATCACTTTTTTATGGTAAAAATTAATAAAAAATATGTACTTTAATATCAAGTACTACTTTAAAGTATTGTTATTCTTATTAAAGTTTTACAATTGTAGCAGTTTTTTTTTTAACTTTATAAATCAAACAATTCACATTTTTAAGTTATTACAGTTATTATTCAATGTTGAAATCAGTAAGAAGATAAAATTTGTGACAACTCTAAGATATCCACATTATTACAAATGGTCAAACTTAACCTCGTGTAACATCACAAGATTGATATGGCCCAAAACCAATTTAAGACGATCCAATGATCTGCTTTCTCTCAAAAGGGCAGACATTAGAATGACAATAGGTATAATCACCGGTCACTGTCTAATAGGGAAGCATGCCAGAAGACTTGGCTTATCCGCAAACGACTATTGTAGAGCCTGCAAGGATGAAGAAGAGGAGGAAACTACTCTTCATCTCCTTTGCACATGCCCGGCCTTGTCGGCAAGAAGGAATACCCATTTGGGGTAATATCTCTTCGACAGCCTTAGCGATCTGTCAGATAAAAATGTGAAGAGTATTCTTCGCTTTGCAAAAAGCTCAAATTGGTTTTAACGAGTGGGATAGAAAAGCTTCTATGTGGTATCACAATGGACCAAATACGGTCTAAGTGTGCCTTTTTGGCAGCCACCTTAACCTAACCTAAGATATCCAAAGAATTGTGTTCTACTATTATAATATGCTAACTCTATAAAATTTGATCGGCTTTTGGAAAATTTATTGTACCTAACTTAATTAAGTATTGAAATATATTTATGAAAATTATGACACTTACTTCATTCCGTGGCGCCCAACCAACCAAATTTATAGAACCATACCAGAAAACTTAACTTATTTTTACAAAATTTTAAATATTATGTTATACTCATATAAAACAAGAAGTCGTATGTAAGCTAGTCGAAGCCATTAGTCGAACTGCTTCAATAGCGAAGCTCATATTTACTTTAAAATTATTAAAATGATTAAAAGATCAGAATTGTAACTCGATTATTTTTTGAACGGACTGACCTACATGAAACGAGAGGGGGGGGGGGGGGGGGAACTGACCTACATAGCTAAATTAAATCAAAATTCGATCATGAATAACAGTATATATAGATATACTTTTTCATATCTTTTTAATTTTCTTTAAGTAGTCATAAAAAGTAATAACAAATTTATTATACCCAGTGTGAACTGTATTCATATGGATATAAAAAACCTGCATAATGTTTTTCATATTATGATAGCTTAAAAGAAAACAATGATTATTCCACCATCGCCGCCATCGAATGATTATTCACAATCTACAATACTTATATTTAATATATTTAATTAAGTTAAAGTTCATAAACTTATAATTGGGATTAAAAATATTAATGAGTTGCAATTTCATTGCAAAAATTATCAATAAATATTTATTTTATTTGAATAAGATCAAATTCATATTAAAAGATAACATTTTGTGGTATTAACTAAAATATCAAAGCTTTAAACGTATAATCGATATACACTTTTATATTGATTAAATTAATCATTATTATTGTGCTCTTTATACCGTAAATTAGTAGTTTTAGATTTAAAGTCAGAATTTAATATTCTTACTGTTATTTAAGTTAATATTAACTAAAGAATATAATTGATTTAAATCCAATCAGATAATTTTTATCGGAATGAAAAATGTAAACATGATTATTGATAATAGATTATATTGTGGTTTAATTAAAATGTTAGTGATGTAATTATTATTATTAATTGTAGTTTATAAGTAGTCCATTGAATTAATTTATTTGAAATGAAAAAATAAATATTAATTGTAATAAAATTAATAAAAATATAAATTACTTTTATTTTTGATTTAATCCTATACTTGACAATTTCATTAATTGATTATTGGGCAATATTATGTTTAAATCTATACTAAAATGTATAAAATAAATAAAATGTAATTTTTGTTTTTATAGTAAAGTTATTCCCCTTGATTTTACTTCATTGTACGGATGAAAATGAAATTTTTAAACAATGATAAGAGTTTTTTTTTAAATAACGGCAAGCGTTTATGTATTTTCTTATAAAAATTGTATAGTTTTTCCTAAACTTTTCTGTAATGAAAATATAACTATTAAAACTTTTAGATTATATTAAAATATATACCAGATCACAACATTTAGCCTTACAATGTGTACATTGATTATAATTTTCTGTTTGCTTAGTGCACTGAAATAAGGAAACGTTTTATTCCTTTTGAAAACGGTATAAAAGGCAAGAATGGGATTTTTTTTTTACTTCGGTCTTTTTATATAGCTTCGAAAGAGAAATAAAGTCGAAAAAGTCTTATTACTTATGTTTTTTAATTGTTAAGTTTTTTACCTTTTTTGCGTATTATGTTGCTCAAATTCTATGTAAATCATTAAAAATATATGCCTGGCTTTCGATTGGCTATATGTTTGTTTATAGGTTGGCTATAATCTTTGTATAGAGTTCTGATTTGATTTATTTATGTACGTCCATCTATTCGTCCTCACTATAACTCCAAATATAATTGAGTTAGATTCTGAATTTTTTTCTCATTTTATTTTTGTCAGTTTCGCTATTGAAGTTCGACCTACAATTTCGAGTAGCTGTTCTACAATTTTGTTTTTTTTATATGAGTAGTTATATTAACTGAATATTTAAAATTTTCCTACAAAAACTAAAGTTTAAAGATTTAGTTTCTCAAAATTTTGTTGATCTAGAGCAACAGATTCGATTAGATGTCAATACAACTTCGTTTTTTTTTTTTTTGTGTATCAGTATAACTCATTGTGTTTATAATCTGGGTATTTAAAATTTTGTTTAATTTAAAAAAAGTTAAGTTTTATACCAACGGGTTCTGCAAATTTAATTATTCTAACGAATATATTCTATTCTATCATATTTTACTATTCTATCAGATTCGACAGCAGCAAAATTATATGGTCATTCTTTGATACTTAATAAAACTGGATATCGGAAAATTCGTAAAAAATTATCAAGTTTTACAGTAAAACTTTTTGAAACATTTGGTTCGCTTACTTCGCTTGGAATCTAGTAGCTGTCATACAACTCCGAAATTTACATAATATGTATATATACATATATATATATCTCAGTTCTTAATTAAGTTAGATATTTTAAATTTCCTACAAGATGATTGCATTTTATCAAACCAGCATATATTATGTTCCTGCGAGTATTTTAAATTTTGTAAAACGTAGTTATTAATTTTACTCTGCCTTCGGCCTGTCTGTCTGTTTACAATTTTATATACCGCTGAAGTTAAAAATGTAATTGACGATAACGCTAACGCAGAAGTTCCAGATTTTTTTCTAGACATTTTTTAATTTAGCTTACCCCTCACGGATTTATATTTCGTCAAAGTTTCGTTATAATTAAAGTTTTACTAAACATAGACAAAAATAATAAAGATTTTTTCAATTCGGTATTTAAATTTACGGTCATGTCAACAATTTTTCAAAATAAATTTGAAATTTGAGGAAAGCAAAATTATAAGATTAATTTAATTTTTGATTAAAACTTTTGTTATAAAAAAAAAATTGTAATTTTCCCACTTTAAAAGTTATGCAAACAATTGAAAATGTATTTTTTTTTAGATACCTGAATACCCGAACATCTTAAAAAATTTCTTAAAGATAAGATACAAAATTTAAAATTCAATTAATCATTATAACTGTATATTTGTCAATGACTTTTCTTTGTTAAAAGGGATTCCCTTAAAGTGGAAGATTTTGTCTCTTGATATAACACAAATTTGCTTAACGAAAAAATTCTAAGAATATTTATAGTCACAATTTTAGAATTATTTTTTCTTGTATTAGCACGTTATAGTTTTTTACTGGTATTTATTTTGAAATTTTGTGCATTCAAAAATCTTAAGTATGTGCTTTGCTGCCTTTTTTATATTAAGTGAATTAAGAAAAATTCCCTTAAAAACTCTAATTTTTAATATTGTAGTTTTTATGAAAAAAAACGATTTCAGAGTATTCGTTCGCAATATACCAGCATTTAAAATTAACATTTTCATTTATACTTGTTTGGCAGTAATTGACATTGGAAGTGCAATTGTTAGCTAAAAAGTAATTATGTATCTGAAAAAATTAATAAGATAAGTTTGTTTGTAGAAAAAAATGGATTTCAAATTTTTTGAATTATGTCTGTAAATTATGGTCTAAAAAATATATTAAAGCAAAAAAAATGTCATCTATATAATATAAAGTGTTTACACGCCAAAAAAAAACTTTAGTGCTACGAAATAAATTCGAAGCAATAAATTAAATTGTTTCGAAAGAAAAGTGCGGTTTTTTTTTCAATATTCGCACTTATTTCATTTTTAATTTTATTACTTCACTATGAAATAAATTCCAAAAAAAAAAAATTTAAATTGAAATAAAATGATAAACAAAAATCTATTCCAAATCCAACTATAAAATTTGCTGAAAATATTATTTAACCACTTATTTTGTATCCAACTTTGCACCCACCCAAGCAGCCAAAAGACCGCTGAGAACCACTCATTTTGTATACAACTTTAAAATCTTTCTTCATTATTTTTGTTACAATTACATTTCAATAACAAAGCACTTTTAACAGTGGGGGCTGCCGTCTCCAAACTTTCGCTGAACATATTAAAACCCTTTAGTATTGAAAATCTGATTTTGTATTCAACCTTAGAATCTCACTTTAGTTATTTATCTTTTTTTAGTTATTTTGTCGAATATATTTCATTTTGAATATATCGACCTTATTTCGTTATGAAATATGTCATGAATTAAAAATAAAAATGAAATAGTTAAAAAAATAAAAATTTAATTTTATCGAAATTATCTTATCATTTTTAATTTATAAAACTTATTTCGTGGTGCCTTCTTTAACTGATTCATGTTGCTTTAATAATCCAAGAGACTTAGATAGCATTCCCTTAATTCAAATTGAAGAAACTACAGAACATATTTTTTAAAGATCTTACTACAGTGCGTGCCAAAAACTTGCAGTTTTGCAGTACTTTTTAATAATAAGGAAACTCTTTCAAACTTTAAACGATGAAGTGAGAATCTTTAAGATCTAAAAGAATTTTGTTTTAATCATCTTAAAGGAGTCGAGCTAGATATAGTATCAAAAGTATGGATCAGCTCAGAATCGAATTCTACAGCAGCCGGTTCAAGCTTCTTGCACCACTTAGAACTTAATGAAGCTAGGCGTCTGAAATCTTGCAAATGATAATCCAGTTTTATGGCAACAACTTCTGTAAATTTTTGTTTCACTGGTGCAACATGTTCGGGTAGCTGCCATACAACTTCTCTTTTTAAATGAAAATAAGTTCGAATCTATTGAAGCTAGGTATCTGAAATTTTGTAAAAAAATGTCGAATTGCATGCTAACACCTTCTGTAAAATTTGATTGAGGTAGAGCAGTATATGTTTAGACTTCTTGCACAACTTGGAACTTCATGAAGCTAAGCGTCTTGCAAATGAAGATCAAGTTTTACGGCAACAACTTCTGTAAAATTTGGTTGTGCTGGTACAATAGATTCGGGTAACTGTCATACAACTCCACAATTTACATAAATATATCTCGGTAGTTAACATCTGTACTAAAACAACTGAAATTTTATTTTTTTTTCAGATGTTTACACAGAGTCTATAATTGGCCTTAAAATTACCAATAATATTAAATATTTTTTATTAAATTAATTCATTATTAATTAATTTAAAATTTCTTTCAAAGTTAAAAAAAAGTGATATTATCAGACATATTGTAGCCAATAAGATTTATTATAATATTAAATATTAATTATAAGAAAAATAAAATAAAATGACCAAAGTCTAAAAAAAAAAATTAGATTGGAAATCTTATCTAATCTATTTAATAAAAGTAGAATTGATTTCAGCGGATACAAAAAGAAGGATAACTTCTAGAATTATAATCTAATAAATTTAAAAATAAAAAAAGATTTTTTTTTGATTTTCTTTTTTAAATTATGGTGAGTTTAAAAATAGATTTAAATTTTAAATATAAAATAAAAATGATTTATATCAGATAATAAAATTTAAACTATAATAAATTAAATTATAAACATGACTTGGAAGTAAGTAATTAATTTTGTTTTTTTTTTACCAAAAACTTACGTAGTCTGTTTTTTTTTTAAGTCTATTTTTAGCAAAAGCAATAAAATAATTAGGGAAAAAAAGTGAAAAGGTATAATCGATCATACTAATACTATAGCTTTTTATCACATCGAACATTTAGACACATGGAAAAAAAAATATAGGGTAATTATTATGTATTTCTATGAAAAAACTCAAATTAAAAATCTAATATTTAATTAGAGTATTTTCTGAAAGTAAAAATAGTGATAATTACAAAAGTAGAGGAAGGAATTACCCTTAATTTTTTTAAGAATAGTTTTAATAATCGAATCAGAACATTTGATAATAATTTTGTGATTAAATTTTAAAAAAATATAAAAACAAAAAATGATTTCTATAAATAGAAAATTCATTCTTATCTGACTTATGATGTAGTGTTTAAGCCGTCAGTCTTTCAATAAGATAATCTTGAGATCTAATAATAAAATTAATACTATTAATAATAAAAACAATATTAATGATAACAGGTGTTACAGATGGAGCTGTCCCATTTATTACTTCTTGCAGGAAGATGTTATTTGCAATTCCTGCATGTTATAATTGTTGATGATTTGCTCATTTAGCAAAATAGTAGTAATAATAAGCCGATTCATTGTTTCCCCACAGTTCCACCCCACAATTAAAAATTTCTGCATCCCTGTTCTATCTTTCATATCTTTACTTCGTAGCTAATATACTGCATGTATTATTTAAGGACTAAAGACTAAAGAGAAAGGTGGGTTTAGTCAGTAAGAATCTGACACTACTATAAAGGAGTATTTTAGGTGTTTATCGAAAATTCGTAATTCACTCAGGAGAAAAAAAGATAATAATAATTTTAAATGTAGATTAAATTGTGTATATATGCATATATGCATTTACTATATTTCGTTATCTTAAATCTATGTCTAAACCTGAACTTTAAACATATATGGTATATAGTAAACAACAGAACAAATTTTAAGTTCAATATTCACTTTCACTATCATTTTCATTTAAATTTGTTGATTTAATTTCTTTATTTCTCTAAATAGAAATCCATCAAAAATTTAACAATCTAAAAATAATAAATTTAAAAATAATCAACCGAAAATATTCAATTCAAATAAATCAAAAATTTTTAAGTAAAAATTTAATCCTTTTTATAAAAAAGGTATAAAATTGAAAGGAATCAAAAAAATTTAATAAAATAAAGAAAAAAAATGGCAAACAATTACAATTATTTTAAAAAAATAAACTCCTTTTTATTTTTATGTATATGTACATACATACATATTTTTAGCACATTTCCAAAAAAATTTTGAAAAAATGTGCCTATTAGTTTCACTCTGTCCGTCTGTTTACAAAACTTCTACACCGCAAAAGATAGAGAAAAAAAATGTTAACCAAACCATAGGTAGGTCTCATAAAAAAATTAATTTTGTGGAACAAATTTTTCATGTAGTCCCATCCATCAGGCAACTACAGCCCCTCAAACTTTAAAAAACCCCTATTTTTAAACGCGTATATTTCATGTTTGGCTTAACATTTTTTTCAATCTGAAAACGAATTTTCAGATCATTCGACAGGAATTTTTTTTACCTTTATAAATCAATATCAAAATTATATAAAGTTTTTAAATTTAGTATTTAGACTTACCGTTATGTGAAAGACAAATTTTGAATGATTTTTCTACTTCTATAACTCCGGCACGCTTTTAGATAGAGGCTTGAAATGTTGAGGAAAAAACGACCTTTTAAAATTAGTATAGGTTTACTCAGAACATTTTTTTTGTACAACCCCCTATTTATCAGCTATTAGGGCTCAAAAATTGAAAATTTGCTATTTTTAGACACCTGTAACTTGTACACATTTTTCTTTGGCAAGACAAAATAAATTAAAGCTCCAGTAATATATTTTTATGTGTGAAACCATATATTTTATGGTTTCTTTTAATTGTATAGGGTTCCAAAGTTACAGAACAATATCAAAATTATACAATATATTGTAATTTACTATTTAGATTTACCGTTATGTGAACACCAAATTTTGCATGATATTTCTTTTTTCATAACTCCGGCATTCTTTGAGATAGGAATCTGAAATTTTGAGATAAGAACGAACTTTTAGAATTAGTATAAGTTTTTTGGTAGCACCCCCTGTATAAGAGTTATTACGTCTCAAAATTTAAAAATTTGTTATTTTTAGAGACCTGTAACTTAGGCACCTGTAAAAATTTTCTTTAGCAAGACATGAAAATTAAGGGCTTAATAATATCTTTTTACGTGTATTAACGCGCTTTTAAAAACCGTTGGTACTTTGGTACCGCTTTTAAAAACCATTCTACCTTGTTTTTATATCATTTTTATATTATAGTACAATAATATTTATGTAGTGTACGTAATATATCCCAACTGTATTTTATTTTAAAGTAAATAATTTTTAACTTTAATTATCATATATATATATATATTATGGCAAGACGTGTATTTATTATAATCTGTAGTTTTAATATATATATGTATTAAGGAGCTAGGAATTAAGTTGGAAAGAAATAAATACGAACATATGTTCGTAAGAAATAAGTACAAGTTAATACGAGTAAAAAAATTTTTTCGAAATTATCTCTACCTAACTATTCTATTTTTCGTACTTATTTAACTATAAATTAGAAATACCCTTAATTTACCAAAAACAAATAATAAACGATATACACATCTGCACAATTAACGTAAGGAATATTACGTTGCGCCTACCTTACCAATTAATAACATATGTATTAATAAACAATGAAATAATATCTTATCTAAATTATAAATAAATGTATAAATACATTCATTTTAGTTCAATTTTGCTTTATGCCTTGATTAAATTACGATAACCTAAATATTATTATTTTGTAATTATGTTCTATTAAATAGACATGATCGGTATTTAAAGTTCTAACATAAAATATACTTATTTTGAAATTTTTCATTTTAACATTTTATGATCTAAAAAGGAATAAAAATATTTTGGCATTTTCATTTTTTCATTCAAAACTGATAACCTTTAAAATTATACATTATGAAAACTTAGATTCTATTAATATTCCTATGTTTAACATTTAATGCGGTGATGGAATATTTATACCTGTATTGATTAGGTGCTTATCACGCCATAGATAAAGAAATTATTATTTTTACAAATAAAACTGTATGATAATTATTTCGTTTTCATTTTTCAAATGGCATCTATATAATTATAGAGCTAATTGCTATAAACTAAAGTATAAAAATAAAAGTGTTAAAAAATATACATAACAAAAATTTTATAAAATTATAATGAAGAAAATTGTATTAATTTCAACCTTTCTTTGTATACCTAATACATACATAAAAATTACAATCCCTAAAGTATACTACCAAAAAAAAACATAAAGAACATTTAAAATTAATTATATTATTAAATAATTTAGATTTGAACTCTGATTTCAAATTTATTTAACAAAATTTAATTTTACATCCATTTATAAAATGTTTACAAAATTTATTTTATAATCTTTAATTTAATTTCATTCATTAAAACTAATATTAAAAAAATAAACAACAACATACGAACTTATCATAATACCATTAAATATTTATTTATTTTCTTAATATATACCTATTAAAATTTATATTAATTTCCTATATTAAAAAAAAAAAATATCCTTTACAAAGAAATATCATCCCAAAAATATGCAAAATAATTCTCTAAGTACCAAAAGATAATATTTTCTCAATTACTTACTGTAATAAAACATAACAAAAAAAAAAAAAAACAAAATAAGAAACAGAAAATAAACAAACAAAAAAAGGAAAAAATTAATAATTTTAATAATTTGTTATAAAAAAGAACACAATGAAATTTTAATTGAATTTGAATTTGTTTTTTTTTTTTTTTTGCTCCCTTTTTTTTTGTATCAATTAAATTTATTAAATATTTAAAGAAGCTATTCTATCATTTAATAAATTCATAATTTTTAAAAATATCTAGACCTATATATATATATATATATATATAACCTTACATATAAACAAATATATACATACATTCATTCATTTATCTATTCAATTACATATTATTATGAAATAAAAATGTTTTTATATCTATAGATACAATCTAACCAAAAAAATATACTATATACACATTTATATATATATATATATATAAAATGTAAGTACGTTCTTCCAAAAAAAAAAAAAATAAAAAACAAATTCCCAAATGAAAATGATTTATAATGTTTACATTTTGTTTTTATACATAATTTGATATACATATATATGTATGTAAATACAGATTTAAAGAAACGTATAAATGTACAAAATTAAAAGTATAAGTAGCAACAGGTTACGACATTTGTATGGTAGGCATAAAACATAAAAATAAAAAGAAAAATAAAGAAAAAAATGAAAAGTTTTTAATTGCCATTTCACTTATTATAAGTTTGTTATCAACAAAAAAGTAACAGTAAAAAATAGAAACAAAAAAGCTTCAGGATTAATAAAATCAAAATTGCGAAATAGTATATAGTTATTATGATGAATAACAATTTTATTATAAATAACGTAATTCAGAAACAAAAAAAAAAAATTTTTTTAAGGGGAAAAATTCTATTGTTTGTTTTTTATATTCTTTTTTTTCTTTTTAAACTTGGTACATGCGCAAAAACATAAAAACTGGTGCTAAAAAAACTTGAAAGATTTTAGAAAATTGTTCTAAATTAGAAAAACAATTTTAAAGAGAAAAACAAAACAACATTATTGAAAAGTTTCCGAATTTTATAACGCTGTGAGCTAATTTAATAATTTATGAATAACTTAACTCATCGCAACGAGTTCGAAATGGTTTTTTTCAAAATTGTAACTTAAGTGATTTTAATTAACTCGATAATCAAATTTAAATAGCTACTTACGAACTTAGGTAGATCCCACTTTTTAGATTTATTTAAATAAATTCACAAAGAAAAAACTATTGATGTGCACGTACTATACAAAGAAAGTTAAATCTAACATAGACGATTTTGTATAACTCATACTATATAACTACCTGACAAAGAAATATACAGATCACAGATCACAATGAAAGTAGGAACAGCATTCTAACATCTGCAGTCAATTTGACGAAACTTCCAGATACTCGGAGTAATAATATTAAAAGTATTTCGTGCATATTTGAAATTTGTTCTGATATGTGGTTGTGAAACATAACTTACAACTAATAATCTGAACTACAAGCTACAAGTTTTCATTAATAAGTGTTTTAAATTAACATGCCGAATATTTTGGCACAACACAATATCAAAATACTACATATACTTGAAACTAGTCGGCGTAGACCACATTAGGAAAGTATTAAGGCGAATAAGATGGAAATCGATAGACCATATATACATAGAAAATGAACATCTTACGTGATACTTTCACGAAACAAGAGATTCAACTGTCCATAATAATATATGACTTAAAACAATCCACCAGGAAACACGAAATGTAACATATCCTCTAAGAGAAGTGAAAATATCAAATACCAAATCGTGTACACACAAGACTCTCAAAACTCACAAGAGACTCCTCTGCAATAAAATGACTCCTCTATTATAACTGACATTTCAAAAAATTATGTTTGTTAGTAATATCACCATATTTTACATAATATATTTACTATTACTATATGAGGAAGTTATATTAACTGCAAAACCCTGACAAGGTATGCTTTATGCACATACTTCATTATTCTTCTATTATAAAGGTAACATACATACTTTATTACAAACACATATAATAAAGTAAATTATTTTCTTTTACAATCATAATTTTTAAATATTAATTTAATTTTTCTAAATAAATATTATTTTTATTATATTTAAAAAAAAAAACGTCTATTTGTTCTTATAAACTATTCATACCGTCGTTTTTTCTCTATAAAATATTAAAAATTTAATACGGGAACTTGACTTATACAAAAAATAATTATTAAATTAGCTTTAAATTATAGGTACGTACACGTGTTCTAATTAGTAACTTAATGTATAAATTAATAAAAGTTTCAAAATTCATACTCTTTATTTTATTTTAATTTTTTTTTTATTGAAATTCCTTGGAAACTAAACTGACGTAAATATAAATATAATTTTTGTTTTGTTTTTTTGTATATTTATTGGAAACCCCTCAAAAATTTTAATTTTAAAATTTTTAATGTACTCTTAATTGCCATTTTATTAATATAAAGTATAGCATGATTTTTTAGCTGAATTTTCTTTAGTACGGATCTTTTTTAACTCATTTTTTAATCGTTTTAAGATTAACAGAAAACATATAAACAAGTCTGAAAACATATAAACAATTACTTAAGTGAGGGCTCGGTGGCCTATTGGGTAAGAGCGTATAAAATATGTTGTAAACACCGAGCGAGTGTGGGTTCGAATCCCACACACGTCGTAAGAATTATTCCCCCTTACGACATTTACAGCCACAACTGAACAGAAAAGGCTGTGTTTCCTGTCCACATTTATTTGGCAGAGAAATGCATTAAAAAAAAAAAATACTTAAGTGACGTAAGAATTAATTATTTTTAACCTATGAAAAACAAATTTTTAAATAAATGTAAAGGCCTTTAAATCAATATGACCTAACGTTTTAATTAAAATATTGTTTTATAAATTATTTTTGTATTTAAATTTGAAATCCAGATGTCTTACATTTTAACACATTGAATAATTTTAAAATCATTACAAAAATATTACAAAAAAAAAGTGCACGTGACTTTAATATTAATTCAACCATGTATTAATCAACTATTAAGTTAAATTTCATTTTTAAATCACCACTTTCAAGAATTTTGAATTTTTAATCTGAAAAATTGAAACCCCAGGTTTTTTGCAAAAGTAAAAATGGAGTTATGAACCCAATAAAAATAATTAAAATTTATAGCATGTTTTACTATCATATTTATTAACCCTAAAAAGCACTACATAGCACTACATATTAACTCTAAAAAGCCTTTCAACCTCTATTTTAAATAAAAAGATTTTTATTTAATATAAAATTATCGATGCTCCTCGAATTTATAGAGTGTGTTTACTTTGATCTTTCGATTATAGTATGAAAAACCTACTTTTTTTTAGAATTTGCCACCGATTTCTATGCATGTATATACGAAATTAAAAAATATCAAACTCTTCCATTATAATATATATGTGCATCTATTCGTCTTACGGATACCAAAATATACATATTATCTGTACTAAACTAATGTTCAATTTGAAAGTAATTTGGTTATAATTAGAGGTTACCTTATTCAAGGCAACCAAAACGATGTAATTTTTTTTTTTTTTCATTTTTTTTTTAAAAATCAAACATTTGAATTTATTCTGAAAAGTTTGCAGTCGAAAGTTTTCTACCGAGTCATATACAAATAGTTACAACTTTGTTAAAATTAATTACAGTGTTTAGACCAGATGCTAACAACATTACACATATCAGGGAAAATAAAATAATAATAAAAATAAAAAAAAAAATTAATCCTAAATTAATTGGTCTTTAATTTTCATTTTTATAAGTCTAATCGATATTTTATATTTTTTTATAGCGTATTTTCCTTTCACATAAATATGACAAGGAAATTACACAGCCTTTCCTTTTTAGGTGTGCCTGTAAATATCATAAGGGATAAATATTCTTACGTCGTGTGTGGGATTCGAACTCACACTTCTTCGGTGTTTACAACGTATTTCAAACGCTCTTACATTTTAGACAAAAGATTGGACAAACTCTGTAAAAAAATTCATTAAAAATCATTTTCCTTATTTTTTTTTACTTGATTAAATAAAAGAAAAATTCCCCAGCAAATTAAACTAAAAAAAAAAAACAAAAAAGAAAAACTGAAAAACAAATCCTTTATAATATTGTAATGAAAAGCAAGAATACACTATATGAGAAGGTATAGAAGAATAAAAGTTTTATTAGATTTATCAGTTAAATGTGAAAGCTGTAATAAGTCGGTCGTGTACAGGAAAAACTTAAAAATAAAATCAAATTTAAACCGCGGATAAAAAGAAAACCCCGATTTCAAAAACGACCAAATCACAAAAAAAAAAAAACAGAATTTAGACCAGTACAAAAGCAAAGCTTTTTCGTTGTTTTTTTTTTCTTGTATGATTACCGTGTATTTAATAAAAAAAAAACCAAAACAAAACAAAAACAGAAAATATTTTTTTTTTTGTTCATTTGTTTGTTTGTATATATGTATGTTTATTATTTTGTTTGTTATCCTTTTGTTAAATGTTCAATTTAATGTAAATGAAAATTGTATCCTTGGAAAATGTATAAAGCATTTTATCGTTTTTTATTTTCTTGTATTGTGCATTTTTTTTTTTTTTTTTTGTATAGTATTGTGATTTAGGTGATGACTTCTTATTTCTTTCTCCATCTCAAAAGAAAAATCTTTTTTTTTTTTTTTAGTCTCAGTCTCAAGTGAAAAATTATAATAAAATTTAATTTTTGGTGTTTAATGATATTTTTTTGTTTTTTAGTAGTTTTAAAATATAAAGGAAACATCATCTAATATTTATTTATTATAGTTGTTAAAATAAAAAGAAAATAAAAATAAAATTAATTTTTGTTTATTTTATTACAAAAAGAAAAAAAAAATAATTAAAATTAAAATAAAAATTTAAAGTGCAAAGTGATAAAAATTATTTAATTTCCAAAAACCAAAAAAAAAAAAAAATTATTTAATTAAACCACTAAACAGAATATAAAATAAAACAAAATATTTAAAACATTAATAAAATTATATTGTATTAAAATATATTTATTGTCATTAGTATAAAATTTTATGCCTTTTTTAAAGTTTTTTTTTATTTTTAATTAACAAATTATTGAAATGAAATATAATTACAGTAACTCTAGCTGATATTCTGAACATTCTGCAATCAGATCATTTTCTAATTCGACACGGTCATAACATGCTTTAACTCAATTTCTCCATATAATTTTCCTTGTACAATATTATGTGGGTTTCAGCATTTAATATATATATATACTTTTTTAATAAGAAACTCTACCTACCTTAATACCCACTGTAATATAATCTGGGTTTTTTTTTTTTTTTTTTGTTTCGATAAAAAATCGAATTTATCAAACGCCTCCTTATTTTCAAAAATTTAAAAAGTTATACGCAAACATTTTCAAAGACAGAAAAATTTAGCCGAAAAATTTAATTGTGTTGCTAGATTAAAACAGAATTATTTTTCAAGAATAAAATTAATAAATTAAACTAGTAATAGAAAAAAAACAAGGGTTTTCAAAAAAGCACATTTTCAAAATTAAAAAATAACCCAAACCAAATATAAGAAATTGGTCTCTGTTTGATTTTTTTTTGGAAAGAAAAAATTGAGAAACATCAAATCAAACTTTCGTCAATTATAAGGTTACCCTATATTATTAAAAAAATTATTAATAGAAACAAAAATATAATGTTGGAGCTTTAATTTTTGTATATTACTTCAAAAAAAAAATGTGGATAGGTGCCCAAATTATAACAGGTGTTTAGAGAATTTTCAGTTTTTGACGCCTTACAACTCCTAAAGGAGGTGCGACACAAAAATGTTTCCTGAACTGATACTAATTTTTAAAGATCAAACTCCTCTCAAAATTTCAGATAGAAAAGGTCCAAATTTTTGCAAAAACTGAGTTTTACATAATGGTATATTAAAAGATACCGCATGGCAAAATCACACATTTTTTTTATATACCTACATAAAAGTTTATAAAACCAGCTATCGTTCGGCATTGAACATTGAAAATACACCTTTTAGAACCTGTGTTATAACAATTTAAAGATAGGGCTTTTTCGAAATTTGTGGAGTTGTAGCTCCGTAACGGGTAGGGCTACCGAAAAAAGTTGTTCCACAAAATAAGTTTTTTGGCGATGCCTATCCGTAGTTAAAATTTCATTGCTTTATTTCAAACGGTGTAAAAGTTTTGTAAACGTCCAGACGGAGGGACGGACGAACAGACCGACGGACAGAGTGAAACTAATAAGCACATTTTTTCAAATTTTTTTGGAAAATGTGCTAAAACGATGTTATTACTTTTTTCAGCAAAAAAAAAGATTCAACCAACACTTAAGTACTAGGATTAAAGTATTTAAAACTAAAAACTTGTTGAATTATATTAATTAATTTACATAAAAGTTTTGTGTTACGAGAGGTAAAAATTTTTAAATATCTCTTATTAGATTTCAATGTAAATATTTAGACATAAAAAATAATACTCCTTTTAGATATAGGCTGGAATCAGTTTTAAACTCCAATATAATACAGTTTTTAAAATTAATCGTAAAGAAGAAAGAGATGAAAAATTAAGCAGGAGATGAAAAAAAATTTAATTAAAACAGGAGTTGGACGTTTTTTTCGATTTTAACAGTTGTATAATTAAAAAAGTTTCATTTTAAATAATTAGAATCATTTAGAAATATTCATAATAAATATTTAGAATTATTAATCTTTAAAAATTATTATAAGTTATCTATTAAGCAAGGAATTTTGATATTAAATTAAAACACAGCAAACACTTTTAAAAACAATGAATTTCGAAACCTAACAGTTAATACTATTCAAAAATAATGGTATATTTTCTTATTCTTCGAATATCATATTCACGGTGTAGTGGCATTATTATATGATAAGATTCTTTACATGCTGCTGCCATGTGGATCTATTTTGTGCCATATATGTCGATTCTACCAATGTTTTTCCAGTTAACAACTGTAGTTGATCTGACCAAAGTCTAGGATATCGGTCCCTCGCTTTTTTTACGACCACACTACCTTTCACTACTAGTTTCTTCATTTTGCCTGATCATCTGTCAATATGATCAAAATATTTGGATAGGATTGACTTATTTTCTTCAGAATTTTCCAGTTTTCGTTAAGTAACTGTAAGATGAAAATATTTGCGCTATCAGCATTTTCAACTTTATATCGGCTTTCTGTCTGCCTGTTTCATTGTCCATGTTTCAATTTTTGTTTTTTTACTAATACCTATTTTCCATCTATCTTACCATTTCTGAAATGGTAATCTCTTTCAAATTTCATCGGTACAACTTCTTTGATTAAATATTATCGAAACGAAATAGTTGACATTTTTTACAGTTTCCGAACCAGTTGCCAATATATCGTTCTGTGAATTATTATTTGGTTCGTCAATTATCATTACTTTAGTTTTATTAGTATTAATTTAAAAATTGTACGCTTTAATTTTTCATAATTATTTGTAGCTCGTGTTCGTCTGCAGTTAGTATCAACGTATCGTAGCATACCTAAGGCTATCAATTCTTCTACCACTAATTATATTTAAATGTTCTCAAAAACTTTATCTGCTTCCTGGACCTGTTAAATCTCCAAAAATAACGATGATCGAATCACTGTTACGAAAATTATATTTCTGTAACAACAAAGGAATTGAATTACTACTAAAGCTTACTATAGCAGTTTCCTATATTATTTTACCCTATTATTATTCTTCATTATTTTTCGCTATAAAATAAATCTGATAAAATTGTTATAACCGAACTGATTCGCATGATAGTCATGTCATTTATTACATAAATAGTATAAAATATATTGTAAATAATGTGTTTGTTATTAAAGTTCGTGAACCAAAGAAATAAACGTTTTTTTTTTTAAAAGAATTACAGGTAATTTTGATATTTTCTAAAATTTATTTCTTTGACAAAAACTCTGTAAATCGAATTTTTAATAGAAATAATTTGCTTCTTTCAGAATGTGTTTCGTATATTACATGTTTGGCACAAAGGGCATATTTTGACAATTATTTATAATTTTTTTTACATAGTTCTGTGTCTTTTCGTTTGTTTTATTTCATTAAATTTGAAAAAACCACAGGTAATGAAACTAATGAAAAAGATACATGACTATTATCTATTCAATGACAACAAAATACTTCTTAGTGTCTTTCCAAAAAAATTTTGAAAAAATGTGCTGATTAATTTAACTCTGTTCATCTGTACATCTATACATCTGTCTATCTGTTCATTCGTCATCTGCCTATTTACAAAACACCGTTTACGTTAGAGTAATGAAAAATGTAGAACAACTTTTTTACCTTACCCCACTTATTATGACATTTCAGCCCCTCATAGATTGAAAAAGCCCTGTTTTCAAATTTCAATATCTCAAGTCAATCTGCTGTTTTGCAATCAACAGGACATTTTTTTAGTTCTATATCATAATTATACAATTTCTTCGAATTTCATTTTTTAAACAAAATTTTCAAGATTGCGCTTCCTTCATAACTCCGAAATGTCTTTAGTTACGACCTTGAAAGTTTGAGAGAAGAAAAATGGTAGAAAAGTAAAAGAATCTGTTTATATAAGATTACGTGTCGGAACTTTTGCACAGCTTCTTGTTTAAAGGGCTATTAGGGGTAGAACATTTAAAATCAGCTATTTTTAGACATTCTGGGTACATTTCTGTAAAGTCAAACGCAAAAATTAACATTCCAAAATTATATTTTTCAAATGGGCTTTCATAAAAATATAGAGTTTCCGTAAAATTGAAGAAATCTTAGAAATTTTGGTGCAATTCAGAATTTTAAACTTTTCTTCTCTTTTTTAAAGAAATGTGTTTGATTTTACATACTGTCTCGTTTTTAACTTAATTTCATTGTTATTTAGGTCCTAAAATATGGGTGTTTGATGAATGAAAAAAATATTCACTCTTTAAAATTTATAAAACATGATAGTATATAGATTCAATGTTTTAAGTTGAACAGCGAAGTATAATGTTATTTATAATCCATTAGGATATTTTCCTTTTTTTTAAAAGTTCGTGTTTGCTCTTCAAATTTTTTTAATATCTTGTTGTTTTCTTTTTTAAGTCAGGAACAGGAACATCATACGAATAACAATCAAGATTTTCAGTTCTCTTTTTTTTTATTTCAATGTGTAAATATACTATAATGCTATATACATATATATATATATATATATATATTAATATTATGCATTTGCAAAGATTGAGTATTTTCATCAGGATATTGATATGACGTGTTGATTTTTTTGAAGATAAATTTTTAAAAATTTTCGAAAAATTAATTAAAAACAAATAAAAAAAACAATTTATTTTAATTTTGATGGCTGTCACTTATATAGGATTTCCTTTGAACATTTTTTTTACTATTTTATAGAGAATTTTTAAATTTCTTAAAATTAAATTTTTTAATTACAAATTTTTGTCTTGAAACTATTAAGTTTGGATTTTTAAGAATTTGTATTATGCAGAAACTCTTCAGTCATTTTTTTTTTCTAAGAGAGGTGGGAGTCTTCCAAAAACACCAAGAATTTCCTCCTTTGTAGTGTGAGATTCTTACTCACGAAACCGCTCTCCCCCCCCCTTTGGCAATATAATGGGATGAAACCTTAACCTGCGAACGCAGTATATTGGCTAGGGAGTAGGGATAAGAAAGGATAGGAAATGGACAGGAAAACATTGAATTGGAAGTGGGACTGTAAGGAAATAATGAATCCGCCTATTATTATTACTATTTTGCTAACAGTGACTATAGCCGTTACAACAGTTACAACATGTTGTAGTATATAACACCATACTACATAATTATTGAAGGCAACCCCCACTGACACTGTAGCGGCTGTTATTATAGGTATTAGTATTCTTATTAATATTATTATTATTTTTCTACAGAGTCAGTGCCATCAGTGGATTATATTACGCGCAGCAGTATATAACACCTTACTACATGATATTCAAATTTCATACTTTTAAAAAATCAATTACTTCTCATAAATTAATAATTTTTAAGAAGTCTATTCGTTCTAAAATTTAATATTATAAGAATATATTCTAATATATGCATATGAATTATAATATACATACCATACATACCATTATAATATAATATATACATATCATATATAGTATATACTATATAGTTAGGCTTTACATCATTATCATGAAATTTCTTCTTAATGAATCAAATTAACAAAAAAAAAAAAATTTAACTCTTATTATTTTATAGCCTCATATAATTTTTCTTATATAAATAATTTTTAATTTCATCAATTATTTATTCATTTATTATACTGTTGAAATAAAGAATAAAATATAAAAGTACATAATATATTACTAATTTATTGGTCATTATACTTAATTAATACATATACTCGTAGTATATGAAATTAAACTGTCCTAAGTCCATCTTCTTCAAATAAATTTTTCTTTCAAAATTTCAGTTTATGATATAACTTCAATGATTATGGTAAGAAATTATTTTAGAGCTAATTATATTATGTTTTAAAAAATACGTTAGATATACGTTACATCACAAAAGTTTAAAAAAAAATCCAAAAGTAGTTGAAGAACTTATTTCTTCCTGACTATCAAATTTTAAATTCTGATTCAGTAAAAATAAATGAACAATTTCTAAGAACATTTTTAAAAATATTTAAGAATACGCCTCCAAGTTTGAAATCTGCCCACCATATTAAATGCTTTGTATATAAAAAAAAAAATTTAATAGATACAATAGAAAACGACGCAGAGAAATAACTTCATAAGATATTAACTCCGCATGGCTATTTACACAAATAATGTGAGAAATAATTCCATTATATAGATGTGAACTTAATTCCCACTAATAGTTGAAAATAAATCCAATTTAAATATAGTGAAGTTGTTCACTTTCAATTTTAGAAAAAGTGGAGTAAATTTCTGCAAAAAATTTGAGAAATATTGACTGTTTCAACATTCAAACCAATTAAAGAATTTATTAAAAAAAATTAAAAAATAAAAATAGAATGATAAATTAATTACATAATTTATAAGCCTATAATTGAGGCTTACATAATATAAAAATAAATATTATATATGATGTAAAAAAAAAAAATTTATGATTTACTATCACAAACCATTTATTTAATTTGAAAGGATTAGCATTTGACTATATTTTATTTATCTGTATATATATTCCGAAAAAGGGGGTAGTCTTAATTTTCAATTTAATAATCTTTATTATATTCCAATCAACAATTTTTAGGATACATCAAAATCTATAAATGTTTGATTACAACATCAGGGTTTTAAATTTTTCCCAGAATATATTTCTGTATACATAGTTATGTATCAAGGTATATTTGAAAACGTAATACTTTACAGGACCTTCACATTTAGAATCTTGTACATAAAACATATAATTCCGCTTTTGTAATGAACTATTAAATCCTTCCTGATTACATATTTTTGAACTCTTGTAAAAAAAAATCTTAGCTGTCAATGGATTAGCTTAGAATCATTTTTTAAGAGGTGGAATTAATTCGCACATATCTTTTTGGAAAGGGTAATAAATTCTTATCAAAAAGTGATATTAGAACCCGCTGCTAAGTTGTATTAAATCAACATTGATATGATGCAGTTAATTCTTATAAAATTGGAATTATTTCTCTGCGTCTAGGAAACACTTTCATACTGTTTGTTAACAGTATATAAATTAGATATTAGACATATAAAATATTTAAGGTGGTCTTATTATGATAAGTTTATTAAAACTTAATATAATGAAACTGAACCTTCTTTAAACTTTTCAGAATTAAACTTAAAAAAAAAACTTTGTGAAAGAGATCTAATAATGTTTTTTGTCCTGCTTTCATTTTTAAGGCTAGATTTAGAGATTTTTAAAATATAAAATAACTGAAGTCAAAACATTTAATAATGAATACCAAAATTTTCATTACTTCCATTTTCCATCTCTTTCTTTTTCACCTTCTTGTTAAATATTTTATTATTTATAAAAATAAAAATTATACCAGGAAAAAAAAAATACAAAAAAAAAAAAATATAAAATCAAATTAAAAATTAATAAAAACAAAAAAGGACTAAGAAATATTTTGCAAATATAATTAATGTTTTTACATTTAAATTATTAAATAATTGAAATAAAAATTTTATTACAGACATTGTTACAATTCCATGTTTTTTTTTTTATGTTTTTTTTTTTGTATTTATGACCCCCAAATTCTAATAAATAAAAAGTTTTTACCCCAAAAACTTTTATTCTTAATAATTTTTTGTTTGATTTGTTTATTTGGTCCTAATGATATTATAATGATTGTTGTTTAATTTGTACAATTTTATTTTATTTTATCTTTTTTCTTTTTTTTATAACTGTATAACTGTAATGTATGTAACATTCAATATAAAACCAATTTAATACCAAAAAAAAAGAAAAACAAAATTATAAGAAAACAAAAATATATAAAAAAATGTTTTTGACATCCATTGTTAATATCAATCAACTTTGGCCATTATCACTTTCATTATATATATATATATATATATATATATATATAGTTTCATTATAAATATATATATATGGATGTACCTATATACAAAACATATAAATATTGTCGAAGGACAACCATGAAAAAATATATATTTATTGAATATGCTTGAAGCGTCTAATCTTTTGTTAATCCTCTCTAGTATATTTCTCGTTCTCTCTTTGATATTGAAACTAAAATAAAATACAAATTGATATATATATATATATATAAATATATATATATAATAAAATATATATAACAAAAAAAAAATCATGAAAAACTTGACTAAAACAAAATTTTCTAAATCTGAAAAAAAAAAAAATGTTTATACCGTTATTATAAAGAAAACGTCTGTTATATTAAAATTGACACATTAAAGTATGCAATTCATTTAATTTGTTATTATTATATGAATTGAATAGATGAAATATTATAAAGTATATATATATATATGTATATTAAGTACAGTTTAACATAATAATTCAACTTTAATTCAACTTATACATCTTAATATAAAATAACAAAAATTAATGTAAAGGTTTATGTATAATTTTTTTTCTCTATTACTCCTCTTAGGAGAATAAGGCGGTCTTTACGAGATATTCAAGTCAATTAGCAGATTATGTTTTGATATTTTGACAGGAATATGTTATTGTTGTTCAACTCTTGAAAATTCTCTTTTACAGGGTATTTTTTGGCTGAATACATACTTATACTATCACAGACTTCATTTTATGTGCATTTTTACGACGTTGTGTTCATATAATATGTAATATATTATGTCCGTTATCAATTTTTTATTTTCGTTTCTTTATTTGTTTTACAATTGATTGCTATTTAATATAAAATTATAGAGATCTGCATTGGTTGCAATTGTCGGTCGAAATAAACTACATATTATATAATTTTAAGGTTTTTATTAATGATATATCTGATGTCTGTTGTTTTTAATGTTTGACGCGAACCAGATTTTATTATACTATTTTATATTAGAATAGATTGTGTATTTCTGATTGAAATATTGAAACTTTTGTATTTTTGGCACACATACCTATTAGCTTCTTCACACCAATAATAATCTTCCAAAAACTGCGATATTTTTGGTAGATATAACACAATAAAAATACGCTTTGATTCTGTTTTTGTTTTGAAGACTGTGGATTTCCTCTTTTTTTTTTTTTAATTTTTCATCTATATTATAAACTTTAACTTCAGTACAACAATACTTAATTTTTAAATTTTACCTTTCAGTTCAGTGCAATATCTATACTTTTTATTTCTTTAAGAAAAAAAATCTTTTGGAAAATTTTTTCTCAAAAAACTGTTTTAACCTCTAAGTAAATTAAAATAAGAATGACTACTTAAAAAATAAAAGCAATAAAAGTGTCTTATAAAAAAAAAAAAAGAAAAAATGGTGTATAATATAGTGTAAACTTAATTTATAGAAAAGGTATATATTCGAATGAATTATCAATGAAAAAAAAAAAGCATTTTCTTTTCTTTTTTTTATATACTTCTTATTTATACGAACATTCACATTTTCAATTCAATCAAAAAGAAAGTTTTTTTTATTAACTGTAAGAATACAATGTATCTATTGAATTGAATTATTTTTGTTCACATTATATTTTATAGAATTGAGAATTTTTTTTTTTTTTTTTTTGGATAATATACCAACCGTTATATATATTTGTAATATATAACACATATATTACATTTATTTTTTGTTTTTCTTTTTAATTCCATTCATCTCAGTTTCATGTCACACCAATTTAATTCTTTTTTTTTCTGTTTTTTTTTTTTTTTTTTATCAAATGAATACAAAAGATTATCTTTTGCAATATAATCAAAGAAAATATATATATATGTATATATATCTTTGGACCAAAAGGGACAAAATATTATGAAAAAAAAAAAAAAAATACATTAATAAAAAACGAAAAACCTCCCATCCCTACAAAATATTTACTTTTCGTTATTTTTGTTTGTATATATGTCATATATAAAAACACCCAACAACAAATTAATAATTTTGTTTTTTTTTCCTTACATGATGCATGTAAATACACATAATATAACAATTGAATACTGAAACTTAAATAGGATCAACATTAAGTCTAAGATAAACAGATAACTTAAAGTTATATATGTATATATATGTATGTATCCTAATGAAAGATGTTTATCATAATAAAAAAAAATGATAATAAGCTTAATAGAAATTCCCAAATAACTTAAATTTGAATTGTATAACATTTTATTTTACATACGTATTTTCAATTGTAGCCTATTTCAAAAAAAAATGTATAAACCAGAATATAACTTGGAATGTTAAAAATCGAATACAAAGTCAAAAGATCTCAACTTCTATAATATCTCGGATCTCTTTAGATACTGGTATAACATATTATTAATCTTCAAAAATATATAGAATACATATTTTATTCTTTGTTCCATCTCTAACCCAATCAGACGACTAATATTATGCTAGAGGATATATAAACAATATATCTTATCTCAACTTTTATTATAAAAATACCTGTGAGAATTCATCACAGCTTCATACTACAGTCGGAATTTATAATATTTTACAAAAAAACAAAAAAAAAAAAAAAAGATATAATAAAAAGTATTATAAATTTGTCCGTTGTTTTTTTTCTTGTTTGTTCCAACATTGAAAAGTACACAAATTCAATATCTCATTAAAAAATCCTATATATATATATATATATATATATATATGTATATAAATACACAAGTATTAAATCCTTTTAAATTTCTTTGGACATACCCATTCAGATAAAGAATTATTTTCTAAAAATAAAAGAACCAATTTTTTTTTTTTTTTTTTTAAATATGGATATGGAAATTGTGCGACTTAGCAAAAAAAAAAAAGAAAAAAAAAACATAAAAGAAAAATTAAACAAAAGATTCATTATCAATATGATCCTTTTTTTTTTCTTTGATAATAATTCAAGGTTCTGTGCACACTATCTTCTTGTCCCAACCAAATATTAGAGAATATAAAATATAAAATGAATTTAATTTTAAGTAAAGAAAAAATATATTTGTGGCAGGTGTGCAAATTATTTGTGGATACCACAAAAAAAAAAATTTTTTTTTTTTTTTTTTTTGTAATAAAGAAATGAAGATAATCTTTAATTAATAATAATCAGTAATTTTCATCTATTTGTACCTTTTGTTATGTAATGGCCTAAAAACAAAAACAAACAAAATAAATAAATAATACATAAAAAATAAGGTCACTTTATTATTCATTTTATTTTTTTTTTTTTTTTTTTTTTTTGTTGTACATTCAATATTAATTCAAATATTAAAGAATCTAATAAAATCCTAAATTTAAAAGACTTTCATTGTTTTTTTTTTATTCTTTGTTGGCTTCAAATTCTTTCAATAAGTTTTATTATATGTGGTACGAGTATAAAATGGATCAAAAACGAAAACAAAGTACGTTATGGAGCAAAAACGTATTATGAAATTCCTTTCCTTCAAACGATATCTTTATAAATGTATTGTTGTTTGTTTTGTCACTTTTGATAAGTCTTAATTGTTCCACTGTTTTTCTTAATCCTTTTTACTTTACGATAGCTACATCTAATAGCTACACTAATCATAGATAATTCATATCACACTATTGAAGAGTTTTTTATGTAGCCCAACCTGATACAGATTATTCTCAATATGTAATGGCTACAATTCTTAAAATTTTTAAAAGCTCTATATAGTGTTATGTACTTATATATAACTCAAATTCTACTAAATATTTCTTTTAAATCTGAAAACTCTAAATAATAGAAAATTTCTTAAGTAAAAATAATATAATTTTTTGTTATAGGCAAAATTTACTATTATACGAAAAAAACAACTTTGCAAAATTTTTAGCACCCCCATAACTTTGAATCACCAAAAGTTACAGATATTGAATTTTCAGAAGAATAAGCTATTTAAAAAGAACATTCAAAGCTTCAAAATTCCTATTTTCCTATTTTTAGATATCTAATATGTAACTGGATATCTAATTTTATAAAATTTTAGATATGATGCTAAATTTAAAGCTCAAACATTTCAAAAAATACGGTTTTAAATTTTTAAATTTAGAATTTTCTTAAAATTAAAGAAAGATCCGGTTAATTTTTCATAATTTTCTTTGTAGAAAAAATTCAAATTTTTTAATCTACATATAAAGAAATATTATGGAGAAACAAAATAAAATGCTTTTTACTAGGATTTTGAATATGTCCATCTACAAAATTTAATTAAATTTTTTTCTCATTTTCTAATTACTATAACGTACGATTTACATTCAAAGGCCTCCTATGAACATTTTTTATATTTCCAACCTAGTCAAAATTATACATGAACTAGGGGCCCTGTAGCTGGTGTGTCAGTGTAAGTATATTTTACCGTGACAGCTAAATTACAAAAAAATCGTATGGAATATAAAAATTCTTCATTCCAAAAGAAAACAAAAACAAAATCATGATTCTAAACATGTGTGTGACTGAAAACTGCTAAATTATAATTATAGATAATATTTTTTATACACATATGCACATTTAAATATTTGAAGTTTTTATAAATAAACTTGTTTGAAATATGTTTCTTAGAAATATTTGTAGAAATATTCGGAACTGATTCATAAAAATGAAATAAAATAATTAAAAAAGTAAATAATCGATTTTAATTACTTTAGATGAATTGTTTTACTAATGTATATGCAAGTCAACGATTCAATTTTACACATAAAAACAACAATAATGAATCGCCGATAGGACTCACATATTTGTTCGTGTGTTTTTATAAATCGTCAGATAAGTTATTAGAATTTTGACAGCTAAGAGCGCTGATTATGTATTATTCATTTCCTTTATATTGAATGAAGTTTCTAATGTTTTTTTCTCATGCTTTTATTTACTTTTAAAATAATTTTCCATATTATCTATTTAGTTTTTTATTATTTATTTTGTAACTCTTTAAAAATGATAACTAACGGCAATATAACCTTGAGATGAAAGGGCTACTAGAACCATCCTTCCGAAGTGTAGACACTTAACAAGTAGACCGCCTTAAGGATATTCATTGGCTAATTGAGTCGTTGTGATAAAACGCAAGCATCTCATGGAGTATTGCAGTCTATTGTTATAAGGATAGTTATCTATCCCTCCTTCTACCAAATAACAACAACAACGATAACATGAAAACGTAAGGAATACAAACTTTTACAAAACAAAAAAAGAAAAGCAACTCATCATTATTTTCTCAATACTTATATAGGTATTATATTGTTTTCTATACCGTTTGTAACAAAACGCAGCTTGTATTGTAGTAAAATGAAAATATTAAAGTTAACTGTCGCAATACTAATTTATTTCCAAAAGTCATTATTTTATAATAACATAACAATGTACTTAATACAATAATAATTTAAGATAATAATGTACTCAATAATATAATAATGTCTTTGAAATTCGTAGTACTATATTTTGTAATGTAATAATTTTTGGGAATAGAAATAGATCTTTCTAATTGAAGACGTTGAACCAATGGGTTTGTTTTATTTTTAAAGAAAAGCTTTTGAGATTTTTGGTACAGTATATATACAAACATTTTGAATTGTTTTCTTTAGATGAATTGAAGTGCTGCTGAAGTTAGCTGCCGACATAATACCTAATTTAACTACTTATCTACTACTTCCTAAACGGTATAATTTTCAGATTGGAAAATTGGATTAACTGAATGAAAGAGCGTTTATTTGAAACAGGCGAATATGTTTTATTATTGTAAATTCAAACTTTATAAATTTTTTTAACACAGTTATGATCACGTGACTAGGATAATATGTGCAAGCATCTTTTTTTATATAAAACGAGGAAGAATACAGTTGACTTTGTCAACTCTTAGATACCCGTACGAACCGTTAGTATGTTCACAGTCACTCTGCCTACAATATTATTATACCCTACACCTAAAGTATAGGGTATATTAACTTTGGTATGGTGTTTGTAACCACCAAAAGGAAGCGAGTTAGGTATAGACATGTATATATATTCTGAATCAGGATCACCGCCGGAGTCGATTTAGCGATGTCCGTCCGTCCGTCCGTCCGTCCGTCCGTCCGTCCGTACGCACGATAACTCAAAAAATAATGATGCTATCTTGATGAAATTTATATAGTAGGTTACTAATTACGAAAGAAAGGCTAAGTTCGAATCTGGACAAAATCCGTCCATGGGTTCGGATTCTGGAAGCTTCCGAATGATTCCGGCTTTTGGAGATAATCTCCGCAAACGAGATTATCTCCAAAAGCAACAAAGATAGAACCTTCAAATTTTGTACAATGATGTTTCTTCCCGTTCGATTTATGTCTCTGAAATTTAAGAGGATTTGGTCCATGGGTTTGGGTTTTGGAAGCTTCCGAACGAGCACCAGAGCAAATGAGATTATTTCCAAAACCAACAAAGATAGAACCTTTAAATTTTGTACAATGATGTTCCTTCCCGTTCGATTTATGTCTCTGAAATTTAAGAGGATTTGGTCCATGGGTTTTGGATTTGGAAGCTTCCGAACGAGCACCAGAGCAAATGAGATTATCTCCAAAACCAACAAAGATATAACCTTTAAATTTGGCAGGGTGGTGTTCTTTCATGTTTTATTTAAGTCTCTGAAATGTGAGAAGATTTGGTCCATGGGTTCGCGTTTTGGAAACTTCCGAACGAGCCCCAGAGCAAACGAGATTATCTCCAAAACCAATAAAGATAGAACCTTTAAATTTTTTATAATGATGTTTCTTCCAGTTTGATTTATGTCTCAAAAATTTAAGAGGATGTGGTCCATGGGTTTGGATTTTGGAAGCTTCCCAACGAGCCCCAGAGCAAATGAGATTATCTCCAAAAACAACAAATATATATAATCTTTAAATTTGGCCGAATGGTGTTTTTTCATGTTTGATTTAAGTCTCTGAAATTTGAGAGGATTTGGCCATGGGTTTAAATTTGAAAGAATTTGAACCGTGGATTCGAATTTTGGAAGCTTCCGAACGAGCCGCAGAGCAAATGAGATTATATCCAATACGAACAAAGGTAGAACCTTTGAATTTGGTACAATGGTGTTCTTTCGTGTTTGATTTATGTCTCTGAAATTTAAGAGGATTTGGTCCATGGGTTTGGTTTTGGAAGCTTCCGAACGAGCACCAGAGCAAATGAGATTATCTCCAAAACCAACAAAGATATAACCTTTAAATTTGGCAGGGTGGTGTTCTTTCATGTTTTATTTAAGTCTCTGAAATGTGAGAAGATTTGGTCCATGGGTTCGGGTTTTGGAAACTTCCGAACGAGCCCCAGAGCAAACGAGATTATCTACAAAACCAATAAAGATAGAACCTTTAAATTTTTTATAATGATGTTTCTTCCAGTTTGATTTATGTCTCTAAAATTTAAGAGGATGTGGTCCATGGGTTTGGATTTTGGAAGCTTCCGAACGAGCCCCAGAGCAAATGAGATTATCTCCAAAAACAACAAATATATAACCTTTACTTTTGGCATAATGGTGTTCTTTCATGTATGATTTAGGCATCTGAAATTTGAGAGGATTTGGTCCTTGGGTTCGGATTTTGAAAGCTTCCGAACGAGCCTCAGAGCAAATGATATTATCTCCAAATGCAACAAAGATATAACCTTTAAATTAGGCAGAATGGTGTTCCTTCATGTTTGATTTATGTTTCTGAAATTTGTAAGGATTTGGTCCATGGGTTCAAATCTTGGAAGCTTCCGGACGAGCCCCAGAGCAAACGAGTATATCTCCACAACCAACAAAGATAGAACTTTTATTTTTAGTACAAAGGTGTTCTGTTATGTTTCCTTTTCTGTAACATTGGAAACTGACATTTGAAAGAATTTGAACCATGGGTTCGTATTTTGCAAACTTCCGGACGAGCACAAGAGCAACGAGCATATCTCCAAAACCAACAAAAGTAGAACCTTTAAATTTAATAGAATGGTGTTCTGGCAAGTTTTCTTTATGTTCCTGAGATGGATTCGATGAATTGGAGTGGCAATTCGGGTAGCTGACACAAACATCCCAAGGACTACCAATCTCCGAAAATAATTAAGATAGAAACTTAAAATTTTATACAAGGGTGTCAAGCATATCCCAAGCGGATGCCTCTTTTACGTTCTTGAAATTCGAGTTGAATAAGACAGAAAAGGGAAGAAGTTCAAGCAGCTGCCAAAAACACTTATGGATTGTTAATTTAATTCGAATTATTCAGGTGTAGGGTATTAATAAGTCGGTTGCATCGACTTACTGTTACATTTACTTGTTTTTTTAATATTTTAGTATTTTAAAATAATTTGGGTGAATTTTATAATTTCTAGAACTTATGGGTTGTACATATATTCAAACTATATGTTTATATGTACATTCTTCTAAAGCAGATTCTAACCTTCCACATAACGATTATCAATCTAAAACTTTTTCAAATATTCTATAGTAACATTTAATACTAAGCGGTAAATGTATATTAAATTTACTTAGTACAAAATAGTAAATATAATTTTAAATATTATAATTTATTATATTTAAATATTCCATTGACAGAATAATTTCTTATAAGTACAATAAAATACATATATGTATGTAAATACCTCGCTATATAATATACATATATACTCTTATCATTCATTCACTAGTGACATATACGATATGTAAATAAACATGATATTATATAAGTATGTATATATATCAATATCATATAAATAATAATAAAAATTCTTCAAGCAACCGTTATGTTGTTTATTTATTTACATTTTTTTTATACTACGCATTATATCCTCAACAATTTCAAATTATCGAGTAAAACAAAATGGAAAAAATTCGTTTTAAAGAAATTTGTTAGAAAATTTGAAAAAATCAACTAACACTTTCGTCAATTATAAAGTAACCCTATATTATTAAAAAAAGTTGTTAACAGAAATAAAAGTATAATGTTGAGGCTTTAATTTTTGTGTATTAATTCAAAAAAATTTTAACAGGTGTTCAAGTTACAGGTGTTTAAAAATAGGAAATTTTCAGTTTTTGACCCCTTACAGCTCCTAAACGGGGGGTGATACAAAAAAAATTTCTGAAATAACTCATACTAATTTTTAAAGATCTAACTTCTGTCAAAATTTCAAGTTCCCAACTTTAACCGTTTAGAAGATAGAAGGGTTAAAGAATTTTGCAAAATTTGAGTTTCGCATAACGGTAAATTAAGACACCGTATGCCACAAATATATATTTATTGTATATATGCTTTTAAAGCTAATGAAAGTAGTAATTGTTTGGCGTTTTCAAAATGAAGATATACCTTATACAACTTGTGCTATAACAATTTAAATATAGAGCTTTTTTGAACCTTTGGGGAGCTGTAGCTCCGTAACGGGTGGGGCTACAAAAAAAAGTTATTAAAAATAAAATTAATATTTTTGTGAGATCTATCAGCAGTTAAAATTTCATAGCTCTATTTCAAAAAAAATGTCGGGATCTAAAAGTTAGGTGTTCGAGAGCTACCTTAAGGTTTGGTCCAAACTCAACCAAAAAAAATAGGGAACCTACAAATTACTCCAAGAATATTTTGTGTAAATTTCAAGATTCTAGCTTTCTTAGTTTTTGAGTTAGCGTGCTGACGGACGGACGGACGGACATGGCTCAAAAGTCTTAGAATTTTTTTCTGATCCGATCCATACCTTTGAAGGTATATCTAGCTCGCTTATTTCGAGGTGTTACAAACGGAGGAGTAATTTTATTATACCCGATCCTATCGTACGGGTATAAATATAATAATTTTCTTACACGTATTATAAATTTTAATATAATATCCTTAGCTTTACTATAAAATTATCGATAGTCGTTTTTAGTACAAATCATTTATCACTAATATATATTCACATTTCATTATTATTCTCCTGTTACTGGCAAACCTTTTTCAAAGTTAGCACACTTTAAATAAAAAAATTCATCTTTAGATGCTTTGACTAATATTTTTTTTATTTAAACGAATTGGGAAGATTTTTCTTACATCAACAATATAAGGATTGAAAGGGTTGAATAAAATTCAATTCCATCTGAAGTGGAAGAATATTTGTTTTTTTGTTTTCTTTTTTTGACTTTTAGATGAAATGTCAAGAAATTCCTTCATCATTTTTCATTAAACTTTTAAAATGATTTTTTGTTATTTTCTTATAAGGAAAAAATACATTTATGTTTCCTTTTTTACGGATGAATTGTACGGTATCTAATAAAATAAAAAACAAAATTGGCTGATAAGTTTGTTTTGTTTTTTTATTCTTTTTTTTTTTAATTTTTCAATCCATTTGATTTTTCCTTCTTCTCCTTTTTGATTTTTTTTTTTTTTTTTTGTATAAATACTTCACACTATAGTGTCTTATTGTTATTTTTTGTTCTTTTTATAAAATTAATCTAGCATTGATTGATAGAGACCATCTTATAAAGATAATACTTTTATCATTATGTTTTGTTCTCTTATCATTTTATATCCAGATCACGTGTAGTGCACAACTTAATTTATTTTCTGTTGGTACCTTTATGAGTTTGCAATATGTTTTTTTTTTTTTTTGGTTTTTGTTCTTTCTTTTCTATTAGTTTTTCCATCTCTCTTTTTTAATTTGTTATTTTCATTTTATTTAATAGTCGTTACATTCATAATTTTTCAATATGAAGGTTTTTTCTTCATTATTTAGGTTTTCATGGACAACACACTCTGCAAATATTCAACTGGATTTTTTATTTCAGTTTTTAATGCTTTTAGATTTTATCATTTTATGATCAAAGCTTTAATATCTACTACCACTATTTTAACATTTTATGTAACATAGTAACATAAAAACAAAAAACAAAACAAAAAAAATAAGGAAAAAACAAATTGGTCCATAAGTAAAGTTTTTACTGACTGACACCTTAAAATATATTATTTTTTTTATTGTTTAGGGTTTTATTATATGAGATGACCGTTAATATTTTTTCTGTTTTAATACGTGCCATTTTTATGAATATTTGTTTTTACTTTCACAGAGTTTAGGACTACTAAAAATAATAGCTAGTATATAGTAATAACTTCTTTTTTATTACCTACCATAATTATGAACATATAATGTATTAAAGTTTACTTAAAAAAAAAAATATGTTGATTAATAATTTTGTTTTTGTGAAAATATTATTATTTTCGAAATATATATTATATTTTAATGTCAACTGATATTTTTCTTTAAATAATTCTAGATTTTCGTCAACTTCTTCTTGAGTCAAATTCTAACAGTTTCAGTTAAAGCTTACAGCTAACAATTTGCACAATTTTTAAACGTTTTCCTTTCATTTCACTATCGCTTTAATTAAATTTCCACTTAAAGTTTAAACATTTTAATAGTTCTTAACTTTTATCTAGCCACCATTCTAATTGTTGGACTGAAATAAATTATTTTTAAATAACTTAACATACCTATATTTAAATGTATAACATATATTTTAAGTAAATGTATAACATATATTTAAATGTAAAACATATATTTGCAAAAAATATAAAATAAACAAAAAATTTTAATTCATATCTTATAACTCACAAAATAAAATAAGAGTAATATTGGATTTACCGTTTCAGATATTTTTGTCGCAGTCATGCGCGAGCATATTTTTTATTTGAAAATTTACATTCTCTCATTTTTCAAATTTAGTTCGAAAGTTTTTTTCTCCCCGGAAAAAATGGTAATTTAACTTTAACTTTTTCTTCTGTAGAGAAATTGTTCTGAAGCGAATTTTTCTGGTGAATCGTAATTTAGAGAATTCTCTGTTTTTTTTAAATAAATCAGAAAAAATATGGCGAAGCGGTGAACTAAGCTTAATAGTAAATGGCAAAAAAATGTATTAAATCTAAGTGATAACAGAATTGTAATTATTTTTAAAGTAAAATAAATATTTTTAAAATTATAAGAGCTTCAAACTCCGTAATGTAATGGACTACTTATAAATGTATTTTTTTTTTCGTTTTATAAAGCCTATCTTATTTGTGGGTACAATTTTTATTGTTTAATGCCAATTGAAACTTCTTTTTTTTTGTGCAAAATTTTTGATTAACATAAATATTTTAAATCACTTTTGAACGGTACAGCATAATAGTTGAAGCCTATTATAGTTTCAAGAAAATATTTTTAAATTGAAAAGAAAAAATTCAATAATTTTTCCATAATAAACAAAAATTCTTCTTAAAATTGAAACCGTCGCTCTTAGTTTTTTGCAATTTTTTCTAAAAAAAAACAAAAAATTCTAAAAAAAATTAAAAATTGTGGTGTAAAAGTAATCGTCCTTTTGAAAATGTTTACCTTTAAAAATCTTTTGTTTCAGATACCTACTATCTTGTTTTATTTTAAAATAATGGAAATTTGAAAGGATAAAAAGATAACGGTTATTTGTTTTTTTTTTTTATTTATTAATCTATTCTTAAAATCAAAAACAAATTAAAAACATTTTTAATTTTATTCAATTTGAATTTTCTTTATTTTGTGAATTCAAATGAATTTTAAAAGAATTTGCTGCAAATTTACTGCAATACTTCATTTGAATTTTTAATTAATAGATCCCTTTCAATTTAGATATCCTTTTTGTTTTCTCTGAAATTTTGTATTTGATGAAATTTTTACCTTTATAATCCACACAAACTGATTTTTTTTTTTCTATGTTTAGTTTAGTTATTCATTAAATATTATGTATTTTTTCTTCATACTTTAATAAAAATGTATGTTCTATTCCAATATTATCCGTTCAAAAATTTGTACATTCGTCTCACTTTGTAGAATTGCATAAACTGTAAATTGAGTTATGGGGCTTCGGTGGCTTAGTAGGTAAAAGCGTATAAAATACACTGTAAACACCAAGGGAGTGTGGGTTCAAATCCCACACATGTCGGAACAGTTATTCCTCCTTAAGATATTTACAGGTACGCCTGAACAGGAAAGGCTGTGTAATTGCCTGTCCACATTTATGTGGCAAAGAAATGCATTAAAAAAATTAAAAAAATAAAATTGAATTATAGATTATTTAACAAAAGTTGTATTTATATATTTCTATGAAACTGCCGATTATGTAAATCAGTCTTTAGCCTTCAGGTTCAAATAACCAAATTAATATAATAAATTTTGAAAAACCCTTTTCGCTAAAAGGATATATTTAATACAATAATATTTCTGTTTTTATCCAATTGTTATCATTATTCAAGATTCTTTCGTTTATAATATAAAATTTTAATATTGCAATCAAGTTTTAAATTTCATGAGTTACTTTAAGAATGGTGACTCAAAGACAATAGACTCCATTTTATTTATCAAATTTTGTTCAGAACTATATGCGTTAGATATACCAATATAGTGTTAAATTTATATGTTATAGTAATTTTTTTTTTAAATATTTAAATAGTTTGGTTTTAATGTTTTCCATTTATCAACTATATTATATTTGTGTTTTAATTTAATTTTCTTCAGGTGTTCAAAAAAAGTAATTTATTTTTAACATTAAAAATATAATATAAAAAAAAAAATTTCTTTTTTCTTAATTAAAATGTACTCTGCATGGTGTCTGTATTTTACGTTTTCAAAAACAATATAATTTATTGACGCTTCTTGAACAAATTTAAATTGTGGGATGATGATTTTTGTTTTTTTTTTTTTTTTTTTATTGATATTTTATATTTCTATTGGCATTTACAAATTATTTATAGTCATTTAAGCACAGGTATGTCCTAATAAAATTTATTGTTTACTAGTTCGTTTTATGTTTTGTACTATTTTTGTTTTTTTTTAAGACTGACCTATTAAAAGAATAATGGTATAATATAGTATGGTATTTACGTTTAATTGAATTCTATACCATGGTATTAGTTTATTATAACTTCCTATGTATGAATTTAATACATGTTCTAAGTTTTTTTTTTTCTTGTTTTTCATTAAAATTAAATTATAAAATCACAAGCTGATCTTTATACTTCAATCAAATTAAGAAGAAGCCAAATATTTTTTTTTTTTTGTCTTCATTCTATTAATTTATTTTTTAATTTCAATCAAAATCTTTTACTTTTTTTTTTCGATATTTCATACGTATACACTATGACATACATATATATTGATATAATTAACTTGTTCAATTTCTTAAATTACTAAATGTCTTAGCATTCAGTTTCCTCATACTTAATTATAATTGAAAAAGAAAAAAAAAAAAAAAGATATGAAAAAAAAGGATACGGTTCTTAATCTTCTTTTGATTTTCTTTTCCCTTTCAATTTGTTTTTTCTTTACTTGTTATTTTTTTTTTCTTTGTCATATACAAGTAGAAAGAGGAAATTCAATGCGGTAATCGATGAATTTATCTCAACATCAATACGTTTATATATTTAATATTAATATACATATAAAAACGAGGAAGAATACAGTTGACTTTGTCAACTCTTAGATACCCGTACGAACCGTTAGTATGTTCACAGCCTGTTACTCTGCTTACAATATTATTTTTTTAATATTTTAGTATTTTAAAATAATTTGGGTGAATTTTATAATTTCTCGAACTATGGGTTGTAGATATATTCAAACTATATGTTTATACATTCTTCAAAAGCAAATTCTAACCTTCCACATAACGATTATCAATCCAAAACTTTTTCAAATATTCTATAGTACCATTTAATACTAAGCGGTAAATGTATATTAAATTTACTTAGTACAACATAGTAAATATAATTTTAAATATTATATTATATTATATTTAAATATTCCATTGACAGAATAATTTCTTATAAGTACAATAAAATACATATATGTATATAAATACGGCACTATATAATATACATATATACTCTTATCATTCACTCACTAGTGGCATATACGATATGTAAATAAACATGATATTATATAAGTATGTATATATATTAATATCATATAAATAAAAATTCTTCAAGCAACCGTTATGTTGTTTATTTATTTGCATTTTTATGTACTACGCATTATATCCTCAACAATTTCAAATTATCGAATAAAACAAATGCAAAAAATTTGTTGAAGAAATTTGTTAGAAAATTTGAAAAAATCAAGTAACACTTTCGTCAATTATAAAGTAACCCTATATTATTAAAAAAAGTTGTTAACAGAAATAAGAGTATAATGTTGAAGCTTTAATTTTTGTGTATTACTTCAAAAAAATTTTAACAGGTGTTCAAGTTACAGGTGTTTAAAAATAGGAAATTTTCAGTTTTTGACCCCTTACAGCTCCTAAACGGGGGGTGATACAAAAAAAATTTCTGAAATGACTCATACTTATTTTCAAAGATCTAACTTGTGTCAAAATTTCAGGTTTCCAACTTAAACCGTTTAGAAGATAGAAGGGTTAAAGGATTTTGCAAAATTTTAGTTTCGCATAACGGTAAATTAAGACAACGTATTCCACAAATATATATTTATTGTATATATATTTTTAAAGCTAATAAAAGTAGTAATCGTTTGCCGTTTTCAAAATGAAGATATACCTTATACAACTTGTGCTATAACAATTTAAATATAGAGCTTTTTTGAACCTTTGGGGAGCTGTAGCTCCGTAACGGGTAGGGCTGCAAAAAAAAGTTATTAAAAATAAAATTAATATTTTTGTGAGATCTATCAGTAGTTAAAATTTCATAGCTCTATTGCAAAAAAAATGTCGGGATCTAAAAGTTAGGTGTTCGAGAGCTACCCTAAGGCTTGGTCCAAACTCAACCAAAAAAAATAGGGAACCTACAAATTACTCCCAAAATATTTTGTGTAAATTTCAAGATTCTAGCTTTCTTAGTTTTTGAGTTAGCGTGCTGACGGACGGACGGACGGACGGACGGACGGACGGACATGGCTCAAAAGTCTTAGAATTTTTTTCTGATCCGATCCATACCTTTGAAGGTATATCTAGCTCGCTTATTTCGAGGTGTTACAAACGGAGGAGTAATTTTATTATACCCGATCCTATCGTACGGGTATAATTAATAGACATAATACAATATAGAACAAAATTTATAAAAGGAAAATTTTTAATTACTTTCAACTTTAAACTATAAATTATGTGTTGTATGTTTAAAAGATCACGCATTTATGTCTAGGTATAATCCATAAATTCTTTAAAATATCTATAGTTAACTAAATTGTTAACAATATGCATGTTTCGTGATAAAATTTTTAAATAAAAATAAAATTTAAGCTATATTGGAAAATTATATGTTAGTTATATTCTTACCGTATTATGCACCATCTATTGTTCAATAATTTGTTTTTGAATAAAAAATTTTTTAATGTTTTTCATTTCATTAGAATGAAGAATAATGGCTAAAATGTGATAAAAACTATAGATAAACTGTTTTTTTTTTTTCTTTCATTAAGAATTAAAGATTCAATTTATATGCCTTTTATCCAGCCATTGTTGCAATGGTTGGCGCACTGCTTCTCATTCATAGTGGAATGAGATGTCTCGGGTTCGATTCCCGGCTGGGTACAATAATTATAATATAAAAAAAAAAAAATATTCATATATCGCAATATATAAATGCTTTATATATCATAATATCTCGTACACCCCACATTCCTTCCAGGAAACAGGGGTTCCTTCCAGGAAACAGGGGTTACCTGGCACATTTATGTACCACGGTACCTGGATATAAATAAATATATGCCTTTTGAATAAAAGGTTTTTAGGAACACACTTTTATCCAGTGTATGGTCAATTCGTTTAGACTTAGTATATCAATAATATATCATAAAAAGGACTTACCTGCCAAATAAAATGTATCCTAAAAAGCCAAAGATACACAATAATAAAAATAACCACATCTTTTTTGTAAGGCAATATAGATAACGAAAAAATATCTTAAACTGCTATTATTAAAATTAACTTGTCAAGAAACTTAAATTTAGACACTTTCACTTACAAAAATAAAAAGGACTCTCTGTAGATGCTCTATATACTTCTTATGGCAAGTGAATATGAAAAAAATGATAAAATATGAAAATTTTATTAATTTAAATTTGTAATACTTGTGATCTACACAAATTTCATTCAATTAAAGAAGTAAAAAAAAAACAATAAAAACATAAAAAGGATAAAGTTCCTAAATTTATTCTAAATGGGCATTAATTCAAAATTGTGATACGTGATACAGAATTTAAAAAAATGGTTATTCAGTTTTTAAATACCATTTATTTTGTCTAATACTGTATATATATATCTATAAAAATTTAATCTCTTACAGGATGGTTACTAAACTTTTCAAATTTTCTCATCTTATTAAAAACAAACAAAATAAAAAACAAAAAAAAAACCAAGAAAAAGTTTCGTTACAGTTTTTTTTTTTTTTTCTTGTTTGAATTTCTTGTTTTTATTGAGAACATCTCAACAATGTTGTTAAGAGGGTAAAACGAAGTGTTTACAACTTTCAAAATACACATTTATTTAATGTGTAAGCTTCGTCGTTCTTTTCTAAATCAGGATAATAAGGCGATTTTTTTTTTTTTTTGTCTTTTTTTTATCAATTTTCTCCTTTTTTTTGATTTTCTTGCCTCTTTTATTTATTTTTCATCTCTTGTTTTTTTTTTTCTTTGTTGGAAGAAAGTTTGAAAAGTGTAGAAAATTGTGTTTGATATCATATTAATAAAGATATTTATAAATGTGCGAAAATGTATAGGTGATTATATAGGTGTAAATTATTTCTTCATGTTATTTCGTATGAATTTTAAAAAGAGGAAAAAAAAAAAATGTTGAAAAAATTGAAAGAAAAAAACAAGAAGATAAAGTAAATGAATAGAATTTTGTCCCAATCTTAACTTTTCTCATTTATTATAAAAACATTAGATCAAATATTAAATCTAATTTTATATAAGTGTATAATAACACTTATGTAGAAGCAGTTTACCTAAATAATTCAAAATAATCTAATAAAAAAGTTTATGGATTGTTATATAAGTTAAATATTATTTTTATAAAATAAACTAACATAATTAAAATTCTCATCCAAATATAAAATGGTTTATTTTGAGAAAAATTGAATTTAAATTAATTCTTAAAGAGAGAATTTGCTAAAATTTTAACATTAACGAGTTTTTTGATTCAAATTCTCAAATACTATTATGCAGTTGTAAATATGATAAGAATATGTATATTAATGATAGTATAGACTTAGAACAAATTGGAACTTTTGACTTACCTCTATGAAACAAAACTGTCTTAGCGCTAACTCTAGGCTTAAGAACAAAAGTTTCAATGGGATTTCTAGCCTTATTTTAATTGCACATTTGACTGATTATAGTAAGTCAAAAGTACCATTTAAATAAAAATTTGTAATCGTAAAATTTATTTTGCATCTCAGTATTTTATGCATAAAAAGTTTACATTATCAAATTAATGGAGATACACCAATTCAATCCTCTCTATTTAATTTAATAATATATATTAAATTTGTTGAGGGCTATTTACATATATAATATAAGGTTTTAAACCTGACCCAACTATAACCAATTATAAAATCTCTCCAAAACGATACACCTACATACATATTCTGGAAAAAAATGTAAAGCCTTAATTTTGTAACCAACTATAAAATCTCTCCTAACTATATTTTTAATTCATATTTCATCAATTAAACATTTAAAAAAGTCAAATTCTGCCCAAAATCCCCCAAATCTATATTATTAAAATCTTGTCTTTTACGGACTAAAAATTCACAGTTAAGATGTTTTATTTTTAATAAATATTTTCTGTGAGTGTGCGGAGTTTACAAAGATTTAAAGTAATTTTTATCTTGAAAAAAAAAAAAATATTAGTTGACAGTATTCGTGTCCAACAAATCCATCAAAATAGCATAATAATATATTGAACTCACCTAAATTAGTTGGTATCCTCATTCATTACGACTTCTAATCATAGGACTTTTAATCATGTACCCTACCCTATATGATTTTCGATATTTATTTTCCAAGTATCATATTCTTGTCATTCGTATCAATTTTTCAAGTAGAGTTATTTATTTTGAAGACTATATTTTTCCTTTTATTTTAAAGCGAAAGTATACCCATGACATTATTTGTAACGTATCAGGACAAATGAATCCTAATCTGCAAAATATTTAAACAATATGAATAAATATTTGAAGAACATCTAAGAACATCTTTCATTTTTAAAAAGTGCATGTGAATGTGTTTATATTTTAGTAACGTTTATATTCGAATGTTTTTTATGTCGATAACCATAATTAAATTAAAGAAAACTTTACAACTGAAATTAATCTGGAATACATCGACATAAATGGATTTTTTTATTTTTTATTATAAGATATAATAAGATTTAATAAGATTTAATGATGCAGGATATAAGGATTATATATTAAACTTTAATAGCTACCTACCACCATCTTATTTTTTTTATCCATTAGTTTTAAATTAAATAATTTAGGGGCCTCGGTGGCCTAGATGGTAATAGCGTATTTAGGGGCCTCGGTGGTAAGAGCGTATAAAATACGCTGTAAACACAGAGGGAGTGTGGGTTCGGAAAGGCTATGTAATTTCCTGTCCACATTTATGTGGCATTAAAAAAAAATTAAATAATTAATAAAAACATTTTTGTTTTGTTTTTTTTAATACACTCTTTTCATCTTCACTTTTTCAGCTTAAAGCATAATTTTTTTTTTTTTTATTATTAAAGTCTAAGCTTCCACATTTTTTTTTGAAATTCTTTGTTATCACATAAAACATTTTTTATGTAGGAAAAATTTTACATTGATTACAAGTTTCAATAATTTGTTTAGTGGCGCTTTGGAAGCGGCACTTCCCATTATTTTAAATGCATTGTTGTTGAAATATGTATGTACAAAAAACAATTATAAAGGATTTTAATTTACAAAATCAAGGTTTCAATAATTTGTTTAGCGGAAGTTTGATAGCGACCTACCTCCACTATTTTAAATAGCTTGTTTGTAAAATATGAATGTAAGAAATAATAATTTGGAGAACCTTTATGGTTTATTGCAACATTACAGTTATATGGTTTTTTTTTTAAATAACTATGTACGTATATATATTTACGTACGTACATATATTTTCGAGATTCCGAATTTGGAGGTATTTTATAGTTGTTTACCAAATCATGGTTTCCTCCTTTTTCCAGAATATGCACATTTATGTGTATTCACGGATTTCGAATTTGGAAGAATTTTATAGTTGCATTCAAAATCAGGGTTATAGTTATACGTTTCTTCAAGAATATTTAAGTAATTACTGTAAATTCTGTAAAGAAGTAACTGTAAAATTTTACAGTTGAATTCAAAATCATTATATTCCCTTTTTTCAAAATATTTCCAATTAAAATTAAATTAATTATGGTGACATTTAGTCCTAGAACCGAACGTTATATATATATACATAATATGTACATTTAACAAAATATTTCAATGAGAAATGACCTGTAAAATTTTCATACCTGCATATTTGTAATATTGATTATATCATCTAAGGAAATATCTTTAAAATATTTTACTGTACAGTAAAGGAATTGTTATTTTAAAACTTAACAAATATAAACATAAAATTGTTAAACAAAATATTAAACCATTACTGAAAACATTCCGAAATTATATAAAATAAGTTTTTTTCTTAAATGTTTCAATGATTTTACAATTTCAATCTAACAAATTCTATTTTATATACAATACTATACAACTTATCTAATCTAAAATACATTTTTTTTATTTTTTGTTTTTAAGGTTGATGCATTTTTGTAAAAATATTAATAAGAATTGCATATTGCACATACATACATATATTTGTTTTTCAGGACAATAGAGATAATGTACAATATTGGAAAATAACAATTTATTTTCAAATCTTAAACATATAATTTTTTTTTTTTTTTCAATTTCAACTTCGATTTATATAGAAAAAGTCCAATACAACAAGGACATATGCTACAACAAGAACATATTATGTCAACATAAGAAAAAAAAAACACTAAAAAAAGTCATTTATCTTAATATTATTGTTTAGTGATGATAAATACAAAGTTGTTAAACGACCATTACCATATTATTTTATATATTTTGATAAATGAATCTGTCCAAAAACTTTTTTATTAATATTAGCTTTTTATATATATACATATATATATATATATTTTTTTTTTGCCAAAGTTTGTACTTTTAAACTAAACTTTTTGCTAACAAAAAAAAAAAAAGAAAAAATAAAAATCCACATTTATGTTAAATTTTCCTAAAAAAAATAACCACGTAAAATATCAAAATCACATGAAAAACAAAAACAATAAAAACATGAGTCTAAAATGAAGTCATTTACTTTATAAGATTATAAAATATTCCTATCTTGTTGAAATGAAGAAATTGGAGATTTATCCATTGGATTTTATGGTGAAGATGAATGATGAAAAAGATTTTCTCTGAACAAATTTTTAACTGTTTTTTGCTTTTTTTTTTTTTTTTGCATATTTATGACCGGATGTTATGAAAAAAGAAAAACGAAACTGTAGCAGCTTGAATATAAAGTGAAAATTTTTGTGGAAAACTGAAAATCTCTGATATTATTTTTATTTTTTCCTTTTTCCCTCCTTTTCCTTTTACATTTTTTATGATTCTTTTCTTTGTTTTGTTTTGCTCAATTCATTTCAATTTTTATTTTGAAAATTTTGTTTGTTTTGTTGAAGAGATCGATTTTTTTTTTAAATGTTTTTATTCAGGATTTTATTTTGATTTGATGTTTTTTTTTTGTTTTTGTTTTTGTTTTTGGATTTTTATATTACCTACAACCATATAAATAAGTATTATTTCACTTTTTTGTTTCTTAAAAAATAAAAAGAAATAAAATTAAAAAAATAAAAGAAATCAGTGATTGGTTTCACTTAATATATGCTAATACTTTCAATAATATTTTGTCTGTTCATCTTTCAATATTTTTTTTTTTTAATTTTTTTTTTTTTTTTGTTAAATTCTTTAAATAAATTTAAATTTAATCTTATACCAGATTTAACTTAATAGTAAAACAAAATAAGATTTTTGAAAGAAAGGATTATTTGTAGGTATTTATAAGAATTTTTTTAGCATATTCAGTACTACATTATACCAATACAGCTAGTCATTTTATTCTTTTAGGGAACCTAGGAAACAATTTTCTTTGTTTTACGCTATTTTTTTAATTTTTGCCCAAGACTTTCTAATTCTGTCTATCTCATTCTGAACGCTACTTCTCCAAGTTATATTATTGATATTATTTACCGTGATTATATGGTCTGATGTATTTCGACTTTCTTCTTCGAATTTATACTTCGACCGGTTCTTCAATGGATAATATCCATAATTCCTCACCTCACTTTATAAACCCATAATTCCTCACTGAGTATTGTTCTTGGTCTGAATATTCAATACTTTTTTTCTTATAAATTTCGTGCTCTATATCTTTTGCTGTTCCTCCGTCTTTCATTATTATGCTTCAAGGTATTCATATTCATCTATCACCTCAATTTGAGTATTTCAGATGAATACTGGCGTTTGGTTAGTACTGTTTATTTTAATTATTTTTGTTGTTCTTGTCTTGATACGGAGGCCTCTTTTTCTGATAGTTTATTCTCAGTTCCATATTGACAGCTCAGTGTGTGAAGAGAGCTACTTATGTAATGAACGTAATTTAAACTTTGGAGTTGGCTTGAAAGTTGCGAGGAGAACATTTCACACTAAGTGTATTTCGATATTTTTTTCATATCAAGATATTAAAGAGCGCCTAAATATAAGATTATCTAACACAATTGTACAAACAAAATAAGATAGTAAAATAATAACGGAATCGATTTATGATTTATAGTAGCTACTTATATTAATAAGATAAATTTTGTTTGAATAAGCAAGATTGTATTTCAAGTTGGTAAGGATAAAGATTTTTTTTTTCCGATATTAAAATGTTTTGATAGTATATGGAACTGATGTGTTTCACAATTTACTGATTTGTTCGTTAAAAAATTAATTTGCAGACTTTAAAATACCATAAATTGTACATCAATTTTAATATATGGTTAATAATTGGATTGGAAATGTTATCTTGTAATAGCAGATTAAAAATAGAACATATTTCTTTAGACGAAATACAAATATCTGTACATTATCTGTTTAATATATTAAAATATTCTTTACGATATTTTTTTTCTAAATATAAACATTTACGACCTGTGCAGAGTTCGTACTCCCTTGGCTAATACGCTATGATGTAATCATTCGGCACCGAATCCTGTTAACAAAATAAATGAAAACTAAACGTAATATAAAAATACTTGCATATTTTTAGGATCTTTTCTTATTAGAATGTTTTTTAACATACTATAATATGTTTGGATAAAGTTAATAAGATAAAAGATTATCCTAATAACGATAATAATATTATTTTTTACAAAATTTTTTTTTTTTTTTTTGATTTTGGGTAACAGGCAACAGATATTATTAAAAGAAATTTTATTTTAATTTTTCATGAGTTTTTAATTGTCTTAAAAGCAATTTTTCATTTAATTTTCATTTTGTTTTTTTTATTTTATATGAAAGAATTATATAAATGTATAATGGTATTTGGGTTTTTTTAAATTTTATTTTTATGTTTCACTTTTCGTATAGTTATACTTTAACATCTGGGCCAAAATTTTGCATATCCAAATTTTTATCTTATTTAATGATTTAAAAAATAAAATTTCTTTTTAGTTTAAGATTATTAAATAATATTTACCTGCCAGACTTTTAAAGACAATGTCCTCTGCACCTTGATTCTTTGTTTTCATTCAGAATGATTTTTTTTCCATTCTATTTTTAGCTTTAGATTTATTATGATCATAAAACCCATAAAATATATACAGACCAATAAGTATATATAAAAGTAGAATATAAATTGTTATGGGCTTTGAACGCAAATTCTTTCATAGAAATTAATTTTTTGTTTTGTTTTTATATTCAGATTTGATTTTATGTTACGATGTGGTCTTTTTACAAACGCTAATTTCAATATCATAGAAATTTTCATTTTTTTTTTTCTTGTTTTTTGATATGATTAAAAATTTATATTTTGGCACTTTAATTATTTTTGTATATATAAAGTAGACTTAAAAAAAATTATTTAAAAATAAAAACAAAAAGAAAATTAATTAAATAAAATGAGGATGCTATTGAAAAGACACCCATTTTGACACCCCCCATTGAATATTGGTTATACAACGGTAAGAATTACTTAATTAAAATGTTTTTTTTTTAAGGAGATTTAATAACTTTTTTGTCTTTATTGATTTGATAGGTTTTTTTTGTGTTTTATTTTTGAAAAGAAAATTAAAATATAATGATTAATTAATATTTGGTTTTTTTTTTCCTAAAAGCCTTAATAAAGTTAGACATTGATCTACAGAGGATTTTAAATAAAAAAAATTTTGTAGCAGAGAGGAAAAGAAATAAAAAAATGGAAAAAATTGTCAGGAAATTATTTTTATCCTTTGTTTTTTGATAATAGGTATAGATTGTATTTTATAGATTTAAATATTTCGTAAGATATAATTGATTATTAATTTTATCCCAATATCTTTAAAAAACTTCTTCTTAGATCTTAAAAGTTTTGCTTTAGTACATAAATTTTCAAAATTCTTTATAATTTATTTAATGGTTCATTGAATAAGAGATTATAAAGCAGAGTTTTCATTAATTTCTTTTTTCTATTGTTAGTACTTTTAGAGATAATTTACAAATTAGATTATAACAATTTGCTTATAATACTTATTGCTTTTATTAAAAAACTAGTAATGTTTTTCAATGATATCCCATGTGATGATATTCGGGTATAACTATTGAAATCCCCATTCAACATATAAAGGGCTAAAAGCGCTCTCTTGGAACCAAAAAGATGTAATTTCAGATTTTTATGAATGAATTTATGAATTTCACACCAAACTCTATCTTTTGCAGCTAGTCTCGTCTCTAGCACATCTAGAAGTGCTAAATCTTTTTGATACGAAATGAGTGAGTGGTTTCATGCATTTGTTAGGAACAGCTTTATATCTAATTTAAAAAAAATGTGATCAACGAATTTGTTTTAGAAATATTTGATTATTAGCCATATACAGAAAATATCCTTAAAAAAAAGTTTCTTAAACAAAATATTGCAGTTTAAAGACAACATACTTTATTTTATAACACTCGCAAAACTTTAAGTTCTAAAATGTTAAAACTGGAGAATTTCAAGTACATTTTTTAATCTTTTCTTTTATGACTTTTTCCTGCGCTGCTCTAAACAAAACATTAAAATATTTGACTCTTAAAAGATTTGATTTCGATGTTTTCCGATGTTGAAATTTTATTAACTTTACTCAAATTGCAATACGAGTTTTTTTTTTTATTATAATTTTATTATTATTTATCGAATACTTTAACAACAGATAAATAAATGGCTCAGTGAAATAGTGTCAAATGTACCAAAAATAAAAAATAAAATAAGATACAAATAAAAATGAAATTAAGTCCAAAAAAAGTTCAAAACTAAATGAAATATAGCCCAAAATAAAAATTTTGTAAAAAAAACTTTCACGATCTATCAACAAAACAGACACTAGGTCCTTATATACATATAGGTGAATCTGGTAAAGTTAAATATAAGCATTGTAAGAAATAATCTTTTATAAGAAACATACAGGAAGATGAACGTTCAATGCGAAATAACAGATTTTGATATCAACTCTAAAATCCATCCTAATTATTTTTTTTACATAAATATTTCAAAACCCCTCTAATAAAATTATTGAAACCCTGATTTTATGATCCAAGTTTCCTTTATATTTCACAAAAATATTTTTTATGCGTTGTTATTGTAATTGTATAACAGAAAATTTTGGAAAAATAAAATATTTAACCAAATGAATTTCGAATGAAAATATTTTGCTGTTTTTCTTTTGGATGCTATTTTGCTGAACATTCTAAAATACGAAAATTCAAATAAATTCTTTATTGATTTAATTTTATTATTAAAATTTAATTTATTTTGATACTCCATTACAATTGAAATTTAAAACATACTTGTATGTTATATAACTATAACTATACGTCTTGATATTCTCTATATTTCTCTGTTATTTGATTTGATCTTATTATTTTAGTATTTTAGTTCAAATGAAAAGTTTTTTTCGTATTTTCCTGAAAGGTATTTTTTAAATAAATTTTATTACATTTTTTGTTTTTTGTTTTTGTTCATAATGTAATCAAACAAAAGAAGTTTTTCTTTATTTTTCATTTACTTTCAATTTGTATGTTTCTTACATCCTTTTTTTTTTTGCAAACTAATTTCACTTTACAAAGTCATTTAATATTTTTCCTCTTCAGTTTGATATATTTTTCTATAGATAAAAATTGTGCATTTACTCTTTACAAAAAAAAAAAAAAAAATAAGGGTTTTTTTTTTTTTCTTAGGGATAGAATTTAAAATTAATTTTCTTATTTTACGTTCTGATGCTATTTTTATATGTTATATGTTAACTTTGAACTTAATTATAAAATTGTTAAATTCCGTAGGCATCTTTAAGAATCATCTTTAGATTTTCTTGAAGGATAAATTATATTTAATTACAGTTTATGAAGTCAAAGTATTTTCTTTTCTTATATAAACCAATTCAATTGAAGAAACTGTTAAGAATTATTATTCCTCTGACAATTTATTTATTTTATTTAATTTTTATTTTTTTTAAGTAAAATTTTATAATGGAACTGAAGTTTTATTTATAGCACCAGTTTTACTCTTAAGTATAATAATGACAAAAAAAGAATAACAAATCTTCTAAATAAATTAATGGCGAAATAAACTGATTCATTTTATATATTTTTTATTCAATGTTGTAAAATAGATATAATTTCAATAAAAAAAAAATATCTATAGTTAAATTATAAACTCCTTAAAGGCTTTTTTAGGAAAAAAACCTATATTTATTTTACATCTTTATATTTATTATCTATTACGGATATTAGCTGTCATCATTGTAATCTTCACTTTATTGATTTTTAACCTAAAAGACAATTATTTTTTTTGGTTGCCTCAAGTGTTTTGGAAAGAAGATATTCTGCCGACCGCTGCTGCAAATTAATCTTAAATTTAAAGATTGAATTTTTTAACAATCTGTAAACAATTTACTGAAATTAAAAGCAATCCTTATGATTTTAGTTTTGAATATACAAAGTGTTTGAGGACTTGAGGCAGCCACCAAAACTTCATAGAGTGATAGGAGATGTCAAAACAAGCAGAACACATCTTAGTAATGAGGGTGGTCTTTTTTTCAATCATTACTGACATAATGGAGCTTAAGGATTTTCTCTTTTCTAAAATACGTTGTTTAGTTTATTATTTATAATTTCATATTAATAAACATAGAAGTAAACGTAGTAGCATTTTTTGAGCTCATTTCTTATCTTTCTGGTTACATAAAATAAACACCCCAATGCAAAACTGGAAAGAAACGTAATTAAACTTTTTCTGCTACTTTCAAAGATAATTTCTTTTAAATCTTAAAGTGATATTGTTTATTATAATTCTAGTATTTTGTATGGTTTTACATAAATTGAATTGAGTATCTGATCAAATAAATCTTAAATTTTAATTAGTTTAAATTAGTTAAAATCTAATATAAAATGGTTGACCAGTTTATCATGTAGATATATGTTAAAAATTTAATTAATAAATAATTTTCGATATCGTTTGATCTAAAAACATGACTAAAAGTTTTTAATGAATCTAAAACAAATTTTAATTATATTTTATTGATGAAAATTCATGTTTTAAATCATTTTATTTGGTAGTTAATTGTTACAAATATTAAATTACATATTGCCAAAGGTAACCACAAATTAAATAATTATTTAGATTACTAGAAATGCAGTAGAAAAAAACAATCACATGTTTTTTGTTTATTGATTATTAATTTAATTATTTATGGTAATAAACAGAAATTGCCTAAATGAAATTCAATAAATTATTTTAACATTTTAAAAGATAAATTTTACATATAGAAAGTCATTTTTTCACTTTCTAATTGGTTTTCGACATAAAAATAAAAAAAAAATAAAGTGAAAAAAAGAAAATTTCCTGCTTTAAAATTCATTTTCCTTCCATTTTATAATTAAATTACCGGGGAAAAATAATAAACAGATTGGTTGGAATAATATTTTATAAATGTAATAAATAAAGATAATGTTTTTAAATGTTTAACGTACAGAATGTTGCTTACATTTAAATTTAAGATTATAAAAATTTAACTTAGAAGTTTAAAACATGTAGACAATTATGAGAAGATACTGAATTTTATCTTTTTAATATTTACATTTCGTTAAAAACTTAAATCGAATCAATTAAAAATTTTTGCATTTTCACTTAATAAATCTAATTAATAATCTAATTACTAATATTTGTTGCTTAATAAATCATTAAATGTATTAATAAATTATTCATTATTATTGTTATTATTTGATATTATTATGTCCATTTTTTCTATTTATTTATATTTATTTTTTTATATTAATATTATAAATCACATAGGATATTGCAATATTATAAAATCATCGGCTTACTAAAGGCCATTACAGGTCGAATACTATTATTAAATTATACACTAATACTATTTATTTTGTTTATATTAAATATTTATATATTTACACTATATTTGGTAGCAAAGCGGATTTGTTTTCATTTATAAAACTTGCTACCTGTGCAGGATTTGAAACTGCACTACCTCGGTTAATAAGCCATATGCTTAAACACTAAGCCACCGAGGCCCCTTTTCTATTTATTTATTTATTTAAATCCAAATATAAAATTAATTAATATAATATCAGTAGAGCCCTCAGCAACTGAGGCCATTCTAGGCTCAGATATTCTTCTGATATCTGAGATGAGACAGATATCATTATTTCATAATATTATTATGTCGATTTTTCCTAAAATAGATACTCTTAAAATATATTTTAGTTGCATACTTTTAGGATGAAAAGATATTACAAGATTACATGAATTTTCCTTTTTATGAAACAGTCAAATTAAATTAAATTGCAATAATTTTAATCTGCTTTAAAAGAATTTACATGAATAAATAAACATATTCCTAGAATTTCTTCGGAAAATTTTCTATATACATACATATACATATATTATATATATATATACGATATGGTAAAAAACAGTTTTGGGTAAAAAGTAAAATGAAAAACAAATTTTTTTTATAAAATATGTAATTAAATGATAAAATTATTATATCTTCTGAATTTTTGAATTGGATAAATTTCGTTACAATTATATTATTACAACATTTTACTACTAATTTAATGTTGTGTTACTAATTTAATGCTTTTGTTTCACTTTGCAAAATTTCTTAACAGAACAATAAATAAAAAATTAGGGTATATCTTCAGAAAAGTTAATGTATATACCTACTTACAAATGTGCATAAACAAAAACTAATAAAATATAATATAATACAATATATTTTTATTTATTATTATGATGAAGTGAACCAAAATTAAACACCTTGTTGGTTGATATAAAGCAAAAAAAAAAACAAAAACAAGACAAAAAATTAAAAACGATGGAAAAAAAATATAAAAACTTTGTTCTGTGAAACGTGACTTATTTTCAGCTATATTCAACATCCCTTAAGGACCGTTTCACTTTATATGGAAAAATTTTTAAATGTTACAAGTTTTTCTTTTACTTTACCTTAAGGTTTGTTTTTTTATTTTGGCTTTTCTTAACAAATGTGATTCGAGAAAAAATCTAAGAAATAAAACATTTTTTCAAGGATAATCTCATACCAAATTCATATATGTACTATATTTTTGCTTTTTCTTTTATCCATACTTAAGATCATAATTCTGGAATTTTCTGATATTAAAAAAGTATTTTAAAATAATTTTTTTTTTTTTTTTGTTTTTTTAAGATCAAATATATAAAAATAATAAAAATAATATTCAAAAGATTTTCTAAAGATTTGTTTTTTTTTTTTTAAATTAAAAAAATAAAAACATTTTTTTTTTTTTTATTAAGGAATAAAATGAAGAATCTTAGTATGGATAAAACTTAAAAGTTCTTTTATTTAAATTTAAAAATTTATGATATTAAACCACAATACATATTTGAAAAAGTTTTACCGCACGCGAAATTCGTATTAATATTTTTTTTAAGGGGATTTGAATAATCCATTCTATTCTTTAAATTTTAAATTAAAAGTATATTAAAAATATTTCAAACGAATTTGAAAAGCTTTATCAATAAATGTCTATGTCTAAAATATGGTGGTATTACGTATTTAAAACATATACATACATATATATTGTATTTTGATATAAAATCTGAATGGTAATGAGTATTAAAATATAACAATGTAAAGCCTAGTATTAATGATTTCAAATGTATGTTTTTAATTTTTTAATTTTTTTTTAGTGCATTTCTCTGCCACATAAATGTAACAAGGAAATTACATAGCCTTTCCTTTACGGTGTTTACAGAGTATTTTATACGCTCTCACCCACTCTACCGAGGTCCCTATGTTTTTTATAAGACATATAAATGGCTTAGAAAATATTTTTATGATTATCCTCTTTTTTTGTTATTCCTCTGTCACATAAAAGTGAAAAGGACATTCCACAGCCTTTCCTTTCTGAATGTGGCTGTAAAAATCGTAAAGTCGTAAGAGTAAATTTTTCTTACGATGAGTGTGGGATACCCTCGATATTTTCAGAGTGTTTTATACAATCTTTCCCTCTAGGCCATCGGGACCCCATAAGTATCTTATAAATGAAAATAAAGCCATATGAATATGTTAAATTTAAATGTTTTATGAATTAGAAAATAATTGATTCAATTTAACCTACTGACCAACACTTTATTACTGGTGAAATTACAATTTATGACTAGTAAAAAACAATAGTTCAAAAATTTTAATAAAAATACTCAAATATTTTTAAAGATTCCATAAAGAATTAAAAATAAATCCTAATATAGATGTAAATCAAGCACATAATACTATTTTTATTTCCAAGAAATAATTTCGATCTTTATGTTTTATTGTATCGTTATATCAATAGATGGTTTTCGAATTTTTTAAAATCAAAAAAAAAAAGTTTACTTGATGAATTTATATATTAAACAAATATTTTATGGGTTTTATGTTTGTATTATGGTTAGTAAATTAAAATAATTTTTAAAATTCTCTTTCATATTTCGCACAAGGAGATAAAAGCTAAAGCCTCGGAATAAAAACACTTTTAATATGCGTATATATATGTATATTATATAATATTATATTTTTCTTACTATATAAAGAATACATTTATTTTGAAAATTGATTCTACAAATTCATCCTTCTTCGTCCTTAATAAATCAAAATTTGTATACTTGTAACAAGAATCCTTCCATATTTCCATGTTTAATAAATCTAAATTTGTATGTTTTATTTGTAACAAAATTATATACATAATATACATATACATGTATATACAAAAGATAAAAACTTACAATTTAAATTTATTTTTTTATAATTGGTATTGCAATTCATATTGTATATGTAGTATATGTATATGTACATGTATACAATATTCATAATATAAAAGATTGCTTTAATGATCCTATTGCCAAAAATAAGAATAGGAAGTTTCTTAATAATCATTTAAAAAAAAAACTTAAATTTATTAAGTTTTAATTATTTTAAACATACATAAATAGAAAAGTTATAATTAAATAAATTTTTTTTTCCTAAATAAAATGACACAGAAAGAAAAAAAGGATATAAATGAGAAATTTAAATACAAAAGAGTAAAAAACATTATATACATATAGATAATAAATTCCAAATGTTAATACTAAAACTTTTTTTTTTATTTTTTAAAATGAAACTCTCAATTGGAAAGTTTTATTCAATTTTACAATTTTTTATACTGCTTTTACTAAGTTTAATAATTGTTATAACATTTATGTATTTTGAAAATTTTAACATAAAAACTTAAACAATTATTTTAATTATTATAATAATCATAAAAATTAAATTATAATCACCCACATTCTTCAAGATGCATCTCATACAAAGACTATGACTGAAGAATAAATGCTTTCTTATTTTATTAGATGATGTCATGAGTTTTTTTTTTTTTTTGGTTAATTGTTAATGTCAATTGTCAAAAATGTCGTATGTCATCGTATTTCTGAAAGACTTTTCTCTAGAGGTTTCATTTTATATCATTTTAAAATATTTCAAACCATAAGCATTACTTATTAAGTTTTTTTTTTTTTAGGAATTTTTAGGATGAATGTTAAATAATATCTAGTCATCACTTTAATTTTTATAATTCTTCATTTTAATTTTTATAATTTTCAATAAAATCATACGTTACATACGTTACGGTATATACGATTTTTATAAAAGAAAAATTAATCAAATTTATTTTTTTTAAATGTCACATTAGTTGAATAATGATAACTGTATAATTTAAGAAACTTCTGTTTTTACAAAATTTTTCAAAAAAAAAAATTATTAAAAATTTGTCCATCAGTTTGTTTAAAAAAATTCTGCAGTTACAAAAATTAATGTTGTGGAACAACTTTTGTATATAGCTCCACCCATTACGGAACTATAAAAGCCTTTCAAAGTTTGAAAAAACATTTGATTTTAAATGTGTATATGTCAGGTTCTGCTGAATATTTTTTTTCAATCTTAAAACTTTAAACGACTGGAATTATTTTCACCTTGATCAAAATTATATTATTTTGTTTGCAATTATATATTTTTTTTGCCATTTGTCAGCTATAATTATTTTTTTTTTAACGAGGGTTGGTGGAAAACTTGAAAGTCACCAAGAGAAATTGCACGTGCTTTTTCAGGCTAATGTTGAACTTTAACTAACCAAAACCACCCCCCTTTTAAAACCAACTAGAGGATGGAACCTTTAATACAAATGTACAGTTTTGTTTTAGGGTATAGAGATGTAGTATTTAAATTTACCATTACGTGAAACAAAATTCTGCATACTTTTGGGTTTTTCATAACTTCGTCACTCTTTTAGTTAAAATCTAGAAATTTTGACAGAAAAACAATGTAAAGTATAAGTTGACTCAGAAAATTTTTTTCTCCATTCCGTTTAAGAGCTATTAGAGACCGAATAGGCTATTAATTTACCAATTTTAGGCACTTCTTGTAACCTGTACTAATTTTTTCCAACTAAAAGGAAAAAAACTGAAAATTTTTAAAAAGTAAATAATTTTCTATTTGTTATAGACACTTTTCTTTGACTTTAAATTTTAAATCTGATTGTTATACAAGTTTTTTTTTTACTTATGAAGCAGTAATCATAACAGTTCAAATAAAATAAAAATACATATGTATTTACATTTTTGAGATGAAAAATTGTTAGCCAGTGTCATGTAGAAAATTGCTTCCTTAATAATCTATTTTTACAAAAATTATTTTAAATAATAAATAGATATGAAAATCATTTTCAATCATAATCAATCAATCAATCATAATCAATTAAATTTTTGATTGAATTTTCTTTCTTTAACTATAGGAAATAAAAATTTTGTATTAAAAAATATAAATATCTATAAAATTTCTTTTATTTTAATCGTTAAATAACATTTAAATTGAAAATTTCTAAAACCAAAAATAATTTTCCACCTACCCAAAACCAATGAATTTATTTAAAATCCCAATTAAAAAAATGAACATAAAAATATATATTATAATAATTAATAATGAAAATTTATTTTGAAATAAATATTATTAATTTTCTACCTGTTAATAAATAATTAATAATTAATCATTTTATTAAATTATTCCATATAAATTTAGAATCCATAACCAGAATCCACCTGTTTGATTAAATATCAAGAATAATTTAAGGTTTTCATTTAATTATATCAGAAAAAAAAAAAAACTAAACAAAAATAATAATAATAAAATAAAAAACCAAATCAAATTTTTACAAATACATGCTGCGTATTAAAAATAAGTGCTAAAAAATAATAAAAAAAAAAAAAAAACAAAATAAAAACAAAAATAACAAAAAAGAGGGAAAGGATTAAATCTAAACTGTTATTAGTCATGAATGAACCGATAAAATGAATGAATATGACGAAAAATGGCGGCAAAATGAAACAACAACAACAACAAATGGAAGAACATTTAATTTACCATTATTTATAAATTCTTTTCGTCATCAACATCATTATCATCATCAATATAATGATATCAATCAATATCAACATAAAAGAAAACAATATTTTTTACCAACACCATCATCATCATCATCATCATTGCATTTCAATAAATTAAATGAAAGCTATAATTATATAAAAAATATTACAGCAAAATCAATAAATAATACTGCTGCTGTTACTGTTGATAATGATAGTAATGATGGAAATTTTAATAGTACCAGTAATAAAAATTTAACAATAAAAAATTTAATTGAGTCAATTATAACTAAAAAAGTTCAAAATGCTTCCTTCTTAAATCAAATAGATATAAATTTTCAAAATAGGATATTTAATACAACAGTGGCCGCATTAACTGGTAATTTAACAACAACTACAACACAACTATCAAATTTACAATATGAAAATAAAGATAATTTTTTTCATTTAAATGAAAAATTATTTCGTGATACATTTTTAAATAGCAATAACAACAGTAGTAGCAGTAGCAGCAGCAGCAGTGATAGTAGCAGTAGTAGTAGTAGTAGTAGTGGCAGTAACAGTATTAATAATATTTATGATATTGATCCGACCGACGAATTCATTCAATCTGGTTCTTTATTATTTTTAATAATAATTTATGGTTTCGTTATATTATGTGGTGTATTAGGTAATGCATCATTAGTTATAACATTATTTTCTGCATCATCTATACGTTTACGTAATCCTATATTAGTTGCATTATGTATAGCAGATTTATTTGTTGCTGGTATATCAGCTCCAACAACAATTATAACATTAGCTTTAACCCAAAAACCATCAATTTTAACATCAACTGGATGCAAAGTTATTTATTACTTACAGGTATGTATATATATATAAATTTTTTTTTTTTTTATTTTTATAAAAAAAAAAGTAATACATATAACTACAATCTGTAGAAAATTAAGTCAGGCGGTTTTTTTTTTGTAATAAGTTAATAACATACATATATAAAATACATTTTTACGATATTCGGTGATTTAATTTTATATATTATGAAAATAAGAAATAAAATCAAATTAAATTTAAATCTCTGTTACATAAAAGATTTTTTTTTTTGTATATTATAACCAAGTGTTCTAATAATTATAACACATATTAGTAAACCCATATCGAACGGACAGGAAAAAAATTTAAAAACTATTTTTACTGACACAAAAATTTAATTTTTCATCATCTATTTTTTGGGATTGATTGGGATTTGATAAAATATTTTATTACATGGATATACTTCCGCAGAGGAGTGATCATCAATTTAGATGACATCATCACATACCGGTACTTAATATCTCCAAGTTTCCGAAAATATATGCAATTAGTACCGATGCCGCCATCTATTGACGATAAAATGCATTACTGCAATATCGGCAACCTTATTTGCTATCACAAATTTTAAATCAACTACAAAACCTCTCCAGATTCAGAATCTGGTATATTCATAATATATACATAAATATTGTGGAAAAAGCGGCAATCCTGATTTTGAAAAATCCCTCCTAAATCAGATTCTTGTGTACACATATATATGTATATAAATATTCTGGGAAAAGCGGATAATTTTGATTTTGTAGCCAACTCTAAAGTCCTTCTCCGAATTATATTTTTACATACATATTTCAACAACAAAACTTTTAAAATTGTGAGGGTTGCCACCCACCTAATTAATATTGTATCCAACTCTAAAGTGCATCCTACTTATATTTTTATATACATATTCCAACAAGAAAACTGTATGAGAAATAAAGTAGGAAAATGTTTTTTTTATTAAAATTGTTGTTTCAGTTTCGCATTTGTGTCCTCTGGTGCAGCTATTTGCCAATATATATCATAGAGACTGTTAAAAAGAGTTTGAAAAGAATTTTCTAACAGTATAATAATAAATATAGGTTGTCTTTGAAAATTTCACATGCATAGTAATTTTTTTTTAAAGTTGGAATTTTTTTTTTTAATTCCGACTTTTAACTGCAATATAAGAGAAACGGTAGTACCGATTAAGATGAAACAAGATTTATATTAACAGTATTACAATATTGTAGAAAAAAGTTTTTGTTTATTGTCTTACGGGAAAAATATAACGGTTTAATTAAAATAGTACCAAATGTTAAGAAAATTTTGTAATGCATTTTTTTGCCACTAGATGGCGGCATCGACACTAATGGCATATATATTCGGAAACTTGGCGATATAAAGTACCGTTATATGATGCCGTTATCTTTGATCTTTGATCACCTCTCTGCGGAAGTATATCCTATTACATTTTTTGACAATATTGACAAGAATGATTTGTAACTTCACAAACTTACTGGAAAAATTTAGTTTTTTTTTTAATTATATTTAAACATTGACTCTTTTGACATTCGTGTGGTCACGAATTTAGCTTAATAAACTATTTTAAAATGTTTTAGAACAAATTCATAACATCAGAAATTGTGCATAAGTCAAAATTAACATCTGTAGATCAAAATTAACATCTGTATTAGGTATTGCTTTAATTATTTTAATTATTTATTTAATTAAATTTTTTTATATACATATATTTAAATATATAATAGCCTCCTAATTGATCATACTGAAAATTGAAGTATATGAAATTTTTAAATTTACCAATAAATGCTTTTCATATTATGTAGAATATTCATATTTATGTAAATTTTGGAGTTGTATAACAGTTACTTGAAACCGTTACCCCAAACTAAACTTGATCACATTTTACAAAATTTTAGATATCGAACTTAATTATATACCAGTGAGAAATCATATGAGCAATCAAATTTTACAAAAGTCTTTTGTATTAAACTTAACTTACTTTTCACAAAATTTCAGATACCTAACTTCAACAGAAACTGAGTTTTTTATTTTCATATGGAAAACGACATTTACTCGAACACGCTGGTCAAACTTGCTCAATTTCAATTTGTGAAACTAACACTTCTATAAAGTTAAAATGGTAAAAATTTCAGAATTTTAGCTTTATTATCTTTTGAGTTTCTAGCTTTATTATCTTTTGAGTTTCATGCAGACGAACGGACGTACATAGCTAAATCTATTCAGAATTCGATCGTAACCAAGACAATATAAACTTTTACATATATATTCGCCCCTTTAAGGTATAACAAACGTAATAGTAAAATTATTATACTATAAAACTGTTGATCATGCGCCTTATAACTACAATTCATTTGAAAATTGCTTCTAGTTTTTTTCTTTTTTTACTCAATCTATCGATTTCTTACACAAACACAAGTTATCTGTTTAATGTTTATTTAAATTTAATTTATTCAGATTTTAATATATTATGTATACTTTATTATTTTATATACATTAAATTACATTACATTAAATTCAATCATTTTTTATTATTTATATGTACTAAAAATTTTTTTTTTTTGAATTTACAGTCAATGCCAACAGCTGCAAGTACAATAAGTTTTTTAATGTTATCATTAGATCGTTTTATAACAGTACAACATCCAAAAATAGCTCAAATACGTCAAAGACGTTATGTTCATTCAATATTAGCGATAATATCATGGTTAGGAGCTAGTGCAATATGTCTTCCATTTGTTTTATTTTATAAATTAACTTTAACATCAACATATAAAACAGCAATAGATATAACAACAACAAATTTTAATAATTATAATAATTACAATATTAATAATAATAGTAATGTTAATGTTAATAGCGATAATGTAAATAATGATATTTTTAATTCAATTAAATCATCAACAATATCATCATCAGAATCATCATTATTGTCATCATTAATGTTAAATTATTCAACAAAATCAATTTTATTTATTAATAATGATGATGATATCCTATCGTCATCATCATCTTCAACATCAAATATACAAAATTATTTAATATGTCAACCAGATTATGATTCAAATGAATTTCAAACAACATTTGTTATATTATATACAATAATTGTATATATATTTCCTGGTCTTGGTGTTCTAATTAATCATTATGGTGTACATAGAAAATTATGTGCTTTAAGTTTAACAGCAAGAGCAGCACATGGTGAATTACCATTACCAATGCCAATATTAAGACGTCCAACACATGTTATTATTGTTACAGGTATGGCAAATGCTGCACGTGGTGTTGTTAGTGATAATGATGATGATGATGATGATGACGATGATGATGAGGATGATGATGATGATGAAAATAGTAATAATTATATTAAAAAAAAGAAAAATGATAATTATGATCTTGTTAATGATGATACAAATATTGATGATATAAATGATAATGAAAATAAAAATAAAATATATGATAGAAATTCAATAAGAAAAAATATGGTTAATATATTAACACCGAAATCACCAAGGTAAGTTTATTTCTAAATAAAAATAAATATATTATTTTATACTCATTATTTAGGTCATAAAATTAATTTAAGATTCATTTTACATCTATAAATAAATGATTTGTTTCTTAATTTTTTTTTTAAGAAAATATATTATTGTTTTTCAATAGGATAAAAATAACTTAAATTGAACTTATAAATTAAACTCAGGTGATAGAAGAAAATATTGTAATAATTTTATTTCTGTAATACAAGAACTTTTATATTATACCAATATTATTCTAAGTAATGACATAAATCAGTCAAAAAGAAACCTACATAAATTCGTTTGTTGTTTTCATCTTCTATGGGTACCCCATCTAGTGTTAGATAACATTTTAATTTAACACTTACTGGCACAACTTCAAAATATTGATGATCAAAACACGTTGTCAGATGATGTTGGATTTGTATCGGTTTTTTCTTCCATTATCTTCCAAATAATCTATTGTATTCTCTAAAAATTATAATCACATAATTTCCCCTTACCTTTCGCAAACTTAATTTCTCATCCTAGGACTAAAAAGTACCCTAACTAAATAGTTCTTGTTTTCTTTTAAGTTTTTCCTAAGGAAAGTTGATTTATTTACTTGTTCTAGTAGCCACTTACTTATACAATTTAACTGTTATCTGATTATGCAATTATTTATTAGAGCATTTAAAATTTGTTAAAATCTAAAGGAAACTGAATATTATATTCCTTTATTTCTTTTTTTTTGGGAGGATAGGGGGGAATTATCCAAAGACACTAACGAGCGCGAGTATAGTTTTAACCCACTAAGCACCACCTTTCTTTTTTGACCAAAGAATAGATTATACCATCTTTAATACTCATGTACTGTCTGGCCTAAGGAAGTTGAGTTGGGAATGAAAATTGATTTCAAATCGGCAGGCATATTATGAATAAAGTTGTTAATATGCACCTTCAATCTTTGTACGTTGTAAATGTAATTATCACCAATTCTGGGAAACACATTCGTAATGTTCTCACTACAAACGAATTTCTATAAGACGAATTATGCCATCTGGGAATTTGAACTAAATAGGGGTGGGCAACAGAACCTTACCTAGTTTCTCTTTGGAATATTTTCAGAGGAGGCATCAAACTTTGAATGTTGAAACTTAAAATTAATTCCATTCAATAAAATATTTAAATCATATTAAGTTAACAAATTAAATTATTGGCTTTCTAGTAACGGTAATTTAAATTTTCAATTAATTTCATAAGAAACTGATATTCAGTTTACTATAAATACACAATTAAGGTTTTTAAAATGTTGATTATAGGTTTAAAGGACGACATTTGGAAGTTTTTCCTTTATAAGGAAAAGAAAACAATATTAAAGATTTAAAAATAAAATGGACAACAAAACAAAAACACAAAACTCACACACACACATTCTGTACCTTTTTTAATTATTATGAATCTATTTACTTAAAAGGTGCTAAATTAGATCTTGTTTTCTACTCTATGATTTCATGGTGATAAAAAAAAGGAAAGAAAATCATTTAATAAGATTAAAATTTCATCCGCATGAAATATTTTATTTACTCTTATTATACGTTATACACCACCTACATTGTCATATAATAAATTGTGATAGGCTGATTTTTAAAATAGAAACAATGTATAGAAACAACAAAACAGGGAAAACCAAAATAGGTATCTTAGCGTTCCCATCTTCTATATTACATTAATAAACTTGAAAAGGTATATTGTATTGTTAAACGATGGAAGAAAATTTGTATCGTTTTTGATATACAATATGAACTACCAAGATTTTATAATAGACGCAATACTAATAATGGTATGGGCTAAAAACAAAACACCACTGAAGATGAAATATTATAACATAAATATCTTGAAAAGAACCCGGAAAATGAATGAATTCTTTGTAATTTCTATTCTACCTTGTAATTTTTCTTCCAAAAAGTTTTTTTTTTTCTTGAACCATATAAAAAAGGTATTTCGTTGTGATTTTTGTGGTATCCTTTTATTCTTATTATCTATTCGTTATTTTTCCATATTGTTTTTTTCTTTATTGCGTTTTAATTTTTGTAAAAAAAATTAACAATTTTGTTATTGTTTTTTTTTTTTATTTTTTTATTAAAACATCATGCAAAAATTAAAGTTAACATTTCGTCATTTAACATGGAAATCAATTTTAGAATTTTTAAATATAACTATAATATCTATAATACATTTATGGAACAGGGACATCGGAAACTTACAGAGTATAATGTTATAATATGTAAAGGCATTACATTACTACATTACTATTTGCCTAATATTATTTGATCTCGTTTCTGTTTCTTTATTTTGCAAAATCTAAAATTTGATACTCAAAGTTTAATTCACTATAAACTTCTCTTGAGGATAACATCTTCAGGATTAATAAGAAAATTTTCTATTGTGAACTATAGTAAACGAATTAACTCTTAAAGTAACTTACGATAAGCAAAAAAAGCTCAAATCCTACTTGGAGATTTTTAAATGTCTGCCAGTTAATAGCTAACCGTTGTGAATTAAAATACTATACTTATTGTAGTGTTAAATAAATTAAAGCAATCTTTAGGAATCCATGTTTAATCAGTCCTATATTTATAAATTTCTTTTTCGCAAACATTACAGTTATACAGTTTCAATCATACATAGTTTAAAATTAAAACCAACATTGTTGTAAGGACATTATCATTATTAAGTAAGGACATTATCATTATTATCATATTGGGAAATTTACCGCTAATATAGTTCTACATAATTCTTCTTAGCACATTTTATTTTTTTTTTTAAATCTTTTTAGCTCATTTAAAAAACAAAATTTGAAAATTTTGCTTATTAGTTTTCCTTTGTACGTTTGCTTATTTGTATGTTTACAAAACTTCTACACCGTTAAAAACAAAGCAAAAAGAAATTTTAATTATGAATAGCTTTTAATGTTCTAGAATTCCATAACTAAATTTCCTCTGACCAGGCAGTACATGACTACTAAAGGTCGTATAACCTATTGTTTGGTCAAAAAAGGGAGGTGCTGTTTAGTGGATTAAAGTCTCACACACTCACAGAGGACTCGTACTCGTCTTCACTGCTCTATAGTGTCTTTAGATGATTCCCACCTACTCTCGCCAAAAAAGAAAAACTGTTTTATGTAACTTTATCCATTTCAGAGCTTCAGCCCATCAATATTTGAAAAAGACCTATTTTAAAATATATATATCTCAGATTCTGATGTTTAATCTAAAAACATCTAACGGCAGGACAATTTTTTAATTTTATAAATGAATATCAAAATTTCACAATTTTTTATAATTTACCATCATGTGAAAAAAAATTTTTGCAATATTTTGCTTCTTTCATATCTTCGGAACGCTTTTAGTTAGATCCTTGAAATTTGGAGGGAAGAAATTTCTTCTAAAATTAAGTAGAAGCTAGGTCAGAGAATCAATTGTTGAAAATTTACTTTTTTTAGACACATGAGTTTGCTTAAAGCGGAAGAATGTGTTTCTTGATTTTTCACAATTATAAAATGCTAAGAAGCATTAGAATTTTGGTGCAAGTTATAATCCTATAATTGTCATAACTGTCATTATTTATTGTCTTTTAGAAAATGCAAGCTTTTAAAAACCTTTGGTTTACATTCTACCTTGTTTTATAATTTTTTTATATATTAATGTTTTATATTAATTTTGTAAATGCAATTTTCTTGCACTACACAAATAAAATTGTATGCATATTGCATGAAATTTAACTATAATAATCAACTGCTCTCACTTTTTATACTATCTACATATATAACAACGAACAAAAAATAGTATATAATATGTACATATACATTTTATAAATTAGTATGTAATTATTACCCTTATGTTTTTATTTTTATTCAATTATATGACATTAAAATTTACGAGAGTACAAGTTTTCAACTAAAACAAAAAAATACACCCTTTCAATACACTTAACTATATGTACATTTAAGAAAGGAGAAATAAAACAACGTACATATGTATATACTATATACTAACAAACCACCTATATGTATAGATAGTTTCTTGGTATATATATTGTTATAATAATATTACGAAAAGAGCTTTGGAGGTTTCTGGTATGTTACCATTAAAATAAAAATAAAAATGTACAATAAAATAATTATGAAGGTCAATTAAATTAAAAAAGACAATAAAAAACTACTTAAAAGAAAAAAAAAAGAAAAACAATTTTAAGTAAAAAAAAATTGACACAAAATTTGATAAAAAAAAAACATGATTAAAAAAAATTTTAGAAACGTTTAATAAATTGCAAAAAAATTTATTTTGTAACCAATTTATTTATAACTTTCAATATCGGAAGAAATAAAAAAGTAACCCGTTCGAAAAAGGGTATAGATACACACATACATTCAAAATCCTTGAATTTAATTATTACATTACGATATCACATAATTTAGTTTACCTTTGTTATGGCAAAGGTAAAATAAAGCTCGAAAACACAAAAACTTAAATGCAAATTTATTACTTGTTTTCTGTCCAAAACTTTATATTCTGTTAATTTTTGGATCAGATCCGACAATTAAGTGCTGATAGATAATTTAGTGATATTTCAAATTCATTTTTTTATTTTTGTTTACACTTTTGATTTCAATCGAAACTATTTACTAAATTTCAGTACTTTTCGTTATTTACTTCTTTATAAATTTTCTCTATAATATAATTCTTTCAGAATTTAAGTAAAACAAAAAAAAATTAAGCAAATGTTCTTGCGAAAAGTATTTCTCAAAAAGAGCGGAGAAAGTATGTATACTCAAAATCTGCGGAGCTTTAGATATGTGCATCTAAGAGCATATTTCTTTGCCGAAAATGAACTGCCAACAATAAACCCTATACATATCTCTACTTTCCTAGATGATGTAGGGTTGACAGAAGTATAATAAGTGAAGGCAAAATCCAAAACATGCAGTAACATTGGAAGCAAAATGAATCTGCATCAAAAGGTTTCAGTGTCATTTATGCCCCTCAACTAACAATCTACAATCTATAACTGTTTTTAACTTTGACTATGATTTTTTTTTTATAGATATATTTTAACATGTATTGTAACAATAATAATATCATAATTAGAGACCTTTTCCTTAAGATGTGGTTCTAACGTTTTATTTAAAATAAACATCCTTTATTCCTTTATCCTTTATTATACAATATAGAAGTTTTTCCACAATGATTATGTATTGTTTCTAAAAATTTAAAGGTTTGATTTTAAAGATATCATAACAAGCTAAAATTAACATTTACAAATAAATAACAGTTGATATGTTTTGTTTTTTTTTTTTAAATTAAAATAACATTATGTTAAAAATCAACTCATTAGTCATTATATTAATATCACAATTTATACTTCTACCCAAATAGTAGTTATAAAGAAATACCCTTCAATAATGAATATAAAAGAAAATTTAAATAACAACCTTTAAAAAAACAAAAAAAAAAATCTATAATAGACAGACTAATCTGGAAAAACATTCGTCAATCATAATTATTTAAAAAAAATATCTACAACTTTACTCATATGTCCTTTATAACATTTTCTTTTATTACTTTAAACACATAATATTTAGATACATTATACATGTATGTATATATATAATTTAAAATTATGTTTACATATTATAACATTACGTAATGTAATTTTTTAGCATATTTTTAAAAAATAAAATAAAAAAAATTTGCTTATTAATTTCACTTTGTCCGTCTGTCCGTCCGTTTTTCCACAAAACTTTTGTTTATTACAGAATAATGAAATTTAAATATTACTAGATATACATAAATGTTGTAGAACAATTTTTGATGGGGGTTCTAGCTCCATTCCATACCGAGCTACAACCTCTCAACATTTAAAAAAGCCCTATTATGAAATGTGTATATCGCTGTCAATCGCTGTCAAAAATAAAAATATCAAAATTTACATTTTGCCGTTATGTGAAGACAAAATTTAGCAAGAGTTTGCTTTCTTTATAGCTCCGGCACATTTTTAGTTAGAATCTTAAAATTTTGAGAGAATAAAAATTTAAAGTAATTTTTCTTTTTGCATCTCCCCTTATTTAAGAGCTGTATTAGGAGTCAAAAAGTAAAAAATTTACTATTTATACTACACCAGCAAACTTTTGCAAAATAAAATGCAAATATAAAACCTTCAACATTGTACAAGTGTACAAGTCCTTAAAATTGAATAAAGTGTCTCGTGTCATTCGATTTTTCACAATTTTTTTTTTTTCATACTTAAAATTTTAAGAAAATTTACAAATTTTGGTGCAAATCATAATCCTAAACTGTTTTCATTGTCTTTCGGTAATACAGTACACCTTTAAAAACCCTTGGTTTACATTCTGCCTTGTTTTTTTTTTTTATTTTACATTTCATTTTTACAATATAACAACCATTTATAACAAATATATACAAGAACATACCTTAAATTTAATATTAAAATATACGATTAAATTTTGAAATCAAAGGGAGCATTTCATTGGTGAAATAAAAAAAAAATATTCATGGACATGAATAGAATGTTATTTCAGCACCATTAGAATAATAAAATGTTACATTATAATGTGTCGAATTTTTATTTTTTAGTAAGGGTGTGGTTTTTGTTTTTTACAACCCTACTATTCATATATACATAATGTAATCTTCAACTATTTGTATTCATTAATTCATTAATTTTTTTTTCACCCACTTCAAAATTCGTCCTTGACTCTTTTTTTTTTTCTTTGCTTACTTAATTTAGTTTGTATTTTTCATTTTATGTAGATATTATATTATTGAAGTCTCTCACATTTTCTTATCAAAAATTTTTGTTTTTCTGATTGTTTATTAATTTTTTTCCATTATATTTCTTTTTGGAACGTGTAATAAATTTTCCTTAAATGCGTTATGAAGGATGTTATAAAAATATTATGTTCATTTGAATCTTTTTCAATGATTTCTAATTTTATTTGTGTGTAATAGATGGTATCACACGTTTAGTATATCCATAATAAGAAATTTCAGGTGAATTAATAACTAATCTGTAGATATTAATTTTGTATTTTAATTTTTTTTTTATGAATTTATATTAGTTATATTTTGTAATTAAACGAAATATTTATTAATTAGAAAATAGAAAATCATTTTTATATCTTAATGCAAAAGAAATCATGTAGAAAAAATGTAAATATATTGGTTCCCCGAAATAAAGCCAATTGACGTTATTTTATTGTCATATTTGAAATAAAGCCAAAAAGCGAATTTTTAAATGTTGGTATTATTTCAATTTGATTAGAGATATAAAAAAAAAAAACAAAAAAAAATTATTCATATAAATTATTCATATGGAGTGTTTATATATGCAATTTGGATTAAGAAAAAAAATTAAAAAAACCTTAAAGTTGTTCGGATCAAAAAATATTCTGTGGCAAAGTTGTTCCTCTTTGCTTGTGTAACAACTTTTTCTTAATAATTTTTCTCATAATATTTTCCTGTTAGGAAATATTTGTAAAAAACTTAAAAATGACCCTAGTAAACTACTATTTTCGATTGTTCGATGTGCTCCAAAAGCTTATCAACCCGAGATATTTACATCAAAATCTTAAATACGAAATTGCAAAAAATTCCCCTTAGTCGTTTAAGCTGTACACGTGCCCACAGACATACCCACACACACACACAGACAGACACTATGCAAAAAATTTTTTACAGCCTTCTCCACACCGGAGTAGTACATATGTACTTGCCAAAATCTCGGGTACAAATTTTTAGTATGAAAACAATACCTACCTTATACATAATTATATGCAGTCGGTAAAAATGAAAAAAAGCCAAAATAAAAATTTTTTGGTTTTGGCTTTATTTCAAATGTAAAATTGAAATAAAGTGAAAAACGTGCATTTTGGCTTAATTTTATTTGGCTTTATTTCAGGGAACCAATATATTTCATCAGTCTTATAAACGCCGTTGCCATATCTGATTTTTATACCTTATAAAAGTTATATATACATATATATATATTATAAATTAATTAACTAGAGGTAAATTAAATTACACAATATAATAACTTTTTGATTATTTTTTTTAAATTGAAGGTTAAATCAATATATGATAGAATCTGTTTTAATTTTTTTTTGAAAATTTTCTTTTTATTCTACAAAATTTTTTAACTATATAGTTCTAATCTTAGGTTATTTTTTAAGGATAGTTTAAGAAACAAATCTTTAGAAACTACATTGAATGACTACAATCACTACATTGATTTCGCGACAAAACAAAGAATTTATATGGCAGTCCCAATCTTTTCCTAATTTTGCAAAAAAAAAAAAGTTTATAAAAAGTAATAAACTTCTGTAACTAATGAAAGGCTTCCGATTGACAATGAAAACATTAGGTTGTTAATATCAACTTTTGTAAATATTAATACAAAATTAAATTTTCTATAAGCCGAATAAAAGGGTAATCAGATTACACATTCAGATCAGGTATTTGAAGCGTAATATTAAAGAAAAGTTTTAATATTTTGCTTTTTATTTAGTTTTTTTACAAAATATTTTTTTTATTTTAGAAAATATATATAACGGTACATTTTTATTCCCTCAGTATATTTTTTATATACTTCCAAAAATGGAGTTAAGAGAACAGAAAAACTTTTACATTTTTGAAGCTATTACTACCAAAAAGATAAACCAAAGGTTATCAAATCTCCCAAAAAGATAAACGAAAGACTATCAAATCTCCCAAAAAATTAAAGATTGCTTATAAATGCATATAAAAATACATATTCGACAATTATATTCCAAAATGTAAATTTGGTTTTTTTTTTCGAAAATAAATGGAGGGATGCCTCCGCGAAAAAACTTTACCGAACATGTTATTGAAATTCTAATCATCCAACTCTGAAATCTCTCCCTAAATCTGCAAACAAAAAAAACACATGCTCTAATATATTTTTAAAATTTATTTCTAATTCCACAACATAATAACGAAATATCTTCTATGCACTTTTATATTTTGTGCATTTTTTCTAAAGAAAAATAAAAATTCCAAATATGGATGTATGACATTTCACCTATTAAATTTAAAATATCATATGAATGATTGTGAAATTTACAATTGGATACTCTTTTGTACAACAAATTACACCTTCCCCACAAGAACACATAATGTGTATATGAAAATATAACTAATTATAAAATTCATGATTCACTTGAAAAATAAATAAAAATAGGGGCAATTACAAAAAAAAAATATTATTTTTTACCATTTTAAAGTATCACTTTCATATAAACAAAACAAAAAAAAAAAAACAGAAATTAGAAAACCATTATTTAATCACATTTACATTTAAATTTAGAATTTCTGAATAATTTGTGACCTTCAATTCTATACCTAAAATATAAAAATTTGCCATTTTAAATTTGAACAGTTTAATAAAATATTTATGATCATTCATTTTACTTCATTATAATATCATGTAAAAATTTTCTTTATGGTCTTGGGCATATTTAACTAAAATTTGTTGATATTTGTGAATCATTTCTGCATTCTCTTCGTTCTTTTTTATATTTTATAAAATACAGTGGTGTAAACATATAGAAATTTAATAAAAAGTTTATCCACCACCACCACATATAAAATATATGCCAAAACTGAAATGAATAGACAACATAGAAAAAATTCCGCTAGCTTTAAATCAGAAAAATTGACGGTTTCATAACTGTGGATACCTAATTTTAGTTACCTCATGCAGGAAGGTTATATACATGTTATATACTACTGCATGTTGTCACTGTTGATGGCTTTGTGGGGGATTCATTCATATCCTAACTTCCTAGCCAATATTCTGCATTAGCAGTTAGGGTTATCATCAGTTACGTGATAGATTTATCGTAATTATCTATCATCAGTCCCATTATATTATAGATATTATAGTGTCGGTCCCTTGTACCAGCACATAGTTTATAAAGGAAATTTTCAACGAATATCATATTACTAAATACTACTTTGAAAATTAAAGTTTAATAAAACTTTGCTGTATAATATAACGATATATCTACATATATAGTACATTTTTAATTATACAGTTGAAATTTATTCTACAGTTATTTTGTCCAAAGATAGATGCGACAATTTTAAAGAGATATATCCTTGGCTTGTATACAAAAATGGAAAGATACAAGCAAACTAGATATTCCTCATCAAATTCTAAAATAATGAACAACTTACTAAATAAACAATAAAAAAATGAATTTAATAAGAAAAAAATGGAACAAGAAAATATCGAAACCGATTTTTCTACACTCCGAGTAATAAAACATATAAAACTTAGCATTAAAAAAATGTTTCTCCATATCTAAAATGTTTTTTATTGCTTTTTTGAAAATGTACACCTTTAAAATCTTTTTGTTTCATTTTATATACTACCTACCTTCTTTTATTTTTGTTATTTGTTTTTTTTTTTCTCAAGATGAATAATATTAGTAAAGCAGCTTTAATTTTTTTTTTGTGATTTGTATATAGGGACTGACCACATAGCCATAATTTCCAATAAAAATAATTTCAGTACCGAGAAATAAAAATTTACTATTACACAACTGCTAACTATATTGTAACCAATCTACATATTTACTTTTCAACTTTTTAATTACTTGCAACACTTTTGCAACACCTTCTCTTAAATACTTGTGCTTCTAACTTGCAATAAAAAATAAAATGAAGAATTAAATTTAAATCACTTTTAAAAAAAATAAAAAATTTTATATTTTTTCGGGTATTTAAAAATCTGTGCATATATTTTAAAATTAAATACACCTTTAAGAGAAATAAATCATATTGTGAATGCGTTTTCTTACAATTTAACTTTTTTAGTATTCTTACACTAGTCTCATATAATTCAAAAAAATTTTACAATTTTATATTTAGAAATTAGAAAATCGTTCAACAATTTTTCTGTTACCGTGTATTTTTTATTTATATCAATTGTATTTCAAAGCATTAAAACCACATTGCAGTTTACAAAGTTATAGAGTTTACTGCCACTCTTATTGTTTGAAACTTATAAAGCTGTAGAATGTGAATGTAGAAATGAGCAAAACTGTAAAATGTAACTTATTGTATTCAATAAAAGAAGAAATGGTTTGCTTAGATTATACTTCAATAATGAATGACTGTAAGAACTAAAAGACTAATTATTAAGCGAGCGGATATAAACATTCAGGTATTAAAAAGCTGGCTTGATACGTGATAAGAATATGAAAATCAATATTGCACCACCACATATAAAATATATGCCAAAACCGAAATGAATAGACAACATAGATAAAATTCCGCTAGCTTTAAATCAGAAAAATTGACGGTTTCATAACTGTGGATACCTAATTTTGGTTATCTTATGCAGGAAGGTTATATTCATGTTATATACTACTGCATGTTGTCACTGTTGATGGCTTTGTAGGGGATTCATTCATATCCTAACTTCCTAGCCAATATTCTGCATTAGCAGTTAGGGGTTTTATCTCATTACATTGGCTAAAGGGGAAAGTGGAAATAAAAAGTACGAATCTGACAGTACCAAGGGGGTATCTTAGTGTATTTGAAAGATTCCCATCTTCTTTAAGAAAAACAAAAAAATTTTGGAGGCCAATATTCATTTCGAAATATGCTGATGCTGATGAAAATCTTTTCTATTTGAAACTAATTTTCAGAGAAAAAAGACATATAGACGTAAGGTTTATAACAGTAAGATTACGATTTTAAAAGTTAGTCATATACACTATACCAGATAGACTGGTTCTAAGGTATGGATGCGAAGTATGGACACCTACAATAGCAGATAAAAATAATCTTAAAATTTTTTAATTAAAATTTCCGGGCCTAAAAGACAGAAACCGGGACATATACACTGCGTTCGAATGAACAACTACTGCAATTGATCAGTGGTCAAGACATTCTAACATTTGACAAATTACAGCGCATTATATGGGTTGGACATGTAATAAGAATAGAAGAAAACCGTACAAAATAACAAATTCTACAATGCCTTCTACTTATCAACCGACATCAAGGCAGACCACATTTAAGATGGCTTGATTATTTGAAAAAAGGTATACAAACACTAAACATAACAAATTAGGCAACAGTGACATCAGATCGAGATATTTAGGGACGAGTTGTTAAACAAACTCAAACTCACCCAAAGCTGCAACGTCATAAGATGAAGATAATGATGATTATTAAATTTCAGACTTTTATAATTATGTTTAAGATTGTTAGTAAAAACTAAATACCAATTTTTAAACCATTCATTTTGCTATAATAGTCGAACATACAGTTTAAAAATATTTTTTATAAGCTAATTTCCATTTTAATATATTTCTATATATTATTTCCTTAGTTATTAAAACTTTGAAATGACTTAATATGAATATAATACGTATTTTTTTTAAAATAACGATCAAACGATTATACGATATTTACACATGTAAACAAATTTGATTATATTAATAGTAAAAGAAAAAAGCAAAAAAAAAAATAAAAGTGTAAATATTTAAATACATTTCTTTAGGACTAAAATTTGTTTTGAAAGAAAAAAAGTAAAAGAAAAATAAACTAATATTTACAATAAAAAAAAAGTCATATTTATATTTAAAAAAAAATATGGTATTACTTATAGAAATCGTCTATTTTACCATTGAATGAACTTTTTATGGAATATATAGATATAGCAATGTAATCTTATTACTGGTATATACTATATCCTATAGAAGAAGCACATAGTACAAAACTAAATTATCTGCAACAAGCGGCGTGCAAAATATGACTTGATATAAATACAGTTCATGATGTGCATTGCCCTAATAACACAACCATCACAATAGAGGATCGACAAATACATAACACAAATAACTTCTCCTATTTAGGTTGCATAACCTTAACCGGTGGAACACACCAAAGTGTTCAAAATAAAAATATACAAAGCAAGGGGGAAATTTGGAAGGGTTAGATCTATATGGAAGAGCAATTAGATATCAAGACAAATCATAAACAAAATATTCAACTCCTACTTTAACTCCACGTTAATATACGAGAGCGAATACTATAATACCATTAAAAACAAGTTACCAAGGTTCGTAAATAAATACGTAAACATGAATAATTCCAATTAAGTGCCCCTAGTAAAACAAATAATCAGAGAAAGATTAAACTTATCCATTTCAGACCCTAAGGAAAAACAAAGAGAGTAAATCTTAATATTAATTACCAAGCTATAATCCGCAAAAAGGACGCAGAGCAACAGTCAAACTCAGAATAACATGAAAACATATTGTCCTAAAAGAACCAACCAGATGTGAATTGACCAGGAATACAATTGTTGAAAAGGTTAATAACAGAGAAGAATAGAGATTTTAAGTGAAAATCGTATACTTCCTAGCGAAATGACAGGAAATAAAATATTTTTACATAAAAGTAATGTAAAGAAAATAAATAATTAATTATAATTTAAATACTTGTACCACAACAATATCTAAAAGCGAAAGGTTAATTTATTTCCTCTTCACACTATATCTGGTGGGCTGCCCCAAAAATAAAAATTTTCGAATTCAAAATTTCAAATTTTATGATATGCTACTAAGTTTTATTTTTCATATTTGGTTTACCTTCTTGAAATTTTCGAAATGTAATCTTAATTAAGTTTACCTTCTTGAAATTTTCGTTTCTTGTAAATGAGATGTAAAGTTATATAGAGTTAAAAAATAAATATAAGTATTTTTGAGTTGATCTGATATGTAAAATTATATATACCTATACCTGTTTTAATTTATAAGAAAAATTAATTTTACAAACGATATCTGCGTCTTTGATCACTTTAGTTCTGACCTTTTTAGTTGTCCCTTTGAAGATTAAAACAAATTCAAAGCATAAAAAAACCATCTAACAAATTCTAAATCTTAATTTTTATCACAAATCGAAAAAAAAATAAATAAAAGAAAATTCAAATTAAACAACAACACAATGACCAAAAAAATTACTGTGTAAACAAACAATATGAAATTCTTATTAAAATTTTCTTCCACACCTCCTTTTACTTTTGACGAATTCAAAATTAAAAACATCGAACGCAATCAATTTATTTTAATTTTCTATAATAAAAAAAAGATAGTTTACAATTCAATACACATTTGTCTTAACACCTCAAAAAAAAAAAAATATTTTGCCAAAAAAATAAAAAACAAATTTGAATTTTATATAGAAAAAATTGATTCATTTTATAGGTAATTTGTATAACGATGTCATTGCCTCCTTTTTTCTATACCATATTATTATTGTGTAATACATATTGACTTTTCTATTTACACAAATAAATTCAACCTTTTAACCTTTTTCATGTTTAAATCCTGGAAAAAAAAGTTTTTTTGTTTTTTTTTTTTGTTTTTTCTCATTACATATTTTCTTTTATTATATATTTTTCTCTATATCAGGGTTAAAATTTTGTTTGCTTTTGTACACATCACTGAATAATACTTGAACTTTCCTTCTGGTTTTACTTTCAATTTTTATGTTTTTTTTCTTTTTTAATAAAAAATTAGGCATTCTTCCGACCCGTTATCATTAAAGGTATACGTAATAAAAGTTTAGAATGGGTGTGTCGGGCAAAAAAATAAATTAAAAAAAGAAATTCCAATACAGGAATTCTAAAATTTAGGTCATAATAGTTGGAAAACGAAAAAATCAATTGAAATAATGTAAAAAAAGATAAAAATTATTTGTAAAGTGTTTAAATGCGCTACACGATAATCCCAATATACATAAATAGTTTTAAAAGAAAAAACAAACTTTAGGAAAATTTACGAACTGAGACTTTATGAGATATTTGATTTTTTTTTTTTTTCATAACTTAAAGATTCATTAACTTTGAAATATTTTTAGTTCATTTAAGTTAGTTGACTTGTTGTGTCCATATTAAAGTTGCTAATAAATAGGTTAAAACTATAATCTATATAAACAAAATATAAAAATGCTTGCTTCCTTTACTTTCTTTAACAGCTGAACTGATACTTTAATACCTGCAATGAATTACCGTTATTTTTTATGAAATTATGATTAAATATAAAAAGTACTTGAGGTTGCAAGAAAGTAACAATATCGGATTGTGACTATATACTTGATTTGATTATTTTGCTTCCTTTAAATACCTATTTTAATAAAACAAACGAGGTAAAAGAAGCAAAGTAATTGAAATATTTAACTGTCTTAGCAAAAGTAAAAATATGTACGCCGTATTTGACATATCATATATTTGAATTGCAGAATTGCGTATGGTATAAGAAATTATATGCAATATATTAAAGTTTTAATTTATTATTATGACACTTCCTTTGATTCGTTCTGTACTGCACAGCTCGTCAGATTATGCTTATTTTACTGATTAAATAAACTTTACAATATTTCTGATTTTTTTAGAAGCGATAATTCTATATGTATGTATATTATGTATATGTGTAAATTCCAAACATATTATTTTAATTAACATAAAACAATATTCTAATTTTTTAATACATGCATGCATTTCCCAATGCTAAAAAAAAAAAAAATCCTTGTCTAATCCTTTACCCAAGGAATTCCTGTACTTGGCTGAATGAATAAAAAAATATCAAAGCAAAAAAAAACAAAACAATAACGACAAATAAAATAAAAAAATAAATCAGAAAAAAAAAATATGTTCCGAATGTCAACCCCAAGGGGAGAGTCATAAAGACATGATTCTTATCGTTATTATGAACTCATCTCTTTTATTTTTTTTGTATTTTTTATTTTGTTTTGTTTTTTATTTTAATACAAAAGTCAAAAAAAAAAAAAAAATTCGAAAACTGTATTCCAATTAGTTATCCATTCAGAAGGAAAAAATAGAAAAATCTTCAAGGATATTAGACTGATGGTTGAAAAAATATTGGCTTTACTTGTATAATGTTGTAATATTTTATTTTAGATAAATAAATACTCATGTACATACAAATATATTGAAGAAATTATGTGATGAAAATTTATCGAAAGAAATTTTACAAATAAAAATAAATTCACCTGAAGGGCAATTTGTATTATAAAAAAAAAGTTTATTCGTTCTATAAGTAGCCGGAAACAATAAACAAAGTTTCAACAAAGATTAATATATATATATATATACACATTTTTAAAAAATTTACAATAGTCTTGAAAATCCTTAAGGGCTACTTAAAAAAAAAAATTTATTTCTAAACTTTTTCTTTTTAAATCACGTGTTAAAAGAAAATTATTCATGAAGGGCAAAACAAAAAATTTTATAATTTTAAAATGTGCAAAGAAAGAAATGAAATTAGATAAACCTATAAATTTTAATTAAGATTGAATTACATAATTACATATGATATATAGATATATATATAGGCTAATATTTTTATTTTCGAAAGGTTTAATACCTAATTTACATTAAACGCACGCATATTAAATATTTTACTAGATTTAAGCATGAATAATTAGCGTGGATCGTGAGTTAACAAAAGCTTCACCTTTACCGAAATGAATATTTTCCTTATTTATAATATATTCACTTTTAGGAGTTAAAATATGCAACCATCTAGATCTGCATATCGAACATCTTCCGAACATGAAAAAACTTTTTATCAAAAATTTAATTAAAAGAACTTTTATGAATCTATAGGTTTCTTCTTTTATAGTATATTCAAGCTACCTTTTTTTATAAGCTGTATCCAGTTATCAAAGAGAATCTGTTTTAAAAGCATCCTTCTTTAAACTCGGATGTCTGCACTATATGTATGTCTGCATTATGTACCTATAGTGTCTATATATTAAGTCTGCTCGCGTACAAAAACATTCCATAAAGTTTTGCAAAAACAGCGTCCGTGCACTGAAAGTTTTTGACTTTTATATAAAAAATAAACTCAAAAGGAAAAGAGATATGAGTGCAAAAAAGACGACTCTTTTTAAGCAAATTTTTACAAAAGAAATTTTTAATTTGTAAAAATTTACAACAATTTTACGTATATTTTTTTTTTTTTATTTGCGTCATTTGTCAAATTTTAAACGTAAACAAAGAAGTATTTTTTATATAAAGGAAATTTCTTTAAAGCTTTAAGGTTATCTTACTTTAAAGCTCAAAAAGAGTACCATATTTATTTATTTTGTTAAATATTATTATATTTCTCAAAATGTTTAAAACCAGCTTTGTTTATGATAAACAAATAATAAACCTTATGCTTCATATAAATTCTGCTGGCATATATCAAAAACTTTTGATGTAATATAGAAAAAATCCGAAATTTTTTTTTAACATAAAATTCGGAAAGGTAGGGAAAATATTTTGTAATGAAAACTTCTTAAGAAAATTCATAGAAATTGATATTTTTTCAAAAAAACCGTTTACCTAGAAGAAGAAATTTTTTAAAACGATAATTTATATAATTTTTCTTAGGAATATAGATATTATAAGGTATTCAAATATGTATAAGAAAGCAACTGGTTCTACTTGCTGCCATAATGACAAAAAATACTACATATATGTTGCAAATAATAATTTTCAAAATTATTTTTTCTCTGATGATTAACCTTTTTTTACTGGTGCTGATGAATGAAATGAAAATGAATGAATGAATGAAAAAGCCTAACTTTTAAGAAGAGTAGTCGTCAGTACGATAAAGTAAATGTATTTGCATCTATAGCGATTATGCTATTGCACAGGGATTTTCCTAGAGATAATTTTAATTTTTTTGTAAAAAAAAGTGTTTAATTCATATACCCTTCTTTTTAAATGAGAGAATTTGTTAAAAATCAGAAAGTTTTTTTCTACTTTTCTCTCAAACTTAAAACAGTTTTCGAAAATTCTTAAAATTTTGCGTTCACACCAACTGAGGACTCCAATACTCGTAGAACTGAATAAGAGCGAAGCAACTTCTAAAAAACTTTTCATGTCGAGAAACAATACTTCGTAGTCAGCCAAGATTAAAAAATTTTCTGTGTATAAATAATAATATAAATGTAATCCATAATTATAATTTAGTAGTTTTCAGCCGCTACATAACAACGTATTATGACATTCCGCTAAGTTTTGAATACAAGTACATATTTGGAAGCAATTTTTCTATTACAAAATCTACATTAACATATTATAACATACATAATATGCATGTATGTTTAGAATCATGATGTTTTTTGTTTTCTTTTGGAATCAAGAAATTTTGTATCCCATACGAATTTTTTGTAATTTAGATCTCACAGTAAAATATACTTACCTACACACTACCTACAGGGCTCCTAGTAAGTGTATAATTTGTACTATGTATAAAAATGTTTATTTATATTATCAAACTCAAAACTATGTATAAAAAAACCAAAACCTAAACCTACCAAAATAGGTGGACAATGTGATGCCTTGTTTCAAAAAAAGAATTATGGAAGAATACTTGATGTCGTCAGGGCAAAATATTCCGAAAATAAACGTACATTCTAAAAATATTGTTAATAAAATATAATTTATATAAATTTCGCCTAAATTATTTATTTCATTCGATATACCTACTAGCAGTAGCGGGTTATGCATCTTATGATAGTAACCGCCATTTTTGTTTGAATCAATATTATCATACTTTTTAATTAAAAAAAAGAGCTTTTAAAACTTGCAACAGCAACAGATTGTGGAAGACTTAAAAGTATTCGTAAATCAAGAGCTACGTTTATGCATTTTCTAATAAATTCGAATAGATATCTGTGTACTGAAATACATATAATATAGCTCATTGCAATATTTATTATTGAAATATTTTTTCAATATCTCGACATTCGTTTGATAACGTGAATCAATCGCGATATCGTCATAGTTTTCTTGGAATAGCTTAGACTAATTTCAAATCAAAAAAGCAGATGCTAATTCATTTGCTGTTTCCAATACAAGTGAAAAATGGAAGATTTTATATTATTTAAATTTAAAGAAAAAAAATCAACTTTGTCCACCACAGAACCAATCCCAGTAGCAGGAAAACGTAATATTAGTTTTCTTTTAAAGAATATATTAAAAAATATATAAAATATATGTATGTATATAGCTATATATTATCTATATATTTGTACATTTTATATATTATCTATATTATATGTACATTTCATGCACAAATTTATAAAACTGAAAGCAAAAAGTTTTCACACAAAATAAATTTCGTATTAGTAAAAATGAAAATAATCACGTGACCTTAGAAAAAAATCGTATGAATTGACGATGAACCTAAAAGTTTACCGGATCAAAAAGTGTTCCATGAAAAAGTTGTTGCTCTTTACTTAGGTAACAACTTTCTCTTTATAACTGTTTTTATAATATTTTTTTTGTTTCAAAATATTCATAAGGCATCTGGGGCTGACAGATTTCTACTAAATGCTTTTGAATTTGGGATATTTACGTCAAAATCTTAAATATAAAATTTTATCGAATTCCGTTCATATAATATGCAAAAATCTGAAGTTAGATTTTTGGTGCCATCCCATGTATTACATGTATGCGTGGTCGTTATAAAATGGATAAAATATACTTTTATGATTTATTAACATATAAAAAATTATCTAAAATAAGAAAGCGTGGCACCCCCATTCAGTGCATCGGTTGCTTATCATGTTGAGTCGATCCTACCTGCTAAATTATATATCTTTTAAAAATCTAAAATTTATCTCTCTTTAGAAGTGTATGATATGTCATTTTAAAAAAATAAAATAGTACAAGAAATATAAAAGTACAAATTAAATAAGGATTCCATAAAACAAAAACTTTAAAAGAAGAAATTTATTTTTTTCACCAATTTCACAATTAAACTTTTTAAAAAAAATTTTTTTTTATTTTTGAGTATCAAATTATAAAAATGTTAGTTTAAATCTGTTTAAATATACGAGTACAGAATACAATTTATTAATAAAATTCTCATTTAACTAAATATAATGCTTAAAGGCTTTCTAATTTACTTATTTTGCAATTTTTTTTTATATTCTCTCCTTTTTAATGAATGAAATATTAAAGAATAATAAAGGAAAAATAATATACATACAAGGATTATATAAATACAAGGATGAGTAGATCATTATACCAAAATCAGATTAAAATTTATCCCTTTATATTGAAGATAATTACTACATTTTCTTAATGTATAGATACATATATACATTATAGTATATACATATACATATATATGTTATATTAAAATTGTAATTATAAATGATTACCATCATAAAACATTAATGACCCATAAATTTCGTTTGTATGAACATGTAGTGATTAGTAGTGGAATTTAGTAATACAAAAAAAAAAATCAAAAGAAACAAAAATATGGTCAACAATCTTAGAATATAATCATTCATAATATTATTCATATACTTGTTACAATTTTTTTTTTTTTTTTTTATATACCAAAGATCTTACAACATTTTAAATAACATTTTTTTTATTTAATTTTTTTTTTTTTTAGAGCAATGCGTGAAATTCGTATACAACAACGACGACAAAAATTAGAAATGAAACAGCAAAAATTACCAGTACCTGGTTTACCATTACCACAAACATCAACTTTAAGGTCACGCAGAAGATTAGCTAATATGTTAATAGTAGCAGCTTTTATATTTTTGGGATGTTGGACACCTCATGTATTTTGTATACTATGGTCTGAGTTTGGACACAAGCAATATTGTAATGTTACTATGTCGTATGCTAGTTTATTATTAGGTAAGTAAATTAAAATTGGAATTTGAATAAAAACAAAAAACAAAAAAAAAATTGTTAAATATTATATTATTTACAATATTGTATTTAAATTATACATTTATTATATATATATAGAATATTAATTTGAATTTTAGATTAAATTGATTTTCATAAACCTTTGCGTGATAGTTGAAGGATTTACAACTATTACTTACTAAGTATATAATCATAATAACAGATTTTTTATACAGTGTGTCCCGCGTTAACTTTCACTTAGATCAGAAGATGATGGGTTGCATCACAACTAATAAAAAATTCTATGGGAGAGGCGGTCTTTTCTAGACCCTTTTCGAGATATGAGGGATTAAAGATGTTTTAGAAACTTTTCATAAAAAAAATCCATAACTTTTAAACGGCTTGCTATAGAGAGATAAAAAAAAAAAAAAAATTTTGTAGAGTAAGTTGTTAGCTTTAATTTTTGTGTACTAATGATTCCCATATCATAATAGTTACAAAGTTATAAAAGTTCGAAATGATTTAAAATGAAAAAATTATGTTTCAAACTCAATTTTCTTTTGAAACACGCTTTATTTGGGGTACTTTTTATAGCATATTTCAAAACAGCTTTTCAAACCCTATAATTAGTTCCTAATAACTTTTTCTATATCTCTAACGGTTTTTGAGATATAAAGAATAGAAAAGTGTGTTATTTTCAATCTTCGTGTTATTTTCAATCACAATAGAAAAGTTCGTTATTTCCAAAAGTGTGTTAACACATTTTGTGTGTTATAACACACTTATATTCTTCATATCTTAAAAACGGATAGAGATAGAGAAAAAGGTATTAGGTACTAATTATAAGGTTTTGTTGGGCTAATTATAGGGCTTTAAAACTAACAAGTTACTCTATAAAATGCACTTTTTTTTATCTCTCTATAGCAAGCCGTTCAAAAGTTATAGATTTTTTTATGAAAAGTCGCTAAAATATCTTTAATTCCTCATATCTCTGAAAGGGTCGAGAATTAACCCCCCCCCCTCCTGCCAACGAATTTTTTGTTCGTTGTGATGCTCCCCATCACGTCTTGTTCTATGTGGAAGTTATCGCGGGACACCCCGTATATATATATATACATTAATAGTTATAAACAAAATGTAAAAAAAAATCTCAAAATCTATTAAATGATTGTTCAATTAATTTTCAATTTTAAACTGAATATGTGTGTACATTGTTTTTAAGGGCTCTTTTACCGCATCAATTAATCAATTTTGTTTTTCACCGATCCGTTTTACAATGGACAATTACAAAAATTCTTTTGCAACAAAAGAGTCAAAAATCACAGTGAGTCAAAAAATTATTCGTCTTTACATCATAACATTAACAGTTTGACATCCAAAGCTTCCAATAATAAGTAATAACCAATTATTAATAAAATATTTTCTTTAATAAAAAAGGAAAATAAATGACAAATGCAGAACGAAAAGTAATAAAATACGCTGTAAACACCGTTGGAGTAAATACCACACACGTCGTAAGAATTCTCGCTTACGACACATACAGCCATACCTGGAAAGGAAAGGCTGTAAATTTTATGTGGCATGAGAATAAACAAAAAGAGAAATATATAATAAATTTAAAAAAAGAGGATTTTACATTCAAACAAATAAATAATAATATCGAAAGACCAATAACAGCTATTAAAAGTTATATTATTTAGAAACACAAAATACTAGAAGCATTGCAAATAATCACAGATCATGTCGTCCACAAATATTTTAATAATCTGAAAAGCATTTAATTGTATAAGAAAAAGACTAATCCAAAATTAAGTGCACAAAAATTTTTGCTTAGGTTAATACCAAATTGGTCTACTGAGACAATATAAAACGTGTTACGAGCATCTAATATTCATGGTTGTATTGTTCGTAGAATCAAAAGCCCTTAATATCAAAAATAAATAAAAAGAAACCTTTGGAAAATATGCTAAAACTTACAAAATTCACCAGATATCATTTTGGAATAACATTGTGTAATTGGATTAAATTACACAAAAATTACGATTGGATTAAAAACAAACAAAAATTTGATAAATTCCATTACAAGAAGCAATATGTAATTCTAAAAAAGGACCCACCAAATATTAACACATTAAATTAACAATTAACAAAAAAAAATTTTATTTCAGGTTGAAAAAATATTCAATAATATTACGATATAAAGACAAATACTTTTTTGACTCACTGTATATATAGTGTTTGGTGCATAATTAAATTATTTTGAAATGAATCTTAATTTCTATTGTATTTTCTGCAAATAGATAATTTTAAGGGTTTAATATTTAAACAAAAATTAACTCTCTGATAAATTTTAAAAGGTCTGAATAAGTACATTTCTAATATTATATAATATATATATATATATATATATATAATATATACATAATCTACTTACTCTTACATCACTTCTATTTACATAATACCATGATAATTACCTAATCTTAATGAAGATTTTCTAGAAATATTATTTAGGAAGCATTTAAAATTTAAATGAATTATAAGAAATTTTATTTGTTTTAATTTTTCATTTAAAATTCTACTAATAATGTATGCATAAATTTTTATTTCCCCTTTAGTTCAAAATTATATAGGGTAATTCTCTGTCGGCCTTGAATTTTTTCTAAAGTGTAAATGGGAGAGCAAAGCAAGGGGTTGTAGTTGGGGTTTATTACCCTCGGTTTATAATTCGTTTATATTTGCTTAAAAACTACGAAACTAAGTAGTAAGTTTGATCACTACACTACTTTCCAATCACTACAATGACTTTTTTATATTTCACATTCTTTTCGTTCAAAACTTATAACTTTTTTATATGATCGATATCTAAAATTAGGAAAGATTTCTGACGGTATATGAAAGTTATTAATAAGTTATATAGTTTTTGAGAACTAAACAAATTATTATGGCAACCGCATTATCTCAAAATGCTAGAAAAAATTTTTTGTTCGTTTTAGTTTCCCAAATGTATCCTATAAATATTCAAGACTAAAATACAATCACACTGTACATATAGTAAAAATTAGTAAAATATAAAAGTTTTATTTAATATTTTCTTTTATCCATAGGTAATACGAGTATAATTTTTAATTTAATTTCATTCATATAATTTTATTGAAATTGGCACAGGAATAACCTTTTATATTATATTCTATATAAAAAAAAAAATTAACTTAAAAAATATCTACCATATATAATATAATAAATTTCCTTTCGGTTATAGGAGATAAAATATTTACTAGAGATACCTATATACACTATACAGTAATACCTGGTAATACTGTAATACATTATAATAATACAGTGTATTGCTTATAGGTGTAAGAAGAAGTATATTAAATATTTTATATTTATTGTTATTTCAATTGTAATATCCTTAAAAATATAATCTAGTTCGAATATAATGTAATTCTTACATAACATATAAACATAAACTCATATAAAATTGAAAAAGAAAATTAATGTTGACATTTTAATATAATAATAATTTAGTCTATATAGAGTATACCATAGTTTAAGTACTTTAACAGAATAAAAAAAAATATGTAATAAATTAATAATTATTTTGTTTTTTTTCTCTCTTTTTTTCTTTTTATCTTTTTCTTTAATTAGGTTATACACATTCAGCTATAAGTCCAATAATTTATTGGATATTAAATTATAATGCGTTAAGACAATCACCATGTGCACCATTTATGCACATAAGTACAGTTCAAAGATTTTTTAGAACACATTTAAGACCAACAGCACCACCTCCACCATCATCAACAAATGAAGCAGCATTAGGTGCATTTAATCCACGTTATATTAAAACAACACCGAAACAATATAGAGCACAAGCTTCCTCACATTATTTATATTAAAACAAAAACAAAATTAATTTTAATTAAATAATTATTAAATTATAAATAAAATTTAGAATTAATGTAAAAAAACAAAAAAAAAACAAAAACATCAAAAATGTAAATTCTATATGATTAAGACTGAATAATTATGGTCCGACGATAGCTACAAAAAAAAAAAAAAAAAGAATCAAAATCTAAAAGTAATTCAAAATTTAACTCTAAGATGGTAAGAAAAAAAAATTATGGATTATTTAAAAAAAAAAAAAAATTTTAAATGATAATTAAATTAATTAATTTAATTAATATAGTATATAGATATCTAAACAGGCAGAGAATATTACATTCTAAGTTAGATGGGGTAAATTTATTACCTTTCTTTTATTTTTTTTTTCTGTAATAATTGTTAATTCATTCATTCTATAGTTCTTGGATCAAAGACGTAGCTTTCGATGGTGTTTTCTTCTAAGGTTAAAATCCAACAACTTAATCTATTTAATTTATTTATATTTCTTTTCATACTTTTCTCTTCCTATATACATTATCCTAACTATGTACATATATTTAATAAGCACTGATGTAAAATATTTCACTTATAAAATTAATTATACAACTACAGCCTTTACCAATCGAAATAATATGAATTTTATTTAAATTATAATTAAATTTATAAATTTATTCTTTAAATATTGTAAGTTGTGACTTTTAATTTAAACTTTGATTATGTTTAGTCATTTTCAGAATATAATTTAAATAAATATGTTGCCAACATATTAAATTATATGACTGCATCTAAAACTCATACTTGAATTTAATGATGTGTATGCTATGATGTGTATGCTATGAATTGTGTACTATGTATTATGTATTATATATTTATTGTGTTATGAAGTATTATTTTATGAAGTATAATTTTTATTTTAAAAATTCATTTTAATGTAATTTCACTTGTACTTTACCTACAATTAATAAAAAATACATTTTGACCGAATTTTATTGGGAGCGCTACCAGTGCTCATATCTCAAAATCTCGTTTATTTTAAATTTAGTTTTTTAAAATTTAGTATTTAAAAGTTTCATTTTTTCAATATCCCTTTTTCTCAAAGTTTCGTTTTTTTTTTTTTTGTCAAATCTCTGTAAATATTCTTCTCTTACAGAAAAATGCTTTTGCAACTCGCAACCCCCACTATTTTAAATATATTTTATAAAATTATTTTAAATGTTTTCTTATCAAAGAATAAAGAAGAAAGATTTTATTGTTGATTAAAAATTCAGGGTTTCAATCATTATTGTTTAGAGTAGGTTCGGTAGCAGCAGCTCCTTTTATTTGAAATATTCTTTTTAATTATTTTAAACGTTTTGTTATTGAAATATGTACATGTATTTAAAAAAATATTTATAGATATGAAATTTAAAATTGATTACAAAATCAGGGTTATACGAAACCATAATATCTATATGTATAAGAATTAAAACTCTAATTTAATATACAAAAATTTTTAATTATAAAAAAGAAAAAATATGAAATATTGAAATAAAAATTATTAATTATCAAGTTACCTACTGAGGAGTCCAGTAGTGTTTGGATGGACAACACACTCCAAAATTAACTTCATTTTGAAGTTAAAAAAAAAAAGAATGTTAATGATGGCATGTATATCATATTTTATATCACATATGTATATCACATACTTAACCTCAATTTAATATAAATGTTTTTACAATTTCATTCAAAATTAAAACAAAAAAAAAACAAAAAGAAAAACAGATTGTAAGAATCGAGATTTTGAGGAAACGAAGTTTTAAAAAACGAGATTTTAAGAGACAAGCATTCGTATAGCTAACCCAACTGGAATTCAACGTAAATTTATGAAATAATATCGTACTTTATGGTAATAATACGGTACCCTATTAATTATACACTTACCTTACACTATAAAGGTGTTACATGTTTTAGATAAATTAATGCAAAAAAAATCTATCATTTATAATTATCTCATTGCAAGGTAATATTTTATTTTTTTAATTTAAAAAAAAAAAAAAGTTTTGGGGCATTCACCTATGAACGGATCTTTCATTTTGTGAAAATTTGAAATTTTTTTAAGCATGTTTTTTTTTCATTATATATATAATATATAATACAAAATAAAATGAATTTATAACAAATTCCCTTTTAAACCTATTTTGCAATGAATAATTGGTTCATCACCTCTAGACATTTTGAATAATTTCAAAAAATTATTTTTTTTTTTTAGGTTTTTTATCACTTTCAGATAAAACTTTAATTCAAAAAAAAAAAAAATAAAAATAAAAACATAAAATCAAACTATGAAAGTTTTATAGTGTTAAATTTTAATTTCACTCTTGTAAGTTCATCTTTTAATTTTTTATTTTTAATTTTTTATATGTTTCATTTTGGTGAAAACGAAAAAAAAATAAAAAAAAACTAACTAAAAGTTTTGAAAAAGTTTTTTTTTTTTAAGTTAACCTTTTTAGCACTTGAACTATTTAAAATTGTTAGAATATATGAAAATTTCTTGCTGGTTTTTGAGTTTTTTAATTTTTTTGTACATAATACATATTTTGTATTCTAAAACAACTTTTTTTTACTAGAGTATGATGATTATATGCTTAAATAAAAAATTCTCTGATACTAAAACTTTTAATGATACCTATATATAGTAATTAATAATCAATAATAAACCTGTAAATATTAAAATATGGCCATAAATTTAATACAAATTGAAATAACTGAAGTTTGTTTGCAATTTGATACAAGATATCTTACAGAAAATATATTTTCCTTAAAATAGGAGTTTTTGTTGTTTTATAATACATTATGCAAGGTGGGGCCTCGGTGGCCTAGTGGCTAAATGCGTATAAAATACACTGCAAACACCGAAGGAGTGTGGGTTCGAATCCCACACACGCCGTAAGAGTTATTCCCCCTTATGACATTTACAGCCACGCCTGAACTGGAAAGGGTGTGTAATTTCCTGTCCACATTTATGGGACAGGAAAATGCATTAAAAAAAAAAAAAAAATTATTTAAATTAGGTATATGGCTGAAAATTGTCTTCCTTCAAATGGAAGATCGGGGATATCGAGACAAATAAATAATTGCATGAAAGTAGAGATCTATTTACACACCTTTCGAAGTGAGGGGCTTTAACTGATTTTCAACTATAGTTTAGTTTTAATACTATTAAATTGGAGTCAAAAATAATGGAGACATAAAAATAATATTGAATGTTCAGACCGAAAAGTTATAAAGGCCTAAAGTCATAAATGATTAACAAAATATCATTTAAAGTCCCTTTATAAAAAAAAAAAATAACAATATTAGCATAACAGTTTTTTAAACAAAAACTATTTCCCTTTCCTTTTCCTACATTTTGAATATATAAGCACTTTCCTAGCTTAAAAGTTTTACAATTACGTGTAAGCAGTTCTAAAAAAAAATCAGAATTAATTATTTTATTATTGACAATTTTTTTTTTTAATTTTAAGCGAAAACTTAGTTTCGATTTGAACAACCCCCTTTTATACAATTTTTCCTTTGTTTTGACATCTGGGATTACTAATTTGAAGGAAGTCTATTACGATCCACCCTGTATATATGAAATAAATCAAATAATCTTGTATTCTTCGTTTGATTTTTTCTACACTATTTAAGTATTTTTATTTTTACCTATTACTAAAAAGTAAATAAAAATGAAGAGTTAAGTAATAAACACAATTCACGATAGTTCATGTCGCGACTAAAAACTTAAAACATTTATACGCATTCTTATGTATACCTGACACATTTACGTGCCACGGTGCCTGGATATAAATAAATAAATAAAATTAAAAATGTTCTTTATTTTGAATAAATAACAATATTTCTATTTTTCTATATTTTGTATGTTTAATACAGTTATGTTTCATTTGACAAAAAATAGTTGGGCGAAGGAAATTTCACCGATGATTGATGATCGATTTTCGGGTGACCTGAATTAAGGCCCTGCAAAATAAAGCCCTCGGGGTGTTATTTCCCATTTAATGAGAAATAATGCCCTGGGATTTTATTTCTCATAGTAATTGAGAAATAAAACCCCAAAAATATGGGAAATAAAGCCCAGGGTTTTATTTCTCTTTTAAGTTGAACTATGACTTCTATGAGAAATAAAGGTCCGAGTTATTATTTCTCATTAAATATGTAATAAAATCCATTTTTGTAATACTCAAACCTGAAAAAGATTCTAAATATTAGAAAGCATATCTAAGTTGGTTAAAAAATCAAAGTTGATCCTTTTTCCAGAGTATTTATGAATTCATGTATGCGAGACTTTGGTTACAAAATCAGGATTTTAGAAAATGAAATAGAAATATATAAAGATTTTGAAAAAAGGGCAATCCTGATTTTGTAACCAAAGTCTAGCATACATGAATTCATAAATATTCTGGAAAAAGAATCAACTTTGATTTTTTAACCAACTTAGATATGCTTCCTAATATTTAGAATCTCGCATAGACATAATATATATAAAAATATAAAATACGTATTGTTTTACATCTAATATTTTACTTATATATAAGTTTATATTTTTAAATTTTTTTCAGGTTTGAATATTACAAAAATGGATTTTATTACATATTTAATCAGAAATAATAAATCGGGGCTTTATTTCTCAAGAAGTCGAAGATTCAATTGAAAGAGAAACAACACACCGGGGCTTTATTTCTCATAGAAGTCGTAGTTCAACTCAAAATAGAAATAAAACCCCGGGGCTTTATGTCTCAATTACTATGAAAAATAAGACCCCAGGGCGTTATTTCTCATTAAACAGGAAATAATACCCCGGGGGCTTTATTTATTCAGGTCACCGATTTTCGGAATTGTGTTTATTACTATATACATATAAATAACTGAATGGTGTCAAAAAATTGTTTTATAAGATATATTTTAAGCAATTATATTACATAATAAGAAGTCCTAAAATAAATATAGACATACTAGACTAATTTGTTAGGTACTAAATTTTATAGTTGCTAAGTTAAGTAAACTATATAAAATTTTTCCAACCAAATAAGCACTTTTTTGATCATTTTATATATAGCTAAAAGAAGTAAAAGTCTCATATGGCCTTTTTTAATTGCCATATAAAAATTTGCTCATCAGCGTAAGTTCTTTAGATATTTTTTATTTTAATCATAAATATTTAGTTTCTTGCAATTTTGTAAATTTTTAAATAAATATCGCTTTTATAACTCGGATTTTAATTCTTTTATTTTTATTTTTTTCTTTTTCTTTTACAAGAAAACTATACTTTTTTTCTTAGTTTTTTGTTAGTGTTTTTTTTTTATCTGAAGCACATCCTAAAAAATGGGGAAAACTAAAAGCCTATAATTAAATTCTTTTATTAATTACCAAAAAAATTAATTAAATTAATATTAATTGTAAGAATAATTCTTAAATAAAAATATTTAATTAAATATAAGATGTTTAATAAATTCTAAATGGACAACTACAAAAAAACAAAAATAAAAACACTTTTTATTGTTAACAAAAAAAAAAAAAAAAACAAATAAGTTTTAGATAAGTTTTCTTTGAGAAATTAAATGAAATTTTTAGTTAAAAATTTTTAGAAAAATTATGTAGGGTACTATTAAAAATTAATATTAAGTGACAAAAAATAAAAAAATAAGATAAATTTTACTTCAATTTTTAAAATTAAATTACCGTCTCTTTATGTTAGTTCTATTTATTGTGTTAAGAAGAGAAAATTAAATTTTTTTTCATTATAGGATGAAAAAAACAAAGAATCAACTTTTATTGCAATTAAGAAAATTCTTTTTATGAAATTTTCATATTTTTAAAAATGTAATGCTCTAAATACATTTCCTATTGGAAATTTACTATAGAAAATCTAAATCATTTTATTTTTACATAATCTATTATGTAAGGACGAAAGGGGACAAAAAAAAAAATTGAAAATGTTATGAAATAAAAATAGTTAAAGAAATGAAAATTCATAATATTAAATAAATAATATAATTTCTAGTATAGTATTATACTTAATTAAAATTTATAGGTAGGCGCGTTTTATATATGTTAGATTTGAATCTATTAAAATATCATATCGACAGTAATATTCAAGCAATTATTGAATTCAGATGATCCTTAAGTTCTTTAAAAATTTTCATTTAATAATTATATAACATTTAAAGAATTTTAATAAAAAAATTTCTGTTAAATAACTTTCAATTATTATTATATTAAAAATAAAAAAATTTTATTTAAAAAAATTTGAATAATTTTCCCTTTATATATTGGTATTTAGTACCAACGGTACATAATATCATTGTTTATATTAGTGCATAAAAAAATAAAACAAAATTATTTATATAAGTATATGTAAGCAAATATTTTAATAAAACATATATTATAAAAAACAAAAAAAATGTTTCATCTCTATTTAATATGTAAAACATAAGAAAAAAAAATGAAAAATCAAATAAAAATAAATTAATTGATTTTAGTTTAATAGAACCTTTACAAAAAAAAAAAAAAAAAAATGATACTATTATCACTTTATTCACACAAAATTTGAACATTATAAAATTGTATTATACAACAATGTGAATATTATATAAAAAAAAAAAAAAAAAAAACATGAAATAACTATACATTTAATATAAGTATGTATTGTAATATTTATGATAAAAAAAATTTATATATATGTATATATATATTATATATTGTAATATACTCAATCATAATATACACTCGATTGTGTTTCAAGTACTTGTTCAAGATAATCAAACTATATATATTATATTTTAATTTTATCTAAACCAATATATTTTATCTTTAAATCTTTTAAAAAATTATAAAGTTAATAAATTTTTTTGTTTATTACTTATATATTTATGTATATAAATAAAATAGATATTTATATGTTTAATTAAATACGATGTTACAGTGAACTGCATAAAAAGAGATTTTAAATATTGATATTAAAAATTAATAAAATATAATTTTTAAAAACATTATTTATTATACTTTCTTCTTAAAACAAAAAATTAATATTTTATTTTTTATTTATTTATTTTTTCCATGTCTTACATGAATTTCTTCTCTTACCTTTATCCGTTTTAGTTCCTTTAAAAATTTCAATTCATATCCTATCAAATAAAATTTGCCTAAAAATATGCAAACATTCAGATTTCTCTTTAATAAAATGTCAAGTCACTACAATATGGAGGGGTTTCGGTTGCCTAATGGGTAGGCGTGTGGCGTATTAACCGAAGGAGTGTTGGTTCAATTCCTGCACAGATCGTAAGTGTTTTTTCTGTACATATCCCCCTTACGACCAAATATAATGTAAATATATAGTATTATAATATAAACAAGATAAATAATATTAGTAAATAATTTAATAATAGTATAAAAACCTATAATGGCCTTTAGTAGCCGATGGTTCAATAATATTGCATTACATTTATGTATGTAATATTAATATAAATAAATAAATAAATAAATAATAGTATAAAAACCTATAATGGCCTTTAGTAGCCGATGGTTCAATAATATTGCATTACATTTATATATGTAATATTAATATAAATAAATAAATAAATACAATATGGACAACTAACTATTATTATTATCATAAAAATTCAATTAAATAGTAAATAAATTTACAAAAAAATTTACATAATATTAAAAAGAAAGAAAATATTTTCATTATAACTATTTTTATGTCGTTTACTGTATTCATTTATATAAAGTTAATTTTTATAAATAATTCTAATAAAAAAAAAATGATTACTATGTTTATACATATTACATTTTTTTTTTACTTCAAATTCATTTTAAATATTAATTTACCTTTTAAACTGGAAATGGAAAAATTCCAAAAATACTTCAGACTTTTTATTCTGATACAACCAATTGTTTGTAGAAAAAAAGGCGTTGTTCCATCTCTATCGTTTCCTATCTACTAGGAAAAAGTCATTAACACTTTTAAAAAAGACTAATGTAGCTTAAACTAGTAATATTATTTCCAATTTCTTGTACATTCTTCTAACATTTTTCTATTCAAATCCAAAAAAAAAAAAAAAAAAAACACAAATCAACTTAAAATAAAAAATTTAATAAAAACTGAAATATTTGCTGTGTGCTTTGAATATGTTCTAATAAGAGTTGATAAAATAAATGAAAATGCTTAGTATTTATAATTTTAAAATTTAAATGTGTATCTAAACATAGTAAAAATTATACAAATATGAATTATATATATATATATCTTTATTATATATTACTTTTATTTCTTAATTTTATTATATGTATTTATAATTATTTTCTTAAATACCCAAAAAAAAAAAAAAAATTTATGCTGTGATTTTCCAGAATTTCAATTTATTCTGTGATGATTTTTCTACACTAATTCTTAATTATTAATATATTAAAAACAAAACTAGTTTAAATAATTATTTTAAGAATTTAAATTATTAATATATTTGTATTGTAAGTTAATAACAATTATTACACCTTAAACTTTTTCCAAACTTTAAAATGTTTTCCACCAAAAACTTTTAAATTTTTTAATCCAAAAAATTCTAAAAAAGTTTTAAAATTTTATTTTAAATTTTGTACTCTATAATAAAAAAAAAATAAATAATTTTTTCTTTTAATAAAAAAACTTTTAACTTTTGTCCTTTATATGGATGATTTATTGTAAAAATTTTAATTAAATTTAAAAAAAAAATTATTATTCACAATAGAATTACAAATCGTATATAAATAGTGTATGGTATAAAGTTTTAACGGTATGTTATAAGTCCAAAAGTCAAGAAAACCAAAAATGACATAATTACACGAAAAAAAATTCGCTATATTTTTCATACTTACCTATGTTATAAAATTTATTTTGTACTTATGACATATGACATAATTAAAACCCGCGGGCTTTATTTCCTCGGGCGTTCTGTCACTTAACCGTCATATGCAATCACTGATACACCTGATAACCTTTAGATATTATAAAACTAAAAATATATTTACAACCAAGTTAAATTTATTGAGTAAAACTTTACCTGAGTATATGAAGTAATTAAAAGATAAAATTGTGCTTAATGAGAAACTTTCAAAAAAGAAGAAGATATTGATTTGCACTTTTTCTCTGATGACATTTAATAATAATAATAATAATAAAATTTTCGTTTTTTTACCTTATTTATATTAAATTTAAATCAGAATCAACCTTCATATTCCGATATATTCGCATTCACATTCACGATATATAACTATAATTGAATAATTTTCACATTTCCATAAAATTTATATATATATGTATACATAATGTATTCAAAATTGTCAATCTGTTGCAATATTTAAAATTTTTATAAGAAAAAATCATCCATATATAAAGACCATTCACATTAAATCAAAATAAAACAAAAGCAATTTTATTCCTTTAAAGTTGTTTATAATTTTATAAAACTGTGATGTTAATAAAATATGTATCTTTACCGATTGATTAAATTCACAAACTATATATAAAAAAAAAATTAAAAATTTATATGTACATAATATTATATAAAATAAATCAAAAAGAAAAAAAAAAATAACAAAAAAAAACAAGAGAAAATAAAATCTGAAATTAATGACAAAATATCTTTTAAAAATTTTCAAATAACCTTAAAATTTTTCTATATAAACAAACATATATGTAATGTATATATATTAATTGCAAACTGTTAAAGAAACTTCAATTTAAATGATTTTTAATTAGTTAAAATAACAAAATTTTCTTTGTATAATAATGCGTCGAATGCATATAACTCAGCTTGAACTGAACTCGTATAGTTTATGTTTGAAAAAGTGACATTTGAATTTAACCTCAAAGTTTTATTCATTCGACACCCAATAACTTAAACAAATCAAAGAACACAATATTGAATTGCATCAAGGCTTATTAATTTTTGTATAATGCATATATAGCATGCCATTTTGATGTTTTATATAAAATATTGTATAATTAAATCGTTTCATTCACAATTAAATCATTTTATTTGAAGTTTCATTCACAATTTTAATCATCAAAAAGCAAAATATGGTTTTCTAAAATTACAACTAAAATGTTTCTACAGTGCCTATAAAAACATAATGTACACTTAAAAATATTCTTAATTGTATTTAATAAGATTTATGTATATATATATATATATATATATATATATATATATATATATATATATATATTATATACTATATATATTTATATTCATATACATAATATATAGAAATTCATGTTATTAATTTAAAAAAAAACAAAAAAAAAATTTCATAAATAATATTATGAGAAAAATTTTTCTTTGTTTTTGTAAAAAATCTTCTAATTTAAGGAAAAAAAAAAATGTATTAATTCACCTTTTCTCACCTTTATCAAAAATTAAATGTGTTTATTTTTTAAATTATCTTTAAATATAAAATACAAAAAAAAAATAAAAACAAAAAAAAAAAAGATAAAGAAATAAAAGTAAAAAAAAAAAATATTTTTATATTAAAAATGTAAAACCTAAAAGATATTTTTAAAAAAATTTTCAACTAGAATGAATTTTAAAGACCAGTTTTCAAAAAGAGAGTTAAGACTCTTTTATTTCTTTAAGTAAGTTAAAAAAAAAAAAAAAATTTAATTAATTAAAATATGTATGTATTAGTAAAAAAAATTTTAATAATTGTATTTCAAAATTAAGTATATATTATATCTATAATTATATCTATAATATATAGTGAATATTTAAGTATTATTATTTAAATACTAATTTCTTCAAAAAGTTCAACATGCAAATTATTCAAACTTCTAAATTACTTTTTATTATATTTTTGTTTTTCCAAAGAGAGGTGGAAATTTTCTAAAGATACAAAGATTATCGCTTTTGGTAGTGTAAAATCCTTACTTATTTATTCCTCTTCCACTACCCCTTTTAGTCAATATAATGGAATGATTGCATATTGTAAAGGGATAAGGATAATATTGTATATTGGCTAGGGAGTAGTGATAAAAGAGGATAGAAAAAGGATACCGGAAACATTGAATTGTGAAAAGGGACTATAAGGGGACAATGTATCTGGCTATTATTATTACCATTGTGCTATCAGTGGTCATAATCATCAATAGTTACAACAGCAGTAGTAGCATTCTCCTTTTTTTAGCATTTTTATACTATCTTTAATTTTTTTCTACATTACTATATATGTAATTGACTTCAATAATCAACAACCATATAGGTTCAGATTGGTTTTAGGATCGAATTATATTAATAATATTGAACTAAAGATTCAGCGAAAAATTTTTCTCATGAAGTGTATATTATATAATATTTGCCTTCAGTTTGAACTAATCTGTTTTCATTTCAATAGTGATTCGTGATCATATTTTCCAAATGGGTCTTTTATCAAGATTCACATCTAAATATTTTGAATTTATTTGCGCTTGGATTTCTAATCCCAGTTTAGAGTACATGTTGGACATATATTTTTTGCTAAAATAAAAATAATGTGTACTCTTTTGCTTTCGTTTATTTTAATTTTCCAAAGTTAAGCCAGCTTTCAATTTCGAGTAAAAAATTTTGAAAATTACTGAATCAAGTTAAGGCGTTACAATGGATGCTTAAAATGGTACTATATTATATATGTATATGTATATTATATATCTAATATGTAAAAAGAAAACTAGCTTAATTCTAAATAAAATATTAAGTTTTTCATTTTATTCCAAAAAATATTTAAGCATGCCAAATTTAATTAATACTCTACAACTGTATGTCATTTTTACTTTATTTATACAACCAACATAATTAGTATACTCGTGATAGTGTTTTTTATTTACATAATCTGTTAATGAGAATATCTTATAAGGGAATTTTCCTTGTTTTTTTTCCCCTATAACAATTTATTAAAGTAAGTTCACCATGGTACAATTTTGCAATTCAACGTTTTCTTATACCTGTATTGTAATTTTATCACTTAGTTATGAGATCCATATTTCAAAAAGTTGAACTTAAAAAAAAAATTCTAAATTAAAATAATTAAGTTATTTGTTTGCATTTTATCAATAATTTTTCATAAAATATTTTAAAATGTAACTGAAAAAGAAATTTTTCTTCTATTTACTTAATATTTAAAAAAAAAAAAAATTAAAACAAATGAATTTATCTATAAAATTATTAAACCGTTATCTTTTTTGTATTTTGACTGTCTTGTTATGTGTAAAAAAAAAAATTAACAAATCTATTAATAAAAAACAAAAAAAAAAAACAAATTATTATTAAATGTTTAAACAAAAATCAAAAAAAAAAAAAATATAATATAATATTAATTTTTAATATCTGTTTGTAAAACAAATGCTAAAATAAATTAAATGTAGTTTACTTTTAAAACTTATATTAATTGTCAATGAAAAATGAAAACCAGTGAACAAAAAATAAAAAACAAAATTATGTTTTTTCTTTTCTTTTTTGTGTAAATGTTTTAAATGTTATTTTATTTAGATGAAATATATGGATGAACTAGAAAAAAAAAAAATTGTGTATTTATTTAATTTCAAGTCCTTATTTTCAGAATTTTCTTTACCCATATTTTTCCGCATGACTCTTTCTACCTTTCTTTTATATGACATCTATGATATTAAATAGCTTGAATTTTTCGCTGGAAATGTATTCAAGAAAGGTATACTGCTATAATTTTCGATATTACATAACTTAAGAATTTCATCTTCAATATTTTATGCCAAAACATTTCATAAAATTTGCTTTTAGATAGGGACTTGAAATTTTGAGATAAGAAAGAATTTTTTGTATCATCTCCTGTTTAAGGAACTTTATTTGATAGAACTCAAAATTTGATAATTTGATATTTTTAGACAAGGTGTCTGTCAAACTTAGGCGCCTGTACAAATTTTTGTTCGGTAAAACATAAAAATTAAAGCGACAATAATATATTATTACGTGTGTGTTAACGGTTTCTTTTAGTTGTATAGGATTACGGAGTTACAGCCCCTCAAAATTACAAAAAAAAACAGCCCTATTTTCAAATGTATATATCTCAGGTTCTGCTTAGTAGCCATGATATCGGAATTGTATTTATAACATCGCGAATACAAAGTATTAAGATCGGAATTGTATAGTAAAAAAATTTGACAATGTATCATAATCGGAATTAATTTCAAAATGTATTTGATACACATTTTTGCAACCCTAGTTGTCAATTTGTGTATTCAAAAAATGTATAAATACCTCATATATAAATAATGTTTGATGTTTTTATTTTTTTTTTTTTGTTCTTTGTGTTTGTTTGAATGTTTGTAAAGAAATAGAGGAATTTAAGTAAGTATGAAAGTAATTTAATAATACTGTGATTTTTTTTTAAGTAGAAAATTTAAAACATCAAAAAATAAAGTACGATATGACAGTAATTGTTTGATACAAAGTGTTAACAGCGATCGTAATTGAAAACAAAGCACATTGTGTTATTAATACAATGTATTTGACTATATAAAATTTGACATTGTGTAATTTCTGCTATGTATTGGTTTGTAGGTTTTTTAATACATTTGCGATGTCATCCTAGTTTTACAATCTAAAAACGCCAGAAGACCGGAACTTTTCTTAACAAAAATATGAAAATTATACAATGTTTTGCAATTTACTATTTAAATTTACCGCAAGATTTTTCTTCCTTCACAACTCCGACACGCTTTTATTTAGAATTTTAAAATATAAAGAGAGGAAAGATCTTTTAGAATTAGTTGTCTCAGAATTGTCTTAGAAAAATGTTTTGTAACACCCCCTGTTTAAGAACTATTAGGGTTCAAAAATTTAAATTTTGCTATTTTCAGACACCTGTAACTTAGGCACGTGTATACATTTTTTGCAAAATAAAAGGCAAAAATTAAAGCTTCAACTTTATAATTTTATTTGTGTTAATGGTTTTTCTTAATTATGTAGAATTCTCTTAAAATTGATAAAAGTGTCTATTTATTTTTCATATTTTTTCTTATTATATGAAATTAGAAGAAAATTTTCAAATTTTGATGCAAGTCACAATTCTAAACAGTTTTTATTGTCTTTTGGAAATATGCGCCTTCAAAAACCGTTGGTTTACCGTTTTATAAGGCAGAATTATTAATTTTTTTGCTTTCTTCTATGATATTCAGTTTTGACTAATGGCTTTTACATTTTGAAAAATATTAAACCTTTAAAATATCATTTATTGTATTTTATTCAATTTAAAACAAAGCAGAATGTAAAACCAACAATTTTTACCAACTAGAAAAATCTGTAACTGTGACTGATTTTCTAAAAATTTTATGATATGTAAGAAAATATTATGGAAAATCAAAAAACATTTTTCTTCAAATTTAAAGACACTATAAGAAAAATTATTAAGACATAAACATACAAAAACAGTCAATATAGGAACTTCAATTTTCAATTAAGATCTATCTGTTTTCAAAATTTCACGGTTTAGCTAAAAGCTTCCCGCAGATATGAATGACGGAAAATATTACGAAAGTTGGGTTTTCACATAAAGGTAAATTTGAAAAACAAAATTAAAAAATATATAATTTTCATATTATTTTATAAAACTAAAATACTGAACTATACAGATTTGAAAATATAGGATTGTTTTTAAATTTTGGAAGACTATATATAGTTCTGTAATGAATGGGACTAAATTACAAAGTTGTTGTACAACTAATAATGAATTGGTGAAACTAATAATGCATTTTTTTTTAAATTTTTGAAAAATGTGCTAGAATTTATTTATTTATATTAATATTACATACATAAATGTAATGCAATATTATTGAACCATCGGCTACAAAGGCCATTATAGGTTTTTATACTATTATTAATTATATACTAATATTATTTATTTTGTTTATATTATATACTATATATTTACATTATATTTGTTTGTAAGAGGCGTATGTAAAGAAAAAAACACTTACGACCTGTGCAGGGATCGAAATGTGTTAGAAATTAAATAGCGATAAAAAAATTTTAATTTATTTTACTAATAAAGATTTCTTAGATATTGTCAGTTTTGAATGAAAGCGTGAGACGTGTTAAATCGAACCGAATTAACAATTTCGATTTATTTATTAATTAAAATTAAACAAAAGAAAAATTGTTTCAATATACACTGACTTATTTTCGTAAAAAAAGAGAGAAATTGTATATGGCACCCGTATCTGTTGCGTCCGTGTCGACGGGATGACGTAGAAGGCTAAATCGGCTTAGAATTTTATTCTAACCAAGAATAAATACTTTGCTACATCCATGTCGTCCCCTTTAAGGTGTCAAAATGAAAAATTTATAATATAATTAATATAATATTATCAAATTTATAATAATTAAGGTTAAATCCTTTTTCTTACATTAATTTTGGCTGTCAATATATTATATAGTTAATGACTGTTGAAAATATAAAAATATAAAATTTGTATTTATAAAATGTTTACAATGTTTACAACAATCAGAAAATCTATAATAACAATAACAAACATTCGTTTTTAAAAAACTTTAAAAAGGTTTAATTTTATTTTAATATATACGTCATTGCACTTACATATATTATTTTAAATAGATATTATTCTTTTAAAACTAAGAAAAGTTTATAGTTAACTATGTCAACTCTAAGATACCGGTATAAACATAAGTTTTGCAAGTATGTACCATAAAATTTACTTAAGAGAATTATATTTTGTTGTTTTAAAAAAATATATTCTCTGCCAAGCGAGCGAGACTAATTTTGATATTTGAAAAAAAATTTTCTCAATTTCAATTGTAAAACTTACAATTTTGCAAAGGTGAAAAGGTAAAAATGTCAAAATCCTAATCGCACTATATTTTGAGTTATCGTACGGGCAGACGGATGAACGTTTCGTGCAGGGTTAAATTGTTTCAGAATTCGATTCTGAGCAAGAATATACATATATATACATACTTTGCACTTTGCCATATCTACCTCGTCTACTATAAGATACGTAATGGCAAATTTATTATACCCGAGAACTATACGTTCATACGGGTATAATGACATTTCAATTATTTTATTTACGTTCAAAAGTGGACAAATTTATTAGTATTTTCTTTTAAATTTTATTATTTTGCACTTCAAAAAAAAATAAAAATAAACAAAATAAAATAATACATACTCGATTATTTATTTTTGAGACATTTGTAACTAAGTGCAAAAATCAATTCTCAAGAGCTCTTCTTAATATAATTAAAGCACTTTTTTGAGTGTCATTTAAAAAATAACATAATACAATAATATATAAATATAGTAGTCAAAAAAAAAAAAAAAAAGCGGGATACCTTTGTGTTATTTATACCCCTTAATAATATAGTTTAAGAATATAATAATTTTACCATTACGTTTGTGCTACCTTAAAGCAGACGAGAAAGATATAGAAAAGTAAATTATGAAATTGAGCAAACTCGTCTAACTGGTTCTAGTATATAACTGCCGATTAATTTCATTTTTATATGAAAATAAATCAGTATCTATATTGAGAACATTAAGTGTTATACCAAGGACTTCTGCAAAATTTGATTAATCTAATGCAACAATTTGCGAATTTTATAATATCATATTAATTAAATTAGACATCTGAAATTTTGTAAAATATATTGAAGTTTAATGGCAAGAATTACTCTGAAATTTGATTGCTCGAGTAGAACAGGTTCCCATGATGGCTTTTTTTGTCTTTTAATTAAGTTAGTCATATGAAATTTTGTGAAAAATGGTCACGTTTTATGGCAAATGTGCAATTTGGTTCTATTCGAAGTAACGGGTAAAAGTAGATATAATACAACTCCAAAATTTATACATGTATATCTCAATATTTAATTTTAGATATCGTACATTTTGTAAAAAATGATTAAATTTTATGACAATAACATAACTTAAGTTCGTACAGGTATCCTAGAGTTGACACACTCAACTGTGTATATCTTCCTCATTTTTTTTTTTTTTTATTAAGATTAAAGTAAATTTTTCTATTATTAAATTTAATCGATCAATTTCGTTCAATTCATTTTCTACACCAGTTATTTATAAATTACTGCTGTTTTCTACCACCTATTTTCAATTTGAATATTAGAGTGTTTAATCTTTAATATACATTTTTTAAAATTTATTTTTATTGTTAAAGAAGAAACTAGACAGACTTTTAGTCTGATTTATTTCTTTTATGAATAATAACTGTCATTAGTTGTCTAGTTGTCTTTCAATCATCGTTTTAATTGATTTTATACATATAGAAAAAAAATTAAATGTAAAAAATTAAAATTTTTTAAAGTGTCATTTAATTTGTACAAAAGAAAATGAATGCAAGATATCTTTATAATTCTAAATGAATGAATTGTAATAATTATTTAATTAATTTTATTCTATATAAAAATAAGATCAATTGATTATTTTGGACTGTCTTTGAAGTTTCACAAATAAAATTTGGAGAATCGCTTATATAAAATAAAATATTAAATAAAATAATTTAAAATATATTTCTTAATCAATAATTTATAGTTCAAAAATACCTTATTGCATATGATATACGTAAGGAATAAAATAGATAATATGGGGCCTCGGTGGCCTATAGTGGATAAGAGCGTATAAAATACGCTGTAAACACCGAGGAAGTGTTGGTTCGAATCCCACACACATCGTCTAAACATCTAAACAGGAAAATGCATTAACAAAACAAAAATAAAGCAAACATGTAATTATTGAAGCACTTTTAATGTAATGAGCTTTTTCTTATACATACTTAATTATTTTGTAATTATTATTTAAAAATTGGTCTTTCCCCCTTTTTTTTTATTATATACATATAAGGATTTATTATTCAGAAGCAGTTTATTAACTGCAATTATTATGTTCTATTTCTGTACATTCGGTATACATTAATTATTGTTTTGTTCTTTTACATGTTCTTTTTCAACTTTTACATTATGCTCAATGACGCATATTGCTTAAGACGATAGCCTTTTAGTTGAAAATTAAGTTTAAAGTACAGTTCAGATCAATGATCAAGGATAATACAGTTTTATGTAACAATACCCTAGCTGAATAGATCTCGCAACTTTTCCCAATATTATATTTATAACATATACTGAGGAAAATAAAATAATTAAATGAAAATTTTTAGTAATATTTTCAAATATTCATTTAATCTTTTTTCGAAACAAAGAAATGTTCTAAAAACAATATAGTGAAATTAATCTTTAAAGATTTCAATTGCAATTTTTATATTTTTTTTTTGTTTTTTTTACAAACTCTATGCAGTGATTCCTTTATATACAAAGCCTGTTATAAAAATCTAATAACGTTAATAATAAATAAGTCATTTCTGCGATTATTTATGTAAGTTTATACAGGCTCTTATGCATTTTCATTCAAGTTTTTTGTTATTATTTCCATTTGGTTTGTATACTAATGTTAAACAAAATTGTACCAGCATGTGCCTTTTTTATGGTTTTGTCGATATGGTGAATAAAATTTACATTTTCGTAAGGATTACAGTCAAATATATAATTATTTCATTCTTTTAATTAATTTTAATATTATTTGGAATTTTAATTTAAAATTCTTTCCAATGTCTTTTATTATAACGTTGACCATAGTGTTATAAAATAATGTCAGTTCGCATTTATCTATGTTCACTTTACGGTTAATAATAGTAACCGCTACAGTGACAGTGGGGGTTGCTTTCAATAATTACCTCATGTAGTTACTATATACTACTACTACATGTTGTAACTGTTGTGACGGCTTTAGTCACTGTTAGCAAAATAGTAATAATAATAGGCGGATTCATTGTTTTCTTACAGTCCCACTCCCAATTCAATGTTTCCGTATCCATTTCCTATCCTTTTCTATCCCTACTCCCTAGCCAATATGCTGCGTTCGCAGATAAGGGTTTCATCCCATTATATTGGCTAAAGGGGGAGGTGGGTTTAGTCAGTAAGAATCTGACACTACCAAGGGGAACATTCTTAGTGTCTTTGGAAGATTCCCACCTCCCTTAGGAAAAAAAAAAAACCTTACCATATCTATGTGCATCTATGTAACCATATACCTTACAATATACCTTATACCTGGTTATAAGATCATAGATAATTGCAATTGCATTATAGTTATTTACCATTAATATTATTTAGCATAATATTTAAAAGATCCGTTGACGTACAAAAAAAAAATAGTTTTTATGAATTTACTGTTTTTTTTTTTTTGTTATAAACCACTAAATCACTTTTGATTTGAAATATTTTCTATCTATTTGATTTATTTGGTATTATAAATATATATTTTCAGTAATCTGATCTAACATAGCAAATATATATTAATATTGCAAATCATACGGGGATAACGCAATATTATTTAACCATCAGTTACTGAAGGCTATTAATAGCTTGAATACAGGTTAAATATACATATACATATGATTCATTTATATAATACATAGTAAGGAATATTATTTATTGTGTTTATTTTATATATTATATATAATATTATATATTTACACTATACATTTGGTAGCAATTTTTGGATCCTTATTAACGAGAAAACGAGGACCTTAACGAGGACACCCTCAATTAATAAGCTATCTTCTTAACCTCTCTAAATATGATACGGTGATAAAAAGGTTAAGATATAGGCAATAGAGTATAATATTTGGTTTCATGTAAATGATATTTATTTATTTATTAAATTTATTAAAGTACTCCTTAAATTTACAATTTTTGTTTATATAAGTTATTTTTAACTATTTCTAGAGACGCAGATATTTATAATCTTTACAACTATTAATTAGATATAATCTTATTTTTATACCCGTATGAACTATGTTCAAGGGTATAATAAATTTGCCATTACGTTTGTGACACCTTAAAGGAGTCGAGCTAGATATAGTGTCAAAGGTATGGATCGGCTCAGAATCGAATTCTGAGTCGATTAAGCCATGTACGTCCGTCCGTCCGTCCATCCGTCCGCACGATAACTCAAAAAATAAAGGAGCTAGGGGGCTGAAATTTTTTTTACGTCACTTTTGCAAAATTGTTAGTTTTGCTATTTAAATCCAACATTTTCGGTCGGCGGGTTCGAGTAGCTGCCATACAACTTCTATCTTTATATAGAAATAACTCAGTATCTATTCAAGCTAGGTTTCTGAAATTTTGCAAATGATGATCAAGTTTTAAAAATTTGGTTGTGCTGGTGCAGCGGGTTCGGGTAGCTGCCATACAACTTCTCTGTTTAAATGAGAATAACTCAGTGTTTATTGAAGCTAGGAATCTGAAATTTAGTAAAGAAGTGTCGAGTTATATGCCAACAACTTTTGTAAAATTTGTTTGGCCTAGAACAGCCGGTTCAGGCTTCTTGCACCTCTTGGAAGTTAATAAAGCTAGGCGTCTGAAATCTTGCAAATGATGATCAAGTTTTATGGCAACAACTTCTACAAAATTTGGTTGTGCTGGTGCGACGGGTTCAGGTAGCTGCCATACAAAATCTCTTTTTAAATGAAAGAACTCAGTGTCCGTCCGCACTATAACTCAAAAAATAAAGGAGCTAGGAGGCTGAAAATTTTTTTACGTTACTTTTGTAAAATTGTTAGTTTTGCTATTTAACTCCAGCATTTTCTGTCCCCGGGTTCGGGTAGCTGCCATACAACGTCTTTCTTTAAATAGAAATAACCCAGTGTCTGTTCAATCTACGTATCTGAAATTTTGCGAATGATGATCAAGTTTTATGGCAACAACTTCTACAAAATTTGGTTGTGCTGGTGCGACGGGTTCAGGTAGCTGCCATACAAAATCTCTTTTTAAATGAAAGAACTCAGTGTCCGTCCGCACTATAACTCAAAAAATAAAGGAGCTAGGAGGCTGAAAATTTTTTTACGTTACTTTTGTAAAATTGTTAGTTTTGCTATTTAACTCCAGCATTTTCTGTCCCCGGGTTCGGGTAGCTGCCATACAACGTCTTTCTTTAAATAGAAATAACCCAGTGTCTGTTCAATCTACGTATCTGAAATTTTGCGAATGATGATCAAGTTTTATGGCAACAACTTCTGCAAAATTTGGTTGTGGTGGTGTGACGGGTTCGGGTAGCTGCCATACAAAATCTCTTTTTAAATGAAAGAACTCAGTGTCCGTCCGCACTATAACTCAAAAAATAAAGGAGCTAGGATGCTGAAAATTTTTTTACGTTACTTTTGTAAAATTGTTAGTTTTGCTATTTAACTCCAGCATTTTCGGCCGCCGGGTTCGAGTAGCTGCCATACAACTTCTTTCTTTAAATGGAAATAACCCAGTGTCTATTCAATCTAGGTATCTGAAATTTTGCAAATGATGATCGAGTTTTATGGCAACAACTTCTGTAAAATTTTGTTGTGATGATATGACAGGTTCGGATAGTTGCCATACAACTTCTCTTTTTAAATGAAAATAACTCAGTGTCTATTGAAGCTAGCTATCTGAAATTTAGTGAAAAAGTGTCAAGTTGCATGCCAAAAACTTTTGTAAAATTTGAATGGTCTAGAGCAGCCGTTTCAGGCTTTTTGCATTTCTTGGAACTTAATGAAGCTAGGCGCAATAGATTTGGGTAGCTATCATACAACTCCACAATTTACATAAATATATCTCTGTAGTTCGGTACTAAAACTCTGAATGTTTTTAAAAGATGATCAAGTTTTATACAAACAGGATATATTACGTTCATACGGGTATCCCAGAGTTGACAAAGTCTACTCTACTGCACTTTTCCTCGTTTTTTAATTGATTGGCTTATTTTCATATATTTTTAATATCTCTTTGTTTTAGGAGAACCTAGAGGGAGAAAAATCCTGTATGAAAATTATAGATAAAAGTTATAACTAGCTTCGACTATCTTAAAACTATTAATTACCCAAACTTACACTTATTATTTTTTAAGTTAAATAATTAGTTGAGACTTTGAATTAAAGCATTTTTCGAAAATCATTTTTTTGAACTGATATTACTGTTAATATTTATAATTTGATCTGTAACATTAATAATGTTGGCAGTGGCGGATTTAAGAATATGTCGCCCCTATGTTTTATTAATTATGCCTTCAAATCCTATTTTTTCTAACACGTCGTGTTCAATGTGCTTAATTGGAACGTCATTCAATTTGGCCTTTGTCATTTGTGAACGAAGATAGTTTTTAATTCTTTTTAAGCAACAAAATTACCTTTCAACAGAACAATTTGTTACTGCTAGTGTCAGATAAATTCTAAAGAGGATTTCTACATTTCGTAACATGTTATTATATTTTTTTTGACAAAAAAAATTGTTCAAATTTAAAGGCAAAACATCGTTTTTTGTATTGAACGTTTATTGAAGATTTTTCATGTTTAAAAAAAATACAACAGATCTCACCTTTCAAAATTCTTATATTAACACTGAATTTGTTTACATAATTGTAATATTGGAGTTGGAGTAGTTGTGGTCAAAAAAAGAGTAGCGCAGTAAAAAAAATTAAAATTTATTGAAGAGTGGAGTAGATCTATTGCAGTAAAGTGAGAACACTGACCTATATGCATACAAAACGATGAATACAATCTTTTTCTCTATGTTATTCATTTTTACATATTTAATCCTGGAGAATAAAATAAATTTTTTCTTTTTGGAAATTTGAATTTTCTTTATCTAGTACATGCAAATTTTTTGCCGCCCTAGGCAGGTGACTAGTGTGCCTATTCGTAAATCCAGGACTGAATGTTGGCCTTATTGTGAAGTATTCGTGTCGAATAGTAAAAAGGAAGATTTAACATCATCTTTAAAAGTTTGTTGTAAATGATATAAAGAAAAGAAAATTTTGTAGAAAATTATATTTAGTTGAGTGTCGATAAACATTAATGATAGACTGCTTGAAGATGTAATGAATATAATTTAATATCTTTGAAGCATGAGTCAAATAAGTCTTGCAATAAGACATACGAATCATATGGTTTATAAAAAAATGCAGAATATATAATGCTTCTTAAATATTTTAATGACATAGGATTAAATGCACAGGTATATCATAAAAAGGTCCCTGCAATTTAAATAAACATTTAGTAGAACTGGTCGTCAGGAAAAGAGAATATAACAAAAATGATCCAGAGCTTAGAGAATCCGATAATTCGATTTCCAAACAAATATTTTAACAGAAGTTAGAAGAAGTAGATAAGAACAAATTTGACTATGCAAATAAAAATAAATAAAATAAAATATGGCGAGGCTTGGTAAACTTTCGATATTATGTTTCCGAGGAGCAAAAAAAAATAAAATTTTGCATATTTTCATGATAATATAGGGTTTTCCAATTTGAGTGATATGATTTCTAAGTGACGTTTCGGCCATTTGCAGTATGTTATGATCTGTCATTATTTTTTCAATGTATTCAGTAATGTTTACAATTTCATCATGGACCACCGTAAACGTCGTGAATTTGCTGCTTTTGTCTTAGAACAACTTGAAAACGATAACGGTTTTTTTTAAGAAAATCATCTTCTCCGATGAGGCTCACTTTCATCTGAGTGGTGCGGTAAATAAACAAAACTGTCGATTCTGGTGCGAAGAAAATCCACAAATTATTCATGAACAACCATTACATTCACCTAAATTGACAGTTTGGTGTGGTTTTTGGTCTGGTGGAATCATCGGTCCGTACTTCTTTCGAAATGAAGCTGGTAACACCGTTACTGTGAATGGAGAGCGGTACAGAACGATGATAACCAACTTTTTATGGCCGAAATTGGAAGAAATTGATCTTGACAACATCTGATTCCCACAAGACGGGGGTACGTGCCACACAGCACGTCCAACAACCGAATTATTGCGAGATAAGTTTGGAGATTCAATTATTTCAAACAATTGTGACATTAAATGGCCTGCAAGAAGTTTTGATTTAACACCATTAGACTATTTCTTGTGGGATTATTTAAAGTCATTGGTCTTTAGCAATAAACCAGACTCTCTGCAAGAAGTCCAGAAGACGTCCAGAAGTAGTTAGAAGTCCATATTGAACGTGCTATTAATCACATACGACTTGATTTAGTGGAAAAAGTGCTGAAAAATTGGGTTCATCGAATTCGTTCCTGCAAAAGAAGTCGTGGAAGCCATTTGAATGACGTTTTATTCAGAACTTAATTGTATCGATTGTACTTCACATTAAATATAAAACATTTGAATTTCCTTAACAATTAGTGTTTTTATTTTGAAAAGAAATCATATCACTCCAATTGGAAAACCCATTATTAATTTTTGGTTAAATTTCAGGATAATATTTGGTTTGGTTGGTTTGGTTAAATTAACCGAAATTATTTTAAAAATAATTATAGTTTATTCTAAATTTAAAACAAATTATGATAATAAACTGAATACCGAAATGTAACAATCATAAACAATCAAATTCATATATTTGTTCTGTTTTTTTTTTTAATTATTGAATATTTATTATTAATATAATCTTTGATAAGATTAAGCGGTAAGTACATTAGAATTACATATTATTAATGACGGTATATAATAGGTAATATTATTAAAAAAAAAATATATATATGAAAAACGGTAGCAATCAATCTATGCAAAATAATTCCATTTTATTGAAAAGTACTTAAGATAAAAAATAATATATATATATAATAATTTATTACTATTAGATTGTAAATAATTTTTCTTTTTTTTTTTTTTTTTTTATATTATTTTGTTATACATTTCAACTTATTTAAATGCCAGATAAAAATTAATTTTTAAGTTAGTTATAAATTGGATTAAATGCAATTAACAACTAAATAAATATTAAGAAAATAAAAAAAAAAAAAATATGTATTTAAAAATAAATTACGGACTATTATATTTAGAAATATTCCTAATGACAATAATATTTTCATTAAATAATGCAGCAAATATTAATTTTATTAATTCAAATAGAGAATGTAATGTTGAAAAAGTTGAAATTATTGATCCACGTTATAGTCATACAATAACAATTTTATATAAAGATGAAATATATACTGGTGTTGTACATAATGCTTATAATGTTATAACAGTTGGACATCCATTCACTAATATTGATATAAAAAAATTAAAAGTACGTATTGGTTCAACATATTCAAATAAAGGTGGTCAATTAATTGCAGTTAAAGAAATTGTTTTACATCCAAATTATAAAAATGAAAATTATACATATGATATTGCATTTTTACGTTTAGCTGAAGAAATGGATTTAATTAAATATCCAATACGTAATATTTTATATTATAATGAAAATATTAATAAACCAAATATTGGTGAAAATGTTTTTACAACTGGTTGGGGTTTAAGTAAAAAAGATGGTATATTAAGAACAGTAAATATAAATATTATTGATAATCGTATTTGTGAAGAAAAATATAATTATGGTGGTAAAACATTATGTGCTGGTTATGAATCAAATTTAAAAGCAACATTTGTTGATTCAATTGGTGGACCATTAGTATGTCAACATGATGATTATAATCATTTGTGTGGTATTAAAGTGTATGCAAGTAAAGATTTACCTGGTATATATGTTCGAATAAATAATCCAAAAATTTTTAATTGGATATCTAATGGTGGTCATTTTAATAATTATAGTGATGAGAGTGATTAAAGTATATATATATATATATATATATGTATATATATAATGAAAAAAAATGAATTGTTTGTTTAAAATAATATATAAAATTATATTAATTTTATTTATTAAGTTTTTGTTTTGTTTTTTTTTTTTATAGATTTAAATTATAATTTAGAAAATAAATTAAATATTAATTTAACTTTTAAGAAATTTGTTATTGTTAAAATAAAAAATTATGATTAGAAAAAAAGAGAAATTTAAGTTTTATTTAAACTTCCAAGAAAGAAAGAAAGTATATTTTTTCTAAGTTAATTTTTAATATAGAAAACAAAACAAAACAAGGTAGTATATAAATTAGAAGGGTTTTTAAAGGTGCAAATCTTGAAAAAAAAAAACAACACTACAAGGATTCGAAAAATTTAACAATAAGGACAAAAACAAATTTATTTTAAAACTGCGAAACTCTTTCTTCTAATATAAAAAAAATATATATGTACATTCTAAAAGATTTTACCCATCCGAAAATTTCAAGTTTCTATGTTTAAGTGTTAAGAAGATTCGATGGAGGCAAAATTCGAAGGAGTGATATAAATATTAATGTATTAAGAAATTCCCTGTTGTTTAGCATTCTCAAATTTACGATTTCTAAATCCTTTTTGAATTTATGGATAAATTTAATGAATAGCTATATTTCGCTTAATGAACAAAAATTTTAAGAATTAAAATATTTGAAAATATCTAGGCACCAAGATTAAGGTAAACTCTCCGACATGGCACTGAGAACCTTTCAAGCATTCTTATGTTAAAATGGTATCATCGTGGCATTAATCTAGGAAAACTTAACATGTAGAATATAGGTTTTACTGTGTAAAATATAGGTTCAACATATAGGTTTAGGTTTTTTGTAGAATATAGAACCTACAATGATTACTAACACCATAGGTCAGCCTTAATCAATGAAACAAAAACACAAAATTAAAATTTTATATTCAAAAGTTTTACTTCAGTTAAACTAAAAACTAACAGTTTTCAAAATATAGCTAAAACTTTCAATTGATTTTAAATTGGTTGATAGTTAATTATTAATATTTTAAACAATTATATAAAAAATGTTTGTTTTTTTGGTTATCCGTTTTAAATAAGGTAAGATAATAAATAGATAGTTTAATTTGTTTCTAGTATTTTATGTGTTAATATCTATATATTCTTATAGAATCTATTGAATATAAATTTATGCTTATAGTATATGTTTACAAACTCCGAAATCTAGTTGATTATCATGTACAAAATCAAGTAAAATGGCAAGCGTTCACAAACCGTTTTTAAAAATCAAGAACGTAATTTGACATATGTATTTTTGTTTATATTATTGTTTCAAGTAAATAAAAAATTAAAATATAAATAAAAAGTTAAAAGTTAAGTTATTGTTAAAAGTAAATAAATAAAATAATATTTGAAGAAATTTAAAATAAATTTGTAAATTAACAATTTAATGGAATTCTCATTCCAATTGAATTTTTTTTTATATCTTTTTTCCATTTTTATTTTTCCGTCCACACGATAGAAAATGTTTCCTTTTTGAATCTGCTGCTATCAACAAAATTTTTGAAAAAAGTAAGGGTTATGAAAAATTTTTTAAAATAATCTAAAATCGAAAAAAAAAATCGAAAATTCATGGACGAACAGCGTGATTTTGAGGTGATTTTCAGAAAATCAAGTAAAGAGCTGATTTTCTTTGACAGATAAATTTTTGAAAAATATATGGGAAATCAAGAAAAAAAAAAGATCGAAATCAACTTAATTTTCGAAATAATCTCGATTTCTCGAACGTTGATTCTATTTAAATCAATTTGAATAAATAAAATTAATTTCATATATAGAGTTTAGATAATATTCGATTTATTTATTTATTTATTTATAAACTCAAGAGAGCTCAGTCACTCGTAAAGAGTATTCATAATAAAAACGAGGAAGAGTGCAGTAGAGTAGACTGTGTCAACTCTGGGATACCCGTATGAACGTAATATATCCTGTTTCTATAAAACTTGATCATCTTTTAAAAACATTCAGAGTTTTAGTACCGAACTACAGAGATATATTTATGTAAATTGTGGAGTTGTATGATAGCTACCCGAATCTATTGCGCCTAGCTTCATTAAGTTCCAAGAAATGCAAAAAGCCTGAACCGGCTGCTTTAGACCATTCAAATTTTACAAAAGTTTTTGGCATGCAACTCGACACTTTTTCACTAAATTTCAGATACCTAGCTTCAATAGACACTGAGTTATTTTCATTTAAAAAGAGAAGTTGTATGGCAACTATCCGAACCTGTCATATCATCACAACAAAATTTTACAGAAGTTGTTGCCATAAAACTCGATCATCATTTGCAAAATATCAGATACCTAGATTGAATAGACACTGGGTTATTTCCATTTAAAGAAAGAAGTTGTATGGCAGCTACTCGAACCCGGCGGCCGAAAATGCTGGAGTTAAATAGCAAAACTAACAATTTTGTAAAAGTGACGTAAAAAAAATTGCAGCCTCCTAATTCCTTTATTTTTTGAGTTATCGTGCGGACGGACACTGAGTTATTTTCATTTAAAAAGAGAAGTTGTATGGCAGCTACCCGAACCCGTCGCACCACCACAACCAAATTTTGCAGAAGTTGTTGCCATAAAACTTGATCATCATTCGCAAAATTGCAGATACCTAGATTGAACAGACACAGGGTTATTTCCATTTAAAGAAAGACGTTGTATGGCAGCTACTCGAACCCGGCGGCCGAAAATGCTGGAGTTAAATAGCAAAACTAACAATTTTACAAAAGTAACGTAAAAAAATTTTCAGCCTCCTAGCTCCTTTATTTTTTGAGTTATAGTGCGGACGGACACTGAGTTCTTTCATTTAAAAAGAGATTTTGTATGGCAGCTACCCGAACCCGTCACACCACCACAACCAAATTTTGCAGAAGTTGTTGCCATAAAACTTGATCATCATTCGCAAAATTTCAGATACCTAGATTGAACAGACACTGGGTTATTTCCATTTAAAGAAAGACGTTGTATGGCAGCTACTCGAACCCGGCGGCCGAAAATGCTGGAGTTAAATAGCAAAACTAAAAATTTTACAAAAATGACGTAAAAAAATTTTCAGCCTCCTAGCTCTTCTATTTTTTGAGTTATCGTGCGGACGGACACTGAGTTCTTTTCATTTAAAAAGAGATTTTGTATGGCAGCTATCCGAACCCGTCGCACCAGCACAACCAAATTTTGTAGAAGTTGTTGCCATAAAACTTGATCATCATTTGCAAGATTTCAGACGCCTAGCTTTATTAACTTCCAAGAGGTGCAAGAAGCCTGAACCGGCTGTTCTAGGCCAAACAAATTTTACAAAAGTTGTTGGCATATAACTCGACACTTCTTTACTAAATTTCAGATTCCTAGCTTCAATAAACACTGAGTTATTCTCATTTAACCGGATAAGTTGTATGGCAGCTACCCGAACCCGCCGCACCACCACAACCAAATTTCACAAAAGTTGTTGCCATAAAACTTGATCATCATTTGCAAAATTTCAGACGCCTAGCTTCATTAGGTTCCAAGAGGTGCAAGAAGTCTGAACCGGCTGCTCTAGACCAACCAAATCTTACAAAAGTTGTTGGCATGTAACTCGACACCTCTTTACTAAATTTCAGATTCCTAGCTTCAAAAAACACTGAGTTATTCTCATTTAAACGGAGAAGTTGTATGGCAGCTACCCGAACCCGCTGCACCAGCACAACCAAATTTTACAGAAGTTGTTGCCATAAAACTTGATCATCATTTGCAAAATTTCAGAAACCTAGCTTAAATAGATACTGAGTTATTTCTATATAAAGATAGAAGTTGTATGGCAGCTACTCGAACCCGCCGACCGAAAATGTTGGATTTAAATAGTAAAACTAACAATTTTGCAAAAGTGACGTAAAAAAAATTTCAGCCCCCTAGCTCCTTTATTTTTTGAGTTATCGTGCGGACGGACGGACGGACGGACGTACATGGCTTAATCGACTCAGAATTCGATTCTGAGCCGATCCATACCTTTGACACTATATCTAGCTCGACTCCTTTAAGGTGTCACAAACGTAATGGCAAATTTATTATACCCTTGAACATAGTTCATACGGGTATAATCATAACAATTCATTAACAGTATTCACAATTCAGTGCATAAAAAAAATCAAAACAACATAACAATCCAGTAATTCAATGCTTATTAATAATATTTAGAAACAAAAACAAAATAAAGATGTGATATTAGAAAAAACAAACAAGAAAAAAAAAAAAAAAACAAGAGAACACAATTAAGTAGATACTAAAAGATTTATGAAAATAAAAAGAAAATAAACTAATATATATAACAAGCTAAGTAATTCAATTAACTTTAAGATAAAAATTCAAATACAAATTGCAATAAGTTTGTAAACTAAGTGTAGGTATACATAAAATTTGTTAAACTTAATTTTGACTTATAAAATATTCATTAATTTTTCTTTTAAATTTATTTAAGCAATTTAAATCTTTCAAATAATTAGGCAAACAATTATAATTCTTAAACGCTATGTTGTATATGGTATCTTGCCTATTGAGCCTGGTTCTTGACGAGACCAACCTAATATTATCAGCACTCCTACCATAACTGTGATAGCTATTGTTGAACCACTGCTGGACGTTCGTATTGATGTTTTCAGTAATCATTAGATGAGTTTGAGTTGATTTACTTTTGATGAGTAAGTCAATAGGAAGAATGTTATGTTTCGTATGTATTTCTTTAGTGGAAATTCTTGAATTGTAGCCATACAGATTTTTAATAGCCTTCTTTTTTAGCTTTTGCAATAAATTAATGTTACTGTCAAATGTGTTTCCCCATATTTGTATCGAGTACATAACAGAACTGTGAAACATACTATAAAAGAGTGACCTCTTGATATTGAAAGGAACTCTTCTATTAATAATTCGAAAAACACCAACAATCTTTCTTCCTTTTTTAATTTGTTCATCAATTTTGTTATACCAATTCAATTTGTCATCAACAATAACCCCCAAATATTTGTAACTGTCAGCTTTATTAATAAAACAGTTGTCGTAAAATATATCAACTTTGTCGGACGGCTTAGATCTAAATAACATGTATTTCGTTTTCTTCGTATTTATTAATTATTTGTGTTTATTCATCCACGATTCCATATCTTCCATATCATTTGAACTTTTTCTTTTATATTTTCCAACGAGTCTTCGGTATAAACTATTACTAAGTCATCCGCAAACATAAACGGTTTACCACTGAATTCCAAATTTAACAGACTACTAATAGAAATCGAAAACAAAATCAGACTCAAAGAAGTACCCTGTATTACACTACACGTATTATTGCGCCGTTTGCTTTTCAAGCCCTGAAACTCAATAAATTGTAGTCGTGCTGACAGATAACTTATAAACCAATTAAGCTCTTTTCCCATAACACCACATGCATATAATATTCTTACCATTATATTTCGATCAACAGAATCAAAGGCCTTCGATACATCGAAAAACACAACTCCACCTTTTTTTTGTTTATCAATTTCAGATTGAACTTCAGACACAAAATCAAATAAGGCTGCTTGCGTGCTTGACTTAACTTTGAACCCATATTGACGAATATTAGTTAGATCCGTTTTAGCTAAAAAATTATGTGAGCTGGGTACAAACATATGTTTCAATTATTTTACTAAATGTGGCTGAAATTGAGATTGGACAAAAATTGTTAATGTCATTTCTATCACCTACATTCTTATATATAGGAATAACTTTACTAACTTTACAATTTTCTGGCACAACACCTTGGATCAACGAGGAATTAATTAATTTTTTTATGTGTTCTAATAGTTCTTCTTTACAATTCCTTACTAATGACCCTGTCATTTCATCGGCACAATCTGAATTGGTGTTAGATAGATTATCTATTAGGTGTGATGTTTCATATGTGTTAATTAATTTAAATTTAAATTTTTTTGAAGTTCTCAACCTAGGGCAGTAAATAGTTGATCTCGAAACATTAGACATATTTAAACCGATGTCGCAGTGAAACCGATTAAATTTTTCAACTTTTTCATATTTTTCTTTTGTATTTAAATGATTATTTAAAAAGAATGGATTAGTTCTATTGTCTCTGCTATCCATTAGTATTTTCACATAATTCCAGTTTTTTTTTGGATCATTGCCAACAAATTGTTTTTTATCAAATTCTTCTCTTTTTTTTCTCTTCATTGTTGTCACTCTATTCAACCAGTACGTGTATATAGATTTTAAGTACACAGAATTTTTATATTTTAAAAATTTCTTATGCCAATAATTTTTTTAATTTATTAAATTTACAAATTCATGGTCAATCCATGATGCACCATATTTTCTTGGTAGATTTTTTGTATTTTTCACAACGGTAGTACTATTGATTAGGTTTTGTATATGACATGTCAATTTAGTAGCTATTTTGTTTACATCTTTTTCATTGACATTTATGTTTTTTAATTGTTGCTTGACAGAAGTAAAATTTATTTTTTTTATTGGTTTGTTATTCTTAACAATTTAATCAAGATTATAAGTTACATTTTGTAATTCAACAACTATACCTAGATGATCAGAGAAATTGTGCTGGAAAATAGAAATGTTTGCATCAGATTTAGGATGATTCAGAAGAACATGATCAAAAATAAAATCCATTGGACTCAACAATTGATTTATAAGTTTTTATATTATAATCAATTTTATTTGTAATGTTAAAATTGAAATCACCAATAATTAAAGCTTTTTTATTTTTTCGAAATTCAAAATTTTTATTTAGTACAATGAAGAAATTATCCAAAAGAGTATTTGAATTTGCAGGTGGTCTATAAGCAGATGATACATCAAGTTTCTTATTTTTAATTTTTAAAGTTAAATTTATGATACTACTATATCCATCACAAAATATCACATTTGAAGTATACTTAACACTTGAGTGAATGAAAATACAAGCCCCACCACCTCGTCTACATTTTCGAATAAGATAATTTATGTATGATATGTTAATATAATATATAGAGTTTATTTGTTAAAAAATCTTTGGAAAAATAAAGGAAGATTTTCTTGCAAATAAACAGAATGTGATCAGTTTCAATTTTTTGCTTACTATTTTTACATATCTCCCATAACATGTCAGATTTGTCTCCGAACTCTACGAACCCTACGAACTCCCAAAATTTGTCATTGCATTGTAATGTTCGTGCCTTTAAAATTTTTAATTTTGTTTAAGCATAAAAAGCTAAATAATCATACTAAAGGGCTTAAAGGACGGTGTCAAAATAAAATTAAAAATTCTATAATTTGAGATTTAATTTAGTGAAACATATTTATATTACGTTTCACAAGTCTACCATGTATATATTTCTGTAATGTTCTACTTTTTGAAATAGGACTTTTGAGTCAATTAAAAAGGTTTATTTTGAAAAAAAATATAATTTAAGTATATTATGTAATCCAAAATTGTGGAAAACTAAATTCGTTTGAATAAATTTTTCTTTGTAGTATTTATAACAAATTGCATATATTGCGGAGCTTCTCAATTAATACTTTTTAAAGTTAGCTATGCAACAACTTGAAAATAATATACAAAAACAAAAAAATATTTTTAAAAATTTAATAATTAAAATTCTCCAAATCTTTTGCAGAATTTACTTATCTAATTCTACTTATCTTTATTCGGCTTCAAATCATACGTATTGATTCTTATACTGTTGCTAAAAAACTGAAAAATACTAAAAAAATAACGATTATTATTTTAAAGTTTTTAATAATAGATTTTAGGTTCTTAAAATATAAAATATTTAAAATTTATAATTATTCCCAAGTTCTAATTAACTATTTACAATGCGTGTATCTAAATTTATTAAACTAATTAAACATATTTTAAAATATTAATTAATTTAAATTTTCTTTTAAATATTGATTTTATAAATTATACGTACATACGCACATACATATATATGTATATCAAAATTAAAGATTAATTTAATACATATTTAATTATCTATAAATAAAAAGTATACCCACAATTATAATTTTTTGTTTAGACTATTTCCATATTTATAAAAGTAGATATTTGGCGGGAAATAATAAATACTTGTAAATACTTGTAAATATATTTTTAAGTCCTTTGCAGTCTACAACTTACAAATTTAATATTAATACATAAGTATATTAAATTATTTTAGTAAAAAAAAATTCGAAGCCGCTGTAAAAGGTTTTTTGATACACAATTTAATATTTTTTGTTGAAATTTTTATGTACCTACTTAATGTTATATAAAATTTTTAGCTCAAGGCCCAACAAATCATAAATGTGCATACTTTTATTTTATTTATATTGCTTAAACTTTTCTTTATTAATCAAAGACTAGTTTAACTTTTTAACTTTAAGTAAAAAACTAATCTATTAAATTTTTCTTTATTAGTTTTTAACTTTAAAATTAATTAATAAAAGATTTTATTTTTGAAACTTTGAAAATTAAGGAAAATTTATAACTCTGTCAAGATATAACAGATTAAATAGCGTTTCCTAATTTAAAGGTAAAATAAAAGAAGAAAAGAAGACAATTTATACATATATTTCAATCCATACCAATAATCTAAGTACAAGTTTGCGTTTTTTTTTATTTTTATAATTTGTAATCTTACAGATCCGGTTTAAGTTTATGTTGAAGGTTATCGTTTTTGGATCTACATAATATGTATATACATATTTAATATTTAGAAGATTGCTAAATTTCATTTCACTCCCCATTAAATTTTTCAGTAAGTTTAACTAAAATTATTTCTCACAAAAAATAATTATGATATTTTGTTTTTAATATCTTCTAAACTAGAAATCATTGATTCAGAAATTCAGATTAGACGAAATTGATTTAGATTAGTAAAGTAATATTCAAAGTCGTTATCACTCTATTATGAATTAAAAAAAAAATCCATGTTAATGACCTAAAGTAGTTTCTAAAGAATTATATAGATAATTTTAAAAATATTTTGAATTTCTCAACTTAATAAAGTCATAAAATAATACAACTAGTAAGTTTAGAAAGCTTAATACGATTTTCTTATTTGATAAAGCTGCATTTATATACTTGTACCTGGTGATACTTATATACTTTCAGACTAAAATCAATTTTTAAACAAAATACAAATACATACTAAAATTCATATCTAATTCTTTATTAATACTGATAACAAGTAACAACTACTATTGAAATTATAAGATTATTTTATGATTTAAAAACAATTGAATAAATAAACTTAAAAGGAAATAAACAAGGTGCTGTTTAAAAAAAAAAAACAATCACAATATTCTCGGCTATCGTTTAAATGTCATAAAATCTTAAAATTTTCTCTATATACCGAAGCCGAAGCCGAAGATATCCAATATGTACGAATATAATTTATTATATTGTAGAAAATTTAAATAATAATATTTATATTAATTATTATTTAAGTAAAATAAATTAGTAAGAATTTTATAAAGAATCACGTTGTTATTCTAAATCTTTATCATGAATAATAATAAAATGTTTCTAATTTTTATTTTAATAAAAAAATTTATTTTGTAGTGAAAAATAGAAAATAAAAAAAGAAATTTAACAACTAAGAAGTAAAACAAAATTCACAAATAAATAAAATAAAAAATTCCATTTTAATCGTAAACTTTAAAAGTAACACATCCACCTTTTTCATTTTCTTCATCATGTACACCTTCATCTGAATCAAATTTATTTGCATATACATCATCAGCATCAGATTCTTCGCTACTTAAATCATGATGATGACGATATGATCCGAAAAATTTATTTACTTTTCTTATTTGTTCATCTGGTAAAATAATATCACATACAGTTTTTTGAATTGCTGCCTTAGCTGCTAATCTCTCTTCGGTTTGTTTTTCTTGTAATTTCTAAAAAAAAATTAAAAGCTTTAAACTAAATTAAAAAAAAAACAATATAAATTAAATAATTTAATAAATTTTATACATATATAAGATTTTTGTTATCTTGTTATGATTCAGAACCATATTGTTTTAAAAGAATTCTGTAAAAAAACCTATCGGAATATTTTGAAATAGATAAGATGTACATAATATGTACTTAAATAACAATTGAAATATAATTATGAATTTTAATAAATAACAATATCTCAAAATTACTGCAACAGATAATATAGATAAATTTAATCAATTTTTTTTTTCCTTGTATGTATATAAGAATTAGTAAAATATATAAATAGTCAAATTACTTAAGAGTAGTTTAGTAAGTTATAATTTTTTTAGCTAGTTATAAATTAAAAAAATTAAAATGCGTCTTTTCGGAATTTTATTAATTTTCGCCTTATTAGCTTTTGTTATAGCAAAATCAACATATAATGGAGAGGAATGTAAGATATTTTTGTTTCTTTTTAACTTTTTTATTAATTTTTTTTTTTCAGCGCGTCCAAAATCAAAGTTTGGTACTTGCAGTATAGGAGGTTTTGCATGTAAAGGATTATGTAAAGTTAAGGGCTACAAAGATGGATATTGTGATTCTAAAAAAATATGTCATTGCCGCTAAAACTTTGAATAAAATAATTTGTAAAAGTTATAAAATAAAATAAATATGGTTATATTAAAAATAATATACCTTTAATTTTTCTAAGTAATCAATTTGAATTTCTACAGAATCCTTTAAAGATAATAGTTTAGCTCCACTGTTCTGCATTGCTGGGGGAGTTGCTGCTGTTATTTCCCAATATTTACCACCAATTTTTCTATTTTTTTCTTTACCAGGATCATGAACATTACCTCTTGTTGTTTTGAAAGGTAAAAATTTTTCTTTTTTTGGTGAGGAATCAACACTTTTTTCCATTAAATATAATGAATGCGGTTCTAAACTTAAGGAGCTATTGGAGGAAGATGTTTCATATTGATTTGTTGATAAACTATTATTTAATTTTGAGTCAACAATTTTTTGTTTTAGAATTTCTGTACAAATTTGAATATCAACTATTTCTGAATTAACAATTAATTCACTATTATCATTATATGATGCATTTTTAAATTCATCAATTTCCTTCAAATCTTCTTCAGTTATTAAATTTGGTTCGGATTCAATATATTTTATATGCTTTTTCATATCAGTACTTTGAGCTATAATTTTAAATGGATTTGTTTCTTCATCATCACTATCTAATATTATTTCTTTTTTATTCTCTGGATTAAGTTTGCCAGTCCATTCTAAATTGTTTAATTTCTCCTGGCCCGTTTCAACAATATTTAATTCAGAAAATAATTTAGCTGCATTATCGATTTCATTAAGTTGTGAAATTTCTTTTAAAATTTTTTCATAAAAATCTATAATTTTTTGTCCTTTATCAGGTAAACGGGCTAATTGTGATCTTATAAATATACCATAATAATAAAATTTAAATACAAAATTCAGCTGTGTACAAAAATACTTACTTATTTGAAAGAAGTTTTTCCTCGCGCTCTTTAATTTCTAATAATTGAAATATTGTTAGTTTTGTTATATCTTGATTATATTTATCAGCTTTAGTTTTTACCAATTCTCCAGGAATTTTTCTTAAGAAAGGACGTGGTATCATAATTTTTAATAATTAAATGAAATAATTAGATTGGATTTGTACAAATAATCTTGAAAAATAAATAATAACACAAATTTTTTGAATGTTTTGTTTTTGTAATTGTAATACGAAATTTGAAATGTCATCAAATGTCAATGTGATTTACCATTGCGACAAAACCACAAAACAAAAATGCTCGCCACAAAACCACAATGTATATGACTTCATTTGTTTACTTAAATAATCAATTAATTTCTTTTTATAAATTTTTTGAAAAAAAAAAAATACAAAGTAATTTTTTTAAAATTTAGAAAGAAATAAAAATGATTTAATAAATGTTTAGTTATTTTATATAGCGTAAGTTAAACCAGAGTTAAGCTTAAAACATTGACACTATTTTCTAAATATTTTTGAATTTTACCAAATTATTACTTCTATTTGTATAACACTTATTTAATATATAAGTAAATCATATATTTTAATTTTTGCGTGCATTGCGCTTCCGCATAATTTTTAACAATCTCAAAAAGAATTTACATTTACAATTTGAAAATATCTTTTCCAAATATTGAACTGTCAAATTAATTTTTTTTTTATTTTTGACATCATCTCATGACAATTTTGTTTGCTAAATAAGAAAAAATGGATACTCCGCCGCTTAAACCACCTAGGCAAAAAGGTGGAAAAACAATTAAAGATGAGGTAATTAAATTATAATTCGGTTATATTTTATTAGTTAAATAACTGATAAATTTAAATATGAAAATATATTTTCAATTTTATTTTTAAAAATTAGAAAAAAAAATGTTATAAAAATTTATTACCATAACATAAAATTAAAATATTTCTTTTTTGTTGTAAATTATGTAAAAATAATTTATTTTTAACGCCTTATAATGTTTTAATCATTTTTTTTTTAAATAATTAACTTATTTTAAAATAAATATTTAATTAAAAAAAAATAATTAACTCAGTTATAGTGTTGTGGTAAATTTAATTATTCACCCATATAAAATTTTTATTTAAAAATCAGAACACGTCAAGTAATGGGCGGAACTGAACTTTTGATAACAATAAAAACGATATCAGCAATTTTTTTTTAAATTTCATTTTTACAATGTTTCAGATACAAGCCTCGGGATTTCTTGTTAATGTTATTAAAACATTAGGATTTAGTGAAACTCATGAGGAACGTCAAAATGAAAAAATTAAAATTGAAAAAGAATTTAAGAAGTCAGATCAACGACTAAATGATTTAGTATCAAAGCATGATCAAGATTTAACGCGGGTATTGCCATTATTTAGTCAAGTTTCAACACAAATAGCAACTAGCAGAGAAAAAATTCATTCTGTTAAAGAAAATTTAATTGCATGCAAACATTTATTACAGTGCAAAAGAGATGAAATCCAAAAATTGTGGACAGATGCTGTTCAACATAAGTTTGTTTTAGAGATGCTTGAAGAAATGTAAAAATAATTTTTGTTTCTTTGTTAGAAACTAATTATATATTTTTTTATTTTACTTAGAAATGATTTAAGAAAAGTACCATCAGTTGTATCAACTTTTACTGGAAAAAGACAATATTTACATGCAACGAAAAAATTAACACAAGCTATTGAAACTGCAGAAGGGCCATTAGGTGATGTAGATGGTCTTAGTGATCTTCGCGCAGATTTGCAATCAAGAAAATTACAATTATATAATAAATTACATGAAGAACTTAATAAACACTTGTATCAAAATTCAACTGCCGAAGTTTTAACAAATTTTCAGCGTCAAAATTCAACTCGTAATAGTGCTCAGCAATTTCAACGTAATTTTGGTATACGTCGTTCAACCGATCGTGCTGAAGCAAATGCTCGTGTTCGTAAAGCATTAGTTGAAATGACACAAGGTTTTGATTTAGAAAAAAGTGAAGTTGTTGATGATGCTGATCTTGTAGATCCAGAATTAAGTACAACATATTTTATTTCAATAATTGTTGAGTGTTTTGCTATGTTGGAAAAAGTGCCTGAGTCAATAGAAACAATTCGTGTACAAATACAAAATCAATTATTAGAAATTGTTCGTTTAACAACAAATCAAATGATATCATTAAATTTGCCATCAATTCAGGGTACGGCATCTGAATTACATCCACTTTTAGCGTTGCTAGAAGTTATTTTTAAACAATTTAAAGCAGTTGCCCAAACTCATTCATTATTACTAAAAAATATTTTAAATGTTACCCAAAGATATTCTGTTCAAGGTTGTGCAAATTATGATTTACCTGATTTTTGGCATCAAGCTCAATCAGTGGTATGTAAAAGATCAAAATAAATTCATTATAAAGTTCTTTTTTAATTGTTTTAATTTTTAGTTGCAATTGCTATTAACAGATTATTTGGATATACAAAACGCGTCCAGTGAAGAAACTTCTCAAACTAATTTTAATGAATCAAATAGTAATATAAATTCATTCTTTTTGCGAAGGAAAGTTCAAAGGTATATTCTATAATATAAAACAATATCTCTTTAGACAAAATATTTTTGAAAAAATAAAATTTGTTTCTTTTATGAAAAATTTCTTTTAGCGCCAGACCAACTTATAGATTTTATCGGTTTGTAAATTGAAATATTTCTTTGTTATGATTATTGTTTTTGCTAGTTAAACCCATAATTTTTATTATTTATGACGAATCACAAAAATGTTGAAATATAACATATGTACAATTTTCAAGTAATGTTATCTAACATTATTTTGTAGTTATTTAGTCATAACCACTCTAGAAAAAATTTGAATTGAATTTTACTTAAATTTGATACGTTCGTTAAATAGTTTTTATGATGTAGATTTATATTAACTAATATTTTAATAATTAAACATTTTGTTTTTTTTTTTTTTAGTAAAAAAGCTCTTTACAAATTTGATAAATCGGCATGGCAACAATCAGATAATAATTTATCAAAAGAACACAGAAGAAATGCATCAGATATGTCGAATGATGAAAACATATTTTCAGGAGAAACTTACAGTAGTGTTAATAGTGGTAAAAAACGTGAAAGAAATTTAATATGTAAAGCAGATCCATCTTTAATTAGAAAGATTTATATACCTTTGGTGTCATATATTCAAGAGATTGAAGGATTTATGAAATGTAAATCGGGGTAACTAATTTTTTTAATATAAATGTTTTAAAAAAAAATATACTTTTTTTTTTTTTGTATTATAGGTTGCCGTGCAATTTAAGTGATTTTGTATCAAATTATGTTAAAGATACATATTTATCTAAGGGGCATTATAGAAATCTGCAAATGACTATAGAATCACTATCGAAAAATCAAGATGCATGGCGTACTATAATAACACCTGAAGATATGAAACAAATGAATTTAGAAAGACCTTTACTCCAGTCAACTGTTTTAGTTGAAAGACAAATTTCGGAAACTAAAAGACTTATACATGATCTTCCAAATTACTCGGAAGATTTATTAAAAATGGTTTGTTCATTATTAAAAACGTATAGAGAAACATGTCAAGCGGCTTATCGTGGTATAGTACAACCTGATTCAGAAGATAAAAGAATATATAGTGTAGCGTGGCTAAAAGATGATGATATTAATAGATTTTTAAAGTAAATACTAATTTGTTCTTGTAAATAAAATATTTTTATTAATTTTTTTAATGTTTTGTAGATCCTTGCCAAATTGGACAGATTTAAAAACATCAAGTGGTCGTTCAAAATTAGGTGGTAAAAAATTACGCAGACAAAGCTATGAACCATCTGAAGAAGAAAGTCCAACACAAATACAGCAACGTAATATACGTGAAGCTGAAATGTTAACAAGTAATTTAGGTGAAGGTGGAATCTCACAATCAGAAATTTTATCTGATATAAGTGTTTTAAAAGAATTAGCAATATTACAAGAAAGTATGGAATGGTTTTCATCGCGCATATCTGATTTTGCAAGTGATTTAAGACGACCAATTATAAATGGTTTTAATGTTAATGGTGGTTCCGAATATTCGTCCGTAACAATTAAAGATGGAACAATTAAAGTTTTAACTAATCTAGCATTGGAATTCGATGAATTAGCTAATACATGTTTATTAGTATTACATTTAGAGGTTCGTTTACTTTTTAAATATTTATACATTTTTTATTATTAAATATTATTTCATGTTACTTTTAGGTTCGAGTTCAATGTTTTCATTATTTACGAAGTAAAATACCATCTAAATCAAATAATTTTATTATAAATAAAGAGGATATTTTGGAACCTGATACACAGGTTTTAAAATTAACAAAAGTTTTAGCTGATATGGATGAGGCATTAAATGCTACTTTACATCCTAGAAAAACAAGAGTACGTTATCACATATTAATTTTATTAATTTAGAATTTTCAATGTTTTTATTCATATTTTATTATTTCTTTATAATTATGTATAATTTTTTAGTACATATTTGAAGGTCTCGCTCATTTAGCAGCCAGAATATTAATTCAAGCATCCAACTACATGGAACATGTTGATCAATTAAATATTCAAAGAATGTGTAGGAATTCTTTAGCATTACAACAAACGCTTAGTAGTATTACAGCTTCAAGAGAAGTTGCATTGGATCAAGCTAGAAATTTTTATGAATTACTATGTATGGAACCAGATGTAAGTTAAATTTTATTAAAAATTTTATATTAAAAATATAAATATGAGATTAATATTTTTTTATTTCAGGATATTCTAACTAGTATTGTAGAAAAAGGGAGTCAATTTACAGAAATGCAATATTTAAATGCTTTAAATTTATCATCAAAATCACGTGGTATAGCTGATGCAAATAGTTTAGCTTCATATCAACAAAAGCTCTCTGATATATTAGGTACTAAACCAGCTGAAGGTGTTATTGTTTGATTTAAAAAAAAAAAAATTATTATTGATTATAATAATTATATTTTTCTAAGACGTTTAAGTAAAATATTATTAGAAAAATAAATTACAAATTAACTAAATAAAACTAATTAATAAAAAATTATTTTAGAATTTAAAAAAAATTTTTTAAAAAAAATATTGGATTCCATAAATGGTTTTTTGTTTTATTTCGGTTGCAAAAATAAAAAAATTCTTAAATACTAATTGAATTATTAAACTATACATATATTAAAATTGTATATCATATTATTTTACGTACCTTTATTATTTTTTTTTCGTTTAATAACTAAGTTGTAAAATAAAAATAAAATTATTGTTTAAAGAAATATCATATTTTTTTTATGATTTAAATAAATATAAATGAATTCTTAATATACAAAAAACAAAAAAAAAAAAAACTTTCGATAATTATTATTAATTTTTTTTTTTTAATTTTTAGTTAGTAATTATAGCTTTATACAAAAATTGTAATATGTATCATTAAAATAGCTTTTTAGTAAGGGATTTTCTTTATTTATAAAAATAAGAAAAATAAAAATCAAATCCAATTTAAACTAAATTTAATACAACAATATCGAAATACTACAAGGTATAAAAAAAAAAAACAAGTTAAAAATATTATTATTAATATGTATAATGGTTACAAAAAAGAAAAAAATTGTTAAAATTTAGAACAAAAACTGTTTAAAAAAATTCGCCTTACTTGTGTTCCAAAGTTTATGGAAAAAACAAAAAAAATTAAATAGAAACATAAAATATTTAGTTATTTTCTTCTAATAACTAAATTTGAATTAATTGAAACAAAAATCAAAAAAAAAAAAATACATAAATGTTCATTAGATTTCGTTTTATTGAAATATTTAACAAAGTTAGTAATAAAAAGAATGAAAAAACATTTTGTTTTATTTTTGAAACATTAACTTTAAATTATTCCATTAAATGTAAAAAAAAAAATATTATAGAAAAAAATGATTGTACACAACATTTGCTTTTAATGAAAGTTTATAAACACATTAAACTAATCCTATAAATGTTCCAAGTAAAAACTTGAAGTTAAAACTTAAAAATTACAAAATAAAATGGTTAGAATTTTGTTGTTTTAATATTATTTTTTCTTAAAGTCAACAGAAAAAAACATTAAAGAAAACGAACAAAAGAATTTGATTATTACTTATTTTATTAGTTTCAATTTAAAATAAAACAAAAATAAAGGGTAACATTTTCGATGTATTTATATTAAAAAAAAAAAAAATAACAAAATAATTGTAAAAGTTGGTAGTTATCAAAAACAAAAAAGAACAATATATAATAAAATTTAACATATAATATTATATAGAAAAAAAATAAAACAAATATTTATGCAAAAAAAAAAAATTATTTTCTTTCTTGAATTTTTAGTAAATCACTTTAAATTTGAAAGAATTTGTTTATTATTTTTAAATTTTCCAGTTTAAATAGCTGCAACCTCTACTATTCAAGAGCAACTAGAGCTTTCCATTAACAATTAATATAATCAGTATCAAAAAATCAAATATGTACATATGATAATGTACATGATGATAAGCTCCAAAACTATATCAAATTAATAATCTTCCACATAAAAACAATAAGTAAAAGAAACTATTTTAACAAGACGTCTTGTCGGGCATCAAGTTATTTTTTTTTAAATTAATTTTAGTACATTAATAATTTGAATACTTATTGTTTAGATTGTAAATAATTTGAATATTCATTTTGTAAAAATAATCACGGGTATATTACAATTTGTTCCTCTATTTGTAAAACATTGGAATGAATATGATGAATCAAAATCGTAAAAATTAGTCGCTAAAGCTCTATCCGTCTATCCATCATAAAGCACGATAAAACACTAAGAAAGCAACAGAGAGTCATGAAAATAACAAAATGTTTTTGTAAACAATTTCTAGGTTTCCTATTTCCCTATTGTTTTTGGTTGAGATTCGATCAACGGATAGATCTCGAATAATTAATTTTTTCATGTTGAAATTTTTTGTACAAAAACCTGAATATAAATATAAAAGAAGTATGATGGATGATTAATAAATAAATAAAAATTGTAACATTTGCATGAAGAATTTATTATTTATTGAGCGTATTGTATTAATCTTGCATACGGTATTGGTATACCATAACCTTTTCGTATTTGGCACACTGATTTTTTGGCAAATTTGGGGCACACCACACTAGAAAATATAAAAAAAATATGTGTATAAAACATTTATAATGAAAAATTACATTTATTTTCTCATAATAAATTGTTATAAAGTTTGCACCCACATAATTACTAATAACTAATGTGCTTGTTTCAGTCAACACAACTGTTTCATATGCGGCTTAATATTTCAAAGTGCAACACCAATTTTTTCGTCGAATTTCTTTAAGTATGACCGCTTATGATTTTTTTTTTTTATTAAAACTAGAGTTGAAATACTTAGTTCACATGACATATGAAGGTATGTTATGGAAGTAAAATTGCAATTGTCGGGTCAGAAATTTTGCATATAAAAAAGGTGTTTTCCATCTATTTTTTTACTATAAAAGTTATTTTTTATTCTAAAATTACGCAATACATTCTAATAATACAATCATATTTTTGTAATGTTCAGGCTTATTCAGGCATTTATTATTGTGGGTTTTGCCGAAAGTGAAATTTTCAAAATAAAAATATTACTTTGCGAGTTTCATTTAAAAAATATTAATAGGATAGGATAGGACTAGGAGTCTATTTAATAAAAGATTTCAAACATTAAAAAAAATTAATAACAAAAAAAAAAACAAGTCTATAAATTTGAAAATTCTCTTTTCTATAAAATATTAAATTTAGAATACATTTAAAATTTTTACCTGTGTGCCGCTATACATCTAATATCGTTTCCCAACACACTGGTTACGGAGTATATACATTTGCCGCTTAATATTAAATGGTTATGTAGTATAGTTGGTAAAGTTTTGGATTGATAATCTTTATAGGCTTCAATCTTTTTAAGATAGTCCATTTTTTTTGTTACATACTTTTAAATTAATATAGACTTTTATATTGACTTCGTTATTGACTTTTAAATTAATATAGTTACATATACATACATACATATGTGTGAATGCATTAATTTGGGTTTAAAAGAGTGAACCGAGAGTTCACGTATAAATGATATAGTCACTGCACTGATATGTTAAAATTACTCTTCTTGGAATACATATATAATTTTTTTTTATATACAGGTAGTTCCACATAAGAGTACAAATATTTTAGGTGGTTATTCCAGAGACTAAAACTAGAAAAAAAATGTATGGGTGAAGGGGGTCTATTATTAGTTCGTTTCGAAATATTTTAATTTTTATGTTGTTTTGTTTTACATTATTAATTAACGAATAGGTTTTCATCCACAAAGTTAACTTAGTTTTGTTTAAAACCTAATTTTTTAAGCTTTCATCTGCCGAAGAATTTATTATCTTGCATTGCATAGATTAATCTAAATTATGGTTAGCCGTGCTTGGGGTAATTACTTTTTACTAAATAACTTTTTAAAAATACTAATTTTTACTCAAACAAATTTTTTGTTAGAAAAAAACATTTTTTTATTAAAAATATTCTTAAATTTTACCTTATATCTGGGAAACTGTAAGACTTTGAGAAAAAATTACTTACGACAAAATTATATGTTAGCTTATTAAGGATTCCAAATTTTATAAAGTAACGATATCTTAACAGACAATATTTAAAAGAAAAACCGTTACTTTAAAAAAAAAATATGTAAAAAAATATAAAAATTTTATAGGTTCTTAGCTCTAATTAAAAAAGTAATTACCCGAAAACAATAAATCCTTCAGCAGATGAAAGCTTAAAGAACAATCTTTTAAACAAGATTAAGTGAGCTTCTGTAAATGATATATGGATCATGTAATATTCGGCAATTAAGACTATTAAAAAAAAGAACATAAAAGTCCCAATATCACGAAATCTACTAATAATAGACTCCCACCTCATACAATTTTTTTCTAGTTGTAGTTTCAGGAATCACATCCTGAAATATTTGAACTCTTATGCAGAACACCTTGTATACATATACCCAGTTTAGATATATTAAGTATCTTCAAAAGTTATAAAAGAATAAATAAGAAAAGGCTTAAAACTATTGAAATATTATAAGCAAAGTGATACTGTATTACATTTTGAACACTATCAAGGGCCCATATAGGAGTATTTCATAGATGACAAGGGCAAGTAAGTATATTTTTTTATGTTTTTTGTCAAAATTTTTAGATTTTCTTTTATTCAGACATAATCATTAAATTATACTTTAACAACTTTAAGATACTTTAAATTTTTTTGTACTTTTTTTTTCATTTTTAAATTAAATTTTCAAGCATTCATCAAGATTTTATAGACATTTTTTCGGGTCAAAATGATCACATTTTTATCACATTTTTTCTACTTTTACTTTGTCACAATTTTAAATGAAATTTTACGATGACTACTGAGTGACTGACTTCTACCTTTTAAATAACTAAAAATAAATACATAGATATAATAAATAGTTAGATAAATTTTATTAATTAGATAAGTTATAAAATTGTTAATATTATTAAATTGAACAGAAAAATTTTCCCATTTTAACACGAAAAAAAAAGGACATTTTTAATATAAATAAAAATAAAACAAACAAAAAAAAAGAAGGGAAGAGAAAAGAAAAACTATTTTCAAAAACTATATTTGAAATTTGATTGTATGTGTAACATTGAAAAATAAAAACACAAATTTTTTTTTGTTTTTTTTTTTTTTTTTTTTTTTAGGTTTTATGTATATTTTGTTTTTATTTATTGTGCTTTTTTTTCTATATTAGGATAAACACATTTTGGCACATTTAAAATATAAATATATTTTCTAAACATTTTTAAAAATTTTTTTTTAATTTTTCATATATATATGTATATATATATATGTATATATATATATATATATTTATATATTTAGTACCTAAATATATGTATATAATATATAATATATAAATATTTATAGTTTGTATTTAATTTAAATTTTTTTTTTACATGGGGATCTTTTCTTTAAATATTTTATGTGCAATATAAATAAATATATTAAAAAAATATTTTTTGTTTAAATATACAGGGTGTTCAGAATATTGTTATTTTATAAAATTAAAAATAAATAAAATGACTATATGGGTTTATGTTAAGTATTTTATTAAGTTTTTTAGTTTTTTTTTATATGTATGTACATATGTATGTACATATGGAAACTTCTACAAAATATTTAACAGAAATTTAGGCTGTATTTATTATAATTTTTAGTAGTTTGTTTTTTCGAAATTATAAATTTCGAATTTAGTCTTGAAAAATTTTAATATTCGGTACAAATAAAATTAAAATAATCGAATTTAAAGGTTAGAAAATAATATTTTCAATTTATGAGATCAATAATTGTTAAAGTTTTTCATGTTTTCCATATGTTGTCAAAAATTCGGATTTTCATTTTTTTTTTTATAATATTCAAATTAAAAGATTGTATTTTTTTTTAACACCCTGTATATAAAATAACAATATTAATTAGTTTTAATTAATTTCAATTAATTTTTACGATTTTTTTTTTATTTATTTTTTTTTTTTTAAACTTTTTTAACTGGTATACAAATTATACATTAACTTTCTGTTTTTTTTTTTTTTTTCTCATAATTTTATACTGTGAAACCATGTTTCTTTATAGGTTTATTTTATTTTATTTTATTATTTAATAAAAATTTTTAAAAATAATTTTTTTTCACCACTTTTTTTTTTTTGTATTTAGTATAAATGGTATATTTGTTTTTTTTTGTTTTTGTTTTTAGTGTTTAGATTTGCCATAATAGCAAATGATTTGTACTATCTTCTCGTCCAGCGATTTCACTTGGTGAATTTGCATTTGTGTTACCAAAATTTTCATAACCATCGCCGCCTGATATTATTAAAATTTTACCAGTATCATTTTTCGTTTTATTTTTATTATGATTCATTGCATTTCTGTAAATGTAAATTTTTAAAAGAAAAAAAAAAAAAAAATTAAATTAAATATTAATTTAAGTACATATTAAAACATTTTTTTTTTAATATTAATTATATTAAATACTTAATGGTAATTAAGGTCAAGTAACGAAATTGCCTAAAATTCTATATTATATTTTAAATATTGTAATAAACTATATCTATAAAATATATTATCAATGCAGGACACAAGAAAAATGGGGTAAAGTAGTTTAAACTTATTGCTTAATACTGTATTTACAATGCACGCTCTCGTTCGCTCTCTGTACACTCTCTGTACATCAAAATGTCAAAGTAGAGTTAAATGCAATATTTTGCAGGAAAGTGTTCACAATAAACGAACGCGTCACGGGTCATGAAAAAAATTGTTCAACTTTTAACTTTTTTCGTTTTGTTTACGCATTGGGGTGTCAAATAATTGAATAGTATCAAAATATAAGATAAAGAGAAGCCTTTTTTGTGAAGTATAAGTATTGAAATATATTTTACAGATTCATTTTTAGAGAGATTGACAAATCGTCATTTTAAAAAAAAAAGTCATTTTAAAAAAAAGATTTCTGATCTAAACCTATAAATATATACTTATTAAAGTATACATTTCCGAAAAAGGCAAAATAAAAATAGAACTTCTTAAGGCTGACTTTAATTGATTTTTCTCATCTAGTCTCCAATGATAAATTCACTTAATTTAATTTCTTTCTTCAAAGAAAAAATGGAAAAAAGGACCAAATATTAAAAAAATATGTAATAAGAGTTGTTTCATTCTTCAACACTACTGAACTTTTCAGAAGGTACAGTGTTTTTGGATGGTTCTATATATTATAAAAATGGACAGAAATTTCGTGTGAGTTAATAGACCTAAAGTCTACACCAAAAAAACTTTATCCATAAAAACTAAACTTATAGTTTTAACAAAAATTTAAAGAAATAAAATTAGTTCGAAAGGATTTCACAGTTATGATTTTACGTTTTAAATAAATACCTCTAAGTGTCAATTTATTTAATAAATAAGTAGGATTAGAATACTTATTTATTAAATAAATTGACACTTAGAGGTATGGTGACATACCAATAAATTATATTCTAAACAAAATACCCGATGAGGTCGCGGGTATAAATATTTTATAATAGTTATAGCGTCTACAGATGGTAAATAATTGATCGTTAAATGGATGACGTAATTTGAATTATATTTTTTTATTTTTAACTTTGAAATTGAACCTGGACCGTATCTAAACTTATTTTATTTCAATATATTGAACCTAAAATTGAACCAGAAACCAGCCTTTCTTTTGAGTTATTTTTAGAAAATACATATATTTGACCATAATATTTTATATAAAAATAAAATTATTAAAAATAATTTAATATAAAAAAATAAATTACCGTTTCGATTTTCTATCTAAACTACTGTCAACACTTTTACTACTATATTTTGATGTTGTTGTTATATTAATATTACTGTTACTGTTTAAATTATTACTACTACCAATTTCACTTCTTGTTCTGCTACCACTTCTATTATTACTATTATTACCACTACTACTGCTGCTGATACTATTATTATTATTATTATTGTTATTATTATTATTATAATTAATATTATAACTATTATTTGATCCTTGTGTATTTGTTATATCTAATTGTTGATGATTATCTGATATTGTTGATGATAATAATGTTGATGATGATGATAATAATGTTGTTGTTGTTGCATTTGTTCCATTTTCAGATATTGAATTTGATTCAACACTTGTTAAAAATCTAACGTGACCAGTATGACCATGTGGTATACCAGTTACAATTGGTGTATTATTTATTTGTCCTTTGATATAACATTGAGCTGGTATCGTTAATAATACACCAGCACTTGTTCCGATCCATATTAAATCCTTACATGCTAATAAGGAAGTTACACGTAAACAAGCGGCTTTATGTTGTCGTATAATATCGTCACAATTTGATAACATTTTATTAACTGATGGAGCTAAATTAACTTCAAATATTAATTCATGACTGTAATTTAAAAAAAAAAAATAATAAAAAAATTTAATTATAGATATTACAAAAAAAATTTTTAATATTTATTTATTAAATTTACTAAAATTTGCATTTATCAAAAAAAGCATATGGGGAAATTTAAAAGCATTAATATAAAATGAAGTTTTCCTTAAAAGGGTAAGGTTTGATAATAGCTATGTGTTTTATAAACAATTGAATTCTGTAATGTAAAGAATAGTGTCACTTGCAACTTTTCTCTCTCTTGTTTTTCCTGTACCCATTTGTATTCCCAATCCTGAATATAACACTTTTTTTTAAAAGAAGGATTATGTGTCTATAAAGATTATATGCCAAATATCCTGTAAAATCAACAAAACTAGTTTTTCAGTATCTGTGACAAAAATTACTCAAGTAAAGGATTAACCTACTACTACTACTACTACCACTACTACTACTACTACTACTACTACTACTACTACTACATGTTACAACGATTATATACTACTACATGTTGTAACTGTTGTAACGGCTATAGTCACTGTTAGCAAAATAGAAATAATAATAGACGGATTCATTGTTTCCTTACAGTCCCACTCCCAATTCAATGTTTCCGTATCTATTTCCTATCCTTTCCTATCTCTACTCCCTAGCCAATATACTGCGTTCGCAGGTAAGAGTTTCATCCCATTATATTGGCTAAAGGGGGAGGTGGATTTAGTCAGTAAGAATCTGACACTACCAAGGGTAAAAATTCCCACCTCCCATAGGAGAAAAAAAAAAGAAAAACCATTTAGCATAAGTATTTAAAACAAAACAAGGCAGTCTGGAAAAGTAAAGGACAATAAAAATTATGATTTTTTCGGCATCAAAATTCAAATTTTTTTTTTTTAATTTTTAAAACACTTCTTCAAAAATATAATGTTGCAACTTTAAATTTTGTGTCTTACTTACAAGAAATTCAAAAACAATTTCTGAAATAGAAAATTTATTCTTATTCTCAAAAATTCCAGATTTAAATAGATGATTATATAGTTGGTTTACATGACGGCTTTCTAGAAATCTATCAAGACTCACAGCACAATCAGTAAAGACAAGATGCCGTTTTCATACCATTACTTATACCTTATATTTTTGATTGCCAATTACATACATGTTCTACAACCATAGTCCATAGATTTCAAAAATAATATTAGTTTTCCAATTTTTCTTTCGGATAACTGGTTTTTGTTTGAAAAGGTAGAAAATCCTCAATTGACAAACTAAAGTCGATTTTTCACAGAAAAAATGTTAAAAAGTCTCCTCCACTATTTTCTCTTTACAGTTTCTACACTGTGTATTGCAAAAAATACCCATTCTTCTGCATAATTGCATGATTTCCTATCGGACACTGACCTCCGTCATTATAGATACGGCTTTAGAAGTATTTAAAGAAATCAAGATAAGAACTTCTTTGTCTTTTTTTTTTCGTCAAAAGCAGGTCATATATTAACTTAATATTTTTCTGTTCTGCTTAAACTACTTCATCTAGATTTTGCAGTTAATAGAAAGTGTAAGAAAATTTAAACAGATAAAATCTAAATTAATTTAAAGATGATATTTATATGTTATAAAAAGGATATAATATGTATGTTATTCCAAATTTAATTTATACTTATTTACATTTTATTGGAATCGATGTTTTGATGAATATGAAAATAAATCATTACGAATTCATAGATTTTTCTTACAATACGAGTATATATTACATAATAATATAATATTGAAATAAGTTAGTTTATAAGTTTTTAAACAGCACACATACACATTTCTTTAAAGTAAAAATAATCAAGTAACGAATAATATAAAAAATAAGGAAAATACAAGGTAAACCGATTACCGCATGTAAATAAAATATTGAAATCCTAATTGTGTATTATTTTCAAAACATTTAATTTAAATATTATTAGATAATTAAATCTATATATACATATAATATAAAATATTTTATAAAGAAAATAAGTATTACATAACAAACATACATAATATATTCTTTTCTTTTCACATATTTTTCGACTTAAAAAACGTAAAATATAGTGAAATAATTTTTGATATAAAAATAAGGTTTCTTTTTTCCATTTTGTAATCGAATTTACATATGCTTTTGTCTTTTTAATGAATTTGCGTATTTAATGAAATACGTAATAATACAATGTACATAATACATATGTACTTAATTAACAATATACTATCGAAACAATTCCAAATCATTTACGAAATACTTTTTAACTTTTTTCATTTTTATAAAGATCAAAAAGTATGTTAAATATGCCACCCTTTATATTTTCAAAACATGTCTTACAGCTTCCATAACCAAAAACTAGCATCCATTTTTTTTCCTTAAGTCGTTATTTGTCAATGCTGAAAACAATTTTAGTTTATATAAAATTAAATAAATGTTTCTATAATCTTTTGTTATTGAAGCTGTAAGACATGTTTTGAAAACATATAAGGTAGCATATTTAACATACTTTTTGATCTTTATAAAAATGAAAAAAGTTACAGGGCTTAAAAAGACACAATATGCTAAGTACAGTACACTTATGCTAAGTCCTAAAGTTGTAATTGTACAGGGTAGTAATTTAAATGTTTGAAACTCTGCCAAAAGTATACTTTGAGTTAAAAGAGTTGAACAAAGTTTTTTTTTTACTTTCTGTTATTTTATAATATAAATAACTGAAAATTGTTTTTACAGTTAAATGATTTTCTATTTTCTGTAACTGGTTTCGCACTTATATTTTGATCATCTACTACTTAAAATGAAGGGTATCTAATATTGCAGGATATGCTTTAAATGCTAAAAAAAATTAACTATAGATCTGCTTTTAAAATATGAATATTTTTTCGAACGTTCGTACATTAATTATTATTTATTTATTAAACAAGTAAAGTGACATTTCAACACAATATACTCGCGTTATTATAACTAGTAGCGTCACAAGGTAGTTTCTAACCGTAGGTGTAGTTTTGCTGGTAGGGTAATTATAATTAGGGCATAACAATCTGAAATATTGTAATGAAAGAAAAAAGAAGACATCTTCTATTAAATTTTAAAAAAAGAACTTAAAAAAAAATACAAAGTTTAAAATTAAACGTTGAAGATTTATTTCACTCTCTTAGTGACATTATCGCGATGTTCGAATCCGAGACGAATCATATTTATTCTTGTTCAATCATGTATATGTAAAAATTTGACGAAATTCGAGTATCCGCACTAAAATAAAATTTAACCGGTAACTTCAACATAAAATTGTTACTATTGAGTTTTTGATTAATTTTTAATTTTGATATAAATAATTACATAAAAACAAAACATATTATGTATACTTTACATATACATATATATTTCAAAAAATTCATATATACTTATAATATTTACCTAGTGGAATGAAAACACTTAATAACAGCTGAATTTTGTATTGATATCCATACACAATTATTACAAATTGCCATATTTGTTATTGGTTTGGAATCTGTGGAAATTTGTATAGTGTTCTCAACCTGAAAAAAAAAAAAAAATAAATGGATTAAAAAAAAAATTTTATTTGAAAATGAATATAAAATATATAGATAGATAAAAAATAAAGAATTTATCAAAATCAATTAAATTTAAATTTGTTTTTCTTTTATATTTTTAGTATTTAATTCTATTCAATTTTAAAATATTAAATTTTTTTTTTTTCAATATTTTTTATTTTTTTAAGTGAATAAATTTTTTTCTAAAATTTTTTATTATAAATGCCTTTTATATAGGTGCATATATCTATATATAAAATTTAATGTGTACTTATATATTATATACCTGTAAAGATTTTGTATCTAAAACTTTTATTGTTCCCTGTATTGAACACCATAATTTTCCATTCACATTTAATAGTTTTGTAACTGGACTTGTAACAGTACCAATTGATATACATAAAGGATGAGATGTGTTCCAGCCAACTATAAGATTATTAAAAAAAAAAAATATTAAAATAATATAATAGAGAATTTATTAAGGAAATTTAAAATAATTAATTTTTTTTTTTAATAATAATTTCTCTTTTATTCTTTAAAATTTAATTTAACTTTATTATGTTGAAATTTTGTTTATTGTAATCAGCACAACATACTATAATACTACCCAATAATAATATCAAACTGCCATATCAAAATTACCATACCAAATCAACAATACTTGGTATTTATATTATCAGTATTACCTACCAACCACATAACAGTTATTAAGAATGCATATTTTGACAAATAATACGTATTAAAAAAACACTTTTTGTCAAAATATTGTAGTAAAAAGAAAACCATAGAAAACATTTTTATTAATTCGACAAATTAAATTATTTACGAGATTTAATTTTATATTGTCGTATAATAATATATTTTAATATTTTAAAACTCACCATTATCCCTTAAATAAACACAAATATCACCATTTGCTAATGAAACAAAAACTTTATTGTCGAAATACCTAGAAAAGAAAAAAAAAAAAAAAACAAAAAAATAAAAAATATTAGAAAAATTAATTACAAACTATTTTATATAAATAAAATGAAAACGGAAATAGAAATATAAAACTATTATTATATTTCCGGTTCAATTGTTTTAAACAAACATTTAAAAAAAAAAGTAAAAGAATAAAAAAAACACAAATTGATGGACATTGGAGAAAAACTGGAAATCATTGAGTGAATCATTAAGTAAATAAAAAAAAAAAAAAATTTTTATAATGAATTAGAACAGTATGGAAAAATTGTTATTGGGTGGGGTTGATATTAAATTAAATTAAAAAGAAAAAAGTGACATCAATAATTGTTTATATAGATTGTAAAATTGATTGATTTTTAAATTTCTAAGAACAAAATGTGATAATATATTTTTCAAAAAAAAATTAAATGGAAAAATATTATTTTATTAAGGCAGTATTATATTTTGCTTTTAAAAAATATTTTAATAATACACAGGGTGTTTCGCGTAAGAGTGCAAATATTTCAGGAGTTTGATTTCTAAAGCTAAAAGTAGAAGAAAATCGTATGGGAAGAGAGAGCAGTCTAACCTCAATCATTTTCGAGATGTTGGGATTTTTTTTTTTTTGTTGTACATTAATAATTGACGTATAAGTTTTAAATCATATGCTTTTTGTCTAGTTTAAGCCTTAAGAAATCACTCCTTGAAATATTTGCACTTTTAAACATCCTATGTATTATTATATATTTAGAAATATTTCAATTGGATCCAGGCATTCAAATAAAATTAAATGATTGAATCTTATTTTAATATTTAATATTATTAAAAAACTGTTTTAATGGATATTAAAAGAAAAGAAACAGAAAAATAGTTCGACAAGCCTGAATGAAACTAGAAATTAATTAGCTATAGTAAATGTTCTGTGGTTTATAAAATTAAAAAAATTTAGACTGAGTATTATGAAAACCTATTCATGTTAAATATACTTACAAAATGGAATAAACTGCTGATGAATGTTCAATTTTTATTTTATTTTTCTTAATTCGAATATTGTCTGTACTATTATAAACATGAATGCATCCATCTTCAGTTCCTAACCACATTGTTGATTGTTGACATTCAGAATCATCTGAATTTGAATCCTAAAATAAAAATATTTTATAATTTAAATTAAAATATAATTCGTATATTATATTAAAAATTTATACCTGATGTTGATGATGAATTGTTGATAAATTTGACATTGAAGACACTGTTTTTGGTATTGGACTTGAAATACGATTTTCTTGATTTAAATTACTACTATTATTTGTATCAATACCAATACTAATACCAACACCAACACCATTACCAGATGCATTATTACTCTCATTTATTGTCCCCGTATTACCTAATTGTTCTGGATCTGAATCGTCACTTGAACTATTTGAATCTAATTGAATTTCATTTATATCACCTCCAGTTGAAACACCACCTACTGAATCTTTAACTGTTGCTGTAGTTGTTGCCGAAGTTGTTGTAGTCGATGATGATGTTTTCTTTGAATTATCTGATGAACTACTATTCCGACAACTTTGTGGTGCTTCTTCAGTAGATGATTGACGACTTTGTGGTTTTCTACTTTTGAAAATTAAATTAAAAAAAAAAACAAATAAAATATTTTTTTTTTTAGAATTTTTCTGATTTAAAAAGAATAAAAAAAAAAAAAAAAAATTGTAAATATTAAAATTGTACATACGTTTCTTTATATGCTGGTACTGATGCTATACATAATATTCTTGCATTACAAACACCATTACAACTGGATACAGTTGGTGGATTTTCTTGTATACTTAAGACAGCCACTTGACCAATATAACCATCACTATTACAGACCCAAACATCTTTTTGATCAGTTAATGTCGGTGCTGCACATGTAAACTGGAGACCGGCTCTAGTTTTTCTTAATGCAATTGACCTAAGAAATTCAGGAGTAGGATGTCGTTCGAGACAGGCCGCTATTTTTATAATTGGAATGCAGGATTAACAAAGCAATGCTGAATTGTGCTGAATTGCAAATTACCTAATTTTTGTTTAGCATCATTGAATATTTCTTCACATTTGGCCCGTTTTTCTGCTTTACCAAATAAAACTGTCAATTGTGTACTATCACCCCTATTTTTTTTTTTTTTGTTTTTTTGTTATTTTGTCCAAATAATGTGTAAATATGTATATAAAAAGGAAAAGAAAATAAAGAACAAAAAAAAAAAAGAAAACAAAAAACAAATGGTTATGTTGAATTATTTTAAGTTTTGTTAATTATGAAAAATGATAAATTTTAGAAATAATTAATTAAAAAAATGTTAAAAAAGTTCAGATCTATAGTTTAGTATATATATTAAATATTTATAAGGAGTTTTTATTCTTTAGTTTTCAAATGTAATATAATATTAAATCCTTTTTTTTTTTTTTTTTTGAACTTTTCAGCGATTTTGTAAAATCAGGGCTATTAAACATTATTATATAAAAATTGAAGATTTCAAATTTCTTAGAATTTCTACACTCTAATTACATTTTTTATTAACTAAAAATAATTGTAGAGTTTACAATTTCTTGAAAATGCGATCTTCAAACGAATTGATCTTAAATCGCTTTGATCAAGATTTATAGCATTGATCTTCAATCGAATTGATCAAGATTTATATTCCATTAATAAAATTTCCAAAAAAGTTGGACATTTCATAGTTTGTTTGTTAGTTAGTTTTATAACACCTTTGTTAAATGTATATAGAATTTTCAGCTTTAATGTTTAGAATTTTAAGTTAGTTTTTAATTTGGAAGCATTAACACAAGAAAAAAAAAAAAAAGTCTCCAAACCATTAAACAAATAAATGAAAAGTTTTTTTCTTTTTTGAAAGATAAAATTAATTGTTTTGTTTTATATTTAATATTTTTATATAATATACTTACGGTATATTTATCATAAATTTTAATGAGTTTAATTGTCCATCATTCAACTGTCTTTCACATTCAGTTAAACGTGATTCAACTTCACTTAAATAATTTCTAACAGTTTGTTCTAAAACTTGATGTAAAGTTGATTGAAATTTTATTGATGTTTGAATTTGATCAATTTGTTGTATTTTACTTCGATCATCAATTAATTGTTCATAATCTTTAACAATACGACGAGCATTTTCATCTTGAGGTAAAAACAAAAAAAAAAAAATAATATTAAGAATTATTAAGTAGATAATGAAAAAAAAAAAAAAAATGGAAAAACTTACTTTTTACGATTTCCACATATTCAAGGGGAAATTTTCTCAAAAATTTATATTTAATATTTTCAAGTGTTGAAGCAAAATTGACATCCAATGTTGATGTATTACTCCTATGTAATAGAAGATTAGTTAATGTGAATTGGTATTTTTAAAATCAATATCAGAATCATTTAGACCGAAAATTTTTAGAAAGTAGAAAAATGAATTTTAAGGATTAGGAACAAAGGATAGTGAGTTTAGAATGTAGATATTAAAATTAGTTAACTCAATATTTGAGCACAAATAAAAATTGTAGATGAACTTTTGACGATGATTATTTGATAACAGACAAAAATAAATACTAAATAAAAAGAAAATGATTTGATAGCAGTAAAGTGCTACAAATGCTGGTATTTCAAAATAACGTTTCTTAAAATCTCGTTTTTTTTTTAAATTTCACAAAATTTCTTTTTTACTTCAGAAATTACAGAAAACTTAAAAAATGTGATTTTGATGTGAATATTAGTACACAACTCGAAATATGAATGTAAAGAAATAATTAAGAGGCATTGTAGAGTTGCTTTCAAAATCATTATTTCAATAATTTGTTTAGCGGGGATTTACGGGCCGCGGCCGTAACTAAATACCGTCAATTAAATGTTTTTTCTTAAAATTATTTTAAATGCTTTATTCTTTAAATATGTACATATTTCCAAAATTAATTATAGAAGAAATTTGACAGTTGGTTTGTCAAATCAAATTTTTTAATTAACATAAATGTGAGAAGAAAATTACACAGCCTTTCCTTTTTTCAGGCGTGGCTGTAAATGTCGTAAGGGAGAATTATTCTTACGACGTGTGTGGGGTTCGAATCCACACACCTTTAGTGTTTAAACCGTATTTTATACGCTCTTACTCATTACGCCACCGAGGCCCCAGCCAAACTAAATTTAAGAAATAAAGTCGGAATTTAATTTAAATTGTTTTCCAATTTCATTTAAAAAATAAAAAAAAAACAGAATTTGAGAAAAAAAGAAAAAACAAGATTTTGAGATACGGATATTCGTAGCAAACCCATAATAAATCTATATATAACATATTAAAATAAAAAAAAAATAAAATTCTAAAATCTTACCTAAAATCTTGTTTTTTAATTGCTCCACTACGTCTTTTAATACTGGTTATAACAAGCAAATCACTAAATAAAAATAAGCCTCGCATATGATTTGATGTATGATTTGATGGTAATTGTACTAAATCATATAATAAAAATTGTCTCTCTGGTACAACTAAATCAGATATACCTTCAATATATGTTTCATATTGTCGTAATGTATCTTCACGTTGTCCATTCTCATTAATTTCTTTTTTTTTACAATCTAAATGTAATAGTATATCATGTACTAATTTTAAAACATCTTGTATTGGTTTTTGATCAATATCTGAATCGGTATGTTTTAATAATCTTGTAAAGAGCATTTCATAACTAAAATAAAATTTTGTTTTTTTATAATTAATTTTATAAAAAAAAAAAAAAAGAATTTACTTAAAATATATTTATGCACTTACTTAACAAATTTTTGTATTGGTTTTATTAATAAATTATCTAATGATAATTTACCCTTTTGTTCTCTAGCAGTTGCTTCTAAAAATTTACCAAATGCTGGTCTTGCTTGTATTGCTGTTTTAACAGCTTCATGTGCTCGACAACGATTATTTACAAAACATGTATATGTTTCGAGAACTTCAGTTTTAGAGAACTATACAATTAAAAAAAAAATTATATATTTTGGGAAGGGGATGATAAAAAAAAAAACAAAAAATTTACCGTCTCAAGGAATGATTCACAGCATAATGTTGGATCTAATGATGGATCTGATTTTAATTTTAAATCATTATAAAATTTTTTATGTATTGATAATAATTCATTTGTCATATAAAAAATTTCATCAACAGCTTTTGTATCAATTAAACCAGCATATTCTGGTGTTTTTAATACATTATAATACTTTGTAACAATTGTTGTTAATGCATCAACATATGATGCTTCAGTTCTATAAATTTCTTCAACTATATGATTACGAGTATCCTATATTTAGAAAAAAAAAAGAGTAAGTAATAATTAAAAATTTGTTATTCTTATACAAAATTTTATTTTCAATGAATAAAAAATTAAAGTCAGAATAAAATTTAAATAAATGATTTTATAATTTAATTTAATATTTCTTATTATATAGAGGAATTAAACAATATTACTAAAAGTATTGTCTTCTAGGATAATTATACTATTCAATTTTATAATTTGTTTTTATTATTATTCATATTAAAAGAAGTTTTAGGTTCTCGAATTATTCTCACTAACCCCTTGATTATACTCGGCAGTTATACTATACTTTTTAAAATAGAAATATTATATTTGTGTGCCATCTATTATATAATACAAGTATTAAATTGCTATTATTGGATATGCTCTGTATATACTAGGGTTTGAACCAAAAACTTTAAAAATCGGCGGCTTAAATTACTGCATCAATTGGCAGATAAAAATTACTGTAAAGAGAAATCGTTATTAGAAAAAGCTTGAAATCCTAACTGTTGTGACATCAAAGGTCGCCTTTTCAAATCTTACATTCGAATTATAGTTGTAAACAAAAACTGGAATTAAAAAGATATTAAGATTGCTATGAATACACATGACTTAGTTTTTTATTAGTTTTAAACAATATACATTTAATCAAAAGTTTCAGAATTTCATTTTCCGTTATCTAGTTTGATATTTAGTAAAAGAAAACTAGATTTAACAAGATGAGGAACTCCTAATATATTTTCTCTTCTTTCATTATACATATATCAAACTTATTAATTTAGCTCTTCTTATATTTATAATATTTTCTCTTCTTTCATTATACATATATCAAACTTATTAATTTAGCAGTTTGCTTATGAAGCGAGTCCCTTAGGAGTTTTATCAATTCTATGCGCAGTATTTTCATGTGGTAAAATTTCAAAAATTTAAAGTGACTCGTAAATTTTTTCAAAACAACGTTGTTAGCATATATGTGAAAATCTTATATAAATTTAATTTAGAATTATTTTATAACCTATAAAAAATATATTCTCTATAATGAGGCTAAACCCAAAACATATATGTAGGTACTTAATTTTTGTTATTGTTATCGGTAAAAAATAAATAATTAAGATATTCTCATCATCTAATTATATAAATTTTAAAAAATAAATATACATATATGTATATGTATTTTAATTTACATTAACATTCCTTAATAAAACTATTAAATTTAATAAATTTAGGCTAAATTAAAAATTAATACAAACAAAACAAAAAAAAAAAAAATAAACAAAACATTTTAAAGAATCTGTATACTTAAGTCTTTGAAGTTCTTTATAAAATGTTACACTTTCAAATACGTAATAAAAGCAATTTAATAATTTTTCTAAAAAAAAAAAATATTACTTTGAATGTCCTTGAAATAAAATGTTTCATGAAAACAAAAATAAAATTTAAGAAGAAAATTCTGCATCATTTATTGCATCAATTTTAGCATTTATTTAATAATAATATGTTATGTACCGTTATATATGTAGCTATAATTGGAAAACACGCAATATTACGCTTTATTGCATGCATCATTTAAAAAAAACGTATCAAATTGCAATATTATAATTATAAAAGAAAAATTAATTAAAACATGGTAAATCAAATGAAATTTCAATAAGGTATAAATATAGGTAATTCACTAACCCCTATTGATATAAAATTCACTAACCCCTATAGATTAAAATTTTTCAATAATATGAAAGCGAAAATATACAAGAGAACATGCAATTTTAAAAGCATTATCCACTATCTGTCACTTCTTTCATCAGAAAGTGAAAATTTGCTAGATCGGATCATCAATTTTGAAAACATTATATTTATATTCCATTTCATTTCCGAAAAGCTGTTTTAAATGCAGTTTTTCATACTTACACCGGATATATTTTTTTTAGAATTATTTAAAACATTTTATACCTTATGCAATTCTTGTTGCGTGTTTAAAGTAATGTATTAACGAAAATTTGAACGTGTCAAAATAGAAATAAAAAACATATATATATATGTATATTAAATTAATATATACATAAATATATCAAAAATATCTTTTCTTAAGAAATTTCGCATTTATTATTCCCAAAAGAAAAAAAAAATGTTTATTTTTGTTTTTTTTTTAATTTCAGGAAAATTTTTTCTAATTGTATTTATCAAGTGGATACCTCAAAATTTGAACATATGTATGTACATATATTTAAAAAAAAAAACATTTTCTATTGATACACAATATACATATAAAGTTACCAGATATACTAAAAAAAAAAAAAAATTAATGCATTACAAACAAAATTCATTGAATTAAAATAGTAGATACCTTAAATTAAAAATAAATATTTCTATCAAAACAATATTGACAGGCCTGTCAATGATTAAAATTCAATATACACCTTCAGATGTATATACCACTTTCAAAATACACCTTCAAGAAATGTGAATAAAATTAAAAGCAAATATATGTAGGTAAAAAATAAAATTACCAAAAATTGAGTTAAATTTTGCATTAGGTGTCCAAATAAGATTAAGTTGATTGGACCGACGGGCTTAAGATAAATTTTATATTTAAAATTTTGATTTTTATCATTGATTTAAAAAAAAAAATAAAGCGAAAAAAAACAGTAAAATTAAAATGAAACAAATTTGCACAAACTACTCAAAATTTAGTCACAACAAGATTAGTTTGTAAATAACTTCTTTCGGTAAATTATTTATTGCGAATTTAATAAAAACATTAATTTAAATTTTTATCATTCTTTTCGATAGAAATTATTTTGGAATAAAGCACATAAAGTTTATCTTAAAATAAACCTATCAAAAACAAAGTCTATAATACTGAATGCTAACAATGCTAATTCATTAGTAATAAATAACTAATAAATAACACAATATAGAGAACGTGACAAACTTTAACTATCTTGATAGTATCCTTACTACAGAAGCGAGAAGCTGAAAGAAGATATTCAGATCCGTATAAAACGATAGCAATGATGTATTTTTTAGACTTTGGGCAATCTGGAGATAAGCACACAGCTAAAGGAGAGCACGAAATTAAGTATTTATGAAAATTGCGTCAATTAAATTCTTCTCTGCGGTAGTGAAACATGGTTATACAATACTCTATAACTGGCAAGTTACAAGTATATGAAAATAAGTGCTTCTGAACAACTAAAAATATAAGATTGCCAAGAAGAATAACAAATAAGGAACTATCAACAATCTCCAGACAAGAAATCATTCTTTCGCAAATAATTAAACACAAATGGAAATGTATAGACCATACAGTTCGGAAAGCGCGAGAAAGCATAGCTCATCATTGCACTTGACTGGAAACCACAAGGAAAAAGGAGTGTGGCAGATCTTAATAATAAGATCAATAGCGAATAAGAACATTGAAGGCAACGGTAAAACATGAGCAGAAATTAAACAACTGGTCTAGAATAGAGTGCGATACAGAAACTTTGTTGAAGCTCTATGATATTCCAGGTAGTGAAGTAGGAAAAAAATAGCGGTAGAAGTAAAATGTAGATACATAACTAACTGAAGATAGATTAAAAATTACGGAAATTATTATTGGTATTGTACATTTTTTAAGAAACTAAAATTTGATTATTTTTTACAACTAAAAAAAAAAAAAAAAAATTAACATCTGGTAATTCTAATATTACATATATCTACATACATATATACATGCATACATTTTAAACATATTATAGATACCTAAATAATATTATTTGATTATTATTACAAATGTGTCGTTTTGAAAGAGCGCCAAGAAGTCGTGCGACTATTTTAATTGCGAAGCTAAAAAAAAATCGACCTAAATATTTTCCTTAAAGCACACAATCATGTAAAATAAAATAATATTTACAAGTCGCATGGTTTTATATTTTTATTTCTTTATTATTTTGTTTTTTTTTTCCTATTTTTTATTTATGTGTTTTGTAATTTCTTTATTTCTGTGTATTGTTCTCTTTGTTTTTGTTTTTTTTTTTTTTGTGTTTATTAACAAATTTATAATAAAAAAATAAAATATTATACCTAGTAAGAAAAATATACTACCACCACAGGTGTTTTTTTTTTTTTACATTCAAATGTAGTAAACATTGCGTTAATGAGTGAAAATGAACAATGCATCGATATGCGTTTCAATTTAAAAATCATCAAAAAAAAAAAAAAAAAGGCAAAAAACGAAAATAAAATTAAAAGCATCGTTAAGTTACAATCAAATTTGTTTACTAAATCAATTGAATACGTTTTAAATGTGTTTTTAATTATTTCAAGCAAAAATAAAAAAGGAAATAAAAATGTAAAATAAATGGGTGGTAAATTGTATGAAAGAAAATTTAAGGAAGTACAAAATATATGCCCTTAATTGTTTGTTTATTTGTTTAAAAAAAAAAAAAAAAAAACAAAAAGTTGCCACCATCATTGTATAGAATTTTTTTTTTTCTTTAGAAAAATAAGCTCAACAATTTTATTGTAAATCTAGGCCCGTATATAAATGTAATTTTTTTTTTTTAATATATATCTGAGTTTACTTTAAAAAAAAGTGTTCTTTTATTTTTTTAAAATAATTCTAAAAAGAAAATATGAGATGAAAATTTACTTTAAGTGTTTTAGAAAAAAAATGATTAAAAAATAAATTCGAGAATAATTTTTTTCAAAATTTACTTCATATTTACAATGACATCTCAAAATGGGCATGGTCGCAAAATGAACATGGAGAAAATAAAAATAATGAGAATAAATACAACCAGCACCACACCTAACTATGTTCTAGTAACTATAAAATGTATCGAATTATAACCTTGGATGCGGGGGATTAACACTTACAACAGGGGGTCAAAAGCGCTAAAGCGGTGTTTGCAGGACTATGGAAAATTTGACGATTTGAGCACAAATTAATAGAGTCACAAAATTAACAATATTCATTAAATGTGTTAAATCGGTCTTGCAGAAAAAAAAAATCCACAAATCACAAGTATTCCTCAACAGATGTTTGCGATTAATATGCAAAATATTCTGGCCATAAAGAATATCAAACACCAACCTGTGGACTACGACCAATCAGAAACCCATAAACTTGATCATCAGGGAGAGGAAATACAAGTGGATTGGCCATGTACTTAGAAAAGATTCCTCGATAGCTAAAAAGGCCATTTATTGGAACCCTCAAGAAAAAAGAAAAGTGGGAAGACCCAAAATAACGTGGAGGAGGACAGTAATGAAGGAGATAGAGGAAGCAGGGAAAAACTGGTCTGAAGTAATAATGCTAGCGCAAAATAGAGTTAGATACAGAGGCTTTGTGGAGTCCAAGGGAGTAACGAAGGAAAAACAAAACTCTGACATCTAAATTACAACAATCTTTTGCAACAATTATTCTCAAATACGATTTTATATTTTTAAATACAAGTATTTTTAGTAAATTTTCAAAAAATTTAGAAAAAAAATTTAGTTTCTGTTTTATTTTATTTCTCCATTTTATTTTGTTGTCCATCTGTCTATTTTATTTACTTATTTTTTTGGAATTTAAAATTACCGTTATTTAAAACAAAAATATGGTAAACCCATATTTTTAGAAAGTTTTAAGTAGAGAGTTTAAAAAAAATAAAATATAAAATATTTTAGTGCAGCAACCTCTCATTTTCTATAAAGGAAGAATTAAAAAACAAAAAAAAAAACAAAAACAAAATTTATTTTACATTCCTTTTAATCTTAACCTTCATTATATTTATGACATTGTGGATAATCATAATATACTGTAAAAGAAAATATAATAATACCATAAATTAAATATTTATTATGTACTATTAAAGTACATTTTTTTTTTGTTTATATCAACCTTGATTTTGTTTATTATTATGATAATCTATAACTACGCGCTTTTGTTTTTCTTTTTCAAGTTAAAGGTTAATGTTAATCACTATTTATTAAGTATATAATATCAAGGATCATAAGACAAAATAACTCAAATGTTAAATCATATATAAATAAAACAAAAAACATATTTTGAAATCCTTAAAAATCCTTATATTTAAAATTGCATTTAATAAAGAGTAAAATATAAGAGATTATAACAAATAGAAATAAAAGTGAATCGACAAATCATTTCCACATTTTTTTTTGTTTTTCTCCTTTCCACTCCTATTATAGGAGCATAGGGCATCCACTAAGTCATTTATTATTTAAATTTGACGATATATAAGCTTCAATTTCTGGAATCAATAGTATTACTAAACCGTTGATTACTTGGCTGTATTACTTAATCTTTATATATAATTCATAATTAGTTAAAAATCAAAACAGGCTTAAAATAAAATTAAATTAGTACATATATATAAAATTATGAAAATATATAATATATTCTTGTTAAGGATTATAATTCTGAATCGATTAAGCTCTTTTCCATCCATCTGTCCATTAAGCGCGCACTTCCATCTATCTTCCTGGTTATTCACATGATAACTCAAAAAATAATGCAACTATAGGACTATAAAATTTCCAGCGACCTCGAAAAATTTAATTGGTCTAACTGCTAACATAAATGTTAATTTGACGTAAAGAGTACATAAATGACATAAATTAATTTGACGTAAAGAGTATGAATATCTGTCATACAACTACACAGCATCGAAGCAACATATTATACTATGGTCGTGTGGGTATCCTAGAGTTGACAGAGTAATTACACACGCTTCGTCGTTTTTTCATAAATTAGAAATTCTGTTTAATAAATCGAACATTTTTAGGCAAGTAAAATATAATAATTGCACATCTAATTTTTGAAAAATTTTATGGTAACCTGTAATTAATTTGCAATGATAGTATTGCACGATTTTTAGATTTAAAAAAATTCTAATAACATATAGTAGATATATTGTGAATGATGTAGTGAAAATTTCCAATTATTAATCTCTAATAAAATAAAAAGATGCTAAAGAAAATAAAATATATTTTAACGTTAACTTACGTTTACTTTAAAAGATCTTGTTTTTTAAACTTATTTGTAGCTTTATGTTATTGGTAAAAATGACTGGTAGAAACCTCACACAATTTCAGATCTAAATATTCGGCAATAATTGCCAAAATATATTATATAATAATAATATTATTGATTTTCATCTGTTGAACGTTTAGAGATTAAAAAAACGTTCAGTAATATACTTCAGTTACTAACAATTTGAATATATAGTTTTTTTTTAAGTTTAAAGGGCTGTAAATATTTTCACTAAATTAATTTATTAAGGGATGGTGAAGATTTTATTGACGAGATTGCAGATAAATTTAACTTAAGATAAACTTTTCTATGAATCAAAAAACGCAAAATTAAACTTAATGAACTTAAATCTGGACAAGTAAATTTTTCAAATAAAATCTTACGAAATCCACCAGTCTTAAAATTAAGTGGGATAGATATACATAAAAAAAACGGCCAATATTCCTAGGAATTACATTAGATGTCAAGCTAAAGTGGAAAAAGCACTTCAAAAAAAAAAAACAATCGAACTTGAATCGAAATATAGAGAAATTTATTGACTGCTAGATCGAAGCTCTACGTTGCTAATAAAATGTAAAAATTTTCTTATATAACCAAATAATTAAGTCAATTTGGTTGTACGTTATACAGCGATGGTGTACTGTCAAACAAATATGTATTCAAAGCATCTAAATTTTCAAAATAAAATTTTACATAACATGGTATAAGTGCTCTTTGGTACGTACGAAATTGTGATTTACATAGGAATCTAGATATTTCTAATTTCAAAGAATAAAAAAAATTCACTAAAACATATAAGACCTATTTAGAAGAGTACATAATTAAGTGTAAAAGGATTAAAACTGCATATACATAAGCTACATCCCAAAAATACCAATAAAAGACTTACAAGAACTAGGCCAATAAATTTTGCGATAAACACAGATCAACTTCACGAAAGTCTACAGCTCTAGTAGATCTATAGATATAAGATATAGATATAAGAGTTAGCACAAAATTATTGGTTAGTCTTTAAAATAAATGTAAATATTTTCAGAGGGGGTTCAGTATGGAGTTGATGCATTTAGTGAGTTAAAGTGTCACATACCATTGACATTTATTTTCGATACAATTTAGAAATTTACTTTCGCTTTAATACATTGACATTTACTTTCGTTTAATTTATAATAACAGTACATAACATTTTAATTTAATTGTCATCAAAATTTAAAATTTTACTAATCTATTAAAGAATAAAATATTTCATTAACTTATTTTCATAATTGTTTTATTTTAAAACGTATAATACGTCAATATTATAAAACATATTATTATGTATTTTTTTAAATAATAATTATTATTCAATTATTATTTTTTGGCAAATTCATTTATCATAATTTCTTCTTTTTACATTTTGACATTTTATAACAAACTGCCAATATTCTTTTCAATGTCATTAAAAAAAATTCAAATGTAATACATAATATGTACATATACATAAACATATGCATACTATAATTCTTAATAATGATTAACTGATACGTAGGTATATAATTTACATCACAAAATAATATTTACGACACATATTGTTTATGTACTAATATTGTACATTATATACATATAGAAATGTTCATTTATGTATTTATTTATTTATGTTGTTTACAATTTCCTTTTAATTTTTTTTTAGAAAACTTTTTTTGGAAAAAATTTCTCCAACAGGAAAGTTTTTTTTTTTTTTTCTAAACGATATAAAATTTAAAAATGCCAAAAAAAAAAAAAAAACAATAAATAAATAAATAAAAAAAAAAATAGTATATTTTGAAATATAACGATGACCGTTGAAGGTTGGGTACACAAAAAAAAATTTATTTAAAACAAAATTTAATATCATATTTTAAAATTAAAAAAAAAAAAAAAAAAAAATAGATAAATTAAAATTAAGCACATTCAAATTACTTTAGATTTACACTAGTTTATATCATTGACATACTATTTTTTTACCGTAATATTAAATAAAAAATAGTTAATGGATGATAATGCATTTTTGATTGAAGACGTTAAAGATGTGATCACCCTATCTTTGCAGAATAATTACTATAAGGACAGAATAAAAAATAGTTAATGATGCATTTTTGATTGAAGATGTTAAAAATGTGATTATCCTTAGTAGAATATTTTCATATACGCATTAGTTGCGTATATGAAAACATATTGTAGACATATTGGTTCGCCGCATAAATAAGATTTGTTACACCTACCACTGATTAAATAAAATATGGTGTTCCACAAATATATAAAAACTTATAAAATTTAGAATTTGTAATAACTGCTTCATAACATTTTTTTCTATATGATTCTGAAAGATGTGCATAATTAATCACACTTTCTTTTTTTTTATCAATAAATTAGGATTAAAAAAATGACAGATAACGAAGAATATAATATAATGTATCTTTTTGCCTAATTGAATTTCAATTTGCCTACTTAGACTTTCCCTTCAAACATTAAGTTAATCTATATATATACCGGAGATTGAATGGGTATAGGAAATGGAAATTACCATATTACTATATGATAGACTTTTCTTATAATGTAATGAAAAATCAAATTACATTATAATAAAAATGATTTTTCAATGAATAGGCACAATTAGAAAATAGAAAACTTGATTCGACATGTATCACCTGCATAAGATAAATACACACTAAATCATCCAATTCCAATTTCTAATCTAAAGGTGGGAAATATGTGGGAAAAAATTAAGAGACATGATCAGGTTTCAGGAAAATGGAAGTTTTGGAAGAAATGACCAAATTTTTTTCAGTAAAATAACTTTTTTTTGTTGTGTGAAGATTAAAATTAGATGTAAAAAATCTAAAAAGGTATAATTTCACCAGAAATTTTTCAATATTATGTATTATGGTAATGTATTTTTAGGATAATACAACATATAAATGTGATATTAATAAAAAAAAAATTTCTTATATAACTATATAATTATTTACATAATATAAAAAAAAAAATCTTGAAACTTATTTAAATACCCCATAGAACAGCTGTTGTTACGTCAATTTATTTTAAATTAAAAAAAAAATATTAATTTGACTTAATTTGTATTAAAAAAATTTACAATACAATGCAGTTTAATTTTGCAATTAAATTTGGTCTTAGTTTTAGTTCAAATGTACTTAAAATATAACCTAATAAGTCCAAAAAAGATTCTAATAAAATTTTAATTATAATTATCAATCTACTCGTATTTATTTTTATTTAAAAATATAAAGAAAATTAGATATTTTTGTCTTCTTAATTTTTCTTACTTTAATGTTTTTTTTTTTTTTTTTTTAATAGTCATTGCAGTATTTTAAGTAAGTACCTAAATAAATCATTGCTCAGTTACAGTCAATTAAATTTAGTTGCTATAATGCTGCATCTTTAATTAAAATTGACATTATTTTCTTTCTTTATATAGCTATGATATTTTTTAATTTTTCTAAATGTTTTTTTTTTTGCCAAATTTGAATTTGATTATTAATTTTTCGTTATTGCTTTAATATGTAGTTTAGGTGATTATCAGGTTTACCACACCTATAGAAAATTTTAGGAAAGCGATTACAAAAAATTTGAACCTTTTTTTGAAATTTGGTAATTTTGATTTACAATAAAAATGTATAAGACATATAATTAATTGATATTTTTCTTCTGTTATAATTTTCTCTAAAAATCTGTTTCCTGCTTCTCATGTATTATAAATTTATGATTCTGAAAACATACTCCTACTCTTAATTTTCATAAAAGTCTATATATATATATTGGAAATTCTGTCTACAAAGAAACTTGAATTTCGAGAATTTTGAGTAATTTTATAATACTTATACCTAATTAAATGTTTAATAAATTTAATTTTGATGTTGCAAAACGACAACACTAATTTAATCTGAGAAGTTTTAATTTCTTAGAAAATGATATTCGAAATTGAATGCTTGCATATTTTAGACATTATATATATATATAGAGTGATTCAGTTTTATACTATAAAAAATTTAAAAAAAAATTTTATTTATTAGAAAAATAAAATTTACAGTGCCACCACCTATTCATTAAATAAATCAACAAGACATGTCAGTGTCAAATTGTAATCAATTAGTGAAATTTTAAGTAATAAAATTGACAGATGAATTTAAAAATTTACAAAATGTTGACGTAAATAATAATGCAAATTTTTAGATAGTTTTCAAAATTTAACAAAATTTACAGTTATAAATAATAATTAAAAGTAATTTTAATGTATAGAATAAAAAAAACAAAAAAAAAAAACTTATAATTTTATTTTATATTACAATATTTTTAAGTATATATATGTATTTTAAAAAATATAAAGTAAAAATAAAAAATTTTATTTTGTGGCAAATGCATTCATCAATCAACAGCCGCTTGTGAAGGGGTCAGAAAATTTTTATTTTTTTGCTATTTTGTTTTTTTTTTTTTTAGCGGGAGGATAAAATAAACGTGCTGCCAGACAACTTTGTTTTTAATTTTGTTTGTTTTTTGTTTAATTTTTTTTTTTATTTCAAAAATGAAACGCAAGATAGAATTCATTTTGCAATATACACAGTGGAATTATTACAAATTTTTTTTTTTTTTTAAATGAAAATAGAAAAGGCGCCAACTAACCAGCTCTAGAAAATAAAAGTAAAAATGAAAAATGAAAATAAAATACATTTTGTGTGTTCTATAAAAGTTACGAAATTTTTTTTTTATCTTCTAGAATACAAATTTTGTAGATTCTAGACAAAAATTTAAAGAAGTATAGATAAAATATTATAGCTTTATTATATAGAATAGAATACATCAAAAATGATGTTTTTTTTTTCTTTTTCGTAGAATAGAAAGATTTTGGGGATTTGATAGATGAAATGATTAAAAAAGGGTAATAAAGGGGGTATAAACTTTTTTTTTAGATTTTTTTTTAATAAGTAAAAAGAAAAAAAAAAAAAATTGAATAGAAAATGCATTTAATCTTTGAGGGCATTTTATTTAAATTTAAATTTGTTATAAATTTTATTTTAAATTAAAATTTTTTTGTTTTGTTCTTTTTTTTTTTCATTTTAATCAGAAGAAAATTAATTATTTGATATAAATCATATGTAAAATTAAGAAATGATAAAACAAAATTGTATGATGCAATTTTTAATATTTTCTTTAAAATAAAAGGATTTATCTTCTTTTTTTTTACTTAATTGCTAAATAGAAAATTAAAAATTTTGGAATAAACTAAAAAAAAAAAAAAAATTTCAAATATTAATAAATAATTTTATTATTTTTTTTTTTGGTGCATTTCCCTGCCACATAAATGTAACAAGGCGAGTATGGCGGTACATATCGTAAGGAGGAAATTACTCTTACGACGTGTGTGGGATTCGAACCCAGACTCTCTCGGTGTTTGCGTATTTTATACGCTACAGCGTATATTATACGCTCGTATTATAAGAGCGTATTTTATACGCTCTTACCCACTAGACCACCGAGACCCCATAAATAATTTTATAGATTGATTTTTACTGTATTTTTGTATACTAGTGGATTGTATTGAAAAATTGAAAGAGTAGAGTGTTAAATAGCACTGTGAATTTTCACCTGGTTCATATCTCTATTTAGTATAAGACTAATGTTTTAAAATAGAAAGAATTCAAGCTTCCTTTCAAATATTTATAGAGTTATTAACTTTAATTTTTCTTTTTCGTTTTATATTATATATGATATAATTGAAGGGTTTAAGAGGTTTTATTATTTAAATTTTTTTAATATTTAAAATGTTCTTTTCCCGAACCTGTTGAGTAAAATAACTTTTAATGTACCAAAAATAATATAAACTTTTTTGTTTTTGTTCATGACACTCCTCGAAGGAGCATAAGGCATCCACTAAGCCATTTATTATTCATATTTTGATAAAGTTTCAGTTCCTAAAATCATTAATTTTGCTAATACGTTGACTACTCGGCTGTAGCTATGGTACAAGACTATAGAGACATTTCTTTTATTTTTACGCCATTTATTATCATATACAAGAATTATGGTTTATTATTATTTCATTGGGGGCTTCGGTAGCCTAGTGGGTAGGCGTGTGGCGTATTAACCGAAGGAGTGTGGGTTCGATCACTGCATAGGTCGTAAGTGTTTTTTTCTTTACAAACCCCCCTTACGACCAAATATAATGTAAATATATAGTATATAATATAAACAAAATAAATAATATTAGTATATAATTTAATAATAGTATAAAAACCTATAATGGCCTTAGTAGCCGATGGTTCAATAATATTGCATTACATTTATGTATGTAATATTAATATAAATAAATGAATAAATATCATTTCATTATATATATATCTATTACAATATGATATTAATAATAATTGATAAGATACATATATACCTATTTTAAATTTAATTATATTCTACTAATTATATATTATAAGAAAAATCTATATTATTTTTTTATTAATCTATATGATCTAGCCAAGGTTTGATCCCGAACCTTTCGTATGAAAGGCCGGTGTCTTAATAACTACACGACTGGATTAGATATAAACTTAGTGCTTGCTATAAAATGTAAATGTGAATTTTAAAAAAAAATTTGCATTTACAACTGAAATCATAAAAAAAATGTGGGTAGTGGCAAAAACCCATAATGATTTTTGTTATAAAAAAAAAAAGTCTATAAAAAGAAAATCCGTAAAAAAATTGGATATCGTTGTTGAAATATGTATGTGTAATAATAAGAAAGGACTTTAGAATTTGTTATAAAATTAGGGTTCAATAATTTGTTTAGTGGGGGATTGGGGCGGCAGCCTTCTCTATTTTAAATGTTTTGATGTTTAAATAGGTATGTAAAAAGATAATTAGGAAGGTCTTTTTGATTTGGTTACAAAGTCAGCAGGCAGTTCCCATAGTTTGTTTATTTTTTAATGTTGAAATATGAATGCAATAAAAATAATTAGAAAAAACTTTAGATTTTGTTACAAAATCTTTTTTTGTTGTTTTAATTGTTTTTTGTCTTTTTCACAATATTCTTTGTACATTTTTGAATTTGTGGAATTTGTTTGTAGATTTTTTTTGTGGAATTTTTTTTTGTAGATTTTGGATTTTGGATTTTTCACCTATGTACACAAAAAATGTAATAATAAAATTTCCATTATTAAAGAATATTAATGTTTTTTTTTTGGATTTTAAAAGCACTTTTGCAAAAATCTCCAAACACCTAACAACTTAAATTTGCAGTTTGAGTTGAAATATGGAATAAATTTTAATCATATTTATCACAGAATTTCCAAGTTTCTATTAATATTTAACCATTTACAGGCAGATAAATGTCTTAACAATGTTATTTTGTTAAAACTTTTTATAACCGCAACAACTTTTGAAACTACAACCTTTTATAACAGAATCTTAAAGATTTTTTGTTGTTTTTCTCCTGTCAACATCTATTTCCTTCTATAAGGAGCATAGGGTATCATTTATTAATTAATCACCTTTGGCTTAATTCATTTTAGTTAGTTTAGCTATAAAATTTCTATGAAGTACGCTAATTTATTTTTCTTCTAAACCCTAATATTTATTATGAAAATACAAGTTTTCATTACTCTCTAAAATAACATTAGGCATTATTATTAGATTCAAAGTATCATTATTAAAATTTGTCCAAAACTAAAAAAAAATTATTCCAATTCTTGTAATTCATTTTAAATAGTAATTTAAATGAATTTACTATTTCGAATTTCTCATACTGTTTTATACTTACGTTATTTTGAATAATTTCATATTGCGTTTATATAAATTCTTTTATACTTATATGTTAAAATTACATACTTTGAATTGTATATTATTTATAAAAATAAAAATATAATTTAACATCAAGATATAAAAAAATGAATACTGTTACATTAATGGATTAAGATTTATTAGTAGTATTCTTTAAATAATTTCTAAGAAATTAAAAATTAAAGGTTAAAAGACGATGTTATCTTGTGTGTACACCCATGCAAAAACATAAGTTTTATATTTCCATAAATATTATATGGAAAATTTATATGAATAAATATAATATATGAATAGATATTCTAATTTAATAATTCAAATTTACAACATTGAATGATTGATTAGATTTTTCTATAAATTTTCAGTTTAATTTTTCTTTAGACATGAATTTTTTTAAGGAACGTTTTGCATGATAAAATTGAAAATTTAATTAAAAAGAAAGTTTCATATTGATTTTAAGTCGTATTTTAGAGATTAATTGGTAATACATAAATCTATAAAGTTATTAAAGATATAAAATAGTTATTTAAATATTTAAAATATTATAGAAGAGTTTTATAATTCGATCTCTTTATAAAATTGTTACTTCAATAGCTTAAACGAATACAAACTATAAAAATGTTTCGTCGCACACTTTTCATGTTTTTCTCATAGCTATTATCAAAGAAACGTTATAAAAAATAAAAAGATTTATGCAAATAAAAATACTTTTATTTTAATATAAACTCTTCTAACTCTAAGACATTATTTAGTTACAACTGATTATAACCTAGAATCAAAGCAAAAATAATATATTTTAATTTAGCCTTGAAGTATGCAATGTGGGTTTGGTAGCAACAATTTAAAATTCGTTTTAATTTTTAAAAAAAGGACACCGTAACTTGATTTAATTTACCGTAAAAAATATTAAATAAATACATAATTTGTTTTGTTTTGTTTCTTTTTCTGTTTTTTTTTTGTAAACGATTCCAAGGCTACACATCAAGCGTAGCCGTTCAAAATATTTTGAATATGAAAAGAAAAAAAAAAAATTTTTGTTTCAATTTCCACCACCTTCCCGTACTATAATTTACAAATTCATCTAAACATGTCAAAAAAAATTGTTTTTGTTTTCTTTAAAAAAAAAAAAAAAAAAATTATTCATTTTATATTTCATAGATTATTTCGTTTTTTTTCCTTTTCAAAAAAAAAAGAAAAACAAAAATAAAGAACCATAATAAAGAAAATGAGTATATAGGAAAAAAAAAAATATTATATTTAAATAAATTTTCAGATCGCCAACTTTTTGAACTAATCTTCAAATTTTTAATATTTTGGCTTCTATTCATTTTGTGTATAAGTTATAGCCGAGGTGAAGGTTGATATTTTTGCATTTAAGTTTTTTTTTTTTTACTTCACTCAATTCGTGGCTGCTCCCCTCTAATATCTATTTAGAGTTTTGTGTGCTTTTTTGTGTTTTTTTTTTTTTTTTTGATAATTTACAAGAAATTTTGGCTTTTGAGTCTGGTAGTTTGAAATTTTTCATACTCGTGCAGATAATATGGAAATTATGAAAACTGGGTATAATAAAATTGATTTTAATGTTACGATATATTTTTGTGTGTTTAAGAAAAAGTTGGCTTTGTTAAAAGAATTTTATTAGTGGAATTACTTGGTCCTTAAATTATTTTTTGTATTTACTAATTTTGTATTTAATTTATTTGTATGTATATAATATTTGTAAGGTCAACATTAAATTTATATAAAACTGTAAAGTAAATACTTAAAAACAATTTGATTATTTGTTAAATATTGCAAACATTTCAAAAGTCTGCAAAAATATATGAAAAAAACTATTAATCTTTCAATTAATTATGATAGATTTTGTAATTCTACTTTTTTTTTTTGATTAAGAACTTATTGATGACATCATGTTAAATTAATTTAAGCAAGTCTTTTTAGTCAATTCATTGAGAAATGGGTTTAAATAAGTAAAATTCGAGTTTTTTTCTTTAACAGAACAGAATTGTAAGATCGATCTTCTTCAACAAAATTTCAAAATAAGCAAAATTGTATTACTGTAATATATTATATATTGTATGTATGTATATTGTATGTATGTATATTGTATGTATTGTATGTGCATTGTGGATAAACTTCCGCAGAGGGATGATGAGCATATTAAGATGGTGTCATCACATGACGATACTTTATATCTCCAAGTTTCTGAATATATATATGCCATTAGGATCGAAACCACCATCTAGTAGCCGAAAAATGCATTACAAAATTTTCTTAACATTTTACAAGTATATTTTACTTAAACCGTTATATTTTTGCTCTACGACACTATACAGGAACCAATTTTCTATAATATTGTTGAGCATAATACTATTTTTAATATACATTTTGTTTCATCTCAAGCGGTGCTACCGTTTCTGAAATGTTGCAGTTAAAAGTGGAAATTTTATGATGACGTGTTTTATGATGACACGAAAATGCATTAATAGATAAAATATCTTAGAGTAAGCAAGTAGAGATTTTATTTTATTCCTCTGTTGGTTTTTTTTTTTTTTGTTAATTTTTTTATGAAAAATTATGAGTCAGAAATTTATTTTGGTTACAAGTGCGGGTGTTTTTGTTCGTCCATTGAACATGAAATATATTTAATATATACATATACTTAAATTTTCATTATATATCTGTATGTATATAAAGGTATATAAGATAAAATAGGAAGAAAATAAGAAAAAAAAAATAAAATTATCCACTAGTTAAAAATAAACAAAAAATAAAATAAAGAAATAAAAAGAGATAGCAAGATAGTGATTAAAAAGAAATGGGAAATTATGTTCATAAATTTATCATATTATGTGAGTCGGTTTATAAATATTATCAGCATAATATACATACACATATGTATGTATTTATTGTTGAAAATTAAAACTATTGTAAATATTGAAGAACAAGTTATAAATTGTAATTTAGAATTATTTTTTAATAAATTTTTACAATTGTGTAAAATATAAATTTTGAATCATTTTTATAGTAGCACAAAAACAAAAATATTTTGAAATAATTTATATTTTCTTTTTATTAATATATTTATATTTTAAATCTATTATGTACTGAATGTTTATATTCCTAGTTAATTATTGTTAATAATTTCATTATTAATTTTTTTTAATTTTAAATTAAAGCAGCAAAAAATTTTGAAAATGGAAAGGTTTTATATATTTTAAAAACTTCTTATTTGGTAACGGGGAAATTAAAATTTGCTTTTATGTTCTTTAAGATCATGTTTTATGTCCTATTCACTTTATTGCACGGACATAGTGCCAAATGTGAGTACGATTTTAAGAAGAACATTAACATCTTTCTTTAAAATTTCCCTCCAAATTTTATAATGCCAAATTTTCTTAAATCGCTTTTTCCCAAAATTTTTTCCTACATTCCTTTCCAAGTTGAACATTTATAACAAAGATACTAATTCTACAGTTTGGTTTAAAAAGGGTCGATTTTCTTTAGTTAAAGTTGAACACTATTCAGGAGAAACACATGTAATTCTTCTGAATGACTTTTAAAGTTTTCCACCGACTTATTTCCACTACACCGACAAAATATTTCGTAAAAAAAAAACATACTTCTTGTTGGGAAAGTTCTAAAGGTCTGGAAAACGATTCGATTAAAGTATAATCATTTTGTTTTTGACCAAATTTAGCTGTCATTCGCCATTGGGTTTCAAGAATGATAATGACAGAAATACATTGTCTTCGATAATGGATATAATAAATTTGAAAGAAAATTAAAAAACAAACAAATTTAAAGAATAAACAAAGAATAATCACTTATGTTTTATAACTTATAATATAAATATGCAACAAAATTTCAAATATACATATATAAATAAACTATACATATATATAGTGAATTTTATCAAGTTGTGATTTACACAATTCCATATTTAAAAATGCTATATATGTAATGCCTTATATGTGGAAAATAAAATTTTTGTTACCATACACCCATGAAGATGATAAAATACAATTTCTTAATGCATATTACCTCTTGCTTCAATATTATGTACTCGTGTTGGGCAAAGGTGTATCAAACCAGCCATTAAAACAAAAAATTGTATTCTTTATATTTCATTTTACAAGATATATAACCTTTTTTTAAGTTTTACCTAAAAACCAAAATTTTAGGTTCACAAAATTTTTTTCAAAATTTTCTAACACAAAAAGTAAACCTTGCAATTAATTAATCCAATTACCCTACAAATTATATTTTATGAATTTATTTGTATAAACGAAATGAATTAAAATTTCATAAAGAAAAATGGAGACCTGGGAATAAATCAATCAAACTTTTTGTATAGCATTATTTTTTTAATATAAATTTTAATATATTTATTAATTACATAATTAAAAAAAAAAAGAAGAAAATTTTGTTTAAATTTTTTACTTACACCATCAAATCTACTTGATATTAATTCTGGTTCACCATCTGAATCTGATGCTATTGTATTAATAGATGGCATTTTTTTAAGCCGTTGTAAAGGCTTTTGAAAATTATTTTCACTGTGACTATGAACAGCACCTCTTATTGTTATTGCATTTGTTGTTGGAGTTGTTGAATTTATATTATTAAAAATTGTTGCTGATTGTGATTTTTGCGGTTCAATTGTACAAATAGTTGGATGTTGTTGTTGCTGTTGTTGCATTTGTTGCTGTTGCCGTACATCGAATAAACTTATATTTAATTTTTCACGATTTGTTCCCATAGCATTTATATTTATTTAAAAAATTTTTTTTTTTTTTGGGAAATTTTTTTCTTATTTAAATTAATGCACTTTTATTTTTAATAAATTTTTATTATTTTAGATTTTGGAGTAATGATTGTTTGAGTTTTTAAATGAGAAAATAATTTTTTTTATTTTGAGTAATAGGTACTTTAAATTATTTTTTAATTGGAATGTAGATTTAATTTTTCCTTTAAAGAGTTTTTGTTTTGTTATTTTAGATTTAATTTTTTATAAAAATTTTTTAATAAAATTGTTTAAAAAATAAAATAGAAAATTATTTTAAAATGAAATTTTCAAAAAAAAAAATAAATTTTATTGCGAAAGAGTTATTATAGTATGTTTAGGTATAGCTCGAAATTGTTGCCTATAATGACAGAAACAGATTGTCTTCCATAATGGATATAATAAATTTGAAAGAAAATTAAAAAAAAAAAGTTACATTTAATTATATTTAGGATATTCCATATAGAAAATGTAAATTATCTTTATTCTTTTAAAATCATATTTTTCAATATCGTTTTTCTAAAAACTTATTATAATCATAATCTTTTTATTCATTCTGCTTCATTTTTTAAAATATTCTCTAAATAACTTACATACATATGAACATATAAGTATATGTATATATACATATAAACACATAAATAATTTATATTCTTCAGAAAGCGTAAAAATAGATTTTGTAGTCAACTACTTTGGAAATCCTCTCTAATCCAACATTTTACATACACCTATTATATCCAAATTCTGCAGAAAGGGTATTATCCTAATTTTGTAACCAACTATAAAATTCCTGACTATAAAATATTAGGATTCTTTTTCATGCAGTATATTTCAACATTCAAGTATTTAAATTAAAGCCATCCTAAAACGGCCATCCTCAAACCATCGCTAATTAAATTTTTGCAACGCTGTAATAAATACAATATTTTTAGGAAGGAATACATTTTTTGCAAAAAACCAAATAAGAATTTTAGAAACAAAATAAAAAGTAAAGTTTTGGAAAATAAAATATTGAACAAAATTTTAAATATTAAAGAAACAAGAATTTAAAAAAATTAAGGCAAAAAGGCAAGAAATTAAAAAATTAAAAAATTTTTGGTCTTGGCCTAGGGAGTAAAATCGTATGAAATATCCTGTGCACCGAAGAGGTGTGGGTTCGAATTCCACGGACGTCGTAAGAATAATTCTCTCTTACGACATTTACAGCCGCACCTGGAAAGCAAAGGTTATATAATATAAGAGGAATATAAACTAAAAGAAAATTAAGATTACCGTGAAGCCAGCATATAAAGTATTTAAATTGAATAAGACATAACTTTTTAATAAGATTTCTAAATTGAAGGAATTTAAAATAAAAAATTTGTAATAGAATGAATTTTTATTATATTTTTTTCTTTAAATGTGTGTCAATGCAGAAGGAGATCAGACCTAGTATATTATAAAGAATATTCAATATTAAAAATATTGTAAACATACATAAGTACTTTACTGAATATATGAAAAATAAATAACAGAAAATATAAAAAGAAAATGTAGAAAATCAAAAATATTTTCATTTCTGAGAAATTAAAATAGCCTGAGCATGTTACAAAAAGGCACTAAAACGAACAACCGAGAAAAATCATATGAAATAAATATTGTATATAATATACATAATGAATGACAATATGGCAAAATTATGTGAATTTAAAGAAGGGTTAACTAAAAAGAAATTCTACTAGGCCTAAAAAAGCCTACTAGGAGTAATAAATAAAAAGTTTTAGGGGGCTTCGGTAGCCTAGTGGGTAGTTGTATGACGTATTAACCGAAGGAGTGTCGGTTCCATCCCTGCACAGGTCGTAAGTTTTTTTTCTTTACATACCCCTCTTACGACCAAATATAATGTAAATGTATAGTATATAATATAAACAAAATAAATAATATTAGTATATAATTTAATAATAGTATAAAAAACCTATAATGCCCATAGTAGCCGATGGTTCAATAATATTGAATTACATTTATGTATGTAATATTAATATAAATAAATAAATAAAGAAGTTTTATAAATATAATCTTACTTAAAATAAGTAATAATTCTAATTAATTACTAATTAAAAATATAAATCTCTTCATCTATGTATATATTATAGGATGCTATATCAATTTGAGTATAATATAGAAATTATATTTGTCAATAGTTGGTTTTAAGTTGTTTGTTAAAATGTTAATAAACTAATAAAATTTAATAGAATCGATTTCATTACTTTCGTGACATAAAAGATGTATACAGCGGTATGTTATGATTCTTAAAATAAGATTATGAATAAGGTTTATAATATAATATTTTTTTTTTATTATATTCTAAAAATTCTTAATTTTTTTAATTTTAGAAATAAAATTTTAATAAAATAAAATAATAGTAGCTGCTCTTAATAAGAATCTTTAGATAAATAAATGTAATACCTAATAATATGTCAGATAGAATTTTTCATATAAAAAAGGATACCTAAATTTAATTTTTTTAATGTTTCGTTATGTTTTTATAGACGAGTAAAATTTATATTAATAAATTTGATTTTAAGAAAAGTATTTAGTTATTTATTATTTACATGTGACACAGCTGACTAAAAAACAGAAGAATAACCGCTGATAAGGCAAATGTATATTTTTTATATCGTTTTTATTTGCTGCATTCACACATTCAAATTATTTTAGTTTTGTCAATTTATTTAAGAAAATATTCCAAAAATAATCATGATAACATGAAAGATGAAAAAAAAATTATTTTGGTGCCCTTTTTTATTAATTATAGGGAGAAATATCTACTTTATACAAATATATATGATAAATACATTTAAAATGTATATATAGAATTAGGACCGATTTTAAAATAAAATTTACATTTCATAAATGTCTTCTGACATGTTAAAAATTCGTTTTTATTATCTGTTTTTATATTAGACACAATGAATTCAGATAAAAAATACATTTAATCTGAAACGACCTTTATCATAAAAAAAAAAACAATAATTAAAATGTGAAGAATAGAATTTTATTTTCTTATTTCAAAAACATTATTTATACAAATTCAGTAGGTACTTAGATATTAAGTTTCAAAGAATTTGCTTAGAGCTTCGGTTTCTATTTAATCATAACTTTCACTAAGCCATTAATTATTTCGATGTAGCTATTATTCAAGATTATAAAACATAAATATATATTATATTTGTGGGTTACTTATCTAAATTATACCATATATACATTATACTATAATTACTTATTTTATTACGAGGTATATGGGGGATTCTAACGCACACTCCCTCGTTGTTTACAGCGTATTTTTATACGCTTTTACCCGATAGGCCAGCGAGGCCCCTTTTTTATTTATTTTATATTACGATATAAATTTTTACGATATTAACTACTACGATATAAATTACAAGATATTGTATATGACGTGAACAAAAAATTAATCCTGAGATGATTCGATTGGGAGGCCAACAACTTAATCACTATACCCCATTTAGCAAATATATATATAAATATATAATTCCTTTTAGAATACTTTTGAGGACGAAAAAAGACGAAAAAATTTTATTTGACTAATCTTAAAAACTTCTATCCTAAAAATTAAATATGAAATAAAAAAAATAGTTATTTGCTTAAAATAAAACTTTTTTTTTCAATTCAAGATGGTTGTTATAGACAAGAATATCTTCTTTTTTTTTTATATACATATATATATAATAAAACATCACTTAATTTTTCCCATTAAAATAAATTAATCATAAATTTTAATCGATTTATTTTTATTATTATTTAATTTTTCTTTTATGTTAACCATATAGGTATATCATTATTTATTACTATAAAATATAATTTTAAATCACCGATACTATTTCACAATTAAATTTCTTTACACTTCCATAATAGATTCTATAAATATTTTAGTACTATAATAAACGAAAAGAAAAACAAAAAAAAAATTTTATTTTTTTTCCTTCTATTATATTTTGTTCTATATAATTTAACAGCCTTAAATTAATTTACAAGATTTTTATTATCCTTTAAATAAATCAACCAAATGATTATCCTTAAAAATACAAATAAAAACAAGCAATAAAAAAAAAAAAAACTAAACTAATTCACCTCGGGAGAACTATTAATGTGAAACACTGTACTAAAATTAATTAGAAAATAATGAGACCGCAAGTTTTAGTTATAATCTTTTTTATTGTTGTTGTTTTTTTATTTTTTTATTTTGTGTGTGGTGCTTAAACCTCAACATATTTCAAATTTTACCCACTCTATAACATTTTAAAAACAATAAACGGTCAATCACATACATATTAAATAATATGATACTGTATAATAATAATAATAATAATAATAATAAAGGACACTATATGAAAAACCCACTAAAATATAACTGCATTGTTTTTGTTCTTGTTTTTCTTTTTACAAAACCCACCAGGTGACCTTTAAAGAGCATCAGAAATATAACAAGAAAATGAAAGAACAGTAAAACAAAAACAAAAAACCCCGCATTAAAACTCTGAATCTCTTTATTAATTTTTCTCTCTCACTCTCTCTCTCTCTTTCTCTTTCTTTTTCTGTCATTTTATTCTATACTAATTAAATTCAACAATATTTTGTTTTATTTTTTTTTTAATCTTTTGTTATTGTTATAAAACAAAAAAAAAACAAAATACCGAAAAAGCTTCTAATTTTTGTTGTGGAAATAAAAAATATTGTGGTATAATAAAGTGGCATAATAAAAATACAAAAAAAAAAAGGAACTCAACGAACCAATAATAAGAACAACAACAACAAAGAATAAGTTGACACATGTATGCTTCAAAATTTTACACTAATTGTTATATTAAATCTAAAATAATAATAATAGATAAATGGACCCTACGCATGACCAAAAAAAAAAAAATCAACCCTCTCAATATTTTCTGTTTTATAGACACAAAGAACACTTGTGAATTTACCACGTATATTAGTTAATATATTTTTATTATGTATTATACAGAAATAAGATACAGGATGATTACAAATTTTAAAGTTGTAAAATTTCAAAGTTATTTTAACCTGTCGTACCTGATTGTAATTTTTTTTTTGTTTTTTATGAAACTAAATTATAACAAAAATATCTTTTAAGATGTTGATATTACCCTTCATTTCAACTATAAATATGTCAAATTCAATGTCAAAAAAATTTGAAAATATTTTTAAGAAAAACATAAAATTGTAGGTACTAAACTTAACTTAACTTAGCTTAACTTTTAACTTTTCAAGTAAATACAAAATATCTTTTAAACTATTGAAAGTTTCTCAGTAAGGCAATTCAATATTGTATTTAAATTAGAATAACTTAGGAAAAGTGTGGATTTGAAAGATAAAGAAGTCATAATACTAATATATAATATGTATAGGGTTTTATTTTTGATATTTAGAAGATTTTCAGCGTTATCATTTGTTTTTGCAATAAAAGGTATAAGGTAAAGTAAATAGTCCCTACTATCACTTATACTTAAAATGAGTTCATCTTACAATTTAAAGTTATAAAAGGTTATTTATTTTAGTTATAAGTGCAGGGCTTTCCAATTTGAGTGAATGATTTCTTTTGAAAAAAAAACACACTAATTGTTAAGGGAATTCAAATGTTTTTTATTTAATGTGAAGTACAATCGATAAAATTAAGTTCTACGTCATTCAAATGGCCTCCACGACTTCTTTTGCACTAACGAATTCAATTAACCCAATTTTCGAGCACTTTTTCCACTAAATCTATATTAGCGATTGATCATTTTTGGACCTATTCTTTTATCATAGTAAAAAAAAAAGGCTAAAAATTTACATTGAAAAATCTCATTGGAACTTAATAGTAAATAAAAAGGTATTTACACTATTTGTAAGTATATATTAGATGTATAACACTTTCATTTCAACATGTATATTAGAATATAATTAAGGAAGGATTCTTATATTTATATACAAAAACTAAAGTAAAAAAGATAATAAACAAAGTAGAATGTGAACCAACGGTTTTTAAAAGCGCACGTTTCAAAAACACAATACAAACTGTTTAGAATTGTGACAAAAATTTCAAAATTTCATGTAATAAGAAAAAAACGTGAAAATAGGACATTTTTGAAATTTTGAGGGGCCGTAAGTCCGGAATCCTATATAACTAAGAAAACCCGTTAACATAAAAATATATTATTGAACCTTTAATTTTCATGTCTTGCCGAAGAAAAATTTGTACAGATGCCTAAGTTACAGGTGTCTAAAAATAGCAAATTTTCAATTTTTGAGGAGTAATAACTCTTAAAGAGGGGGCGCTACCAAAAAATTTTCTGAAGAAACTTATACTAATTCTAAAAGTTCTTTCTTGCCTCAAAATTTCAGGTTCCTATATAAAGGCGTGCCGGAGTTATGAAAAAAGAAATTTCATGCAAAATGTGGTTTTCACATAAGGGTAAATTTAAATAGTAAAAAATTACAAAATATTACATAATTTTGATATTATTTTATATAGATAATAAAATTTCGGATCTTCTGGCGGTTTTAGATTGCAAAACTATTACGCAGAGCCTGAGATATATACATCTGAAAATAGGGTTTTTCACAATTTTGAAGAGCTGCAACTTTGGAACCCTTTACAACTAAAATAAACCTTTAACATACGTAAAAATATATTACTGTAGCTTTAATTTTTATATCTTGCAGAAGTAAAATGTGTACAGGTTCCTAAGTTACAGGTGTTTAAAAATAGCAAATTTTCAATTTTTAAGCCATAATAGCTCATAAACAGGGGGTGGCCCATTTTCTGAGCAAACTTATACTAATTCTAAAAGTCCTTTCTTGTCTCAAAATTTCAAGCCTCTATCTAGAAGCGTGCCGGAGTTATGAAAGTAGAAAAATCATGCAAAATTTGGTTTGCACATAACAGTAAATTTAAATAAAAAAATTTAAAAAAATTGTATAATTGTATAAAAAATACCTGTCGAAAGGAGTTTTCAGATTGAAAAAATCTTAAGCAGGGCTTTTTCCAAGTTTGAGGGGCTGTAGCTCCGTAATGAATAGGGCTACATGAAAAAGTTGTTCCACAAAATTAGTTTTTTTATGAGACCTACCCACGGTTAAAATTTTTTTTCCCTATCTTTAACGGTGTAGAAGTTTTGCAAACAGACGGACGGACGGACGGACAGAGTGAAACTAATAAGCACATTTTCCAAATTTTTTTTGGAAATGTGCTAAAAATAAAAAAAAAATGGAGAATTTTTTGTCCCGTTTTTTATTATTTATTGTAGTTAGTTAGACTCGAATCAATGTTCCTAACAATGTTCTCTAATTAGATTCTTTTAAGTAAAACTTCCTTGAATTCAATTTGATGTCTATCTTTTGCAAAAGAAGAAGATTTTTAAAAGTTTTGAACTCAAACTTAATCACTTATTGAAAGGCTTATTTAAAAAAACAGTAAAAAACAGTTTACAGTAAAATAATTGAAAAAAAACTGTTCAAAAAAAGTAAATAAATTTTTAATATTTAAAGGAATTATTTATTATAATATTTAAAATGTCCATTTGATTCTTATTATATTCTTATATTTCTGTAATTCTGTAATATTTAAATGTTATGAATTTACGAAATTTACACACTAAATTTATTTTCTATCACATTTTTTTTCTTTAACACTCTGTACTTATTAATAGGTATGTTTTTTTTTTTTGTTTTTTTTTTGTTTTATTATTATAATTATAAACCCCTTGTAATATTCATTTTATATTTATTATATACATATTAAAATAATTTATTTTATATGTAAAAATTTCCAAATTTTTTTTTAAATAAGTATTAATATTTTATATATGTATATAATATATAACTAAATATTTCAAATTGATTTTATTTAGTTTAATTTAATTTACTTTTTTTTTTTTATTTTCATTTTATTATTTTGTAAATTTACATTTAAATTAACATAAAAATGATTTTAAATGGTTGAAAAACAAAAACAAATATATAAAGCTATAGATATATGTATCTATAGAATGTGTATATAATAAATTCATTATTTATTGGTATTTTATTAAAAACAAATTCACAATATAAATTTTCTTTTTTTTTGTTATTTTGTTAAATTATAGAAAACGCAAAATAAATATAAAATTAAAATACTCGAAAAGTCGACTCGAATAGTCGAAAAATATAAAAAAAAAAAAACACAAAAAAAAAAACAAGAAGTAACCTTCAATGAATTTGAATTTATCTTTTCGATTTTCTTCTTAATAATAATAAAAAAAAAACAAAAAAAAAAAAAAAAACAGAAAAAACGAAAACCAAAAATAAACAAAAAATAAAATTAGATTTTCTTTTTGTAATTTTCTTTTTTTTAATTTAAAAAGAAAAATTTCACAAAATTTTCTCTTTGAATTGATAGGTAATAAGTGAAATTTAATTTTAGTTTTTCAATTTATATGTTTTGTTTTTCTTTTTTTTTTTATGTACCTATTTTAATTTATAGAAAAAAAAAAACATTAAATTAAATTAAATTTTCCCTTTTTTTGCAATTTTCTTTTCTTTTTTTTGTTTTAATTTTTATGATCACATTAAAATTTTATTTTATATTAACTTTTCATTTTGCAAAATTTTTCTTTTTCTGACTTTTTATTAATATCGTATTTTTAATATTGTGTTTTTCCTTTTAGGTGGTTCTTTTTTACTTTTTTTTTTTCTTTTCTCACAGAAGAAAAGAGTATTATTAAAAATAAATTTTTTTTATTGTTTTGTTTAACTTTAAATTTTATACAATAACAGCAAAAAAAAAAAAAAAATAAATAAAACAAAAAACTTTTTTTTTTAATTTTTTCAAAAGAAAAAAAAATTTTCAAATTTTGTATAAAATTATATGAAAAAATGTTTGTATTAGTAAAAAAGAAAATAATGAGAATACATACAATAAGAAAACGAATATTATTAAGGAAGAAATTGTTAATTATGACCACGACAACGACAATGAAACCGAAATAAATGACTTTTATTGCGATTTTATTAATTCTTTCCGTTTTCTTTTAGTTTTCTTTCCGTTTTAACAAAATATTTTAAAATTATCTTTTGAATGTTTTCATTTTTTTTTTTTTTAAAAGATAAAAAAAAAACAAAAAACTTCCAAAATAAATTTAATTAAAATTCTTTTTTTTTATTTTGTTTTAAGTTTAAAATACCGTTAGAATATTAATCCGGTTTACGGTTCTATTCTATTCTGTTCTATTAGTAACTCTGAAAATTCCCCGTCTAATAACAAAAGTATACTAAAATATCAATACGAGAAAAAGAAATTTCAATATTTTTCAGTGTTTTTTCGAGTTTTCTGTAACTTATGTTAAACTTTTTTTCTTTTTTGTAAATTGAATTTTTCTACAATAACAAAAACTACAACAACAACAACCACCAAAATACCAAGCAATAATAATAACAATGAAAAAAAAAAAATTAAAAGGAACAAAAGTAGTATAACAACAAGAGCATCCAGTTAATACTCAAATTAACAAACAAAAAAAAAAAAAAAAACAAATAAAAAAAACAAAATAATAATAAAAAGCTTTTCTTTCATTTTTCTGTATTATTGTGATATTATTGGTTTTTTTTGTTTTTTCTTTTTGTTTGTTTTGGTTTTCATTACTCTAAAGAGCTCTTATATATAACAGGACTGGTCGGTTACTTTTTTTTTTTTTTGGAAGAAAAACAAAATATATATACACACTTTTTCATCAATTTAACTTTTCTCAAAAAGAAAACAAAAAAAAAAGAAGAAGAAAAAAATAGAAAAAAGAAATAAAAAAAAAAAAAACACTCCAGTAAGTAGATAAAAAAGCACTGTTATATAAAACTTCAAAGTTTTTTATTTTTTTTTGTTTTGTTTATAAAAGGGGAAGAATTTATGTTCCTTTTTTTTTGTTTTTATAAATTGCTAATTGCAAAAATGTATATAGAAATTTTCTTTTTTTTTTTTGTTTACAATAAAAATATTTAATTAGAGTTACCAAACCTTTATTTGTCAATAACTATTTATATTGAAATTTTGAATATTGAAAAATAGTTTTGGTTTTATATAAAAAGATTTTTCATCTAAATAACAGCTTTTCTGATGTCATAGTGCAGTGTTATCGAGGTTTCCTTTCTTTTCTGGTTTGTAAAATTGTAATAATTTATTATAGAAGGTCGATTTTGCCTCCTTGCCTGAATTACGATTTGTCATTCAAATCAACTAAAATGGCATAACTCTTGAACGGTTAGCTTTGCTTTTTTCATTGTAGAAATAATTATAAAGATTAGAGAAAGAAGTATTAAATAACAAGATATGTTCTTTTATTTGAACGTTTAGTCTATTAAGTTTTTCAATAATATTACTTTTTTTTTGAAAATTCTTATGCAACTTATAGGTATCAAATTAAAGGTCTGAATACAAGCATTTTTTGGATGTAATAAAAACTTATACTTAATCTAACGATTTTTTAAATAATTAAGTTTGAACCAAAAAGTATTAACTTTGTAATCAACAAAAAATCATCATTAAAACAAAATATCTCTAGAATCTATAACTTGAATATAAAGTATTATGCATATCAATAGAAAGATCATATTTAGAACTTTAAAATGAGCCATAAAACTTCGCAAAGTTAACCGTTCAAGAATTATGCCATTTTATATTGGTTTGAATGACAAATCGTACTTCACCACTTTGAAGCTTCATAACTCGAGAAGGAGCCTAAATCGACCTTCCTTATGGAGAAATTTTTTGTTCACCTGAACTCCCTCTATCATCTCCTGGCCTATGGACCACTGACCGCTGGATACCCTGTATATAAACAGAATTACGGCATTTACAGTGATTTCCTAAAGTTTAGAGTGTGTATATTAGGCTTTAATAATTGTTATACGATGGCAAAAGGTAGGGCATGATAACACTTAATCTAATTTTTTGCAAATGATTTAAGTTCGAAATTATATATTATATTTTTTTAAAATGAAAATCTTTTAAATTCAGTTGATTGTTAAAATTTCATTATATATTTCAAGATATATGTATATGGTTACTCTAAATAATAAACAATATCATTCACTTTATAAAAATAATGGAAATCTTTTCAATAGATGAATATTCAATGTATTTACATAATCTCATTTGAAACAACTATACTCTATAATAAAACTTTCCACACTTTTCTATAATTTAATTGGAAAGGGCAAAAGAAATAATTGTTTTTCTTAATAATTGAATTGAAAAATTTTCCAAAACTATAACCGGAAAAACAAATAATTTATTATTTTATTGAAAAATTTACTTTATATAAAAGTAATTATATTAAATTTCATATAAGAACATATATATATATATATGAATGTATATAAATATATGTACTACTACTATATATATATATACATATATATATTTAAATATATGTATAGTTATTGTTAATTTTTGTTTTGTTTAGAAAAATTAGTACCAAAATCTAAAAAGAAAAATGAATTTCACTAAATAAAAGAGGGGGAGGGCAGGTTATTATTGTTGATTATCAGATGCGCTAGCGCAATAAAATTTCATATTTTTCTATTTTTCTTAAATAACTTTACAATTTTATTTATAATGTTATATTATATATATAATTATATATTATATATATATATGAATTATATATATATGTATAGTATATAGTATAGTATATAATACAAGTTCATACGTACTTAAGTAAATATAAGAGTTTACATACCTATATTTAAATTTTTATCAATTTATTATCGTGTTATACAGGGGAAAATTGTGTATTGATTTATGAGAGAAAATCAATATTTATTTAAATAGGAATTTCTGGATTCTTCTCTTCTCTTCTCTTTTTGTCTTTTTTATTTTTTTTTTTGTAGAAAAAAAAATCACTTCAAATTCAAGAGCACATATTTTGAGAGGGAGGATTAATAATTTATTTTTTATTAGGGTCTGAATATAATTGACAATGTATAACATAATGTGTAATTGATTTTAAAATGAAATAAATCTTATTACAAGTAATAGTGATCGTAAACTTTCTAATTTTCTATTCATCCGAAACTTTACACCTTTTCCACATAGAAGAGAGATATTGTCAGTTTTATTATTTTATGTTTAATCAAGCCGCTGATAAGCAAATTATTGTTATCAATGATAATGTATTTTAAAAGGACGCAACGTTTTGAAATTATGATAATACCCTACGTCTTCTGTATTTTTATATTAGTGTAGAAATTGAAGAAAGAAATCAAGAAAATTTTGTATTATAACTACGAGTTCAATACTATAGGTAAAAATTTAATTCTGACATTTTATTATTCTGGTTAAAAGGGATGCGGATTGAGAAATTAAACAGTTCATATCAAAAAGTAAGTTATAAGATATTTCATAGGAACTTTTGATAATATTTTTAATGGTTATAGTACTAACTAAAAAAAAAATCATAAATTTTCACAAAAAAGTATCATAATATAGCCTATTCTTAATGATATTATAAAATATTAACAGTTATAATCTTATTCATATAATTGTGAACTAGAGTGAGCACAATATAAATTGTGAATCCGATTTAGCCTGGTTAACAATCAAATGGGCTAATAATAATTTAGATGATTTGGTTCAAATAAGTATTTTTTGACTTGAAAAAGTTTCACGCTCTCTTTTTATTATTATATAATTTTTGTGATCAGTACACTACAACAAATCTACCTTAAAATTATTTTATGGGTTCCATTTAGTTATGAGATTTAAAATTACTTCAAAGAAGCTCTCCCAGTGTTCCTACTCCAGGGTTCTTCTCCTGACTGTACATTGGCACACAACGTAAAGTATTATTTCTACGAGTACCTGTTATATGCCTTCACTGTATATGTGCAGTATCTGTTTTACATATTTTTTCGGCAACGTGTCCCAGCATCAGATGGCCTGTGGTGAAATCCGTAAATTCTCAAATGCGTTCTGTTAAGTTTTAAAATTTTCTTTGTCTTTTTACCTTTTGATTCAGTACAGAAATCTTTCATGTATATCGATCGAAATCAACTTTCTCTCGCACAGATTTTTGCCCAGCTTTTGGTTGTGCATTTTACTGTGACCTACGTCTGCAATATCGACTAGTCATCTATTTAGTGCAGATTTTGCTGTTTCATTTAGAATTTCGTTACTTGGAAAACCTAACTACGCTGGACTCCAATGCAGCTGAACTGCATCTATCTCTTCCAGTGCAATCAGAGCTTTCCAGAACTCTATTGTTATTCTGGATTTATCGAAACCATCTCTATTATTCGTACAATTTGTTTGTAATCCGTATGAATGTTTATGATATTTCTTCGTACTCCTCTCCAGTTTACCTCTATAGCGGCGCCTGCTATTGTGAACGTTTCAAATTGATGTTCGGTTGCATGTGTAATTTCGAATTAATAATTTAAATCAGAGTTTCGAAGATATTAAAGCTCGTACTAATTAAAAATCGCAATGTGTTAAAAAGAAAAGAAAATAAAATATGTTTATTAAATCATATATGATTTATATCTAAAAGTTGTTTACTATTTTTCAATTTTATAATAGGAATATTATTAATCTCATTTTTATAATAGGAATATTATATATAAATTATTTATTTAAGATATTGTTACATTTCATATACAATCCCCTAGAAAATTTTCCATTTTATAATTAATCAATTTCGAATTACTTTATTTCGATTTAATTTCTTATATGTATTTTCATTTAAATTAATTTTAATTTCTATTTAGTTAATAACACGTACTTCTTCATATTTATTAAATTTTATTTTAAAAATTAATTTCATAATAGCATGCAAATATTTATAGTCTAGAAACTATAAATTTTCTATTGTAATCTCATTAAAATTGAATGCATTCTCGATGGTATTCAAAGCGAAAACTTTTCACTTGCATTGTTTATTTATTGATTCTGTTTGTACTTTGGTTTTTGTTACTGCTCCTTTTTTGTTCTGTATAAACCACACCAAAATTCTCTTTATATTATAAACTTTTAAGTTGTTGCTTCTTTACAAGGTAATTGGGTGTGGTGTCACAATTTCAATGTTTTACTATTTTAATTAAAGGAAATTTACTTTAAATTGACCTGTAAGTCTGTCATTAAAATGAAGATTTGATATGGCGCTTTAGGAAAGTTTAATTTAATTATTAATTTATTTGTCTGGACAATTTTACTCTTGTTCTTATTATAATTTAATCATTATCGTACATCTTGTTTTTACTCAACAATCAAATAAAAATTTGAATTAATATGTCTGAATGAAATTACATTATGTTATAATTTTCAATATACATATATTTAAAAGATAATTTTATTTGTATTATCAAACATTTAAATGTATCGTGATTTTGTCATACATGCTAAATTAAATTAATAAAACATAAAAAAAAAATCAGAAACTGCAGATATCAAACAAAAATATAAACAAGAGATTGCATACTTACAGGATTGCATATTTAATTTTTATTATTATGTTGAATTTCGTCATTTAAAGGATATTAAAGGATTATTTGTCTTATGAAATAAAAGAAAATTATTGGTAATTATTATAACGATTTCAGTGTTATTTAACTGATCCATTTTTTATTTAAAAAATAAATAAACAAAATCATTTGATTTTTATTTTATTTTTTCTATAGTTACTATATTTTTTTTCTTAATTTCTTTTTTTTTTTTTTTCTGTATCAATTTTCATATGAAAATAGACAATTTCCATTATTAAAATTAAATTAAATTGAATATTTTTATAAAACGTATGAAAAAAAAACAACTAAAATGATGAAGAAATAGAAAAAAAAATATTAAAATTTTACATATTTTTAAGAGTTGAAAATAACTTTTCAGTTTTAAAATGAGCATAAAAAAAAATATGGCGCAGACTCATTTCCTATATTATCTTGAAAATTTATTATTAAATTTTATAAAAAATCAAAAAAATTTATTTAAAATGCATTTCGAAAAAGTTTTTATTTTTTACAATATTATAATTGTTGTTAACCCATGAAATTTAATATTATTAAAAAATACAGAGGGAAGAAAAAAAAAAAAAACACAATTGCATTCAATTAAAATTTAAGGTCTTTTATAGCTTTCATAAGTTTCAAGGTTATATGTTATATGTATACATAATTTATTTAGCATGTTTATTTTAGTTTTATGATTGTAAAAGAAAAACTGTATTTGATATATTATATACTTATATACATATTATATAAATTACTTTTAAGAATATATAATATACACAAGCCATTTATCTTGACATTGATGGTATTATTTAATTTAGACCTGTTGCTTGTTTTCTTTGTAATTTTTGAAAGAAAATGGAATCTGTACTTACCTGTTATATATATATATATATATATATATATGTAAATACTTATGTCTATATATATAAATATATCACGTAATGTACATTCAATAAATATAAAGGAAAACTTATAATTTAAAAAGTTTTATTATTTTTTTTTATATGCTTGCAGTTTGTAGTTTTTATAATATGTACATAGGATCGATTGAGAAACTTTTAACAACATTATTAAGAACTTAAAAATTATTCAATATAGAAAATTAAATGTAGGAAAAAATGAAAATTAAAAAAAAAAAAGTTTAAAATAAAAACAATAAAATTATATAAAATATACTTTGTTAAATAATAATTTTATTATTATTTCAATTAGAATAATTTTTAGTACATATTTTCAAAGTATTAAAAGAAAATGAATTTAATTAAATACTCGTATAAGAAATAAATTTAATTAAATTTAAGCATTTGAAACAGAATTTTTAATTAAAGTAATTTGATGTGTAATCATTAAATATAAAATCAATAAAAAATTGCAATAAAAATTAGAAAATAGGAAAAACGTCATAGAAATAGTATTAGGGAAGGTTGATATAAACTAAAACTTCAGAGAAAAAATTACTATCACTAATTTCTATAAACTATGATAAAATAATTTGTAGTAACATTTTAAATTTTTTACTTTATAAGGTTAAAGACATTAATTTTCTTTTATATTTTCGATTATATCTAAATAATTTTATTGTCAATTTGTTGTTGGTTGGTTGATTTTTTGGGTTACAAAGCTGCTCTTTAGAAATCTATGAAGAGAGCACAATTAGCGCAGACGAGGTGCCATTTTAATATCATTCCCTCATTTTTTTGTTATATGTGTTATATTATATAACTAGTCCGTGTAGTTCAGTAATAAAATTAGTTTTCTATATGCCGGATATTCGCACAGAAAGTGATAGAAATCTCTTTTTTCTTTGTAGCTTCTACACTATGTGTTGTAAGCAGTATACATTTTGGCTGTATGGGTTGCTATCGGTTAGAGATTCGCAATAATCGTTACGGTTCCAGCACGCTCTAGTTAAAATGTAGTTTAGGAGTGTTCTTTTCTCTTTTTTCTTTTTTTAAAAGTGGGTCGTATCTTTCTTGATGTTTTAGTAAGGTAGATTCTGCTAGATTTCGTGGTTAATAGAAATTCTCTCTCTCGGAAAGAATATCTCTTTCATATATTATTAGGTATATGTATAATCTCTTAAGAAAATTTTATTTCTTATATGATCCTTAAAACCCTTAACTATAGATATATTTCATATCTGTTGTGGGAAAGATTAAAAATTGACTCTAATCATAATTTTATTTATACCTAAACTTATAATTTTTATAATAGTAAGAAATATAAATATTTTTTTAAAGATATAATTTCTATAATTAACAATGAAAAAGTTTTCTGTGAAAAAAAATTTTAATACAATAATAATAATAAATGCAGAATAATTTTCAATATTACATATATTTCAAAAAAAAAAAACAATATTTTAGAAATGATAGAAAAAAAACAAATAATCTGGGGAAGCAATAGTTTATTTCGTAGGTAATTCGTAATAGCTTTGAGATTTGAAACTTTATTAACAAGAAATACACTCACTCTCCTTTTACGAATTCTTTTTTTTTTTTACAATAAACATTTCTGTTCAAGTTTTGTTTCCAATTACGTTTTTTAACATTTCAAATTGAAATTTAGTTAATTGCATCATCAGATTATATTTATTTTATATTTATTTTTTTAGTGCATTTCTCTGCCACATAAGTGTGAACAGGAAATTACACAGCCTTTCCTTTTCAGGCGTGGCAGGAAATGTCGTAAGGGAGAATAACTCTTACGACGTGTGTAGAATATTCGAACCTACACTCCCTCAGTGTTTACAGAATATTTTGTACGCTCTTACCCACTAGGCCACCGAGGCCCCATCAGATTATTTCATTTTTGTAAATAAAAATATGTATACATTACATATATTATAAATTCTTAAGGTAATTTTCTAATTGTAATTTAATTTTTTTAATTTTTTGTATTATTTTATGCAATAATTTGTATTTTTCTATTATCCCGTTTAATTTAATACACACATGAAGCACATGTCCAGTAAAATTTTTTTTTTTTTTCATAATATATTTCTTGATTATTTATAGAGTCAACTTTAGTCATGTTTTGTTTATGAACACGTGATTTATTCAACTTAATTTTTATACATACTTTTATGAATTTGGATTTTCTTTTTATCTTTCATTTACTGCAATTAATTTTGAAGCTTAAAATAAGTTGAAGAATAAAATAAGTTTTATTTCATTTTTATTTTTATTTACTTAATAGTCTACTGTCTACACGTTTGTTTAATTTTACGTATAGTTGTATATAAAAAAAGGATAAAATATAAGTATTGATTTGCAAAAGTGGTATTTTCATAATTTCATATTGTATTTATTTCTTTTAATATTAGTGATTTCTATAGGATATTGGATAAGATAATGGAATATTACTAAACCACATACTACTAATGCCATTATAGGTTGAATACTATTATTAATTAATACTTTAATATTATTTTATTTATTCCTATAAGGTTTCACTATATTTGGTAACAAAGGGGATTTATTTTTAATTAACACAACATGTTACTTATGCAGCATTTTAACCCAGATTCCCATGGTTAATATAGAAGTAAATTGTTAAAAGTTAAGTAAATGGAGTATATATACATAATATATTATTCATATTAGAATGAATATAAGTATACAAAGCTGGTTGTTATAGGTATGATATACTGGTATATTTTTTTGATTTTTATTTTTTAACTAAAAATTAAAAATATAGATAATTGACTCTGGAAATTAAATTTTGATGATATTTTCCAATTTTTTTTTTTTTTTATTAATAACCTTTTATTTATACCTTTTAAATACAATCTTAAATATATCTTAGCCTAGAAAAAGTTTATAAAAAACGGCATCTTTGCTTGTTTTTTTTTTATATTAACATTTAAATTAATCTTTAATTTTTATGTTAGTTATGTGTCTAGTTCTTAATTTAATTTTCTAAATAATTTTTGTATCAAAATAATGTTTTAATCTTCTTTTTTTTATATTGCAAAAATTCGGTTATAAAAATCAATATTTAATCTGGTTATTACAATAATGATATTTTCCAATACTTTAATATTTGGAAATTTTTGCCTAGAAGTATGTAATCCTTTTTTTTTTTTTTATTGATTTTTAATGTCCCTTTTTGGGCTTTATCGATTTAGAACGGGCATTTGATACAGTCTGGTTAGACGGTTTAATTTATAAATTGCTCAAGTACAACTTCCCTTTACACGTGGTGTCTTTAATTAACAACATGATTCGCGGTAAATCTTTTAGAGTTTTGTCAGCGAATACAAAATGTTCTAAAAAATTTCCAATACATAATGGTCTACAGCAAGGAACTGTTAACTCACCGCTACTTTTTATCATATATACAAGCGACTTGCTTGATTGCCTAAATAAAAGTTTAGGTCCCAATCACTGCATTGCATTTGCGGATGACTTAACAGTATATTCAGCTAATCGTAACCCCAAAATTGCAGAATACCTTTTGCAAAAACTGTTTAATAAAATAGTCAATTATTGCAATACGTGGAAACTTAAAATCAACTTTAACAAATGCGAAACTGTACTATTTAGAGACACCACTAATAAAGCCAATAATGATATAAAGAGAAATTGGAGAAAATTCATGATTAAAACACCAGACAACACAACACTCCCCAATAAAAGTTACACAAAATATCTAGGAGTACACCTCCACTATCTCCTAAACTTCAAAGTCCATACCTATAAAACTATTGAAAAAGCTAATAAAGCATTTGGTAGCCTCAACAAACTATTTCATTCACGAACTTTAAACAGTAAAGTAAAAATCTTGTGTTATAAAACTCTCATAAGACCAATCCTTGTATATGGCTCTCCCATTTGGTTTAACATAAGCGCTTCCTTGATGGAAAAACTTAGGTTATTCGAAAGGAAGTGTCTAAGAGCATGTACCAATCTTTTTAGAAAACCGTCAACAAATTTTCTACATTACTATTCTAATAAAATTGTATATGAAACCGCAAACGTTATTAGAATCGACAATTTTATCATCCGATTAATACGTAATCATATTCAACGTAGCAGCCAAATAGAAAATAATTCTCTTATAAGCCACCCTTTTCACGAAAACGAAGAGTACATTAAATGCGCAATTAGAAACGGCTTCATACCACCAGAAGGATTTGTGTTTTTAGATAAATATAAATATATTGAAAATAATAACTTCATTCCCATAATTTATCACTTTAAAAGACATGCTAATTTAAAATCTTTACCGCATAACCTAAACACACTGGACATAACAGATAGAAATCTATTTAAATTTGATAAAAATATAATATTTAATAAAAAACTAATAAGTTCTAAATCCTATTTTTGGGATAACTAATATTAAGATAGGTTAATTTTTTTCTTTTTTCTTTTTTGATTATTATTATTATTTTATTTTATTTATTTTTTTTTTTTTTTTTTCTTCTTTAATTTTGTTTTTTTAATTTAATTTAAGTTTTATCATAAAATTTTTTTACAAGATATTAAAACTGTGGTTTTTGCAATTTTTCTCAGTAAAAATAGAAACTTATTTGTTAATTTAGAATAAAATCATATTCTTTGTACACTAAATAATAACTTTACAATTAAGCATTAACTTAAACTTACTTTCTATAATATATATGAATGAGAGTGCTGATAATTATTAACATCAGCCACGTGCATTTTTTTTGTATATATGCATTATGAATTATTGTTGTTTTAGTTTTATTTACAACTTAGCTTTAGTAATCGATGAAATAAATAAATAAAACATTAAAAAAAAAAAAAAAAAATGTCCCTTTTTGGAGCTCTCTAAAAATTTTGCATATTTATATTTTATATTGTATTAGTCTAATTTTAATTTATTTTTTTTAGTTGGAAAAATTAAATAACCGAGCTGAATTGTAGATAAAAGATAAAACTTTTAACCATACTAGATTTCAAAACTAAAACTGAAATAAAAACAAAGGAAAAAACTCTAAAACAAAAACAAAACAAAGAAAAGGAATTCATTTTAAATATATACAGTTGTTATTTAATCATCAAATGTGATTCGTTTTCTCCTTTTTATCCTTTTTACTTAGTAAATTTTTAGTTCATATCTTAAAGTTTTAAATTCATTTCAGTTTAAATTTGTTGCATTTCTTGGATATATAATTGTTTTATTTGCAATATATTTCAAGTATTTTGTATATAACTGGAGTGTTACTATTTTTAATTAAATTTTATCGAAATATATTTAATGGTCCTGGAGGGATAAATCTTGTTTTCGATGTATATTTTATATATTGCTCATTTTCTTGAGGTAACACTGCAACTGAATTATTTTGAACTTTTTCTATACGATTAAAATACGATCGTATTAGTTTTATAATACATATGATACTGTCCATTTTTTTAATATTGTTCTTATCGCAAATTCCTTTATTAGAACAGTAGGATCGAAATTCGGTTTTTTTGAATTTTTGTAAACAATATCTGATACATTTTCTCTCTCATAGTTCCTTAGCTGAGCACATTCAATATAATATGTTATATAGATTAATATTATACTAGATTAAACATCCATAAAATAATCTTGTTTTTTTTAAACTTTGATATAGTATATATTATGTATTTTTATTTTAAAAGAAACGATTTTTAAATAGACAAGATTATTAGCTATTTTTAATCTTCTACGAATTTTGTTTATTTATTGGGTAATGTGTAATTTAAAATTATATATTTGAGTATTATATATTTACATTTCAATGTGTTTTTGTAGCCCTTCAATCACCTTTATACAAAAATTCTTCCAAAATTTTTTAAATATTGCTACTAGCTTTGTCTAAACCGTTCACCTGAATACAATTAATTTCTAAATTTCTAAGAAATATCATAGGTTTTGATTTCATCAATCGATTTTTGTATTTATGACTGTATCTATATTGTACTTGTGCCTGAAGTATAAATAGTAAAATCATCTCGCAAATATAATACTTCTTATTAGTTCTACGCTTTCATTGAATTTTTGTAATAATCAATATAAAAATTGTATTGAACAAAATCGAATAATTTACAAACCCCCGCTGATATCATTTATTTATCGAAAATTTGTACAGAACCAGAATATTTACAGATTCATGTTGTAATCCGTTATTTAACAACAATAATTTATTCAAAGTTACTTATTCTTCCCATTTGAAGTTGTTTATTCTTTCCATTATTCAACAGAATTTTCTTTCTTTTTATCATATTCTGAAATGTGATTTAAAAAATCTGAGAAATTTGAGAAACCTCATAATGGAAACCTGAATGGAAACTAATATTTTATGAGTTTTATAACGTTTATAAATTAAGCAGTTTATCCCAACTGAGTTGAAAGCTTGCTTTAAATTCACTAGACATCGGCATATACCATAATATGATATTATAAAATTTTATTTAAATATTTTTCATATAATTTATAATGAGATTTCATAAATTAGACGTCTGATTGTTGTTCCATAACCATACAGGTTACAAGTTCTGTATATATGAAGACATTTTTATACCCGTACGATAGGATCGGGTATAATAAAATTACTCCTCCGTTTGTAACACCTCGAAATAAGCGAGCTAGATATACCTTCAAAGGTATGGATCGGATCAGAAAAAAATTCTAAGACTTTTGAGCCATGTCCGTCCGTCCGTCCGTCCGTCAGCACGCTAACTCAAAAACTAAGAAAGCTAGAATCTTGAAATTTACACAAAATATTTTGGGAGTAATTTGTAGGTTCCCTATTTTTTTTGGTTGAGTTTGGACCAAGCCTTAAGGTAGCTCTCGAACACCTAACTTTTAGATCCCCACATTTTTTTTGCAATAGAGCTATGAAATTTTAACTACTGATAGATCTCACAAAAATATTAATTTTAATTTTAATAACTTTTTTTTGTAGCCCCACCCGTTACGGAGCTACAGCTCCCCAAAGGTTCAAAAAAGCTCTATATTTAAATTGTTATAGCACAAGTTGTATAAGGTATATCTTCATTCTGAAAACGCCAAACGATTACTACTTTTATTAGCTTTAAAAGTATATATATAATAAATATATATTTGTGGCATACGGTGTCTTAATTTACCGTTATACGAAACTAACATTTTGCAAAATTCTTTAACCCTTCTATCTTCTAAACGGTTTAAGTTGGAAACTTGAAATTTTGACAGAAGTTAGATCTTTAAAAATAAGTATGAGTCATTTCAGAAATTTTTTTTGTATCAGCCCCCGTTTAGGAGCTGTAAGGAGTCAAAAATTTAAAATTTCCTATTTTTAAACACGTGTAACTTGAACACCTGTTAGAATTTTTTTGAAGTAATACACAAAAATTAAAGCTTCAACATTATACTCTTATTTCTGTTAACAACTTTTTTTAATAATATAGGGTTACTTTATAATTGACGAAAGTGTTACTTGATTTTTTCAAATTTTCTAACAAATTTCTTTAACGAATTTTTTGCATTTTGTTTTACTCGATAATTTGAAATTGTTGAGGATATAATGCGTAGTACATAAAAATGTAAATAAATATACAACATAACGGTTGCTTGAAGAATTTTTATTTATATGATATTGATATACATACATACTTATATAACATTATGTTTATTTACATATCGTGTATGTCACTAGTGAATGAATGATAAGAGTATATATGTATATTATATAGCGCCGTATTTACATACATATATGTATTTTATTGTACTTATAAGAAATTATTCTGTCAATGGAATATTTAAATATAATATAATATAATATTTAAAATTATATTTACTATTTTGTACTAAGTAAATTTAATATACATTTACCGCTTAGTATTAAATGGTACTATAGAATATTTGAAACAGTTTTGGATTAAAATCTGCTTTCGAAGAATGTACATATAAACATATAGTTTGAATATATGTCCAACCCATAGTTCTAGAAATTATAAAATTCACCCAAATTTTTTTAAAATACTAAAATATTAAAAAAATAATATTGTTAGCAGAGTGACAGGCTGTTAACATACTAACGGTTCGTACGGGTATCTAAGAGTTGACAAAGGCAACTGTATTCTTCCTCGTTTTCAATAAATATACCAAATTGAAGCAAATTGAATTGAATTTAAGCTAAATTCAAAATTGAGAAGTATCTTAAAAGTCAAAAAGAATATTTTTTTAACAACAAATTTACAAAAAATTTTTAAAAAATAAAAAACTTACAAAAAAAATTGAAATTTTTGAATATTTAAAAGATAGAAAAATGAAAATTTTCATTATATAAATTAGGGTCATGAAATAATTTGAAGTTTTTTTTTTATAATTAAATGAAATTTTCTTTTTATATATATATATATACAAATAATTTAATAAGTGAACCAATTTGTTTTTTACACTTTCTTATAGTAAAGTGCCACTACTCAAAATAAGTAATTCGGTTTTTCCGTTTTTTTTTTTTTCTTGTTTTATTATAAATTTTAAGATTTTATTGGTTATTCAACCTTCGAATTCAATTAAAAATTGCATAATTTGTTTGTTTTTAGCATTTGAAAATTTGTTTTATTTTTTTCTTATTTTAACTTTTAAGTACTTTTATGTAGTAAATAAATAAAATCGAAGAAAAATGAAAAATTATGTAATGAGAAAAAGGAAAAAGTAGGTGAATTGTTTTGTTATAGGTCGGGATTTTCTTAAACTAAATAATTATTTTACAAAATTAAATTATTTAGAAGGTTTTCTTTTGAAATTTATTATTATTTTAATATAGAAATATTTTTATTATTATTTACAAATTGTTAAAGTTGGATTAAATAGTTTATGTAATAACAGAAACAAATGACTAAAGTAATTGCAATTGTAATTAAATGAGTAGAATATTCTATAGAATTAGCAAAAAAAAAGGTGGGATAGTTAACCAATGATTTTTAAAGGCTTCCACTTTCAAAAAGAAATTAAAAAAATCTTCTCGAATTGTGAAAAATTAAAAGACACTTTTTTCGTCATTTAAAACAATCTTACATGATTAAGAAAAAGTGTTACCAGATATAAAAAATTTATGTTAAAATTTTAATTTTTACGTTTTGCTTTGAAAAAGTTTTCACAGCTACCTGGGAAATTTTGGATTTTACATAACAGAAAATTTAAATACTAAATTGCAAAAATTTACATAATTTTTATAAAGCTTAAAAAATGTCCTATATTGACATTTTTAGATTGAAAAAATATTAAGCAGAACTCAAACGGCCCTATTTCAAAATATGATCATTTCTAACTTTGAGGGGATTTAGCACCGTAACGGGTAGCGCCATATAAAAAAGATTTTCGATAAGATTAATTTATTAGATATGCGACAATATTAAATTATTAGATATGTTGATAGTTAAAATTGCATTGATCTATCTTAAACGCTATAAAAAGTTTTATGAACAAACGGACGGACGTAAATGAAACTATTAAGCTAATATTTTTCAATATATTTTTGAAATAAGCTACAAAATTACAATTTGTTTAATACAAGACAAATTATACAATACTATATGGTTATGTTAAAAATGTTCATATCTAGGATTTCATTACAAGGTAAGTTTTTTTTTTTTTTTAATATGTTATTTATTTACTTTCCTCAGTTTCTTAAGTACAAAGTTGCAAATAAAATAGAAACAATAAATAAAACATATATGCATTGCATATATAAAGAAGAATACACGTGGCTTATGTTATTACAAGGTAAATAAAAGGCATTAGGAATTTTATTTAATGTAATTGCATAATGTTAGGAAAAGAAATGTAGACAATAGTAATTATAAGATATGTCGTAAGGTTTATATTATTCCTATGTATAGGAATAGGTATAGAATTGCTTTAGTTTTTTTGAAAATTTTATATTTTTACAGAAAAATTTAAAAAAAATGTACTCGTATGTATAATATAATTTTCTTTTTGCAATTTTGTATTGAAATTTACCGTTATGTAAAACCATAATTTTGAAAAAATTTAGATTTTGCTTATCGTTTTTGTCAGATCCTTGAAATTTTAATTTACATAAGTTAATTCAGAAAAAATGATTCGCCCCATTTAAAATCTTTTAGGGGTCTATAAGGCATTAGATCTATTAGACATTATAAATTCGTAATTCTTAAGCAGCTGTAACTGTAACAAGGACATCTACGCAAATTTTTCGAAAGTAAAATAATAACAATTGACGGCTTTCCTTTATTATATTTATTATATATTTCCCTAGCACTGAAGAAAGAACTCTTGATTTTTATATCAAAAGTCACAATTCTAGAATTCTTTTATTTTTGTTTTTTTTTTTTTTGAAATTGTGCGCTTTTAACAACATTTAATTTTAAATACTACCTAGTAATTATACGACTAATGAAAATCTTTATGCTATTAAAAAAAGATACAAATCCATAATAGTGTCAAACAGCAAACTGTCATTGCTAACAGCAAACTGCTAACATTGGTTGAGAACAACAAAATATTTTCATTTGTCTTGATTCTTGTCGTCATAAACTGAATATGTAATCAAATAAGCAATCAAATTGAAAGATTAATGGAAAATATTTCTAACCCAAAACAAAATTTAGTTTAATTTTAAAGAAATAAATAATAAGATTAGAATTAATATAATAATAACCAAGGAATATTAATTGAGGTAAACGAAAACCAACTTCAAGCAAAGAATAAAAATTTACATATAAAATACCAGTGTGAAATCAACAATAATCCAAAATATAAATTGAAATTTACGAACAATAAAAGTAACTAGACTACAATGAACTACATACAACAGTAAACATAATAAAGTTATTAATTAATTTCTTACAGTCCCACTAATGTTTCCGTATCCATTTCCTATCCTACTCCCTAGCCAATATACTGCTTTCGCAGGTAAGGGTTTCATCCCATTATATTGGCTAAAGGGGGAGATGAGTTTAGTCCGTAAGAATCTGACACTACCAAGGGGAAAATCTTGGTGCTTTTGAAAGATTTCCACCATCCTTAGGAAAAAAAAAAGTACCGTTACATTTTTTAAAAAATTATTTTTTTATTTAGAAAATTTTAAATACAAATTTCAAATTAATTTGTAATGAGATTATTTATACCTTCCATGACAACTATTACATGGATATCAAAATCTTGGTCTAATAGCATCTACAGTGAAGTCATTCTTAAAAAAGATGATTTTATTCACCCTAAGGTTGAAACACAAATTTATCCACATGCCAAAGAATAGCAAATCCTGTATGCACATACATATATTCATGTTAATTATTAATTTTACATATACTCGTAAAGACAAATTATAACACATGTAACATAAAAATTTTGTCGTTACTACAAAAATTACATGCATTTAAATTTTTGTTCTAAAATAATTCTGTCTATAAAAAAATGTGGAACATGTTTTTCTTTTTTTTTTGTATTTTTTTACTTTACTTTATTTAGATATTCATTGGAAATTCAAATTAAAAATTAAAATATTTATTTTTTTATAAATTTATAGTTGATAATTTACAGATTTTATATTTTGTAATATTTAAAAAGTTTAATACATCATTTAACTAAAGATATATGGTTCCTTCCCAATTATATATAGATAAATGATGATTGGTAATTGATAATGATTATTAAAGATGAGATTTTGTCATTTCAAAAAAATTTATTATGCAAAATATTTATTTTTAAAGTCAGACAAAATAAGAAAGAAAAAATAAAAATGAAAAAAAACAGTCAGGAATTGACCTAATTATACAATTAATAATTGACTCTTTACAAGTCTTCAAAAATACACCATCTTCAGACAAGAAATCAAAATAAAAAATAAAAAAATTGAATATTTTTTTATTTAAATTTAAAAAAAAGTGGGACATAATATTATATGACCCAATTTCATCATAACCCAACAAAAAAAAAAAAAAAAAAAAAATAGAATATAAAAACAAGTGATCATTCCAAAAAAAGAAGACTTGTAATGTTGCAAAATCATTTTTTTTTATTTTTTCTTTTTTTTTTTTTTTTGTAGTTTCATATAATGATTTGATATTCCATTTTGTTTTTATGCCTTTTTTTTTTGAATCCTATTCAATATATAGTAAATAATGTGCATATGACGAATATGCTGATTGCTGATTGCTGACAACGATCCAAAAATAAAAACAATATTATCTTTTACAACTAAATGATTTATGATTTATATTTTCGCTTTTGAATAGGGTTAATTATAATGAAATGATTTTTTTTTTTGTTTTTTGCACTTTAAATGCACAAATAAAATCTTTTCAGTTCCTTGATTTCGAATAATAACAACAGAAGCAATAACATTAACAAAAGATTGATGTCATTTTAAAATTTAATTTAATCCTTATACAAATTTAAACTTTAGAGGATTGATTAACTCATTATATTCATGACGCATTGATTGGATTTTATGAAACAGAAAATTCAATGGAAGTTTGTTGATAAATCCGTGATAATACATTTTGCTTTTTATATTATTGGGTGGGATTTTCAGTATTCAATCGTTAATGCTAATTTCCGTATACAATATTGAAAAAAAAAAAAATGATGGATAATTAAAAATTTTTATTTTATTATTTCCGAAATGGCTTCAAAATAATAATTAACAAGAAATTAATTTTAGATGGCTATATAAGAAAAAAAAATGTTTATTCAATTTCAATGGAATTTAAATAAAACGATATATTCATAATATTAAGATATAAAAACGTTAAATATGTGGGTTTAAAAAATTAACTGAAAATCTTTACTTTTAATTATCCAGAAAGAATTAACTTTATATTTTGATACAAATATTTATGCAATTAATTCAAAAATTTAAAAATTTAAAAATTTTATTCTGACTTTTTTTAAAATTATTTATAAAAAAAAAATAATATAAAAGAAAAAAAAAATACATTTTTTTTACTTACCACAATTGTTTGTTGTCGTTGTTCTGAGACTTGTCTTTCACTGGAACCCTTTAAAAGAGCAGCTAATAATTCTGGGCTAGGCACTAAAATACTACTACTACTTACATTACTACTGACATTACCTCCACCACTACCACAGCCACCAACACTTTTATTTGATTCTGAAATCGTACTGCGTTCAGAATTTGTACGACTTGTTTGTGAAAAACGCATTTCTTCAAAACTACGTTTTGGTGCCTTATCATTTAAAAAATGATGTCGATCGCTACTCGATGATGGTGAACGTTTTGCATGATTTAATAATTTCATATCAGGAGCTTCAGATGATGCACGTTTTGGTGAACGATCACGTTGTATATCACTACTTGAACATTTTTTATGATTTGTATCTTTATTTTTGGAATTATCGGTATCTTTTGAATTAATTCTATTGTTTCCTGATGATGGTGAACCAGCAACACTTTCCATTTGTGATGGAGTGGATGCAGCTCTTGTATGTACAGGTATTGGTAGATTTGCTGTTTTACGAACACGCATTGAATTCGAATGTTGTGGTATTGTACGAGTTTCATCAAATGAACGGTTACTTTGACTACGTGTATGATTTGATTGAATTTTACCTAAACTATCATTTTCTTTAAGTTCTTCAAAAATTTCATCGTAATGTACTTTACCGGGTTTTTTCATTTCTGCCTCCAACATTTGTCCATATGGACCACGTAAGGGACGTTTTGAGTATCGTTTAAAATCACTATCTCCGGGAGCTGGTGATGGAGATGTTCTATCACGTGATGGTGGAGGAGTACGATCACTCTCATTATCTGATGTTGAATCATTTTTGAAACACAAAAGATTTCTATTGGAACGATGTGAGGAAGGTGCTGGTGATGGTACATCATCTTTCTCTTCGGAACTTTGACATGTTAATGATGTTCGACGATTAAATCGTGACCACATTTTCGGTTTGCTATTACTATCGGATTCCGGTGTAGAAGTGTCATATGTTCCAACAGATTCTGGAGTTTGTGTAGTTGATATTGTATCAGGATGATTTATTGCATCATTTAAGAATAATGAAAGATTTTCGTTTTGTGAATCTTCTGATTTTAAAGTTGAAAAGTCTACTTTCGTAATGTCTAAAGGAATATTTTGTTTCTCTTCAAAAGAACTAGTTTCAATACTTGGAGTCCAATCCGGATCTGTTACAATAACTTCAGTTGTTTCAACAGCAGGCCATTGAAAATATAGACCCATACGGCGTTTAGATTTGTCTCGCTTACGTTTTTCTTCAGAGCTTCCACCACGCGATAAAATCGAATCAGCTGAATGAGATCTATCACCTATTATTGCATCGTTACTATATCGCTTTTTCACTTCTGTAAATTCAATGGGCCGAGTCAATACCTCTTCAACAGGAAGAGGTAGTACAGGTTGATCATCAAATGTTTGTTCAACAGAGAGTCTTGCTGGATTTATTTCTCCTGTTAGACTTGGAGTTTCTTCGCCTTCATCAATTGAACCTTGAGGTGTATTTTGACTAACTGATATTCTTGGAAGATTATCTGGACTACCAGTACTATCATAAGCTTCAAGAGGCTCTTGAACAAAAATACTTTCTTCTTGATTTAAAACTGTGGGAATAGCTTCAACGCTACGTGAATCAATATTTGAAACATTTTCTCTTGATCCTGTCATGGGCGATTCAGTTGATTCATATACTGGAATTGGAATCAAACAAGCTGTAGATGTTTTCATATTATCAGGTGGTGATTCCATTAATAAATCTTTTTCACTGGAGTTTACTAAATCAGATATTATACTACCTTCTCTGCTAACTTCAATCGGACTTGATTTTGGATAAATTTTATTTTGATTTTCATCTGATTTATCTTCTAAAATAGTTGTAGGAACTATAATGGAATCGGATGTCTCTGACATATCTGGAGAATAATCTGGTTCAGTACGCATTGGTGAATCTAGTTCTGACATTTGAGAATCTTCTTCCATTATAATTTCAGGTGGATTAACACGATCTTCAAGGGTTTTTGGTTTTTCAATATCATCATATCGTAAATTAATATTTAACTCAGATTTTTTTAATGGAATATAAATAAAATCTGGTTCTTTAGGTTTATTTTCTTCTGAACTGCTGTCGCGGTCATCCTTTTTCCTTGGTAACGTTAAATTGCTATGTTCAACTACGGAATCAGCTTGATTTTTATCTTGGATTTTGCGGAAACGTTCTCGAAAAGCATTAAAAGCTGACTTTACATATTTTCCAGATGAGTAGTCAATTTGAGAAAATGATGCAGATCGGTAAGGAATACCTTTTTGAGTATATGATCCAATTACTGTTCGAGATTCTGGTTTTGGTAATGAAGTACAAATATCATCATCTGTGGCAGTTGATTCATCCTTCGAAATACTTTTTGTTAACGTTACAAATGGAGGTGGCGATTTTGATTTTCCTCTTCCACCACGACCAAAAATAAATGCCTCTAAATTTGAAACACTTGAATTTGGACGTAATGTTGACATTAACGTTGACTTATTTATTTCTGGTTGTTCATGAGTTGATGTATTTGCATCTTTATTACTCTTCTTGCATTTAACTTTAGTTTTAAGACAGGGTTGTGTTAAAAATAACGGTTGTGGTGGTAAAGGTGGCGGAGGCGGAGGTAATGGTGGAGAAGATTGCGATTCTATTATTGTTGTAGTTTCCGTTATGGCAGTAGTAGCAGCGGTTGATGGTGATCTTAGTTGTGGAGCTGAATATCGATGTGGCTCTTCTTCCACTTCTTGATCCATTGGTAATATATCCTCAGAATCAGCTGCACGTAAAGGTGATATAGGTGATGGTGGTGGACCGGGATCTGGTGGTAATTTTTCATTAGATTTATCAAAACTTGATTGTTGTGAACCGTGACGAGGTTTTCTTGGTGGTGGTATTGGTGGTGGAGTTGGCGAAAAACGATTTGATTGAGAACTAGTGCTACTAGCAGCACTACTGTTGGTGCCACGTAATAATTCTGTTAGTTCACGTAATTTTTCAGATTTTTCAGCTGATTTTCTTTGTTTTTCTTGTTGTGTTGGACTGGGAGAAGATCGACGACCAAAATTTAAACGAATTTGATCTTGAAGACGATCTAAAGTATTTCTGCGACGTTCCATATTATTCTGTAAAGAAAACGAAAAAAAAAGTAGAAAGTAAATTATTAGTTAAAATAATTATTAGTTTAGTATATTTTTAAAAATAATTATTTTTATCTTTTTAAAAAAATATATAAAAATTTAAACCTAAATGCTATATTAACCACAAAAAAGAAATTTGAATAGAAATAATAACAAATTCCCACTCAAACTTTTGTGACTAACAATTTTGTATTGTTATTCATTATGTTTTTATATGTTTCTTTGATACAATTTCTGTGATTTCATTGACTCAATTGGCCTCTAACGCCTAAAACAGAGTATGACGTAAATTAAAAAATAATATTTTTAAAGAAATGAAAATTAAAAATTGAAAAAATATATTAATACTATTGCTGTTAATAATATTTTGTTTATTTTATTAAGACTTTTAATATTATTTAGTTGCAAAGTTATGAATAGCTGGTACAAATAAAATTTAAATACAAACAAACCAAATCAACAAAAACTAAGAAGAACTTGTCTAGTTATTAGTAAAACGATATTATTATTAATATTATTTTGTATTTTGGGATTATGGTTCCTCTGATGTGGATATTTTTAGAAGCAATTATGGTGTTTAAAATATAAACTTAAAAAAAAAAATTTTATAAATAGAATAAATATAAATAGCTAAAAATTAATGATTGCAATTTGATGAAGAACTTGATGATCTGTTTCAGATATTAAATTAAATGGTTTGCAAAAAAAAAAAAGAAGACGTCATATTTAAAATGGAAAAAAAAATAAGAGTAAATTTGTTTTTAATTTAATTTTAAATATGTATATTTTTGTCACGAATATCTTTAAAGTATTTTTGGATTATGTATAAGGCGCGAATAAAGTAGAAATTACTACACTACTGTAGTAATGGAACGAAACAATGTCTTCTTCTTGTGGCTCTACAACTCGATGTGAGCTTTGGCCTTCTTCACAAGATCTCTCCAAGCAATACGATCTTGAGCAACATTTTTCCAATTTATAATTTGCAACACTCGAGCGCTGTTTTCAATATTATTGAGCCATCACATACGTGGCCTGCCTCTAGTTCTTCTTAGATCAGGTTTGATATTGAAAGCTCTCTTTTGCCCGGCTTTCACTCATTCACATCATATGCCCGGCCCATTGTAGTATGGCCTTGGCAAATCTTACGTCATCTTCTTGTTTAATAAGCTCATCCAGTTAGGCATATTTCTTCTTAAATATTTGTCGTTTTCCATTCTTCTGGCGCCAAAAAATTTTCGTAAGATTTTTCTTTTAAATAATCTTACATTATATTCGTCTGCTACAGTTAACGTCCATATTTCGCATCCATATGTAACTACCGGTCGGATTATAGTTTTGTATATTATGAGCTTTGCCTTGAAAACAATTTGGAGTGTAATAACTTCTTATTTGCAAAGTAGCTCCTATTACCAGCCTGTATTCTCTCACATATGAAGAGAAGCATACAGTTGTGCATAGATACGCGAAGTGCCTTGAAAATCCTTCAAAATTGTACTCACCAATTGTTATGTTTTAGGGACTTTTTCTGTATTCTTCTCTTACCATTTTTAAGTATTTTGTCTTTCTTTGGTTTATTTCCAAGACAATGTCTTTATTTCTCGTTCAATTTCAGTGGACGCTTCAACCATGTTTCTATAGCTTCTAGACAGGATAGCAACATTATCAGCGTACGCCACTACGCAGTCATCATTTTCTATTGTCATCATATCCATAAGCTATTTAATATACAATTGAATATATTAATTTTAAATATAAATAAAATATATTTGTTGGGAAGTGTGACGGTACCAAAGTTTCTGTTAATTCCTCATCAAATCGGTTTATTCTTCGAATATACTTTTTATTAGAATTATAAGAGCAGTAAACATTTTGATTATTCTTACCAACCTAAATCAAACCAAATTCCATTGTCTTAAACTAAAGCCTTCATCTTTAAAAATGTCTCTTAAACCTAAAACCGCCTAACAATATATATTTATCTATAGTGCAAAATGTTAACCTCTTAACGTTGGGACGTTTAAAATCATCGTTAGTGATGTCCAATATACAAGTATAAAAAAAAAGGGATCTGTTACATATCGACAGAATTTCTTAAAGAATTCTTATGGTTTTGTTAAAGGTTTAATATTTGGCATTATTATTAAATGATTTTTGCAGATGCTGTACAATTACAATACATACGTTTTAACCTCGATCGTTGAAGAGATTCATTAACTCTGCAATCACTTTCCTTTTGAATACAATTATTATGTCCTATCAGACAACAATCGCTTTTCCATACTCAATACAATATCATTCAGACAATACTTATATGGCTTCTCTTTTTCACCTTTTAATAATTAATGATGTCCAATATATTTGCAATCATGGGTTCTGTCGGAATATAATAATTGTTGTTTTGTCAATAAACAATCGCCCCTTAATAGCCAAGTATAAAAAAAAAAAAAATTCTTGAACTTGTTATATTAATTCAATGTTTATTTCAGTCATATCTAAAGCCATTTCATATTTATCTAATATCTTCTTTAACACCCACTATTGTTATTATTATTTTACTTTCAAACAAAAATAATTAATTTATATTTTTTTAGTAATTATAAATAAAATGTATTTTTAATTCACTGGACAATTTGAAAAAAAAAAAAAACATAATAATTCATAATAACGAACTGAATGATTGATGTTGTGTATTTTTCAAAGAAGAAATAATTCGTCATATTATGATTAAATAAGGCAAGTATGTAAAATCAAAGGTTCTAAAAGAGCAAATATTAAAAAAGCAAACATTAAAAATAATATTATAGGATTATCTTATCCTTCTTTTGCATTAATTTGTTTTTAGAATATTTTATGTACGAAAAAATTATAAAAAATAAAGAAACACTTTTTTTTAATTTTTAGGAAATCCTACATATAGTGCGGCTAACATATGTAACATGTAATCTAATATTATAAATTTTAATTAATTTTTGTGTCCTACTTACACAAGTGTCCTTTTTAATTGCACTGCCCAAATTACAGATGTCTAAAAATATCGACTTTTCAATTTTTGACCTATAATATAGCTGTCAAAAGGAGAAAATTACAAAAATTTTATTCTGAGGTAATTTATGCTAATTTTAAATCTTTCAAAGAACAATTAATGATCTATCTCCTCTATAAATTTCAAGCCTCTGACTAAAAGCGTTTCGGAAATTTGTAGGAATAAAAATAATGATTTTACATAACGGTAAATTTAAATATCAAATTCCGAAAAATTATAAAATTTTTGTATTAATTTATATAGCTTAAAAAAAAAACTTTTCTGTCGTTTGACGTTCTCTGATTCAAATAATGTTAAGTAAATCTTGAGATATAAAAATTTTGAAACTGGACCTTCTCCAATTTTGATTGTCTATAACTCAATAATGTGTAATGTTGCACAACATTTATTGTTTTATTAGACCTAACCATAGTTAAAATTTTACTGCTTCATCTTCAATGTTGTAAAAGTTTTGAAACAGACGGACGGACGTTTGAAGTGTCATATTGAAAACAATAAACAAATTATTTAAATTTTTTTTTTGAAATTTAAAAAAAAAAAAAATATATATTTTTAAGAAAATTAAAATTTAAAGAAGATTTAATAGAAAAATAATAAACAAAAAATAAATTAATTTTTAAAAATTAAAATTATATTTGTTTATAAAAACAAACAAAAAAAAAAAAAAAAGAATATAAAAACTACATATTCCGGATATGAATGAAATCAAATTGGTAAAAATAAGCATAGATTTTTTGTATAATTGTAATAATTTAATTTAATTGATGTGGTTTACAAATATATATATATATCTAATATATATACATACATATATATTATATTTATGATAATGAAAATGGATAATTCTAAGTAATTTATTTATTTCAATCAAAACAATTTTATTTTTTTTCAGTGTTCTTGAAACCATTACATTTTAATTAATTATGTTTTTATTAAAAAAAAATTTAATTTTTTGAAGGACCAACTATTAAACAAATTTTAGGTGCTTATTCTAAGAATAATGTTCTTCGACTACTTCTTCTATGAACAGTGTAATCACATGATTTATTCAATACAAAGTACTGCTAAAAAGTCTTAATTACTCATTTTTTCAAAAATTAGGGGTGCTTTACATCATTTAGTAACATAATCATTATGCTTTAATGACATTTTATAGAATTTTAAGAAACATTTTTTTTCATTTTTTTAAGATATTAGCATAAAGAAACAACTATAGTATAGTTTCTTAATGATATTGAATACTTTAATATCAACCAAGAATATACAAGAATTACTTATTTCATTTTAAATTATCTCTCTTAATCTTACGAATATAGTTTATTGACGCTGCTTTTTTAACAGAAAACTCCGCCTCGGTTAAAATGGTTTTAAGCGGTTAAAAATTGACAATTGGCTATTGTTACACATTTGAACACCAGTTAAAGTATATATATATATGTAAAAATTACAGATAATGATTTTCATTTTAAACAGCTAACATTCGCAATATTGTTACGGTAAATTTTTAAAAAATTTTTTCTTTTCTTTTTTTTTTAGCCTAAGGGAGGTTTGCATATTCCAAAGACACCAAGAATTTCCCCCTTGGTAGTGTCAGATTCTTACTGACTAAACCCACCACCCCCTTTAGCCAATATAATGGGATGAAATCCTTACCTGCGAACGCAGTATATTGGCTAGGGAGTAGAGATAGGAAAGGATAGGAAATGAATACAGAAACATTGAATTGGGAGTGGGACTGTAAGGAAACAATGAATCCGCCTATTATTATTACTATTTTGTTAACAGTGACTATAGCCGTTACAACAGTTACAACATGTAGTAGTATATAACACCTTACTACATGAGGTAATTATTGAAGGCAATCCCCACTGAGGTACATGGTAGAACGAAGAAGAATGTTGAGTTGACTCTGTCAATTCTAGGCTACTAGCCACAATCATATGCTATTCCCATAAAAATTCAAATTAATCACTAATTTGAGATATCTGACCTTACTTACTTTACCGAGATGTAAATTTCACAATTGTATGACTGCTATCCGAACCTGATGCGCTAAACCGAATAAATTTTGCAGTTAGCATGAAACTTTATTTATTTTAATATAATTTGAAAATCCTTGCTCCAATATTTTTAGCATTAAATCAAATTAGAATTCAATTCTGAGTAAAAATATACTTGCTCATATCTAGTATCTTGTCTTCCTTAAAGTATCACAAAGGTAATGGCAAATTTATTATTGTCGCAGAGAACTATATTTTCGTATGGTTATAAAAGTGTCACAACAACTATTTATTTTAATAAAATTCTTTTAATTAATATAATGTTTATAAAATTTGTCTTTTAATTAATAAAATCGAGTTCCATACATACTTATTGAATGAAACCTGAATGAAACTATCTGAAGACTCTTTAAAGATACCACAACGATACCACTCTAAAATTACTTTTTGGATATTTAGGTTATATAATTTAAATATTTCATTTATTCGAAAATATTTAATACCAAAATTCAATGAAAATTTCAATCAATTAATAATGTTCAAAATTTTGCTTCGGGAATTAAAATGGATTATAATATAAATTTTTATTTAATAAAAGCTATAAATCAAGCTGAACCAATCAACCTGGATGAATTTAAGTTAGATTAAGCTTACAGAGAATATTTAAATTTATGTACAGTAAGATCTATTTTTAAGATGAAATTTAAATTAATGATATGTTAAACAAAAATGAGGAAGAATAAAATTCCCTTGTCAACTCTTAAATACCAACCCATTAATAACCCATAATAACTATAAAAATGGTATATAATTGTTTATAGCTACCTCAAGCCTTGACCCAATCATTTCAAGCAAAAAAAAAAAATATATTTAAAAACAAAAATTGCGTTGTATGGAGATATGAACATAATAATATGTATATTATAATAATATATTTTACATAATATATTGCATGCATTGTAGTAAAATGGTAGTGAAATGGTTTTGTAGTTTCATATACATACATATTTGTTTAAAAGTTGCATATATTCGTTGTTTTGTAGTAAAAGTTTCATTTAATATGCATATATATGCATATTTTTTAATTTTTGATAAAAAAATAAATGTGACAACGAAATTATACAGTCTTTTCTTTTCAGCTGTGGTTGAAAATTTCGTAAGGGTGAATAACGCTTACGGCGTGTGTGGGTTCGAACCCACACTCCCTCGCTATTTTCAGCGTATTTTATACGCTCTTACCCACTAGGCCACCGAGGCCACTTTTTAAATATTTCATTCATTAATTTTTTCTTATGGTACACAAAATATGTACACCTTATACTTATTTCTCAGCTATATTTATTCCTATACTATTTATATACCATACAATTTACACACAATATGACACAATAATATCACCAAGAGTTGGATTGTTGACCCATTCAAGGGAACGTGAATTGGGTTTAGATCGGCGTGAGACAGGTTAGTTTTACCCGAACCTTGAAATTCATCCAAAAATATCGAGCTATCGTACTGACGGCCTTCCCTCCGAATCGTATCGTACATACGAAGCTTAATCGACTAATTTTTCGATTCTGATCCAATCCATACACTATATCTGTATCTATCGGATATTTTCGAGAAGTTAGAAACGGAGCAACATCTTTAATATACCTGAGACTATCGTAAAGTTATAAAATTTTTTTTCCTAATTGACAATGAGACAATATTTTAATAGTCAGGATTTCACTTTAAAGCTTAAAATTTTTTATGGACTATAGACACCGTTCAAAAATGATTTTTACTAAATATTCTAAATATAGAAAATTTTTTGATTCTGTTCCGCTAGGAGGTAATCATAATAAATGCTAATATTAATTTTATATGTTTGTATTATTTATTTAGAGATTATCAGGACGTGGTTTGAACTAGATATTATACATATGAGTGAAAGATCGATAATTTAATTACTCAGTGACCAATCACTGATCGGTGACTAATCACTGCGCGATTGGTGAGGTATCATTTTTTCGAAAATAATTATTGACGTTTTTAATCATTTTATTGGCATGTACAAAAAAAAAACTGGTCATCAACTTATTATGTTTATTTTTATACAAATGTTGGTTTAGATTGGATTATTACGGAAATAAAGAGATATTAAATTAAACAATTTTTTACTAAGAAAAGCAATAAAAAAAATTACCAATTAACTTGAAAGGAATTAATATAAAAAAAAATTTAATTACTTAAAAAATTTACTAACTCCATAAACTTTGGCATTTAATTTTAATATTACATTTTTTTTTTTAAGACTTATTTTGATTATTTTTTCATTTATAATTTAGTTTTTTTTTTTTTTTTTAATTAATTTTTAAGAAATTAAAAATTTTTGATTTTTTATATTATTGTTTATATTATTTCGGTTTTTTTTGTACTAACATATTTTTAATATTTATCATGTGTATCACATGATGTCTTATAGGATTATTTGCATCATTGCTATCATTTTATAAATATAAATACGTTAAATTCAGGTGAAATATGTTTAATGAGAGCGCTAGGCATTTTTTGTGATGATTTTGTCAGGAAATACTGATCATTTAAATGTAAACCAAATAAAAAACTAATCAAAAATTAAACTAAAAAAAAAAAGAAAAAGAAATTAATATACGTAGGCATAGAAAATAATTTTAAAAATGTTGCGGTTGGGTACTTCTAAAAAATTTTATTAATAAAAATCTAGAAAACACAAGATTTTTTTTTTGTGCGTTACGGGATCTATTAATAAATTTTTAAAGAAATTCAAATGAATCTGGTATAAAAATTAGCTCATCTTTTAGAAAATTTAATATATCTAACTTAATTAAGTACTGAGAGATATTTATGTCAATTTCAGGGGTTGTATAACCTTAATCGATTCCGTTGCGCTAAACTAATCAAATTTTGCAGAAATTTTGGTCATAAAACAACCTTTTACAAATTTTCAGATATCTAATTTTTTCCAAGTACAAAACAAATTAAGCATGAAACTTTCGTAACTATACCCGATCCTATTACAATAGACTAATGAAATATTTGGCAATTTTGGCCATTGGCGAAAAACTTAAAAATTTCAGATATTATATACCCTCAGTTACGGTCATATAAAAGTTGTATAGCAACTATTCTAATTTGTCGGTCGAATTTATTCAACTTCAATAATGAAACTGACATTTTTATAACAATGAAATGATAAAAATTTCGGAAATCCAGCAGCTCAATTATTTTTTATAATCGATTCATAAATTGAATAAGAAGCTATTGATATACTTTATCATATCTATATTTTCTCTTCTGTAAGTTAACACAAACCTAATAACAAATTTATTATACTGTGTAACTTTCTTCACAAGTTATTTAAATTATAATCAATAACAACATCCATAATTTTGTATTCTTCTGCAAAATTTTGTCCAAGTCATCTAAAGTAAGTCTTAAACAAAAAAAAAAAAAAAACTAATAAAAATTTCCGAAAATAAATATGTATATTTATTTTAAAAAATCACAATATCATTTTCAAAAGTCTTTCAAAACTAATATGGCGGATCCACTTCTTGTAATTAGTGTTTTATTTTATTTCTGTTCTTAAAAATGATTTTAAGATTTCCTATAGTTTAAAAACCAACTCATCTTTTTATCAGATATGATGTATGTATTATTTCTTTACTTAATAGCCTTCTAATTTCCTCTCATTTAAATGTTTCTTGGCGTTCTTTTTTTTTAATAACACTATCATATTGTATCCTTTCAATATTTTTTGGTTCATTAAACTTTGAATCATGCTTAAAACACTTTTTTCTTATATGACGAATATAATCCAATGTTTCGCGATGTTCCTCAGTTTGAGGTGAAGGTGTTCTTTTTAGCTTAACATCATTTACGCTAATATTGCTAAGATTCTGTTCATTGTATTTTTTTCCTTTAAATGAAGTTATTTCAGATTTTGGAACAAAATTAAGCGGATTATATCGAAAAAGTGGATTTCGAACATTTTTATGTTTAAAGAAATTATTGTTTTTTACTGTTTGACTTCCGGTATGATATTGTGGAAAAATTTCTTTATTGTTAAAATTTTCTTCAATTTCTAATTGTCCAGATTCAAGTGATGTAGCATTAAATCTGGATTTACTACAACAAGGTTCTGCATTCGTATTGTCTGGAGGAATTGTATTATATTGCAGAATATTTTCATTAAAACCCACACAATCATCTATTTGAGAAACAGATATTAATGTCCTTTTTTCCATTATTGATTAATTAGTTTGATTAACTGATAGAATTTTTAAATAATAGGTTTTTTTTAAAATTTTAAAATATTTTCATTGTTTATTAGTTTTGAATTATTTTGAATTTAATTTTGAAGATTTTTGAAAAAAAAACATAAAATATGAACAGAGTATAAAAAATTTTTTAAAAAATAAAAAAATACAAAGCCAAAAATAAAATTAAAAAAAAAAAGGTTTTTTTGTTTATTTTTTTTTTTATTTAAGTTTTGGTACAAAACAAAAAATTTTGATAGCTATTATGTTATTCGGCCTATAAATCTATTGTTTACATTTTCTCTATTTAATTATAAAGCGGTTCAGTTCAAAAAAATCAAAGTAACAAAAAGTATAAGCCCATCATAACTTATTCGATTTGAACAAAAAGAAAAACAGGAGGATCCTAGAAATTTCTCTGTAGTTACAACAGATCTGCAATTATTATTAAAATGTCATGTCACGATTTTTTGCACAAAGAATACTTTATATATAAGATTTTAAAAGTTACACATTATATTTAACACCTTAAAAATTATAAATTTTATAAATTTTAAAGAAGTTGAATCAATCATTTTTAAATCACTTCCGCAGATGATTGTACCAGTACTCCGTACGAACATTGTTCAAGCGTAATAAGGATAATAGAAGGATAAATTTGCTATTACGATTGTGATACCTTAAAGGAAACGAAAGAGATATGGAAAAGTATATTAAATATATGTTTGCATATGATTGAATATGATTGAATTTTAATTCGATTTAGATGAGTGCGTCCGCATAATAACTCAAAAAATAATAAAGCTAAAATTCTGAAAATTTTACATTTTCATTTTTATTTATATATTTATAAATAAATGTTGTTGTGCTATTAAAAATGGAATGAGTTTGGCTGATGGGTTTGAATAGCAGTCATACAATTTCTTTTTTTTAAATGAGCGTAACTCAGTGCATTTAAACTGGATATTTTATGAAAAGAAGTTAAGTTTTATACTAATGACTTCTGGTCAATCTAACAGAAAAGTTTCGCATAGTTCCGAAATTTATAATATGCTTATATCTTGATACTTTGAAAAAGTTAGACGCATCTTATTTATTTATTTTATATTAATATTACATACATAAATGTAATGCAATATTATTGAACCATCGGCTATTAAAGGCCATTATAGGTTTTTATACTATTATTAATTTATATATACTAATATTATTTATTTTGTTTATATTATATACTATATATTTACATTATATTTGGTCGTAAGGGGGGTATGTAAAGAAAAAAACACTTACAACCTGTGCAGGGATCGAACCCACACTCCTTCGGTTAATACGCCACACGCCTACCCACAAGGCTACCGAAGCCCCTAGAAGCATCTTAAATTTTGTAAAAGATTATCAAGTTTTATGACAACAACTTTATTTGTAAAATTTGATTGGTTTGGCTGAAAGAGACCGAATAACTGTAGTTAACTCTGAAATTTATATAAATATATGTCAGTACTTAATTAAGCTTGAAATCTTAAATTTTTTAAAATATTATTACATTTCATAAAAACAGTATAATATATTATATTCATGTCGCGTTTCCTAGAGTTGACACACTCTTTCTCGTTCTTCAATATAAAACTATAATAAATGTGAAATTATGTTATGTAAAATCTCGTTAGACAATAAGTTACAATAAGACAAAGTATCTATGATCAAATCAAACAATTTGATGAAATACAAAGTAATTGTGTTGCAGAAATTTTAGTTTATGAGTGTTAAATTTGTAAATGTCTCGGTCACCGAAAAGCTTACAAGATTAGTAGAACGTAAATAGTTTTAGAGTAATGTAACAAGCTATACGCAATATCGTAACATGACAGCGTTATTTTGTAAAAAATTTTAATGTTAGGTTTTATTCTATCTGAAGGATTAATATATTCTATGATAAGAATGGCGATGTTGACAATTCTGTATACATATTTAATAATTTTTTTTTTTTTTCCTAAGGGAGGTGGGAATCTTCCAAAGACACCAAGAATTTCCCCTTGGTAGTGTCAGATTCTTACTGACTAAACCCACCTCCCCCTTTAGCCAATATAGTGGAATGAAACCCTTACCTGCGAACGCAGTATATTGGCTAGGGAGTAGGGATAGGAAAGGATAGGAAAATGGATACGGAAACATTGAATTGGGAGTGGGACTGTAAGGAAACAATGAATCCGCCTATTATTATTATTTTGCTAACAGTGACTAAAGCCGTCACAACAGTTACAACATGTAGTAGTAGTATATATATTACTACATGAGGTAATTATTGAAGGCAACCCCCACTGTCACTGTAGCGGCTGTTATTATTGGTATTAATATTCTTATTAATATTATTATAATTTTACTACAGAGTCAGCGCCATCAGTGGATTACAACGTGCAGCAGTATATAACACCTTACTTGCATGACATAACCATAACCAAAGATGGCTCTACTGTAGCAGCTTTTATTATTACTATTATTATTATTATTATTATAGTTATTGTTTTTATTACTATTACTATTATTATTATAATTATTATTACTATTATTATTATTATTACTATTATTATTATTGTTATTGTTTTTATTGTTATTATTTTACTACAGAGTCAGCGCCATCCGTGAATTACAACATGCAGCAGTATATAACGCCTTATTATTATTACTATTATTATTATTATTAATATTATTAATGTTATTATTACTACTATTAATTATACGATGTACATTATTACGATATAAAAGTACTACATATTTTTTATTTATGACCTGACCGGGGTTTGAATCCAAGACCCTTCGATTGAAAGGTTGGCGACTTAACCACTGCGCCATGAGTCAGAATAATAAGAAAATAAAAAAAAAATAATACCTTCTGGTACTTTAATTTTATAAAGAATGAAAATTTAGAAAATTAGAAAATTTCAACAAAAATATTATATAACAGAAATTCGAAAAAGGCAATTCTTTTCTTTTTTCTCTGTTTAAATTTACTAATTTATAGATTTACTTGTATTTGGCAAAAAAAAAAACAACACGGAAAAGTATAAAAAATTTTTTTAAATTAAAATTAACTTAGAATTTTATATTTTAATAATTTATTTTCATTAATAATAAAGTAACAATAGTAAATCATTTGATTAAACAATTTTTTTTTTTTCTTTCTTTTAAATATTCAAATTGCAATAATAAATATTTTCCTTGTCGTCTATTATTATCTTTTTTTTCCATTTCAACTTTAACTTTTGTCTGCTTTTTTAATTTTCTTTTTTTTCTTTTTTGTTATAATTTTTTTTTTTGTTGACGCCATATTTTTGAAAATAAATCAAATCAAAATCATGAAATATGTTAGCACAAGAATTAAAAAACAGTTTCAAATGTTTTATATTTCAAAAAAAAAAAACATATTTAAAAACAAAAATAAATTTGAAAAAAAAAAAAATTAAAAAGAAAAACAAAGGAAATTAAAATCATGCTGGCCAACATAAAAAGAGTTGCGATTAAATAAAATATGTCAAATTTAATAATATGTAAGGTAAAATTTTTTTTACGTATAATTAATGTAAATCTTATATAGCATTTTCTGGTCACATACAGGTATTTACTAAATGTATTCAGGTTTTTGCTAAATATATTCAGGTATTTACTAAATAAGTTCAGATTTTTGTTTTTGGAATTCAGAGTTTTACTAAATGAATTCAGACTTTTACTAAATAATTTCAGTTTTTTTTTTTTGGAATTCCGATTTTTACTAAATAAATTCCGATAATTTTTTTTGATTCAAAAATTGTAAAAATTAAAACTTTTCTATTGATAAACATGTAAAATTTCTTTAAAATATTTGTCGTCGACTTGTCTAAATCTTTGACCACTTTTTAGCATTAAAAGTGTAATAAAAATTAAAGTATGTAATTATTTAAGTTAGAAAATAGAAATTTTTGCAAAATTAAGGGCTCTCTATATATATAAAAACGATTTATGAAATTTTAATTAAATTCAGAATGTTTTAGGAATTTTTTGTTTTACTATCAGAAGTTCTGAATAAGTTTTAGGTTCATTTCTAGGTTCCTTCAAATAATTTGTTGCAGTTGTTCTACAATTAATTTTTTTTAAATTACTCGTGTCAGATGCTATACTATCATAATTACAGTAATTTTTTTTGCAAACCTGACACTGACACTAACAACAGTTAAAGCGTAAAGTTTTTTTTTTTTTAGAAATATTTTGTACTGATTCTTATTTGTTCTCAATTTTTTCTTAAAATCTGATATTTTCTTATTATTTATTAAATTTTAGATTTGTGTTAATTTATATCGTTAACACACATTTCATGCTTTATTTTAATTTAATTGGTGTATGCATTTCTTGTAGCTTTTTCCAAATTTGTTCAGAAATTTTTCGTTAGCTGGACAATGTGTATATAGCATTTTCTGCCCAAATTCAGGTATTTACTAATTATTCATAGGTATTTACTAATTATATTCAGGTTTTTACTAAATATATTCAGGTATGTACTAAATAAGTTCAGATTTTTGTTTTTGGAATTCAAAGTTTTACTAAATGAATTCAGATTTTTACTAAATAATTTCAGGTTTTTTTTTTGGAATTCCGATTTTTACTAAATAAATTCAGATAATATTTTTAATTCAAAAATAAGTAAAAATTAAAAACTTTTTATTGATAAACATGCAAACATTCTGAAAAACATTTACCGTCGACTTATCCAACTTTGAACACTTTTTAACACTAAAAGTGTAATAAAAACTAAAGTAGGTACTTTTTAGCTGGAAAGTAGAAATTTTTGCAAAATTAAGTCAACGTTAATGGTTTTAATCAACTATGAGAAAATAGGTGGTCAAAGTTTGAATAACCCCAGTGAAAGTTTGTGGTTTTAATCAATTTATTTGATCAATGTTAATGTTACCCTACCTGGTACCTACCAAAGTGAGACAAGTCGATATTTTAAAGAATTTTTATTTGTTTATCAATAGAAAAGTTTTAATTTTTACAATTTTTGAATCAAAAAAATTATCTGAATTTATTTAGTAAAAATCGGAATTCCAAAAACAAAAATCTGAACTTATTTAGTAAAAATTTGAACTTATTTAGTAAAAATCTGAATTTATTTAGTAAAACTCTGAATTCCAGAAATAAAAATCTGAAGTTATTTAGTAAATATCTGAATATTATTAGTAAAAATCTGCATATATTTAGTAAATACCTGAGAATATTTAATAAATACCTGAATTTGACCAGAAAATGCTTTATATATCACATTATTTGTATGTAAACTACTGGACGAATCATAAATTAATGTTTGTACTTTTTATTTTTTTTTTATTTATTTCAACAATTAAGAAGACCATTCAATAAGCTAAAATTTTAAAATCATTTCTTATGCTTATGTAATACAAGTCAGTATGTCGGATCATATTAATGGATCCGAATCATATCAATTCAACGGAGTCCTTTCGGAGCAGTATAGATAGGATAAAAGTGTTAAACAGACTCTGATGCTAAAGCGGATTAACGAACCAAAAATAATATAGTGTATGGAACATTCCAGCTTCATAAGAACATTCTTACAAAATTTGGTTCGAATCGGATATACTCTGTGGGAATGCATAATTAACAAACAAACAAACAAACACACTTTCTGCTTTATATAATATATTGGATTATATATTATTTATTTGTATTATATATTTGGTAGAAAGGCGAATATGTTAAGGAAAATATACTTTTTTAATAATTTTCCTTGCAATTAATAATGCTTTTAACCTGTCCAGAATTTGAAACCATCATATCAACCATCCTACCAGTATGGTATTTAATAAAACAAAAATAAATTACAAATAGCTTAAAAAAATTAAATATTTTAATTTCCACATTCACAAGTTTCTTATATTATGTTATAATAAATTGCAAAAACAAAATAAAAAATATCCGAGCTAGTAAATAAGTTTTTAATAGTTTAATTTGCAGATGTGATCCGTTTATTTATTTATTTATTTATTTATATTCAGGTACCGTGGTACATAAATGTGCCAGGTAGCTATAATTCCTGTTTCCTGGTAGGAATGTGGGGTGTACATGATGTGATCTGTTTAATTTAATAAAAAAACGAGGAAGAATACAGTTGACTTTGTCAACTCTTAGATACCCGTACGAACCGTTAGTATGTTCACAGCCACTCTGCTTACAATATTATTTTTTTAATATTTTAGTATTTTAAAATAATTTGGGTGAATTTTATAATTTCTAGAACTATGGGTTGTACATATATTCAAACTATATGTTTATATGACCATTCTTCAAAAGCAGATTCTAACCTTCCACATAACGATTATCAATCCAAAACTTTTTCAAATATTCTATAGTACCATTTAATACTAAGCGGTAAATGTATATTAAATTTACTAAGTACAAAACAGTAAATATAATTTTAAATATTATATTATATTATATTTAAATATTCCATTGAGAGAATAATTTCTTATAAGTACAATAAAATACATATGTGTATGTAAATACGGCGCTATATAATATACATCTATACTCTTATCATTCATTCACTAGTGACATATACGATATGTAAATAAACATGATATTATATAAGTATGTATATATATCAATATCATATAAATAAAAATTCTTCAAGCAACCGTTATGTTGTTTATTTAATTACATTTTTTTGTACTACGCATTATATCCTCAACAATTTCAAATTATCGAGTAAAACAAAATGGAAAAAATTCGTTAATGAAATTTGTTAGAAAATTTGAAAAAATCAAGTAACACTTTCGTCAATTATAAAGTAACCCTATATTATTAAAAAAAGTTATTAACAGAAATAAAAACATAATGTTGGAGCTTTAATTTTTGTGTATTACTTCAAAAAAATTTTAAAATTTTAGGTGTTCAAGTTACAGGTGTTTAAAAATAGGAAATTTTCAGTTTTTGACCCCTTACAGCTCCTAAACGGGGGGTGATACAAAAAAAATTTCTGAAATCACTCATACTAATTTTCAAAGATCTAACTTCTGTCAAAATTTCAAGTTTCCAACTTTAACCGTTTAGAAGATGGAAGGGTTAAAGAATTTTGCAAAATTTGAGTTTCGCATAACGGTAAATTAAGACACTGTATGCCAAAAATATATATTTATTGTATATATACTTTTAAAGCTAATGAAAGTAGTAATCGTTTGGCGTTTTCAAAATGAAGATATACCTTATACAGCTTGTGCTATAACAATTTAAATATAGAGCTTTTTTGAACCTTTGGGGAGCTGTAGCTCCGTAACGGGTTGGGCTACAAAAAAAAGTTATTAAAAATAAAATTAATATTTTTGTGAGATCTATCAGTAGTTAAAATTTCATAGCTCTATTGCAAAAAAAATGTGGAGATCTAAAAGTTAGGTGTTCGAGAGCTACCCTAAGGCTTGGTCCAAACTCAACCAAAAAAAATAGGGAACCTACAAATTACTCCCAAAATATTTTGTGTAAATTTCAAGGTTCTAGCTTTCTTAGTTTTTGAGTTAGCGTGCTGACGGACGGACGGACGGACATGGCTCAAAAGTCTTAGAATTTTTTTCTGATCCGATCCATACCTTTGAAGGTATATCTAGCTCGCTTATTTCGAGGTGTTACAAACGGAGGAGTAATTTTATTATACCCGATCCTATCGTACGGGTATAAAAAAGTACATTAACCAAAATTGCATATCTGAAGGGGCAATATTATAAACAGATTTTAAACAATAAATAAAAAAAATGTTCAACGGGTTCTAAAAACTATTTAATAATTACCAACATAGAAAACAAAAATTATAATAAACGTTTTTAAATGTTTGGCATAGCTAGTTAATATTTCTTTACATAATTCTTAAAAAAAAAAAAAAAAAAAAATTCCATAAATTTTATATTATTTTATTTTTAGTTAATATTTTTGGCTAAAAATAAAAAAAAAATAAAAAAAAAGAAAAAAACAGATTTTAAGGAAATAAATTTTTAAATTGCTAAAATTTATATTCAAAATTAAGAGATACAAATTTTTTAAGACTTTTATTTGAAACTCTTATAATATATTGACATTAAAATTTTTTTGTTATTATTTTGGATCTTTTTAAAGAGAATTTTAATGTTTTTATAGCTATGAAATTTTATAATAAAATATTTAAAAAAAAAAAAAAAAATGGTTTTTTTTTTTTATATATAAGGAAACTATTTTGTAAATAATTATTTAACAAATTTATTACAAAAATAAATATTTTTATTTCTTTATAATAATTTATTTAATGAAAATATATTTTAATATATATGTATATATATATGTAATTATGTGTGTTTGTAAAAATATTATGACGTCAATTTTTTGTTTTAAGTTTTATTTAATTATACTGAAAAGTTGCTGGTAATGTTTTTTACATTGTAATTATTATTTTATAGACAAACAATTGAAAAAAATTTCCTAAGACGTATTATAAATTTAATTGTATTTAAAAATTAATATATTATTCAAAAAAAATAAAAGAAGATATGAAATATTTTGGTTTAGATATTTAGGAAAAATCAAAGTGAAAATTTTTTGATCAATTTTTAAATTATAATAGCTAATGTAGTTCCGAAATGAATTGAAAATCTTAATCTTTTCTGTTGATAAAATTACGAATATAGATAATATAAAAAGAAGTTTTTATAAAATCTTGAAGGCTGGCATCATGAAAATTTCAAGTTCGAAAGACAAATTTTAGAAAGATTTTAGAAATTATAGGAACAGCCTATTATTAGTCTAGAACTTTAGAATGATTTAACCAGAATTTATAAATAAATATTTTTTTTTTATAAATAAACAACTTTCTAACATACAACAGTAACTTAAATTTGAGCAACAATAAATCTTATAAGCAAATTTACGAACAGATTAAGAAATTTTAAATAATTTACAACATATTTCTATAATCTTCGTACCTGGAAATCTGAACACCTAGGTCTAGAGGGAAATGAGGAAGATTGAATGACAAAATGAGGATTGACTTTCAAAAAAATGAGCTGCAATTTCTTTTACAGATCTCGAACCATTTTGTGGCATAGAGAAACACTAAAAATCGAAGAGAAAAAACAAAAAGCAGAGTCCGTAGAAGCAAACTATGGAGTGAAAAATTCGGGCTAAGATAATCTAAGAAATTTCTGAGAAATTATAATGGGAAAGGATATTAAGAAATCATAGGATTCAGTGAAACTAAAAGTAAGAATTCTAATAGGATTTCTGTCGGAATACTGCCGGCTAAAGGAACACTTAAAGAATATTGGAATAGAAAATAACAGTACATGGATATTCTGTCAAGAAGAAAAACTCCATCTGAAATGGAGTAAAATATCTGCATCTAGAAGTACATTGATTTGACGAAGATGAACTGTTAGCAATAAGTCATATACAGATCTTTATTTTCTTAGAGGTAGTAAGACTGACAGAAGTATTATAAGTCGAAGCAAGATTCCCAACACTTAGTAACAGGGAGGACAATAGACCTACAGAAATAGGTTGCAGTGTCACTTATATCCCAATAATATAATCTACTCTACAACATATTTCTATATAGTTAAAGACCACACGCGTAATTAAAAGTATAATTAATAAAACTTTTGACAAATAATTTAGCAATTTTGTAGAGTACCTTTCTATGGAAGTTTAATAATAATTTTAAAATTTTATCTTTTTGTATAGTTTTTACCTCGAATTTAAAAAAAAAAAATTAATTGGTTTGATTGAAAGAATTTAAAGCCGATTATGTTTAAATTAAATGGCATCGCAAAATTTTTCAGGATATGTACATATGTATATATGCGAGATTTTGCATTAGAAGGAATTTTATTGTTGGTTACAAACGCAAAGTTATGCGCTTTTACTAGAATTTGTATGTACATGTATATAGAATATTCTAGATTGGGAAACATTTTATAGTTGGTTACAAAATCAGCGTTATACGTTTTTTCCAGAATATATTTATATAGATTATATGTGCAAAATTCTGAATTAGCATAGATTTTATAGTACGGTACAAAATTATGCAGTTCAAAGTCCAGTCTAATAAATTAAAATTTGAAAATTTCAAAAAAAAAAAAACAAGGTTTGAAATACAAAGATTTCGTAGGAAACTCTTAAATAAATTTATTCAATTATTTATACTAAAACTGATCGTAATCAATCAATCAATCAACTAACTATTAAGTTAAAGATATCGTCAATTAGGTATACAGTGATTACTTATTCCCTTAAATTCCCTTAAATACTAAATATCTTATATAATTATTATAAAAATACATATTTTTATTTTATAGTAATCAATTATATAAAAAATTTTTTCATTTTTAATTACATACAAAACATTTTTACTGAAAATTTTAAAATAAATTTTACAAAATAAAAACCACAAAATTTTATAATAAAAATCTCAGTCTTTATAGAATTTCCTTGATTTTAATGATTACAATTTACAACTTGTTGAATGTAATAATAAAATTTTTTTTTTTTTTTGTTTTTGTAATTTCATTATAAATTATTGTTTGTAATAAGAAAATATTTTTGTTCTTTGCTTTTTGTTTTTTTTTATTATCATATTAACATTCAATATAAGCAATGCAATATAATGTAATGGATGGCGCCTTAATAAAAATCCTGTAATTATACGAATTGAAGAAGAAGAATTTTATTTTTAAATGAAAGAACGAAAAAAAAAATAAACAAAAAAAAAAAAGAATTAAAATAAAAGAATATATGAATGAAAATAATATTCTCATAAAAAACAAAAAAAAAAAAAAAATCAAAACTTTAAAAGGTTGAAGAAAAGTAATTTATCGTTTATATTTTAATTACTTAGAAAAGGAAATGATGACTTATCATATAATATAATATTTTTTTTTACAGTACTTTATATTGTCGATGTCTTTAAGAGTACAGTAACACTTTCTTAATATCCTTCATTTTTTTTTTTATTTTTTGTTTTTTTTTTTTTTTTTATAAAATTACATACTTATTTTTAAAATGACCAAATAATTGAATCCGGTATAATTAGAATCTTTATTTAATGAGGTAATAGGTTGTATGTCATTTTATATATATATGTACACATATATATATATATAAATAATGTAAAAGCACCCACTTTTTGAATTATATGATTTTTCTTCCACTGATTACTTATTTATTGTGACATTGAATGCAGCTTTTAGAGAGAAAATATTTACATTTTGTTTTTAATATTCGGCCAAAAGTAGGGTTATTATCCTATTTGAATGTCAAATATATAGTTTAATGACCACACAGTTGTTTATTGTGTCATTTGAGAAATTTTTTCATATATTTATACTTAAATATATTATATAGAAGGGTCAAGTGGAAATTTAAAATATTTAAAAATAAAATAATTTATAAAATAATATTTAAAGTTATTGAAAAGAAAAAAATATTCAATATCGAAAGATTTTTCAAAAATTAATGAAAATAATGATTGTTTTATTTTTGCTTTTTTTTTTTTTTTTTTTGTAAAAAGAAATATGTGAAAATTAAATTTACTTTAAATCATTTAGAATTTTTGTACATGAAAATCTAATTTTTTTTTAGATAATATAAAATATATAAAAATACAAAGAAAATGATTAAAGTTTATTTTCATGCAATGGGAGACAGTGTGTTAAAATAAAGATTTTTTTTTTAAGACCTACATTTTCATAAAGAAAATAAGGATAGATTATTAGGATTCCAATAATTTTGCATTAAATTAAGTTTATGTAAATATTTTTTAGAATATTTTAGGTACGAAAAATTGTAAAAATTCAAAAGAGACTTTATTTAATTTTAAAGAAATCCTATACAGATATTTAAGAAATACCGTTACCGTCATTTTTAGAATGTTGGTGTTTTAATTTTTATTTGTTTACTTTGAACAAATTGTTGCAGGTTGTCTTATTTTGTAATATTTTCAAAAATAGTAAAAATTTTCAATTTCTAACTTCAGATGGACTTTAAATAAATGGAAGGACAAACATTTTCTTTGAGTATATTTATGCTTATTCTCAAATATTATCCTTCTCTCTAAAATTGTAAAAGTTCTGACTAACATAGCATCCCAGAGATACGGAGAACAAACAATTTTCCAAAAGTTTAATTTTGCATAATAGAACGACAAATTTAAATACTAAATTTCAAAACACTTTTATAACTATAATTTTTTTATTAATTTATAAAGTTTTTAAGTTTAATATCGGTTGATGGCTTTAAACTAGAAATTAAGATAAAAACATTTTAAAAAAAACGGCTTTTTCTAACTTTAGGAAGACTACAAAAAAAGTTCTTCTACAAAATAAATTTTTTAATGATACCAATCTAAATGGTTAAAATTTCATTAATTCATATTAAAAGATGTAGAAGTTTTATAAATGGACGAACGGACAAAATAATTATAATTAATAAACTAATTGGCAAATTTTTCAAATTTTTTGAAAAATGTACTAAAAACAAGTATGTACCTATTATTTAAAAAAAAAAAAACATTTTTTACAAAGTTGAAAGAAAATAAATTTCAGTAAATTTAAGGTTTATCATATTGAAAACTTTAAAAAAGCCCCATTTTTAAATACGTATATCTCAAGTTCATACATTTTTTCAATCTGAAAACGCTATTCGACAGATTTTTATTTTTTATTTTTATTTTATTTTATTTTATTTACATAATATAAATTTTATAAAAAAAAACATATTATGCTTAAAAGAATTAAGAGCACTAACTGCATGGTCTTTGGCTCGTATTTTGTTCTGTTATCAGAAAGTTAATAACAAAAAATTTTTTCTTTTTTTTTCTTTTTTCTGAATAACATTCTATATACAAATAATATTAACAAAAGAAAAAAATTACAAAAATAAAATCAAAAATAAGAATTTTCGCTATTCGACAGAATTTTCTTTTACCTTTACAAATCAACATCAAAATTGTAAAATTATTTTAAATTTAGTATTTAAATTTACCGTTATTTGAAAGCCAAATTTTGCATGATATTTCTTTTTTCATAGCTCCGGTACACAAGAAGAAAACAAGAAAGAACTTTTAAAATTAGTATTAGGGCTGAAAAATTTAAAATATGCTATTTTTAGACACCTGTAACTTAGGCACCTATACAAATTTTTTTTCGGAAAGACATAAAACTTAAAACCTCACTAATATATTTTTACTTGTGTTAACTGTTTTTCTTAGTTGTATAGGGTTTCGGATTTAAAGCCGCTCGATAAAAAGTTGTAGTTGGATAATTGTAGTATAGAAAAATGGGAACCAATGCATGTACACATAATGCATTGTACACATAATTTTTATATCTAAGCATTTTTATATATGTACATGCATAATACATAATTTGAATATATAAGTGAGCAAAAGTAGAATGGGAAACAGAAAAAAAGAAAAGAGGAAAAAATTTTATAGTATTTATAATAACAATAATTAATAAATATGCGATTAAATTTATTTTTGTCTGTTTTGCATAATATTGATTTGAATAAGTATAATTAAATATAAATTTTATAAGATATTACTTCCTTAGCTTTAAACATTTAAATAAAAAATGTCATTATATTATAAACTTTTATAAGATCATACAACTTAGGCTAAGATCGATAAAACCACTATTTAGTTTTATGAATTACACAATTTGTAAAATTATATAACAAAATGAATTGAAATAAAAAAAAAAAAAAAATTACAAAAAAAGTTTTAAGTTCACATTTTTTCTTATATAAAATTTTCAAATTTTGGATCAAGTCACAATTCTAAACAGTTTGTATTATCTTTTGGAAATGTGCGCTTTTAGAAACCGTTGGTTTACATTCTGCCTTGTTTTTATTTCCTTTTCCAGATTTATGTAAGAAATTTATTTATTAAATTCCTACTCATCAAAACGTAAAATGTCAGATTGTTATCTCTTAAACTAACACGACTTCAATTATGTTTCTAATGCTTTTTTTTGTTCTTAATATTGAATTTTAATAATTTCTTTATGTACATTAAATAGAAATTTCATAAAATAAAATTTAAAATTAAATTTCTTTTTGAAAATTTTTGGTTACAAATTTTTTAGTCAAATTTTCTAATAAGTTGAGTTGCAATGAACACAAAAACAAAAAATACAATATTACAACATGAATCATATTTATTTAAACAAAAGGATTAAATTTTAATTTTTACTTTTAGTGAATAACGTAAAAATTTACACATGCCACACACATACATAAAAAAATGCCAAAATGCCACTTTGTTATAATTTTACATTTTTAAATTTACTTTGTTTGTTTTTTTTGACAGCTCATTTGAAAAAAAAAAAATGGTTAAAAGTTTTTGTTTACTATTAAGTATAATTACTTTACTATATATATATCTACAACAATTTTTTCCTTATTTTTGAGATTTTTTTTTTCAAATTTTCATAATGAGTCATACGTTATTAATTAAATTTTACTTGTTTTTTTTTTTTTTTTGTTCTTATTTTAGTAAATTTTCAATAACAAATGCAAGACAAATGGGCGCTTTCTAAAAGTATTATAATTTTTTTTTTTAAATAATTCGCTTATGCTACACATACTTACATATGCTTAGCGAGCGTTCAATACCGAACAACCGAATAAACCAATTTTTTTTATTTAAGTTTTATATAGAGGTGGTCACAATAATGTATTTGTATCAGATTTGTTACTATTTTATTTAGATTAATATTTCATATATTTTAATGTTTATCTTATGAATGTATTTTAATATTTCAATTGAAAAAGTTAAGTATTAAGTAATATTAAACACTTTTTCATTAATTATATATGACTGCACACTCTATAGTAAAATTGATATGAATAAATCTCTTATAGTGGGTCCACAGAATGTTTGGGAAAAAAATTTTTTGAAAGTATATGAACGAATATTGACTACTACGATTCATTAAACAGCTAGTTTCTGTATAGTTTGTTCATCAAGTTTTTATCATGTTAGCGGCTTTCTAATTTGTGATAGTTAGAGGTGCAGAAGGCTTTATTGAATACGACAAACAAACAAATATTGGTGCCGTTTACCGGTTTACCAACTAAAATTTAAAAAAAAAGTAGTATAAAAGTAGAAAAAAGAACATTTATTAATATTGAAATTCTTAACATTAGAGATTCGATTAAGCTTATTTGATGTGATCCTCAGTTAAAAGTTTAATGTGTTTCTTTAAGGAAAACTATGAGAAAGCTCTTCAACTTACTATTCAATAATTATTTTCTAAATACAAACTAAAGAAATTGAATAACAAACATATCCCAAAATTAAAATTATAATAAATCCAAAAAAGAAAAATAAATTTTAAGTGTTTGAAGGGACTTAAAAAGTAATAAAATGTAATGAAAAAAATTCGCTTGCAAAGAGTGTGATAAAAAGAAGCTGTGTAAAAGCATTAAAATTCTAATGGCAATAAAAAAAAAATAACTTTAGAAATTTTGGACGTTCTAAAATCACTTTATGGAAGTGCTAACTCTGTTTTCAAAAATTAAAAAAAAAAGGGAAATAAAACAACAAATAAAATTCAATTTAGAGGTAATAATTGAGGTAAATAAACTGTCTGTATAGTGAGAAAAGTAATAAGATTTTGGCAAAAAAAAAAAAAATAAAATAAAATAAAAAATAAAAATTTATTATAAATTTTTAATTTTCCTCTCCAAATTTCCTGAATAATCCAAACAAAAAAAAAAATCTGAAATGAGTCAAAGTTTTATTTTTTGTTTAGAATTCCGCACGATTTTAAACAAAAAAAAAAGAAAAAACAAAAAAAATGAGGACTCCATTTTATTTTTCATTGTTTTTTTTTTTAAGTTTTTTGGATGAGTTTTTTTTTTGGCATCTGGAAATTTTTATAAAATGTAATTTGGAAGTTTACAAAAATCATCCCAAGGATAAAATATAACATTTAATTATTTGTGTTTAGAATAAGAGTTTTTAGTTTATATAAAAAAAATATGTATTTTTCTACTTAAAGAAATTATTTGGTGAATTTATTTATGGTTTAGGTTTTTTTTTTTTAACCAGTCCAAATCATTCACATTTTTGTTATTTTTTCACTTAAATTTTAGGTACGAATCTAATTAGACTGAACTAAATTTAAAGTACTTTCAAACAAAACTTTTAGGATAGATAATGGATTCACACTTTATCATATTTTTATTTTAGCATTTAAATGATTTTTTAGGTTAAATAAAGGTTAAGTAATATTTTTTGTTAAATTAAATAGAAAATGAATTTAAAAAGTTAAATATTCTTTGTACTCGATTTGCGTCCAGTATGTGTTCCTGATGGAGAGAACAAATTATGTCGAATATTGCGTGAATGACTTGTTCTAAATGCAATAATTTACTTTAAAATAAACTATAGGGAAATTATTTATGATTTATTTATTTTGTACCTTTAAAAGTTTAGCATAAATATCAGACAGTATTTTTAAGCATCCTTTGCCTTAATATTTATTTAAAGCCTAGTTAATTTTTTTATATTTTTGTCAAAAGTGGAAAATTGCTGTCATAATCATTAAAAATTTGACATTTATAAAAAGCTGTGTTACCGTAACTATATAGTCTGTTGTCCAAACAAATAAAATGGCCAAGAACGACTAAAAATGAAACTGAAAGTGGTTGTCGAAATCAGAGAAAGAAAATGCTGATGTATTTGACTACATCGTAACAAAATAAGACAAAGCAATGCTAAAAGAACATTTCAACTAAAAAATTGTATTCAACGATTCAACTTAAAAAAAATATCCAATTATCATCAGCAGATATGAAAACAGCTCGTTGACTTCTATGACACTATTCGTGTTTAAAAGATCAAGGTTTATTTGTTTCTTTTTGGACAGGAGGAAATTTACTTAGCCATTTCCTAGAGTGAAAATCCTAGAAAATCTTAGTCAATATAGAAAAAATAATTCCAAATCCTTCATTAAATTCAGTTTGTCAAGATTTACAAAAATAAAAAATTACATTTGTAGGAAATTTGTCAAACTAAAAAGTTACAAATCGTTGTTTGTGTACAACAAATCTGTAAAACAATGAAAGAAGATTAGATATGTTGATAGTAATCTGTAGATAATAAAAAATTTAACAAAATTTAGTTTTGTGATTTTTTTATGAATCGATTATTTATTATTTATCTTTAAAAAACTTATCTTCTATGAAAATAAAAGAATCAGTTATATTTTTATTATTGTTTCGATGATTCCTTTGGGTTTTAAAATAAACTCTACCATAACAAAATAAAATACACATTATTATGTATTTAACTCTGTTTAATTTTGTCTTGTTTATTTATGATATAAAAAGATGGTACTTTAGAAGCAAATTTCATAAAATAAAAATTAAAACGCAAAGGGAAATAATCCAAAAACAGAATCTTTTATTTTAGAATTAAGCAAAAGTTTTATAACTTTTATCTTTAATCGTCTAACTACCTAAAGTATTTTTGTAATTACCTTATAATCAGCAAAAAGTAACCATTTTAACTTTGGTAGAGAATTCCATTTGAATATTTCATATTAAAATATCAAATAAGATACAACAGGTTGTTTAGATTTTGAAAGCCATCTGTGCGGTAAAATTTTTCTAAAGTTTTAGCACAAAATTCGATATATAGAAATGCGAAAATCATCTTTTTTCATACTTCTTCAATTTTTAGTTTGGTTTGTCATCAAGGAACTTCAGTTATAATTAAAAGAATTGTTGATCAATAATAATAATATAAATTCAATTCAATTTTTTTAAAATTATTTATAAATGAACAATTTTTTTATATTTTCAAATGGAAAAAAAAAAAAATTATAATCACACACGCTAAATTCATGTTGTGCAGTGCGAACACCACTTAATATACATATATTATATGTTATATAAATAGAAAAAATATAAATAGAAAAATTTATTTTTACATATTTTATGATTATAACAATTTTCTTAATCCAATTTAATAAAATAATTCAATAAAACTTCTAAAATTAATATTTACGGTTGTCATTAAATATTATAGCAAAAATATTTTTATTTATTAAAGACAAGAATAAAATTTAGTCACATTCCGTTAATAACATCTGATTTAGTGATATTTCGTTAATAACATAAAATATTGTTTGTGTTCCTTTTACACGAGAAAAGTAATTGAGAGTAGTTGGGAGTGGTAAGTAAACGGAACGCTAATTCAACATAACCGTATTTACTTTTATCTACTACTTCAAAGTTTTATGTAGTTGGTAGTAGAAAAGAGTAGTTTACTCTAAAAAAAAACAGTTGAAAAATGCAAAGAAACTCAATTAGCAAAATATTTTAAAAACAAAATACTACTGATAACGCTGGTTTGTAAAGAGGTATTTTAGAGAGGTATTTATTATTTTTAGGTGTAGGAAGAAGAGTTTCAATTAAATCTCTTTCAAATTACTGAATTTTAATTTACTTTAATCTTAATTGTATAGAAATATATAACTTGAAATATAAAGTGTAATTAAAAAAAAAAAAAAAAACAAAAAAAGTGGTAAAATGGATTAAATGAGGCTTCACCAGAGTATTTTTTGTATATATGTCCGTAGAGACACAAATAAAATTTTTAAATTGACATATAACAACATTCTATACATTAAATTGACATATAACAACATTCTATACATGAGTGAAAAGATCACGGCTTCTCTATGACTGTGTGGGACTTTTTCACTCACTTAAAACTTTAGTACTCATGTATTGGCTGGATAAAGGAAGTTAAGTTGAGGAGAAAGATTAAAAAGAATTATTAAAACTGTGTATATAAAAAAGAATTTTTTTTTTTGTTCTAAACCTCCTATTAAATGTTTTTAACTTAAAAGAAAATAAAATGTTATACATTATTATTTTTCTTATAATTTTTAAAATTTTCACACTTATAAGTGTGTACAATAATATTTCAAGAGGTTGAAATTTATATTTTAAATATATATACATATACCTACAATATGTATATTTTTCTATAGTATATACATTGGTTCTAAATAAAAATTTTTTATTTTTTTTTTAAATCCTAAATATAGATTTTTTTTTTTTTAGAAATTAAATAAAATTAAAATCTCATGTTATTTTTTTATCGTTAGACATAAATTTTACTGTAATCATTAAATTGATCAACAGAAATTTAATTTTTTTATAAAAAAAAATGTTATAATTCCAAAATTTAAATTAAAACATTTATTTTGTTTTTTTTTTTTTTGTGTTATTATTATTATTATTGAAGACATGTTTTTATTAGTAATTGAAAATTTAAAAAACCAATTAAAAGAAAATAATAAATATATAAAGTTATTCAAATATTTTAATTATGACGTCTAGTGACTTTTCATTTACGTTTACTAGTATGATTGAGTGTGGCTTTTGTGTGTATGTGTCATAAGGTCATACCTCTTCTGTCCTCTATTTTGACATCTCGTATTAATAAAAATACACCTTTAATACTTAAAATTCTCTATTGATACAATAAATTGACGTATCGTTCAAAATTTTTATTTGAAATTGAAATTTAAAATGTGGTTTATAAAATGTGTATAATTATAAAACTATCCATAGGGAAAATTAATTTCAAATTTTTTTATTATGTTTTATTTTATAATTTATAATTCATTAATGTACATTAATATAATAATACCAACCTGTTCAATATTACAGATAACATTTTCTGTAAAACCGTTTTTTTTTTTTCTGTAAAATTTTAACTATTCAATTGTAATATGTAAATATATTATAGATTTTTTTCAAATGTCAAAAAATATTATTTATTAGAGTCTATTCTTTCACTATATCTTTACAATTTGTGAAAAAATGAAATATAAATTTTCTAATGTTTTCATTTTTCATCAATCATCACTATTCCTTTACTATTTCATTATTTTTTGACATTTCAAACTTATTTTTGACATTTCTTAAATTTAAATCTGCTCTGAACTATTAAAAATTTTTATGTGATATGAAAAAAGTGACAATTTTAAGGGTTTATTATCATTTTTTAAATGAAAAAAGTGACATTTCGAACTTATAGTGATGTGTAATCGCTAATGACTATTTTTCAAAACAAATAACAAAATAGTGAAAAAATATGGAACAAATATGGATTGAAGACATTGAAGACTAACCGCGGTGTTAAGCATTTATTTAGAACGTTATATTGTTCATTGTTGTCAACTTTAATTGTTTTTCTTAGTTTATGATACATATATCAAATTTAAATAAGTCAAATAATTATTTCTGTAATAAAATAAAAATGCTTAAATTTAAATAAATTTTGCTGATTATACTGATATTTAAGATATTTCAAAATAAAACTTCTCAATGTAGTGGCAATTCTCTACAAAGAACTAAAAAAAACAAGAACAAAAATATATATGTATGTACAACCAAAAGTTTGTAAAAGCGAATACTTCTAAAATAATAAAAGTCAAAAATTCGAAATATTTTTGCATCAAAATTTGTAGTTTTTCTTTAAAACTTTTGTACAAGTAAATTGTAAAAAATCAGACTGACTATTTTTTTAGTCTTTTATTTTTAGTTTATTCTCCTGTCAGATAAATGTGACAATTAAATTACACAGTCTTTCTTTCCAGATGTGGCTATAAGGAGAATTATTCTTACCACGTGAATGAGATTTGAATCCACACAACCTCGTTGTTTTCAGCCTATTTTAATATTCTCTTACCCACTAGACCACAGAGGGCCACACTGTATATATCATTAAAAAAAAACCTGTGTAGGTATATATATTTAAATTTATACAATATTTAAATATTGTATTTCAGTTTTTGCAATTCGCATCTCTGGAAAATTTGCACGGTTATGTATCAACATTTCAGGTGTTTAAAAATAACAAAATTTATTTTTCTTACCGCTCATATTTTTTGAAATATAAAAAAATTTTTTTTAGTATTTATTTTTCATATTTCTCTAAAATTACAAGTTTCTTATCTAATAGACTCTTCTGGACCATAGATACGGGGCGTCAAATATTTATATATGTTATGTTATATATATATTTTTACTTTATAACGTTTATTACTAATGTTTTCACTTAAAGTAAAAAATCTTCATTTAAAGTAAACATTTTTTCACTTTAAGTAAAAATTCTTCACTCTAAATAAAAATCTGAATTTAAAGTAAAAAAATCTCAACTTAAAGTAAAAAGGTATCATTATGTTATTTAAAGGGACGAACGGACTGACGAATATAATTATAATTAACACATTTATTCAAAAAAAGAAATCTGAATAAAATGAATTTTTACCACTATATTAAAAATTAATGAATGACAATCAGAACATTTCAATCATAAAAGCCCATCATACAATCTGATTTTAAAAATGGGTCAAATAAAAAATTTCTTCAAAAACGAATGTGTAGTCAGATTTAAATTAAATCGATTACTTTTATTACAAACATCACACTAATTTTAAAATTGCAAAGTTCTAATAAAATTTTCTTTATTATCTTGAGCGGTAAATTTTTTTGTTTATTTAAAGCATCACAATACCATAATTAAATTCTAAAATATTAGACATTTGATTACTTATAGGCCCTGTCGACCCTATTTCAAAAACACATATTATATGTATTAATTACATCATAAAACAAGAAAACTGTTAAAAAAAAAATTACAGAAATTTAAGAGAAACAAAATAATATAACACTTGTAAATGCCACTCAATTTCTTCTAAGTTTAATAAGTTCAATTTTTTTTCAATGTTTCATTCTAAAAAATCATAGAACTTTAGATTAAATAAAAAAAAAAAAAAAAAACCCACAGATAAATAGAAAAGTGTTTGTATATTTAAATTCTATAACCTAAAAACGGGAAAGAAAAAATTATAAAATACACCTTAACTAAAACCAAAAAAAAAAAAAAACTATTTTTAGATGAAATAAGATTTTTTTTTAGAAGTAAATAATTACGAATGAAAAAAAAACCAGGAGCGTATCAATAAATATGGTATAAAAGGGGGTATGGAATTATCTGTACAAAAACAATTTAAATACTCAAATAATTTAAACTAAATGTTTTTTTATTAAATGGAGTCTAAGATCATTTGAGTTTTTTGAATTTTTTATTTTAAGATATTTTTTTTTCCATTGAAATTATTTTACTTTCTAGAGCTTTACTTTTTGTTGAATTAAAAATTAATTTACGACACGACAACATTTAATTGATTAACAATACAATTATGACAATAATTTGACAACCTAGACAGCGAAGACAGCAGCTGACAGTTCAGCCATCAAATGAAATAAAAATGAAATAAGAACCGAAAACTCTATATACATAAATATAATGACTTTGACAATTATAAATTGATAGAAACATTTTTTTTTTAAATTTATTTACCTGAATTTAGTGAACAGAATGCTATTTATAAAAAAAAAATTTTTTTAATATCAATTATATGAAATTTTGTTGAAAGTAAAATCTCTGTGTGTCGCCACCGACTCGATATCTAAATCCGTTAATAAAAAAAAAAAAAAATAAAATATTAACAAGTTCTTTTTTACAACAAAATTTATTTCAATCGTTTTTGGTTTAAATTTGATTCGTTTTATTTTTTCTACCTATGTTGGAGTTTTTTTTTGTTTTAATTTTTATTTTATCTAAAAATAAAATTACAATTTCAATAATTCATTTAATATTTCCGCTTTTTTTTTTTTTTTTAAGCAACTTCGGTATCAGGACCCTACAAATATAATCTAAGAAAAAATTTCTTAGTTTTAATATATTACAGATTTAAAATTATTAGATGGAACAAAAATTTCTTCTGTTAAAAGAAAAGTTTATGTTAGGTCTACTACAAATTTTTTAATTTAACTAATACTTTTCTCCATCCGATTTCCATATCTATAAAATGTACATTAGGCCGAAAATGGTGTATAATGCACATATTTGGATTGGAGCTCCCCAAACAGCGTTGGGTTATCTCGATAAAGGGCAAAACAGAGTTGATTTAATGACCCTGTTTTATAGATACCTTGTAGGAGTGAACACCTGTTCCAAAGAAATAAAACAATTAATACCTCCACTTAAAATTTTCCAACGTGAAACAAGCAGAAGTGCAACAGATGCCCACCCATACACTGTTGAACTGACAAGATGGGGAAACAACACAGCATAGGGAAATTCGTTTGTCACGCGCATGTCGCGTTTATGGAACCTTTATGCCTGTACATCTGTCCTCAAAAGCTAGTAATCCATCATGTGTACCATCTAATGAAATTCAAGAAGAACATAAACAAACTTCTTCAAAATAACTATTCAAATTTTTTGCTTCATCCTCCATAATCTTAATTATTCCAAACCCAATTTCTCAAGTAATCTTTGGCTCATCCTTTTCCTCAAAGCCGAACTGTACATTATATTATTATGCATTAAATGACCCATCCTAAATTTTGGTTTTAAAGGAGGTGGTTTTGATTGGTTAAAGTCTAACGCTACTACCCAGAGAAACCTCGTGTAATTCCTTTGAGTGACTTTCGATGTTTTTCACCGTCCCTCTTAAAAAAAAAAATTACTATTTGAATATATGGGCCTTAAGAATTTTAAATGATATTTCATTCTAGAAATTTAATATACTTTTTAATACAACTTTTAAAAATTATTTGAAACTTCCTCAATCCCTCAACTAAACAGTACATTGTACCATAGATTCTAGTCTAATGTTTGGTTTCAAAGGAAGATGACGTTGAGTCGGTTCAAGTCCAACATTACCAAAGCGAATTCGCGCGTTGATCTCATTGATGTGTTTCAAGATTCCCACAAAAAAAAAGGCTCTAAAATTACCGTTTAACTACTTAAACATTTTCATAAAATCTTTGTCTTGTAGATCCCTTAAAGTATTTAAAAAACTCGTTCAGTTCAATGATGTTTGATTGATGAATCATTGAAGTCATTATTCCGAAGTTTTTTTTTTTTATTTTATCTTTATTATAAACTATACTATCTCGAACACAAGTTGTGTTTTATTTAAAATTAAACTGACACCATCACTAATAATTTCCTAAATAGATAAAAGATCACGAACTAGAGATTCCCCTTAAGTACTATATAAAAAAAAAAATAGGGATTTCCCTTTTGGTATATATATATATATATGTATATATTTTTGTTTTCTTTCTAATGTGATTTTCATTTATATATGTATTTATATTGAAGTTGGAAAATTAGATGATGATTTTATGAGCTGTTGTATCTATATTGAAATTCATGTATATTAAAGAATGCATATATACATATTTATTAAAATCGAAATAGATTGCATCTGAGTGGTGTTTATTATGTTTTTTCCTTTTTTTTTTTTTTTTGTTTTGTCTTTTATGAAAGCAATTTCGAAGTAAATATATTTTTTTTTTTAAATAAATTGTAAAGTAAATTAAGTTTGAAATAAATAAAGAACATTTTATTTTTTTTTATTTGCTTTTTGTTAAATTTAATTTAAATTGTAACAAATGAGTCATATATTATAATATCTAATATAATATGTTTAAAGTATTGTGATACTGAAAGTGGTAATTGTATTAAAATGAATAAAATGCTTTTGCATATTGTGCATTTATTAATTTTAGATCATATGTGATCTGATAAATTTTTTTTGTTTTTATAAAATTTATTTTTAAGTTTCGAAATACATCCTACAATATAAATATACTATAGACTCAATAGAGTACAGAGTATAATAGGTCTCAAATGAAATATGCCAATCTAAATAGACGTGATTTGTACATTTGATTGGAGACAAAAAAAAAAAAGAATGTCGAAATACAGGTTATTAAGTTTGGGAACTTATGATTTTCAATACGTATAGGAATTATAAAAAGCAGTAGAAGAATTCTAAAGTTAATTTCCGAGTGGTACTTAATTTTTATTGAATTATTTAAAATTATTGTAAAAGATTATGAACTTAAAATAATTAAAAAGGGGAAATCATTAAAAATTCTACATCACTACAATTACAATTTTGGGAGCTTCAAAACTTTGGGAGCTTTGTAGACTAATGTTTTAACTCTTTCAAGGCTCTGTAACTAAATTTACAAAAAGTTTAGTAGTTTTTTTCTCTGAAGTCATATACTCATTTCTGGACTTCCTTATACGAGTAATATTTTCAAAACTCGTTTTCTTTTTAAATTTAGAAATAAAACTTTTAAGTTTTAGAAATGAAAACGATTAATATGACTTGATTATCTTTAAAATTTTGGATTGATACTTATATAATTATTACTATTGAACTACTCAACATTACTATTGAACTACTCGACATGTTTTACAGAAATAAATCTTATACTCATTTGAAAAAAAAAAACATTCAAATTCAGCATTGCATTTATGGCATTAGTATACTTGTGCTTGAGGTAAACATTTGTATATACTTCTAAAGGTATAAGCATGTATCATAAAGTCCATTAATATAATATAGGTCAATATACACCTATTGAGTGAGAAAAAACAGTAATTAAATCGTAAAATATTAAAGTAAAAGCCACAAGTGACATATAAACAATAGGTTAAGCACTGATGATTATTGATTATAATCAATTATTATACAGTTATATATACATATTTATTATAACCAAATTTTGATATTGAATCAGAATATTAAATTCTTAAAAAATATCTGAAATAAACTTTCTAATTTAATTCTTCGATCTAATCTGATAAAAGGCTTAAATCGGCAACAATTTTCGATTCAAACCCTGGTCAATTCTTATCTAAATCTTTTTTTTTTTGTTTATTTCCTTGCCACATAAAAATTAAATGATGCAACCTTTCCTTTTCAGGCGTCGCTGTAAATGCCATAGGAAGAAATTATTCTTACGACGTGTGTTGGATTCGAACGGTTGGATTATAACGTATTTCATACGCTCTTATCAACTAGGCTACCGAGGCTATAATTAATACCACTAAATAAAATTTTTAATAGTCGTTGGACAATATGTATAGCAGTTAAAGGGTTCACAAAATATATCGACTAGTATTCATACTATGAAATAAATAAATCTGCGATATATATAAAAATTTAAGCCGGTTTATATAATATTAAATAAAATAACCTTAACCTTCGTACAAACCTAGGTCAAAGGTGCAATAAATTTGCTATTTCATTTTTGCCACCTTAAACAAAACAATCGAGATAGATATGGAGAACTATATATTTTTGTTTTGCAAGGAAAGGTCAGAATCATCGAAAAACACTATTGAGGAGTGTAACGAGCACGAATTCTCTATAAGTGTGTGGGACTTTAACCCACTAAGCATTACCTTCCTCTTTTGACCAAACAATAGGTTATTCGACCTTTCAAATCGATCTGATCAAAGAAAGTTAAGTTAACGAATGAAAATTGATGTCAAATTGGCAGGCATATTGTAAACAAAGTTGTTAATTTTCACCTGGAATAATCATCTAGGAAACACATGAGGTGGAAGATGGCTCTAGGTTTGCGATTTTCGTACCACAAATGAATTTTCATAAGACGAATTATACCATCTGGGAATTTCAATATATATATTATTGCTCAGAATTGAATTGTAGTCGTTCTTCGATCCATCCGTCAGCACGATAACTCAAAACATATAATAGAGCTAGTATTCTGAAATTTTTACCATTTCATTTTATTTCATTTATGTAAATTCCACTTTCGCTATTGAGTTTGAACTATAGTTCGACCGACGAGTTACACCGAGAAATTTTGTCAAAACAGGTTAAGTATTATACCAACTACATCTTCAAAATTTGGTTGTTCTACGTCAATAGATTAGGGTAGCGTCATACAAGTTCTTTTTTATATATGAGTAATTCAAATTTTCTTAAAAGTTGGTTGGTCTACGGCAACAAGTTTGGATAACTGCAAAATTTATATGCTCATATTTTGATATCTAAAAATTTGTAAAAGATGTTCAAATTTTATGACAATAATTTGAATTTGGTTGGTTTGGTACAACAAACTTCGAAATTTAGACAAATATATCTCAATATACTTACTTAAGTTTGATGTTATATATTTTTTAAAAAATGTACGACTTTATTTAAAATTAAATAAAAAAGATTTTTATACATGTAGGTGTACATTAGTTAATTTTGTTCAAAGTATTTTTATACAGAGATTGTGAGTTTAACTGATATTTCTCTAACGCTGTAACAGAAATCTAATTTAAGGAAGGTTTTAAAAATTTTTTTATACTGCAAGTTTAATTAATGTTTGATAAAATTTTGTATATTAAGTCAATTAATTAATTAATTTTGTTTTTTTTCTTTTTTTTTTTTTTGAATATTAAAATAATAATTATCTTACCTTAATTTTTGTTGTTTGTTGTTGTTCTTTATCCGTTAAATTATTTATATCTTCACTATTATTAGTGCGTAATTTACCAAAATTATTATTATTTACTATATTAGAATTAACATAATTAAATGATTCAATTGATGGAATTTTTTTAAATTGAATATTTTTTAATTGATTTGCTGTTGTTGTTGTTGTTGTTTGTATTCCACTAATATTACTTAAATTTGTATTACTTGATGATGTATTACTATGATTACTATGAATACTATTTGAATCAGAACTATTACTATTACCACTTATTGAATTTAAATCACTTAATTCTGAATTCCAATCATAACGATGAATTTTTGAATCACTACTACAACTACTATAATTACTATTTAAACTATTTGTATTATTACGAAATTGTAATGGTGGTAATGGTGGTGGTAATGGTGGTAAACCAATTAAAAATGAATTTGTTGGTGAAATTGTAATTGGTGGTGTATTATTATTATCTGTTAAGTTGGTTATTGTTTTTGTTATTATTGTTGAATCATTTAAATTATTTTTAATATTATTTAAATTTTTATTATTATCATCTAATAAAATACTATTATTATTATTATTATTTAAATGATTCACTAAAAATTGATTAATATATTCTTTATTTTTAATAAAATTATCACTATTTGATTTAAAAATTTTTATTTGTTTATTATTATTATTATTATTATTATTACTATTATCAATACTTTTATTTTTATTATTATTATGTTTTATATGATTAAATTCTTGATTTTTTAATTCTTTACAAAAACGTTTAACTCTTTCATTACAACAACATAAATCTGATGATTTTTTTAAACCATTTTCATTAATATTATTTAATAAACATAAATCAATATCACTTGTTATATTATTATTACTGTTATCATTACTGTTATTATTATTATTATTATGATATGAATCATTTGAATCATTTGAATTATTTATTTCATTACATATTTGAAATCTACAACCACAATTAATATTTGTTAATAAATCATTTGTTGTTGCTGTTGTTGTTGTTGTTGTTTCACTTAAACAACTAATAGTACTTGTTTCTAAACTATCACTTAAACTATCATATAAATCTTTAAATATTATACGATCATTAATTATTGTTGTTGTTATATCATTATTTTTATTATTATTTTCATTTTCATTTGAATTATTATTATTGTTATTATTAATGGTATTATTATTATTTGTTTCATTAATAATTTCTGTTTTATCATTTTCTTTATTTATTTGTAATAATTTTGTATTTGAATCATATTCTGATTTAAAATGTGTATTTTTATATATTTTTATTGATTTTGGATAATCAAAAATATTTGTTATATATTTTGAATTATTATTATCATTTTTTATATCAAATGAATCAGAATCTTCTTTTTCAGATGAATCAATAAAACCAATATCATCAATAAATGATTGTGATTCAATTAATGATGATTTTATTTTTATTTGTGGTTTTATTATTGTACATTTTTTATTTATTGTTATTGATTTTGTTTGTATTGGTATTATTGGTATTGGTTCACCATATATTAAAAAATTTGAATTAATATTTTGTATAGGTGATTCAATAATTGGATCATTAACAGAACCTAATGAATCACAATAACTATTTAAATCATTATTATCACTACTATTATCATCTAATAAACGATCTTCACTAACTGAACGATTTTTATAATTATTAACATTTGATAAATCATTTGAATTATTAGAATTACCAAAATTTATTGTTTTACGGGTTAATTTTGGTGTTAATTTACGTATAACTAAACTTGGTGTTGTATTACTATATAATTTTATTTCAGATGATGATAATGATGTTGATGATGATGTATCATTATTTATATCATTTTTAAAATCATTAAATTTATTTATTTTATTATGATTATTATTATCGTTTTGATATAAATTTTTATTATTATTTGTATTTATATAATTATTACGATTAACTAAATCATTTGATGATTCACAATTACGTTTTGGATTTATATTTAAATCATCAGTTGTATTTGATTTTGTAAAACAATTTAATAAATCTAAACCAGCTGATGGACTTTTTTTAATAATAAAATTTTTTTGTTCAAATTTTAAAAGTTTACGTCGAAATTTTGATGGATCATATGCTGTTGTGATTGTTGAATCACTATTATTAAAATTAGAATCACAAATTATTTGATTGTTATTTTGTTGTTTTTGTTGGGTATCTTTAATTAATGTATCAAAATTTGTATTTTGATAATTATTAACATTTGAATCTACAGATTTACTACGTACCACTTGCTGATGATGACGATTTGGTTTTGGTGGTACGGGTGGCGGTGGTGATAAACGTCGTTGTCGTAATGTATTAAATGATCCATTTGTTGATTCAACTGTTGTTGTTGATGTGATTTTATTTATTTTATCATAACCGTTACTTTCCGAATTTTTCCGATCTATACCAAGTGATCTTTGTACAACTGTATCTAATGTTTGTTGTATTATTGCTCTTGGTATACTACCACCAGTATATAATATATGCGGTTGTGGTATATATTGATTTTGATTATTTTGATGTGGTATTTGATTTGTATTATTATTATTATTATTACTACAACTACAATTAATCGTACTACAACAATTTATATTAGAATCACTATTTTTTAATAAAATATTTTGTTCATTTTTATTTTTTAAATTTATATTTGTTTTATTATCATTTTTATTAATATTATTATTGTTAGTATGGCAACATTTCGTTTCTTTTATTCCATTATCATATTTTTCATTTTTTTGTTGAATTAAAATATCATTTTTGAAATTATTTATATTATTATTTTCCTTAGATATATTATTATTATTATTATTATTAGTATTAATATTAGTATTACCGTTATAATTTTTATTATAATTATAATTTTCTTGATTTTGATATTTTGCCAAAGATGACGTTGCGATAGGCAAAGATTTTGAATTTTGTAACGGATATGAATTTAATTCACGATTTTCTTCACGTATTGGTTTTTGTGAAGAGGACGATGAAAATTTTTTATTAAATTTATGCGATCGCGTTTCTGCTAAGACTGAGGACAATGATGAATTTTCAATATTATCTCTTGAATTTTGGCCAAATTCATTTTCATAATGTTGTTGTTGCTCATCTGTTGTATTTTTAATCTCATGATGAGAATAGACATGATCATTGCTATTTTTAAAAACAGAATTTTTTGTATTACTACAACTACAATCAGGAGTTTGGCACATTTTTATTTCATTTTCTTGATAAAAACACTGAGAATTTCCATTTATATTTTGAGAATTTTTTTGTATTAATTGTTGCTCTTGTTGTTGTTGTTGTTGTTGTTGATTTAAAATATTGTTGTCATTTTTGTTAGGAATACTATTTTTATAATTTTCTTGACTTGAAGCATTTAATTTGTGGTGTAGTTGTGTTGGAGATGTTGTTATTGGTGAAATTTTCGTTGAAATTCGTGTGGTCGTTACTGACCCTGTCGAATGTGATAATGTTGTTGGTAATGATGATGATAATAATGATTGTGTTGATGTTGATATTGATGTTGATGGTAATATTGACGATACTGATGATGATAATGATGAAAGGATATTAATAGAATTATAATCAGAATGAGAATTGCCAATTGCTGTTGGAATTTTCGTTAAATTTTTATTTGTTTCGTTATTTTTTTGACCACCATATTTTAATCGTGATATTTTTGTTAATGTATTATTATTACTACTGCTACTATTACTACTATTATTATTAGAATTAATATGTATATTACCGTTATTATAAATACTACCGTTACTATTATTATTGCTATTATTTTCATATGATTTTAAATATTGATTTTGAGATGTTGTACGTATTGGTGGAATAGGAGCATTATCAATATCATCTTCATCTTTATTATTATTATTATTATTATTTTGAATTTGTTCTAATTTTGTTATATTATTATTAAATGATGTTGTAGTTGCATTATGTATTTGTGCTGAAGTTGTTATTATTTTTTCTGCTGTTGCAATTGCTATTGTGGTTGTTGTTGTTGTTGTTATTGTTGAATTTGGTGCTAACAAAATATTTGATGGTGCCAGAAAATTAAGTTTTGGCGCCGACATTACTGTTGCTGTTCTACTAAATGGAATATTTATTGAAGGCGACAAATCTGTTTGTGTTATTGATGATGAAAAAGAAGATGTAGACGGGAATTGCGTCTTTTTTGTTGATAATTTTGTTTTTGTATCTGTTGTTGTTGTTGTTCTTGTTTGTAATCTATAATTAGCTGTAAAATATATTTATGTATAAAAAAAAAAAAAAAAATTTAAAAATTGCGTATATAAATATAAAATTAAAATTAAAAAAAAAGTAAAAAATAAAATAAAAATGAAATAAAAATTTCATTTTTATTTTTATGATTTTATATTTTTAATATTGTGTTCTGTTTTATATTTATTTATATATATGTATGTATATGAATATATACAAAAACTAACATAGATTAATACAAATAAATTTTAAATATATAAATGTTATATTAAATATATTTTTTTGTAATTTTTTTTTTTTTTTTAATTTAAAAATGAACTGTTTATAGGCACAGATTTTTATTTATAATATTAATAAATATAAAAAGGAACACTATTAATAATTTATTTTATTTCTTTCTTTTTATTTATTTTTGATTTATTATTATTTTTTTTTTCTCTATAATTAAAAGTTCTTTTAAAATGTGTTGAATAATTAAAAATATTGTATTTATTTATTTATTTATATTAATATTTCAAATTATATAAGATAATTCAACATTATTAAACCATCGGCAACTAAAGCTACTATTATATGTTGTATAAGAACTATTAATTTATACTGTAATATATTATTTATATTATATATTTTGTAGAAAGGGTAGATTTGTAAAGAAAAATTTGTTTTTCAATAATTTTCCTTTCGATTAAAAAAAAATTGTGGTTCAAAGTGAGATACTAAATTAAAAATACAATATTAATGTAAATTGCATATATTTAGGCGTGCCTGTAATTTCGATGTATTATAATACAATCAACCTTCGGCGCTACTTTCAGTAAATAATGATTTAATTTTGAAACAAATTAACCAACCTAATGTTTATGAATGCTTAATTAAAGTATTAAGAAAGATTAAAAAAAATATCATTGAGATATACGAAAAGAAAAATTCATAGATCTTTATGTTATAAGACAAATTTTATAAACTTGAATTAATGTGATATTTCAAACTTTAAATATAAAGTAATATTTCAAATTTTAAACATTTCAATTAAAATATTATTAAATCATAAATATCTATGAGTAAAAAGTTAATTGATTTTAAGATATAAATCACTTTTTTTTTATACAGCACTGTTTAGATTTGCCAAAAAAAAAAAAAAATTGTTTCATTTTCATTTTTCATTTTCTAAAGCACACTAACAAAATTTTCTCTTAAAATATCAAAAAAAAAAAAAAAAAAACCTTGAACGTAACCAAAATAAAAAAAGAACAAAAAAAAAAAAACTAAAAAAATAACAAAATAAAATTTGCTTATTTTTTAGCAAAAAAAAAACAAAAACATTGCACAAAATAATTTAATTTTTTTTTCATAACATGAACAGAGAAAATTTAAAAAAAAATAAAGCAAAAATATATACATATGTATATAAAAAATGTGAAAAATGAAAATTTATGAATGAAAACTGTTTAATCATTTCCAGTTTTCAAAAAAAAAGAAAATAAAACAAAACAAAAAAAAAACAAAAAGACGAACATAAAGAAAAATTAATATGGTTATTTAAAACATTAGAAAAATTAAATTCTTTTATGAAACAATAATTTAAAAATTAAAAAAAATGAAATAATTCTCGCCTTGAAAATTTCAAAATTCAAAAAAAAAATAAAGAAAATAATGGGTAAATTTTGGTAAAATTGAATCTAAAACAATTAATTATATGGATCCGATTATTGTTGATTAAATGTTTTGTTTAGAACAAAATGTCATAGAACAAATTTTTAAAATAAATTCAATTCTTTTCTGAAAACGAAAACGGACGGATGATAAGTCAATTAAGCATTGATTTTGGTTTTTTTAACTTATTATTATGGGATAATGGACTCGAGTAGCTGTTATACAACCTTAAAATTTACATAAATACATCTGCAGCGTGTCATATGCCTGTATTACATTTGGCCTGAAGTGTTATTTGACTGTATTTTTTGTAAGTTCCATGTATTATCATTTGACTGTATTTAACATTTATCTCTTTTAAATGTAAATACAGTAAAAATACAGTCAAATAAATGTGATAGTATCCGAAATATACCTCAGTATTTAATTAAGTCAAATATTTGATATTTTGTAAAAGGTGATGGAGGAGGTCTTGTACGAAATCTCTTTTTTCAAAATCTCGTTTGACCAAATCTCAATGGATAAAATCTCGTTTTTACAAAATCCACTTATTACAAAATTTCGTTTGATAAAATCTAATTTTTTTTTTTTAGAAAATTAAAAATTTATACTAAAAATTTTCATTCTTAAATTTATCTAAAATCCCTCCTAATTATTTGCCTCATATACATATTTCAATAGCAAAACATTTAAAATAGTGGATTCTGTACGGCCCCCAAACCTCCACTAACCAATTATTGAAATACGCTGATTTTGAATAATTCTCTAAAATTCCCCCTAATTCAGAATATGTATAAATTTTCTGGAAAAAGACAAACCTTGACTTTGAATTCAACTCTAAAATCCCTTCTAATAAATATTTCTTAGAAACATGCGTAAGCTATTTTAAAGTTAGGCCAAAAAAATGGATTTTCTCTAATGAGATTTTATCAAACAAGATTTTCTAAAAACGAGATTTTGGGAAACGAAATTTTGAAAATCAAGATTATATACTGCTCCAGATGATCAAGCATTATGGCAATAATGAAGTTAGGTTATTCTAGCATAACAGATTCATATGGCTGTTATTAAGCTAGACATTTGAAATTTTGTAAAAGATGGTCAAGTTTTATGGCATTATACCTTCTGTAAAATTTGGTTAATTCGGGTCTATGGGCTTAAGCTATAAAAATGAATTGAGCCATTTTAAAAAGGGTAAGAAAGTGGCATTTTTCTAGGGTTTTAAAAATTTCCCGTTATTTAGTAAATATATTCTTTAGATGCATACTTTTAGAAAGTAAATCTTGTGAACATTCAGATAAATATAAAAAAGTCTTCAATTTGCCTTTATAGTTCAGGAAATATAATAAAAAATCAATTTGAAGGGCTCTGTAATGATGTCATCGCCAACCCGGCAGGCAAAACATGTCTATTCGTGTCTAAGCATATTTAAAATTAATTTGATTGTACATTTTTTGTTTTTTTAAGACATTTTATACAGAGAGGAAACAAAACTGTCAATAATGTTATTTTTAAATTTTTTTATAAAAATGCTTTCAATTTTTGGTTAAAAATGAATATTAAAGTTATTATGAGATATTTCAGTTCAGTAATTTTTCTAATATTAACATTTCAAAGTTAAAAAATAAGTTCAGAAAATTTCAAACTCAATAAAACTCAAGAATCTCAAAGACTTAAAAATGCAAGAATAATAAATGGTGTTCCAGCTAAAATGAAAGGAAATGAACATAATGGTGTCACTTAGAGTTAAAACTGCTGACAATAAGAAGTTTGGAAATGGACATTTATGCGGTGGTTCATTAATTTCTGTTGACAAAGTATTAATAGCTGTTCATTGTATTACTGAGTAAGCCAGAAACAGATTTAAATTAGCCAGATAAGTATAAAAAAATAATAAAAAAAAATTAAAGAGCTAATTTATGAGAATAAAGTTGCCAATGATAACAATAACAATTCCATGATCTTGTGGAATACAAAATTTCGTATTACAATAGGTGTTTTCATAATTCTCAAAGTGTAAAAGTTTCTAAGTTTTTTATTAAGGCGAAGACACAAATTTCTTTGTGGTTTTTGGGTATAGAAGAATATTTGATTTTAATAACTTCAATTATTTATAGCTATATATTTGAACTTGTTAAATTATATTTTTTATTAAAACCTTTATAAAATTAAAACCAATATACTGATCAACCTTTTTAAGCTTCAAATGAACATTCCTAAAGAATTTGGTTCCAATCAAATTAATGGCGGGGTGAGCCATTAAAAATATAGTCATTTATAAATTCATAAAATAATTTAAATTTCTTCCCGGCTCAGAAAAGCAAAATTTCTTCCTCCACACCTACTCATAGCTGTTATGGATATATTAGATAAATATGATTCAACAGGTGCTGAACAAAGAAATATAACAAAAATTGTTCCACATAGAGATTACAAAACCTATTGTAAATGATATAGCCCTTTTATTTTTATCAGAACCGTTTAAGCGTAAGTTGATTTTTTTTGTTGTGTATATGTACTTATATAAAATAATTTATTTTGTAAATGTTAATATGGAAACTATAGAATTAATGCACTCAGAAAACTTATATATAGAAAGGTTTATCTTAAGTGTTATATGTATCTTCGAAATATTTTGTTTTTGGTTTGATATTTGAAAGGTATATCTATACTCAATAATAATATTCATATATATGTCTACATAGATTTCCATTTCATACCAACATAGAAATTAATTACGCTGATATGCTTGGGAAAAATTAGGTAAAAATTAATTTTATAATTGTTATGGAGTGGCATGACTTTCTTTGCCGAAAGAAAAAGCTTTTAATCGCTTTTTAAAAAATGCGAGAAAAATAGTAAAAATACAGTAAATATATTTAAATTTTGGTAACTTTTTTTTGCATGTTACCTGAGTTAATTGTTTTTTAATATTTTCTATTGTTGACACATTTTTTTGTCTCAAGGAATTTAATTTCTTTAAACTTTTCAAAATTAGTTGTAATCAACTGGTTCAGTTAGCAATGTGACTCATCGCGTTATTAAGAGAACTGAAGGTAATGCAAAAATGGGAACCGCAATAACTTCTGCATTAGTATATAACTGTCTGTTGTTCTATATATCAACTATAACCATATTTATTTATTGCTAAGCATTTTTAGTCTGTAAATAAATATAAAAAATTTGAATCTTAGGGTTTCTTTCTTACCATTTTTTAAACATATACAAATCTTTGAGCATTATGAAAATGTGAAATTTAAAACAGATTGGCTTGTCAAATTGTTTCTATTAAAAAATTATACATTTATCTAAAAATCCGTACCCTAAGGGAAAACCAAAATATGCCAAACTGAATTGAAAAAGGCTATCAATAATGAATTAACAGTAGTCAAAACTTTCATCAAATCAAATTTTATAAATCTTATAAATTTGAATATATAATAGTCTTGATGCCAAAAAAAATATTGCATATTTTTGGGGAAGACTTTCAGGTTGAAAAAAGGAATTGTTTAAAAAACCAAAAATATTTTGACATGACAAATTATAAAAATATTATTTTGATGAATATCAGCGGGTGTAGGTATTTTCATTTAACTCCGATTACCCGATTTTTTTTTCTAACTTTACACACCGATAATTTGGCTCATTTCATGAATTTTTATCCAGGCCCCAGTTGGCGCAAACATTATTAAAGGGCTAAATGGGGCTAATGGCTAAATACTTTGGAAATGCCAATAACAAGTTCACATAAATGTAAATATCTCCTAAATTAAGAAAGTACTAAAGTTTTCTCGACACCAAAATAAAGACCTAAAAAGAAACACTGTTCCATATAGGGTTAATGTAAATCAAATTTTAGATTATGCACAAAGAATAATTACGGAACTATGTGTTTAAATATATATATACTTTTTTAATTTTTTCATGACAAAAATATAAGAAGCAATTTTTTTTTTTTTTTGAAATATAGTCTATTTGACCCACTCAAGTTTATTATCTATAATCAGTTAAAGATAGTTATAAAACTCGATAATTTCAATACTTTCATTATTAAAATTATGACATTTTTCCTATTTATGAACATCTTACATTATTTTACAATCATATTTTAGAATATTTTTGTATTTAATAGCAGGTGATGTTTTTAAAAGCCATTCATTAATGAGGCTTTGATCAAAGTTTATTGCTTCTTCAACATCCTGTTTCAGTGATACGTTGTGTATTTTATTACAGTGTCATCACGTCGTTTAAGTTGTATTGAAGCTATATCATTAATATAGATTTTAAAAAGATCCAGATTCTTATATTCAAATATTAAAGGTATAGTTTTATATATATATATATACTTCGTATTATATTATGTTATATATTATGTATATATTTTGGAGAATATATTAAAAAATAATATAAATGTATTATATTGCGTACATTTATTTTGGGTCTTTTTAGTATATAGTTAGTAAATTCTTAGATTGATAATTTTTAGGTGACAGGTACCAAACTTCATTGGAAGAGTCTAATTTATTTTATCTAAGAGTGATAAGTGGTATTTTGGGTTTTGAATACTCTTAAATCCAAAGGAGCCGAGTACTGATGTTTAAGAGTTGACAAGGCCAACTGTATTCTTCCTCATATTTATTAATAAATATAATAAAATAAAAACTAAAAAAATAAGAAATAGGAAAAAAAAGTCACATATTTACGATTCGAATTAAAAAAATTTCTTTCATGTTCCCAAAACCAGCAAATTGAAAACCCAAAAAAAAAAAAAAACAAAGCAGATTAAAAACCAACAGTTTTTAAAACAGCACATTGTCCAAAAGACAAAACAAAACTGTTACTTCCACTATAATTTAAAATTTTTTATTTTAAAATAGAGAGATAATATTTATCAGTCCAAGTAAACACTACATAATTAAGAAAAATCATTAACATGTTGTGAAAATATAATATTAAAGCTAAATTACAGGATAATAGCAAAATTTCAGTTTTTGAGCCTTGATAACTCTTAACACCGAGAAAGGTATAGAAAAATTTTCTGAAAAAAATTTTTTTTTTACATATGTAAAATCAAATTCTAAACTGTAAAAAATTGTATAATTTTGACATTGATTTAAAAAGTAAAACAAAAAAAAACATTTTTAAATTTAATATAAAAAAATAGGGCTTTTTCAAACTTTGAGTGACCTGTAACTCAGTATCGGGTGGGGTTTACATAAAAAAGTTGTTCTATAACACTAATTTTTTTTAAAAAACCTAATATGCATGGTCAAAATTCATTGTCCTATCTTAAACGGTGTATAGAAGTTTTATAAACAGACGAACGAACAGAGTGAAACTAATAAGTACATTTTCAAAATTTATGTTTAAAAATGTGCTAAAAATGTAACAGAACATACAAAAAAAAGAAAAAAAAAAAGAATATGTCTCCAGAGAAAAATTAATATAAAAATTATTAAAAAAATATAAATTATTTACGTCAAAATTAAGAAAAATAAAAAGACAAAAACAAAATTAAACTTAAAAATCAAAGAAAAATAAAACAAATATTTGGAATTTTAATTTCTTACGTCAAACTGGTCAAAATAATGCGACTGTATGATTTTACAGTGCCACATTTGTACAAATAAATACATAAAAATAACAGTAATCTGAAATCTATTAAATGAACACTTTTATAAATAGAAAAATTTAGGAAAAGAAAACTTAATAAATTTAAAACAAATATATTATTTTTAATTTAATATTCAGTTTTAATTAATTTCCTAATTTTTTTTTTTTTTGTTTTTAATTTTTGAAAATTGTTTTTTTTTTCTTTTTCTTTAAATTTTTAAATTTTATTTGAACAAAATGATAACAGTGATTGTTTATTTATTTTGACGTTTGGTAAATTCCAAAAGTATGGCATATTCGTATTATATAAATAAGTATAAATAGGTATTTGTTTTTTTTTTAATAAAACTGTCTTTGTTTTAAATATTTTCATTAAAAATAAAAATTAATTATATATTCGGAAAATTAAAATTTTTTTTTATTGCTTTTGTTGTGACGATTTTCGAAGTTGCGTTCAATATAAAAATTTTTATAATAAAAATTTGTTGTAAATTTCATAAACAAGACGTGTTACCATATGCTATAATATTTTCTTTAATTTTAAGAAAATATTATAGCATTTGACAAAATTGTAAGATAAAATTGTGCGTAGATCTTCCCATAAAAGTAGTATTTTTTAGTAACATGTATGAAATTAGATAAAGAGAAAAAAACTAAAGAAATGTGCTTTTATGCCAGCTATTGGTGTTATAAACATTTTATATATATTAAATATTTCCCATTGTTCTTTCGTTACAAAAAGTTTAATGATTATTTGTGTAAGATTTTTTTCAATAAAATTTTAAAATTCATAATTTGGCGGGAATAGAAAATTTTGTTTTAACATAACTGTATATTTTCAATACTAAATTACAAATATTCATACAATTTTTAAATTGATTTGCAAAGTTTAATAATTTTACGATAGCTTGCGTTTGACGTTTCTGGATTGAAGAAATATAAAGCAGAACATGAGATATAAATATTTGAACTTTTTCCAACCTTGAGGGGTTCTTTTTCAATGTTGAGGTGAGCTACGTAATAGAGAGACCAACATAAAAACATAGTTTCACAACATTAATTTTTAATGAGACCTACCAATGGTTAAAATTTCATTACTATATCATCTCAAATGTTGTAAAAGTTTTTTTAAATAGAAGAACGGACGGATAGAGTGACACTAATAAATGAATTTTTCAACAAAATAAAATTTAAAAAAATGTATTAAAAAATATATACAAAGAGAATATAGCATTTTATTGACGACATATATGATTTTTTTATAATAAAAATTATAACTGAATTGATCTAAAATTAAAATAAAATTGACAACATTAATATAGACAAAACGTCTACGCATGTATATATTAACTAATAGATGGGAAGTTAGGTATAGTCATTTATTTTCTTCTTATGTGTTTTCCTATCTTAAGGTATTCAGTCAAAAAAATACATATGCATTTTATAATATGCATACATTTCGTTCACTCAGCTGTTTATATTTATTAAAATAATGTAAAGCAATTTTTAACCAGTTTCATTCAGAGATTTTAAGTTTTTATATTACTTAGTAATTGATATATTTTGTTTTTAAAATTAAAATTTAATTTAATTAAGGTTATTTAAAATTTTAACTACTTCTAAAGTAACAATATAAGTGATCAAATTCTTAAAAAAAATTAGAAATGAATTTATTTCACCTTTTAGAAACCTATTTCTGAGGAAACTAAAGCAATACATACGCACCGTTCACTCAGCTGTTTCTCAAAATTGACTGAAAATATTTTCTTCACTGCCTATCTATTAGTTAATATATCTACGATCGAATACATAAAACTGAGCTTGAACTTAAAACTCACCTTTCCAAAAAAAAAACATCTACACCTTAATTCGTACTTTTTGTTTCTAAACGTGAGATTTGAATTACGACTCAGTTTTTTAACCATTCGATTTGAACTACAGTTTAAATGAAAAATAAATCTTTTAACAAATTTTATGTTATGATATGTAAATTTTATTTTAGTTAGTCACATAATGTCAGATTAATCATTTTAGAATTTTTAATATTCTTAAGCTTCTTATAGTTTTTGCAAATGTTGAAATTTTTAACACATTTTTTATACGAATATAACGTTCACGTATGTTACACTGTGTAAAAAGTTGTTGCATCATTAGAACTGGTTCGGTTAGTTGGTTGTCATACGACTTCAAAATTTACATAAATATATCTCGGTAGTTAATTAATTAAAACATCTGAAATTTTATTAGGTTCATACGGTTATGAACATATATTAGATTCATACCAATATACTAGAGTTGATAAAGTCTACCCTACACTCTTTCTCGTTTTAGAAGATAAGTATGTACTTCTAAAGTTCTAACAAACCACAATCACAATACCAACTACTAACTAATATGTGCTTTTGTATATGTGCATTTGATATACACATAAATATAATTTGACTATTTCTTATACTCACTATATATGTTGGTACAATAGTTATACTTCTACTAGTTCTATAAAAAAAAAAAGCCTAAAATGACTTGTAATACGTAAAAAGTTCATAAACAAGAATGAATCATATGGTTAAAACGGCTCCGCGAAAAAAGTTTCCAATGTTGCGGACATATACCAAAAGACTTAAAAGTTTTATACAAAAATTTGGGAGAGTTTTTTAGTTTTTGATTTTAGGACATTTTTCATGAAGTCGGTCAAAACGAATAAAAACAAATAAATTAAAAATATCTAACTTTCAAGTAGTACAAAAAGCTTAGAGAAAATTATGTGTATTAATGAAAAGGACTTGGACAAAGAATAACTAAATTATATAAATTTTACTGCAATATAATACAAACGAAAAATTTCTAATGATAATACAATACTTAAAATTAAATATTTAACAAATTACCTGTTCTTGAAGATAATGTATCCAAAGAAATATCACTACCTTTAGTATTAGATTTCTTTTTTGTACAATTGCTATTGCAACAAGCATTATTACGATTACATAAATTTTTATTCCAACATGGAATTGCAATTGAAGTTTTATTTAAACAAGAACAGCATGAAGTTGTACAATAATTATTGTTACTTGTTGTACTACGATCACTTTCACAACGATAAATACTAGAAGTTTTACTATCACTTGAATTATTTTCTTTATTTATACTGTTACTGTTATTATTACTACTATTAATTTTATTGATACTATTATTATCTTTATTATTATTATTTAATTTACTTTTAATACTTTTATTATTATGTATACTATTGGCACTATCATAATTTTGATTTAAAACATTTGATTGATTTTTTTCACTACCACGACGTTCTTTAAATATATTATGATTTTTATTTAAATATGGTGTTGGTGGTAATGATCTTGAACATGATGTTGATGATGATGTTGATGATCCAGTTGATATTGAAAATTTTTCTGTTGGAAAATTAATTGGATTCGAACCAGTTGATAATCGAACTCCATATCGTATTGTACCAAGAGTTATATAACCCTCTTCAGGTATAGATCTGTAATTAATTAAAATTTTCATGTAATTAATTGTATTTTTAATATTTGCAGATTAGTAAATTTTACATAGAAATTAAATAAAAAAAATAAAAACAACAAATACATGCAGTTTTTTATTCAATTGTTGTTATAGACAAACAATTTGAACAATAATAGGCTTATTAGTAATTAGTTTGAGAATGACTTTATTGCAATAACAAACAGTTCAAAAATTAAAAAAGCCAAACTTGTGATTTGTGATAAAAAAAAAAAAAATATGATTGTTACCTACTACTTCTTTTACGGCAAATAAAGACGATAAGTTACTGTTTATATATATACTTGCGTATATACTTTAAAACATTTAATTTTAATAGGTGTCCGGCGATATCTTGGAAAAAAAAAAAAAAACATCTATAGAATATAAAAAATTAATCAAGTTGAATGGTAAAAGTCTTGAACGTTATCTTCTCGAGGCAAAATCTAAAAATACGAATCTTATAATCTAAAACATAATCTCGAAACATAATTTTATTGTAATAAAAATTGGCGTAGTGGGTAAGAGCGTATAAAATACGCTGTAAACACCGAGGGAGTGTGGGTTCGAATCCCACACACATCGTAAGAGTTATTCCTCCTTACGACATTTACAGCCACGCCTGAAAAGGAAAGGCTATGTAATTCCCTGTTAACATTTATGTGACAGAGAAATGCACTAAATAAAACAAAAATCGTATTTATCTGCTTTTTTCTACAAATTTTCGAAAACCACATTTATACAATTTTTCCGAAATTGCTGGCATATTATTCGTTTATTTTTATTTATTACTTACTACTTAAAGCTATTTATAACTCTTTTATAAAATTTTGAACACAATATAGCAATAAAACAGCTATTTATTTAAAAATTGTTTTTCGAGCTGGAATTTTATATTGTTCCAGAATGTACGTTCTTTATTTCGAAAAATTTGTTTCACAAAGATATTTTTATTTGATAGATTTCAGGATATTTATATACAATTTAAGAATTTTTTTTCAAAATTTTGGTATTCCACACTTTTAATTGTTCAGATTTTTTTTTTCAAATTATCAAAAATTAAAGGTTTTATATATCAAGTTAAAATAGCCCCACTTTCACAACTAAGTTAATGATAGTTGATGCGTTTGACTACGTAAATCGCTATCGGTTTCAATTCAATCGATCGAATAAACTCTAATCTTTAATTAAAGAAAGTTCTTCGAAGGTCTCTATAGGCGTTAAAGTTAAAATAAATAAAGTTAATAAAAAACAAAATACAGAATTTCAATTTTGGTTAATTAAAAAAAAAAAAAATTAAGCAATCTTTGTTATTTTAATGTTAATAAAAAAAACTTTTAATAAAACATTGTGCTTGTTTTCTTTTAATTATATCCTTTCAAACAACTTCAAAATAAAAAATTCTAGCAACATGTTGCCTAAAGTAAATTCAAAATACATATTATTATTATTATATATTAGCAGTTATTAATAAATTAAAAGTTCTATTTCATGCAAAAAAACTTTTTTCGAAACATAAAATTATATGCAACAAAAAATTGAAATCGCATGCGACATTGAAAATATTATTCTCCTAAATATATGCAATAAAGCAATAGCTTAAATCAAAATAATAAATTCAAAATTTTTTTAACACATAAAAATGTATTTTGTTTTTATACAAAATTCTTTAACAAATTTTTATTTGTTTTTGTCTCAACTCTCCATACAATAAAAATCTTTAACTTATTAATAATTTAAACTATAAACAAAAAGAAAAAAAAAAAATCAGGCAAAAAAAGCAACAAATACAAAATCAGAAAATACAAAAAAGAAAATGGAAATATGTACCTATTCCAATTTTGAATTCTATCAGCAACAAAAGATTTTGTTTCATGAGATTTCGTTTTGTGTTTAATTGTATTTTTATTACTAATACAATTAACACTACTACTACTACTATTACTACTAAAGCCAAAATTATTGCTTGAATTATTATTTGAATTATTACTGATACAACTGGTAATACTATTGTTGCCGATAAGTTTTGTGGTATTTTTCGTATTAATGTTGCTAATAATAATGTTGCTGGTAGTATCAGATGAATTAATGCAACAATTGTTGCTATTATTATTTTTTTCATCATTATTTTCGTCGATTTTTATGTTGTCTAATTCGTTTGTTGTCGATGTTGCAATTGCCATTTGTTTTTATTTTATTATTATATTTTGTACTTATTTTTATTTTTATACAATTTTTTTCGTTGTTTTGTTTATTGCTGATTGTCGGTCTGATTTTTATAATTATTTCGTATCGCACGCACATAATTCACTTTCAAATTAAAATGTTTGTTTTTTTTTTGTTTTCGTTTTTTACTTTTTTTTTTTTTTATTCTATAAAAATTTGTTTGTATTTCTGAAATTATAAATAAAGAAGTGTAAAAATTAAAAGAAAAAAAAAGACTATTATATGTATGTGTATAAATAGCAACAGTAACAAAATGAATATTTTGATGGGTTTACTTTTAAAATTGCAAGAAACAAAATGAAATATGAAAATGTGGTATGGAAAATTAGCTAGACCTTAAAATGTGAAAATCATAAACATGGTAAAATATTATTTTTTTCGGAATATTTTACCACTCTTTTTTTTTTATTATTGTTGTAACTTTTTCAAATAACTTCTTATAGTAATAAATAAAGTTTAAAAATTAGCAACAAAAAACCAAAGAAATTAAGTTGCTAAATTATGCCTTAAAATTTAAAGCAATGTAAGACCTCATTGACTTCAAGTAAATTAAACAGTGTCTTCAATTATCGTATGTTGATAAAATTAACTCCAACTGTTAACTGTTTGATCATCGAATTGGTCCCGCTGAAGTTTATTGTATATTTAACGATAAATTAAAAGTGTTGTCTAGAGCAGCCGGTTCAGAGAGCTGCCATATTACTCTCTTTTTCATAACTGATATTGTAGGAGTCACGTAAATGTATTCTATTTAACGACTGATTGAATTTAATTTTTATAGAATTATTACAATATAAAGAACGCTTTCTTGTCTTTTCTTCAAAATTTCAAAATATAAATTATAAAAATTTTAATAATACCTAAATGAAATTAAAAATTTGGATGTTGTTAAGATTTCGTAACAGAACTTTTAAAATTGCTGTGAAATATTGAACTGATAATGTGGTCATGTCTATTATAATTTTTGTTTTTAGTACATTTTTCAATTTTTACAAATATTTGAAAAAAATTTTGCGTATTAGTTTAACTAAGTCCGTCTGTTTGTCCGTTTATTTATACCAGTTTAATATAGAATAATAAAATGAACAGGTCATGGATAACAGGTCTTCTAAAAAATTTAATATTCTGGAACAACTTTTTCATCTTGCCCAATTAAATCAAAACGGAGCTACACATAGTTTAAAATTTAAAAAAATCCTATTTTCAAATATGTATAACTAATGATCTGGTTAACATTTTTTTAATTTAGAAAAAAACACCATGAACTGGAGGAAATTTTGTTTTTTACATATTAGAACATTATTTTTACATTATTAGATTATCAAAGCTACACAATTTTTATTCAATTTAATTTTTAAATTTACCGTTATATGAAAATAATATTTTGCAAGATTTTATTTCCTTCAAAACTCCAGTATATTTTTAGTTATTTTCAAAATTATGTGTTAACAGTTTTTTTTTAATAAAGTATCTATGGTTTCCTTAAAATTCAAGATAGTGTCTTTTAGATTTTTCACAATTTTTCCTTACATATGCATAAATAAATCTCTAAAAAAATTTAATTTTCGTGTAAGTCAGAATTTTAAACCGTTTTTATTGTCTTTTGAAAAATGTGCAGCTTTAAAAACTTTTGAATTTTCATTTTGCCTCGTTTTTTAAATTTAACGTTGCAATATGCAATTTTAAGAAATATCTTTTCACTTTTAATGATAATATTGCATGACACAAAAATAAAAAAAAAAATATTAATTTAATTTTTTTTTTTTTTATTTCATTTTATTTATTTTTACTTTTAATTTGTGCGTATAAACAGACTTACATTACAGATCTGAACAAAAAAAGCAAAAAAAAAAAAACATAGGAAATTTTTTCAGTGTTTTTTTTTTTTTACACGTTGATTTTTTTCAATCACGTAAAACGAAAATTGAGGAGGCAGATGTTAGGAAATCAAAATTTAGATTGTTTTTATGTAATTTTTTGTTTTTTTTTTTTTATTTTTTTTTTTTTTTGTTAAAAGAAGGAATTTAGTGAATTTCCCCCAGCAAAGCCAAAAACAAAACAAAAAAATACAAATTAACACGAAATTCATATGTTAAATTGAATGTTGTTTTTGAAATTAAAGTTTTTGTAAGACATATAATGTATCATCATCATAAATCGGAATGCTTTTATTGTTACAAATTTATTGGGATTTTCCCATCAATTTACAAAAAATAAAAAGGAAATTTCAGTATGTGTGAGGTTGTTTTTTTTAATATAGATTTGATTGGAACAATAGACAGTTAATTTTTATTAGTATTATGCTTTACAATTTCAAAATAACTCTTATTTTGATTCGAACGAATTTTTGAAAAAATGAGCAAATTCAATAATATTGACGAATACCTTATATTTATTAATTTTCATAATATTGTTTTCAAAAGTCTACAACTTAGCCTAGAATAGTACAAAAGGAGAAATTTAATAATGACACTTAAAGGAAAAAAAAAATGAATGAACAAATTAAGTATAACTAAAGTCATTTGCAAACTAAAGGACATATTGTCAAGGGAGCGTGTGCTATGACTGTATTTATTTGCCTGCAATATTATAAGCTTGTATTTCATTTGACTGTATTTTATTTGACTGTATTTCATTTGACTGTATTTCATTTGACTGTATTTCATTTGACTGTATTTCATTTGACTGTATTTCATTTGACAGTATGTAAAACATATATAATTAAGGTAAATTTTAGAGTTGGCTTCAAAAATCAGGGTTTCAATAATATTTTTAGCGTTTAGGGTAGCAGTTTCCATTTGTTGTTAAAATATGGGTGTAAAACATAAAATTAGGGAGGATTTTGAAGTTGGTTACAAATGAAATCTAGTAAAATGTATATTCTGCAGAATATACAGTATATTACAGTATATTCTATACAGTATATTCTGCATACAGTAAACAGCATAAGTGTTTATCTACGGTAATTTCTCTAATAAACTTTAAAGCATATAATACTATGAAGACAACATTTTAATTGTATTTTTTATACATAATTTTAAAAATTGCTATAGTTTACGACAATTAAATATAATTATATTATTTAAAAGCTTGCCATACTATTTAAATACCATTATAGTTATAATATTATTCTAAGAGGCTTAGATAAAAAAAAAAGAAATATCATGTTTACATTTATTATGAAGCCTTTATATTCTTTTTTCTTGAACAAGTCTTTAAGACTATAAATATCTTGTAAAATAACTTAATCAAAACTTTCATTCGTTTGATTTCAAATTTAAATTTATAAAATACAAATAGATAATAAGTACTGTTTTGGTTTTTCTTTCTTTTTTGGTAAGTTAACTTAAAAAAAAAATAGTCCACATGTTGCTAAAATAGAACTTAGAACAATATTCTCTATTCATTATTAAAATAAAAACCTGTCAATTTTTAAGCAAAGTTTCAATTATAATAAAAAAAAACAAACAAATAAGAAAAAAAAACCAAATTTTAATACCGGTACGAATATAATTCAAGGTTATAATATATTTACCATTTGGTTTGTAACACCTTTTAAAAGAAACGAGATAGATATGAAAAATAAAATTCTTGGTTAGGATTGAATTCCAAGTTGAATTCTAAAATTTTAACCATTTATTTTTTATGTAAATGCCAATTTCGATATTGAAATTGAACAAATTCGAACGTGGGATATTTGAAATTAAGCGGCGTATTTTTGAAATTTTATCAAAAGAAATTATGTTCTATGCCAACGATTTCTATAAAATTAGATTCGCAACAGGTTCAGGTAGCTGTGGATAAATTAATGTGCTCATATCTTGTCACTTAAAAATAACTATAAATATTTAAAATTTTGTAAAAGATGTTCGGATTTTAATGACAATTACTTGTGTAAAATTTGGTTGGTTTTGGGGCCCAACGGGGTCTAGTAGCTCTCATACAACTCAGAAATTTAAATAAATATAACACATTTACACATTACATAGATATAATAATTAAATCATATTTTCTAAAAGATGATTAAATATTATGGAAACAGTATATTATGTTCGTGCGGGTATCCTAGAGTCCACACTCTTTCTTGTTTTTTTCTTCTATTTAAATTGTCTGTTTTCCAGTGCACTACATCTTCAACCAAAAATAAAAACTTAAAGTACTCTTTACTATATCAAGTTTTGCAAAAAAATATATCACTTGACCATATATAAACGATATTTATGGTAATTCTTCTGAAAATTAAACTATAAACAAAATTAACAAAAAAAAAAAAAAAAACAAAAAGAAGCAGGAAAAAAAAACAATGAATTAAAAAAAAAAAGCACAAAACCTCTAAATTCTCTCCTATAATTCACAAAAATTGTTATTCCTTTAGGCTAAAAAAAAAAAAAACAAAAAATATATTTAGTAGAAGTATAAAACAACTAATTCTGGTGCAACAACTTTATTAGGAAGTATCAAAATATCCATAACAGTAGCCATAGAGTGCAATAACAACAACAACAACAAAAACAATAACAATATTAGCAGTAATAAAAACAAAACAAAAAAAAAATAATGAAAATATTTAATATACAGTGTATATTATATTGCAAGTTAGCAGTAGCTGCTTCTAGCATTCATTCGGTGGCAACAGTTCCATTGTTTACATTGTGTTTTATGCAATTATCGTTATCTTTAGTATAAATCAGGACATGTTAGTGGCTTGTTGGACTGGCATAACCTGACATTTACATAAAATTAAATTAATGAATCTTCCCTACATAATTTTTTACTTTCTTCTTCTTTTCTTTGTTTTTTTTTTTTTTTTTTCTTTTTGTTTTGTATGTTACTTTTTTTGTTTTTGTTGTTAAAGAGTCGGCATTATGTTGTAAGAATGAAAAAGTAAACAAGCAAAAAACATTAAAAAAAAAAAAAAAAAAGTATTTGAATATAGAGCTGTAACTGAACTGTAAGCGTAAGGCTAAAAAAAAAATAGTATATAAATCACAGTTTTTTAAACTGTTTTTTTTTTTTTTTTTTAATTTTTATTTTGAAATCTTTTTTCTAAACAATGAATTTCCAATAATTTATTTTATAGGAATCAATAAAAATGTTAAGGTTGCAGTTGAGATTTGTGCAGGACTATCTAACTTTTCCTGATTTTCATTTGCTTTCCAAAATAATGGACTATATGCTTTTTTTTATGTTCTATAGTAAAGCTTTTACTCTCAGCTTTTTTGTACTAAATAGTTTTATTAACATCTGTTAAATTATCTTATTAAAAATGTCTTACAGAGCAGTAATATAAAATTTCTTACAGTATATAATAATATAAATATAAATGTATATGACTTTTTTAAATACTTTAATCCATTTTGGCCAAAAATTTTTGACCAATAAAAAATAATCCATAGTTTCGCGAAGTGATTTCTTAAGGTAAATCAATAATAATTATTTTATTAAAGACGTATGGGTTAATTTAAAAAATATTTAAGAAACTCTGGAACTATATGACTGTTATAATATCGAGTTGTTTCCTCTGTTTTTTTTTTCTGGCTACTTTTGATTGCTTCTTTTTTTGTATTTTTTCGTGTGCGTATTATAAGTACAGTATTGTAAACGTCAAACATTTAACATTGATAACGACTAGCTTTACTTTTAATATCTACATTCTTTTTTTCGTTTTAAATCTAAAATATCGTTTTCTAAATAAGATTTAATTGTTTTTAATTATATGCCAGTGTGCGTGCTACAAAATGTTTGATAATTTATTTTATAAGAATATTCAATTATAGATTGAAAGCCAATTTCTACTTAAAAATTTAGGTATATGCATACGATTTTGTGTAATTCTTTACAAGTGGTTGATTTTGTGTAATTATTTACAAACAAAAGCTTGACAGTTCTTTAAAATAATTTTTTTTAACAAAATTTCAGTTAAATTTCAGTACATGGTTATATTTATATAGTTATCTCGAAAACGGTAAAAATAGATGATGAAACTGAGGAATAGATGATTTTGAAAATGAAATAAAATTGATACATTAATAACGGTTTTCTATGCAAAAATTACAGTTATTTTATAAAAACATTGTAAAATATCAATATTTTTCGTATTTAAAAACTTATAACTCTTCAACTACGAAAGATATATAAAAGTTGGAATATTAGTGTGAAATCCCATAACTTCAGGTAGCTACCGACTTTAAAACGAATCTTTTATGTTATACAGGGGCAAAGATATTATTACTTCTTTAAAAAGTTAACGAAATTACTTTGAAGGCCGTTATCTCGGAAACCGTTTTTCTCTATCACCTCCGTTATTCGTGACCTTTCAGCAGTTACGGGCACCATGTATATATATTTACATATTACAAACGGATATGCGAGAAACTCAAATGGACGACACTTAATTATATTAAATTGGTAATATATTTAAAATGAGTTTAAACTTGAGACTACCATTAAGATGTTTTTACTTGTTATTTTTTTTTTTTTTTTTTTGCGGTAGTATATTTGGAATATACAATTGAATAATAGAGAAAAACTTAAGGCAAAACAGCCTTTTTTGGATGCACGAGTTATTGTTGTTTCTTTTTTTATTATGCCTTTCCCGTTTTTATTTTTTTTTTTTATTCTTTTGCTGTTTTTGAATCAGTTGTTTTTTTATTTTTGGAGTTTTGTGGCGTGCACTTTTTTTTTTTTTGTTTATTGTTGTTATGTATATTTTGTTACTACGATCACCATCTTCCGATATTTTTTCAAGTTCGATCAAAATTTTGAAATTAGAGATAAAATTACCTTGCTTTTGGAAGATCATTTATTTGGATTTTGTTCAGTTTTCTTTTTTTATTATTTCTTTTTTATTTTATTTTTTTTTTATTTTTTTGAATTTTTTATTTTTTTGAATGATTTTGTGTAAGGAAGAAGTCTAAAAAATGGGGAATTTTTAACAAAAATTCAAAGCAAATTAAAATATCGAATAAGAAAAAAAAACATGAAAAACAAAATTGAAATTTGTTAAAAATTAGAAGAATTTATTTAAAGGATTTTTTTTGTTTTTTGAATTTAGTGAATGAAAAAAAAAATTAATCGCAACATTTATTTATTAAAATTAGTTCGTGATTTGTGTGATCTTGTATATTTCTCGAATGTTTCAAAATATAGCATTTTAAGACAAATAAAATTGTTGTGATTATGGTTGATCTTTAATAGTATACTCATATAATTTATAATTTATAATTAATAAAATGAATACTGAATGAATTATTACTTAATCAACTAATGAGTTAAGAATGTAAATAAGCCGCCGTCCATAACCGATTAATTTATGATTATCTTAAATGAATGTACATATGTATATTATCCCACTTAAAAAGTCCTGTAATAATTTTAGTTTGATTTCTGCATACATATTAGTATTTTGGTAGTCTGTTAACTTATTATTTGCTCTCATATTCTTTTAGAACACAATAAATATGCACATTAGATAAAATTTTTATATAGAATTACGATTTTAAAAAGATAATAATAATCCTAACCCTTATTAATAATTTTGTTTTGCCTTACCACTCCTATAAGGAGCATAGGACATCCACTAAGTCATTTATTATTCATATTTGACTAAGTTTCAATTTCTGCAGTCATTAATTTCACTAAGCCGTTGATTACTAGGCTGTAGTTATTGTACAAGACTATGATACGTTTCTTTTATTTCTGCGCCATCTATTATCTTATACAAGAATTATGGTTTATTATTATTTTATTATATACCTTTTAATTTATAAGACCACATATATACTTATTTTTAATTTAATTATTTTATACTAATTATATATTATAAGACAAATCTATATTATTTTTTATTAATCTATATAACCCAACCGGGATATGAACCCGAGACCTTTCATATAAAAGACCCGTGTCTTAACAATATTACACCATTGGCTGAATAAATCTTAATTAATGATCAGTTACATTATTTGACAGATATATTAATTGACATTTTCCACTTAAATTCTGGCATGTAAAAGGTGGACAGAATTAGTGATTTGAAAAAGTGATGATTTGTATTTATGCAGTATTTTTTAACTAATATCTGAAAGAAAAAGGATACTTACATTTTTTTTATATTTCTAATATTAAATTTTTATCTTATATTCTTATACCTCATCTTTCTATTTTTTTCTTTTCACCTAATTTGTGCATTTATTTTTTTTTTGTTTTTGATATCAAAGTACGGTCATCTCGTAAAGTGCACATTATACTATATTGGGATCAACCGATTTTGATCATGTGCAATGTTATCCAATTTTTTTTTTTGTTTTATTTTTTTTTCATTGCTTTTCTTATGTTAATACAAGTTTTAATATTGTACAAATAAAAATAGTTACCAACCGCATTCCAAATTCCGAATATTCAATTGAAAACAACGTATTTTTTTGTTTTATTTGTTTTTCTCTCTCTTTTTTTCAATCCTTTTTTGTTTGTTTTTTGTTTGGTTGGGGCCACAATTATGTATATAACTATTGGTGCGCTCCCCATCACAACTAATTAGCATTGAAAAATTTATTTAAAATGACTCTAATTAGTCTGCAGTGTAGGTAAAAACAAATAAAAAACAAAAAAAAAAAAAAATTAAAACAAAAATAAAAAATTTAAAAGCGGTTTTAAAAGAAAGTTTTATGCACAATTTATGCATAGGAAAATTTGTATGAGAAATTGGAGGGAAAAGGAGAAAAAAAAGGAGGGAAATACAAATATGGATTAGTTGATTTAAATCGATTAATAAAACTGTTTTTAGTTGTTTTTTTTATTATTATTTTTTTTTTCTTTCTTGATTCTGTTTAGAAATAATATTAGTATGTATATATGCTAATATGTATATAGTTTATAAATTAAATAAGGTTATGTAGATTGGTGTGGGACGACCTTTAAAAATAAAAATAACAGGTTTAATAAGTTTTTGGGTTGGGAAATTAAAATTTTATTCTAAATATATATTATTTTTATTGTTACAGTTTTTTTTTTTTTTGTTTTTTTTTTCTTAGAAACTATTGTAGATTATTGCAAAAAGAATAATTGGAAAATAATAATGTTTGTTTTCTGAACGCTTCTGAAAGAATTGATTTTTTGTTTTGTTTTTTTTTTTTTTTTTTTAATATTGTTATTGCGTAAAAAATATTATTTTCAATATATTGATCTAAAAGTTTTATTTTTAATTGGGAATTTTTTATTTTATTTTATGGTCACATTTAATATAGGTATAGGTATGCTATTTTCGTTATATTGACATTTTTTTTAATATTGTCAATGTTGAAATGTTATATAATTTATATAATGGTAATTAAGTCATTCTTATTATATGTTATTTTATTATATATTTCATTTATATATATACATAATTATTTTCATTTACTCTGCCAGTTTGTTAGTTACGGTAAAGGTAAATTTTGATATTTTGTTTAAGTTTAGTACCTTTAATATAGAGTTTTTTTTTTCTTTAGTTCATTCCCTTGCCCCATAAATATGACAAAGAATTTATACAACCTTTCCTTTTCAGCCTTGACAGTAAATTTCGTAAGGGGGAATTATTCTTACGACATGTGTGAAATTCGAACCCACCCTCTTTCGGTTTTTTCAGCTTATTTTACACGCTTTACCAACTAGGCCAACGGGGCCCCAATATAGAGTTATTTTTTAGTTTACAGTCTAGACTCTGGGTAGTCTAGCCTCTTATCATAGATATAATTGTAATGATTAATTTCGAAATAAATTCTGTTTGAAACCTTTCAATGTATACCTACTGAATCTATAATAATATAAGCTCAGTTCTTAATTGTGACTGTAAGACGCGAGAGAACTTTGAGATTAAAAGTGAAAACTAATAATAACCTTCACAAAATTATATTTAAACCATTCACCTGCAGTGAATCTAATTTTATAAAATTTGTTTTGTTATTATTTTTAATATGAATTGAAATAAATCGAAAAATGCGTCATTTTGAAATTTAGGTAACAAAATATTTTTTTTTAATTTTTTATAAATGGGTAAAATTAAAAAAAAAATAATTTTTCAAATTTCTTTAAAAATTTGACAAAAATAACATTTCATCTCAATTTTGGTGTTTGTTTCTTTTTTAGAAACATGAAAAAAAAAATTATTTTTAAAAAATTACGGGCAATCCTCCTTTTTTCTCCATCTTTTTAAATTAAAACATTTGAAAAATTTTTGAGCTTTTTATTTATTTTAAGACACATTTACATTAACTTTCTTTACATTAATAAATAGATGATTTCTGCGAAGTTATTGAAAAGACATCTTCAAAAATAAAAATATTTTTCTTGTTATTATAGTTTGATCAATCCTGTTGAATCATAATGGAAAACATTCTACAGTTTAATTTTAACTTAAACGGGTTACTATCGCAAACCTGTATTTCATTTGACTGTATTTTCAGTTGCCTATGCATTATCATTTGCCTGCATTTTCCTGTATTTCGTATTATACAAATATTCTGTAATAGGCGTAAAGCCCTTCTTTTGAATGCAACTAAAACTAAAACCTCTCCTAATTTAAAATGAAATACAGGTATATGAAACGCTCCCAACTTAAACCATTAAGCTGGCGACAAAACGACTGTTATTTATTTATATTATTTATATATGTATATACATATATATATTTTGTACCAATCTAATATCATTTTAAGTTACAATGGAACTTCTATATTTTAGGCATAAGATTGAAACTAACTACTATTAATTATTTAACATACATTTATTAAATTGACATGATCGTCTCTAAATTTCTATAAAACTTCATAAAAATCGCCTCTAACACTTCATAAAAATTTAATCTATAAAATTTGTTTTGAAAATACAGAAGGTACGTATTCTAGCTATATAGTATCTACGTTGAAAAAAGAAAACTTTTTGCCTAATAATTTCTTGTATTTACAGATTCTACATAAGTTTTTCAAAAGAAAAAAACTTTTTTTTGACACCAAAAAAAAACTCAAAAATTCTGACACACCAATCAATTTTCAAAACATATTTCATTATTTTATATATTTGCATATGTATGTATTCTTATTATTTTGTCTTTTCCCAAGAAAATGAAATTTTGACTTTTTGTTTTTTTTTTATTTTCTTATTATAACGAAATTTAACCCAGAAAAATTTCCAAAAAAAAAAAGAAAATTTTTTTTTAAGTAAATAATTCTTTGCCAGTACATTATTCTACTGTAAGTACTTGAGGCAGGTTCATTTCTTTTATTTTTTTTTGTTTTTTTTGTTTTTTTTGTTTTTTTATTCAATTTAAAGAGGATGAAAAGAACCAGAAAAAAAAACATTACAAACAGAAAAATAGTTTCCAAAAATAAAATGAAAATAAAGGGAATCGAAGAGGGGGTATACCTTGTATATAATATGGTATCTTAATTTGCTACTTGCTATTATACTGTAAAATAGGTATGTAGACTGCTGTTGTTATTATTTCTCGATTCTGGCTGGGCGAAAATTAGTTTATACGAAAAATTTAATTTTTTTTTAGAATGAAAAATGTGTAACGAAAAATTTTGAAAGTTTTTTGGTTGTTTTTTTTTTTTTTTTGTTTATATTATAAATAAATATTCATGTACTGAGTTAATTTATAAAGAAAAAAAAAACAAAAATCAAAATGTGATAAAATATTACCTATATAACAAAAATTTTACTGAAATTTACAGTGGTCGAAATTAGTCAAAATTTGCTCCATAAAAATAAAATACAATTTAATTTAAAACTTAAATAGTAAATTAAATACAAATAAGTTCGAATTGAATTTAAAGAAATAGTAAAGAATTGAATTTTTTTCAACTTTTGAACTGTCAACATAAAAATATAATAGAAAACTTCGTGCATAAGTTCAAAGTTAAATGTGCAAAGTACAAGTTTGTATACAATACACTACAAAAATGTTTCGATATATATATGTGTCAAGTGACCCAAAAGAAATTTTTCAATTAATTAGATTTAATAGACTAGACTAAATATCAATCCTTCTTAAACTGTTAAAGCATAATGAATTTCAGCATACATATTATTCGTTTCTATTGAAAAATTAATTCGTATCGATATCGCTAACTTATCAGCTTTCTATATTATGTTAGTAGCACTCAACAGATTTAAAATTCTGGACATCGAATTAAATTAAAAATTGACTTGGTTAAATCATATTTTTGGTATAGCTAAGGATGCTGCTAAATGTTTGGGTTTTTTGTACCGCTCTAGAGCTTACTTTTCTTCAACCGACCATCTCAATATCTGTAAAACAAAAATTGAGTATAATCCACATATTTGGGCTGGAGTTCCCCAAACAGTGCTGTGTTATCTCGACAAAGTGCAAAACAGAGCTATTAATCTTATTGGCGACTCCATAGTGTTACCTCATCGGTCACTCAACTCTACCATTGCCGTACTGTAGAATCATTCACACTGTTTTATAGATACGTTTTAGGGATAAACACCTGTTCTAAAGAAATAAAACAATTAATGCCTCCACTCAAAATTTCCCAACGTGATACAAGGGGTACGACAGATGCCCATTGCTACACTGTGGAACTGTAAAGTGGACGTAACTCGGTATTCGGAAATTCGTTTGTTATGTGCATATCGCTTTTGTGAAAACTTATGCCTACACATATGTTCTCAAAAAGCTGCTAATTCATAAGTGTACGATATGTATAACAAAATTTAAGGAAAATATTAACATGCTTCTTCAAAATAACCTTCATGCCCCATAATTCTAATTTTTTCCTTTATCCTCCATAATCCGAATTATCCCAAACTCAATTTCCCAAGTAAGCCTTTCCTCATCCTTTTCCCCAAAACCAAACTGGACATGTATTAAATACTATATGTGTACTATATGTATAGATATTACTATGTATTAAAGGACCCATTCTAAAGTTTGATTTTAAAGGGATGATTTTGGTTGGTTAAAGTTCAACACTTCCCAAAGGAACCTCGTGATGTTTTCCACCGTTCCTCGTAAAAAAAAAAAAACAAAATTATTAACAAAATAACAATACTTTTTAGACATCTTTCTAACACTTACGAACACTACTTTTTCCATATCGCTTTTAAAAATGTAAAAAAAAATAGAATAGAATAATTTTGGAATACTTACGTTTTTCACAATATAAAAAAAAAAGAACAAAAAATAAACATGTAAACTTAATATTAAAATCAGATACAAAAGTTAATAAATTTTAAATAATTTTTTACTTAATTATGTCATGAAAAAGCGTTGATTAATTAAAATGTTAAATGATTTAAATGGGGATGATATTTTATTTTATTTTGTATTTTTTTGAGAGGAAGTAAAATAAAAATTCAAATGTGCGAAAAATAAAATTTCTGAGTTAATTAATTTTTTTTTCGGAATTCACAGTTTTTAAATTTTTTTTTCTTTTACTTTTTTTATTAATTTTTCACCTGTACAATATATCAAGGACAAATACAGCGAGTACATAACATTTGCTTGTGCAATAAAATCAATAAAAAAATTTTGAACACTTTGAAACAAATTGAATTACCATTGAAAATTGAGTACCTAATCATTAATCAAGTTCTTACTTTGGTTAACTTTTTATATTTTTCTTCTAAAAATTCTGTAACGCCGGTAAAGACGAAAAAGAACTTATGTATGGTGATCAAAGGTTTAGAAATAAGTCTAACTCCGAAAGGAAATCAAAGAGTTTTTGTGCTAAAAAGATTGCAAATCATATAGAAACAGAAAAAAAAAATATTTTTTTTTAATTTAAAGGAACGCAAGAAGATTTCCATCTACCGATATTGTTTTTAGGCAGGCTTGAATTGAGAAAATTTCCACAATTGCGTTATATATAATTGTATTCTTTCAACTACAAGAATATTCAGGAGGCCTTGGTGCCTTAGTCGGAAAGAATATAAAATACATTGTAAACACCGAGGGAGTGTGTGTCCGCATCCAACAAACCGTGTAAGAATAATGCCCCCTTGCGGCATTTACAGCCACGCCTAAAAAGGAAGGGCTGTGTAATTTTTCTTGTCACATTTATGTGGCCGAGCAATAAATAAAAAAAACTATTCAGAACAAAACTATTATCTCGACTATTAAAGAACTTTAACGATTGGCTACACAACAGTTAAGAGACCGATGGGTCACATAAGGGGGTTTTCAGGTTATAATTTTTTTTGTAAAAGCTGACACATGTAATTGAAAGGACTAAATGTATTCATATGTAAATTTTTTTTTTTTTTATTGCATTTCTCTGCCTCATATATGTGGACAGGAAATTACACAGCCTTTACTGTTCACGCGTGGCTGTACATGTCGTAATGCGGAATAACTCTTATGACGTGTGTGGGATTCGAACCCACACTCCCTCCGTATTTACATCGCATTTTATACGCTCTTATCCACTAGGCCACCGAGGCATATGTAAATTAAATAAAAGAAGCGAAAAATTAAAATTTAAATAGGCAAATATTTTTAGTAAATTATAAACTTTCAAACTTTCTTTACAGATTTGATTTGACTGACTTTAGAATTGGTTTTTTAAATTAAAAAATGAGCCAAATAATATAATATATATGCAGGGTGATTCTCTTTCGGTGTTGAATATTGATAGGGTATATTTGAGAGACCAAAATGAACAAAAAACTGAAAAAATGGTTGAGATTATTTTTTATTCATTTCAAATATCCTCCCTTATTTTTTTCCAAATTATTGCAAATACCAAGGGAGAAAGTTTAAAACGTATAAAAAAAAATCTTAAAAATTGGCTCTTTTTTCAATTTTTTCATCGTTTAAATCGCTCGCGTAACATATGGACGAAAAATATCTGAAATAAATATGAAAAGACATGGTTTGAAAAGTTTTCTAACGGTTTTTCAAACTTATTAATAAGTGTAATTGCGTAGTTTTTGAAATATACCTAGGCAAATTAAATGAAAAAAGGCGCTATTATCTCATGAACGAAGCTTCCATCTCATGAAATAGGCTTCCCGCTGCAAAACAATGTTTTTTTCATTTTAGTCTCTCAAATACACTCTATAAATATTCAAAACCGAAAGAGAAACACCCTGTATATACTTATATTTAAATTTAATATGGCATTAAATCGTCTAGTCAACTATTTCTAAATGTACATACTATAAGTAAATATGTGACAGTCTAAAGAATTTCATATTTTTATTATTATAACCATGCATAAGACATGCATGCAATTAGAATAAAAATTTTCATAGGATATAATATAGAATTTTATTTTTATGCAGAAAATTAAATACCTACATAATTTTTTTTTTTTTTGTGTCTTTGAAAATTTTTGTTTTTAGTTTTATTTTCAAAAAAATTCTTAAAATTTTTAAAATTTTTATTTATCCAAAATTTTTAAAAAGATTTTTTTTTTAAATAAAATTATCATTTGGATAATTTAATAGTATTTAGACATTTTAAAACTTTGGTAATGTGGATGCATTTAAATTTTGGCTATATTCAAATATAACCCAAAATGTAGACAAAAAAAAAATGTATGTATGTTTTATTCAAAAAAATGGTCTTGTCACGTTAAAGTTTGGCAAAGTTCCAGAATAGAAAAAAATTTTTTTTTTTTAATTCTTAGTTATTGTCGCCACTTAATTACACATATTATATGAAATGTACATTTTTAATGCATTATCATTTTAATTTTTCTTTTTTTGTGCCATTTGCATATATAAATTAGTGTTAGCATTTAATTGTAAGAACATTGTAATAATTTGTTGCAATTTGCTTTTATTTTTGCTGGAAATTAAATTTTTCTATTATCTTTTGCTAATTTAAACGCTACTCTTTAAACTTAATTCAAATGCAATATGATAATCCTTAAACCTTAAAGCCTTAAAGAATTGCAATAGTTTTTTTTTCAAATTTCAAAATATTTTTTTTTTTTTTAAATCTGAATTTATTATAAGAAAAAAAAAAATTAACTAATCAACATTATATGGGTTTTAACACTCAAAGGAGTTCACCAAAACCAAGAAAACTGACGACTAAAATTAACAACAGAAAGTGCAGATACAAGTTCACATTCTGACACTTATTTTATTTTTAATGGTAATCAAATGATATATTCAAATTACAAAATAAACACATGAAGACAGCTGAATTTTATACAATTCTGAAAGTTATCCAATACTTAAATAGAAATTACGCGAAACAAAAATTCATTATTTGGTTGGACTCACTATATATGAGTTGGGTACAATCCATTGAAACAAAAGTTTCCAAAATACACCATATATAACTCAGAAAATTAGGGAGCACTTAGATAAAAAAAAAGCATGACCTAAAAGGAAACGTCACTCTGACTTGAAAGGAAACGTCATTCTAACTTGAAAGGAAACGTAGATAACTTAGCTAAAAACGATATCGAATTATCGGGTGTGGGTCTATTTGTTGAAAAATAAAATGTCGAAAAAAAAAATGTTGAATGCAAAAAATGTTATTTCTTATTTTTAATTATTTTTTCCCATGTATATTTCAAAAGAAAAGCATTTCATATAGTGAAGGGTGCCGCCTCCAAATCCCCGCTAAACCAATTATTGAAACCCTGATTTTGAATCCAACTGTAAAATCCCTCGGAATAACATTTTTCTCATGATGTATATTTCAAAACAAAAGCATTTCACATAGCGGGGTAGCCCCTCCCAAACCACCGCTAAACCAATTATTGTAAATCTGATTTTTAATCCAACTCTAAAACTCCTCCTATTATTATTCGATAAAAATTAAAATTACAATTTCCTTTTTTTTCTCTATTTTCTAAACAAAAAAGAGATTTTTAAAAAAACGAGATTTTGATAAAACGAGATTTTAAAAAACGAGATTTTGATTAAATGATTTTTGAGATGCGAGCATTTGTAGCGCTCCCATACATTTTCTGAAAAAAGAGAATACCCTTATTTTGAATACAACTCTGAAATCTCTCCCAATTCAGAAACTTGTATAAATATTCTGGACAAAGGAAATATTTTGATTGGCTTATTTTGAATCTAACTCTTAAACTCATTCTAATTATTTTTATTACATACACATTGCAACAACAAAGCACTGATAACAACAGGGGTTGTCGCCTAAAACCTCGGTTAAAAGTATATAATGGAAACTCTTATATTTATTTCTCTTATATTAAAAAATTTTTTTTCAACGTTGAAATTTTTTTTTCGACATTGTTTTTTTCATGAACCGGTATTTCAATTTTATTTTTTGCTTCATTTTATTTTTCAACATTTTTTCCTATTCGACAGTTTTTTTCAACATTTTTTCATTAAATAAAAAGACCGGTTCCCCGAATTACCACTTTATGAAACTTATATATAAAGTTCATTTTAAAGTCTTTAGAAAAGTTATAAATGAAAAATATATAACAAAAGTATAATGAAATATGAACCAAACAGATAAAAAACTAAAAAATATTAAAGACCCCGTTAAGAAATGGTATAACATACATCCCCTCTGATTTGAAAAGACTCTATTACTTTATCCCGCTTGAGAACAAGATGGCGCATAATTACCTCTTTAAACACGCAAGCAGAAGATCTCTTATATGTCTTTGTAGTGTTAATAACTTGCTAAGTGTAGAAAATATTTTTAGTGTAAAATTTACGAAACTATGTAGAAATTTACGAAAAGGAAAAATTTTAAACATTAATTGCCAATTGTATCATATAGAACTAAATTTGTACTATATAGACTTCATAGAACTTTAACAATGTTAAAAGCCCCAATAAAACATTTTCATTACCTAAAGAAATCACATGAAGATGTACAGAATTACAATATCAAAAGGTAAAAGATTTTATAAACAACTGTAACATAAGCGCAATGAAGAAACTACGCAAATTTGAAAGAAAGTGCATAAGAGTTTGTATCAATAAAAACCGAAAGCCCGAATCCGACTACAAACATTTCTACTCAAACAAATATTTGTACAAGGAATCAAACATAAATAGAATAGACAGTTTTATGATAAAACTTGTTCGCAAACATTATGAGAGAGCACAAAACACTCCAGAAAATGATTTTATATCACATATATATTACCACAACGAGGAGTACATAATAAAAACTTTGCTCACGGGATTTATTGCCCCTGAGTATTTTATATTTTTTGATAAAAATGGTTGCATTCAAAACCAAAATCATGTCCCTATATTATTTCATTATAATAGACGGGCCACATGTAAATCAATAGAATATAACCCGGGCAATATTAACAGAGTAAATTTGAAATATGACATGTCTATACCCGATAAAGACAAAAAAATAAAAAGAGATTATTGGTGGTTGGATAACACACATTCATCAGAAGTTAGTACTAGAACTACAAATTAGGTTTTAATTTAGGCTAAGTAACTCAATTTAGGATAAGTAAGGTAAGGCATAGCTTAAGTTGTTTTTATTGTAATAATCAGATTAAATATTGATTTTTATAACCGAATTTTTGCAATATAAAAAAAAGAAGATTAAACATTATTTTGATACAAAAATTATTTAGAAAATTAAATTAAGAACTAGACACATAACTAACATAAAAATTAAAGATTAATTTAAATGTTAATATAAAAAAAAAAGACAAGCAAAAATGCCGTTTTTTATAAACTTTTTCTAGGCTAAGATATATTTAAGATTGTATTTAAAAGGTATAAATAAAAGGTTATTAATAAAAAAAAAAAAAAAATAAACAACTGTCAATTGACGAATTAAGAATAATAATTTGATTTCAACAAAAATCTTATATTATAGTTTAATTCAATTCTTAAACCATCAAATCTTAGATATTTCACTGAATCAAAATCGTCTCAAATCAAAAATTAGATATCGCAAAGATAACGGTATGAAAGTTTTAAACCGAAGAATTTAAAGAGGATTGCAATATACGACTCAAATATTAGTCACAAATTTTTTGTCATATGATGGAGACTTAAATTGAAAGCAAATCATAGAATATAAATAACAAAAAAAAAAAAAAAATAATATAATAATAATTTTATAATAAATGTGTGAATAATTAAATTGTCACTTTTCGTTTTAATGTACCATTACTAAATTTATAGATCATTAATTTATCGCATAAATTCAAATCGAATTTTCCAAATTTTAATATCTATATACTATTATTGAGAAAAAAGTTTGCAATATTTGAATAGATACACCTGTACGTATACATATAATAAAAATTAAATATGGGAAAAAAATTCAAAATTTTAAAAAATTTGAAATTTTTTTTGTTTCAAAATTTATTTCCTAATTATTTTGAAACCCACCATCCAACCCACCAACAATTATTAATATATACAATCAATTTATATTAAAAATAGATATTATGCAAATGCATCCGACCCATATTATTTTTCTTTTTATTGTAAAATTTTGTAAAAAAAAAAAACAAAAAGAAGAAAATTATTGAATTTTCCAAAAACAAATTTTCTTTTTTTCAAAATTTTTTTTTTTTTTTTTCACATTCCAACACATGCTTTTTTTACACTTTTTTACACTTTTCTATTGATTTTTATTACACACAAATAGAAAGAGACAGAAAGAGATAAGATATGGTATAATGGAATATATACAGTCTACTAAAAATAGCTTCATTAGACCATTAAGTTACAAATAATTCTTATAGCATTTTATCTAAAACAAAAAAAAAACAAAAAAAAAAAAACAAAACAAAAAAAGTTTTGTATGAAATTCTGTGCCAAAAACCAAATAAAAATTATTGTAATGCCATCTGTTTTAAAATAGATCATTAATTAATTATTATTATTATTTAATTTCATTTAAATAAAAATATTAAAATATTAAATTTTATTGAGATTTTAAAGTAGAGGTTATTTCTAAAAGGTTAAGAAGGAAATAACAGTATACTTTAAATTTTATATGACGTATACAAAAATATTCTGGAGTTCTTTTAATTTTTGTTTAGGTTATAGGCAAATTGAAGTGAAAGACTATTTTTTTTTTCAAATTGGAGATAGTGTACCTATATATGTTAGCTTATTCTATGCTTATATCGGGAAACTGTATATAATTTAAATATCTTTGAAGGAAAAGGTGTTTATATCATTAAAACATAAGTTCTTTCTGAAGCCAAAACATCTGAAATTGGTTTGGGTTTATTCGATTAAGAGAAAAATATCAACTAAACAACAGTGAACAAACTATACATTTTAAAATATATAGAATTATATTAAAAAACAAAAAACTAAAAAAATTAAAGATAATCTCAATAATATGTTCTTTAGTCAAATTTAGTTTAAGGTAAGTCAGTGCTTTTACAACAGTATATTTAAAATATTTACATGATTATTTAACTTCTTTATTGTGTATTTTTATTGAATTTTCTTAAATACTTAACGTATGCATTTAGTTTTTACACTATTTTTATACTCTATCGACTTTTGTACAACAAATATTTTTAGGAACACGTCAATTCTCACATATGAATTATTATATAACATTCTTATATCATCAGAATTTTCCATTTAATTGCTAGATCTAGATAATACTATATTTAAAAATGTATTTAAAATTCTTATTGTGAGTTATAAACTATGAATTAAAATTAATTAATTTTGTGATGGAAATTATTTTTTTTTTTATTATATATAGTATTATTGATCTATAATTAAAATCAATTAAATGATTAATAACAACTCGTATAGTTAAAATAATAAAAATGGATAAAACCATTTTTTATGATCAAAAATCGATCAAAGCCTGAAACTTTCCTTATAACTGTAATTTTTAAAATTAGTCTATATAATAATATACAGAAACGAAAACATTGAAAAATACTAAATTATTAAATTTTTTGTTTTTATTTGTTTGTTTTCCATATGTTCGTCAAACTTTAGGAAAGGATTCCTTTATACAAAGTTATTATAGTGGTCATTATAAGATTAAGCAATAAACAGAGGAATTATGGAGTAAAACAGGATAATTAAGAAGAGTTTAAAGGGAAATTGGATATGAATCAGTACAGATTCATATATCTATTAGGTACATTAGATGGAAGCATTTTTCACATTCTAACGGTTTTCACGACAAATCAGTTTACATTAGCAATTTCAGACCACCTATATACGAATATCCACAGTGGACAAATAAGCACCTGAAGCATGTATATTTCGTATGTATACATATCTTGTAATAAATTTTTTGTTTGATCATAAGTTTATTTGCTTGTTTATGTTTTTGAACGCGTTTACGCACTTTCTCGTCAATTTCATTGTAAATCAAAAAAAAAAAATATCAGAAATTTTATTTTGAAACAAAATATATATATTTTTTGTTTTTTTTTGTTTTTGACATCAAAGAAAAATAGTAGGATCGTACATAGTAGCCATGCTTGTCGGCTATTATATTTGATAAAAAAAATTTTTTATGAGTCCATTTCCTTGAGTGCTTTACGTGCTTTTTTATAGCTTATTCTATATTATGTTATGTTATGTTATTATTTATTTGTTTTTACTTTTTTTTTTGAATTTACAAAAAAAAAAAAACATATTGTATATATAGAAGTGTGTTCATTGATGGTTTAACTGCGACCAAACTAATAATTACATTAGGTTATAGTTTTTTTTTTAAAAAAAAAACAAAAAAAAAAACATTTTAATTTTATTACGATCTTTATCTTTTTCTAATTACTTCAAATTGATATGGACTTAAGTATATTGTATCTTAAAAATTAATTGATGAATTTTTAGTATTTTAAAAATATTGTTTTTTTTTTTATTATTAATTAATTGATAAATAAAGATTTTATTCTTATGTAAATGATTAGTTTAATTTAATATTCCATAACAAATTCCATAATAAAATTGTGGAAATTTACGTAAAAATTTTTACGATATTTCCTGGAAAAAAAAATTTTTTTTTTTTAATTTTTCTTTTTAATTTTTTGTTTTAAAAAAAAGACCTTGAACTAAATTAAGAAAAGTTCATTAATATAATAATATTCGTATATATATGATGTTTATATTAAGAATTATAATTCAAATAGATATTAATTAAATTGCCATTTAAAAAAGAGTAGGTATATATTAATTAAGATATAAAAAAGAAAAAAAAAATAAAATAGAAAATTTCAGAAAATTGAAAATAGAAATAATAAATTAATTTCTGATTATATGAAGTGGTATATGTATGTATGTAAAATATTAAAACATTTCAGCAAATATTCCGATTTCATTATAAAATTAAACAAAAAACCTTTAAACTATTGGCAAATAAGAAAACTGGTAAACAAAACTTGTAAAATTAATGCAAGGATCGAATTAAATGAAAAAATAAGATTATGTATTATATATATAGGCTTTAATGTCTTTTACGTTAAAAATAAATGATTAAACACTGAATAATATCGTAAAAAGTTTTCAGTTACTAGCCTTTCATCCATGTTGGAAAAGACAATAGGCATGACAATCCAAAAAAAAAAAAAAAAAATGAAACAGAATCAAAAAAAAATCATTGCATCAAAAAACGAAAACGATAGATACGATAGGAAAATGTTTAGAGTTATAAAGAGGGATTTAAGATGACAATAAATTTTTTTGTTACATGATGACAAACTTTATCAGCAACTGATTTTTTACACGGTATAGCCAAACTCTAAAAACGTATTCCTTTATAAAAAATTATTGTTGGTTTGAGAAATGGGGAAAAGATTTGAAGGGTAATAAAGGACCATATTGGATGTAAGTATATTCATATGTGATGCAATCATATTCTACATTTTGGTACCTCTTACAATAAATAAGTTCCATAACCAGTTTTAAACCACCTAAGAATTTCCACGGTGTAGAAATGAACAGTTGATACCGCCTTAGCGTTCCGTTCGAATTATTTAAAGGATCAATCAAAGAATTAATTTTAGTTCAATAGAACAACTGTCATTATGTCATTACCTACAAGATATATCTATAAAAGAGTGATAATAAGTCAACATTTCGAAGTATGTTAAGGAGATTAAATATTTCATCAATAGGATCGTCATTTAGGCACATGGTAAGATTTTGAATTTTTCGATTTTATATAAAGGTAACCTAATGAACATTGAGAGACGCCACCCCATATGTGAAAATTGTACTCCATCTTAGATCAAATATATACTTTATTAGATATTAAACAGATCTTCAGGAAAAAAAATAAACTTTACAGCGAGAAAGAAATACCGAACATTTAGCAGCTATCTGTTCACTACATCAGAATTTTTTGATTTAGATGAATACCTGAAATATTTAAATTTTCAAACCGTTGAATAGTTTTAGACGTTCAAAATCGTAGTATTGATACGAATTGTTATCTGATCTCTTCTTTTGCAAGAGATCCATTCACAGGTCAAATTTTTATAAGAATTAAGATCACATTTTTATAAAAAAAAAAAAAAAAAGAAGAAAAATCCTTCTTGTTGCTGTCAATTGTAATAAAATTTCTTCAAAATATTACCAAAAAATTTTTCAGTTTTTAAACATATTTTAACATTTAAAATATAATAATGAAAAAATAAAATAATAGCAATGGTGCCATCATGTCTCATAAACTGTTGGATAATAAACATTTATAGATTTTTAAAAATAAAAATAAATTTGAAACGTTTTGTATTTTGTTTGATTTTATATTTTTGTAAGAATTTCACTAATTTTTAATAATAAATTTTTTTATAATCCATAAATATAAATGCGTGACATCATTTTAGTACTTGTTGTAGGCTGAACCATAAAATAATTCAATTTTAAAAATTAGGTGAAAAAATTCATAATAAATTTTTTCGTTTTCTTGTTTTAAATGCATTATTTTTATTTATATTATAAATGTGCTTTTTCGTTTAAAATATGTATTGAAAAATATTGAAAAAACAACGATTAACTTTGAGACAAATGACAACATTACTTATATATAAAGATAATTTTATAAGGAAAGAAGCATCATCAAAGTGTTCTGATTTGCCCTACCTTAAGTAGGAAGTCTTGTTTTATTTTCCATACCATATCATATTTCCATTTTCATTTCCATATTCTATACTCAAATCCACGTGAATTTTATACTGTATTATTTCATACTGATATTAATCACAATTAAAATGGTATTGAGTTAAGTTCGTTGATTAGATTCCTTTCCTACTGATGACTGAATAAAATGGATAAACTACAATTTCTCCATTCGCAGTAAATTTTTCATTTGGATATCCTAGGATTGAATATTTTTATCTTTTCTTCATTAATTTGTTTTTTTTTTTGTTTTGATTTAATAAAATTAAAAATTTTATAATTTTAATTTGTAATATTGATATTGCATCATACTTTTCTTTTCCAGAACTTTTGTCTTTTCAAAAACATTTTTTTCAAAAAATAATTTTAAGAAAAAATAAAATAAATTAATTTCTTATATGTATGTATATATGTATACATATATATATAATATAATATGTAGGCTATGTGACTTTTTCATTTAAAATTTATGCATCCAATAAATTAAATTATATTTGAATTGCAAAGATTCCATCTTATGATTCATTTGTTTACACAATGTGGTATAATGGCGTAGAATTAGCCGAAAAGTTTTCAGAATTTCTTTTATGGCATTTTAAGTCTTTTAAATGGCAATATAAAATTTTTTTAGTTTTGTTATATGGGTACTAATAAAATCATATAATATTTTAAACAGTTTTTAGTTTTTTATTTGACCCATACGAAATTATGTTTTCGTTTTTGTTTTAAGAAATTTTTATCTTTTCCAATAGCATTTTTTCAATTCTGTATTTATTTTCATTTAAATGATTTTGATGATATGGTTTTTCTTAGGAAATAATTTATAAAGGGGATCATTTCGAAAATAAAAGGATAAATTTCAAATAAAGGATTTAGGACATAAGTTTCAATCAGTAATATTATTTATAGCTTGAATATATTGTTTACTTAATTACTTCAATAACTTCTTTTTTTTTATATATGGTTGTCTGCAATAACCTAAAATTCATCTGTAGTTATTGATTTTGGATATGTCCACCTCGTTCATTTAATGATGCTATCATACAAAAATTCTCCAACAATAATATTTTTTTTTGAATATTGTTTAAAATGAAAGTCGTTGTTTTATATGGGACATCTTATAAGTTTTTTTCGTAGTTTCTTTTTACGTTTCATTGTTTCATTTTTATAACTTATTGACAATCTTCACAAAATGCTATAAAATGATTAATAATCTTTTTCAAAAACTCTATTAAAAACCATCCTCATTTCAATATTTAAAATATTTTTTTTATTTTGTTTATTCTAGGATGAAAATACAGTAAAGAAAGGTGAACTTAATGAGCAAAAATTTCAACTTCAGAGAAACAAAGGATTTTTTATATCTTTTAAAGTTAAATATCATTCTTTGAAAAAAAAAAAAGGAATCTTCTGGAAGAGCTTTGTTTGTTTGAATATTACAAATGCGATTCTCCTGTTTTAATTTTTGTAAGAATGGAACTGTAGTGCAATTTTACGCATTATATTTTTGTAGCATATTTTCTAAAAAAATTTAAATAATTTACTTGCAGGTTTCACTACAACCGTCAACGACCGTCAACGCGTCCGTTAATTTTTTTACTACACAATTCTTAATGTCTTTGGAAAATTCGCACCTCCCTTAGGAAAAAAAAAATATTTTCTCTACCATGGATAGATTTCTTAAAAAAAAATTAGTGTTTTTATGCCGCTTCAATCATTATGGGGCTACAGCTTCTCAAAAGTTCTGTTTTTGGCAACAGTCCTATTTTGAAAGGTGTATATTTCAGGTTCTTCTTAATATTTTTTTTAATCAAAAAACGCCAAACGATAGAATTTTTTTTTTTAGCTTTATATACGGTATTAGCAATATCAAAATTATACAATTTTTTTTGAAAATTTTATTTTTAATTTATCGTTATATGAAAAGAATTTTGCAAAATTTTATGTCTGGTACGCTTTCAGTTAGAACCTTACATTTTTAGAAAAGTAAGATCTTTCAGAATTTGCATACAGCATACAAGCTAGATGCCTCAGAACTATTTTTTGTACGTCTCCATGTTTAAAAGTTATTAAGACTTAAAAACAAAATTTCACTATTTTTAGCCGATTGTGAAAATTTATCGTAATTTTCATTTAATCCAATATCATATTTTTACATGTCTCAAGCTCAACAGCTTTTCTTAATTTTATACGGCATAATTGAAGAAACTCTCTTGAATTTTTATAATTTCGCAATAAATTTTAAACTGTTTTTATTGTCTTTTGGAAAATGTGCGCGCTTTTAACAATCTTTAATTTTGTAAACTGTCTGGGGTTTTCATTTAATTCTAGATTGAATTGATTCTATATTTCTAAAATAAACTATACAATTGACAATCACACTGTTGTAGAATATTGGTAAAAAAAACTAAACTAACTATTAATTAGAACATTGTATTACTAGACCTCTTTATAAAAACTATTAAATTTATTTCAAATACATAAATAACATTGTTTTTCCTTTAAATTTCCAAAAAATTAAAATCGTATTACATAAATAAAATTAAATGGTTATAAATTACAAAAAAAAAACAAAAACATGTAACCTTTTTGACTACCAGATCAAATTTATTTGATTTCTTTATGAAACACTACCTATAGCAAAAAATCAAAAGTATATTTTAAAGAATTTTAAAATATATATATATAGATTTAAACTCACAGGTATTACATAAAACTCTTTTTGGACTGTTACATCAAAATTCAATAGTATGAATTAGAGCATAACAGACTTTTAAATTAAATTACAATTTTCATATTTTCTTTCTTAAACATCATAATCATCAACTACTTATATATATATATATATATATATATATATATATATATATATATATTATTTCATCAATCCTTTGAACTGATCTTAATATTTAAATATAACAAGTCTTGTAAAATGTAAATCATTATATTTATTTTTTAACAATATAAATTGTATTTACAAGTGTACCCCTATTATAATATAAAATATCATAATTTTATATTTCTATATAATTTGGACCGCCAACACAAAATGTAAAAGAACCCATCATCTTTCTACTCTATAGATATATATTTCAATAATGTTTAAAACAGACTCATATTCACCTTATTTTACATATTTGAAAGCAATAATTGAAATAAAAATCTTCTAAAATTATTTTTTTGACTGTTTATTCTTACAATTTTATAGAACAACAATTCTTTGAATAGAAATTACAAACTAGTGAATGATCTGGATGAATCTTAAGATAACTTTACTATGAAGGTAAATTGCTAATTTATGCAGGTTGCAAAAATATCAAGAAAATGTTACAACCTTCGAAATCAGAAATTTATTACAGAGGCATATGATAATATTGACATTTCTAAGGTAAACTTGACATAATGATGTCAATACCGATTACTTGGTCTTTAGTTAATTTAAAAATAAGTTAATTCCATTGATTATGATGGGATGTTATAATACTTTCTTATAGTCTTTATAGAAGTATAGAATTATTAAACAAAAAATAATTTTATTTTAAATGAAATGATGTTATTATCAACAAGTACCGTTATTGATTAATGTATACTACAGTTTATGACAAAAAAAAACTGTGATATCGTACTAAAAATTTTTCTAAATTGTTCGATCTTGAGTCTAGCCATCATCTAGACATGTTAACTCTGCAAAATAGCTTCATCTAAAGGGGTCCCGACGTACTATGGTCGATATTTGTGAAACTTTAAAAAAATTAAATTAACAGATATTATTAACAAAGTACTCCCGTACTCTATAGGCTGAATAATCATATATCATTCTAAACTAAAAAAAAAAAAATTTAAAAAATGCATTTCTATATAACGTGGTGTTAATTTTTACTTCTTAGAAACATATTTTTAACATCACATTATTATCCACCACAAAAGAAATTCACCTGTTTTTTTTCTTCAACTTGCTTTGGTTTTTTTTTTGTTTTTTTTTTGGTTTGTTAAATCGTCATCTCGTCGTCAATAGAATAAGTTCTAGATTTTCTATAATTTCATTCATTTTTGAAAATTTATTATTTCAGTAAGTCTGATAATTTTGGTTTTTTTTTTTTTTTTTGTAAACAATAAAAAGCAAAAAATATTATAAACCAATTGCATCAAGTTGATCATCAAAAAATACCTGGCGGGTTTTATTTGTATATATATTTCTTTTTTTTTTTTTTTCCTATTTTGATTATTTAAATTTAAACAAAAGAAAACATGAAAAAATAAAATTAAAGAAAAATTATAATAAGAGGGCAGAAGAATAATAAAAAAAAAATAAGAATTGCCCCAGAAAATCGGAACCAAAATAACAAAAGCATCCATAATTCAAAAAAGAATAAACATAACAACTAATTCTTTAGGTATTGTTTACATAGTGATCATTACGCGCCGCTTTATTTATATACTAAAGATTTTCTATGGTATATAATGTATATAGAATACAATATAAATATAATATATATAACATAATACCATGGTAGTTGATTTTTTTTGTTTTACAATAAATATATAGTAGTAGCAAGCAATAGAGTATAATCCAATCTTATGATTACAATATTCATTTCATCATCAGCATCAACTAAAAAAAGATTCATGATTACCTTACGAAACATACAATAAAATACCATAAAAAAAAAAAAAAAATTATATTTACTATTACGAAAATGCAACCGGAATTTTAAGGAGAAGAAGTAAAGAAAAACAACCACTAAAGTTATATAATTCTTCTGTTTCTCGAAGACATTTTAATTTGGTATTCATTAAAATATTCATTTAAAATTGGGATGGATTCAGGATGATATTTTTTTTTTTGTTTTTTTTTTTACATGCTACCCAAACTCTAGAAAATGACTTCTTTATACAAAGTTATTGTTGGTTTAGATAATTTGGAGAGGAATTGGAGGGGAATAGAATAACAATGGAGAAATGGAAGGTAAATTGGTAGAGGACCTGTACACGTATGCAGGTTCTTTTTGAAAAGTTGCATTTTTTTAAAACATCAGGAACAAATTGGTTGGAAGCATGTTCCACATTTTAGCAGTTGTCACAATAAATGAGTTGTCATAAGCAGTTTAAAACCACCTAGAAATTACCATTGTGTAGAAATGAGCGCTTCAAACCTCCCTAGTGATGCATTGGTATTGAACAAGGGAAGACATATTTGATTTTAGTTAAATAGAAGAAAACAGATAATAAGCCAATATTTGATGTTAATATAGTTGTTAAGGGCTAATAATGTACAAACAGCTTTATTTTCTCTGTTTATAAACAAAAATCTTTTTAAGTTTTAAATATTTTTATTTTATTTTTTTTTTTATTTTTTTTTTTTTTTTGCGGTTAAAATCGGTTAAATCCAATCGGAGAACAAAAGAATTAGCGCAGGAGTACCCCAAGGCTCCGCGCTATCACCAGTCCTCTAAAACATTTACATTTCAGACATCCCAAAATCCCCGAATTGTGAAATTGCTTTGTATGCAGACGACAGCGCGGTATTAGCATCCTCACCAAACCCTGCCGATATTATTAGGTATTTAGAGAATGGTTTCTCCAGAATCAGAGACTATTACTATAAGTGGAAAATTAAAATTAACGGTGAGAAAACAAAAACGATCTTCTTTACCAGAAAAAGAAAACCAAGTCACTTGCCAAACAGAAATTTAATACAGATAATAATGAAACCAACTGGGAGAATGAATCCATCAAATATCTAGGCATTAATTTAGATAGGAAATTACTCTTCAAATGTCACATCCTTAAGGTCATAAATAAGATGGACCTCTGTATCAAAGCGCTTTATCCAATTTTAAACAGAAAATCGTATCTGAGCATAGACAATAAATTATTAATATATAAAGTGATATTTAGCAGCATTCTTTTCTACGCTTTCGCCGTATGGATGGATTCTGCAAAATCGCATTTACTTCTTGCTTGAACTCCGTGCTAAAATTAATTCTAAAGAAAAACAGATGCTTTTCAACCGCAAGGTTACATGAAATCGCTCAAGTGCCTACAATTCAAGACAAAATTGATAGACTTTTTCAAATTTTTCAAGAGAACTGCTTTAACAATTCAAATCCTCTAATAAATAATATTTTCAGTATAAATTAAGTTAACTATATGTAAATTCCAAATTTAATAATTAGTCTATAGGTTAGTTTTAAGTATCTAGTTATTAGTCGTTAAAAAATGTGTCAGTAGGTTTTTTAGCCATTTTTCCTACACCAACTAAATTTTTTAATAATAAATATTAATTCTTTTCTCTTAATGTTAAGTCAAAGTTGAAAATACTCCTATTATAGTATGATTTTCTAAATTTGTAAATATTGGCTTTTTTGTACACAAAATTTTTTTCCTTTTTTTTTTAAGGCTTAATAAATAAATAAAAAAAAAAATATTTTTATATTTTGAGAATCAAAAACCATTTAGTATTTAAATTACTGGCTTAAATTTGGCTGCGGCAACATTTAAAGTCATCAAAAATGTTTGAACCAATTATTTTCTTCTTTCTTTTTTAGTATATTCCCCTGCCACATAAAAGTGACAAGGAAATTACATATCCATTCCTTTGTAGGGGTGGATATAAATGCCGTAAGAGAGAATTATTCTTATGACGTGTGTGAGATTCGAACCCACACTCCCTTAGATGTTTACAACTCATTACGCTCTTACACACTATATAGGCCAACGAGGGTATCAAATTTATTTTAAGCCCATTATTTTAAGATTCTTCAGATTTACTTTTGTAATCTTAGCAATAAGTCGAAATTTGAGACTTGTTGAATCAATACAATTAAATATATTGTTAACTGAAATCGACTCTGTTTTTTTCTGTAAGGTAATTCTAATGTTTGTAATTTTATCCTGATGAACATATTTTATAGTATTTTGTAATAATTTTAATGGTTGTTCTTTAAATTTTGATTGGTTCGTTGATTTTTACATTAGCAAAAAATATACAGTTTTGTTTTTTCTTCTTCTCTAACTATGGTGTAAGTTTTTTTTTTTTTTTTTTTTTTTACGTAAAATGAGTAGTGTTTGATTCTGTTTTTCGATCTTAAATTTCAAAAATTGCTTAAAGTTTAGCTTAGAGCGTATATATAGTTTTAAAATTATATATATATATTTTTTTTTATTCTGTTTATTTTGTTAAAACCTTACAATTTTCGGTTCTAATAATAATCGTTTATTTGTTCTAGTTTTATGGGGAAAAATTATTAAAAATTCAATATATTTTTTTATCAAAATAAAAATCGATACAATAATATTAAAAGTATATGTATATATGTATGTATGTTGGTATATAAATTTGTAATATTAAAAGTAACCACTTGAAAAGTGTAATGCCAGAAGTCATAAATTTTCATTTTGATTTTATCGCCATCATAGAAAATGAAAAATAGAAAATAAAAAAAAATAAAAAAAAAAACTATTAAAAGATTACTGTTTTTTTGTATTATAAGGTAAAAAAAACAAAATGCAATATTGATTTTTGTTTTTAGATTTAAATTGTTTTTTTTTTTTTTGTTTTGCTAGAATTTTGCTTTCAGACCGAATCAAAAAGGTGATGAAGATTTATGGAAGTTTACCACATGGATAATTTTTTTTATGTGATTTTATATATCTGTAGTTATGTTTTTTTTTTTTTTTTTTAATTGTAATGTTTAACTAATGTAATGTTCTGAGCAAAATTAATAAATTTCTTTTTTCCTTTTTGTTTATTTGCGAGAAAATTAAGTCAGTGTTTGTAATATCAGATTGTTTTAAATATATTAATAATCGCAGTATTCAGTTTGTCGTCATTTTGCAAAAATATCATGAATCATCATAATTCATAATATATATATACATATGTATACAATGAGTCCGGTTTTTAATAATCTTCTTTGAAATTGGTAATCGGGAATGATGAGACAAAGGAAAAAATAAAGAAGGACGGAGGGTTTTATTTTTATTTTTTTTACTTTTTCATAAAACATGGAGCTTTAACTGATTTTCATCTATAGTTTAGTTTTAATTTAATAAAATTGGAACCAAATAATGGACATAAAATTAAACATTGTATAGTATATTAAAATTAATTAAATCAACTTTCTAGAATTTAACAGACAGCACCCTAGTATTCTTCAAACCAAAGTAATAACCGCTTAGTGTCATATATTATTAACAAAATATCACTTCAAGTCCCTTTATCAAAAAATAACGGTATTGGCATAATATTTTTTTAAGTACAAATTATTTATCTTTTCTTTTCCTACATTTTCAGTACCTTTCTAGCTTGAAAATTTTTTGCAAATTATTGAGACCTTGCACGTTCTAAATTATTAGATCTTTCTTTGAAAAATTTGGTTTTGGCCTTAATTTTTTATAAGTGTTACATTTTCCCGAAAAGGATTTCAACAAAATGCAAATGCAAAATGCATTATCTTTAAAACAATTTTTCAATATTAGGTATAATTTTTTTTTTCAAATGAATAAAAGTACGAATACAATTAAAGTTGTGATTGGCTTACCTCGTTTAAACCAGAGATTTCAAGAAAAAAAATTATATTAAAATATTCACAAAGACTATCTTTGGTTTGGTTTGTCCTTTTTGATCTTAGAGTTGAATGAACGAACAATTATTGTAGATATGGAAATAAAAAAATATTTTCTGGTGCTTTAGTTGTTCACTTAATGTACCTAATTATAAAAATTTATGTCTTTCAATTTTTTACTTCTACAAGAAATCTAACAGTAAAATACAAAATTGCAAAAGCAAAACTCCTTCTCTAATTTACATAATTTAAAAAAAATTAATTGGCCAAAAAAAATTTCAAAAAGAAAAATTCCACAAAAAAATTCTACTTAAAAAAAATTCTATAATTAAAAATTTTGCTCTGCTTAACAAATTATTGAAACCCTGACTTTGTAACCACTTTTAAAATTGCTCCTATAATTCAAAATCTCGCATACACATATTCTCGAAAAGGAGAATACGCTGATTTTGTACCAACATTACAACCTTATTTTTTTTTTTTTTTTTTCGAATTTTTTGTATTGGAATTATGACACCATCCCGAAATTTAAGCCATTTTCAAAGCAAATTAAATAAATTCTAATTAATTCTCTTAATTTAATTTCAAGTATTGTCTGACTCAATTTCAATTTTGTCTGACTTTGATTTTCCTATAGGCTTTATACCATTAATTTTTATGTACCTATTTACTACAGTGCTACAGTGCTTTAAGCTGTTCTTATCGAAGTGGCAAATTAACAAAGCATCTTTATCAGTACCTAATTACGACAAACTAATTTGATTAATTTCTGATATTGCGCTGGCATTCTTCTCATATATGTACATGCTTGTACACACTATAGATATCTTGTACATCTCATACATATGTATGCAACCAATTACTGTTAATAACTGTTATCTAAATTTAAATATTTATATTTAATGACATATGGGACCTCGGTGGCCTAGTCAGTAAGAGGGTATAAAATACGCTGCAAACACCGAAGGAGTCTGAGTTCAAATCCCACACATGTCGTAAGAGTTATTCCCCCTTACGACATTTACAGTCATGCCTAAATAGGAAAGGCTGTGTAATTTCCTGTCCACATTTATGTGGCAGAGAAATGCATTTAAAAAAAAAATCACATATTGAAATACATACATATTAACTTTTCAACTTCTCTACAGAATGAATTCTTAATTCTACATTATTATATTATGTTGTATTTAAACAGAAGCCCAACAATATTTACTCATTAATAGTCATAAATCATAAATTTATTTTTTTAATTTAATATTGACGTTTTTTTGTATAAATATATAATATTCTCTTGAAATAAATAAAATATCAAGATGCACTTGATAAAATCCAATCGAATTCATAAACTTTAAAAAAAAAAACATTTCTTCATTCCATGTTGTGTTTTATTAGCACATATTCATATACCTTAAAATTCAACATGATGTAATTTACAATAACAAAATCAACACCAGAATAATTTCATATATATTTAATATGACTAGCATTAATGGTATCTTTTATTTTTCATGAAGTGCGTGTTTAATTCATTTTTTCTCGCAATATGAACGCGTCATAATCTCTACTTTTTTTTTGTTTTTTTTTTTATATATCTACATATAGTATACATATATATTGTTGCATTCAACACATTTTCTGGTTGTTTTTTTTTTTCCAACTATTTCTTTTGATTTTAAAAATGTTCATGATGATGCCGCTTCAATTCAATATTCAGTCAGTCATAGAATTTTACAGTAGCGTAATATTATACACCTTAATAAATAAATATGGACACTATGATCATAGTGATCGGTAATCAGTGGATCAATGATCAAAAATAACAACAACAAATAAAATTTAATATATGTTCAATTATAAAAAAAAAAAAAAAAAAAAAACGTTCAAATTAAATGTACGATTAAAATCACTCATGATCCATGATAATATTGATATGTATTAACAAATAACAACTCTATTAGCAATCAAGTAAATGTTGCTATGATATTATTTAACAACAGGTAAGTAGTAAAATAATAACAACAAAAGTAGCGCATCTTTTGTTGTTAATATTATTTTCATTAACTATATTGCATTGCATATACATATGTAGCATTGCATTATATCAAGTTTTTCTTTTGCTTTCGTTTAATTTAAAACTCATTTTGATTGATGATGTTCATCTGAAATTCCGAAATGGTGTTGACATCTTATTGTTTTATATTTTATTATTTTATGTTTAATGTTGTAGCTGTATTGCTGTAAATTTTGTATTATTAAACACTTACACTTTTCTTTCTGTTTATTTTATATATATTTTTTTTTGTTTTGTTTTAACATTATGTACGTTTGATTCATAAGAGTTGCTGTTTATTTATTTTTTGTTTTTTCCCTTTTTATGGAAGTGTGATCCGATCACATATGCTCTTAATATATCGAATCGTATATTGTATGTACATACATACATATATGTATAAATATAGCGCCTTATAATGCGTTGGTTGTTTTCCTTATAATGTATGAGTATGGCGCATTCAGCGAAAATTAAAAAAGAAATAACTAAAACAAGAAAAATATGTAATGTAATGAAGTTTCGAGTTTTGGGATGAAGAATTCGTAGGTTGAAAAAAAAAGAACAACTAAACAAAAACGAAAAACAAAATAAAAAAAAATAAAAATTATATTTTGTTTCATTTCATTTATAAAACAAAACAAAAAAAAAAACGCAACAACAATAATAATAAGAAAAATTACAGTGAAAATTGAGTTCTGTGGGTAATTGGTAACGCGTGACAAACTGATTTAACACAATTTATTTTTTTTTAACGCTTTTAGATCGCCTGTGATTTGTCAATGTCCATAAATCTTAGATGAACATGATGAAAACATAAAAACATAAAAATAATAATAGCAAAAAAAAAATACAAAATCAACAATACAATATTAAAAATTTAATGGAACAGAAAGAGACAAAAAAAAAAAAAATAAATTAACGTGATAGAGAATATCTGTTGAAAAGATGTATAGTTTACTTTTAAAATGACAGAAAACAAATCAGTTTATTTGATGATGCGATTTGAAATGCCTCTATTTTTTCTTTTTTTTTAAGTATATTTTGTTGGGTGATGTATGAATTGCCTAGAAATTATGTTGCATTATTATTTTCTTTTTTGTAGAGATTTTGTTTATTTTTTTTTAATTTTTAAATGAATGAAAGACGTGAAAGAAATGTGATGAGAATTTAAGTATTATACATATGTGATATCTTAATTTTAATAGTTATAATGCTAATGGAAAAAGGATTGGATTAATTTGTAATCCTATGAGAGCCAAATACATCATCTCATCTCACACATCAAAAAAAAAAAAAAAAAGAAAAACAAACAGACTAAAGTATTATCGAATGAAACGTGAGCGATGGTTTGTCTTATTTTCTACATTTTAAAAGTGAATTATGTAATTCTTTTTTCTTTTTTTTTTTGACAGTTTTGTAGTTTTAGGATCTGTGAGAAATAGGAAGTCCCAAGAGAAATTTTTTGTTTTTTTATTTTTTTTTAAAACTTTTGAAAAATTTGATTAGGTGCTAAGATGAATTTATATAATTTTTTTAGGGATTTTTTTTAATCAAGAATAATTGAGTGTATAAAAAATAATTAGACATCTTTTTTATGGCGAGGGATTAAAATAGGTTGTTATTGTTTGAAAGTTTAAGTTACAAAAAATAACGGTGCATAAAAAGTGAAACTAGACTTGCAAATTATTAGCTTAATATATTCCAAAGAAATATAAAAGAAATAGTAAATTAAAATCCTTAGGAACATTACCCCTCACTATAATAGACGTAAAAATCATTTGTTGTCATTTAAAAAACATTCGTCATTAGACTTTACAAGAAATTATATAATACGTAATTAACTTAGTAATTTAATGTTTTTAAAATTATTTGTTATTAGGACTATTACATTTAGTTGGGTGATGATGTTGTGCATCATCTATAATCATATCGAATAATTTTCTCATATTCACATAATAGCTAATGATCATTATAATTAGGGATATTTTTATATTAAATAATATAGACGTGCTTCGAAATTGACAATAAAAGAAAAAATCAGGACTATGTAAAACTAAAAATTTCCAAGGACATTTATAAAATGTTAAGAATATTACGTTTTTTTTATAAATTTATAAATATCTCGCCGATAACAACACTTGCTCAAATAAATTAAAATCATTAATGCCTCCTCTCAAACAATTCTAACGTAACGCATGAGAGGCAGCAAATACTGCACTGTGGAAATTCCTAAAGGTGCTTTAAAACTGATTATAAAAAATCATTTGTTATGAGAACTACTAAAATCTGAAACATCCTCGCATCAAATATGTTGCTCTCTGTTAAAAATACTTCGTTTTCCAATTTGCATTTATTCAAAACGGACCTTTTCAAGTTATTATCCAAATTATCTATCCATATAATGTTCCTCTCTTTTGTCGTATTTTCCTCCCTCACTCCCTCCCCCATTTAGTTAAATCTACGCCGGCAATGTACAAAGGAATCCCTTTCTAGAGTTTGGCCAGCGCATAAAAAAAAATGTGTAATTAATAATTTAAGTGATGCTTTCGTTAATGTTAAGCTAACCTTATATAAAATGAAGAAAAACTGTTCACATATGTAAAAATGTAATGTTAAAGCTTTAATTTTTGTGTTTTAATTTAAAGAAATTTAATCAGGTAACCATATTACAACTTACAAGCTTATTTTTAAAGATCTTCCTTCTCTTCAAATTTCACAGTTCCGACTGAGAGCATTTCAAAGATACGAAGTAATCAAAATTTTAATTTTATACATGTAAACGGTATATTTAAATACTAAATTATTATTAAATCAAATTTCTTCATTTTGCGCAAAATAAATCTTAAGATTTCATTAATTGATAAAATGGCTGAATCTATAAATATAAAATCAAAAATATATTTTACTAAAGTCAAAATTAAAAAAACCACCAAAGGCAAATTAAAATTTTTAAAAAAAATTTTTAATAAGATAAAACTATGTTCATATCTTAAAACAAATTTTCAACTTCTAAAAAAGAAGATATTTTTAAAATTTTTATATTATCATTGTCATTTCTTACAATTCATTCTTCTGTTAGATTTACGAACAAAAATTTCTGATTGTCATTTTAAATACCCACTAAATTCAACTTGCCACCCATCACATCTTAAAATATCAAAATTTTATCACTTCAAATTGCTATTATTATTTTTTATTATCCCTTTTAAATTTTATACTACCCCCATAAATGAAAAAATAACGGTACTTGCCAATAAATTCCCAATTAAAATACAATATTATCTTAAGATTCACAAAAAAAAAAAAAAAACGAAAAACAAAAAACGATTTAGTTTTTTTTTTTAAATATCACCTTCAATACTAGTACCTTTCTTTACTTTATATTTTTTTAATTTATCTACCAATTATATCACGACAATTTGTAATTTATGACTATTGGATTAATTGCTTTAACTCTCTGTTACCGCTTTAAAAACAAAAAAAAAAACAAGAAAAAAAAACAAGAAAAAAAAAAAAAAAACAAACAAAAAAAAAACCAACAAAGAGACAAGAATATAAATATCTTAACTGTCACTCTAATTAATTTCTGCAATAAAATATCCGTTAAATCATGTCGCAAAATAATTTTCTCATTTAATCACCAAAACTGCATCCAATTAATACTTTTAATGTGAAAGAAAAAATTTAAATTGTTGATATTTAAGTGAAATGTAGGTTTACAAAAAAAAAAAATTTTTTTTTTTTTGTTTTGTTATTTTGTACAGAGTGTTTTAATTATATTCGAATACAATAAAAAAACCAACTTAATTAATTGAACAGATTATAAGGTAAATTAAAATTGTAAAGATTTTGTTGATTATTTTGGAAATAAAAAATAGAAAAGGATTGCTTTTTGTTCGTTGGTAATGAATAACGGTTACTGATTTTATTAGAAACTAGGTTACTGATTTTATTAGTTCTATGAAATTATTGACCTAAAAAAAAATTAATTAATTAACAAAATTAAAATCGTAAAATTGAACTTCTTCCTTAACTCAATATTTTAGTAAACAAAAATCAACTTCACAATTAGTAATTGCAAATATATATTTTGTTATATGGAAAAAATTGTTTGTGTGTTAAAAGAATTCACACTCTGTACTCGATTTCCATTAAATTTTATTATAGTTAGTTAAATTTTATATTCAATTCAAATTGTATATAGCAATTGTAAACTAATAAGTTTTTTTTTTTTTTTATATGGTACATATATACAGATAACTTAAGTTTACAATGAGATGCTATCTATAAATACTTTCAATCGCAATCCTGATTGATTGAGAACAAATCTGTAACTAACTCTAAACTAACTCATGTATAATATACGATATTTAAATTTAATTTTTACATTTTTTTACAGTTTCTATTTTTTCACCCATAATTTTTTTGTACAACAGAAAAAAAAAACCAAAAGCAAAACTATTACCAAGGTTAATAAACTTAATTAAAAATTTTAAACTTTTAACTCTAATGAAAGTTTATATAAATTTTTCATTTTGTCATCGTAAATTTTCTCAAAAGAAATTTTAAAAATACTTACAATATTACAAAGAATGTAGATATAAGTTAATTTACAATCAAGTACAGTCATGGTCAAATGTATGTACAAAGAAAAAAAAAAAATTAACTTTATTCTTAATTTATTGATTTTATTAATAATTAAACTTATTGGTCTCTACATTTCGGCTTTTTGTAAGAGCCTATCTCTGTTGCAAAACAAATCGAAAAAAAAACGATAAGGCCAAATAAAGCAAACGTAAAAAGTTTGATTATTTTAATGGGTTGCAACTAATTTTCGGTTAATACGATTAGATCTACGAGTATAATATGTTAAAATTTGATGTGGAAAGAATAAATAAATCCTTTATTTTTAGCATTTCTTAAATTTGTTAAATATTACTAACAACATTAACATATTTTATAAGATTTACATAAATTTAAGAAAACCTTTAAAAAAAAAATTATATAATACATAATATATCGTATGTAATACATAAACTGTTTATAACAGTACTAATTAGGGTTGATTGAAATCTTTTGAAGATTTTTTATTTAAAAGTCATATAATTCCTATTTCCATTTAGCATGTAGGTATGATATACATATACATACCTACCATTTCGAAGAAATACTAAAATTTGAAGAAAACATACATTGCTTAGTCTCTATATAAAAACGTATAGATTTATAGACCTAGATTTAATATATATACATACTATTAGTCTGATCTTAGCAGAAAACGTTTTACTGAGTATACAATTTGAACGTATCAAGGAGTCCTAAAAATTTTTTTTTGATCTCCATTAAACTACAATATTATCATCGTATTAAAAAACTTAACCAGCTCAATTGCCATTTCCTCTATTAAATCAAATAACATATTTTATTAATTTTGAACATAAAAAAAATATTTCCAATTTTTTTACTTCCATTTTTTTTTTTTTTGTTTAATTTTTTTTTTTTTGTAATATTTTCCTCTTTATTTTAAATATCTACTTAGGAAGATAAATGAAAAAAAATTACAAGTATAATAGCTACTTTAACAGCAACATGATCGTAAATTAAGCTTTAAAAATAAATTTCAACCAATATTTTCTTGTCTTTTTTAGCGTATTTAAACATTTTTTCAATCACTTTTAACACATTTTGACTGCGTTACTTGACTTAAAAAAAGCATAAAAAAACAAAAAAAAAAAAAACATAAATGATTGAACACATAAAAATACAAACCCGTATGTAACAAATGAATGAGATCTAACACTGTGACATTACAACGAAAGTTTAACTGTGTTACAATAACATACTACTGGAGTTGTTATTCTGTTGCTACTGCTATGGTTATTAAATATTTTTCTTCCCGTTTTTTTTTTTTTCTTTTTTATTTGTTTTTCTTTATTTTGTCATTGTTTTGTTGCCTGCTCTCTAAAATAATTTGAACTGTGTGATGCATCCAGGAAATTGATATTAATAAATATGCAGTACAGTGAGAGTGTACTGTGGGTAGGTAATAGGTATATATTATAGATTATTTTTTGTTCGGTTTCTATAGTTCGTTTAATGTTTATGATTGTTTTTATAATGCTTTTAAAATATTTCTTATATTCTACTATTCTATATACAATAATATTGTGAATGAAAAATTATGTTTTAGAATTATTAAAATAAAACACAGTATTTCAAAGTAAAGTTTATTTTAAATGATAATATATGTAAAGGTGATGGCTTAATTTGCTTCCTTTACTTTGAATACTTTTTCAAAGTATCAAGACGATGCAAAGTTAACAAGGTAAGTACTGGTCCAGTGATTACTTTGCATTTTTTGCTTTGACTTTTGTTCAATTTATTTTTTCTGAAATAGTAATTATTTTATATGTACAAATGTACAAATGTTTGTGTTCAGTACTAAATAGGAAGAGATTTTGGGTTCGGAACATTTATAAAAATCGTCAAATTCATGGATTGTACGAAATCACATTCCCACATATTTAAAATTTTTTCCACCTATTCAAATTTTTTTTAATGTTTATGTAAAGTATTCAACGCAAAGTACGGAATTGAAAATTCGTCAATTCGGTACTTTGCCTCGTTTGCTTACTTTGAATACTTTGTGCATTTGGTAAAGTACCATAAGAAATAATGTAATTAATTTTAGCTGTCAAAGTTTTCGAAGGAAATAAAGGAAACAAAGTAAGCGTTGAGCCATCACCTTTACATATGTTTGACATCTCTTATCGATAATCGTGTGAACCTTGCAACGGTATCGAAATCTCGCGAATAAAAATCTCGTGTCGCAAAATCTCCTTCTTTTATAAATCTTGTTTTTTAAAATCCCGCGTTTTTAAATCTTGTGTGTCAAAATCTCGTATTTTAAAATTTCGTATATGTATGTATTTTAAAAAAGTAGAAATTGAAAAAAAATTGTAGAATAAAAAAAATATAGAATAGACACAAAGATTTCAATATAAAATGTCGAAAAAAAAATATGTATGTAAAAAATATAATTTGGAGGATTTTAGAGTTGTATTCAAAATCAAGGTATTCGCTTTTTTCAAATTATTTACGAGATTCTGAATTAGGAGCGATTTTAGAGTTGGATTCAAAAGAAGGGTTATATACGCTTTTTCCAGATCCTATAATTATAGTTTAGTAGTTTTCAACCACACAGTACGTTTCGCTAAGTTTTTAATACAAGTACACTTTTTCATTACAAAATTTACATTAACATAATAACATACTTGTATGAATGTTTAGAATCATGAGTTTTTTGAATTTCTTTTGGAATCAAGAAATTTTGTATCCCATACGAATTTTTTGTAATTTAGATGTCACGGTAAAATATACTTACACACCTCATACTTACGCTACAGGGCCCCTTGTATTTATATATTAGTATAATATGCGAGATTCTGAATAAGGGGGGATTTTCCAGTTGTATTCAAAATAAGAGTTTCTCTCATTTCCTATAGAATATATCATGAAAAAGTAGAAATGAACAAAAATACAAAAAATATTGCTTTTTAAAAAATAATTACTTAAGTTTTCAATATTATATATAAAAGAAGTTTGAAAAACGTTGATCTACTTTAGTGATCATCATACGAGGATGTAAAAGAATATCCAAAAAGAAAAAAAAACTTACAGCAAATAAATAAAATGTCAAACATACAAAATAAAAATACATATAAAAAAAAAAAGTTAAAGAAGTGTCGCAAATTTAATAGCAATCGTAATTCGATGTCCGTTCCACTATTTTTGTACGTTCTAAATAATGAAAAAAACATTAAAAAAAAAGCGGGCACATATCACATTAAATAAGTGATTGCACAAGTTAATGTTTTTAATTCTGAGACACTGGAGCAAACTTTTTTTTTTTTGGTCTTATGTTTTTATTTTTTTTTCGACAGGTTTATTTTTTTGTCCAAAAAAATATACTGAAGTAGTGACTTTTTTTTTCTTTTAAATTACATTAAAACGATATGGTCTTCAATATATTTTGTTCATACTTTTTTTTTTTGTCTTTTATTTTGTTTAGTTAAAATCGTGAAGAAAAACGTTCTTTGCATACCTAAACCGCAAAATTAAAAAAAAAAAAAACAAATAATTTTGTTTAAATTAATTTTTTTTTTTTTTTATTCAATACTGTTAAAAATCATGATCTGCTATAATTTAGTTCGGAGAAAGAATTGTCATGTGGTTTTATATCTTAATTCCTTGTATTCTAGGGATAGAAAAAAAATTCATATATCGTATTTGTACGATTAAAACGTCAAAGAATACGAATTTTAATAGAATTGTAATAAGTTGGCCAATATTTCTTCTAAAATATTTAATTTTAACATTTAATTTTATGGTTTTATGGTTGAACATTCAAAGTTTAACTTCTGACATTTTTAAGAATAACAAACATTTTTAAGAATATAGTTTTATTTCTTTCTACACGATCTGATACACGATTTGTAATTTTTCCTTATTTCTTAACTTAACTGTTTTCTAGATTGATTTATATTTCAATGACTACGTCGTTATAGAAGAGTAATGTATTTGATGTTTGTTTCCTTACTTGGTCATTTATATTCAGCCCTTTCTCTTTTGTTTTCCTTCTACTTTTTTATTATTAATTAAGTCTGAGCTAACGCGTCAGTAATCACTAGACTTTTAATGTTCGTTGTGCATTCAAAACGTAGTAGAACTTAGTCGACCACAGTTGGTGTGAAGTTTCCCTAGATTTATGCAACTCTGATTCCATTCTGAAGGAAGAAGCTTTGAAAGCTTCTCAGATTCTTGTCAGAGTGTTCACCCAAATCTTGAAAAAACAAAATATCAAGATATTTCTGTCTTTTCATTGATAGACTTGGACAGGTGCACATAAAATGGTCCGTGCTCTCTACAGCGTCAATTTCTATGCAAAGCCTACAGTTAAGATTCAAATATATACCTAATATTCTAGCATGTCTACCGATAAGGCAATAGCCCCTTATAGCACATAGAGAAAGAAAGTATATGTTTGAATATTTTAAAACTCTTATTTTAAAGAACAACGTCTTTTAAGAGCAACAAGAGTAAAAACTGCCTCATAGAAGAATACAAATATTTATAGTTATAGGTAGAAATAGGCTTTTAAAACCTGATTTGTGTCTAACTTTAGAGCAGCAGTAATTAAGTGCCAAAATAGTTAAAGAAATTTCGTGTCCCTAAATTATATCGTTATGTTAATGAAATATCTTTGTAAGTATACGATTAATCAAGGTTCCCATATGCGAATGCGAATATTTTTACAATAATTTTATTCTCATTTTTACTATATTCTAAACTTTATTTGAAAAATAGAACAGAGTAAATATATATATTTTTTTTAGATTAAATCATGACAAATTACAAGAATATCCCAAGACAAAATATTTTCTTTTCAATTGAAATTGAGAATTAGCTTGTTGCTTTCTTCTTATTTCTTGTTTAAATATATTCTTGTATTTAATATTATGGTCTGTTATATAGGATTTGTGTATTTTCCAACAGGAATGTGGCCTGAAGTGTTACATTAACATAATTGATCATTATTTATAACCATCATTAACGGTAATAAACGGTCAAGAATTTAGCTACTGGTTTTTTTCTTCTTTTAAGTACATACAAGCTATAATCAAAAAATCAGGCTAATTTTTCAAAAACAAAAAAAAAAAAAGAACACAAAAAATTAAAATTAAAATACTTTTGACATTTTTCGGGTGCATACAAATTTTATGATTTCAAATTAATAAAAAAAAGCATGTGAAAATTTCCAAAGAAAAAAAGAAAAAACAGAAAATATTATTTATGGGATGAATACATGCAAATAAAGGTTAATGACTCTTTAAATCAAATTAATATTACAGTAATGATCTTTTTAAACTACCATTTATTACATAAAATTGTTGTCCTGGTACTTAGTCTTTTAGTTTTTTTGCATATAAATTGGTTATATTATATTATGTACATTAGGTTTATTTACATGAGAATTAAATTGGTATACCCAAAGTGCACTAATTTTTTTTTTTTTGTTTTTGTTTTGATTATTATCTTTGCAAATTTTTTTAAAAATAAAATTGTTTACTTTTTAACTTTAACTTTATTTTAAGTTCATCATTTCAATAAGATAACAAGTATTTAACCGCAATGAAAATAATTTTATAAAAAATTTAATTCAATAACGATCATGAACTTAAAAGAATACCAAAAAATAATTAGGATCAATTTATTAACTCATAATAAGTTCCAGTGAAAAGAAAAAAATGTAAAAAAGAAAATTCTTTAATTGATTATAAAAACTTTAATATAGTCTTTAGTGTAAACTAATTTAAAAACAAAGAAGAGTGTATAGAGATGACTATATCAACTCTAAGATACTCCTACGAACATAAGTTATACTGCGTTACGATAAAATTCAATCAACTTTTACAAAATTATCTAATTTAATTATGTTAGTACTTAGATAACTGAATTTATGTAAATTTTCCAGTTGGATGTCAACTACTAGATCCATTTACGGCCATTATCAAGCAAATTTGTAAAATTAAAGTAAAGTTGTTGTCATAAAATTGTAGTCTATTTGACTTATGACGTAGTGGTTAAGTTGCCAGCCTTTCAATCGGAGAGTCTTTCGTTCAACCCCCGGTCAGGTCATATAAAATGAAAAATATCTAGTAATTTTATGTATAGTAATAATGTATAGCGAATAATTAATAATAATAACAATAGTAAATATTAATAACAGTAAGAATAATAATAGTAAAAATTATAATAATAATAATAATAATAACTGCTATACAGTGAAGCTATCTTTCGTTATAACATGTATAATGCGGGAAGGTGTTATATACTACTGCAGGTTGTAATCCACTGATGCCCCTAACTCTGTAGTAAATAATAATAATATTAATAAGTAATACTTAATAGTAATAGCAGCTACAGTGACAGTAGCTATTACTGCACGTTACAATCGTTATAGCGGTTATTGTCATTGTTAGCAAAATAGTAATAATAATAGGCGGATTCATTGCTTCCTCACAATCCCACTCCCAATCCAATGTTACCGCATTCTATTATTCTATCCTTTCCTTTCCCTTTTCCCTAGCCAAGGACTGTGTGTCTTTGGAAGATTTAAGCAATATATTTGTTACTAGTACAATAATAGGAAGTCCTTACCAGCTTCAATATAGTAAATTTGTTTGCGTATATTTACATTATATATTACTGCAGTTAAGAAAGCCAATGATAATTTTCAACTGGACAATAGATTCGTAAAGTTAAGTTTTTTAGATCTAATTCTTTGCAATTAAAAATTTCATTTCGTACGTTACGTATTTCATATATACGTTTATCAATAATGGTATATTAAACCCAATAAATAATTTTAAATCGATAATTGCTTTTTTTATACTTTCATTTATTTGTTTAATATTTATTTCCCCCATTTATAAATAACTGGGCAACATTTAAAGTTTTGTTCTGCTAGGATTTAGACCATCGGTACAAGTATTTAATTACATATTTATATTATTTATTTTTTTTATATTACATATATTATGATATTTTATTTAATAATAGCTAATACTAGTTGCACGTTGCTGCGCTCTTAAATCAATGAAACATATGGGTTTTTAATTGAAGATATGAGTTAATAAATTCTAAGTCTGTCAATAGAGTCAACTTCACAGCCGAAGAGTAACACTTATACAAAAAAATTTACACGAAAAAGTTTAAATATTTGCAACACAGCCCCAATTTGGCGGCGTGTTAAAGCCAAATGGTTAATCCGGAAACACTCCCCATACCCAAAAATCTTTATATACAAATTTTCATGATTATCGGCTGAGCATTTTAGGAGTCTATAAATCAGAAACAGTCAGACAAACAGATAAACATTCGCTTTTATATAAGGAGATAGATTTTGATCTGACCCCGGTTTTTGAACCAAAAACCTTTCGCATTAAAAATCGGTCATTTATGCACTGCACCATTGGTCAGACTATACATACTTTTATTTCAAAACATGAATTAAATTTAGCTTTAACCTCTAAAAATCTTCATTTTCTAAAAAAAAAAAATTCTCAAAATCTTTTATTTCAAACTTATTTTAGTATTAGAATATTATAAATTTATAAATAAATAAATAAAAGTGAAATTTATATTAATAAACGGATTTAGGATATTAATATTTTCGTCATTATAACATAACCTATTATTTTTTTACCGATACGATAAGATCAAAATAAATTTTTTTTTATATTTATTAATTTGGTAAAACTAACAAAATTATTTTTAAATTAAATCACTTTATTATCTTTAATCTACTTACTTATATCTAATGCAGACATCATCAGGACATCATTCTTTTTTTTTTCTTTTTATAATATACAACAATACAGAAATTTTCATAATACCTAAAACAAATTTAATTCAAATTTAACAAGATCTATTTATAACCCAATATCTATAATTAACTAAACCACTACAATTTTTCCAAATTATTTTATCTATAAATATTAATTATTCTTTCAAAAATCACAATATCATTAATTAATTTTTTTTATCCCTTTTTTTTTTTTTTGTTTAATTTGTTAAGGAAATCCGGGGAAGTTACCCAACAAACCACTAATCAATTTTCTTTTTAACAAACATAACATAAAACAAAAAAACAAACAAACGAAATTTATTCACCATAATTAATCAATCGGCAATCCATAAAAATAACAAAAATAAAATATTTTTTTTCATTTTCAATTAAACCATTCATTTTCAATTGAACAATTCCAACAATATTTTGTATCTTAATCTGTTTATACATATATACTTTTTCACAAAATAAAAATAAAAAAATTAAAATAAAGAGTGAAAACTTCTTTTGACCTTTATATAACCTTGTAATCTAACCTTTATTATTATATGTTTTTAAACTATTATTTTTACAAAAAAAAAATGGTTTTTTTTTTTTAGATTTATGCAAAAAAAAAATCAATATTTATTCACAACTTCATTTAATTATTTAACCCATATATTATCTTCAAAAAAAAAAAAAAGAGAAAAACAAATAAGATCAAATTCATCCAAAAAATAAGTAAAATCTTACTTTAAACATTTTTCTTCTCACAATCGTTATACATATACATAAGTAGGTAGGTATACCTATATTTTTTTTTATGCTAAAAGAAAAAAAAAAATCAAAACTGCAAAACATTTTTCAATTCAACAATCCTTCAATCCGTCAACCATCTGAGTAAAATATTACAAACTGTTAATCAAATAAAAAAAAAAAAAATTCAAATTGCCCTAGACCTCAAATAACGTTAAGGCGAAATTCCAAAGAAATCAAAACAAAAACTATAAAAATATATTAAAAAAAAAAAGAAAAATAACTTCCTTTTCTATCGTTTTTCAGTTTTGCCTACAAGATACTTGAATGCCTGTTTGCCTTCCAATTTTTTCCTTCCAATGTCATCAATAAATTTTAATTTACTTTTTTTTTTTTTTTTTTTTTTAAATCTTATTGGAAATTTTTTTTTTCAAAACATATTATCAGTGTATTTAAAAAAAAAACAACAACAACAACAAAACGTACACGCCATCTAAATGTGAAAATTGCAAAAAAAAAAAAAAAAAATTGCGCCCAAAAAAAAAAAAAAACAGATAAAACAAAAATAAAAATAAAACAGTGTATTACAACCTCTCAAATAATCATTAAATTTCAATTCGAATGTCTTTCTAATGTCCATCAATAAATTTCATTCAATTAACTATTAAAAATCGATTTTTCTTTGTTTGTTATTTTGTATTTGTCGATATTTCTTCTTATTCTTCATCGTTATAAAAAATTGCAATTGCAAACTTGCAAATTTGTCTTTTTTTTTTTTTTTTGTTTCTCCAAAAATAAAATCAAATCTCTTAAGATTGCTTGTTGTTGTTGTTGTTGTTTTATTTTTATCATCGTTGATCGCGCGGTTGTTTTGGCGGTTATTTGCCCTCAAGGAATCAACAATAATAAAAAAAGGCAAAAAAAAAAAACGCAAAGAGAATATATATATATGTATGTATGTATATATTACAAAAAATATCTTTGATTGGTTTACAAAACATACAATTTGCATCAGTATCAGAAAATCGCTATCACTATCACCATCACCATCAGTATCAGTATCAATAACAACAGTAACTAACCTTAACAGCAAAACATATCAGATCAAATTTATTCGTACTATATATATTTTTTACAAAGTATGTATCTTCATATTATACACATACACATATATATGTATATATAGATTATATATTATGTTATATTGTTATAACACTCTATATTGCCCAACTTAAACATGTAACATGTAAAATCAGAGATATGGCGCCTTAAAATGACAACAAAATTACAGTTTAGTAGATGTGTTTATTTTTCACAATCTGGCAAGTATATTTTATATATAAATGAAAACATAGATATACATAATATGAATATAAATGAGTATATAATATACAGTATATTGAATCCAATGTGATGTGATATGTTTATATTATTAATGAATACATATACATACATATGTATATATATGTACAATTATGTATGAATTTAGCTAACAATTACAACCACCGGCGATTTACTCTGTTATTTTTTTATTGTTTGAACGCTTTTTTTTTTATTTTAGTTAAATTTTGTACCTATTAAAATATTTGATTGCAAGAGCAAAATTTCGAAAATTATAAGATTAAACTTATCTGATATGAGTTGAATGATTCCGTAAAATGATTAATTTTGATTTTTAAAAAAGGACGAAAGGAAAATTTGACCATAGTTTAATATATCTCTTCAAAAATTCATAATAAAAGGGTATCGGCATCTTCATCACAAGATTATAGGGGGATTTTTGAATAATGAAAGAATAAGTGTTGCCGCTACAGGAAAAAAAAAAGTCGCTAGCTCATTACTTGAAATTCTCTAAATTCGAATAAATCGAGATGAGAAAAATCCGCTAAAAATTGCTAAAAAATTAAATGTGATAAAACACTACATAATACATTTAAAGAAAAAACCAAAAAAATTCAAATTCTTATGTGTAGATTATTTATTTAAATAAAACCTAATTAAAAAAAAAAAAAACAAACGAAATTAAAATAAAATTACTCAAATTCAGTTTTTTTTTAACAGTTCATACATAATTTAAAAAAAAAAACACAAAAACACAAAAATTCTTCATCAGATAATTCTATTGTAAAAAATTATATTGCACTTTTTTTTTTATCTGTACTTCCTGTCATTAAAGAACTATACCGAAAAGTCGCTAGAATATTGCTAACTTTTTTTCTGTCGCTAAATTGTATGTTATGTCGGTAAAGCTTAGAAAATGTTCCTAAATATAGCGACAAAGGCGCTAAAACAGCTACACTAGTAAGAATTCAGTTATTTCTTTCTTTAAAAGTGGATTGAGTTGATATTGGTCTATGCACAGTAAGAATTTATTACATATTTTTAACCTGATATAAATTCAATACAATACAATACTTAATATACAATACTTTGAGTACCGAATTTGGAACTTCTTACTGTCATCATTTATATTGTCCTTGCACATTGGTATCAAATCAAAATGAAGTGAAATACCTAGACTCCGCCTGCTGCTGAGTGCTGATTCATCTATTGCAAAAGAAAATCCTGAAACAAACATTAAATAAAGCATTCTGTGCTGATTTAAGTTTTGATCGAAGGAAAAAATAAATTAAAGTTGCTTACACTTCGAATAATCGTATACCTATTGAAAATTTAGATTAACTTAATTTTAAACCAATCTCCATAAATTTCCCAACTTAGCAAATAACACGAATAAGAATTATTGGATTAATGTAATAGCAAGGAATAAGCAAAGAATAATAGGAAAAATCCTGAGATCAATCTAAAGTTCTATTATAAAAATAAAAAGGTTTTCAAATTTTCGAAATTTTATCATTCGACAAAAAAAAATTAAAATACCAAAATCATCCTAAAAATAACTATGAAAAAAGAAAATAGGTGAATTAAATTAACTATTTTATATACTATCCATCCATATTTATAACGTACATTTAAGAATTTAACATATTTTATAGAATGAATACCTATAAATATCTTGACATGTTCTAGAAATTGATCCTGTTATTTTATACCCCTTTTTGTAACATAACGTTCAACTTAATATAATTTACAAAAGTCATCACAAGTTTACTTCTTGTTTCTTTTTTTATTTATTTTTAAATTTTTTTTTTTTTTGTTTTATTTTTTTATTTTAATTTTAGTTTTCCTATTTCTTGAATCATTTATTTTTATTTGAACCTAAAATTGTATTTAAGTAAAGAATTAAAAAACAATATACAATCATAGATTGTCCCGACTTACAAATAAATAAAAACAGAAAAACCAATTTTAAACCAATTTTTTAAGTTGTTCTTATTTTTTCTCTTTAAGTCATTTTTAAATTTTTTGTCTCTTAGCATTCAAAAGATCAAATCCGAAAATGGGAATATACGTTTACATCTGGATTAAAAACTGACAAGCTTAATAATAGCCCTAAAACAATAAATGTAATCTTATATAGCAACTGTATCAAAAGGAAAAATAAAAAGAAAAAGAAAATATTGCACTGAAAAAAGACTATAAAGTCAAACAGAACATTACATACATATATTCTATACATAAAATTAATATTAATGTTACCATTTAACCTGAACTTTTTTGCAGTATAAAGCGTTTTTTTTTTTTTTTATTATTATTATTAAAATACATGTTATAACTACTTTAAAACTAATTAAGTATGCCATCACTTTGAAATGGTTGCAACAATTCAAAGGCAAAAAGAATGTTAGTAGACCTAAGAATACATGCCGTAGAAATATGGTCATAAATAAATAACAAAAAATAGAAGCAGATGGAAAGAGTTTGTGAACGCACTATGCTTCAAAAGGGTGTAGAAAAGAAAAAACAAAAAAATATATCTATAGTTATATTGTTTAAATGGATTTTTTCAATGGATAGAAGATATTAAAGGATTGTAAAAAGCTCAAAGTTCGATTCAACTCATCGCTTAACTCACATTTTTAATTAGTGAAATTTTGAACTAAATAAGCTCACTTATACTTTGAGCAATATGCATGAGCTCACACGTTAAGCTAACTCAAATCTAATGTGAACTAACTAAAATTTTAACTGAATTTTCAGTTAAGCTTGAGTTGCATGCGACTCAAATCAGCTTAAATTCGTTGAATTTTTTTTTTTATTAATACATATTTAATAATTTATTTAATTATTTTTAATTTACTATAAACCACAATCTTTTTAAGTCCACAAATTCCACAAATTTCTCCACAAATAGCTTAAATATTTTAAAAATTAAATGCTTTGGGTCAATAAAAAATCTTTTTATTAAAAACAACCTTGCTTTACTAAGCCATGCCTCTATTGGAAGATTATGAATGAGTTCCTTCAGTTTATTTTTAATTTATTCTTTCTTCTAATATAAACATCACATTTAAATATCCATATATAAATTTAAAAAAAAACTAATAAATGAATTTGAGCTGATTTGATTTGTAGCAGAGCTCGATCAATGTGTGTGCTCATGTGTATTCCTCAAAGTATGAGTCAACTCAACATTTAAGTTAACTCAACGTGTGAGTTAAAAAATTTAAAGAATTTAAGTTGATTAATATATCAATACATGATTATGTTCTAAAGTTGTAAATGAGTATTAATAATTATACAAATGGAGATTCTAGAGGAATCCCATCTCCAGATAATTCAAAAAAAATTTGACATTTTGAGTTTATTTTTTATTTGATAAATGTATTTTTTTTTAGCAAGTTCTAAAAATACTCTTGAACTTATTTTAATAAAAAATGCACATCTTTTTATTGTTAGAAAACTGGTCACTTTAATAATATGATAAAACTAAAATATATTTTAAAATTAAGTTACAAAAAAAAAAAAAAATTAAGTCTGAAAAATGAAACAATGGATAAATTAACTAAAAAATAATACAAATAAGAAAAATTTCTTATATTCCAATATACATATATATATCGCGGTTTTTTTTTCTTTTCTTTTTTTTTTTTGTATAGATGACAACCCAATAATTATGCTGTCAAAAAATTTAATTAGCTCAGTTGCTTTTAACGTTTATTGTTTAATAAAATATCCTGAATCAAAGAGATTAGTTAAATATAGAATTTAATTTTTAATTTTCATTTATTTTATTTTTTTTATTTTTAGGTTGTTTTCTGTCTGTTACACATATCATAAATTTAAAAACATAGTTTTTCAAACTTTCAGAAAAAAAAAAAGCAAATGTGGAATGAAGTATTAGTTTTCCTAAATCTAAATTTTAAATTTTAATCTTAGGAATATGCTGAATTTTAATTTTCTTTTTAGTAACAGCAAAAATACATAATATGTGAGTTATTAAAAGTAGAAAAATCTGTATCTCGTTTGTATTAAATTTGAATCCTTTATTTATCAGCAAAATTACAAAATGGCGCCAAAAAAAATAGTTTTGCAAAATTCCACGTTTATATAAATGATAGGTCAACAAACAAAAAACTAATGATTATTTTTTTTTTTTGTTTATTACCTATAATTATAATTTAAATTAATTTCTTTTTTAATTTAAAGTCTGTAACCTTTTGAAGTTTCGGCGACTTTGAAATATTATAAGTTTCTCCAAAAATCTTTTTGAAACAATGGTATAAAATATCATCTCTTGACTGGAAAATAAAAAATTGTATAAAATCAAAATAAAATTAAAATAAAAATAAATAAAAAAATAAATAAAAATAAAATAAAACAAGATTGAAAGAAAATTACATGGTGCATTTACAATAATTGCCGTTCGTTTGCGTTCGAATTGCGCTAAATTGATTAGAAAATTCAATTTAGTTAATGCAGTATTTATGTTATTTGAATGTTTAAAAAAAAAAATTGCAACAGAACGAACATATCGTTTCATTTGAAAATCTATAATTAGATAGAATTTACAGCAAATAATGTTAAAAAATATTTTTGTTTTCTTTTTTTTTTTTTGCAATTTAAAATTTTATCTTAGAATCCAAGACATGTTACAAATAACATCAATGTTAAAAGATGGAAGAAAACTTTTTAGAATTTATATCTGCATTTTTTTTGCATCAAGGTTAATAAATAAATTTCAGATCTCAGTATGAAAATATTTATTCTTCCTTAAATTGAATTGAAGAAAATTGTCTTGTGCTCAAATATTTTGTTATCCCTTAAATTTGGAATGGAATGGAAAAGTTTTTCACATATACCTGTCCTAACATATACAGCTAGAAATCGCAAATTATATCTTTAAAATGATTTGAACGCAGATAAATAAAATTGGATGCACTTCTGCTGTTTTTAAAACTTTCCAATCAAATATAAGGTGTAAATCATACAACCTAACATGGCATTTATAAAAGTATTATTGCATCTAACAAAATCATATTATTTAATATATAATATATGTAATTTTAAACTAATTTTTAGAATCAGTAATTCGTATTTTAGACATTAAATGTTTTATTTAATTTTGATTTATATAATTTTTTTTTTTTTAAATAATCTTTAAGTGTGTCTATATTAATCTTTTGTTTTATTTATTTTACATAATTAAAATCGTTGGCTGGATACCGATCAGTGTCTTAAGGAAAAAAAATACTACAGTCCACATCGTTAGTTTAGAAACAAAATTAAGTTAATTTTAAATATTTTTTGAACTGTCAAATGAGCTGACAGCTAACTAAGGAAAAACTTGTACGGATGCCTATCAGTCTCTTAAGAAAAAAAAATACTACAGTCCACAGCGTTGTATAAAATATATGCCATCTATTCAAGTACATAGGTATAGCAACAAAAATTAAGTTAATTTTAAATATTTTTTGAAATGACAATTGAACTGACAACTGACTAAGGAAAAACTTGTACCCTTCAAAATTTGAAAAAATATTATACATAACAGCTTTTCTACCTTATGAAAAGTTAAAAAAATACAGAATATTTTAAGCTTTAACACACAATTTTATCTGTAAATTCAGAACTATGTTACCATTTACGAAGAGCTTTACCCTATTAGTTTCACTGTGTAAGTCCGTCCGTCCTTCTGTCTGTCTCTTTACAAAATTTTTGTGCATAGCTAAAGACAAAATACCATTAATAAGTCTCTTGAGCTAATATTTTACAACAACTTTTTTATGTAACCCCACTCATTACAGATCATAACCCCTCAAACTTAGCAAAAACCCTATTTTCTATTGTGTATATTTCAGGTTCCACTTAATATTTTTTTAAGCTAAAATAAAAGCTATTTTGCAATTTAGCATTTTAATTTATTGTTATGTAAAAACAAAATTGTGCGAAATTTTGTTAGAATTTTAAAATTGTGAGACAAAAAATATATTGCAGAATTAGCATAAGTTACTGCAGAAAATATTTTTGTAACTGTTGGTGTTTAAGACCTATTATAAGTCAAATATTTAATAGTTTCTATTTTTATACACCTATAACTTAGGCACCTTTACAATTTTTTTTAAAGTAAACTTCAAAAATAAAAGCTTCAACTTTATAATTTTACATGGGTTAACAGCTTTTCTTAATTATACAAGGTTTACTTATAATTGAAGAAAGTGTCTCGCGTCTCTTAATTTTTTACAATTTTTTCTTTCTAACTGTTTTCATTATAATTTGGAAAATGTGCCCTTTAAAAATCTTTGGCTTTACATTCTGACTTGTTTAACTTTCAACTTGACTTTGCATTTTTAAAACATTCTTTTAAATCCACTGTCTTAAAACTTAAATATTTTGCATATGATTAATTTAAAATTATTGCTTTTAAATAGTTTTTAAATTAACTTTTAGTTAATTCTAATATGATAAGTGATAATAAAAAGAGATCTAATAAAATTTTTGATTTCTTTGGTTTTGCACAAAACTGTATTTGCAAAACACATATATATATACATTATTATACAATCTGATTACTTGAATGAATTCGAGTATTTTTATATGGGCATGCAAATTTTATTGATAAGCGCGAGTTATATGATCATCCTAATATATAACCATAACTTAACTTTACATATAATTTAACTTAATATTGTATAATTAACATTTATTTTTATGTAAACTAAATTTCATATGTTGTTCACCTTTTTGTTCAGACGCAATGTCAGCAGAATTAAATTAGTTAATAACAATTGGGAAACTTTAAATATTAATTATCCAAATTTCTTTAACATAATATATGTTTCGCTGACAATGCATCCTTTTAACTATAAATACCTGTAATATTTTATTCTGAAAGTAATTATTATTATTATCATACCTGTAACCAGTAAAGTCAAATTAAAGAATATTTAAAAAATAAAGTTGTTTTTTTTTATTAATGTAAAAACGAAACTTATAAGTGGCGCAGTCGGTAGGATCCAAAAACAGTGATCCTTTTAATTAAAGTGTGTTCCGGTTAATATATATATCGCTTAAAATTAAATATCTAATAAAAAAAAAATAAAATAAGAACTAATTTTAATAAATATATTATTAAAATAAAAAAAAAAAACATTAAACTATTTTTAATTTAAATAAAAACATTTTAATAAAATTAAAATAAAATTGTGAAAATTTTTATAACAAAGGAATATTGTTATTAAATAATTTATTAAAACTGGAATTTAATACCACAAAGGAATATTGTGAAAAATTAGAAATCCAGAATTTTTGTGAACGTGAATAATTTGGAAGCAACAAGATTAAGCTGTATATTATATAAAGTGCAAATTGGAAACACATCAAAAGGTCAACTGGTGAACTTCAGTTCTTTAATTTGGATCCTAGAACAACAACGAGCCTACAGATACAATGAGTATTTTTCTTCTCATGCTCACGTAAGTCAAAATTTTTATTACTATCCTATACTTCCTTCCAAATCAATTCCTATTAAATTAAAGTAAGAGAAAACAAAAAAATATAAGAAAATTATAAATATATAAGATAATAAGAAAAAAAAAATTATAAAATAAAAAGTATAAAAAATTAAAATTTTTAATATTTTCACTGTGATCAAGCCTATTCTTCGATACCTAAGGTGAGGCTGCCTTAGGCACAGTGAATTATTCAAAAAAATAACAAATAAAAAAAAAATATATAAAAAAAAAAAAACAAAAACTAACGAAAAATAAATGTTTGATTGTAAGATTTGATTATGAAAATAAAGTAACGATAATGCAAGATACTTTTAAAAGTAAACAAAAAATATAAAAGAAAAAACAAAAAAAAAATTATAATAATTATAAATTGAAATTAAATTTTAAATTAACAATCAAATAAATATAATTTAAAAAAAAAAAAAAAAAAAAAAAAAAAACTTATTTCTTAGAAAAATATAAATGTTCAAAAGGTCAAAAGACTTGAAACCTAGAGTTGGTCCATATTCTCCTCGAAATTTATCTGAAAATTTATTAACTAGTACTCCTGCTTCCCTAGATTTCGAAAACAATCTTGATAACTTTTTAAATTCAAGCTTAGATTCTGTTCATAGTTTTTACTCGTACAATTCGGAAATAACCATAATGCAAAACAGTGACGCTATCAATCGCATTTATAACAGTCTTAGAATACCAGATGCAATAAAGGATTTACCAAAATTCGATGGAAATCCAAGATTATTGCACGATTTCATCGACAATGTCGAAGGAATCCTAACTTTAATAACTGAAATTGACGGGACTTTGTATGACAAAATTATTCTTAGGGCAATTAGAAACAAAATTGAAGGACAGGCTAATGAAGTTCTAAATATGTATGGAACTCCATTAGAATGGGAAAAAATGAAAGAGAACCTGATTCTTCATTACTCTGATAAAAGAAACGAGACATCCCTTATAAAAGATTTGCATACGTTAAAACAGAATAACAAAACAGTAGAAAATTTTTATTCTGACGTTATAGAAATTCAAGCTACCATGTTTAATCATATAAACATACATGAAAAAGCTCAAAATGTTATAGCTGCAAAGAAAGATCTTTATAATGAAATGTGTCTTAACGTTTTCTTATCAGGACTTAAAGAACCATTAGGGTCAACCATCCGTGCTATGCGACCACAATCTTTAGCAGTTGCATTCTCTTATTGTATAAAGGAACAAAATATATTCTATACAAGAGTTTTTAATCAGCAGACTTCTAAAATAAAGCCCATTCAAAATAACAATAATTTCAGTAATTTTACAACACCATATAGACCAAATGGAGGACAAGGAATAATTCCAAAAAATAATAATAATAGTTTTACTCAACCTAGACCGAATAATCCTTTTAATTATCGTACCAACAACAATTTCTTTAACAACCAAAGGAATCAATTTGTTAGACCCGCAGCTAATAATCAGTTAGCACAGTATAACAGACCAACTACATCATATCAGCCAAGACCAACCCCAATGGACATTGGATCAGCCAGATCAAGATCATTAATTCAAAATCAAAATTCAACTCAGAGACCAAACTTTAATAAATTTAATAACTTTAGACAAAATACGCAATTACCCAACTTTATTAGCGAAGAACTTTTTAACGTAGAAGAACAAAATCCAAAAGATGACAACATTTATTCTAATGATCATTTTTATACAAACTTGGACAACTATTACAACTATAATATAGAAGAAGACATTTCCGAAAAACCTGATATAGAAGTAGATGATTCAAATTTTTGCTTACCTGCCGATTCAAACCCACCGGATACATAGATGTTAATAAACATGGAAATATACTACCATATATACAAATTTTATATAATAATAAGCCATTAAAATTTCTAATTGACACAGGAGCTTCCTCTTCTTTTATTAACCCCGTTTTAGTAGACCCAAATAACATAACCCAAATTGAACCAGTTACAATAGTTACAGGTTTAAATAAACATAAAATAAACAAAAAAATTACTTTACCAATATTTAAGGAATTTCAACAAATAGGTCAAATGGAACTTTTACTTTTTAAATTTCACGGCTATTTCGATGGACTCATCGGATTAGACATTCTTACTCTTCTAAAAGCCAAAGTAGATATTGCAAATAAAAAATTATTAACTGCAAATACAGAAATAAATCTTCACTTTAAACCTAACTTAACTTCTGAACAAATTCAAATACCACCTAAATCAAAATTAATTGTAAAACTACCAGTAGATTATAAAAATGGCAGCATTCATATCAATAACATTGAAATTTGTCCAAAAATATTAGTTTCAGAAGGAATTTATTTAGCAAAAGATTGGTATAGTTTGATAGAAGTTACCAACATTTCAAATAAAGAAGAAATTCTTTATGTAGACCAACCTATTAAAGTTCACCCATTTTTAAAAGAAGAATTTTCTGAAATAAATAATTTCAAAATTAATTACAATTGTAATTCAAATATTTCTCGTCAAGATATAGTAGATTTAATAAGAACCTCACATTTAAATAACGAAGAAAAACGAAATTTATTAGCAGTTTGTAAAGAATATGAAGATATTTTCTTTAAAGAAGGTCAATCTCTCACTTTTACTAATCAGATTAAACATAATATTAAGCTAACAGATGATTCGCCTATTTATGCCAAATCTTATCGTTACCCATACATTCATAAGAATGAAATCCAAACCCAAATAAAGGATATGTTAAATCAAGGTATAATTCGAAACAGTTACTCCCCTTGGAGTTCACCTGTTTGGATTGTTCCGAAAAAACGCGATGCAAGCGGTAAACAAAAATGGCGATTAGTAATCGACTATCGCAAATTAAATGAAAAGACCGTAAGCGATAAATACCCCTTGCCTAATATAAATGAAATACTGGATAAATTAGGTAAATGTATTTACTTTTCAACTTTAGATCTTGCAAGCGGATTTCATCAAATCGAGATGAATCCTGCAGATATACAAAAGACCGCATTTTCGGTAGACGGAGGTCATTATGAATATATCCGTATGCCTTTCGGTCTAAAGAATGCACCATCCACATTCCAACGTGTGATGGATAATGTTCTTAAAGATCTGGTTGGACGAATATGTCTCGTTTATCTCGATGACATTATAATCTTTTCAACATCTCTCCAGGAACATTGCGAGAACCTTCGGAAGGTATTTAAAAAATTACAAGAAGCTAATTTTAAAGTCCAACTCGATAAATCAGAATTTCTAAAAAAAGAAATTGCATTTCTTGGACATCTTGTAACAACTGATGGAGTTAAACCGAATCCTGATAAAATTCATGCTATAAAGAAATTTCCTTTACCCAAGACCCCAAAAGAGATAAAATCATTTCTTGGTCTTCTAGGATATTATAGAAAGTTTATCAAGGACTTCGCAAAACTTACCAAACCTTTATCTGAATGTTTGAAAAAAGGTAAGAAAATTATACTAGACGAACGTTATATTAAAACATTTGAAACCTGTAAAGATATTCTAATGAATGATCCAATCCTTCAATACCCGGATTTCTCTAAACCTTTTATAGTCACTACTGATGCAAGCAATTTTGCCATTGGTGCCATCCTTTCACAAGGAACAATTGGACAAGATAAACCGATATGCTATGCAAGTAGAACGTTAACAAGCTCTGAAATTAACTATTCAACCATAGAAAAGGAACTGTTGGCCATAGTTTGGGCAACAAAATATTTCCGGCCTTACATCTTTGGAAACAAATTCAAGATAGTAACCGATCACAAACCTTTAGTTTGGTTGATGAATCTTAAAGAACCCAACTCAAGACTTGTTCGATGGCAACTAAAACTCGAGGAGTTTGATTATGAAATTGTGTATAAAAAAGGCGTAATAAATTCAAATGCCGATGCTTTAAGTCGCATTAAAATAGATGAAATACATGCACACGATCTTGATGCAAATTCTACTGTACAAGGAACATTTGGATCAACTGTTCATTCAGCTTCAGAAGATATGAATGACGGAATTCCCATTGCAATACGACCGTTAAATGAATTTAACCATCAGTTAATTTTGTCAATCTCAGATAGAAAACCTCCAATTCAACTTGAAGTACCTTTTCGGAATAAACAAAAACGAACTATAAGGTTACCTAACTTTACAGAAGAAACCATAACTGACATTTTAAAGAAATTTGTACCTCATAACAAACTTACCGCTATATATACAGACGATTCTACTTCTAAACTCATTCAAAGTTCTTTTTCAAAACATTTCGCTAGATGTGGATCATTAAAACTTATTCGTTGTACCGAAATACTAAAAGATATAATCAATGAAGACGAACAGGATAAAACAATTAGGGACTATCATTTAAAAAATAATCATAGAGGTATCACTGAAACAATACTTCATCTCAAAAGAGAATTTTATTTTCCATTAATGAAGGAAAAAATTAGTAAAATAATAAATAATTGTGATACTTGCAATTTATTAAAATATGACCGTCACCCACCTAAACCAAAATACGAAATACCTGTAATAGCTAAGAAACCTATGGAAATTTTACACATAGACATATATTCAATAAATAATCATAAAATCTTAACTATAGTTGACAAATTTTCTCGATTTGCGGCAGCCTACACGGTAACTAACAGAAATAGTTTAAATATGATAAAATCTCTAAGAAATTTCTTTAGCCTTCACGGCATTCCAGAAACAATTGTGTCAGACCAAGGCGGTGAATTCACATCAACCATATTTCAAGATTTTTGTGGACAATATAATATCAATCACCATCTTACATCATTTCAACAAACTAGTAGTAATGGCATTGTAGAAAGAATGCACTCTACTTTAACTGAAATATATAGAATAGTACATGAAAAATCAAGAGACAAAGACCATGACGACATCTTGAATGAATGTTTAATAACTTATAACAATGCAGTACATTCTACAACAAAACTGACACCGTACGAATTATTTTACGGAAGACCATACACCTTTCTAAAACAAATTTCACCTAATAACGAACATGACTACCTAGAAAAACTGAACGAATTTCAAAATAAGCTTTTCCCAGAAATAGAAAAATTAGTAGAAAATAATACAAAAACCATTCATACAAAACCTTTTTTAACATATAACCTTAATAACATTCAATATTTTGACGAAGCATGTCCAAGAGTAGAAAATATATTTTATTGTACTGAATCTACAAATCAAGAAATAACAGAAAAATCCAGCTGTATTGGCAAAATAATCCAAAACCTTCCAGCCAATTGCACATTAAGAGAACAACTATTTGTACCAAAGATCATCCAGCCAGAACCAAATTACATTCTTATCATGAACAGTTCAGAAATAACATTAAAATCATCCTGTGAACCTCATCAAATCAAAGTTAAAGGGACCAAGTTAATACATTACAATAATTGCACTATTGAAATAAACAATTTTTACTACCAAAGCTTCAATACAAAACATTGGGATGAAATTCATTTGTTACCTTCAATACCACTACGAATCAACTACTCAAACAACATCAAAGATCTAAACCTACAGAAATTAGAATCATTTCATATCGAAAACCAAAAAACAGTAAAACTATTGGAAGTTGCAACATCAGAAAAACAAATCATTAATTTTATTATAATATTAGTAACTCTATTTTTTACTATAATTATACTAATATACCTCTTTTATAAGAAAATTTCAGAAAAGCAATTTAGTATTCCAGTCACAAATCATATCACACAAAATGACATTCCAGGAAAACCAGCATCAACTCTTCGATGGCCCACACTTCACACAAAGGGGGGAGGAGTTATATGATCATCCTAATATATAACCATAACTTAACTTAACATATAATTTAACTTAATATTGTATAATTAACATTTATTTTTATGTAAACTAAATTTCATATGTTGTTCACCTTTTTGTTCAGACGCAATGTCAGCAGAATTAAATTAGTTAATAACAATTGGGAAACTTTAAATATTAATTATCCAAATTTCTTTAACATAATATATGTTTCGCTGACAATGCATCCTTTTAACTATAAATACCTGTAATATTTTATTCTGAAAGTAATTATTATTATTATCATACCTGTAACCAGTAAAGTCAAATTAAAGAATATTTAAAAAATAAAGTTGTTTTTTTTTATTAATGTAAAAACGAAACTTATAAGTCGCGCTGCAGTCAGTATAAACGTAAATACTTTAAATAAACTTACCGCTGTATTTGTAGTTTTTTTTCTATCACAATTTTACAAATTTTTAAATTAAAAATTCTTTTTTTGTTTTTAACAAACAATTAACATAACCTATGACCTGCAATTTTCGAAAAGAAAAATTCCAAAAAAAACAAAAAAACAATATATGAAAGAAAAAATAGCAGGTGCAGCCCACTAACTAAGTCTGGTATGCAAAGCACCTTGTAACAAATATCACTTTGCATATTTCCTTAAGAGTTTATAAACTGTAAAAAAAAAAAACAAATTTTAATTTTAATTTAGTGAAGAAAGTAATAAAAAAATATATTCACTTAAATACAAAAAAAACTGTTGTTGGCTTTAAAAATTTTTTCTCAGCATTTTTACAACATATCGTGATAAATGTAAATTTTTTTTTTTTAAATGATTCGGTGTTACAAACACATAGTTAAACTCTAACACTAACTACCTAATTTTTTTTAGTAGTTTCTGACTGTTTTTGTAATTTTTTTAACAAAATATATGTTATATTTCAATTTAACTATAGCAAAACTGTCTGGCGAGTGGCGAGTAATTGTTTTAAAAAAAATTAAAGTTATAAGAACAGCCATAACTCATAGTGGACATAAATAATATTATGCGTATGACATTTATAGCAATGACAATACTTGGCGTTTCTTTTAGGCGTAACTGTCACGATGTTGAGAGCGGACAAAATTATATGAATGCAAATTTTAAAATTGCTGAAACAGATGGTAATTCGGCCGGTTCTTGAAGTTTTGTACCATTTCTACATATAATTCGATATAAATTTTCACTTGCATTAAAAATCGTTTACTATTTTACGTAGTTTAATATTGCATCTGCAATGCACGGTCTCTATATTTATCGAAGTATCAAAGTAGACTTAAATGTATTAAATTGTATGAAAGTGTCTATAATAAACGCTACCGTGACGCAATCATAAAAAAAGGTGGTCAACTTTTAACTTTTTTTTGCTTTCTTTACGGATTTAAGTGTTGACTAATTGAATAGTATCAAAATAAAAGATTAGGACAAGCTATTTTTATTAAGTGAGTATGTAAGTACATTTTACAAATTATGATTTCACTATGGACACTCTTTTGCAGACTGTTTAAAGTAGGTTATTTCGTTTAGCACTCAAAATAAAATGTCAAGAAAAAACTACACAAAGCCTACTTAAAATTTAATAATTTTTCATTTAATTAATTTATGTTTTATTTACACGAAGTTGGCGAAACCTCAATCATATTGTTTGTAGATTTATTTACTGAATTAACGTGAAATATAAATGAATTATTTTTTTTTAAATCCCAACTCAAATACTTATAGCTACTTAATTGTAAAAATTACTTATTTACCAAATATTTGACATTACCGCGACAAAACATACTTGACATAAGTTAAAATGGTAATTGGTTAAAATTGTAATAGAAAACGAAAGGTGAAATAAAGTTTTTTTTTATTTTTTTGTTTACAAAAAGTTTTTTCTATGAATAAAATTAACAGTATTTGCTACAAAATTACAACTGTTTTAAGAGTTAGATATGTAATAAACAAAATACTTTATCATACTTTGTACATACATACATACATAAAGTTCAAATAAATTATAATCAATTGTAGCATAAAATGAAAACTAATAAATAGAATACCTGTATAATGATTGTAAAAATTCTAAAAATTAAATGTTTGTTTAATTCTCCACAAAACTTACATATGTATATATAGAGAAAGTTTGGGAAATTTCAGTTTCAAATTTTTATATTTTATGTGGTAAATATATTTTAGGTGGTAGTAGTTATCTACAATATATTATATATTTGTTTTTCCTTTCCGCTCCTTTAAGGAGCATCTAGAATACCAAGTAATTTATTTGTTTTTAATTTTTGACTTAACTTCAATTCTCGAAAGCTAAACTTTCGCTATGGCGTTGATTACTCGATTGTAGTTATTCTACAAGACTATGAAACGCAAATATTTTTATTTATGCGTCATCTATTAAATTACACAAGAAATATTTTTAGCACATTTCCAAAAAACTTTTGAAAAAATGGCCTATTAGTTTCACTCTGTCCGTGCGTCCGTTCGTCTATCCGTCTGTCCGTCCGTCTGTTTACAAAACTTCTACACCGTTAAAGATAGAGAAAAAAAATTTTAACAATGGGTAGGTCTCATAAAAAAAAATAATGTTGTATAGCAACTTTTTCATGTAGCCCCCGCCATTACGGAACCAGAGCCCCTCACACTTTGAAAAAGTCCCATTTTTAAATTCGTATATCTCATGTTCTACTAACATTTTTTCACTCTGAAAACGTCATTCAACAGGTATTTTTTTTTACTTTGTAAATTAATATTAAAATTATACAATTTTTTTAAATTTAGTATTTAAATTTACCGTTATGTGAAAAATTGAAAATTTGCTATTATGCACCAGTGCACATTTTTCTTCGGCAAGACAAAAAAATTAAAGCTCCAGTAATATATTTTTACATATGTTAACGGTTTTTCTTAGTTATATAGGGTTCCGGACTTACAGCCCCTCAAAATTCCAGAAAAGTCCTATTTTCACATATTTTCTTATTACACAAAATTTCTTAAATTTAATTTTTTAAATTTTCAAATTTTTGTGCAACTCACAATTCTAAACAGTTTGTAGTGTGTTTTGGAAATTTAAAAACTGTTGGTTTACATTCTACCTTGTTTTTATTATTTTTAGCACATTTCCAAAAAAATTTTGAAAAAATGTGCTTATTAGTTTCACTCTGTCCGTCCGTCCGTCCGTCCGTCCGTCCGTCCGTCCGTCCGTCCGTCCGTCCGTCTGTTTACAAAACTTCTACACCGTTAAAGATAGAGAAAAAAAATTTTAACCATAGGTAGGTCTTATAAAAAAAATAATTTTGTGGAACAACTTTTTCATGTAGCCCCCCCCATTACGGAGCTACACCCCCTCAAACTTTGAAAAAGCCCTATTTTTAAATGCATATATCTTATGTTCTGCTTAAGATTTTTTCAATCTGAAAACGTCATTCGACAGGTATTTCTTTTATCTTTGTAAATTAATATCAAAATTATACAATTTTTTTAAATTTAGTATTTAAATTTACCGTTATGTGAAAACCAAATTTTGCATGATTTTTCTACTTTCATAACTCCGGCACGCTTCTAGATACAAGCTTGAAATTTTGAGGCAAGAAAGAACTTTTAGAATTAGTATAAGTTTCCTCAGAAAATTTTTTCGGACCACCCCCTGTTTATGAGCTATTAGGGCTTAAAAATTGAAAATTTGCTATTTTTAAACACCTGTAACTTAGGAACCTGCACACATTTTACTTTTGCAAGATGTAAAAATTAAAGCTACAATAATATATTTTTACGTGTGTGAAAGGTTTATTTTAATTGTAAAGGGTTCCAAAGTTGCAGCTCTTCAAAATTGTAAAAAAGCCCCATTTTCAGATGTATATATCTCGGGCTCTGCGTAATAGTTTTGCAATCTAAAACCGGCAGAAGATCGAAAATTTTATTATCTATATGAAACAATATCAAAATTATGTAATATTATGTAATTTACGATTTAAATTTACCGTTATGTGAAAACCACATTTTGCATGAAATTTCTTTTTTCATAACTCCGGCACCCCTTTAGATAGGAACCTGAAATTTTGAGACAAGAAAGAACTTTTAGAATTAGTATAAGTTTCCTCAGAAAATTTTTTGGTAACGCCCCCTCTTTAAGAGTTATTACGCCTCAAAAATTGAAAATTTGCTATTTTTAGACACCTGTAACTTAGGCACCTGTAAAAATTTTTCTTCGGCAAGACATAAGAATTAAAGCTTCAATAATATATTTTTACGTGTGTTAACGGCTTTTCTTAGTTATATAGGATTCCGGACTTATAGCCCCTCAAAATTTCAAAAATGTCCTATTTTCAAGTTTTTTCTTAATACATGAAATTTTCAAATTTTTATGTAAGTTACACTTCTAAACAGTTTGTATTGAGTTTTGGAAATGTGCGCTTTTAAAAACCGTTGGTTTACATTCTACCTTGTTTATATCTATGTATATCTCATTTATATATCATACCAATAAGGATACTTAGCAGAACTATGGAATACAGAAACATTTCTGCTTCTTCATTAAACTTTCTTTTCTTGTTGCCTCATACGCTTCTTCTAAGCACCTCATCTAAATGTATGAGATGGTTAATACTTTATCTAAGTTTACAATTTTACTTGAATTTTTAACACAATTTCAAAAAGTCATAGCAAAGGAATACAAAAATATTTCGATTACTTTGTTTCATTATTATTTCACTTTAAAAATTTCTTTAAATCGTTTAACTTTTTTTATTATTTAGAAATATTATAACACCTTTTTGACAATTAAATTAAGAAGAAACTTTAACCTTTTTCTTTTCTTCTCTTAATATTTTTTTAAATTTTCTTTACTTAATTATCTGCAAATAACTTTATTTAAATTGTGTCCGATACAAAATAATGGAATAAAAATTATTAATATTTAAAAAAATAAAATATTAATAAAAATGTAAAGTTTAATTCATTAATCCTCTTCAAAAATTGCACCATGAACTTTTTTGTATCATAAATTTTTATTCTCATTTTTTTTTAACAATTTTAAATGAAAACGTCAAATATCGTTTAATATTCAATTTCATGCGTATTTAAAAAAAAAGACATAAATAAATAAAAAAAAAAATTGAAATATTATTAAAAATGTTACCCTTTAATCCTGCTGTTTGTCTTTTGTATTTCAATATTATGGACTTCAATTAATCATCTAACATGAACCATGCAATTGATGCAGAATTCAACGAAGAAAAACCATTTAACCTCAATTTATTTGACATTTTTCGTCAAAAGTCAAACAGTGAAATTTAATTTTGTTTTTTTCTTTATTATGGAAGAAAAAAAATAAAAGCAATTCATAATTTTTTTTAAGTGCATTTTTAATATTTTTTTTTAAGTGGAAAAAGAAAGTAATTAACTGTTCTTTAATTTTCTTTTAATTTTTTTTTTTTGTCTGTAATGCATTTACAATTAACAAAAATTCTGATTAATTTATATTTTTTTTTAAAGTGTTACCGTTGTTCTTTGCATCAATGTCATTGACGGTTATTACACGATGTCAAAAGACATTGTCACCACTACAGATTCTGACTATTAGATGGTATTCCATTTAACAATTGCAATTTTTCTCAATTTGTCTATGGATTAGTGAGATTTTGATAATTTGTAATTATGAATTGAGATTTTGCTTAACAAGTATAGTGATAAAAACACGACATTTTTATTTTTTATTCTCAAGTACGAGTGAAATACACACACTAAAAATACATCTAAGAAAAATTCACCTTTTTGTGTATTGTGAATGGAGTTAAATATTTTAATGAAGATGCTATTAAATTTATTTAGGGAAAAAGGATATTTAGGATATTTTGAAGGAATCAAATTCGGAAAAAGTACAAAAACCTATTTGTAAAACGATTATAACATAACTGCTGCTAATTAAACACAATTAATACATTAATACAAAATAAAATAGCTTATAGGTAGGCGCCTCGGCGATCTAGTGTCTAAGAGCCTATAACAAACGCTTTAAACACCGAGGAAGTGCACACGAACGTGGTAAAAATAATTCCCTCTTACGACATGTACAGCCACATCTGGAAAGAAAATGCTAATGGTAGGGTAATAATCTAAAAAAAATAACTTGTAGCTATAATTTATAATATTTATATATTTATGTTTTCCAATTTCAAAATTATTTTAATTTTGATGCTAGTTTGCATATAAATTGCATGTAAATGCATTTCAATCTATTATGTTAATACAAAAGTTTTACTTTCTTTATAAATAAACAAAATATTATAATCAAAATTAATTTTTTTTCACTCTCTTTTTTATAAAAAAAAAAAACAAAAAAATAAATTAATAAATTCCAACCCAAAAAGGATTATTATTCGTAATCTGAATAACCTGATAACATACAGACCTGTATTATATATTCAAATGTATGACATGAAAAATTATTGTTACTTTTGACCCACTTTCAATATTCATTTCATATATTCATTTCATTCTCTTTCTTGGGACTGACATAAACAAATTACTTTAAACCCTTTTTATTTTGTTTTTTTTTTTTTTTTGTAATGATTTTATTTTATTTCGCACTTTTTTTTCCCATTTTTTTCATTCGAATATCAAAAATTTCAGTATTTTTTAATGGCCTTAATGACACTTAAAAGCAATTTCCGGACCAAATTTCAAGAGAAACAAAAAAAGAAATAAATGAAAAATATTTGGTTTCTTTTTTAATTTTCATTTGAGAACTTTTGATTTTCTTTCAGGTCAAATCAGATAATAATTCTTTTTTTTTTTGCTTACGTTTTTAATAAAGACGTGATTTTCTTAAAAAAAAAAAAGAAAAAAACATAAATTGCAAATTAGGCAGACATTAAAAATTTCATTATAAAAAAAAAAATTAATCTACCTTTAAAGTATAGTCGGAATTTAACATTGAATTGTGGAAATGCAGACACCATCATTGAGATATAGTCTGAAAGAAAATTTAATTCTCAAAGATATAGTCAAGTGTAGCCACTCTGATACATTTCATATTAAATAAAAATACACATAAAATATTGAAAAATTTTTTTTTATTTCCATAAAATTTTGAAAAACTAAGATATTCAAAGCTCCTAAGCGCAGACAATTTATTCGATATTTCACCTATTTGCCTTATTTTACATCCTTAGTTTTTAAGATACCCTTTGATTATAATCAAAAATAGCTCCTTTGATCTTATAATAGGAAAAGTGACTATATATACAATTTTCTCACTTCAAAAGTTCAATGGTTTTATATTTTAAAACTTTGAAAATATTTTGAATTTTAATGACTACTGAACTACTAAATCATTATTTTAAATCTTTATTACAGATAATAAAAATAAAGAAACACGAATTCTTAATAATTTTAAACAGACTTTTTTTTTCTTTAATCTCATATTTTATTTCTTACTTTAATTTCCTTTAATTTCATTGTAGCCATATTTATATTCTTGTTTTATTTTTTTCTGTTTTCTTCACCTTTGATCTTCAAAAAATATAAGAAAAGCTCATTTAATGCAACGATTACAATTAAACTTAATTCTTCAATCTTTTTTTTTTTTTTTGCTTTTCAATGCACCCATCATCACTTTATTTTTGTTATGTCCATTTGATATGAGGCACGCATTTTGCATTTTGCATTCATTTTCTTTTTCTTTTTGTTTTACAATTCACTCTTTATAGTCTACAGAACATTTTTATTTTATATAGGTACTATATGCATACATACATATTATATATGCATGCATACACATCACTTTATTTTATGTCCAATCATCATATTATCATCGCATCATGTTAAAACTTCAGCAACATGAATACAATTTATGTTTGCTGAGGATGCGAAAAAACAAAAAAAAAATAAAAAAACAAAAATGAAACTCTGATGAGGAAAGTAAAAAAGGTTTCTTTACTATATCATTCATAGGTTAATACAACAATACCTACGTACAGCACGGTATCCACTAAAAATATCAAAAAAAAAAAAAAAATATACAACAAATTATTTTTTTCCTCTTTGTTTTAGACAGAATTATTTTTATAATGTGCTGTGCTGTCCTGTGTTATGCCATGCAATTTTTGTTTTTTTTTTTTTTTTTTTTTTTTACCAATGTTTAGTCATACATCGAATGCTATTATGATGATGAAGCCTGAATTGCCTGATCCTGATCATTTTTTTTTGTCTGTGTTTTGTTATTGTTTTATTTGAGTTTTGTTTTCTGTTTGTTGGAATTCTTTAAGCAGTGTTTAGCCGTCCAAGAAACAAACAAGTACTATGTTATGCCATTCAGAGGTGTTATTTAATGGACACGAGAAAAAAATTGGCATGTAATACGGACTACCACCAAACCAGACATAACACACAGCCAGAAAAAACAACAGGTAAATTATGGTTAGGAAGCCTTTTCTTTTTTTTTTTTTCTTTTTTCTTATTTGTTTTTCTTTTTCAATGTTGTTTTTTTTTTTTTTGTGAATTTCATTCTACCACAACGATCCTTAAACAGTTATAGATTTAAATTTAGAACTTTGGAACTTAAATGTATATGGAAACATTTAATTTAAAACAGTGTATATATATATATATATATATATATATATATATGAGAAACGGATCAAACTGTACTAAAGCGGCAATACGATATTAATATGATGATTTTTGTAGTTGAGAATTGAACATAAAAGAAACTACAAAGGGTTTTAAAAGAGAAAAAAAAATTTAAATTGAATCATGATTTTGCCTTAAGGTCTTGAAGTGATGGCCTGTAGGATTAAAATGAAGAAAGTATCAAAAAATTTTCATTAAAACCAAATATTTAATTGTTGTACGACAGTTTTCTTTTTGTTTAGATTCTAATTGCTGTCAAAAAAAAAAAAGAAAAGCATTTTTTGAAAGGTTCATCGAACTTCTTAATAATTTATTCTGTCAATCACACATGTTAATAAGCGAAATATATGTCTAATAATATATGTCAGAATTAAATAAGAGGACCCAAATTTTAATTAGCCATATTGGGAATTTAATTGTAAGCACTGATTAATTAAACATTATTGTACATATCCTATAATAAATTCAACATTTGCAAATTTTCAGATTATTTTGACAAAATTTTGTCTAAATTTTTATTTAACAATTTATTAATTCGTATCCAACAAATTCTCCTTGTTCTACACTTTTTTTTTTTGCTTCCCTGACGAAACTAAAGACAAAAAGAAGAAAAAATTAAATTTGATGAAGTTAGTGAGACCTCATTTTTTTTTTTATTTTTTTTTTTTTTTTGCGGTATAGACCCTTTTTATGGCATTTAAAGAGAATTTTCTTTGGCAGTTTTTTCCTTTTTTATTACCATCAAGCTGAATTTTTTCTACTTTTTGTTAAAAAATTAAAAAATAATTCAAAAAGTAGGTATATAGATATTAAAAAAAAAAGCGAAATTTATGAATAAAATAGAATAGAACAGGACAGGATAGAATAGAATGAAATAATTGCATATACAAATCCAATGAATATAAAAATGAGCGCATAGATTTTAAATGGACTTTTAGAACAGACTTTGGTTACGCGAATTAAAAAAAAAAATCATCTTTTTAAATAAATAAAGTATGATAATAATATGTATATTTAAAAGAAAGAGATAGAAATAAAAAAAAAATTTTAAATTTAAAAAAAAAACAAAAACTAAAGACAGACAGTACAATTTAATGTAATGGTAAATTTAAAAACTAGCAAGCTAACCGTTGTTAAAATATAATTTTAATACGGGTGTCAATTGAAAAAAAGAACCCATTACTAGATTCTATATTTTTTTTCTTATTTTTGTTGTTTTTGTTACAGTCTGTTATTTTTTCGCATATCAATCGGATTTTCTTGTATAATTGGAAAATAGGATTTATTTTAACATGGACATTTTTTTATATATTTTTTTGCTTAAAATGTTTTCTCGTTTGGTATATCTCTTTGAATTTATATAAATCTAATTTTATCGGATGTCATTTCTCAAAGATCTCAAATTTGTTTTTTTTTTTTTTTTTTTGAAATTCTGTTGAAATATGAAATTATCAAGGAAAAAAAATTATTTCTCTAATCTATAGCATGTTATTTGATTGAATAATAAATAAATTAGTCTTACTGTTAATAGATTGTAATATAGTGGTGCTCTGGTAACAAAAAAAAAGGTTATTTTTATTGCATTTTAGTACCTATAAAAAAGGATCTAGAAAAAAAAAATTCCTTTGAAAGTTAATTTTAAAGTATTTTAAGCTTAAAATAAAAGAGATAGGTAAGAACAAAAATAAAAGAAAATGAATGTTCAAGGTTCAAATAAAATAAGTATCGTCGAACTATGTATACGTCTTCAAATTGCCAAGTAAAAAATAATTTTTTGTATTAAAAATTGCAGAAACAATTTATTTTATTATTGAAATAATAAAACTTTCTATCGTATATCTTTATTTAAATTAGTACATTTAAGATAGAAAATAATCTAAAATAAAATTTAAAATTGCTTGAGATTTACAAAAAAGTTTTAAATTTGGTGATGGCTTCAATTTGAACAAATAAGAATATTGGTAACATGTTTTATTAATTTTTAAACTTTAAACATTAATTAGTTTCAATAAAAGTTTTTCTTTATTCGGAAACTAAAATACACTTTATTCTCATTTAAAATCGGTTTTTCTATTTCGTTAAATCCATTGTTTAAAATTTTTTGTTTTATTCTTTTAACTTTGATAGCTTTTCACGCAAATATTGTATTGAACACTTCAATTCTATTTAATTTGTTTGAAGTTTAAAAAAGACACTTCACAGATTAACCGATTTTTCATCAGTAATGGTCTCAGATTATTCGAAAAAAAAAATAAAAAAATATTGAAGGATATGAACATTATACAAGGGATTACAACAAATACGTTTCTTGAGAAAAAAAAAATCATTCTCTTGTTACCAAAATTACTAAAAAAAAAACCATGGAAAAAAAATTAGCAAACACACTTGATAGAATTCACCTGAAAACAATCGCAAAATAATGAAAGCGAAAAATACAAAACACAACAAACAATTTTTTTTGTTTGATACTCTAAATTTTTAAGTGGTTTTACCTTATCATAAAGAGTTGTTTTTAAATACTAGATATTTTAAAGGGAATTTCAAAGTGAAAATTCTATTACAAACAAATTACATTAAATATTTTTTTGAATGCATAATATATATATGCATGCATATATATATATTTCAAAATAGGCACATCTTTTAACTTTACAGAATACCACGATACCACGAGTACCATACAAGTACCATATTAAAAATATTCAAGTGAAAAAAAAACTTAACAAACAAGTGTGCTAAAAAAAAAAAAAAATACTCTTTTATGTAAAGAGATTGTAAACATCATCATCGCGTTAAAAGTGCGGAAAAATCAAATTACTTTGTACACACCATTATTAAAAAGCACTAAAAAAAACCCCTATATACTGATTAAATTAAAAACATTTTAAATTTCAAATAGTAATGTAGGTTCTAATTTGGAGCCTTAAAATGTGCAATATATTTTTATTCTTTTTAATGAATAGGCAATCTTTTTTAACGCTCCTTCGTTTTAAAGAATATTAAAGACACATTAAAATTTCCTAATAGTTTGCAAATTTTATAAAGTAAGAAGGAAGTAATAAAATGTTCCAGTAGAGATATTTGAATACACCGAAAGTAATACAAAAAGAAAATTATTTAAGCTGGGATAATTCAATTGTTATAATTGATTAAACTATACAGCTTCAAAATATATAGTTTAATGCTTGAGTCAACAAATTTCAGCAAATTAGATGTAGATATTTGAAGCACAAGCGAAGTTTCTTTGTTGGCTATTATTTAGTACATTTTGTACATATACTAATAAATTGTTTTCAATCGCTGTGTGATAAGCTTATCTATATAGCGCTTACGGTACTTATATTGTACTTATCAATGGTTTCAGTAATAGAATTTAAAAACAAAAGGGGTAGAACAAACCGCAGAATAATAATTATTTTCTAAAAACTTTTCTAAAAAAATTTTTTTTTATCTGTTCGTTTCACGTGTACAGCATTTTTATCTGGTTAATGGGATACAAAACGGTTCATCATAAAATTTTTGTTTCTTTCTTCGTTTTTTGTGTTTTTTTTTTTTTAATTTTCAAAATAAAGATTTGTGTATACAAAAAACCAAAACGTTAGTCAAGTGAAGTCCAAATTGCATCAAGTTTAACAAATTTTTATAATTATTTTTTTTTTTTTTCTATTTTGATGATTTTTTTTTTTTTTTAACTTTTTTTGCTAAGCATTATTTGGAACCCTTAACACGCCTTTTTGCACAAAAAAGCAAATAAAATCATGATGATGATTTTAAATGATGCTATTGAGTTTAATTTTTATTTTTTGGTTTGCATTTTAGATGACGATTATGATCTCTATAAATAATGAAAAAAACAAAAAAAAAAAAAATTAATAAAATTATGAAAAATTCTTTATAGTACATATTTAACCAACGAATTGAAGAAAAATAAGAATACACATCATGGACCTGATCAAAGCTCTTCCTTACAAGCAGAAGGAAATTTTTCTTTCTATTTCTTTTTCTTGCGCTTCTTTTTCTTATTATGTATGATTTTTTTTCTTTCACTCATTTTGAATTTAAATTTATAGTACAGTGCTAGAATAGAAAAAACAAAAAATAATAAGAAGTACTTAAAAATTTTTAATTTTGTTTTTGTTTTTTTTTTTTTTTTTTTTTTAATAGTTTCAAGTACTTCCGGTATTGTTAGTATATTGTACAAGATGCAATATTGGTAAGTGAATTCTCTTATTTAATTTCCACAAGTTTTTCTTTGAAATTGAAAATCAATTATGATGGTTTAAAAGTGTATATATATACAAACTTAACCTGTAATTTTAGTATAATTTTTTTTTCCTTCTATATATAATATCTCATATAGTGATTATTTATAATTCTTAAATTTTTAAAGGTATTATAAAAATACGTTAAATCAATTGAGAAGAATCGAAAAAAAAAAAAATTAAATAACGAGAACATTGTCACATAAAATAATTCAAAATAGATTTTTATTCAAATTAAATAGTCTGCTTCTTTTAATTCAATCAATGCATTACAGGATAGTTGCTAAAGTAGAGCTGCCTTTGCTTACCCCTTGCAGGTAATATGTTATATACTATATATATACTGCATGTTGTAACTGACTAATGAGCTTGACTCTGGAACAAACAGTAATAATAATATAATATTTAATATTAATTTTAATAATGTAAATGGTAGATAGACAAATAAAACATAACAAAATAGTTATATTATATTAACGTTCCATTCACCAACTACTCCCAACCTTTTCGTGAAAAATAAACACATAACTACTATAATGGAGTTGCTTTCAATTGTTTCCTCATGTTGGAAGGTGTTATGGCATCGTTAATGGCCAATTAATTATTCCCTCACAGTTCTACGGCTTAATTCAATATTTCCGCATTCCTGTCCTATCCTTTCCTATTCCTACTCCCTAGCTAATATATTGCGCCAGCACTTAAGAGCTTCAGCCATTCAATGTATTGGCCAAAGGGGGTAATGGGTTTAGTCATTAAGAATCGTTGACACTATCAAGCGGCTATTTTTGATTTCCTTGGAAGATGTTCACCTTCTCAAATAAAAAAATAACTGAGTTAAAGAATTCCAACTTCCAACTGACGCGAACTTTTAAACACATTATAAAAATCATATTTATCCGTCACCTTATAGAATATGGAACAACCAGAAAATGAATAGAATAAAGAATAGAAACATACCTATATACAATAATGTTTGCGTTCCTTTTACAGAGTAAACTACTCTTTTCTACACCCAACTACACCAAAATTTGACAAAGAGTAGATAGGAGTAAATACGATTATGTTAAGTTAGCGTTCCATTTACCAACAACTCCCAACTACTCTCAACTACTCTTTTCGTGTAAAAGGAACGCAAACAATAATACAATATATCATGATCGATTATTTTAACTCTTATGTCTTAGAAGTGACTGTACTAGACTATAAAAATTTAAAAAAAAAAAATTTTTGTATAAAAAATTTCTCAAAAGAATCCTATAAAACTTCTGAATTTTACAATTTTTGGTCAATTCTATTATTTCTTTTTCATTTATTAAACTAATAATCATAATAGTAATATAATATAGTATAGTAGTTATATAATAAGAGTAATAATAAATAAAATATTCAGATAGAAAAAATTCAACAAAAAATTATTAATCAATTGTATCAAATTATGGGAAATAAAAACAACAGGACAACAAAAAAAAAAAAAAAAAAAAATTATTCAATATAACCAACAATCAACCATCAGAGAATAAAAAAAGAAAAATTAAAAAAAGAAAAAAAAATCATAAAGATGAGATTAAGAGAATGAGATAAATCATTTGCCTTATTAGAAAAGACATCACAATAATATTATTATATAAGTATATAATAATATGTACATTGTGTATGATGCTCGTATATTTAAAACACAAACAAACAAACCAAATCCTAACCAATAAAGAAAAATAAAGGTTAACAAAGGAGTTTAAAGTTTAACGATATTATATTGATTAAAATCTATTAAAGAGGAAAAAAAAAACAACAACAATACACAAAAAAATATGAAAGTTAAATTGCTGGAGTTCATTAGAGTGTTCAGTTTAGTGCAATTCAGTCCTATTATTAATGGAAAAAAAAAAACAGAAAAAAAAAACACAATCAAAAAATAATAATTAGGAAGAGAGTTATTTTTTTTTTTTCTCAAGTTTTTTTTTTTTTTATTTGTTTTAACTTTCATATAGAAGAAGCGTGATCACCGCACCTGTACTTAAGAAAATGAAAAATTGAAAAAAAAAAAAAATTATAAAAGATTTAACAGAAAAATAAATAAAAGCTTGAATTTTTTTTTTTTCTTTTTATCATTTTGACCTTAGTTCCTTAATTGAACACATTAAAGGACATCATTATAGTAACATGCACTGCACGAAACTTCATAGAATTTTTTTTATTTTTAAACATGTATAATATATTATTATTCCTTTATTTTATTTTTCCTAATAGTTATGAAGATTTTTTTTACATAATTCAAAAATTATTTGTTATTAATTAAACATTTTGTATGTTTAAAACGTTTTATGAAGATGTTACAACTTACATGTTGGTGGATCAACATTAAACTAAAGTAAATACACTTTAATAATTTTAGTGCCAAATATGTCGTCGTATAAACAGTTTTACATTATATATACTTGTATAAGTATTTCTTCTTAGCATTCGAACTGCTAAAATCAAATATAAATATAAGTTTTTTAATTTAACTGAAGATTTTTTTACTTTAAGTGAATATTTTTTTATTTCAATTGAAGACATTTTTAATTTAAGTGCAATTTTTTTATTTTAAGTGAAGATATATAGTTACTTTAAGTGAAGAATTTTTACTTCAATAACTTGTTAATGTTATATAAATATTTAATATATGTATGTGCATACATTTAATTTTTGTAAAATATATATCTACATGTATATTAGGATTTGATTTTTATATATCTGATATTTACATATATACATATTCATATACACATATATATATATAATATACTAAAGTATATTGTATGTTTTTTTTTTTTACTTTTACTACAAATAAAATGTCTTCACTTAAAATTAAAATGTCTTCACTAAAAGTAGAAATGTCTTTAGTTAAAGTAAAAATGGTATATATCAAAAGCCAGAAAAAATAATAAAAAGCTGATAATAAATTTGTATAAGATAAGAGATGGCACAATAGCACACCCATATTTGTATTTCATTATTTTATATAATACTCGTGGACGAAAAATTTCTGCTTAGTGAAAATAAAGTTTCAAGAACTGAACCTTAGTGTAATATTTATAGCTTTGTGGGATGCTGTATGAATCTTATAACAGAGGAAAAGAGATAAAAAAAATAAATAAAATTTAATAGTTTTTCAATTGATCATTAAAGAATATAGATTTGATAAACAATAACCGTAAAGAATGCACAAAAGCTGAAAAAGCCTTGGAACACAATTTCTAATATATTAAGGCCTAAAAAAAAAGAAAAATATTTTTATAATGCTAGTTATGATAAAGCTATTCTAATATCATAATTTCTTAATATTTTCAAAATTAAATCTGGAAAAAAAAGTATCAATAGTTTAACTTATTTATTCTTTAAACCGCTACACGCCGGTTTTATTAATTTACTAAGGCTAATCGAATATCTTCAATTTTTATTACTCTTAATGTTAAATCTAAGAAAAATCTACTGGAACCTAATCGAAATAAACGTTAAATAAAAGAAAAATCTATTAGAACCTAAAAATAAATCAATACGGAATATAATTATTCTGAAAATATAATTATTTTTATATAATCATCTCTTGCTGGATAGAAATGTGTACCTGACCGATTTTGACAAACCAAGATCAAATGGTGTATTTAAATATTTAAATTTTTCAACATTTATTCATATATGAACATTTATCATATTAGAGATATAATCTTTTTATTTCGACTCAAATCTATTTTTATACAATTAAGTAAAATTGAAAGAATATTTAAAGAAAACTTCAATCTGTAATTTATAATTTCTTCGTTTTTTAAATATTTTTTAAAAAATGTTTACTACTATACACAAATTAACTCATTTTGAATAGTCTGACAGTTTGTAAAAATAGAATATCGTAAAATTATGCAAAAACACAAAATTCTATGTGTTATTCCACAAAAAAAAAAACCATCTTTTATAAGAAGTTTATTAGACCCTAAAAAATAATTACGAATATAATAAGTTCATATACTTGTAATAAACATTTTCTTGGCATTTTATTTTATTTCCATTCAAAATAAAACTAACGATTATGTCAAATTTACGTTATATAAATTATGAATCATTTTGCTCTAAATAAAGTGACGCTTAAAAAAAAAAACAATTCTGCAGCCGAAATGTAACTTCGAAATTTCGATTTCACATCTTACAAATTTTATCATCAATATCCGTATTTTTATTTGGTTTTGAAGCTTTGACTTTAGATTGGTTTATCTAAGAATACTAAAAATTAGTTGGAATAGAAAAGTTCAGAAATGAAGAACTATTAAAAATATTAAGAGCTGAACTATTATCTTCATGACATGGAAAAAACTCAAGACAAAAAGTCAAGCGTGAATAAAAAGAAATTACAATATGACTCAAAATTTTGAGGGTTCTTGTTCCAATCAACTGTCAATAAAATTCAAATAGGAAATATCATAATATCATATAGTCTCCGTTCAGCAACATAAAGAAAACACATAAAACTTTACTTTTCAAAATAAATTTTTAATATTACCTACATAATATATTTTAAAAAATTAATTCCATTAATTCCAAAACAATTAATTTTCAATTATTTTAGGAATTATTTTTTTATTAATAGATCTTATTAAATTAAATTCCCCTTTTTTTTTCTTAAATCGTTCAAAATTATGTTTCATCGATTTTATAATTTTTTTTTTATCATAAAATCAAATAAAAAATTAAATCGAACATAATATGACTAAAAAAAAAAAAATTTTTTTTTTTTTTTAATTTAGTTGTCAAGATAATTTAAAAATTTAATTTTAGATAAATTTCTTTTAATATCTATAACTAAAAAAAAAATGTATATATATATATAAATGTATGTATTATATTAAATTTCATGATTAATTTCAATAAATATTACCATAAATTAGTGGACATTCATATTAATCTGAAAAAAAAAAAGAAAATAAGAAACTATTAAAAAAAAAAAAATTAATTTGATTTAAACGAACATTTAAAAATTGAAAAAAAAATATATATGTACATACATTTAAAAAAGAACGTATTAAAAACCACTTTTAAGTCATAAACATTGTAAAAAAATAATAAATAATCAAAATCATATTTATTTATAATAATAAAATAATAAAATAATAAAAAAATCAACAAATTTTCGCAATAAACATATATTAAATATTTTTTTTTATCGCCATTTTAATTCAATTTTTCCTTTTCGTTTTTTTTTTTTTTTGTGCTTTAATTTGACAGCCATGATTAGATTTGCCGTTGTAATGTTTTTTTTTTTTTTTTTTCGATATTGTATTGCAGAGTCCATATAACGTCCTCTCTTGCATGTTTATTATTATGTTTTTTTTTTTTTTTTTCATAATTTTATGCTTTTTTTTTTTTATTTATTTTTTTTTTTTTTTGTAAGTAAATCACATGCAATATAAACTTGATGTATGTATATTTACTAGTAATTTTTCTTTTTTAATTTTTTTATAAATAAAAATCGTGCATTTAAAATATTTATCAAAACGTTAATACGAGTAGAATGTACAAGAAAAAAAAAAAAATAAAAATAACTTAAATACTTTTTCAATAAATAAATTAACTCTCAATATAGTTCGTTTTTTTTTTCCATCTTATTTTAATTCAAAAAAAAAAAAAAAAAATTAATAAATAAAAACATATATATCGGCTTACACATGGTTTTTCAGACTAAACGGCTTAATATTTGGTCACGCAATAATTAATTTACTTCTAAATTTTATTATAAAAATTAATTAAATGAACAATGTTGTATAATTTACATAAAAATTATTTGGTGCGTGTAAAGTTTTATAGAAACAAAAGCAATATTGACAACCGTAATGTACATTTCTAAAACAATAATATAAATTCTAAAGCATTCCAAAATTGAATTTAATTGTTAATAAAAATTTATTTTTTTTTTTTTTTGTTTGAGCTTTTTCTGTAAAGAAAATTTTGGAAAAAAATCTAATAAAATCTTAAGTGTTAACTTTAGGTTCTCATCTGTAAAAGTTTGTATATGCATCAAGATTTTACGTGAAAATAAAAGATTTTACAAAATTTTCCAATCATGACCTGTCAAATTTAAACTAAGGACAATACAAAATAACAACGATGTAACTAACGCTTATTTTTAGATTCTTAAAGATCTTCGTTGGTTGATTGGTTTACTACATAGTTGCAAACAAAGTTTAAGTAGCATTTGACACTTTTAGATTAAAAAAATATTCAATAGATTTTGAGTTACACTTAATCGCTTTAAAGTATAGACGTTATTTTAGCTTTGAAGGACTGCAGCGAGATCGTAAACAAATTTTTAACACAATATTAATTTTTTTCATAAATTCTGCCAACAGAATAAATGGATAAATGGGCAAAATAAAGTTAATTAGCACATTTTCAGATATTTGAATATTTTTGAAAATATTCAAAACAGCTGTCTTAAGTTTTTTGAAACTAATACTGCAACTGAATTAACAAACTCATCAAATTGAACTAAACTTAGAATTTATATTTTTTTAATATAAAACTTGTGAAATGTTTTGAATAAATATCTATTAAATTAAAACCTTTTAACTAATGTACTAATTAATCATCTGTACACGCATGTGGTAATTATTCTAAATATTACAATTTTATATAAATTTATTTTGATTTTCTTTGGACTTTTTTTTTGGAATTTATACGGACTTTATTTTTATATCAAATATTTATCCATGTCAAACAAAATTAAATAGAGTTCTTTCATTACATCCCTAATCCAAAATCCAAATGTGACAAATTCCCAATTTTTTTTTGTCTACTTGAAAAAATCCAAAAAAAAAAAGTTAGCTAATGACAAAAAATTTTGAAATTAAAATTAAACAAAATAAATCTGGTGGAATAATTTATAATTATTTGTTTTTAGGATTTCTTACATGTACCATTAAATAGGTGTTTATTATCTATTCTTAAAGATAAAAATTTTTGTCCGAAAAAAAATACCGAATACAAATACAAAATAACAGATAAATAGAATAAAAAAATAAGCATGAGGAAATGAAGGTCATAGATATAAAAGTTCAATTCCCCATGCCAAACATTTTTTTTCTTGTAACACTTATTCTTCTCTAATACTTATTGTAATAGTTTTCAATACCTTATTATATATTATATAAATACCTTTTATATATTACAGTTTAGAAAATACATCATAAAATCAAAAAACCTATAAAAAATTAAAAGAAATTGAAAAATCTTTTTCACATTTTGACATTCAAACTAACTTATATCGTAAATTCATTAATCGTAAATTGAAAAACTTCCGTTTTAATCGTTAACTTCCTTCACCTTTTCATTCGAAATAATACATATGGGGTATGTATTAAAAACAAATTTCAAAAAAAATTATTTACGGATTTACAGATTATGGTCATGATTTTTTTTTTTAACAATGTCATAAAATACAACTGGTGTAAGCCAAGTTATATATATAAATATCATAAAAAAAAAAACAAATTTACAATGTAATAAAATATTTTAAAATTCTAAATGGATATTCATTAAAAATTTGCAATAATATATTTATATATATAGCATAGCAACCTCGTATTTATTTCAATATCTCAATTTAAATCTAATTTTCCTTCTTTCAAACTACTCATAACGACACTGTGTTCCTCTCCGTTTCTTTTCTTACCCCCTTTAGCAAAAAAAACCACAAAAACAAAAAAAAAAAAAAACAAAACATCCATTTGAAAAAATAGAATTAAAAAATAAAATTAAAAAAAAAAAAATTAAAAATATTTTTCTTCATTTTATCAAATTTTTTTATCAGTTAAGTAGAGAAGTAAAAAAAAAAAATAGAAAAAATGATCAGGAAAAAAAAAAAACAACCATTTAAATCCTTAAAATTGTTTTAATTCCGATTACGACGACAACGTCCATACTATGAATTTTTCTCATTTTTTTCAAATCTTGTTTTTTATTTTTACAATTTTTTTTTTTTTTTTTTGTTTTTAATTTTTTTTTTTCAATTTTTCAATAACAAGGTCTCCTCTATAAAAATGATCATAATATCAAAATAACAAATATTAACCATATGAAATACAACAGAAATTTATACACAAAAAGTTAAATAGAAGAAAAATTACATTATATGTATCTATAAACACTAGGTGAGTTCCAGTTCTCGAATTACAGGTAATCGAAACGATACAAGTTATAATGTATACGATACTTTAAAAGAAAAAAAAAAAGAATTAAATATACAAAAAACAGACCATTAAAGACCATTTAATGTGCACTCAAATGCAAAATAACTTGACTAAATTTACTACTATTTATACAAAAGAGAAAAAAATATAGATTTAATGATAGAAAGAGACAAAAAAACGGAAAAAGTGATAAAGAGTGAAGAAAGAATTAAAAATTCTAAAAATTTTCTAATTAATATATTTATATTAGAATATTGAATTTAATTTTCAGTTCAAATTGGACTTGAAGGTTTTAAGGTTAGTCAGTTCTTTTTATGTGAATAGAAACAAATTTTTGGACCAGTTTATTTGATTTGAAAAATTGATACGAATATGAGAAAAAAACGGATATTTATAGATAGAAACGTGAAAATTTGTCATAATACAAAAATTCAAATGAAATTTCAAAAATAAGTTATAAAAAAGTTATAAGACACCCAAGTTAATTTAATTTTTCAATTAAAGTAAATTTATATTTTTAAGCGCAGATTTAACTAAATTGCAACCATTTTTATCGTATATATTGTATAACCATTACATATTTATATCAATGTACATATGTATATGCTATAAAACTTTTATGCTTTAAATATTTTTCTATTTTTAATCATTTTATTTTTATCCTTTCAAAAATAAAAAGTACATATAGCCATACGTTAATTTAAAAAGTATATTTTTTTTCCTTAAAAAAGTTCTGGTCCGTATGCTCCAATTTCTGATCAAAAATACAAAATGTTCGAAAACAATATTTATTCTTTCTTTTTTGTTTTTGTTTTTTTTTTTTTTTGTGAAATATCTTAAATTGAAACTGAACCAATACTGGCTCTGTTGCCTGTAAGTTTTTGATTTTCTTATACATATATACAATTTAACACCTTATCGCTATTCATATATATATAATTGCAATTCTATATCAGTTCTCGTTATGCATCAGCAGTTACAACAAACAGAAGTTCTCACTTCTCACTATATTTTTGTTTTTTCTTTTCTTCTTATATTATATAAGAATGAACATATTATAGCTGTATAATTTCTAACTTAATTATTTTTAAATAACATTTGAAAAAAGTTTTTTTTTTTTCTGGAAAGAAAAAAAAAATATTATGAACAAAACAAATACAATAAAAATGTGGTAGCCTCAATACCTGAATTTGACTTCAGTTACCTGTTACAAATTCGTATTGCCTTCTAAAATTTATTTATACATATATGTACATATGTATGTTTTATATAAAAAAAAAAAATTGAATTAGTTAACCTTGTCATCTGGAAGATTTTAATAAGATTTCAATTCGAAAGTTTGTTTTAGAAAGTGGTTATTGGTACAGTGGTACCATAATGCGAGTTATTTATAGGTTGTCTATAAAGATATTAAAGAGTACCTTATAAATATTCATTCTTTTGGGAATAAAATTCGAACAGTTTATATTGGCTTTCATAAAATTTTAGAAAAAACAACAAATTCGGATTTTTAGTGTTAATCATCTAGAGTCTAGACTATAGAGACGTACAGATCATCTGATTATCATCTTCTAAAACGTTCAATCAAACTCAAACAAAATTAATTTTGAAGACTTACATAATTAAAATTTAAATCATAAGTGACATTTTTTTACGAATAATTTATAAGTACATGCTATTTACTATTTACTAAGTACTGCTATTTACTACATAGTTTTTATAAAATTAATTATTTTGTAAATTGATAACATATTCACATATTTAAAAATTCATATTATATATTTACAACAAATATTGAGTTTAAAAGTTTTGTTATAACTTATAGAAGTCTTTAGAATTAGATTCTCATCATTCTTTTAATAAAAATATACTTGAACTTACTTTTAACTTTAACTTTCCTTTAATCCTTACTGATGTGTAAAACCAGACTATATCAGTTAAGAATGTACCACTCTAACTAACCGACATAATTAATTTTCATTTTCATATCTTTCTAATTACGTTGTAAAAATTTTTTTTTTTTAGAAAGATATTATAGCAGTTTTAAATGCGCATCATTTAACCCGTCAATTTGAAATTTTTTTATATTTTCAAAATATCCTTAATTTAAGCTTTAGTTGCTTTAATATTAATGTATTTTTTAAAATTTCTGTCCTCTTATATTTCTTATTATTGTTAAAATTAATGCAAAATCAATTTGCTCGACAGTTTGCGACAATCAGCTGATCTAAAGTTGAGTACTGCACTTAAGTAATAAAATTCAATTAACGAACTTAAAATTCAGTTTTTTTGTATAAATCTTAGTATGTCGTGCTGTTGTTTGCAAATAGCATCTTAGTTAAAAATATTCTTTGGTTTTCTCTTAAAGACTTACTTTCATATATAAGAGACCATTTAATAGAGATTAAATAAGCAATATCAACATGGACAAGTTTACCAGTTTAATTAATATTTCCGTTATAAAACAACTTATCGTAACCAAAATATTTCATTTAAAATGTATTTTAAATCAAAAATAAAATTTCTAATACCATTACACAGCTGTTATTTCTTTTCTGGGTCTCTCTACTAACAAAAGAAAAAAAAAATAATACTACCAATATTTTCAATATAATAATATTAATAACCAGTAGTTGGCGCTGTAAATCTGACATTTGTTGTTATACGAGGAGGTGTTTCATAACATTTTTATTTAATATGTTTTAAATTTTTTTTTTTTTTTTCCACTATATTTTTTTATATTTAATTTTTTTTTTTTATTTAATTTCTAGCATTTAAAGTATCATTTACACCGCTTTAGCAATAATTTTTATTGTTATTATTTTTTTCCTATTAAATTATTAAAAAAAAAAAATAAATAAATATAAACAGAAGCTACAAACAAGGTATTTTAGTAATTTAAAAATTGAGTCAAATAAAAATTAAAAAAAAAAAAAAAACAACAAGCAATTTATAGCGCCTGCCAATATCTTTTATATTGTAGCGCCACCCAGTGTTAAATACTTAAACTATACGATTTTTATTATTTTTAATTATCTTTTATAATTTTTTTTTTTTTTACTTTGCTACTTTTTGTACCAACATGTTTGTGTCTCCTATATAATAGCTAACACCTTCTTTAGTTTAAGAAGTGTTCAATAATTTCTATTTTTTTTTTTTGTAGAAAAAAAACAAAAAAAAAACAAGAAAATAAAAGAAAAATCAATATTATATAGAAATAGAATAAAATAACATAAGAGATATAAAAGACTGACTGGTTAAAATGACGGCCATTACGACAACGACAACAAACACCGACAACCGACTTTGATTATAAAAATTGATTGGTAAGTAAGTGGAATGCGACATACCGCTGCTGTTGTTGCTGCTACCGTTGATTTTGATATAAAAAAAGTCTCTATCACTGTAGTTTATATAACAAAAAAACACAAAGCAAAACAAAATAGAATAATATAACATTATAAAGCGGTGGGTATTTAAAAAGTCATTTAATTAAACTTCAATATCTATCCTATTTATTTATTTATTTTATTTATTTTTTTTTTTTTTTTTCTTGAAAAGTAGATATTTTTTTCTTCGATTCGGTCTGTTAAAAAAAATAGAATAAAAAAAAAAAAAAAAAAAAAACATAAATATTATAATCTCAGTAATTTTAATAGATGACTTAACATATACAACAGTCTCAACACCTCTTTAATTGTTTTTAATAAAAAATTGCTATAAGATTTTACACCAATTTCAATTCAATTAAATTATATTATGTATGAATGGATGTACATATCTACATAAATATATACATATATACTTATATTATACCTATGTACATTAAAAAATTATCTGAATATTTTTTTTACCTTTAATTCTTTTTTTTTACGGATTGAGAAGACTTTTTAAAAAAAAAATTTTTTTTTTTTTGTTTTGATTACTGTTATAATAAAATTTTAAATACTTTTTGATTACTTTGTAAAAAAAATAAATTGGTGTTGCAAAATAGTAAAAAGAGAAAGAAGACATTTGATATAGAAATTAAGAAGAATTTTATTGGATTAATTTTGGTATTTGGGTAAAATCACTTGGATTAATCTATATATGTTGATCGAATAAAATAATTGATTTAATCTAAAATGAGAAAAAGAAAATGTGCTATAAAGATTGTATTAATAGTAAGATTAATACAAAGATTGTAAATATTGTATTAATACCGTATAAATACCGTATTAATAGTAAAGATTGTATTAATACTGTATAAGATTTTCTTTTACGGTATAGGCTAAAATTAATACGGTATATGCTGAAGTTATAGTGGTTCGTAAATTTTACATGCAAATTTTTCAAAGCGTTTATTCTTTAAAATTAAACAAAATATGTAGTTCCACATAATTAAAGGAAAAATTTTATTACGAATCATTAAAAAGATTTTAAATAATTCAGCAATAACTTCATTCTTAGATAGAAATAATATGAAACGAATGAATTTAGACGAAAAATTCAAATTATTATGTTTATATGAAATAAATCCACAATGAATGTGATTAAAATAATCGGTAATTTTAGGAAAAGGTGAATCTATTTTAGTGAAATTCAATTTCTTTTTTTATATAATTTTAAGTTTCAAGATCTAAACTAAGCATTAACTTTATTTTCCATTTAATTGAATAAAAAAATAAAATGGAAAACTATACTAAAGCATATACAGGTTAGCTCTCAGTACGAGGTCAAGCCTGTATATATAACCTGTATACTTCAGTACTTCAGTATACTATAGCATATACAGGTTATTTCGTTATGTCTGAGTATATGTTATAGTATACTGATATGCCTGTATATGCTTCAGTTACTTCAGTATACTATAGCATATACAGGTTACCTCGTTACCTCTCGAGGTCAAACTGTATAAATATTATATACTAGAGTGAAAGGGGCAAAATTCTTTTAATTTGTTCGACATTTCAACTTGTCTAGTCAACTGAATTCAATATAAGGACATACTTAAAAAAATTCCTTTACGACAATAGAAAACAAAATTGCGCTATAATAAACTTTTTTATAGTTTCACATATTTTTAGGTACTGGGTATAAAATAATTTTAAAGGTCTAATTTCTTTCAGATCTGAATAAATTGACCATTTCAAGGTTTTATTTCAAAACTTAATTAAAACATAAAAATAAATTTTACAAAAAATTTTTAAATTTATTTTATATAACTTTATCCTTCAAGGACTATTTCACAAATACACCTTTAAAACACCCTATCTACACTATACTTTAATTCTATTATTACATTTATTTTAAAACAACAATTTATTCTTATACATATTTTAAGAATCTTATAGTAATCTAATCTAAATAAACTATACATTCATTTCAAAATCTTAAAATACTTTCGGAAATTGATACAAATCTTATTTTTAATTTAATTGAAATAATGAGAAAAAAAAAAACTTTCCAAGATATTTTTTTTTAAAAAATTTGATAAAATTTTTAATCAAAAAACCAAAAAAAAATCATATATCACATTTTAATTTATTGAACTATTACAAAAAAAAAAACAAAAAAAAAAATGTTAAAATTAATTTGAAAACTAATCGAAATAATTAATCAACCGTAACTGAAGGACATAAGTGGGAGTTTAAATTACAAATGATATAAAAAGAAACAGATTTTATATACAATTTTTCAAAAATTAAAAATATATTTTTTGGCCTCCCCAAAATATTCTATTATAAAACAAAAAAAAAAAACACCTTTCGGCTCCTAATTTTTTTTAAATTTTGTTTTGTTTTAATTTTTAAAATTTTATAATTACAATAATTACAACCAATAAACATGGCGCACAAGAAAACAAAAAAAAAAAAAAAAAGTTTATATCTAAAAATCAGCAAATACAAAATAAGTTATCAATAAAATAATAAATTTTAAAAAAGTCTATACAAAGTAATGTGTAATTGCTACTAGGAACTGATTGATTACCATGTAATGGGCAATTGCATATCAGCATCAACAATTTATTAAAAAAATTAAAAGGATTTCCACAAATTCTTTTTTTTTTTTTTTTAATGCATTTCTCTGCCACATAAATGTGGACAGGAAATTACACAGTCTTTCCTGTTCAGACGTGGCTGTAAATGTCGTAAGGGGGAATAACTCTTACGACGTGTATGGAATCCGAACTTACACTCCCTCGATATTTACAGCGTATTTTATGCGCTCTTACCCACTAGGTCACCGAGGCGCCTTAACAAATTCTTTAAATAAACATTATGTTTTCTTTAGGTCAAAGTTCAAATGTATAACCATAACTTTGACTTTTCTTTGAGATAAATTTTAATTGTATTGTGTCCTTGTGCGTGCGCCGCTTGAAAATCTATTAAAAATTTTTCGTTTTACCTTTTGCATTGTGACAATTATATCTTATGAACACAAAAAAATTACATCCTACGATAGAATAAATATTTTGATAAGAGGCGACACGCCATCGTTTTTATAGTATTATGGATTTAGATTAAATATAGATTGTGGACAAAATCCGTTTCGACACGTAAACACTCCAAAAACTTTTATTCAACGATCATCTTTTGCCCAACAACGATATACACCAACCAACGATCAAACTTTTAATATTTTCTACGAGCTTTGAATTCATCTTAATGTGTTTTACATTTTAAAAATTGCCCAGTATATTATAAAATGAAAATCAGTATTTCGAGATCGAAAATTAGGTACAGAGATTTATTTATGGCTTCCTTATAACCAAAAAAAATCATCCATTAAAGAAATTGAAACTTGAATAAGCGAGATATTCGGCCATTTAACATTACATTAATCCATGTAATCACCGTAATTGTGATGCAGCTGGGTCCAAACAAGATAAATACAATATATCTATTATAAATTTAAAATTTTTGAAATTTCAATTTTCTTTCTTGTATATAACAAAAAAAAAATTTAACTTTCGCTATGAACAAAGTTTTAATCATTGAATCGCCCAAATTCAAAATCATAATAAATTTTAAAAGAAAAGCAATAAAAAGAAAAAAAATAAACATACTGGACAAAATAAAAAATAAAAAAATATTGTTTTCTTTTTTTATTTTTGCCTAAAGTCTGGCTAGGTCTGTTTGATTAGGTTTTAAATTACCCATGAAAATGGATAAAAATATGGCTGGCTGGCATTAAAATATAAATAAAATTGTTGCTCTCATATCACATTTATATTCTACATGACACATATATGTATCTACATAATATTATATATTACATATTTATGTGCGAAACATATATAATGACAAGTATACACATATTATATTTTTTTTTTTTTTTTTTGGTTCGGTTAGATTTGTTAGAGACTGTGGTAAGGTGATTTTATTTAATTTTTAATTTTTTTTTTTTTGTTTTGTTTTTCTTTTTATTTTATTCTTTTTTAAAAAGACAGTTTGCATGAGTAGTTAGTTGGCCGTTGGTTAGTCGATTGGTTAGTCTATAAAAGAACGATAATTAAGAAATATGAGCTTTGATAACTTTGATTTTGATTGCAAAAACTCTAAAATTTATTGAATTTTTTTTTTTTTTTTGTTTTTTTTTTTTTTTTTTTTGGGATTAATAAAAAAGAAAAACAAAAGAAAAATATGCGCTTTTATTATATAGCAAAGCAAGACAACAAGTATAATCGAGTTAAAACAGATCAATGTAATAAAAATAACAAAAATAACGTTCATGGTGCTGATAGCTATTAAATTTTTTTGTGTTTTTTTTTTTTTTTTTATTTTTTTGTTTAAAAATGTGTCCCGGAAAATGTTATGGTCATAAAAACAGAGCACCACATTTGATCAGATTTTTTTCATTTATTTTTTTTTTTAATTTTTCTTTTGTAAATTAAAAGGTATGGTTGTATAGTGATTTTTATTGCTTGTTTCAAATGGACTCTTAAAGTCATGTAATTGATTAGAGAAAAATGATTATGCGAACCAGAAACAAAAATTAAAAAAAAAAAAAAAAGATTTAGTTTTTTTTTTATACATAGTGTTTCCTTAGATTTGGATTAAATTCGATTTTATTATATATATATTTTTTTTTTTTATTCTTGTTGCGGTTGCGCTCAATACTTAACATGATAGTAATGATGTGCATCAAGAAAATGATCATTATTGTTATCTGACTTCATTTTACTTCTTTTTTTCTTTTTTTTTTTTTGTATGTTTTTTTGTTTTTTTTTTTTTTATTTTTGGATAACAAACGATGGTTTTTGTAAATGTTTTGCAGGTTTTGATTGTCTTCCTTATTGTTGTAAAATAAAAAAAAAATAAAAAAAAAAGAAGGGAAGAAATTTAGAATGATTTCAACAAAACAAGAATTAAATATTATTTTGTTTTTTTTTTTTTTTTTTTTATTATTACAAAAACAAAACGAAGATACAAAACTACATACATATGGAAAATAAAATTCAAAAATACTGTATCTAAGTAAATTTTTTGTTAACTTTAAATGTTATGGTGTGAATTTAAACAAAAAAAAAAAAAAACAAAAGTTAAGGGTTACAATTTACAAAAAAGAAATTGTTAATAAAATAAAAAATAATTGACTTTTATGATGGTTATTACAATCAAAACTGAAAGGTTATTGTTTTCTTTTTTTCAACTATACTTATAAATATTCTCAAATCTTTTAGCATAAAGCCTAAAGAAATTGAATAATATAATTACAAAAATTTTGTCTGAACAGATCAAGAACAATTATACAGATATTTAAAATGTTGAAGAGGATTTAAATAATAAATTTAAGATAATTTAAAAAACAAAAAAAAAAACAATCTGAATCTGTAAATGTAATTAAATTTATCTTTAAATATACATAATTATTTTTAAGAGAGTTTAACGCATCAAAAAGACGATTATCAACAAAAAATACTTCAAAATTATAAGGAATAACAAGACAAAATAAAAATGAACAGTTTTGAAAGGCGTACATTTTACAAAAGACAACACAAAAAATTTAGAATATAGTGAGTTGCACAAAAATTTGAAAATTTTTAATTGTTCTTGAAAAATAAAGAAACACTTCTTTTCAATTTTAATGAAATCTTAAATATTTAAGAAAAACCATTAACAAATGTAAAATTATGATATTGAATGTACAGGTACCTAAGTTACAGGTCACTAAAAATAGCAATTTTTTTAATTTCAATTTTTAACCCTTAATAGCTTTGAAACGGAGAAGGGAACAAAAAAAAATGTTGAGGTAACTTTTACTAATTCTGAAAGATCTTTCAATCTTTTGAAGTTAACCAATTATTGCAAAATGTTGTCTTCAGAACGCTAAATGTTACCAAAATGCAAAAAATTGTATAATTTTGACATTAATTTATAAAGGTGAAAAAAAGTCGTTTGTAGAATAAAACAAGGCAGAATGTAAACTAACCGTTTTAAACGGCTCACATTTCCAAAAAAACAATATAAACTGTTGAGAATTGTGACTCTGCATCAAAATTTGAAAATTTTATATAATAAGAAAAAATGTGAAAAATAAAGAGGCTTAAATCTTAAATTTTAAGTAAACTCTACATAATTGAAAAAAAACCGTTAAAACATGTAAAATTATAAAGTTGAAATTTTAATTTTTGCCTTTTATTTTGAAAAAGATGATGACTAAGTTTTGTTTTTACATAACGGTAAATTTAAATAGTCTTTACTATTTGGTCTTTACATAACGGTAAATTTAAATAGTAAATTGCAAAACATTGAAATATTTTATATTGTTTTATCAAAATAAGAAAAGTTCCGGTTTTCTAAAAATCTTGTCGTTCGGTGTTTTTAGATGAAAAATATGTTAACCAAAACCTGAGATATACACATGTCAAAATAGGGCTTTTTAAAACTTTGAGGATCTGTAGCCCGTAACGGTAAAAAAAGACAACTAATTTTGATAAAGATATCTATCTATCTATGGTTAAAATTTCATTGATTTAGCTTCAACGGTGTAATGGTTTTGTAAACAGACGAACGCTGTCACAGTGAAATAATAAGTACATTTTTCAAAATGTTTTTGAAAAATGTACTAAAAACGAGGAAGAATACAGTTGCCTTTGTCAACTCTTAGATACCTGTACGAACCGTTAGTATGTTCACAGCCTGTCACTCTGCTCACAATATTATTTTTTTAATATTTTAGTATTTTAAAATAATTTGGGTGAATTTTATAATTTCTAGAACTATGGGTTGTACATATATTCAAACTATATGTTTATATGTACATTCTTCAAAAGGAGATTCTAACCTTTCACATAACGATTATCAATCCAAAACTTTTTCAAATATTCTATAGTACCATTTAATACTAAGCGGTAAATGTATATTAAATCTACTTAGTACAAAATAGTAAATATAATTTTAAATATTTTATTATATTATATTTAAATATTCCATTGACAGAATAATTTCTTATAAGTAAAATAAAATACATATATGTATATGTAAATACGGCGCTATATAATATACATCTATACTATTAAAATTCATTTACTAGTGACATATACGATATGTAAATAAACATGATATTATATAACTTTGTATGTATATTAATATCATATAAATAAAAAATTCTTCAAGCAACCGTTATGTTGTTTATTTATTTACATTTTTATGTACTACGCGTTATATCCTCAACAATCTCAAATTATTGAGTAAAACAAAATGCAAAAAATTGGTTAAAGAAATTTGTTAGAAAATTTGAAAAAATCAAGTAACACTTTCGTCAATTATAAAGTAACCCTATATTATTAAAAAAAGTTATTAACAGAAATAAGAGTATAATGTTCAAGCTTTAATTTTTGTGTATTACTTCAAAAAAATTTTAACAGGTGTTCAAGTTACAGGTGTTTAAAAATAGGAAATTTTAAGTTTTTGACCCCTTACAGCTCCTAAACGGGGGGTGATACAAAAAAAATTTCTGAAATGACTCATACTTATTTTCAAAGATCTAACTTCTATCGAAATTTCAAGTTTCCAACTTAAACCATTTAGAAGATAGAAGGGTTGAAGGATTTTGCAAAATTTGAGTTTCACATAACGGTAAATTAAGACACCGTATGCCACAAATATATATATATTATATATATACTTTTAAAGCTAATAAAAGTAATAATCGTTTGGGGTTTTCAAAATGAAGATATACCTTATACAACTTGTGCTATAACAATTTAAATATAGAGCTTTTTTGAACCTTTGGGGAGCTGTAGCTCCGTAACGGGTGGGGCTACAAAAAAAAGTTGTAAAAAATAAAATTAATATTTTTGTGAGATGTATCAGTAGTTAAAATTTCATAGCTCTATTGCAAAAAAAATGTGGGGATCTAAAAGTTAGGTGTTCGAGAGCTACCCTAAGGCTTTGTCCAAACTCAACCAAAAAAAATAGGGAACCTACAAATTACTCCCAAAATATTTTGGGTAAATTTCAAGATTCTAGCTTTCTTAGTTTTTGAGTTAGCGTGCTGACGGACGGACGGACGGACGGACGGACGGACATGGCTCAAAAGTCTTAGAATTTTTTTCTGATCCGATCCATACCTTTGAAGGTATATCTAGCTCGCTTATTTCGAGGTGTTACAAACGGAGGAGTAATTTTATTATACCCGATCCTATCGTACGGGTATAATGATGATCCAAGTTTATAATTCATATCAGCTAAAACAATTGAAATGGTTCTAATATTTGGCACTAAATGAAATTTTTTTTTATTGTTTAGTATTGAAGGTTTTTGAAAACAGTTTTTTTTGTTTTCAAAACTTAAATCAAGGAATTTTAATCTTAATGATAATTCGGCAATAAATTAATATGATTGTAAAAGAAGTTAAATAATTTAAAACTGTTAACTGATAGGATTTTCAAATACAAGTTGAAATTTTATATGAAATTTTAACACTAAAGATTTAAAACGATTTTATAATTGACATTAAAAAGCTGAAGTTTATTAAACATAAATTAAATTAACTTTATTTCAATATATGGTGAATTTCCTTTTGTTTTCCTTTTAGTTGAATTTCCATTAGTTTGTTTAGAAACAAGTAAATGTAACAGTAAGTCGATGCAACCGACTTATTAATACCCTACACCTGAATAATTCGAATTAAATTAACACTCCATAAGTGTTTTTGGCAGCTGCTTGAACTTCTTCCCTTTTCTGTCTTATTCAACTCGAATTTCAAGAACGTAAAAGAGGCATCCGCTTGGGATATGCTTGACACCCTTGTATAAAATTTTAAGTTTCTATCTTAATTATTTTCGAAGATTGGTAGTCCTTGGGATGTTTGTGTCAGCTACCCGAATTGCCACTCCAATTCATCGAATCCATCTCAGGAACATAAAGAAAACTTGCCAGAACACCATTCTATTAAATTTAAAGGTTCTACTTTTGTTGGTTTTGGAGATATGCTCGTTGCTCTTGTGCTCGTCCGGAAGTTTCCAAAATACGAACCCATGTTTCAAATTCTTTCAAATGTCAGTTTCCAATTTTACAGAAAAGGAAACATAACAGAACACCTTTGTACTAAAAATAAAAGTTCTATCTTTGTTGGTTGTGGAGATATACTCGTTTGCTCTGGGGCTCGTCCGGAAGCTTCCAAGATTTGAACCCATGGACCAAATCCTCACAAATTTCAGAAACATAAATCAAACATGAAGGAACACCATTCTGCCTAATTTAAAGGTTATATCTTTGTTGCATTTGGAGATAATATCATTTGCTCTGAGGCTCGTTTGGAAGCTTTCAAAATCCGAACCCAAGGACCAAATCCTCTCAAATTTCAGAGGCCTAAATCATACATGAAAGAACACCATTATGCCAAAAGTAAAGGTTATATATTTGTTGTTTTTGGAGATAATCTCATTTGCTCTGGGGCTCGTTCGGAAGCTTCCAAAATCCAAACCCATGGACCACATCCTCTTAAATTTTAGAGACATAAATCAAACTGGAAGAAACATCATTATAAAAAATTTAAAGTTTCTATCTTTATTGGTTTTGGAGATAATCTCGTTTGCTCTGGGGCTCGTTCGGAAGTTTCCAAAACCCGAACCCATGGACCAAATCTTCTCACATTTCAGAGACTTAAATAAAACATGAAAGAACACCACCCTGCCAAATTTAAAGGTTATATCTTTGTTGGTTTTGGAGATAATCTCATTTGCTCTGGTGCTCGTTCGGAAGCTTCCAAAACCAAACCCATGGACCAAATCCTCTTAAATTTCAGAGACATAAATCAAACACGAAAGAACACCATTGTACCAAATTCAAAGGTTCTACCTTTGTTCGTATTGGATATAATCTCATTTGCTCTGCGGCTCGTTCGGAAGCTTCCAAAATTCGAATCCACGGTTCAAATTCTTTCAAATTTAAACCCATGGCCAAATCTTCTCAAATTTCAGAGACTTAAATCAAACATGAAAAAACACCATTCGGCCAAATTTAAAGGTTATATATATTTGTTGTTTTTGGAGATAATCTTATTTGCTCTGGGGCTCGTTCGGAAGCTTCCAAAATCCAAACCCATGGACCACATCCTCTTAAATTTTAGAGACATAAATCAAACTGGAAGAAACATCATTATAAAAAATTTAAAGGTGCTATCTTTATTGGTTTTGGAGATAATCTCGTTTACTCTGGGGCTCGTTCGGAAGTTTCCAAAACCCGAACCCATGGACCAAATCTTCTCACATTTCAGAGGCCTAAATCATACATGAAAGAACACCATTCTGCCAAAAGTAAAGGTTATATCTTTATTGGTTTTGGAGATAATCTCATTTGCTCTGGGGCTCGTTCGGAAGCTTCCAAATCCAAACCCATGGACCAAATCCTCTTAAATTTCAGAGACATAAATCGAACGGGAAGGAACATCATTGTACAAAATTTGAAGGTTCTATCTTTGTTGGTTTTGGAAATAATCTCATTTGCTCTGGTGCTCGTTCGGAAGCTTCCAAAACCCAAACCCATGGACCAAATCCTCTTAAATTTCAGAGACATAAATCGAACCGCAAGAAACATCATTGTACAAAATTTGAAGGTTCTATCTTTGTTGCTTTTGGAGATAATCTCGTTTGCGGAGATTATCTCCAAAAGCCCGGAATCATTCGGAAGCTTCCAGAATCCGAACCCATGGACGGATTTTGTCCAGATTCGAACTTAGCCTTTCTTTCGTAATTAGTAACCTACTATATAAATTTCATCAAGATAGCATCATTATTTTTTGAGTTATCGTGCGTACGGACGGACGGACGGACGGACGGACGGACGGACATCGCTAAATCGACTCCGGCGGTGATCCTGATTCAGAATATATATACATGTCTATACCTAACTCGCTTCCTTTTGGTGGTTATAAACACCATACCAAAGTTAATATACATACCCTATACTTTAGGTGTAGGGTATAAAAAAGATATGTATATTAAGTAATATATTAAACAAAACGTATCTATATAATATTCCAATTCATTATTAAAAATGTATTAATTAAAATTTATCATACATATTCCACTTACCTCTTTGTCTTTTTCTGATCAAAATATTTTTTTATATTGTATTTTTAATTGCCGAGAAAAATGTTCAATCAGTTGACATATTTCTTATAGGTATAGGTGGTCATATTTCCTATAGGTATTAAAAAACTTTGTGATTTCTTAAAATTTTTTTTTAAATTCAACTCAATCAAACTGTGTGCCAAAAAACAATTAAACAATATGTTTTCTGTTGACTTTTTTTAAAATGGTATAATTTAATAAATAATAAACAAAATATTTTAAGAAATCTCGTGAATTTTATATGATTCCCACGCAATTTTGGTTTTTCAACGTTTTAGTTTAACCCTAGTATGAACGCTTCCTTGTTCAGTTCTCGCCAAAAATATTAATAAGATTAAAAAAAAAAAAATTATTTTGTGTTTTTTATACCTACTCGTATCGTATAACAGATAAATGGTTTTTTTTAACTAATGAATAGCTTTTATAATTAATAGTTTAAGAAAAACAAAATAATTTTTCTGTGTTTTCTTCAATAAGACTTCTGTTTTTCCAAGAGGAAGTATAAAATTTTCAAGACCAATAATAAGTCCGATAATTCATTTTTAGAAATTTCAATTTTATGACTAAACAAAAACTAAAACTATTTCCGATATAAATACCGTATATACTGCGTAGCTCCCTCAAATAACTATACTTGCATATGACATATTACATATATCTCTTAATAATTAATTTTATCTTAAGAATATACATCAAGAAAACTGTGACTGTGAAAATTGTGACTTAAAAAACCATCATACTAAAAACTTTTTACTTTTAATGTAATAAATGTTCTGCAAGCAGTCTTTTCTTTAGGACTAATAAATTACAAAAAATTGAAGATTTTTAATATTCAACAACTCCTACCTTTATAGTTTAATTTAACTTTCGATGGGTGAAGTTTTCGTAAATGGATGTAACAGCTTTTTTAATACATTAAAGGGGGCCTCGGTGTCCTAGTGAGTAAGAGTAAGAGTACGCTGTAAGCACCGAGAGAATGTTGGTTCGAATCCCACACACATAAGAATTATTCCCCCTTACGATATTTACAGCCACGCCTGAACAGGAAAGGCTGTGTAATTTTCTGCCCACATTTATGTGGCAGAGAAATGCAAAAAAAAAAAAAATATATTAAATAAAAATCTAAATTAAATGTTAGATATCATTTACGAAGAGTTCATTACTCAATATTGTCTTTTAAGGATCTAAGGATCTCCTATGATGCTGAACTGTAGCATTAATATAAATTAATTTATACCAATATATACTTATTTATTATAAAGCATTGACTCATATTCACTCTAAAATGTAATTCCATAATATGTCACAAATGCAATGTACTTCTTTTCAGTCCCAAATTAAAAAAAAAATTAATTAACTTTTAAGTTTTTTTTTATTTATATTTATAAGGTTGGTCTTAACATTTATTAAAATGTCAAATTTCAACTAACTACTAATTTGACAGCTTTTCCGCTTCCACGAATATTTAACTTCAAGTCAATACAAAATCTTTTTTTTTTTTATTTTTGTCTTTTTAAAATTATTTATGTCATACAAAAATTATTAATTTTTTCTACTTGATTTTATTTTACTAATTAAAATAAAATATTTCTCACAAAAGAGATTAATAATTTTTAAACTTAAAAATGAACTAATGACTTAAACACAAAAACAAAAAAAAAAAAAAAAATTAAATTAAATAATTTATCTAATGTCAAATATTTTAAATATTTTGACTTAAGTTCCCAGTCAGAAATTCCCTCACACATTTTAACTTCATTATATGAAAATTAAATTTTTACTATTGTGAATATATTGTTTATAATACTATATATAAATATTATGTTCAACAAATAGGTACATATATCTGTTTTTTATTTGAATATCACATTCCACAGTTTATGACATTTTAAAGTTTATTAAGTTTTTCAAGTTGATTCTTTATTTATTTTTTGTTGTGTTCTATTTTTATTTCGTCACTTTATTCTTGGCAAAAAATTTTACGCGATTTTAATCACAACAAAAATTTATTACTTTTTTTTTTTTAATTTTATTATAAAATTAAAAAAAATTTTTTTTTTCTTTAATTAAATTACAAATCTACTTGGAACGTGTACCTGTAATTTGTTGTCGTTCAAAACACCTAATATAAATATTTGTTTAAATTTTTCTATCTGCCAAGTATGTAAGCTTTAAAAAAATGTACATTTATATAAAAAAAAAAAACAATATTTAATTTCATTTTTTGGTCAAGTACATGTTTACATTCTTAATAGTTTTTATTTTCATAGTTTAATTTATTCTTAATAGTTTTTTTAAGATAACTCCAATTAATAGAGTTTTTGAGATAACTTGATTCTCGGCACAATCAAACTAATTTCTGAATAAATTTCTAATCAATTTGTTTCTTTGGTAAAAATATGTATATTTTTAATGTTATAATAGAAAAGGATTCACTCCATTAGTTCTACTATAAGCACCCACAGTTAATTATTCTGAGTTTTTTTTAGATTTGTAATGGCACAATAATTGTTAGATATTTTTACCAAAGAACAGTACAGTATACAAAGAACAGTATAGTAATAATTACATGCTAGCGCAATACAGTTTCTTTTCTTTACGATTTTCCGTTATATATACTTAATATCGTTTTTTGTCAAATATTCTGTTGTCATTCAAATTTTTCAGAATACATAATTAAAATAAGGATGTAATTTTTTAAATATTTAATACTTTTTAATCTAACATCGATAGTATCACATATCGTAATTTTGTAGACCTTTGAGTCTACAACACAAACAAGAAGGTATACTATTATAAATTTTTTCACGGTCCACGGAAATTTAATTTTTTATAAATTAAATTCAACTTCTAATTATTTTAAAATAAAGCTTAAATATAAAATTATTATTTTTAATTATAAACCATGACAAAATATATACATATTAAAAAAAATAATACCTACATTTAAAAAAAAAAAAACAAAAACAAAAAAATAATAAACATTTAAGGAATTTCATATGTAAATATCGTAAATTTTATTTTACGATATATAAAAAAAACCCTAGAATTTTATTTATTTTTGTTTTGATGTATTTATTGTACTTGTATGTGTTAGTGCGAATATCTGAGGTTCATATTATGCAAAAATAAAGCGCACATTTTTTTTTTTTTTCAGTTAAATGACCGTGAAATTTTTATTGGTGTACGTACGTAACATACCTATACCAAATACCAATTACCAACCACTTATAAAAAAATGAGAAAATTATAATTTTCGTCATTATAATAACTGTTTTTATATATACATATATATACATAATATATTCATGCATAAATATTAATTAATTGTTTTGAGTATAAAAGTAAAAGTAATAAAATAATTTTTGTCGCTTTTATTTGGTTGAATTTATGTAGACAAAAAAGTCAACAAATAAATTAAAAAATGTATTTTAGATGAGTTAAAATAAAAAGAAAAAAAAGAATAAATACCTACATATATTTTTAATATTTTACAAAAATGGAGTAATATAAAAAATTTATTAAATATTAAATTAACTCTTTTAAAAATAAAATTCTTTTCACTTATTCCACTGTTCTCTCTTTCTAATTTTCTCTTCTCTCTCAAAAGAGAAAACACTTTTCCTTATTTAAATGATAATTTCTTAAATAAAAAAAAATTAAATAACTTAAACAAATAATTTATAATAATATAAAAATATAAATAAGATAATATGATAAACATTTTCCATATAATAAATATATAAATATATACCTATACCTGTTATGTATGTATGTAAATAGATTATTTAAAAAAAAATATAAAAAACAATGAATTAGAATATAAATAAAATAACAATTAAAAAAATTGTGTAGTACATAGAACATATTGCAGAAAAGATTTTTTTCCAGTAGATTTCGTTTTTCGTAGACATTGATCTATGTTAGACATCAATCACATCAATGGTCACAAAAGGTTTTGTAATTGAAATCCCATTTTGAATAAGTTTCATTTCGCTTTTCTATAAACTTGTTGCAAAGCGATTTCAAAATTATGATATGGACCGTATTGCTTAAGAGTAAATAAGAGCAAGTTAAAAAAAATTATAATGAATCAAGAAAATTTAAAGTTGTTATGTTATTTTTCCAATAAAATTTGGCAGTTAGGAAAGAATAATTAAGAAATATAAAATTAAAAACAAAAAATAATAGTATTCGAAATTCTTTAAAATTTAATATTCTCCTATTTTAAATAAGAAAAAAAATATAACTAGAAATGTTAACTGTTAACATAATAATGTACCCGAGCAAGGATAACTTCAATGAGATATATAGAAATTTGTGTATAGGTATACTATGTCATAGGAATAATTCTATGTCATAAACTTCTCGAACTTGCAGTTGCCCTGAACCATCTAAATTCAACAGAAATTATTATACTACGAAGTTTTAATCATCTTTTACAAAATTTTAAATATCTAGCTTAATTTCCAAAATAAATTCAAAAACCTGAACCTGTTAGTCTAGATCAAACTAATTTTACAGAAGTTGTTAGAATGAAACTTGATATCTTTTGACAAAATTTCAAATATCTAGTTTCAGTAGGCACTGAATTTTTTTCATTTAAACCTGATAATTGTATGACAACTACAAAGACGCGCCGGTCGAACTTGCTCAATTTAAATAGCGAAACTATGACCAATGTGTCAAACGTGGCATGATAAAAATTTCAGAATCCTAGCTCCTTAATTTTTTTTGTTATCACACTATAGCTAAACATGTTGCATGGTAACTAAACATAGATGAACAAATAACTAAACATGGATGAACAGATAGCTAAATGGTGCGTGTCTAAATCGAGATTCTGAGCAAGAATATGTATAAACTTTGTCATATCTAGCTCGGCTATTTTAAGGTATCACAAACGTAATGACAAATTTTATCATACCCTTGAATATACGCCTAGTCCATTCGGGTATAAAAAAAAAACAATAAAAGTGGCACCTTAATCGTTCGTTATAAATAAAGAATTTTCAAGAAAAAGTTCCTGAGAAATTCTTATTTTGAAGTTGAACTTCGATCACGAGAATAAAATTATTTCAGTTCCCGATTCTCTGTATTTTATAAATTATGAGAATTGAGAAAATATATACAAGTACATACAATATCACATAAAAAAATATAAATTATATAATCAAATTAAAAATAAATTCTATATTGTAGAAATTAAGAAATTAGAACTTTAAGGAAATGTTTACATCATATATATATGTAAGTATATATAATTTTTTTTTATGTTGAATTAATGAAAAAAAAAAACAAAAACCATAGTTAGTTATGTATTTAACATAAAATTTTTCAAACTAAATACCGACAATTAAAATACAACAACACCAAATATCCACTCTGTTCATTAATATTAATTTTAATCATTATGTGCTCCACCTTTCTGTATACAGCAATAAAATGCGAACATAATAAATGTATACCTGTTAAAAATTATTAATTAATGAAACATTTATTTATTTTTATTAATATTAAATGTCAACTATAAATTTAAATACTTATATACATTATTAATTATTTATTTTAAATTTATTTTTCTTTTTTCACATTTTGCTATTATTACATGTCATCATTAATTATTATTATTTAATTTATATTTAATGATGTAATAAGTCTATACAGAAATTTACAATTATTAATAAAAAATATTGTCAAATGTAAAAATTAATTTTTTTTTTTTTAACTATGTATCTACATATTTTTAGCCATTAATACATCACACACATATTTATTTTACAGGAAAAATTTGAATATTTCAAAAATAATTTCAATTTAAAATAATTTTTTTTTTTATCAAATTATCATATATTCAAATGTCAACAACATAATAATTATGAAATTATGATTATGATGAAGGAATTATTACTATCGTTGTCATTGGAAATAGTAACTAAAAATTGTCATGAGTACAGTACTATTTTCATTGTCAGATACTCATATTCATCATAATTTATTTTATCTTTTAACATCTAGTCGAATTGCTTTTAATGATGACAGAAAATTTATAAAATTTGACAACTTGTAATTAAAAATAATAAATAAATAAAATAAAAAAAAAAAAAGAAATTTATTAACTAAATAAATGATAATTGCATATATATGCATACATATATAATAATGACTGCTACTTCAACAGCGAATAATTTTTGTAATAACTGTCGCTTGAAGAAAATGTTATTTATTATTTAAGAAAACGTTTAGAATATTAATTAAAAATATTAAATTTTTTTATTAATTATGAAATTTTTGAAAATGTTACTAGAATAATATAACTCTTTCTATAAAATGTATCTCACATACCGACATATCAGATTAGTTTTGCATTCATTCCAATTAAAAATTAAATATTAAAGAACCAATTTTTTTCATATACTACAACTAAAATTAACCCTTTAAAAATAATTTATATAGATTTTTGTATTAAATACTAGTCATGTAAAAATAAGAAAATAGTTTTTAGACTTAGATTGAGGTGACATGTATTACACATGATGTATATTAGATTAACGGAAGCTCTTTTTCAACAATATGCATATTATAATAAAACTCCATATTTGAATATTTAAAGACTATATTACTTAAAGACTATTTTTAATACATATTTCCAATCAATTATCTTCTATAGTTGTAGAAAACTTTTTGTTCTATAATTTCTTATTACTCAAGAACGAAAAAAACAAAAAAAAAAACAAAAATAAACGAAAGGAAAAAAACCGCAAAATTATTAAAAACGTTTTCTTAATGTTTTCTTAATTTTCCTTTCTATTTTTTCCTCTTTTTCTATACCTTTTCATCTTTTCAAATTAAATAAATATTACAAACGTCAAAAAATTCTTGATTTTGACGTCTACATACAATCCATCATAAATGACATAAATAATTGTTATACATCATACATATTCATATGGTACTAATGATGACAATTTTCTCCCGTCTTAGCTCTCCCTTTTTTTTTTTTTTGTGTTTGTGAATTGTGACTTCTTTCTATCTCTTTCCTTTTTGTTCTTTTCTTTTCTACTTATTTTTGTTTTTTTTTTAAATTGAATTGTGAGTGATCTGAAAGTATAAGATTTAATTGAATTTGACAGACATTGAATAATTGAATCATCGGAATGCATCACAGAGACATCAGCAACGACCAACAAAAAATAAACAGTGCAGTAAAAAAAGAAAAATAATAATAAGAAAAAATTCAAAATAAAAAAAGAAAATTATTAAAATAATAAATAATAAGAAAAATAAACAGTATATGAGTTTCAGTAGTTGAAAGTCAAATAAGATGAAAATATGCAACAGGTTAGACATATGAGGCTCGTGTTTGCGGTTAAAAAATTATGGAGTAAAAACAGAAAAAAAAATTAAAAAAAATGGAGAAAATTTTATTTATAGGTTTATAGTTTCACAAAGAAAATATGGAAAAAAAAATACAAAAACCAATGTTATATAATAGAATTAAATTTAGTTTTCATAAATGGTTGTTGTTCGTTTTCTGTTTTGTTTTTAAAGAACATTTCAAGGACAATTAAAAAAAGACAAAAAAAATTGTTTATTCATATAGGTATGCATTTTGTTTACATATTTGGAATATATATGGAAAATATTTCTTTATAATAATTAATATTAATCTCAAAATGAATTTATATACTGTATAAACAATGACATAAAGCTGAAAAATTTTTACTGACAGAGGCTTTACTTCAAAGCCTTGAAACAGCAGAATAAATAAATTAGCTTCAATTTTTGATGTAAGATCCATAAGGTATTAGAGTATAGCTTAAACATTTTTGAGTTACACCACTAGTACAGCTAAATTAAGTACCGAAACAAAATAAAGACTTAAAACCTATAGATTATATGATAGATTGTTATATTATGTAATATATCCAATTCAAGCTTAAACAAAAAGATAAAAACAAAATTTAATTCAATATATGAAAATAAATTTTCTTTAAAATAAATAAAAGGTAAAATAGGCAGGACCTGTATATTTTTGTATCGGTAAATTCGGAATAGGCATAATTCCCATAGATTTAAGCACAGAACGCAACATGACAATAGATGATTCGCTGTTCCCTCATAAGAACATGCAAAAATATCATGACGACCGAATTAGAAACCAAATTGACCATATTTGTATTAGCGATAAATGGAAACAATCACTGTTGTATGTTGGAAATTATCCAGGAACAGATATTCATAGTGAACACATACTATTAACAGAAGAATAATATTAAGACTATTTGCAATAAATAGAAGAACTGAGAAGAGTAAGAAAAACCTTGATATATCCAAATTAAATGAAGGTACAAAGAATGATTGTAAATCAATAAAATGAAATTTGTTTCTAGAATTCAGATTGCGACAATTCACAAGAATAACATACAAACATGGATATCAGATAATACATGGGAAAAGATATTGAAAAAAAGGCAGCTTCCAGAAAAATTTCTTACCCACCAAACAGAAACCATAAACCAGTGCTACGAATAAAAACAATTGAAGTAAAGAAAGTAGATAGAAGAGATAAGCTCAAATTTTATAACCAAAGGCAGGATAAAGTGCCAGAAAGAAGAAACTTTAGATGAATATTATCAAAAAAGTTTCAAAATAGATGATAAACTAAAAAATTCCCTACATTAGCCTAAAATTAATCCAAAAAAAAAATATTTATATGTCATCGGTATCTTGATATAGTAAAAATGAAATATTTATTTGTGTGCTGTTTTTCATTTTACATCCACTCCTATGAAAAGCGTAAGTTATCGACTAAGCCATTTAATAATCATATTTGATTATAAGCTTCAGCTTTTGGAATCATTAGACTATGGCAAGATTCTAACTAGTACAAAACTGTGAAACGCAAATATACCAAATACAATAGTGAAAACTTTTGAATGTAAGTAAAATTCTTTTCAAATTTTAAATAAATCCTCTTTACAAACAAATTACAATAATTCTTTTCTAAAGGTTTGTGTCTTGGAAAATAAATTGTCATTAACAGATCATAAATTCTATTTAAATTTCACTTTAAAATTTCATTGTATCCAATATTTAATTTATTTTTCCTTAATTTTAAGTTTAAATTTCAAAAATTTCAATAAAAATATTTCTTTAATATCAGAAAATTCATTAGAAAAAAAAGATATAAAAGTAGATGTAAGTTTATACATTATATTATAATAAATCTAAATTAATATCCTATAAATAAACAATTATATCTATATGGTATTTCTTAATTTCTTAATTTTAAAATTAATTTTTAGATAAACAATCTAGCGATTACTGACGTTGTTAGCTCAGTTTTCATCAATAAAAAAACAAAAATAAAAATAAATAAACAATCCAAACTGTCAACAAAGCAATACATTATTTACACCAACAACAAAATTATATCTAAACTAAACTTAAAAAAAAAAAACTCAAAATTAAATATTTTCAATTGTTTTATTTTATTTTAATAAAAATTTTTATCTTGAAAAATACCAAATTCTTTTGAAAAAAATAAAAAATATGTCACAATTCAGTTTGTAATAAATTTCATAATTCACCTTTGCAAATAAATAACTTCATATATTTGCTAATAATTTCTTCTCAATAATTTAATTTTTTTTTTTATTTTTATATTCATAAAATATAAAAATTTTCATTTATTCAATTTTTTTTTTTAAGTTATTTATTTTAAATTAAATTAACCATTACAAAATCTTTATTTATTTTTAATTGGCATTTTTATTAATTTTGTTTGATACTAGAAAGCATAACAAAAATTAATGTGCCACATTAAAAATAAGTGATGGCAATGAGTCCACCAAAACAACAAAAAAAAAAAATTATTTCATTATCAATTCTCTTCAAAATTGATCATGGCTCATTAAATACCTATTAGATATTTATTTTAAAATATACATAAGTAGGTAAGTATTGCAAAAAAAAAAAAACTAAAATTATAATATATATACATATACATATATATATATTAATATATGAGAGATAAAATTACAAAATAAATAGGCATAATTATGTTTACCACTCGAAAATTTTTTAAACATACAATATTAATAAATAAAGAAAATATCCCGCCATCATAACAGATTCTTAACAGTTTTTTAATGGGTTTTAGGGTTATAAATGACAATAATTTTTTAAATTCATTTGATGCGTAAAAATAGATCTTAAAAATCTCCAAAAAAAAAAAAAAAATATACAAATTGACAATTGAAATGTTTTTTTTTTTTTTTTTTTTTTTGAGCTTTTTTTTTGTAGGTCAATATCGTATTATGTATATATTTGCATTCTTAAAATAATAAATAAAAAAAATTAAAAAAAAATTAAAAAAAAATATACAAATCACAACAAAATAATATAATATATTTTTACTCTTCACACTACACCCTATATTATTTTATTGACACACTTTTAAGCACCCGAAATAAAAAGAAATTCCCTAAAGCAAAATTTCACAAAGTGTTTTTTTTTTTTTTTTTTTTTTTTTTTTTTTGGGTAAATTCACATGTATTACGTATGTAAAAAAAGATACATAAGTACATAATATTATATGGCTATTTATGATAATATGTTAATTTACATTTTCCCTCTCATTTTGTCCTCTTTTTATTTTTATTTTTTTTTGTTTTTTTTGGTTAAATTGGATTCGGAACATCAGTCAACAAATTTTTAGTTTGCTTTGCTTTATTTTGTTTTGAATTTTTTCTTTTTTTTTCTACTTAAAATTTTAACTTTTACTCGCTCACTTAATTTTTTTTTTTTTTTTTGTATTCAACTTAATTCTATCAATTAGACTTAAGATAAAGTTATCAAAATTAAGACTTTTTAATAATATTTATTTTCTCTTTATATATGTACATATTTTTTTTTTATTATTTGTATTTTATTATCCGAAATAAAAATAAAAATCTGTCTAAAATATACGCAATACAAAATTTACACAAAAAAAAAAACAAAAAAGGAAAAATATCGCATCCGTGAAAATTTATAAATATGTATATTGTTATACATGAAAAATACAAAAAAAAAAACAGGGCCGAATTTTATGAGCTGTTGACAATTAACAAAGCTTTTTGATAAGACAAACCTTTTAACGATATATAAAAGAAGAAAAATTAAAAAATTCAACTTATTATTATACTGTGTGGAAAAATAAGTATAAAACGAGGTTATTATAAAGAACAGAACGAAGACTCGTTCCAAATAAAAGACTTAACATTCTTTAAATGCTGAAAGAAAATAAAATTTATATGTTCGAATAATATCACGTTAGTTCTTATTAAAAGAGTTACCAAAGGAATTTTGCTTTGCTTGCACCCCTTTTGTTACTAATTTATTTACTTTAGCTACAAGGATTAATTTAAACAATTTGCTTAAAGGGTTCTTAAAAATATAACAAATCGAATTAATCCACATAATATACCTCCCATAATACAATCCCACAAAAATAAAAATCCCTTCATTACAGTTTGAAAAATTCACCTAATTCATAGTAGTACAAAATAAATCTATTTTATTTATATTAATATGAACATTCATCATCAGTAACCTTTAACAGTATTTAGAGCAGATATATATTCGACACTGATCGATACTGGTAATGTTATTTTCAACACAAAATATATCAAAATGATTTCTTTTCTTTAAAAAGGCTTAAGCTTACAACAAAAAAAAAATTAAACAAAGTATATATAGTATTTATAAATAGAAAGTATCTACGTAAATTGCATATAACTTTTATTATTTTTGCATAAGCATGTTAATTCCTTAATGTCGAATTTACTAAATTTTATTTTATAATACCAAAGAAAAGAAAAAATATTACATATCTCAACATCGATTAAAATCATTTTACACTACGAGAATTTACATTTGAATTTTTATTTAATCGACTCAAAAATAAAAAAAACATATACTTACTTAGTACAAAAGCTTTGAAAATGAAATTTGACAGAACTCATTTGAGAGAAATAATAAATGAGATTATTAATTTTAGACATTCTCTCTAAATTCATTTATGTTCTTATTTCAGTGACACTATGCTATTTTGACATTTCGTTTTTTGATTTTGAACTGTAAATAACAATTGAACAGTGATGGAAGGCTTCAAAATATATTTAAAAATAATGCAAACGTATGAAATAGAGGTATTCAAATTATTTTTATTGTACTCAAAATCTCCTTTGATTTGTTCAAATAGTTTAAAAGGGTAAAAAAATTATTCATTTGATTTTTTTGACATTTCAGTTCTCATTTAAATTTTGACATTTTATTTTTGATTTCACATTTCAGAAATCCACATAGAGTAAAATGACCTTTACATAAAATTTTAACCACATTTTTTAAAAAAAAAATAAAATGACAATGATTGAAATGCAAATGACAAATGATTAAAAGATTTTATCTAAAACAAAGAACCAAAAAGTACAACTGCTTCGAATTCTTTTTATAATTGGTAGATAGACAACAAAATTTATAAGTAAAAAGTCCTAATACAGTAAAAACTTCACTTAACCAACACTTCATAATTAATACGATCCTGTTAATATATTCAACATTTGATCCATGTTTATTATTTAAAATACAACTAAGTTTAAATTTCATTTACGAAATCAAAAAAAAAAAAAAAATATCAGGTACTTCATCTTATTGGTACATCCGACAGGTAGGTCAAATTAACATCATGTTCAACTTGTTGGTTCATTTTTTTTTTTATTATTGTTGTTATTGTATTTTTTCTTTACGGATGGGAAACTAATGGAAATCACTTCTTTTTTTTTTTTAACTTTTCTGCCAAAATAAAAAAAAAATCAGAATTTTGAACAAAATTTCTTTTATTATATCGACAATAAAACGAAGTTTTTTTTTTTCAGTTCACTTCACTTAGCATCCATTTTGATTGAATAGTTCACATTAAAAATTGTATTCCTTTTTATTTAATTTTATTGTTTTTTTTTTTTTTTTGGATTTGTTACAGAAAAACTACCATAACTTTAATTAAAGTAGGTGATACAAACAAATAAATATATGTACATATTTAAAAATACCAATTTGTACATTCACACTCTTGGACACAATTGTAAATTCAGTTAATTCTATTTTTTAAAAATGGACATTCAATTTACATATAGATGCAACTCAAAAATATTAAGGAGCAATAAGGAGCACAGTTTTTTTTTGAAATTCAATTAAATTTCTTTCGTTTTACTAAATTAATTTCCTATTGAATAATTTTCGATCATGAAACGCAATTATTAACAAAATATTAAAGAATAAATTTAGACTGCATAACAATAATTTTTAATGTGTAATATTTTTCGTTCAAAACTGTACAACTGTTGAAAAATTTCGTCAAATTTGTCTTTTTCTTGTGTACCACAAACTTTTTTTATTTTAAGTTTTATTTGTTTGTTACCTGTACACCTACCTGTAATTTTTAACTAATAAAAATAACAATAACTTTGTCAACATGCACAACAGTAATACAATTCTTACACAAAATAAATATAGCACACAACAACAAAACATTTCAGAATAATAATAATAAAAAAAAAAAAACAATAAAACAAAAAACTATGCAAAAAAAATATAGAAAATTCGCGTTGTTAAAAATTTTTAGCTAAGAGGAGCGCATTGATTGCGCGTATCAAATTTCATTTAGGTGTTGTTGTTGTTGTTATTGTTGTTGGTTTTTTGTTTTTATTAGAAGTAACATATTATTTACAACAATAATAATCACAACAACGGCAACAAACAAACCGTATAGAATTTTTTTTTATTACTGTTGATGGCGTTTTTGTTTTTTTTTTTTTGTGTTTGTTGGTTTTAGTTGCTTGCGGTTTCAAATTGTCGACTAGTTGACGCTAACGTATATGTATGTATATAGAATTCACTTTTTACTTTTTGTTTTATTTTGCAAACAAAAAATATTACACAAATTTATTTTCGTTAAAATAATAATAAAAAAAAAAAAAATAGAAATATAAAAAAAACTAATTTAAGTTTAATAAAAAGTAATGGTGGCGGCAGCAGCTGGTTTTGTTCTTTCTTTTTACACAAAAAAAAAAAAAACAAAATGCCATCCTTGAAAATTATTGTTGAGTGAACAACGAAAAAAATTAAAAAAATGAACAGAAAACAAATCTGTTCGTTTATTAAAGTAGCAAATTTCAGATAATGTTTCAATATTTTTTTTTTTTAAATTAATTTATTTTTAATAGAGATGTCTCTTATATTACGATTGTAGTAAATATACTCCTAACTTTGTGAAAAAACAAAATACTTGTAGTATGCATTTAGTTTTTTGCATAAAAATTATATTTTTTAAAAAAAATTATTTACCTATTATAAACTTTCACATTATATACATTTTATTATACATAAATGTATTTAAATTTCACTAAAGCTCCTCTGAGTTCCACTCAGCTCTTTGAAATATTTCTTCTTTCACTTTTTAATAAATGATGAAAATTTGAAAATAAACTTAAATTACAACAAAAGAAACATAAAATAATTAATTATAAAACTGCGATGAAATGATACTACCTTAGAAAATTATCTTAGAAGTCTATAAATTAAAATAATTATGGAATTATAGTTGACTTGTAGTAGTATCATTTCAGAAGGTCTTAGAGTTCTACAATTCTTGATACAGTTGTAAATAATAAATAATAATGAACATATCGTTTTATTCTAAGATTTCTTTTTTTAAAAGTGTCAAATAATAAATTTAATATTCATTTGTATATTCGTACATGTTTCTTGAATATCACTTAACCCTGGTACTTATTTTATTTAAGATTTATTTTAAGTTATGGTTTTTAAGATTTATTTTAAGTATACTTAGAATATGTGTATAAAGTACCAAAAAAAGTTGAGATTAGGTTAAAATTAGGTTTTCTAAACCTTTGTATCTGGAAATAAATTAAAAATAACTTTCCATTATTGAAAAAGCAATTTATGAAGAAAATTTATTAATTTTGGAAATGTTTCGTTCTACTACTACCGAAACTTTTCAGTAAGCAAGTGGTATTGATACGTTTAGACAATTCCTAATTTTAATTTTCAACAAGTCTGTGATGTAAATAAGACAAGTTGAAAAAATCGTAAAACTCAACAATAACTTAAAGAAATAAAAAATATACATATAATCAAGAGATAATAAAAATAAAAAACTTGAATAATTATAACAATAGTTTCTTAGAAATTTACATGGATGGCAGGACTTTCAGTAGATTTAGAGTATAGGAATACATCATGAAATCATCGATAGCTCAACGGGTTTCATTCCATTTTATTTAAAATGAATTAATTTTCCTCTTATGTATGAAAACTAAAAAAAAAAAATTAATAAATAACCACGACAGGCTAGCGTGCCTCAAAAAATAATAATGGCATATTTAATTTTTTAAAGTATTCAACAAATATACAAATCGGAAACATTTAAAAAAGAAAATCAATTTTAAAAAATTCGGAAATCAAAAGAATTTTTTATGCAAAAAAAAATGGAAAAACAATTGGAGAGGGCTGAAAGGCTTCAAAATACTCAAAATGTCTTTAGTTTGATATAAATCTTCTTTGATTTGATCAATTATTCTAAATGGGCAGAAATTGTTTATTTGATTTTATAACATTTCAGTTCTTATTTCAGTTTTTTGACGTTTTTATTTTTAATTTCACTTTAATTTGCGATATCAACCTAGTGTAAAATTTTGACATAGGCATAAAATTTTAAACACATTTGAATGAAAAATAATAAAAAATGTACATAGAATTTTAAACACATTTTTTTTTTTCACTATTAAAATGGGAAAATTTTTAAAAAATTTGTGGCATTATGTCAATGAAAGCGATAATATTTTCGAATATATTAAGGATCTTTTATATCTTAAGGATAGGATTTTATTATCTAAAACAAGGACTACAACTACAACTGCTCCAAATTCTTGAATTCAGAAGTGAAAACAAAATTTTTTATGCAAACGATTTGGTAAAGCCATCGAAAAAAATTTAATTAATATGAAAACTTAGGAGATCCACTCTAGAAGATACGAATATGAAAAACTTAGGAGATCCACTCCAGATCCACTCTTTATAGGATAACCACTCTATGATAAAAAATCGTTTGATAATAAACTTTCAAAAATTTATTCATAAAATTATAAACCAAAACAGAATGTTAGGTCAAATACACCCCTACAAAAAATACCATTTATTTATTACTCCTTCATAGTAGGCAAAACAAAAAACAAATAGAATAGTCAACAGACTAGGAAAAAAAAAGTCATACAGTTCGAATTTTATTAATATTAAATTTTAAAAATAGAATTAAAAGAAAACTAAATATATAATAAATTACATACTATTCATATCCATCACAATACCATATCGATAATAATACTTAAATTCAATTCATATAGAACATATATTTATATTCCCATGAACGCGATCACCATCATCAAGGAATTTTTTACAATTTTTTTTTTTTTATTATTGTTTTGTATTTTAAAATGGAATTATAGACGGAAGGTTCCTTTGTGGTTATAATAATAGTCTATTCTATTGTATTATTTATATAACTTGGGTACCACCACCACCACCACCACCACACTAGCCATGTAAAAACACATTCTATAGGTATACCCTTCAAAAAAAATCTCAATTACAATGTTTTTTTTTTTTTTTGAAATTTTTAACCACAAAATAAATGAATTTTTCTGTATCTTACGACAACAGATTGTACATATATTAATATCTAATTTAATTTTTTCTTTTATTATTATTCTAAAAACAAAATATAAAAAAAATGAGAAATTTTTCAAAACTAAAAAATTATTTTAAAACTATTAATTAAAAAATAAAAAAAAAAATAAAAAATTATAATTTTTGCTGTTCTAAAAATAGACACAAAAATTTTGCAAACATAAAATAATTATTCTTTATGATCTCCGACAGAGTTCCATATAAAAACATTTCATTTCAAACTAAAAAAAAAATCTAAAAGTAAAAACGTCCTTAGATCTTTCGTATTCCATATATGTAACTATATTTGGATATAATACAAATCTACCATAGAGAAAAACAAAAAAAAACATAATCCTTTTTTCTTCTATCTATATTTCTGTTGTTTTTTTTTTATGTTCTTCGTTGCTTTTCGTTTTGTTTTTTTTTTCTCTTGTTAATAATTAATTAATTAGTTTTCAATCCCTATAACTAGAATTTCAATTATCGCTATGGTTTTTATAACTATAAAATTTCCGATCGGAACATCATAAATCCTTTTACACAATTTTTCTTAATTTTTTTGTTTTTGTTGTTTTTGTTTTTTTTTTTTTTGTTATTTTGCCTTTGGAAATACCAATTTCCAATGATGTTGTATTTAAACATTAATAATGTACCAGAATGGAGATAATAATGCTCTTGAGATTTAAAAAATAAAACAAAAAAAAAATACTAACCATCATTTAAAAAATGGGAAACATATTTTAATGTTGTTGTAATTGCAGTTTTTCATTTTTTTTTAAATAAAAAGACTAAAAGGTTTAATATAAACTGCAAAGATTCAAAAGATTCTCTAACTTCATACAATTCTCATATGTCTATATGGTGCATACATACTATATTTTTCAAACAATATTAACTCGTTCCTATAGCTCTAACTTTCTTCCATTGATCTTTTGACAATTCTCCAAAAGTATTTTTGAGATTTATAAATTATTTTGCTATAATTTATATTACGGAATTAGCTTTTCATACGGTCATATTAAATAGAAAGTTATAAGAAAATTAAAAGTTATGATATGAGCCTGTAAATATGCAATATTTTTATATAAATATAATTGTATAAGACACTATTTTGTTTAGATGGTTTTTAATATTCATTATGCAAATAAGTATACAAGTAATTAAAATTAAAAGAAAATAAAATAATTAAAAACAAATAAGTTGCCTTTATTCTCATACAGGGGTGATCAATCTCAAAATTTTCATTCGATCGAACTTTGTGCTGAAAGAAGTATAACTGCACATTTATGTACCCTATTATTAGAATAGCACTGTTTTAAAATTCCTGATTGGTCTAAGAAAAAAAACCAATCTACAATACTGCAGTGAATCATTTTAACTAGTATAATTAAAATTAATTAAATTACTATACTTTTATTAACCCACCTCACGTTAACTGCCACGAGTACCACCTTAAGGTACTCAGAAAAACTACTACCAGCCAGCAACTACGAGCTATATATTTTGTTCTGTGTAATACAGCGTGAAACTCAGTCACCGTTTATTAATGCAATTTTTAAATAATTAATATGCAATTTTTTTTACTTGGCCTGTCAGACCCATACATGATTTCAGCGCGGGTATTTTTAAATTTTTTCAAAATTTTAGGTTTTTAATAACATCATCTTAATAAGTTCAGCATTCTTTAAAACTTTCCATAGAAATTCAAATTTAGCCCCAGGGATCTCAAAACCAATTTGTATGGGGAAACAAAAACTTAACTGACTGGAAGACAAACAAAAAAATCAAACAAAAACATTACAAATACAATATAAAGTAGAAAGTGATTTTTATAACTATTAATATAGTGACCATACTAAGTAAATGAATAGATACCATTGATCGTCTTACAGTCTAATTCTTTAAATAAAAAAAAAAAAAAAAGTAATAATAATATCAGAACAACAGAGATAGAACATCTGGTGGTGGTGAATCTTCACATTTTTTGTTTTGTTGTTCGTCTTGTTTTAAAGTTTTCTTTTTTTTTTTTCTTTTTTAATTTTTAATGTTATATGAAAAAGAAGAGATCCATTAAAGCAGATGTAAATGTTATTTTTGTTTTTTAGTTTATTCTGTTTTTTTTTTTAGCCTTTTCTTGAGTGATTAATTACCCCATTTGAATCTAGACAAATTTCTAGACATTCTCAATTTCATTCGTTTAATATTATAATATACATACACATATATATATATATATATATATATATAAGTATTTATTTTTATAATTATATATATATCTTATCTCTTGTTTACTAACTAGCTATGATTTGTACTATTTATTTATTTCTTTTTTGCTTTTTTTCACTATATTATAATATTAAATGCAAAGCTAGTCTATATTTATTCATACTTACAGTCCAGATTATAGACGTTTAGTTCAGTCAAATGATTGAAAAAAGAATAATTTTTTTTTTTTTTTTTTTTGAAAATTAATCTTTAGTGATAAGAAACAAGTGAAGTTTTTAAAATTGATTTCCAATCCATTAAACCTATCATCTAAAATAATTGTTGTTAATTTTAATATATTTTTATTTTTTTTTTTATTTATTGTTTTTTTTTTTTTTTTTTTAATTTAAACATCGATTTATATAGAAATAATGTTAAATCAATCGACATGATGCCAGATAATCTTACTAATAATGATAGATAGTTATATAGTTATTGATGATATTAGTGATGATTTTGTTGATATGTTGATGACATTTTAAATATTTTTGATAAGAAAAAAAAAATTTAATTTTTATTTTAAAAAGGAATTTAAAAATACAACATAGAAAAAATATAAATTTAATTTTTATTAAGTTAAAAATTTTCGTAATAAAAGGAAATAAAAATTAGTTGCTTCCAATAGGTTCTATGGTGTAATGGTTAGCACTCTGGACTTTGAATCCAGCGATCCGAGTTCAAATCTCGGTAGAACCTTAAATAATTTGATTACCTTTATAATTTTTTTTTAATGTTATTTTTATGTAATTTATTTTTAAGGTATAGGTAAGTCGAATGTGTTAATAACTATAGCACAGACTTTTATTAATTTTCAAAGTAACAAAAAAATATAAATATTGAATTGGGAATTAATTAGATTATTAGTTGTTTTTTTTTTTTTTTTTTTTTTTTATTTTGATTATCGTAACGAAATCCTATTATTGTTAATCTAGTTTTTCAAAAACTTTTTTTTTCAAATTGTAGTTCTTAAAATTTTATTTATAAAAATCTCATTTCTCCCAAAAAATCGAATTTATTATACCAAAAAGCAACGTTTTCTTTTAAGAAACTGTATTAGATAGATATTTGTTTTGTTACGAAAAATCAACATATTATTGCAATCCTTATTATTTTATTCAAATATTATTATTCACTATCATAGATTATCATAGATTTTGGCGGTAGCTCCAATTCGTTGTTGAAATCTGTGAGTAAAATACTTATTAAGGAGAATTTTAGTTTGGTTACAAAATCAGAGTTTTAATAATTTGTTTTGCAGGGATTTGAAGGCGGCGGCCCCCTTTCTTTTAAATCTTGTGTTGATGAAGACAAATAAGATTTTGATCAAATAAAATTTCAAAAAATAAAATTTTGATAAATGAGATTGAAAAAAATAAGATTTTGTACCCAACCCTTTTATTATTATCATTATTTTTTTTTTTAAGCGTTAACAGCAACTAAGTTTGTCTATTATATTTAAAGAGTGTAAGATTAGGTTTGTTAACATTTACCTATTAATAATTTTGACTTTTACTGCCTCCTCACCAAAAATTTATGATAATGTGCTTTTTGAAGTATTAAAGTTTTATTTCAAGTTTTATATATATTTTATAGCAATCAGAGAAAACTGTCAGTAAAATTATCTGTCAAATGGCAAAGGCAATACTGTGTCCAAAATAAAAGTAATTTAAATTGTTGTCAACTTTATTTCGATGTTTGGAAAATAAAGTTTTATTATTTTAATAGAACATTATTGATAGAAAATGGTATACTAATAAAAAATAAAAAAAAAAGATTATTTTATTTAATAAAGAAAAAAATAAAAAATAAAATTTAAGTGTAAACTGATTGAAATACAAAATCATAATGAAATATATCAAGAATTGCATCAGAATTTTTTTCAATGACAAACTGAAATGGGAAGAAATGAAACATACTCGTATATCATTGGAACAATTTAGTTTCATAATGCCAAATTACTGATCAGTTGTTCAGAAAAATAATTACCAATCCGGAAAATCATAAAATTGATTTTTTTTTAAATATTTAACTTAAAATTTAAAAATTGTAGCTGAATTTATTCTTTAGAAATTATTTAATTATAAAATCAACACTTTTGTTAAATTTTATGTCTTTGCTGCAAAAAAATTGAAAATAAACATTTTCCGGAAGCATTTCAATGAAAGCTAGCATATTTGACATAGTTAACATATTATTTTTTAAAAATTATAACAGTTGAAACAAGAAACTGAATAAATTCTATTACATATTCTTTAATTAAGTCAAATTTCTCAATTACTTTATAGTAAATATGACTAAAATCTGAAAAGTCAAGAAATACAATACTTTTCGTTATATTATATAGTGGTATAGTCTTAGTTAGATTATGGCTTTACATAGAAAAGGAATATTGAGATCTTACAACAAAAAAAAACAAATTTCTAATATACATCAGGATTGGAAAAAAAAGTGAGAAGAATCAATTAATTACATATTCAAATGTACTTTAACAGGCGACATCAAAGTAAAGAAAAGAAACATACATTTTATATTTTCATTTACTGTGGGCATAAATTATATAAATATAATTTTATTTAGAACCATAAAAATTACTGTTTTATTAAAATATATCTTTAATCTTGTTATAAATTTTAGTGAAATTTTATTATTACATATAGTAGTTAGTGTCGACTTTGCATTAGTAGTTAGTGACGACTTTCGGAAATTTTTTAGGTCATATAATAAAAAATTTACAAAATTTATCTTGAAAAATTGTATCCTTTTGGACGAAATTAAAAGACACCTTAATATTATTTTAAACAATTAGTTGAGTTTTTTTTTTCTCCATCCATTTTCATCTCCATCGTAATTAGATCACAATTTCGCCATTAAATTACATTATTTTAAATTATAACAGCAAATTTGTCATGGTCTTTGTTGTTTTTTAATTACTTTCAACAAAACACCAAAAAAAAAAATTTATTTTTTTTTTAGATTAAAAATTACTCAGTCAAAACAAAAAAAAAATTTCACTCATCTGATTTTTACTTTTTATCTTAAAATAAATTTATCAGGTGTTGTGTACCTACATATACGAAATACCTACACATCTTTCTCTATCTATCTCTCACTGCATTTATGCCTTTTTTTTTTGTGATTTTTATCTTTATCTAAAGAAAAAGTAAAATTTTCATTTTTTTTTTTAAACTGATTACCTGAGTCGCATATAAAATCAATGATTAATTTATAATTCATTTTCCCTTCACCACTTCTATCCACCATCCTAATTATCTCTAAAGCAAATTCTTTGATCACACTTTCATATTATGGTGTTCGGACGGATTTTATATATATACATATATAGTCGTCAACATCCAAAATAAAAATTGCATTAAATATTTATAATAAGATTACTGATAACATAATATGTTTATAAATTTTTAATATGCATGCTGTGAACATACATATGCATATTCGTTATTAAGTTTATATAATATAATGCATTAATGAATATCCTTATATTGGCGGTTATAATAGGTTCATAATATGTGGTCATATAGATTAATATCACGATCTTGTATAAAAAAAAAAAACTCTAATTTAACTTTGTTGCAATCAATAATAACTTTATTAAAAGGTGAAAATTTTCTTTCGTTACTCCAACGTAGTTTTTTTTTTTTTTCAAAGAAAAGATATCTTAAGGTCTTTATCATTAATATTGACCATGGATCCTTTCTTGTTTTGCATTTTCTTTTTTTTTTTTTTATAAAAAGTGAAGTGTTATTTCTGAAGGCGCTTTAAATTTATTGGGTTCAATTGAGAAAACAAGCAAAAATAGCAACAACAACAATAATAACAACAACAACAACAGCAACCATAACAATAAAATAAAGACGACAAACAATAAAAGCTAACAAATCCAATTTGTTAGATCAGATATTGTTGTTATAGTTGTTGTTGTTGTTATTGGATCTCCTTTTATTTTGATTTCGCATTATTATAATGGAATTCAAATTAATCTTCGCGTAAAAAAGGTGTGCATAATAAAATAGGAGCAAAACTACAATAGGTGTTAGTTATTTTGATAATTTGTTGCTTTTGGTTTTTTTTTTTTCTTTTTCCTTCTATCCAAACTCCTACAAATATTAAAAATTTTTGGGAGTATTTGAAATGTTAATTTTAGTTTATTATACGTGGTTTAAAATAAAGTTGGGTTTGAGTACTATTAAATTATTACATGCTAAGGTTGAAGTAATCCTTGTATAAATTTGTAAAATTGAATAAACAATAATAGAAATTTTATAAAAAAACGAGGAAGAATACAGTTGACTTTGTCAACTCTTAGATACCCGTACGAACCGTTAGTATGTTCACAGCCTGTCACTTTGCTTACAATATTATTTTTTAAATATTTTAGTATTTTAAAATAATTTGGGTGAATTTTATAATTTCTAGAATTATGGGTTGTACATATATTCAAACTATATGTTTATACATTCTTCTAAAGCAGATTTTAACATAACGATTATCAATCCAAAACTTTTTCAAATATTCTATAGTACCATTTAATACTAAGCAGTAAATGTATATTAAATTTACTTAGTACAAAATAGTACATATAATTTTAAATATTATATTATATTATATTTAAATATTCCATTGACAGAATAATTTCTTATAAGTACAATAAAATACATATATGTATGTAAATACGGCGCTATATAATATACATCTATACTCTTATCATTAATTTACTAGTGACATATACGATATGTAAATAAACATGATATTATATAAGTATGTATATATATCAATATCATATAAATAAAAATTCTTCAAGCAACCGTTATGTTGTTTATTTCATTACATTTTTTTCTACTACGCATTATATCCTCAACAATTTCAAATTATCGAGTAAAACAAAATGGAAAAAATTCGTTAAAGAAATTTGTTAGAAAATTTGAAAAAATCAAGCAACACTTTCGTCAATTATAAAGTAACCCTATATTATTAAAAAAAGTTGTTAACAGAAATAAAAGTATAATGTTGAAGCTTTAATTTTTGTGTATTACTTCAAAAAAATTTTAACAGGTGTTCAAGTTACAGGTGTTTAAAAATAGGAAATTTTCAGTTTTTGACCCCTTACAACTCCTAAACGGGGGGTGATACAAAAAAAATTTCTGAAATGACTCATACTAATTTTCAAAGATCTAACTTCTGTCAAATTTTCAACTCAACAAGTTTCCAACTTTAACCGTTTAGAAGATAGAAGGGTTAAAGAATTTTGCAAAATTTGAGTTTCGCATAACGGTAAATTAAAACACCGTATGCCACAAAAATATATTTATTTTATATATACTTTTAAAGCTAATAAAAGTAGTAATCGTTTGGCGTTTTCAAAATGAAGATATACCTTATACAACTTGTGCTATAACAATTTAAATATAGAGCTTTTTTGAACCTTTGGGGAGCTGTAGCTCCGTAACGGGTGGGGCTACAAAAAAAAGTTATTAAAAATAAAATTAATATTTTTGTGAGATCTATCAGTATTTAAAATTTTGTAGCTCTATTGCAAAAAAAATGTGGGGATCTAAAAGTTAGGTGTTCGAGAGCTACCCTAAGGCTTGGTCCAAACTCAACCAAAAAAAATAGGGAACCTACAAATTACTCCCAAAATATTTTGTGTAAATTTCAAGATTCTAGCTTTCTTGGTTTTTGAGTTAGCGTGCTGACGGACGGACGGACGGACGGACGGACATGGCTCAAAAGTCTTAGAATTTTTTTCTGATCCGATCCATACCTTTGAAGGTGTATCTAGCTCGCTTATTTCGAGGTGTTACAAACGGAGGAGTAATTTTATTATACCCGATCCTATCGTACGGGTATAAAGATATTTAGATGTAGAAAAATAAATTGTTTCATAAATTTCCGATAGTATAAAAGCTGTTTTATATATAATTCAAGTTAAATCAATAAATAAAATATAAATGAAATATTTTAATATTAAAAATATCCTCATAATAAGAAAGTTTTGTTTGAAAGTCAAATATCAATAATATAGTATTTATAATTTAGTAAAAAAATCATAATAAAATGCTATGAAATGTTATTTTCCAACATGTTTTTAATACAAAGAGATTTTTTACGCTTGCATTGAAATTAATGGAATTTTCAACAACATCACTCCGTTTCAATCAGTTTAATGAATATTCTTTACTTTTGCAAATATAAAAAATTAAAGCTGCATACCTTTTAAAATTTAATAAATCTTTTTTCATACCGTTAATTTAAAAAAAAAAATAACCAAATCTAAATCTAATTTAATTCAATGTAAGTTATTGCTTAATTCTTTTATGTGCAATTTTCTGCATAGAAGGAATAAGAAAACAATACTATGTAACAAATTATTTTCATAATAAGTTAAAACCTAAAAATATTTAATAATATCCCTCTGAAATCCTTGCAAAACTATCCAAAAGTAAACAAGGACCAATTGTATTGACATTTCTGCCTATAATTATGCAATAAAAGAAAAATATTAAAGCATTAAGCAAAAAATAAAAGTGTGTTCGGGGGCTTCGGTAGCCTAGTGGGTAGGCGTGTGACGTATTAATCGAAGGAGTGTGGGTTCGATCCCTGCACAGGTCGTAAGTGTTTTTTGTCTTTACATACCCCCCTTACGACCAAATATACTGTAAATATATAGTATATGATATAAACAAAATAAATAATATTAGTATATATAAATTAATAATAGTATAAAAACTTATAATGGCCTTTAGTAGCCCATGGTTCAATAATATTGCATTACATTTTATGTATGTAATATTAATATAAATAAAGAAATAAATAAAAAGTTTTTTCATTAGAATTAAAAGATGTACGTAGTATTCTTTTATTCTTCAATTATGAAAACATTTTATATTTTTAATACTTTTGCTTAAGAATCTCAAATATAATTGCTTTAGAAGCATACTGGGAATATTAGAATTTCCATAACAAATTTTAAAATTTTTTAAATTTGTAAATTATTCACCTCGAACATTATTTCAATTAACAAATGATCCTATCATAATGGAAAATCACTTCTATTTTATATTATGATCCAAACAATTTTTCTATTCTAACTGTTTTTATTAATAGCAAATAAAAGAAAAACAAAAAAAAAAAAAAAAATTTAAACATAAAATGGATTAACAGCAATGGCAACAACTATACGAAACAGAAAAAAAAAATTTTTATTTTTATTAGGTATGTACGATCAGTCCAAAAAGTCATTTTTGTTTTTTTTTTTTTTATGACAGCGGTGAATATAAAAATTAACAAATTTGTCTCTGTTTCTATTATTTTTTTTTACTTTATTGTTTTTTTTTTTTAAATTTGATCTCTTTATTTTTATTTTCTTGTATATATGTATTAACGATTGGAACAATAAATGAATAGCAACAAAAAAACAACAATAAAACACAAAAAATTTAAATAAAATAAAAATCCAAACTCAAAGTCAAAGTATTAAATCCTTGTATTTAATAAAATTCACCTCATATTTTTTTTTTATTTTCCTTTTTATTTCATCAATAAAGAAATGTATAGGTATATATTATTATAAATATATGGAAATATATATGTATATCTATATGCAGTAAATGTCATTTTCTCTAACAAACCATAAAAAAAATCAAAAAATTTAAAATTAGATATAAAGTAGGTATAGATATTAAATTATGTAAGTATGTATATTTAATATAAAACCTTAGATTTTAAATTTGAATTTGAAGTATTAGTACACCAAACTGATCTATAACAGATAATTTAAAAAAAAAATAAAATAATAGTAATAAAATAAAAATTAGAAACAGCAGCAGCGCCATCAATTCTATAATGTGCAATTTTTTTTTGTTTTGTTTTGTTTTTTTTTTTTGTAAATGTGTCAAGGAATATCTTTTTGAAAAAATAAAAAATGTGGAACTTGTTATGTGGTTACTATACAGATCATAATTTGTTATTTTTATTTTTTTCTATTTCATTATTATTATTATTGCTGTTGTTATTCTTTAACAAAATCACATAAATAAAATTTAATCTTATATACATATTTACGTGTATATATAGATACTTACATAATACATAGCTTACATATTATACGACATGAATATTTCAATAGATTTGAAAAGTGGTAGAGAAGAGTTTAGCGCCTCACTATAAATTTTATTTTACATTTTTTTCCTTTTCCTTTTTTTTTTGTTTTTTGTTTTTTTTTTTTCTAAATTTGATTTAAAAAAATACTGTGTATTGGATTAAAAGCAGTGAAGTGATATTAGTGGTGTCGGTGGTTCATTGATTTAAGTGTATAAGAAACTAAAGAAACCATCGAACGTATATTACTGCAATTATATGTTGTAGTATAGGCATTTAATTTCTTTGTTTATTTTTTTTTTGTTTTTAATTTTAATGTTTTGAATTTTTAATATTTTCAGAAAGAACCGTATTGTAGATTTATATAATATATATTGCGTTTTTATTTGAACACCACATAATCAATTGATAAAAAAAATTGCTTCATTATATTGCCTTAATTTTGTTATATGATAATGGAAACAAATAAGTTGTATAAACAAAAAACGGAAAATTAAGATAACCTTAATAGTTAGTAACCTTCCAAAACATATCCTTGATCCATTTTGTTGCATTATATGAGATTTTAAGTGAAAATAATTAAATTAACAACTTAATTTATAATTGGCACAATTAAAATATAAAAATTTAGATTTAAGTTCTAAGTTCTTCTCAAGTAGATTCCACTTCTTATAACAATTTTTATTCGTTTAAAAACTGTACATAGTAATCATTAAATCTTTCACTTTTTCACTATCCATTCACTATATAACACATTTGTGGCTAATTCATTTCTAATAGTTTCGTAGATTGTTAGGAATACATACATTTATTTTGAGTACGTAATCTTTAATTTTGAACAAAATGAATGCAACAGAATTTTCTTAGGATTATTAAGATGACACCATAAGACAATAAATAAAAAAAAAGATCAAAACTGAGAAAGAAATAATAAATTAATTTGATACACGTGCTACACTTTTATTACAAAGTACTGAATTAGTTTTAATTATTTTTTATATATATATCTTAACGTACATCTTATATATAAGATATGTGTGCAAATTATTTACAAACCAAATTATTTATTACATTCGAAAAGAAAAAAAAAAAGACAAACAACTTTTTGAAGATTAAATACTATGCGCAAAAGATTTGGTTAATTTAATACCCACTGGACAGAATAAAAAAAAATAATCTCTATGAAAATTATTTACCACCCTCCTCCATTAGAAAAATAATACATATATGCATTAAATATTTTTGTAGTAGGTATATTTTCTCTGTCTTATATTCTTCTTTCACTTTTTCTTTTTCATTTCATTTCATTTCATTTCATTTATATTTTTTTCTTGTTATTTAAATTATTCAACTGATATATACATATATTAATAGGTACTCAACTTTTCAATATAGTGTTTACAATATAAATGAAGTTACCACCTCCTCGTCTTTCCTTAATCTTGTAATATCATATCATAAGATGCTAATTGAAGCAAATAAGTGCTATAATAAAAAATAAAAATAAAAAAAAGAAGAGAAACGATAAAACAAATTAAAAAATAAATAAATTGATTACTAGATAATTTGTTGCCAGTTATCATTATTAAAGACAGAGATAGAAATATGTGCTGTGCATTTTTAATGCAATTTTTTTTTTTTTCTTTTTTCGTTTTTGCGTTTAATTTTTTTTTTTTTTTTTTTACATTTTATAGATATAGATGGGGCTAATTTATGATACAAAAAAAAAATTTGCAATTTGATACCGGCACACATATTTTAACTTCATCTATATTTATGCACTCCCCAATTGGATGAAGCATGAGAATTTGAGTTGAGAAAACAAAACAAAAAAAAAAAACAAAAAAAAATAAACAAAAAATAGAAAGAGACAAAAATTGAGAGAAAAAAAAAGAAAAACAAATAAGAGCCCTAGGAAATAATTTCATTAACATTATTATGAAAAATGTGATATGTCTCCATAGGGGAATAAATTCCTGTCTTATACAAATAACCCGTATATAAATATCATGTATATGTATGATATAAAAGCAACGTTTAAAGTTAAATTTTGAAAAAATTGTAATTAATTTTAAACGGGATCTCTTCTTTTTTTTTTTTTTGTTTTTGTTGTATTTATTTTAAATGTTAAATTTATCTATAAAAGAAAAACAAAACCTAATAGATTGTTTTTTTTTTTCTGATGTATTACTAAAATATTTTTACTGTGAGACCACCCAGAATGACACATATTATAAAGAAATGTGAATTAGTTAACATGCAAAAAAAAAAAAAAACAAAAATTAATCTTCACAGTTTGTACATTATATTTTGATATATGGTCACTCTAAAATTGACATATAAATTTGTTTTAAAATGATATTATTTATTTTATTATATAGTTTTTAAGAATTTTTATATTTATTTTAAATCGACGTAAATTTAATATTTGACATATTAAAAACATTAATTATTGACCTTGAATAATTTTCCAAAATATAATATATACTATAATAAATAATATATATTAGATATACACATACAAATAAATATACATATATGGATCACATTGAGTAATTTAAAACGTTTTCATCTTCCCCACTAATATACGTATATAATAATTTTGCATAAATAAAATTTTAAATCGTTATCATCACAAAATGAAATAATATATTATCTTAATATGCTTTTCTAGATCTATGGAAAACTTAGGTATTAAAATATTATGGTTTAAAGTTCGTTGAAAAAAAAAAAATTCATATGCACGGTGCTACTCATAGTAAAAGACGAATAGGACAAAGGAAGCTATGATCTATGGTCAAAGATAGCAATTTATAATCAAACTACGTATATTAATTTGGCGCAGGGTTTTCTTGCCATGCGGATTAAAAATTGTTATTTAATAAAATATTAAGCTCAGCAAAACTCAGTTTATAATTGAAACTAACTTGAACAATACATTACACAAAAAAAGATCTCTATTGATGAATCCGTTTTCGTGTTTCATTGATTTATTTAGTTCTTACAATTATATTTATAATTTTTATTGAATATTTATATCTACAAAATATAAATGTTGAAAAAAATATCGATAATGGCTTCTTTATAATACTGCGTTACTTTATTTATTTATCGCGGTTTTAATCACTTTATTGCATACCAATAATAGATTTAATCATTATTTGGTTAACATCAATTGCATTTTTGTTTTTGTTCCCCTGGCACATAAATGTGACTACACAGCCTTTTCTTATCAGGCGCAGCTGTAAATATCGTAAGGGAGAATTATTCTTACGAAGTATGTGCGTTCTCTCGGTGTTTACAATACGCATATACTCTTACTCACTAGGCCACCGAGGCATTCATTAAACTTTGGTTTAACATTAAGGTTTAGTTACAAAAATTATAGTACAAAATGTTGACACAAATTAATAGCTAACAAGGAATCTTAACGTTTTCATTTACGCCTTTCGATCCGTTATGCAGAATAATTTAATTTCAATCACTTACAGGAACACTTAAATGAAGCGAAATTGTCAAATCTCTTAATGTTAAAGAATATATAAATTTAAAAGGTAACAGATAAGATGAATATTAATTACTATATATTATGTATAGATTACTTTAAAATTCAACTAAACAAAAAATTTTAATTTCAGCTTGTCTCTTTTACTATTAACACATTATAAGTCATTCAACGTACTATATAGTGAAATTCGTTTCCTTCTGAAATTTTCGTTCTGATTTACAAAAATGTTCAAGTACAGAAAATTTCAAAATGACTTAAATATATAATTATTATTAATAAAGCCTTTAACAAAAAAAACAATATGTAAGAAATCTTTGAGGATATTTTTATGAATTCATATTTTAAAATAACACTTCTCTTCTTGTTTTATTTATACCTATCAAAATTCTTAAATTTCACACCATGTCATTTTTTTGTACTTCTGGTCTTTAAAATTAACTCAAAATAAATAAATGGGAAAAATAAAAAAAAATCAAAAATGTTCCATTCATATTTTAAAAATTTCTCTTTTACACGCTTTCAAATGGAAATTTGGAAGCCCTTTTTTCCAATCATCTCGAAATTAATCTCATTTCGAATTTTTTTTTTCACATAAATTCTTAAAAAAAAAAAAAAATTTTTTTTTATCTTATTTTTTGACATTTCACTGACAGTTGTTCATTACATCCAATATCCAAAAAAAAATTGCACACATTTTATATTGCACACAAATATTTTTTTTTTATTTTTGTTTTGTAATTTTGATTTAGCTTTTTACTTAAGCGCTGCAATAAATTTTATTTAAAAAAAAAAAACAAAAACCAAAATTAAAACCAAATATAAAACAAAAATTTTCCCATTAAGTTTAAATCATCGCTACTAAGTAATAAATTAATTTTTTTTTGTTTTTTTTTTTGCAAGAGATTTTGATATAAAAGATTATAAAATAAATAAATTTTAATTTAATTTTTTGTTTCTTTTTTTATTTTGCAATTAAATTAAATAAAACGCCCAACAAATATATTCTGTATAGACGTGCTTTATTTATTGTATTAAAAAAGAAATATATATATATACATATATAAAAATGTATTCAGAAGACCTCCAGATAGCGCCACGTGTGCTCATTTTAAATTCGATATATACACACATATATACCAATATCTTTAAATATAAAATGCAATACGGTGCATTACAATTTTTATTTTATATTTTATTAATTTCTGGTTGTTTTGATTGTTTTTGCGTTATTTAAATTGCAATAAGAAGCGTTATAAATATAATATTGCAATAATATGTATGCATTTCTGATGACAGACGTCACTGACAAAAGAATTTTAGTACTTATATAATAAACAGTAAAATTTATTATTTAAAAAATTAATTAAAATTAAATAATTAAAGAACATTAAAAAATTAATTTAAAAAAAACAAAAAAGGGATTTTCTTTTGAAATATTTATTATGCGCAAATCGCACCAAAAAATAATTATGAAAAAATGTATGCCGATGATTGTTAAAATAAAATAATAAAATAAAATTAAATAAAAATTATTATTTGCGATTTTTCTGAATAGATTTTTTATATTCGTACTAATTTTTTAAAAATTTGTATTTAATAAATTGAAAATATTAAATTTACGTTTCTGATATTCTAACTATTAAAAATCAGCAATTAGTAAAAGTTATGAAATAAAGTAAAGACTTTTTTGGTTATCAAAAAACGTATGTATAGTTTATAAATCAAACCATAATTGATAATTCTATAATTACATGCAATTTTTTTTATTTTGAAAACAATTTATTGTTTTTAATTTGGTATTTTTTCTCTAACAATAATAAATGTTTTTCTTGATTTGAACTAGAATAGTTTATTCAGTTCTTTTGTTTGTTAAAATTCCAAAATAATCCAGCTATTGATGACAGTTCATCTGTCTATCCATTTCTTTAATAAACTTCTACATAATAAATTTCAAACAATAGGAAATTTTTTAAATATTTTAAGTCAGAAGAAATATGTCAAAATATATAATTTTGTTTAGTTATTTTAAAAACAGCTGGAAAAAATTAAAACTTTTCAAAATAACCTTAAATGGCTCAAAACATATTTGCTAAAGTTAATATAACATCTATAAACTTAAAAATTACAAAATTCAAAAAAGTTTTTTTACTGCAAAAAATAACCCTTCATTTTTCGACATTTTCTTCTTTTCACAAAAAAATTCTAAGGAAAACTGTTAAAAAATTGATAATTTTATTTATCATTTCAAAACTTATCTTTTCATAACTACATTTTTACCTGAAAATATTTTACAAAACGTATATATATATACCTTTAAAAAAAACTATTTATATTTCCATACTAATTACCTTATTTTATTTTTAATTTTGTTCAAAATAAAATGATTTAACTGTAATTTAACTTTTTTTTTTTGTATTAACTTACAGTTATCTTAAGAATAAGACCTTAAAGCTATACATTTTTTTAATTCAGAAAAAAAAAAATATATATGTACATAAATATACATATATATATAAAATTAAATCCAAGCTTCAACTCAATCTTAATAACACACCCTTTCTCAAATTTGTTCGTTCATTTTACAATTCAAATTCAAAAAAAAAAAGAAAGGAACCATCTTACAAGTACGATCACTCTTCAATTTCAATCATATCCATTTACTTTTCGGGTTCATTTTAATACAAAATATTTTCAATATGTACACCACCATCACCACCACTGTTTTTTTATATGTCAAACCGCCATGACAGTCTACATTTTATTATTACGGTATATATAATCTGAATGTGACGAAAAACAAATTTTTAATTTTTGTTTTTTTTTTTAATTCATGAAATCAAAAACCGACTAAAAAACTTTAAGTTTAAAAAAAAATATAACTAATTTTTTTTTTTTTTATTTAATTTAATCCGCGTGATGATACCTGAGCTCATGTGAGAAAAACAAAACACAATAAAAAAAATAAGAATAAAACAATAAAATATTTATTTGTTTCGTTTTTTTTTTGTTTCTTCATATGGAAAACAAAAAAAAAAAATACGAAAATTGGATAAATTTCATCCACAATTTAAATTTGAATTGAACGAGTTCTCATATTTTATACCTTTACGTTATATTTATTTACCTGTAATTATTATATATCATATTTATTTGGTTGTTGGTTTATTTGTTTGTATAAAACAAAAGGTAATTAAACATAGAGATACTAAATTAAGGCCAAAAAAGAGGATTTTACAATATTCCTTATTTCTTTTTATTCGCCTTATTTGTTTATAATTTTTTGATTGGTCCACTTTTTTATTTTTCATTTTTGTTGCTTAAAAAATTACTTTTAAGAATCGTCGCCCAACAATTAAAGAATTGGGTGCATTCGCTTTGAAAAAACAAAAAAAAAACTAAACCAGAATATAACAGTAAAAAAACAAATAACAGTTTAATGACCCATTGAATATAAGTTTTATATTAAAATTTTGATACACACATATGCGTACGTGCCCACATAAAATTTTGTAGTTTTATTTAAATGAATGAATCCTGAAACGAATGATTGTTTTTTTTTTTTTTGTTTGACTCATTTTTTTTCTTTGTGAGCCACTCCAGGAAAATAATCTGCACTTAAAAAAAAAGAAAAGGAAAATAAAATATTAAATAACAAAAAACAAAATAGAAAAGAAAATGATAAAAATTAAGAAAAATTTTAAAATTAAATATATATAACGGTAGATGACAACAGTTGCATAAAAAATCAAATGTGATTTGACGCAAAGAATTTTGTCATTATGAAATCTTAACAATAAAAAAAAATTTGGAAAAAAAAATGTATTTGTTTTAATTAATTTCTGAGTTTTTTATTACATTTTTTGTCGAATTTACTGGTTTAGTTATTTGTTCATATCAATTAGAATAAATTATTTATTTATTCTCATATTTATAATATAAAATTGTATCAGTATCTTTTTAACTTCTTCGTAGAGATATACTAAATTTCTCTACACCACACACTAACATTTCTGAGAAGATTTTCTAGCAACCGATTTGAACCATTGTTTTTTATTTAGTGATAAAAATGTTTACAATTAATTGTTTTCTCATAATCCTTTATGTTAATAAGAATTTTTTATGTTTAGGCAGAACCTTTTGTGCTCATAAGAATTTTGTTTAAATAATAAACTATCAATTGCATAATAAATTAAACTGATAAGAAAAAAATTAAATATATTACACAAAAACTCAATACATATGCTGTCTTTTAAGAACTACAGAAATGTAATAAAATTGGATAATGAGCAAACAAAATGGATTAAGATTTCCTAATTAGAAATACTAATTTTGATCTGGCTTATAAGTACATATATCAAATATTGTCTATCTAATATACTTTTAATTTGTATTTTTATGCTCATGCATTTAAAAATTTTCCAAAGGCATATTCTTTACAATATAAAAGTACATTTTTATGAACTCCGAAGTCGGCACTTACATATCCTAGTGAACAAGAGCGTTTAAACTACGCTGTAAAAAATGTGTTCGAACACTACGCCCTTCTTAAGAATAATTCACATTTACGATACTTACAGCATTTACAGCCACGCCTGAAAAGGAAAGGCTGTCTAATTTCCTTGTCACATTTCGATATGGCAGGGGAATGAACTAGAAAAAAATAAAACTGCGAAATCCTACCAATTGACGAAAAGAAAATATATTTTGTATACATGTTTATACCTGTATTAATTTAGTTCTAGGGTAGAATAAATTGTGTCATTATGCTTAAGACACCTTTAAGGAAATGACCTAAATATGGCAAAGTCTATATAAGTCATTCTTACTCAGAATCGCATTCTGAAATGATTTAATCCTATACGTCCGATCGTCGGTCCTCACAGTAACTCAAAAAATAGTGAAGTTATCTGATTCTGAAATTTTTACCATTTCAACTCTGCAAAATTGTTAGTTTTGTTATTAACATCGTGCCTTTAACTTAGTGTCTATTAAAGATATAAATTAAATATATCATATGTTCCTATGGGTATCCTAGAGTTGACATAGTTTACTCTAACATTCTTTTTCGTTTTTAAAATAAATACTGTAAAATACCGTTAAATATTTATTTTTTATTATTTAAAAAAAACTTATGAAAATGCAAATACACTACGATATGAATTCGGTACCGTTATGAATATTACACCCATATAAAATAAAATAAATCTATACACTGAAAATGATGCATTTTAGTTGGAAATAAAAAATAAAAATCTAAATTAAATGCAATAAAATCATAACGCCCAAAAATAAATTCATCCTTTTATTATTATTACTATGTGGTAAAATAAAATTTATAACACTATAATATTTTAAGTACATACATGTAAAATTCAACGAAACAAATTAACCTACAAATAGAAAGTCAACACTGTTTTATTTACAAAATTATTGAAATGTTCAACTTTTTCTTTTCTTTTGGAGAAAAAACTAAAAAAAAAAAACATTTTTGATAAAAACAACTTGATAAATTAAAAATTTATCAAGATTTTAAATGAATGCCAGTAAAAATAAAAAATGCGGCGGAGGAGAGACTTCTTGAATTGTTAATTTAAACAAAAAAAAAATTTTTTTTATTTTTTTTAATGTGACATATAAGCTGCTTGTTTGATTGTTCAACTTGATTAGAGTTTTTTTTTTTTTTATTTTATTCTTCTCACTAAATTACTTCTTTCGTACATTCACTTTTTATTACCATTAAAGGGACCATGTGTGAAAGTAAAATTTTAATACAATAAAAAGATGAACTTTTTGGCTATAGTCTGATTAATTATTAATGCGATTGAAATATTTGGTTTGACCAAAATAATAATCAAAAATTTTTTCAAAGACTAGTATATCAGTTAAGGTAAAATTTCATATTCCTTGAAATCCGTTTAATCAACCCGGATTCAATTAAATGTTATTGGTTAATAGTTATAATCCTGGTAAAAAAATATAATTTTTATATTTCATATTTAATATTTAAGACAACGATTTACAAAAATTTAATATTACCAAGTCAGATTTCGGTAATTTTTCAAACTAAATTAACTATTGTCAGAATCTTAAAACAGCAATATAAAAATTATTGATTTTCAGGATTTCCCAAACAGACACTTGTTTTCTGCAGCGTTTTTGCAGATTTTTTCCGAATCGATAAAATCTGAACTCTGATACTTTAAAAATTAAACAAAATGGTATAAAATTAAACAAAAAATAATTTACATTAGTAAATCGATGCAATAATAAAAAATCGCGCGGGAAAAACTTTACAAAACTACGCAGTTTATCGCGTTGGTATGGTTTATTTTCAGAAGCCTCATATAATTTAAATTTATATTTTTTCCATGCCACAGACACTGCAGAAAAAACATGCGTCTATTTACAGAAGTATATAAATAAAAATAATGTCGTTTAGACAAAAAGCACTAATAAAAGTGAAACGTCTCCACAGACAAATTCAACTTTTTAAGGTTGCATTATTATTTCCATGCGATTTTTTTAAAAGATAGTAGCGTACGGCTTAAATTTGTATCCTGTCCAAATTTTAAGTAAAATTTATTTATGTAACTATAATTAAGAACTTTAACAAAATGAAATCGATTATCTTGAAAACTATAACAAATATAAAAATAATCATATTATTTTTGAATAAATTTCTTAAATTATAGAGTTAAAAAGTAGGATATGAGTTATTTTATGAAAATATATTTTAAATAATTTAAGAAACTTTTGAATTAACAGAAGTACTCAACAGTAAAACTCAACTGTTTTAGATTAATTTACTGATTCGAAAATTAAAATTATATATTAAAATAGATTTTACTTAATATATAGAACACCCTGTATATATTATTTTAAATATGAGTATGACCATAATAATTCTAACATTTATTAGACTTAAAAATTAGATGAATTCTAACTTAAAAGACAAATAGCAATTGTGTAAAATCTTTACTATTAAAAATACTCCAGTCCTAATAAAAATATTTTAATGTGTCATAAATTCAGTTTTTTCTGATATTTTGATGTGTAATGCCGTCCATCAAAATAACTGATTTTCAAAAATTTTAAAATAAAGCTAAGTATAACTTATATTAATATACAAAATAAAATCTCATTTTGATATCATTAAATACTTTTTAATAATTTTTATTGTAATATGTATTAATTATTTTCTTTTATCCTCCCTAATCAGATCTATAATCTGAATAAAGAGTCAATAGGATTAACACACTTTATATAGTGAAAGAGATGAAAGAGCGGGAGCCAAATTCAAGAAAAAGGAAATGTGACTCCAGGTTGCTTACATACGAAAGAATATGTGCACCGGACGGAGAAAAAGAAAGCCTTCAAATAGAAGAGAATACATCGTAGATTCTCTACGGCTTGAATCACACATGAGTTAGAGTCTCACCTGATGCTAAGGCACAATATGCAGATCCCACACATGAGATGAATGTGAAGAGGTTGTAGAAGTAGTATTACTTTCATATTCTTTACCATAATGTCGTACGCTTATATCCCAAAGAAGAAGAATTGTGGCGAAGTGATACTGAGAAGAAGTTTTTTCAGTCATTTTTCTAGAGAAATCTCTTACGACCTTTGAAGGATTTGAACCCGCATTCCATCGGTTAATGCACTTAATCCCTCGGATATTAAGACTCCTAAAAGAATAACAAATCTTATAAGAAAATTAAAAAATTATTAATACTTCGTCCACATCTACGCAGATCATTAAAAAAGTGGTATTTATAAGTATGTCAATTAAGTTTTTTTAAGAATTACACTTATGAAAGAATTTCCAAGCTATAGAAATCATCATTACTCGTATAATATTTTATAGAAAACCCTTAGTATAAATTTTTATATTAAACTTTAAAAAAATATATAAATAAGTAATATTGTTAAAATATTTACCAACTTAACGAAAATGTGTATTCTATCTTAAGAATATTTTTAGATCATCTTCAAAATTACCTGAAATATACAAAAAAAAAAAAAAAATCTTTTAATTATTATGCTTGCAAAAAACTGAAAAAAAAAGTATAAATATTTTTATATTTTTCAGTTCAATAACCTTTTTTACTAAATAAATCCTACTTTGTTAAATTTTTTTTATTTTTTTTTTTTTTTTGTAATTCTATAATTTATAACATCATTCCTTAAGTTGTTTTTGTTCTCTCTATAAAATACTGTATGATCAAATGCAAATTAAAAATAAATTCATGAAACTGACCAACAAATTATATTAAAAATAAAAAGCAATACAAAACAAGTAAAGAACAATTTATGTTTGAAAATAACGCGATCATCTTCATCTTCTTTTTTTTTTTTTTTTTCTGAATACTTTTAAGTACATACCAATTTTCATACAAGGTATGTGCCAAGTTCAATTCAAATCATTTCAAACAACATATACAAAAGAAATAAAACGAACCAAAAACAAAAAAAAAACAGAAACGCAATTTGATGCACCATAATTTGCATCACAAGCTGCGCCCAAACTTACAAAAAAAAAAAAAAAAACAAAAAATTCTTTTAAAGAAAAACCTTTGAACGCCTTGAAATAAATTATGACCGAATTCAGTCATTCAATCCATCAAAGTTGAAAGAAATCATCATCATCAAAGTACAAATTGCATTGAACTCTACAAGATCATGGTTTCGGTGGTTTTTTTTTTATTTTTTTTTCAAAAGAATTAAAAATAATTATTTTTTTTTTAAGCAAATCAATTATTTTTAGCACTTTTTCACGTTCTTATAAAATTAGGTGGCCATTGTATTTATCTCGTTAGTTACGATCAATTTTTTTTTTCTTTAAGTTACAATTATTTGATGATGCGTTACTACTTTGCCAAGTGGGATCCATATAATTTTTGACATTAAACAAATAATTCAAAAATTAAAAAAAAAACGTTACTCTTTAAATTAGCATTTTTCAATAAAAAAGAAAATTAAAATCAAAACAAGAGCAAAAGGAAACTGAAAAAAAGAGGGAAGGAAATAAATTCAACAAACAAAAAAAAAAAAAAAGAAAATAAATAAAACATAAAACAAATGTAAACGCAATCATAAACGCAAATCAAAAAACTTTAACAAAATAAAATGATATTAAAAAAGAAAACTTGAATTGCATATTTTATGCACAAATTATATAAACATAATTTTTTTTTTTTTTATTTGAATTTTTCTTTATTAAACGTTAGGAACCTTTTATAATGGGTTTATGATTATTCAGAAAAATATTATATAGCAATCTGTCGAATTAAAGTCGTGAATTCTCAAATTTAAAGAGAGTCAGAAAAATAAAATTAAAGAGATATACATATAAGTATGTACTCGTATTATATAAGAAATATGTATATTAAAGTTTAAAAAGTGATTTGAAGTATCTTAAATCTGTTGTAACAGGATTTTACGAAAATTTTATATCATATTATTACAACCTGAGTTTTAAATCATATTAGAAATAAAATACTTGTCAATCTTCTAGTCTTTGTCTTTCTCAATCTTAATTAAAAGTGATAGGTAGAAGGAAATAATAATTAAAATTAACTATATATAAAGTATAATATTTCTCGAAAATATAACAATTTTATTAAGTATTTAATTTAATATTAATTAATTCATTACATTTTAATGTATTATAGCGATGAACTGTACTTTAGATATTCTAAAACTTTGATCAGTTTATTATTTGCTGACAATGACTTTGTATACTAAAAACTTTAGAACGATGCTTGTATTTTTAAGATTCGAAGATAATTATAGAATATACATATACAAATAAATAAAAACTTTCAATTTGTATAGTTATATGGTGTTGAAGTCTTCAATAGGTGAAACAGGTGTCACCGTAAATTGTCGAAAAGGTTAAAACGATTAACCAACTCAGTGATCTCATGTTGTTTGCCTCAGATTATTTTCAAACTAATTGCGAATAAAAATCATATAAACAAAATTCATAAAATATGTTATAACAGTTTAATTTTATAACGAAAAGGAGTGAAAGCATCAAGAGTAATTTTTATTATACAGTCTAAGTTTATTCATATCTTTTATTAAGGTAAATCAGTATGAATTTGTTGCATTTTTCGTATATTACTTACATATAATTTTTCGGTCTAAAATTATAAAAAGTCTTTCAAAATCTGTCTTCTGTATCTGTCTTAAAATTTTTAATCTCCTTTATTGCTTTTTGTATAATAAAATTCAACAAAAGTTATTAAAACATAATACAATTTTATAATTTTTATATAAATTTGCCTAAAAGTATGCAATTCTACTCAATATCATAGATTTCAATGGAATCCTAAAGAGAAACGACAAAAGTATAAAATGCATTCTTTTACGTAACATATTAAGAATTTTTTTTTTTTTCTAACATAATTTAATTTTACGCATAATTCGTAATAGTCACTATAGTACATATGTATATTTTTCTCTTTTTACTTTTAAATTTTAATTTTCTTTATGATCAATAATTTTTTTTTCTTTTATTATTTCTTCTTTAGAGTTTTCGATTACATCCAGAATATGATGTTTAAATCCAAATAGAATGAAATTATTCATTCCTTTTGATTCCTTTTAGACGATAGTTTTTTTTTCTTTCATTTCTTTTTCGTATTCAAGTTATAGTCATAAATAATTCTTTGATTTGGCTTTTTTAAATCTTCTTATAATCCGAATCTTGTACTTAAATTCTTCTGTTTATTTATTATTATTATTGTTATTATTGTATTTAACGTAATATTTCATTTATCGAAAAAGAGATTTGAAAGTTTCAATAGAAAAAAAAAACAAAAAAAAAAATCAAAGATTAACATAAGCATAAAAATAAAATAAACGACAGTTGTTCTGACCAATTTTAAGATATATCATATAAAACAAATAATTACTTTGATAATAGATTATATGAAAAATATATTCAAAAAATAAAATCCATTAAAAATCCATCCATTAAAATGAAATTTTAAATAACATTTAATACTTTAAATAATATACTCGTCATAATACTGTCACAAGTTATTTCATTTATACGAACTGCACTGCGAATAAATACAAAACTTTCTGAATCATCAATAAAAATTTCAAAACTACATATTATACTGCTTTTCATCGATTTATTAAATTCCAATTGAAGGATTCTGTTCTGATATATGGTAATAAAACTTGGCTTACAACTAACAGTTTAAATCATAAAATACAAATCTTCATTAATAAGTGTCTCAGAATAATTTGCCACATATTCTGACCAAGCATTATATCAAATGAAGATCTCTGGATACCAGTCGGTAAAAAATCCATAACCAATCAAATTAGGTGCAGAAAATAGGCCATACACTTTGAAAGCAAAGCCAAGCATACCATGAACGGCTTTAGAGTGTAAACTCGAAGGAACACTAAGACACCGCCGCTTCAACAACACATGGCTCAGAACAATCCATCGAGAATTGACCAAATATAACATGGGATAACATCGAGAATTTACCAAATGTAACATGGAATCTCAGGGTGAGATGAAGGTGTCAAGTTAAAGGCCTACTGCTTTTGATCAAGGGAAATAAAATTAAAGAATCCGTTAAATTTGAAAATAATAATAATAAGAACTTAACTACTTAATACCTTATAATCAACAATATTCTTAACAATATTTAATTTTTAGAATACCTGTTACAAAACAAAAACATCCTAACTTATAAGGAAAAAAAAAAGAACAAAACTGATTTTTTATAAATTATATGTTGACCTTGTTTTACTAACATAATACATTAAAAAAAAAAAAAAGCAAAAGTTCAAAAAACATAATTTATTTATTTGGATACTAGAGGCGTGCGCGTATATATTTTAAGACAGGCGTTATGAATACGATATGCAATTGTACCTCAATTAAAATTTATTTTTCTTTTCTACTATTTTTTATTTTTTTTTTGTTGTTTTCTCATTTATTCTTTTTATTTTCTAGTTTATTTTCAATATAGAGATAATATGACTTTATTTAGAAATGAAAGTTATAAATGCATTTTTAAAATTTTGACAGGATGTAGGCATTATGAATAGTTATTATAGTGAGAAAAAAAAAATATTTTTAAATAAAGTTTTAAAAAAAAATGTGTTTTTTTTTTCATTCATTTTGAAAGATGGGTTACTAGAAATTGCTGTTAAAAGAAAGAGTGATTACAGTAGAATTGAGTGAAAGAATTTGTCCAGAGATGCAAAACACAAAAAAAAAAAAAAATAAATATAAAAATGAAATAAAAAATTAAGAAAAAAAAAGGAGAAGAATATAAATAATACTTTTCCTTTTTTTTTTTCTTTAAAAATAGAAAATAATATTTTTATTTTCTTCTATTTAATTTGTCTAGCAATTGATTTGTAAAGAGAAATAATTTTTATTTTTTTTTTTTATTTTGTATATTTAAATACGATATGAATAGTGCATAATCCTGTACTTAAAGATGTCCATAAAATTGAACAAAGAAAAATTTTTCGTATATTATTTTAGATATTAAACTGATGTTAAACTGTTGTAAGAAGATTGAAATTTAGTTTTACAATATTATTTTCTCGTCCTTTTAAATATATTTCTTTTAAATAATTAAAATTGTGTAAGTATAAAATAGTCAGTTAGTTTTTTAATGTGACAGATGCATTAGGTACTCCAAAAAAAAAAAAAAAACAATAATGTACTTAAGTTTATTGGTTAACAATAGAAAACAAATTTTTAATAATTGCTTTCTGTGTTGCCAGCTGTATTATAAGCTTTGGAATGGAGTTTATTTTTTTTTAGAAAAAGATTATATAAAATGAAAACTACCTGTTTAAAAAAGAAAAAATTAACATGTACACATGTACAGATGTACTAAAGAAATTGAATGCGTTTAAATAGAAAAGAAACTGATGACCTGTGATTATTCAGTAACTAGAAGAGTACCCGGCGTTGCCTAGAGTATTTTATCGGCTTTATGAAATAAAAATTATTAACTTTTGTGTCTGCGTTAATATAATTTAATTAATAAAGTTAACTTATTACTATGCATTATATGTAAGACATTTTTTTTCGTAAGTAATGTCACTTCATGTTTTTATGAATTGTCCTTTTAAGCACATTTTGAAAATTTTGCTTTTAGGTTCGCTTTGTTCCTCCGTCTGTTTACAAAACTTATATGCTGTTTAATAAAGAGCAATGAAATATTAACTATGTATAGGCCTCTTAAAAGAGTAATATTGTAGAACAACTTTTTTAGGTACCCTCATCGTTGGAGATCCTACAGCACCGACAGCTCTTAAAATTTTGAAAAAATTTCTTTTTAAATGCATACATCTCACATTCTGTTTAACATATTTTCAATATAAAAAATACATCATTGTTTTTTACCTTTATAAATCAACCAGAATTTTTTTAAGTTTACTTTTTCTAATTATGTTCTCAAATTGATTGGCTAAAAATATGTGTAAAAATTGTAATGGATAAGGTTTAAGGTTTTTTGTTCTTTCAATATGTATGTACTCATTTTTGATTAAATACTGTACAGAAATGTGAATATGTTTTCTAATTTAATTGATTATGTTTATAGTATTTTTAAACATACTATAAACACACTATAATCACATAGCACATTATACATACTATATGCACATATTTTAATGATATTTTATGGGAAATATGTTATACACATGCATCTTGTATAGGTAGACGACATGTAAGTAATGCATTTCTGAATGATGACATGATAATTGTCGTATATAGAAGATTTTTTCAATTTTTTAACAATGGCCGAAAATATTATGTTGTTAAGACTAAACACAGTATTCTTAAGATACTTAATAAGGTTATTTTAATTACTGTTATATATATTAGAAATTTGCATTGAAAGATTTTTATGAAATACTAAAAACAGTATAGATAAAAGTAAAAAGTGTTGGCAATATCTTTTTAATAATAATAACAATACAAAAAATTAGGCAGATTATTTTTAAAAAGTGTTCTTGCAGAAATGGATTAACAAACGTTAACAAACATTTTGTCACAAGTTTTATTTAGAACCATAAATTTATCCTGCCAAATTAGACAAAAAATTGGAAACAAAATTTTTTTTGACAGTCTATCGTGCCCAAATGTGTTAATGTATCAGGACAAAATTTATTGAATGAGTTTCTGTGCAACAAACAAATTTTCAATTGGTCAAATCGTTTAAACACAACAACAAAAAACTGAGAAACTTCATGGCCTGAAGCCTGATGTTGAAACGTGTTAATGTATCGTAACCAAATCAACTCAGAAAGCTTTTGTGATAAAGACCTACACTCTTGTAAATTTCCAACTCAATTGGTCTAACCGTTTAAGCGCGACAAGAAAGAAATTAAAAACAATCATTGAGTCCACTTATACTTTGTCATGTTATTTTTAAAACCCTTTTTTTTATATGAAAGATTATGAACGCATATATTTTTTCTTTGTTTCAATTTCCTCTGATTCTATTTCCTAACAATTTTTCTGCCATCCTACGCCATCCTATAAATATATTTCTAGTTTATCTTTACTGATTCTTACTATACGCTACTTAGCTTATATAATATAGATATGACATACTCAAAATTTGATTGGATTCTTTACATATACCATCAGTAGTAGCTATATATGATACTAAAATTTTTTATTGATGTTCAAACCATTTAGTTTTATAAGAGTCTAATTAATTTTTAATTTCTTATATTCGAAATTCTTATATTCTTTTTAAAATATGAGTTCACTTCAATTAAAATTTTTTCTAATATAAAATTTTAGTTATTATACATTTTACCAACATTCACATAGATATTTCATCTCCAGAATTCTTCTAATTATTTTTTCATGTTTCCTTCTCTTCATTAGTCCTGCGCATCGCTTATTACATTTTAATCCAAACACTGTGATGTTTACAATAGTATAAAAATAATATAAAATTCTTCTATTGGTCAAAAATACATGTGTTACACAATAAATTATTTTCAAATTTTATTTCTCAGAAAAATTTTTTTTGGTTAAAAGTCAAAGTTAAAAAATTGTTTCCTTTAATTTTCTTCACTACAAATTTTTAATAGAAAATTACACGTGTTTTTTTAATGATTCCTAACTACATTTGATAGAAACAAATAACTGCTGGTGAAAAAATTTCGTAAAACATTTTTTTAACGTCTTGTAAAAACTTGAAAACATGTGTAAAATTTTATCTGTACAAAACAATTTTTTTTTAATGTTTATTTGCGAATAATTAAATATTAAAATAGTTAGAATAGCAACGATATGTGATAATAAAAAAAAAAAAGATATGCTTGTCATCATATGATAACAATTTATAGATAAGATTTTTGTTTTTTTTTTGCTAAAGACTAGCTTTTAAGAAAAATATTTTGAAAGATTAATTAAAATAATTTATAAAATTAAAAAAATTTAAAATGGCATTATGACTATGTCTATAGATGGTCTATGATTAATTGCAATTATATTTTAATTGCAATTAAAACCTTACTTTTGCGAATGATTTAATATTTTTTTTTTTTTTTAATACATTTCCTTTCCTATTCAGACGTGGCTGTAAATGTAGTAAGGGGAAATAACTCTTACGACGTGTGTGGGATTCGAACCCACACTCCCTCTGTGTTTACAGCGTATTTTATACGATCTTATCCACTAGGTCACCGAGGCCCCTGATTAATATTTAAAATAGAACTTCTAGAATAAGTCTGTAAATTTTATTCAGTATTATTTTTTAACAATAAATATCATACTTTATCAACTTCTTCCTGTCAATTTTCTAAAATGATTTAAGCTAACTAAAAGGGAATTTTTTTCAACCATATTTTATAATATTCCCAACAAGATAGAACGCAAACTATTAGTCGTTAAATTCAAATCCGAAATGAAGGGAAAAAAAACACAATTACAAGTACTAGTGGTTTAAAAACCATACAATTAAATTCCGTAGAAAGGTTGGTTCTGTTGTTTTTCAGATTCTCTAATTTTAACGATTTCATCAAAGTTAAAGTACAGTGAAGACTGTGATGAATTGTGTCATCTTAAATGAAAATCTTTACGAAAATGTGATCCTATAGGCAAACAATTATGACATACCGTAAATGTAGACATACCGTCCATTGTAGAGATAAATAGATAGATAGATGACAGTTTTCGACAGTATCCATACCAAAACTTGTATTAACTTGTATTACAGAGCAAGAAAAAATTAAATTAAATACAATCAATTAAAAAATCTTTAAATTAAATGCAATTTTTAAGTATTTTAATTTTACATAATACAAACTTATTATAAGTTTTTCAAAGTAAACATAATTTTAATAAATTTATAATAATATTTAAAATTATGGTTTTATTGTCATCATTTATTAAATATGAAATAAATTTGGAAAATATTTATATATTTTTGTTTAGAATTTTATATATTTAAATCAGAAATTTCGTTTGACATAAAATTGCCGACATTATATAACAGCTTTTTAATTTTTATTTTTCATATTTATAAATCCTGTTAAAAAATTCCTTATAAAAAATCCGATTAATAATTGCTTTCAAATTCTTAAATGACATACACTTCTTTATATAAGCAATTTTTTTCTTTTTTTTTTTTTTTTTTTTTTTATATAATAAAAATTATATGTAATTCGAACGCATATATTATTTTAGCTAATTCAAATAAATAATATAACGCTTTTCAAATCAAATCCTTTACAGTTTTTTCATTTCAAAAAAAAAAAATTTTTTCTTAATATTATGAGAATAACACAACTTTCTTTGAAAATTGTTAGTTAATATCCATACACATATAAAATAGAATGAATATGAAAGATCTTAAAATCAATTCATTGTAGATAAAAAAAAAAAAAAAATAATGATCGGCCGGTCAGGTGAATGGTAAAAACAAAACCGACAAAAAAAAAAAAAAAACAAACTGAAAAGAAAAATAACGATTGACCAGAAAATTTTGCGGCTGGACGACAAAGTAAAAATTACAATAAATTTAAAACTTCTTTGTGGATAAAAGAAAATATTTTGTAATAAGAAATAAAAATAAAAAAAAATAAAAAAATGACCTTGTCAACTTTAAGATACTATCATATTATTATATATAAATTTAACTTTGTTTAACTCGATTTTTGAATTTTCCCTTGAATTGATTTAATAAATCCTCAGTCAATAATTTGATTACTGGATTACCCTAAGGTAATTGTATCATATTTCACTATTTCAAGAATATTTAATTTGAAGGCATTTTGGATATATTTATAGTTGTTAATTAAAAGAACCATTTGTTATCTGTCACTAACTAATTTTATAATTTAATTTCAATTGAAAATATAATCATTAATATTTAAATACAGGGTTTGCACTCCAAATTCACTCTTTTTCAAATCAAATTCAACCTTTTGTAAAACAAATTAAACCTTTTGCAAATCAAATACATCTGATAATAAAAAATGTTTCGATAACTTAATTTTTTAGTTTAGCAGTTGATTTATTTCTTCGATATGTCAATTGTTATTCCCAAGTTAATGATTATTCAAAACATCAAAAGTAAACACCCTCAAATTTAATAGAAAATAAGTATTTCAAATTTAATATATATTTTATTGGTATACGTACAAAGAAGTATAAAGACAAAACCATTTTTTTACAATTAAAAATTAAATTATTTTAACAATATGAAAAACTGATATTTAAAATAAATAAAATAATTATTAAATATTTAATTTATAGAGGTTCTCCTGCAGCAGCTGACGGGCAAAAGGTTTAATTTGATTTACAAAAAGTTGAAGTTGTTTTGCAAAAGGGTGAATTTGATTTGCCAAAGAATGAATTTGATTTGCAAAAGGGTGAATTTGGAGTGCAAACCCTGTACGATTAACCGAATAATTATGATCAAATATTTTTATTTTACTTTAGCTCAAGATTAAAACAAACTAATTTTGATATTGCTAAAAATCTGAGCTAACCCCATAGACTGTATTGTTTTTTGAAAAAAAAAATATTTTACATGTTACATGTTAATTCGATTTTCAGGATTCTTAAAAAATACAAACCAAAGCAGTCTGATAAACTTTATATATACCATCAATATAGTAGCTATATATATGATACTAAAATTTTTTATTGATGCTATTTTTATTGATAACCATTTTGTTTTATAAGAGTCTAATTAATTTTTAATTTCTTATATTTGGATCTAGGTTGAATAAAAAATGTTAATGAAAATGCAGTTTATTTAATTTTAAAAAAAAATTTTTTTTTTGTTGTAAAATTAATTTATTTTAAACTGATCAATAATTTTGATAAAAAAAAATTGAAATAATTCTTGTATAAGACAATAGATGACGCATTTAAACTTGTACTATAAGCTATAGGGATAGGCAATTAATTAAAGGCTTAGTCAAACTAATGATTCTAATGAAAAATTGAAGCTTATATTGAAATATGAATAATAAATGATTAAGTGAACACGTGCCCTATGCTCACTTTTAGCATAAAAGTGTTAATTTTATTTTACTCATTTTCTCTTAATTTTATTTCGACGACATTAAAAGAAATTGAAATTTAAATCGTTTAATTCTAATAAAATAATAAATCGATTGCAATATTATGATAAAATAATTATATAAGGAAAATAATCTAAGCATTATGCATTTTAACTTAAAAAAACTTAACTGAAAAATTTATAACTAATTAATTTACTATGGTTTTTGTATTTTAACCACAATCGAAAATAATTTTGAAAAGTCAGTTTTGATTTTCCATAAAAGCTTAAAAAATGAGAAAGACCAGTTTGATTTTCTATGAAGTCTTAAAATGTACACAGCCTGTTTCCAGCATGACAGACCTTATATTTGTCAAACTTTTATTAATAACTAATTTATTTAAATTAATTCGTTTTTATTAAGAAGAAGAATAAATTAAAAGTCTCCGCCTATCAAATCATTTGACAGAATATCGAATATACAAAAAAAACATAAATTTCAATTTATCTTTATACATAATTGTAATAACTATATACTTTATTATTATTGTATCTATGTACTGCAGTTATATAACAATTACCCTAAAACATTTCCGCAAAGAGAATTTTTGCCTAAATTTATTCGGTAAAATGAACTTTTAGCAAAGTGACATTTTACAAAAAAAACTCCATATTTTCGAAAATAATTTATGAAAAAGTCTTAAAATGATGTTTTTTAACATTTCTGAAAAAGGTATTATTACATTTTTAAAATGAACTTTTTCACACAAAGTAAAATTATATAAATGATCTTAGATGACGGCTTAGATGACCTCCTTGTAATTAAAACTTTTAAGAACAATATTTATTTCGAAAAAAAATTTTATGAATTTCAAAATTGAATGTTATGAAAAATATTAATTGTGAAGTGTCCCATTTGATAAAATGAAATTTATGATAATATGAAATTATGCCAAACCCAGATTAAGCAAATTGACAGTTTGATATATAAAATTTACGGATTGGACTGTTCTAACAATTGCTTTACTTTTTTCCAGAATTGAACTGCTTCAACAATTTATCACATTTGACAAACCATTTGGTAATTAATAAACGTTCAATGAAATTTAGAATACTTCTGATTGTAGGAGTTACTTATCATTTTAAAAAAAAAAAAAAAACAATTTCTATATATTTATATAGAAATAAAAAAAAAAAAATTAATTCTTATGAATAAATATTGGATTAAAATTTTTTGTTTTTTTCATACGTACATAATACATATATGTATGTATGTAGGTATCTTATATCTATACATTCTTTTTTATTTTATTTTTTTTTTTTTTATTTAGAAATATGATAGATCAAAAAAGATTGATGTTCTGTTAGATACAAAATAATATAATATTAAAAAGGGCGCCTGACTTTAACCCTTTAGAACATACATACAACAGCAATTTTATACATATTATATTATATTTTTTTTTATTTCAACGATAGGTATTTTTCTTCTTTTTTTTTTTTAAGTCATGTACTTAAATTTCTACATTATTTCATTATTTTTATTATATTATTATTATTTTATTTTATTCTGCTTTTTGTTTTTTTTTTTTTCAATTCAAATAGTACAAAGTACAATGTCGGTACGATCACGGAAATATTCTTAAAAAAAAAAAAAATTGAGATGAAAAAAAATACTTTTTTTTTTTTACCATATCCCTATACCGAAATAAAATATGATTTCAATTTATAATAGTTTTTCATTTTATTATTATTTTTTATATTTTATTTTATTTTTATATATATATAAAAAAAAAAAAAAAAAACGTATTCGGATCGTTCTTGTCATAAGAATTATGAACATTTTTACTCATATATCATATAAATAATTCAGTTATTTATTTACTGTATGGATTATTATATATTTTGGAAATTTTAATGCAAGTAAATGTTTGTAAACAATGTATATAAACATATTATATTATAAAAACATAATGTATTATGTACATTATGCATATTTTATTATTTTATGTATACATAGTTTTTATTTTATTTTAGAAATTTAGGGTGGCCCAGTTCATGATTGTTATAATATTTAATAGAATTAAAAATAAAATTTTACGATTGTTAGAATTTATTAGTCAAAGATTCAAGCTGAATATTAACAACTTTATTCAAAATATGCCTGCCAATTTGAAATCAATTTTCGTTTCCGAACTTAATTACCTTTGACCATACAGTACAGGAATACTAAAGTTTGTTTGGTCAAAAAAGGGAGATGTTCTTTTGAGGGTTAAAGTCCCACACTCTTATATAGAGACTCGTGCTCATTTCACTCATTTTGTAGTGTCTTTCAATGATTCCCACCTAACCTTACAAAGAAAAAAAAAATTAAAAAAAAAACAAAATATGTATACCTATATATGTATATTATAAAACACATAAAGGAAGAAAGTTATATGTTTAGAGCAAAACTATTAAAATAACACCAAAACAATATAATAATTCGTTTATAATAATATAATAATATAATAATGTTTTTATTTTTTTTAGTTTTATTCCCCTGCCACATAAAAGTGACAAAGAAATTACACAGGTTTTGCTTTCCATCGGTGACTGATATAAATCTCGTAAGGAGAATTACTTTTACGACGTATGTTGGATTCGGCCACACACTCTCTTGGTGTTTATAGAGTATTTTACAGGTTTTTATCCACTTACCTATCGTGGCCCCTCATTCGAGTTAATCTCAGAATAATCGCAAATCACGCAATGACTTACACTTTATTAGCGTAAATTTTTATATTCATTAGGTCACCGAGCCCCCTCATTCGAGTTAATATCAGAATAATTTAACAATTTCAAAAATATATTTCGAAATTACCTAACCCCATTATAATATAACATAAGGGTTGAAAAGTTCAAAAGTACGGGATCGTTGAGTTATAGAATAAATCATTTGTTAACCCATACAATAATTTTTAATGTTAATCAGGAATACTTAATTCGATACTTAAATTTTAAATTTAAGCACAAACGATTAAATTTGAGGATTAAAATTTTGTAAAGGATATAAGGATTTTGCAAAATAATTCCTTTTAATTTTTATACCACAACAAATTTAAATGGCCGCGAATGGTTTTATGCATTTTGTTTAATATCTTCTTTATATCTTATAAGCAAGTTTAAATTTTATTTTACAATTTTTTTGTAAAGTTCCTTTTTCTGAACCACCCAGTACATATATGTATTAATACATACATATTATTTTATCGAAAATTTGCAATTATTGAATACATATTCGTACTTAAATGTACATAAGTTTATCATAATAACCTTCTTTTTGATAATAATAAGAATGAAATTTCTCAGTTTTCCAGAGTATTTTCTGATTCTTATTCTTTTCCTTTGAATTTTAGTTTTTTTTTTTGTATGTGTTTTTCTTTTCAGTTCTAAAGCGGTTATTTTGATTTTACATTTTTTTTTACTGTATATTTTCGCAAATACGAGTACATATTATCTACATATCAAAAAAAAGAAGAATATATATATTTAATCCTCATATCTCTTGTTCAGTTTGACCTTTAAAACTTTTTTGTTATTTTGTTACTTTTTGTTAGATAAAATCTGCATTATACAGAGTATTTTCTTTCTTTTGAATACATTTTCGTTTTTTTTTCATTTTTTTTTTATTTTTCTGTTACTTATTATGTTTTATCTCTTTCACTCAGTTTTTTATTGTTAAAAAATTTATATATGCGGCGTGTGACATTTGACTGCTCAGGGTGTTTTAGATTTCAATTTATTGTTTTTATTTGAACAAGAAGACGTCAAGTCAAAAAATAAAATAAAAAAAAAATCATATATGTATGTACATAAATTTAATAATAAAAGATAGAGGGAGTAAGAAAGAAAGAGATAGAGATTTTAAAGGCTTTTTTTTTTTATTTAAGTTTAGCTTAGATTACAAAATACACATAAGATGCACAACACAGTGAGCCACATAATTAAATCTATAAATGATTAAAATACAATATTAAAAAATTATTTAACGACATACAAATATATCAAGATAATTAATACCCACATATGTAGATTAAAGATCTTAACTCATACAAAGGCTATAAGCTACTTTTATTTACGTAAAATAAAAAAGGAATTTTTTAATTTTTTTTTTTTTTTGATAACAGATATTACAAAAGACATCAGACAAATCTAAACCAAACCTTTCAATATTTTAGAAATTTCAACTTATTTAACTATAAACTATCTATTTCTTAACTATTAAGTAAGAAAATTTGATATAAATGTACTATTTATTAACAGTTGGTTAAAAATTACTCCAGACAATGTTGTAGTGTTTAAGACACCAACCTTTCTTTCAAAAAAGGTTCTGAGGTTCAAATCTCGGCTGAATCATATAGATTAGTAAAAAATAACATAGGTTTTTCTTAAAATATATAATTATACTATTATAGTATAATATAATTTAATAAAAATTAAATATTTATATCTTATATTATAATTAATATCATATTGTAATATATAATTAAATAATTCTTGCATTAGAAAATAATGGCGTAGAAATAAAAAAATATTTATGTCTCATAGTCTTGTACAATAGCTACAGCCGAGTAATCAACTGTTTAGTGAAATTAATGATTCCAGAAACTGAAGCTTAGTCAAATATGAATAATAAATGGCTTAGAGGATGTTCTAGTTCCTTGTGTTAGGAGTACGAAAGAGAAAAAAAATAGTTAAAAATTAAGAAATTAATTATGAAGATTTAACATGTACAACATGTTATTTTAACCTCATATTCACATACAGCATTATAGTTATCAATCTTATGTGAAGATTCTTCTTTGCAAACTGTTATATAAACAAGAAATTCGTTAAAAAAACCGCTACATTTAAGACTAAATAAATTTAAGACAGAAATTTATTCAAATGTATCCAAATTTTTGTCATTCTACTGTAGAAAAACTGATTTTTATTATAAAACATTTTAGAATTGTTTATTGTTTTAAAGTTGAAAAAAATTGTTTTTGGAAAACCTATGATGAAAAATGCAATGCCATATTCAATTTGTAAGTTATTACGTCAAGGTTAAGAGATAAAAAATACCAAGTATGTCTAGTAAAAGTAAGTAGATACTAGTTTACCATTTTTTTTTTTTTTGGTTTTTTATTTTTCATATGCTTTACAAGACTAGTGAACGTGAAAAATTATTACATTTTACACGATTTTAGACAAATTTTTCTGTAAATAATCTGATAATATGATAGAGATCATTGTCAAAGTCAAGTTTCATAATGTTCATATAATATACTAATCTTTTAAAAAAATTACAAAATATAAAAATGAAAAAAAAAAAACCATTACTTCGTATTGTCTCTTGTAATGGAAAGCTTTTAACATTATTTAAATAATACGATATAAAAATAGTAATTTTTAATAATATTAAGAAAATATTTGACAGTTAAATTTATATGACAGTTGTCCTTAAAAGTATTTATTTTAAAAATTGTAAGTTTTTTTGTTCTTTTCATTTTTAGAATATATCGTTTTATAGAAGTTTCTATAGGATTTATATATAATAAGTTAAAGATAGTTATCTGATTTCTTTTTGTTTAAAAAACTTGTTAGATTATTTATTATTTTCATTCAATTACAGCCTTCCATAGACAGGTTTACTTAACCTAGAATTTACTACTTCAATAGTTTTTTTAGTAAAATGTTTATATATTTTACCATTTCGACATTATTTCGGGTTAGAATCCGAGGATCGAATTGTCTTTTTTGAGTACAATACCAAAACATATTTTGATATAGGAGCATGCATGTAAAACTGAAATCTACAGTTGTTCTTAAATCTTAAGTAATACTCTGGTATTATGTGACACTCTGGTATCTATTTTTAAGCAAATTATGACAAGTCTATCTTAATTGTGAATTATTTTTACTTCAAATAATTGACTTTTAAATACTGCAGTTTACCTTTTTATATTGCAAACGATATCTTTTGTGAATCATACCATAAGTTACTTTATTGTAATCGTGTTCCGGGAGTTCATTTTACAGTTTGTTTTTTATGTGTTTTTCATAGAAATAAATTCAACTTATACGCAAAACACCAGTATAGAAAAAAAGAAGATTATTAATATAAAAATTATATTTATATATGTATATATACCTATTATGTACGTTCGATTTTAATAGTTTTTACTTTTAAAATCATATGGCTGTTTGCTTAATGTATTTAAAAAAACACTCAAGATCAGAAAACAGATGTGTCTTAGGAAAAAAAAAATAAATAAATACATTAATTTGTACTTTAGATTCTCATTTAACAAATAATTTAGTATGGATATTAATCTTGAAATTTATTACGAATTTCACTTTTGTTTTATAAAACAAACAAAAACATAAGGTTGATATTTTACGGAAGTTTTTGACAACTTTATTGGTTAAGGTCTTATTATTTCCATTTTTTTTTTTCAATTATTATTATTTTACGATAAAATATTTAATTACAAAATTTAAAAAAAAAAATTTGTATATCTGATAATAAATGTTTTTTGAAACTTTTTAAGATAATTTTATAAAGATAAAATGGAAAATGAAAGATCCGGGAATAATATTTTACATGATTGCTGTTATGTAAAGGTTATGTTAAAACAAACAAAAAAAGTTACTTAGAGTTTTTAGTCAAATTTCGAAAATTTAGATAGTTTTGTCATCTTACTGTGGGCTTATGAAAAGTACTAGATAAAAGTATTTGAAGGGTTCATAATAAAAATTAACATTTTTTATATAGGATTTGTTAATATAAGAAAGGCACACATCTTAAAATGTGGTTGTACAATTCGAAATATTTCTTTGCTATCAACTTTTCTTTAATAAGCATATTCCGCTATGCATGTAAAGATTTCCATAAGATATTTTATGCTGCGTTCAATTTTCACTTATTCATTTCATTACATGTTCTAAATATCTTTATGAACGTGGATCATCATTTTATAAGCTTTAGGTATATACTTACAACTAATTTTTAAATCTATTGTTTATTTCCCTTCCGGGCTGAATTATATCGGGCGGATCTTGTTGGAAATTAGTTGAGAGCTTCACTCTGTGAGTTGAGTTAAGCTTTTAATAAGTTAAACTGTTAATAAGCTTTTAATGAGCTTATTAAAAAAGAATGCAGTAAGTAAAACCAAAGGTTTTTAAAGGTGCACATTTTCCAAAAAAAAAAAAAAAACACCAATTGCAAAAAAAACTAAATAATTTTATATTGAATATTGATTTATAAATTTTCTGTCTTTTCATATTCAAAAAATATTAAACAAAACTTGAGAAATAAAAATTTGAAAATTGGACATTTGCTAATGGTTAAAACTTCATTGTTTAATCTTTAATGGTATAGAAGTTTTATAAACAAATTAATTAGTTATCAAATCAACTAACTTTTATGCGAAAAATGTGCTGAAAAAATAGGTAATGCATTGGTTTTTATAAAATCTAATTTTGTAACATCTGCAAACTAACTAAATTTGTTTTTATACAGGATATTCTGATCTTGATGATTTCAAAAAAATTGTTGCGGTAAAGAAATTGTTCTTAACAGTCTTAACAGTTTTCAAAATAACGGTGTTTAAACTATTTCCTATACTTTTTTAAAAACAAAATCATATCTTTTTCCGTATATAACATGTTTATTTAAGATATTTTAAATATTAAAATGATCAGCTTACATATAAAATAATGTCTAAAGCAATTACTTGTTATATAAGTTTCAAAATTATCTAAACGTTTATACATAATGTCCTTATTTATACATATCTATTAGCTTCGAAAACATAAAATGTCAATTTTTTTTTTTAAAACGAATTATAAAAAAAATTATTTTGTATTTTTTTTTTTCCTGTTTTAATAATTAAAATTAAGCTGCAGTATTACACAATTTTTATTCATTTCCTCCTATTTGATTAATTACCAACTTTTTTTTAGTTAACAATATTTACTTTTTTTTTTATTTCAGTAAGAAAAATATCGTTTAGTATATTAAAATAAGCTTTCTAAATACAAAACATCCTTTGTTTGGGAATATATCCCAGGTTTTCAGTTAATTGATTTAAAAACTCTTTAAAAGTTTAATTAAAATTTATTTTGAATAAATAAAAAAAAAAACGTTGACATGTTTAAGTATATTTTACTGCATTTACGCAAAAAAATTTTTCTATTACTATAGAAATGTCATAAAAGTGTCAAAAAATGTCATAAAATTGTCAAATCAATTTAATTACATATTAAAATGTTATTAAGTACGTGCAACAAATTTAAAATCAAATAAATTTGTATCTTATAAAAAAAAATTTTTTTTTTTTTTTTTAAATTATCAATTAAAAATAACATTTAATACTATTTTTTATTTCATTATATAATATTTTTGTGCTACCTCATACATTCAATTCAAATAAAGAAAAAAAAAGATACTTGACATATCAAAGTGACATTACTAATAAAATAAAAAGCCATAAAAATTAAATTGTTGTGAGAAAAAAAAAACTTAAGTGAATGTAAAATACAAGTAGTGTCGAGATTTAATTTATTTTTTACTTAATTCCAAAAATTTCATAACAAACTTTAAATAAGTATCAGGTATGACACAGTACTACTGACACTATGCAATTATCCACATATAATATCTAATCATTCTAATTTTTTTCTTATTTCTTAAATTTACAAAAAAAAAAAAACAATAAAACCACAATTGGCAATGATATTTTTGATATTAATTCAATTTTTATGCAATATGATCTTTAATTAAATATACAAACAGATTTAAAAACTATATCTACGTACATAAATACTCATATACATAAATATGAAGGTATGTATTTATTATTTATTAAATTATTGTTCTTAAGAGGTGTTAAATTAAAGTCCTAAAATCGAACTAAACAAAATTGAATATTCCAAATACTGATATCACAGCAAAAATAAAATGCTTGCATTTTTATTTTACAAGATGTTGGGCTATCATATGAAATTACATTTGTATTTTTTTTGTAGAATTATTCGACTGCTAAAGACATAAAAAAATATAATATTTAAAATTTATTAATATAAAAGTATATAAAGATTTTTTCTTAATTTTCCGTGTAGTATTAAAAATATTAATGTATAAAAATATGCAATTAAAAATCTTAAGAAAATAATATAATATCATCCTTTAAGATGTTTGCTCACGAACAATATGTAGATTGAATGTCTCACATGTATACATGCTCAGATAAAACCCCAAGTTTTCATACCCTTCAGTATTTGAAGTGTTTAAAGTGTTGTTTTTGTCTCATGTACTTAAATTTTTGGGACTGTCAGTTAGTAAGTCATAAGTCAAATCAAACATATCAAACATAACAAAGATGATTTGTGACTTATGACTTACTAACTGACAGTCCCAAAAATTTAAGTACATGAGACAAAAAAAAAAAATTAACATCAAAAAATTATTATAAAACTGTTTTAATCTTCAAATAAAATCAAAAAAAAAAAAAATTTATGTATACCTAATACCAGAAATAATAAAAGTACACATTACTACTTTTCTAATTATTCAGATTGCCCATTTAAAAATAATTTCATTGTAATTATAATGACACATTTTTTTTTTTATTATTTTCTTTATTTTATTTCTTATTTATTTTTTAATTTAACGATTATTTACGAGTTTCAATAAATTTAAGACTTAGATTCGCTTACTTGATGAAATTTTAACCTCATAAATAAATAATATATTTATATATTTGGTACTATATAATATGTATGTATATAAACATACATATACATATTTAAATTATGCTCATATTCAAAATAAAATATATGTATGTAAGTAGTATATAAATTTAAATCGTTATGAATTTAAGGTTTAGTTTAATACTGTATTATACTTGTAGGTAATAATACTACAAAATTTAATTATTTATGTATTTATGAACATATTACTATACTATATAATAATATATAAAATTAATGTATGTATGTATATAATTAACTTCTGAACACCTAATCAAATATAATCGATTTCAATATCATTGTATTTTTTTTATTTTTCTTAATTCCAGTACATTTTCAATTGGTACTTTTCAGTACAACACAGTTATAATAGTAGCAGTAGCGCAGTAGTAGCACCCATTAATAGTATAATATTCAATGAAATTACAGGTTGACGAATAATAAAATAAAATGATAAAAAAAAAAAAACACTTCATCATATTATTATATTTTACAATATTTAAAATTATTTTACGTAAAAACATTACAAAAATTACAAAAAAAAAAGAAAAAAATTAAGAAATTAAAAAAATATATATATATGTATGTATTATAAGAAAAGAACGTCAATGAACTTACCTTAAAGCATCTCATCAGGTAGATTATATTAAATTTAAATTCAATTTTTTTTTTTTTTTACTTGTTTTGCTTTTTAATTTTATTTTCTCAAACAAATAATGAAAGAAAAAAAAAATAAAACACTGATAAACACAACCACAACAAAGTACACTTTTATAAACGTTTTACAATCATATTAACAAAAAAAAAAATTAAAATAAAATAAAATTATAAAAATTATTCTCTTTTTTTTTTCTTTTATTTATTTTGTATTTTACTTATTATTTTTTTTATTTTTATACTTTTTTTTTCATTAATTTAAATTTTAACTTCCATAAAGTATATCCAATTCAGCAAAAATATATTGTATTATATATGCACAAGTAAAATACAGGTAGATGGATGGTTTTTTTTTAGACTTATGTACCTATGTATATATTTGTATATTTTTTTTTTTTTGCTGTACCTATTCTTTTTCTGTATTTTTTTTTTCTATATATTTTGCATAAATTTTTAAATTTGAAACTAAAAAAAGAAAAAACAAAAACAAAAGTTAAAACAAAATTACAGCACATGAAATAAAAAACGACTCCACCAACCAAAAAAAATAAAAATAAAACAAAAAAAAAACTACAATAAAAAATCATTGAACAAAAAAAAATGAAAATTCATTACATGCAATTCAATCAATTTGCACAACATAAGCTCATATAGTTTAACACTTACGTGCGCTCTACTGCAATAAACCTATGTAGTATATTGATGTTACAATAGTGCTTTATACTATTTTTAATTAAAGTTGCCATATGATCTTATTTTGTCGTATGTAAGATATTATTTTAATAATCTTCTTTATACTTTCTAATTTCAGTGCTAATTAGTATTAGGTTGTTGTTTTTTTTCATACTATAATCAATACAAAATTTATGAATTTCGGTATTTATTATAAAAGTAAAATTTTTGTAAATTTTATTGGTAGCTCTCTATCAAACAAAAATCTCTCTAGCTAACACGTTTGCTGAACACATGCCAAGTGCTTATTTACTCAAAAATTAATTTTCAAAATTTCTGAGCAAAAAAAAAGAAGTTACATTTGTATATTAACTAAGTATAGTTTGTGCAATTTAAAACATTTTCAATGTTTGAAATATCTGAAAATTTTAAAAACACATCAATAAACATTAAAAAAATAATTCTATACTCAATTTTATTCCATTTACTGTAATTATTCGAAGTATTACTCATGTATTCATTTGTACTTCAAATTTAACATTGAAAAAACAAAAACTAAAATTAACATGATAAATTTAATAATAAAAAATAACGTTTTACAGTTATTGCATTATTTACTATTAATGGTCACTCTAATATTTTATGCACTTTACTATTTTGCTGTCACAATCCAAAAAAAAAAACAAAACACTATTAGAGAATAAAAGAAAAATTCAACAGAAGATTTTGACTGAATATAAAGTCCTTTTTTTTTCTTTTCTTATGTACTGTTATTTCTATTTCTTTCCTTTTCTTTTCAAAATCTGACACTTCTTAGTTTGGTTTTTTTTTTCTTTACTGATATTTCTTTCTTTGGTTTTCTTAAATTTTGAAATTTTTCTTGACACCTTAGTAATAGACATGACATTAACAACCAATTTTCTTCATTTCATTACTTGTTTTTCTTTTATTATTTTATTTATTATATATTTGTTTTTTTTTTTTTTTTTTGCATTTTCATTTTTTAGGAGTTTTTCTCTTAGGATTTAAAAAAAAAATAAGAATTATCTACGAATTTGAATTTGAAAAGTTTCGCATGTGATACTTTTATGCAAAATTATGGAAATTGTATGTTTTTTTTTTATTGTTATTTTTATTGTTGTTGTTACTGTGGTGTGATTAAAGCGCTACACACGAAATTTACTTAAGTGAACAGTTTTATTTACATTTAAATTTAGTTATCTACGAATTTTAGTCTTTAGTTGAATTTAAGTTCAATTTAAGTTCAAAAGATGATCGATCAAATTTAAATTTAGGTTTAATTTTCAATTTTAATTTTAATGTTTGATGTAATAAAATTGATAGTTCAATAGGCTTTTATTGACATGGGTCGGCAATTATATTTTAAGTTCAAGGTATTGTTTTACTATTTTTAAATGCAGAAACAAAAATAATCTCAGATTATTACAGTGTAATTTTCAAATGAAACAAACTTATTTATGTTGGTTTTTTTTTTCCTCAATTTGATCGTTAAAAAATGAATGAAAAATGAATAAGCTATTATTGACAGGTGCGATGATAATTTGACAGGCAAATGACGATTAAGTTTTCCCGATGAAATATTTAGTTATTTTATAGTAAAAAGTTTTATGAATTTTATTCATAAATTTCAAACATTATTATGTTTAAATCTTAGTGAACAGAAAATGACATAAACTGTACTATAATAAAAACAACATTGTAAAATATTGTTGAAAATAACACCACAATTTACATTGAAATCTAGTAGTAATAAGAAGAAAATACGAATTACCCTAAAATTATTTATACATTATTAAAAAAAAATTCACACTAAAAATAGGTGTGAAAATTATAAGTATGGAGTTTAATAAAATCTTTTTTAAAAAAGATAATTCAGTGATAAAAGGATAAACAAAATACAAATTTTTCATCCAGTAAATACTTAATTAATGTTTATATCTCTTGTTTTTTAATAGAGAAAAAAAATCATAAAGATTTGTAACAGTTAATATTTTTATTTTCAACTTTATTAAATATTCTGATTATATCCTTGTCACATTTATGTGGCACGGGAATAAACTAAAAAACAAAAAATCATATTTCAGCATGTTAATAAATTAAAATTAAAATGACAATGTTTACTAATTAAATAAACTGTTAATTCTAAAAGGTGAATATGGTTAGAGCTTCTATAAAAGTCAATACGGTTAGAGTTGCTGTAAAAGCCAAAAATATTAAGTTTAAAAAATTTGTGTTTAGATTATTATACATATTGTATATTATAATAAGAATCTATATTAATTAAGGCTTCTCAAACGATGCTGAGATCCAGTTTTTCCGGCATCCTGGGATAAATAAACCTATTGATCCGTTATCCCGGCATAATAAACCTAATTTCCCGAGAATCCATTTCAATTTTTTTATTAAGCTTTTAATCTTTTCTCTCCTATTTTTTTATAAAAATATAAAATATATTAAAAATTTTAATATAATATATAAGCATATATTATAATGCAGTATGTTAGGTTGAACACATATTTTTTTAGTTCTATTCTAGAAATAAAATTGTAACACATTTTTGTTACTACACTGCACTGCACGAAGTCTGTCATTTTTGTTGCTGATATTGAAAAAAAAAAACTTCGGCAGATTTGCGCAGCATAAAAATTCGTGCTCCTAATAAACAGAATATTGAATAAGAGCATAATATAAAAAAAATATTTTTATAAAAGTTTTGTATTACATTAACGAAATGTCAAAATTAAATAACAAACAATTGTTTAGTTTACAGTAAAGCTTTTTTGAATGAATCACTTTTGTCTGCAGGGGATCTTTTCATCAAAAAATTCGGTCGTCTTTAAATGAATATGTTTTTTAAAAATATTTATTATAAAAATTAACGTTTTCAATACTTATTATACTTTTTTCAAATTAATATTAATATTATTTTTTTTTTTTTTTGTATATATTAATTATTAATAAATTATTTTATATTTACAGTTTTTTGTATTAAAAAATTCGATTTTTTTTACTCATAGTAATTTTTTTATATTATTTTTAACTGAAAAGAAAAATACAAAAAATACCGAAATGCCGGGAACAAGATCATTTTTTATTAATAGTATTAATATAAATATAAAAAGTATATTAATTTGAAAATTATTAAGAACATTAACGATCGTAGGTAGTATTTGACAGGTATTTAGTTCAAATTTAATTTCTATTTTATTAACTTAGATTTCGAAACATCTTCATAAAATATAATAAATATAAGATAAATATTATTTATTTATCTACAAGTATCTTAAAAAAACCAAACAAGGAATTGAATTCAAAATTTATATAAGTTCATTTATACAATATTTCTACAATACTTATTTATTTTGCAAATTATTTATAATAACAATTTCATATTAAGGAAGCAATAAATTTATTTGAAATTAGACATAAATAAACAAAATGTGAAAACTACGAGTATATATCTTAAACATTAAATTTGAGAAACATAAAATAAAATATAAAATTTTAATTTAACTTATACGCAGCCTATACAGAATTAACAACAGTTTAATACGAATAAGTCATATTACAATCCTCCTATTTCAAATCATTAAAATAAATATACCTATAGTTTGGTTTAATTCTGATATTGAATTAATTAAAAACAAATGAAGTACCATATTATATTTTATATATTATATAAACCATTTCATATATTATAACACCTGAAACTTGTTTGTTTTAAAATTGTTTTTTTTTTTTATTTTTGTTTTTATGTCCCTAATAATTGACATGAGGACAATATTGTAATTTTTAACAAAACATTTTCTAAACGCAACATAATAAATTAATAGAAGGATCAAAATACGCAATAAATTTTGTATACGTCAGTTTTTATTATCCAGTTCTAGTGTATTATAATATCCTTTTCTTATTTAACAGTCAACGTATATGTAATATAAATTATCGTGTTGTCATTGACCTTTTCGCACAAAATTTCAATATAATTCGATCAAGACTTTTAAAACGATCTAAATTAAGTAATAATATGTTCTGTTTTAAGTCTAAAATAAAAACTTTTAAAATATAACAAAGTTTCGTTTTTGGTTTTTTTTTTTTGTGCAAGTTAAAGGGTGGTATAAAAAAAATTACAGTGAATAGAATGAATTATTTTGAACGTCTCATATAGAAACGTTTTTTGACATTTTAGATGAAATATGAATTTGAATTTAGAATGATATGAATATGATTGTCTTTTACGATTAATATATGTAATATGTACCTGTATAGTAAAAAATTATTTCATAAATTCTTTCAGGTTCTGTCTTAATTCTTGGTACTTAAAGTAAAAATTGATAGTCATAATTTAAAGTACTGAAAAAATTTCTTAAAGTACATACATATAATCGTTTGTCATTAAAAGTAAAATTTTAATTTTTAATAAAACTGACAACTAATTAAAAGTAACCATAAATTTTATTCCAAAATAATTTCAAATTTAAATAAAAAAATATTTTCTATTTTAAATATTATTTAAATAAATATCACAATTTTTAAAATTCTTTCATCATCAATTTATCGAAATAATTTATTAAATATTCACAATATTTTATTTTATTCATTTAATTTTACATATACCTACTACAAAAAAAAAACTCAATAATGATTATTTATTTAAAATCGTTGATTTTTTTTTTATATTTTCTTTCTAGTTTAATAATTTCTTTTGACAAGATTATTATATAGAAACATAATTTTAATTTCCAAAAAATAAAGAAAACAAGTTGTTTGTTTTTATTTTTAATAATTTTTTTATTTTGATTCAGCTTAAATTTTTTTTTTTCTTTAATAATCTTGTGGCGTTAAAAATTAAAAAAAGTCATCACTCCTCAAAAAAAAAAAAAACAAAAAAAATATACAAACATTTTCATTAGTAAAATAAAAAAAAAAAAATTAATAAATTCATTGGAAAATTCAAAGTAAATTCAAAAAAAAAAAATATAAAATTAAACGACAATTCACTCACGATGATAATTTTTTTTTTTTTTTTTTTAAATAAAAATCTAACCAACCAGCTAACAGGTGTCGTGATGATGTATACAATGTCAAATGATGTTTTTAAATTTCATTCATTTCGAGGTTATGGTTTTTAGGTGTAATAACATATCAAAAATTAAAAAATATTAAAATATTAATTAAAGTTCAGATATTAATTGACACAAAAATTATTGTACTTCTAAATAATTGTAAAAAATTTTTATAATATACGTAGGTACGTAGGTACATATATAAAATTAAATGATTTTTGTTTTATAATTGAAACATGGATTAGAATGCATATGACATGGATTAGATTAGATTGCAAATAATGATTTAAATTTAAAAAAATTATGGCTTCATATTTTATATCGGCAACATAAAAAAGTTACGGTCAATTCAAAAACGATTTAAATTTCATTCACAAATTCAATTTTAAAGATTTTCTATATAGTATTAAACGAACAAGAATATATTGTTTGAATTTTAGGATACGCGCAGTATCTTAATATAAGCTGTTTTGGTAAAATTTAATCACCTTTTACTAAAATATTATATATGAAACAGGCGGATGAACATACATAGTTAAATCAACTCAGAATTCAATTTTGAGCAAGAATAAATATTTTTTTCCATATATCTCGTCTTCTTTACAAAGTCACAAACGTAATAGCAAATTTATTATACCGTTATATTATAACCTATGGTAGTACTATATAAAAAGAAAAACTAAATTCGTCAACACTGTTACAGAAGATTAAAATTTTAAATTTTAGAGGAATTTTTAACACTCAAACCTCGAATCATACAAATCATTTTCTAAAATTTTATGTTTTAATTTTGCTTATTAATAAGCTCTCACCTCAAATAAAATAAAATATTCAATAAAATAATCTTACAAAAAAATTCAATTGTTTTTTTATTAGAAAAATATTAAAAAACACTTGACATAAAAGCGAGAAAAAAAATGTGTTTTTTCAGTAATTTTTTTTTGTAGTGAGAAAATGCGCGCGTATATTTTGAAACGCGAATATAATTTGAGCGCTTCTGCTGTCAGTTAATTTTTCTTTTCTTTGATTTTTTATTTTTTTTAAATTTGTATGCCTCTTCTTTTATTTTTTATTATATATACAAATATATATATGTATGAATATTTTATATATAATTTTTTTTTTAAAAATAGTAATTTATGTAAAATATCGTGTATTTTTTTCTTTCTTAAAAGCTTTAAAGGATTTAATTTTATAATAAAAGCAAGTTAGAAAAATATCAAAACAACAACAAAAACAAAATGCGCGCGCTTTTAATTTATTTTAAATTTATATTATTTTATTATGAAGACTTTCTTAGCTCCAAGCAAGTTTAGATGCATACATACTATATAGTACAAAAAAAATAATATTAAAATAAAATCTTAAAAACTTTAAGATGCAAAGGCATGATTCATGAATATACCTATTATCTATGTATGTATGTTATGAATTTTTGATGAATTTAAGGTTAGGTTGTTTACACAAATTATAGTTTTTATTTTTTTTTTTCGTTTTTTGTTTTAACATTCATTTATGCAGTTTCCAATGGGATAATCTGGGTAATCCTTATGATTCCATATTTGTAATAAAAATAACACGGGAAAATTAAAGGTTTTTAAATTAATTTACAACACATTGCATTTTGCAACCTCAATCTTTACATTTACATAAAACTTATAACAAATACATTTTGTTTTGTACATTAATTTGATCATTGGGTTATTGTGAAACGATATGATAATTCTTTTTTAATTAGAGAAACCTGGAACTTTAGTTCAGGAAAAAACCTGGTTCAAGTCATAAAAAATAAACCAACTAAGTTCTATAAAATCATTTAATGTATTAGAGATTTAAAATGAGATTTACAGAGATAAAAATGAAATTTAATCGAATAGAAGTTATTTTTTACAGGATTATCCATATTTTTATTTTATTTACATAATGTTTAAAATAATATGCATTTAACAAGAAGTTCTCTATAATTTACTACAACTACCTATATAAGCTATATAAGCTAGATAATTTATAATAATTTTGATTAAAAAATTGAATATTATTATAATTTTTTGTTTATAGTTAAAAAAAAATATTTAGGTACGGTAATGTTTTTGAAATTTTGACTATTCTGTTCGTTTATTATAGTTAGTTAGTTTACTATAAATCTACTATTAATATAAATAACGATCCTCCAGTTCTACCATATATTTTTTTATCATATAATTGTAATTATTCTGTTATTTTAACCTAAATTATTCTTTAAACTCCTTTATATTATATTTTTATCTAGCCAATGGTATATAGTAGTTAAGATACCGGCCTTTCATAGGAAAGGTCTCGGGCTCAAACCCTTATGATCCAGTCTGGGATTCAAAAAAAATATATAGACTTTTCTTATAATATATAATTAGTATAATATAATTAATTAATATCATATGGTAATATATAATAATATAATACTAAAACATAATTCTTGTACAAGACAATAGATGGCGCAGAAATAAAGACAAAAACGTCACCGAGTCAACGGCTTAGTGAAATTATTGATTTCCGAAACTGAAACTTAGTCAAATATGAAAAATAAATGATTTAGTGGATGTCAAATGCTCCTTATAGGAGTGGTAAGGAAAAAAAATTAAATATTTTAAAGTCTAGAGTGAATGTTGTAAGGATTTGAATGTGAAATCAAAAGTAGTTGAAAGCGTAGGTTCTTAAAATTAGGTTATGGTTAAATTAGCATTGAAGTAATGAAACAATAAGATGAAAAATGAGAGTGTGTAGGTGAATTGGAGACGAACTAGTACAAATTCTTTTTAAAAGTTTGCAAATTGTATAATGGACCATATCTATCAGAGGGTGAACACATTTGATGGAAACATGTTCCACATTTTAGGAGTTCTTACAACAAATTAGCTTCCATAACCAGTTTTAAACTACCTAGCAATTTCCACAGTGTAGAAATTGCTACTTGATGTTTTTTTAGTGTTATGTTTGGATTCAAGAATTTGTTCAAGGATTTTGCCTGTAAATTGTAATACATATATTTTAAATGAATTTATTCTAATTATGTCATTTATAACGAGTTACGGATCTAGCACTAAAATTTAAATGAACGAAAGGAAATTAGCTTAAAATTTTTTATTACAAAACGAAGTACCAGCTTTAATTATATCTGATTATTATAAAAGTTATTAAAATTAACAGTTTATATATTTGTGTAGTAGAAAATAGCATCAGTATAGCTGCATTTAATAGTTACTGTAATTTTATCTACGGTATAAACTTATCAATTATTTACTTATTTTATTTTTTCTATACAAAAGTGTTTAGTTTTCTAATCGAAATTATAACTCTAAGTGTTTTTGTTTATATTTTTTATTACCTTCCAATCTATATAAAGTATATAATTCAAATTCATTCAAGAAAAACAAAATGCATTAACTGAACTATAAAAATATAAAATATAAATTTGTTTTTTTTTTTTTTTTTGAGCAACCTGTTAAAAACAATTATTATCATTATTATTATTATTATTTTTATAACCTATTAAATTCAAACGAAGAAGTCAAACATGAGTACTAAATATTAAAGTAAAAATAAAACAGCAAAAAAAATGTACCTAATAAAGAAAGAAATGATGAAAACTTTACTTTTTTCAAATTTTCAATATTCATCGTTGTTTTTTTTTCTATTAGTGTGCATTATGTATGTGTGTGTGATTTCTGTCATAAAATTTTTGAATTTTTTGTTTACATTTTGTATTTTAAAAAATCATATTCTTGATTCCTTCTTAAATAATATTTATTATGGTTATTATTTTTTATTTGTTTTTTGAACTTCTTTTAAAGGTAAATTGTTTTTTGTTTTTTTTTTTGTTTAGAAGTATCCATATTGTTTTTTTTTTTTTGTTTTGCTTTTTGAACTACTGAACCACATTTCATTTTTCTGGTGCTAAAGAAAAATACAAAATTCACGGATTTATTAAAATCCACATATGCGGTAAATTAAAGTAAGTTTTTGTTTACATTTTTTTTTTTTGTTAAAATTTTTATATTTTATGATATTTACCTTTTTTATTTTTCTCTTTTAATTTTTATTAATTTTACAGTTATATGAATTTTTTTTTTAATGTTTTGATTTGTAATTTATTGTTGACAAGCCATCATTTTGTAGGAGATAATAAAAAAAAAAAACAAAAAAAACTTAAATTTAGTTACATACATATATGTAGGTATGTATATATGTATGTATGTAGGTATACATAACCTATATGTAGATGCACGTTATGGGAAGTTTTAAATAATTACGTATAAAATGAATTCCTATTTGTTATTTAAAATGTCAATGTTATTTAAAAAAGTTTCTGATATTATTTTATTAAAAATATTTTAAAATAATTATATTTTTTATAATCGGTTTATAATGGTTTTAGTGCAATAATAAATACTTCTATTTATATTAAGTTAGTTTAAAAATTTAATTGTCTCATGATACGCATGTTAGCCTCTAACCTTTTAAGTATATATATATATTTATATATATATTTATATGTATTATGTCAGAAACATGTGTATGTATTTATATCCTAAGTGCCAATCAAATCTAAAGCAATTCTTTTTAGTTCTCAACGCATTTAAGTAATACTAAATTAAAATATATGTATTTAATTTTTATGTAATATTATAAATTTTTATGTAGTATTATAAATGTAGTATTATAAAATAATAATATTAATAAGTAATACTAATACCAACAATAATAGCTGTTATAGGGACAGTGGAGGTTGCCTTCAATAATTCCCTTTTGCAGTAAGGTGTTATATACTACTGCATGTTGTAACTGTTGTAACGGCTATAGTCACTGTTAGAAAAATAGTAATAATAATAGGTGGATTCATTGTTTCCTAACAGTCCCACTCCCAATTCCTTTCCTATCCCTATTCCCTAGACAATATACTGCGTTAGCTGGTAAGGATTTCATCCCATTATATTTGCTAAAGGAGGAGACGGGTTTAGTCAGTAAGGATCTGACACTACCAAGGGGAAACTCTTGGTGTCTTGGAAGATTCTCAACTCCCTTAGGAAAAAAAAAGATACAAAAAAACTAAATTATATGAGGGGTAAAAGATAATAATTAACAACTAATATTAAATACATATAGGTAACCATAACCTTGTATTATACAATAAACAAACCTTTTTAATTAATAAATTATAACTCACAATCTATACATATGTACACTTTTGGCGCCGTGTAATAACGCCATACGCAAAAAAGCTGTAATGGCCTTATTTCGATTTTAAATGAGAAATAAAGCCATATCCCCAATTTTTTCGCGTATGGCTTTATTTCACATATAATTATGAAACCCATATGGCTTTATTTCGTTTTTAAAAATGATGTATTATATTCCCTTCAAATCGATGTAATTTAAATTTTGAAAACAATAATAATTATCAATTTTTTTCTTAAATTTTTGTTAAATGACATACATTGCACAGCTCTAGGACAAAATTTCGCCGGATAAAATATCGCAATAAGATTAATTTTAATTTAATTAGAAATATTTTGGAAAAAGAAATGCCCTGATTTTGAATCCAACTCTAAAATCCCTCCTCGCGACATTTTATCCTCGCAACATGTTTTCCTTTCGACATTTTGATCGTAACATTTTATCCATAAATGTACATATTCTGGGAAAAAAGTAACTTAGATTTTGTAACAAAACCATAAAATCCCGCCAAATTCGAAATCTACCATATACATACATAAATATGCATATTCTTGAAAAGGGGACAAAACTCATTTTGTAACCAACTCCAAAATACGTCCCAAATAAGAATCTTGCATATATTTAAATATTCTGGAAAAAGCGTATAACCCTGATTCAAATCCAACTCTGAAATCCATCCTCTAACAATTATTATTGTGTTCCAAAAAAGTAATATCTCTTTGGAACTGGTTTTAATGCAGTATATTTACTATTTATAATTGCATTTATTTATAAATAATAATACCTATTTCTTCACTTTGTAATAATACCTATTTTTTACAATATAAAATTAGATTTTGTATCATTTGTATCATTTATGTATGTATATCTATAGCTTTAATTCGTAAAGTTTTAGAAAACGATATGGCTTTTTTTCACATTTGAATGAGAAATTTCGTATGGCTTTATTTGACTGCCCCTACACTTTTATCTTAAAATATCGTACCTATGTGATAAACAGAAATAAGTGTATTGCAGTCCTATATATATATTCTAGTATATGAAATTTTTCTTACTGTATGAAATAGGATAATCTTTCCTATAGTACATATAAGAAAGATAATAAAGAACATTGTCTAATAAAAATTTACAAAATCCAACAAAATTGAAAATTTAATTGAAAGACGGTAATTTAAAATAAATTAAGACCAAAACAATAAAAAAATCCATGTACAAATGTTCAAGAGTATATTTAATTTTATAAGTTACTGAACAAAATATTAATTAAGTAACACTGCGCACAACAGAGTTCATTTTTGTTTAAAGCACGCCAAAAAAAATGTATATATATATATAAACAAAGAAGTTTAAGGATCTCTAACAAAATTGAAGTCTTAAATCATATAGAATAATTATTTTATTTTACAAAGTCAATCCTGCAAGACCTTCTCTAACACTTTTTATAAAAAAAATTTAAAGGGAATAAAATATAAATAAATTTTTATAGTTTTAATCCTAAATTCGAAGAATTATTTTTCATAAAAAAAAAAAAAAAACTATTTTCTCCTTGATAAAGCGAAAATATATTTACTGATCTGTTCACAAATCATCATTAATTTAATTACAAAATTTAAAATATAAAAAAAAAAAAAAAAAGTGTGTTACCTTTCAATTTCGACCAAATATATATCTTTACAACATGTCAAATGATAATAATCCTTATGACCATTTTTAATTTTTCCTTTTTCATGTTATTCTCGGTTTTCAAAATGCTTGATATTCAAAAAAAAACTTTTTTAAAACTCCTGAGCAAAAGGGAAGAAAAAAAATTGATTCAATTTCGACAACAATGATTCATTATTTCAGAGAATACAGGAAATATCAAATAACATCTAAGTTAAACTCTTCTTTTTTGCCTAAATTACCCCTTTTTGTTTTTTTTTTTTTTTTTTTTGTCAAAAAATATAAACATCACATCAACACAATTTCTAAGATAATAATATCAGATTTAATCTAAATTTAACACTGTTCAGTTCTTCTGTTCTGTGATTTAAAAATAAAACTATAGTCGCCGAAAAACTCAAAAACAAAAAAAAGGAATAGGTTTAAAAAACCGCAAATTAAAAACCACAAAATTATAAAAAAAATTTTTTTTTTTTGTATGTCCTCTTCTTTATTTTCTTATCCTGAATGGACATAATGAATGATTGAATTAAAGAAGGAACAATCAACAGAAGCATACAAATAAAAGACAATAAAAAGACAAAAAAAAAAATTCTGTTTATATTCTTTTATTGGATATTTCGAATTAAAAAGAAACGATTAACAAATCTTAATCATTAAATTATAGAGTTTTATTTCAACAACAACAACAAGAACTTTATTTTTTAAAGTAATAAAACCAATTTTTTTAGATATAATCAAAGATAAGGCGATGCTACTAATAAAATTTAAATTTTTCTATAGATTTAATTCAATATTTCTTCAAAATGGTTAAAGATAATTTCATTAAAAATAATTTTACTTTTGTATACCATATTTGATTTATTTTTCTATACACCATAGTGTTGCACCATACTGCAACACTGCAATATACCTTATTCTTTTTTTTTTTTTAATGCATTTCTCTGCCACATAAAAAATTACACTTACATTAATTTAGGGGGACACTTACATTACTTACGACGTGTGTGTGATTCGAACCCACAATGCTTCGGTGTTTACAGCGTATTTTATATATGCTCTTATCCACTAGGCCACCGATGCCCCTTACCTTTTTGTATATGACAGATAGAAATAGAATATAAGGAAAATATATGGCACTTGGAAAATTTGAATAAAACCTAGCTTAAAAAAAATTGACTCATGTATTTTAAATAAGTCTAAGCTATAAGCCAATAGCGTTTTTCACAAATAAAATATTTCTGACACAAGATAAAATTTTATAGGTTTTTTTAAAAGTAACACTATTTAAAACGCTTTTAAAGAAAAGTCAAATAACTTCTAAAAGTACACCATTAATATCCGCTTTTGATATGATATAGGTGTATAGAACGTTGGACAGATAGAGGGTAGTTTTTAACAAAATTTGACTTTTAACGAAAAAAAATTTTTATTGACTTAAATGTTTAGATTGATACTAATTGACATCTAGCTCTTAAATCAAATTAAAGAAAAAATGAGGCCAATTAAAACCTTTAGAAAGTTAAGGCGTTTGCTGCATAGCAATCATGCGGGTTTTAAAGCTAAAACTAAATGCAAAAATAGTAATAAACTCAAAACCAGTTTTTATCAGTTGTTATTTTTTACAAATTATATTCAAATTAAGTTTTTGTAAATAGGAGCGGAGCAATATGCTTTTGTTGACTTAAATGTTTAGATTGGTATTAATTGACATCTATAATATCTCTTAAATTAAATTAAAGAAAAAATAAGACCTATTAAATCCTATAGAGAATTAAGGTTCTTAGTTTATTTTCTTAATAAAAGAAAAAATTAGCGTCTAGTTAGATCATTGTCTCTTACTGCATAGCAAAGCTGCAAATACTTCATGCAATTTTTAAAGCTAAAGCTAAAACTAAATAGAAAAATGATTGTAGACTCAGACCCTGTTTTTATCTGTCCCAGTTTTTGTAGATAAAAGAGCAGAGCAATATGCTTTCAAATTTGTTAAAAAGTTGCAGTAGAGAATCGGGACAGTTAAAACACAAATTTAAAAATTTAATATCTAAAAATAAGAATATTTTTTTTGTAGTCTAAAAGTTACATTATAAAAATCGGCAACTTGGTCTACAATTATAGCGAAATTTTATTTTAAATTTTTAACCTTGAGAATCCAATAAACTATATTATCGGATATTATTAAAAATCTAAAATTTACAAAAAGTTTACAAAAAAAAAAATTACTTCCATTTTTACGAATTTAAAATTTTTTAATACTTTCTCACATATTTTTTATTTTTTATTTTTATGATATAGCACTTATAGTAAAAAATTTAATTTTTCCTTTTGATTTTCATTCAATGTTATAAATTCATGTATATAATGTGTTTAAAAATTCTTTTTTCTGTTTAATTTTTTTTTAATGCAATTTAATGTTGAACATTAAGGAATCATTAAATAAATTTATTGCACACAACTTATTCAAACTCAAGAAAATAATTCAAAAGAAAATTTATTGTAATTGTTGTATGATTTCAATTGAATCTTTTGATTTTGTTGCAATTCAGACAATATTTTTGTATCATGTCGAATTGAAATAATACTAAGAATCCTGAATAATAAGTCTAAATTTAATCTAGAGAAAAAATAGTAAGTATAATAAAGACTAAAGTGTTAAATACTGTTTTCTCAATAAAATAAATTTGTGAATTTCAAAACCAAAAAACAGAAAAATTATTAAAAAAATATGTAACCGAACAATCCTATCTGTATTCTGATTCGCCTCAAAAATTAGTTAATCAAACGCTACTAAATAACTAGATCACATCAGTTCACAAGAAAAAAGTTGTGGCAAACTGATCGCAACAGTTAAAAGCAGTAAAAAAACAAGCTAAGATTTAAAAGATATAAAAATACAATTCTCGTGTTTAAGTGTAACTGTCATGGGGGATTGATAATATTTTAAACATCCATGCCACATAATTTATTGCGGATTTATACTCAAGTTGTTTTATACCAAATACAGTTGAACTTTAGGGCAGTTTAATTATTAAAAAATATTTTTGGGTGCATAGTTTCGCATTCCAAAACATCATATTATGCAATTTTATATAAATTCTCTATTTTTAGTTTACATTATGTGTTTTTCATTAAGTTTAAAATTATTTCTACATTCAGCTAAGGAAGGAGTACGACGTCAGTTCTAAACCCTCTTATAATCATCGAATCACTGTATAAAACAACATAGATTGAGAATTTATTTAAAAAAAAATACAAAAACTTAACTACAATTCAACTAACCTATGGAACTAACATTTAGAATTTAAATAAAAAACAAAAATATTTTAGAAAATTAATTTGTCACGCAGAGTTACTAAGGTATCCATCTAAAAGGTATCGCAAGTAAAAATGAATTGATCAGATCATGATGACTGATATGAAAATGTTGTTACTGTAGGTTAAAAATCATAAATGTAAGGATATCCAAAATGCATTCCTTTTTTTTATATATGCTGACTATCATGGTGGTAAAACCTTTATAATCATTTCTTATTTCCTTTCAGTTTTTTTTTTATTTTTTGCTAAGCTGTTGTTCATAATGATTTTTCATACCACATAATACTAAAAAAAAAATTTTTTTTTTTTTTTTTTGTTGTAGACGATTAAGTGATGAATGCAAGGAAGGGATTTAATATTATTTGCGTCAATATCTGCCAGTCATTATATAAATCGCAATTGTTAAGATTTTATGATGGCAAAAAAAATAACCTCAAAAAGTATAAATACAACAGCAACAGCTAAACAATAATTGTAGTTAAATAATAAAGGAAGCCAAAAAAAAAGAAATATAAAAAAATATTCATTACGCAATTATTACCTATTAATGGGAAGCCCGATTCTAGACTTTATTCTTAAAATAATTAAAGGATTTTAAAAGTTGTAAATTACAAAAAAAAAAAAAAAAAACACATAAATGAAAGGAAAATTCTCATTTAAATTCTGTAAATTTAAAAATGACGATTCTACAATAATAAAATATTGTTTTTTTTTTCTTGTATTTTTTATGTTGCATTTTTTGTTTTTTGTTGTCAGTCTGTAAACTAATTAAACTGAGGAAAAGACAAAAACAATAATTATTGTATAATTCGTCTTAATACAATAAAAAATAAAAGTTGTAACAAACAGACCCTTCAGCACGGATTTGTTGTTTTTTTTTTGGTTGATCGATAATAGCCAATAAAAATATAACATTAGCGTTATTGGAATAGACAATTATTATCAACGGACTTTTCACCTATCGAATGATAAATCGTATTTAAACATTAATAAAAGTTAACAAAAGAAAAATACCGAGGACAATTCATATCAACAGAGTATGAACGCCAATGAAATGAAAACTTTTGAAATAAAATCCACTACAATGGAAAGTTGAAAATTCTTCAAACTGTGCTCATTTCTTATTTATTCTCTTTATTGAAAAGAAAAAACGATCAAAAATTCTAGGGACAAACTGAAATATGTAGGTAGTTCTAAGAAACAGTTAAAAAAATGAAGAGAACAGTTAAAAAAATGAAGATCAGGATTAAAATGCTTGAAAAAGGCATTTACTCAACTTACTACTTTATATATAGTTAATAAAACATCACCTATATAACTTAATTTTATTTACAATATTTACTAATAGCAAAATGTTTAAATTTCATGTTAAATCTAAAAGTAAGTAAATCCATTTACTTTTAAAAGGTACCTAAACATATTTAAGGCATTTGAAACTTCTTTAGATATTATTTTGATACATTTTACGTTTTTCCTCAAATCTTACATTTTCTTCACATCATTTTTGCAAAAGTTGACGAAAAATCGATAGAAAAATCAATCAACAAATTACTTTTTGAGTGAAGATGAAGCTGTTGGCCTGAAAACCAAGAAAGTATTTTGAGGAATTATTTGAACGCTTTTTACAAAAGATTAAATTATCACAAAGAGTCTAAAACAGGGTATGCATCTGCAGCCTCTCTTCCTACCTTTATAGCGTTCCTCTATATTTTTTCTTTGCAAATATACTCCTAAACTAAAAATGGTGAGAACTAGTCGAAGGGATAAAAAAGTACGGAAAATTTGGGAAGATATATGTGCGAGTTAGAGCATGGTTGATACCATATGTAAGCAAATGATTTTAACTATAATAAAAACTCAAGCACATAAAAAACTACATAGCCTTATTATTCCATATTTAAAAAATCTTACATTTTGCATCAAAATAAAATGACAGTAAATTGTTTTTACAAAAGACAGACTTTTTAAATGTGAAATAACAAAAAAAACACGGTTAAATAAGGGTCACATTTATGTAAGTGTTATTAAAATTTTACTTCTTAAGGCTTAATGGTAATAGACAATAAAAAACAATAAAAAAAAAAAAAAAGTGAATTTATTTTTATGATTTTGTTTTCTTTTCAATTTATTTTGTCTCTTTTTCCAACGAAAGAAAATGAATTTTACTAAGAGATTTATGTCTTTTGGATGTGGAAATATGATAATAAGGATAATGTAAAATAAAAAAAAATAAAAAATACAAAAAAAAAAATGCAAAAACCAAAAAGAAAAATTAAAATTAAAATTTTACAAAATTTACAGAAAATGTAATAAGAAAATATACAGAATACTCACTCGTGTTAATTATAAATGCAAATTTTCTTAGTTAATTTTTCCTTTTTAAAATAAAAAAAACAGACAGAGAAACAAATAATATTTCGAATAGTATATAATTTACATGAAATTTAGTAATCAATAGTGAATAGATTATACGATTATATGGTGCATCTCACCTACTTGTATTGTCCATAAATATATAACCAGGGGTTACCACCGTTTTAATTTATAATGAAACCAAAACAAATTATTTTTTTTTTTAAAAACATGACTATCACAAATTAATCAAAAATGATAGGTAATTAAAACTTAATCATTACCTAAAATTGATTAAACTTAACCCAACTTCTCATTCTGTGATATTAACACAAAAGGAAATAAATTGAGTCTGTTTTAATTGGATAAATGATTATCTCTTATTTTTGATCACTTATGATCATTAAAATTAATCTTAGTAAACTTTTAAAACTTTAATTTACACAAAATCTATATAAATCAGATCTGGCAACCTTTATTTAAATCATTATTAATATTTAAACATGGATGTACACTAGGAAATTTTTTAAGTGTTTCTTTTTGTTTTTTTTTTTTTTTTTTTGTTTAAAGTCAATTAATGAGAGTCAATAAATCTTGTTAATTAAATTTTCAAATTAATATTGGCACACAACCACAAAACATTAAAAAATAAAAAATAAAATAAAAACAAAAATAGAATTAAAATTCAATTTTTACTCGTTAAAATTACAAAATGAATACAAAAATTCTTGAATTTATAATTTTAAATTGCAAAAAAAAAAAAAAACATAATTTAGTTTTTCTTGTTTTGTAATTATGTAAGATTTTAATTATCTGTAAATTTTTTTTATTATTAAAACCCTTATAAAATTATTGAAAGGAATACAAATAATTTGTAAAAATACAGAAGAAAATCTCATATTACAAAAGTAAAATTTTCTAAATATTATACTGAAAAATTATTAATTTTGTAACAACTTACTGATTTTCTTTTAAGATTTACTTGCTATATATATGTTATTTAAAATAAGTATTGGAATCATTATTGTTTCTAATATTATATTGCTTCTAAAGGACTCAAAAATGTTAATGGGAAATCTTCTTACGAAAATCTATTGCAAAATCGATTATGAAAATGGTAACAGTTGGCTTAAAATGAGTTTTAAACTAAAAACAAAGTGTTAACGATTCGGCAATAAGCAGTTATAAAATCCAAAACAAAAAGATAAAAAGAAAATGTATTACACTGAAGCTTTTTTAAGAAATATTTAATAATGGTAAATAAAAAAAAGTTTTTTTTAATTTAAAATCTATACACCAAATCATTTTAATACAAAACTTTATTTAATTTTATACAAAAAAAAAAAAAAAGGTTTGTATTTAAAAACAGAAAATATGGAAAGTTCTGGGAAATTTTATTTCCTATAAAAAATCCTGCAGAAAAATATTTTAACAAAATTGTTAAATAAAGAAAATTATTACTTTACGATTTTTAATTTCTTTTTACCTATCCCTCTCCACCCCACCTCCCTCTCTCTTTCAATTAATTTTTTTTTTTAATATCATTTTAATATTCTTTTAATTATATTCAAAAAAAAAAAAAATAATTTCAAAAATATTCATTCAATAACACAAAATTTTCTTTATTCACCAAACATAAAATCATTATAGAGATATTTAACTACCTACCATTTCAAATATCGTAAAAATATTTAATTAATATTATTCAAATTTAAACTTGAAAAAATAAAATTGCAAAATTTCATTACTATTACCGTATACGGAGTTACGAGGCAAATCAAAAAAGTATAAATTTAAATTATTGAATAATTTAAGAAAAAATTTCAAAATACAACACAAAACAACACAACTAATAATCGATTTATAAATTATATCGATCATTATATGTAGTGATCATTTTTTCTCCAATTATAAATTCTATTAATACAAAAAAAAAAATCAAAATCACTTTATATTTATTTTTCTAATCAACTAAATATACAATCTAAGAATAATATGAAAAATTCTATACACACTATTTCAAATTCTAACCAAAAAAACAAGATTTTTTTTCTCAATTCCCCCTAAAACAAAAAAAAATTTTCCATATGAATTTTCTATAATATTTTTATTATTTTATTTTTATTTATTGAGAAAAAAGAAAATAAATTATTCATTCTTATTACTCAATTTTCAACTTCCTTATTTCTTCATTATTATCACAAAAAATTTTTTTGTTATTTGAATATCCTTTTATTTTATATTTTTTTTATTATTTTTAATATTTTCTCTTTTTTTTTTTTTATTTTTTAAATAATTTTAGTACACACACAATATTTAAATCTATTCTTGAATTTTCTATATTGTTATTATTATAAATATTATTATTAATAATTTGCATTTTTCAACCTACAACCATATGTTTAAAAATTTATTTCATTTAAAACCAATTTTAACTATTTTTTTTTTTTTTGTTTGTTTAGTTTTGTTTTTTTTTTTTCGTTTTAGTTATTTTCTGTTCATTTCCTTTATTATATTATATACATATCATAGATATATAATATATGTACATATAATATGAATATATTTGTGTTTTTTTTTTTTCAAAAAATAAATTTCCTTGTTATTTTTTATGACATTTTTTGTATAGTATGTTTTACATTAACCACTTACATAATCTTACTATAATCTACTTTTACTATTCATATTCTTCATATATATCGACTTTATTTTTTTTTTTCGTTTTTATTTTTTTTGATGATTATTATTTACTTTATTTATTTATTCTTATTTTATTTTGTTTTATTTTCATTATTTTTCTGATTTTTGTTTTTTGCAAAATAATAAATTCTTCAATTTAAAAATTTTCTTTTCTATTCTTTCACTTCTTGATTTCTTTTTTTTTTTTGTTTTGTTTTTTTATTTAGTTTTATTTCATTTTAATTTTTTGCCTCTGACTGTACTTACTACTAGTACTGTACATTTTATTTTATTTCTTTGTAATATATTTTATTTTTCTTCAATTTAAAAAAAATTATTCTGAAGGGGTTTTTTATTTTTATATTTTCAGATTATTTTATTATAAATTTTTTTTTGTTTTTTAAAGTACACAAATATTTTTCATGTAACCAAGTTATCACAAAACAAAAAAAAACGAAAAAAACTTTAAGAAAAAATCGGAAAAATAATGAACAATAAAAACGAAAAACAAAATAGAAAAATTGAAAAATAAAATTGCTACCGGCCGGATTAAAACAAAAAAAAAGAAAATAATAAATTTTTTACATATAAAAAAACAACGAAATTTTCAAAACTATCAACAAACAAACATAAAAAAAAATACTCTACAGTGCACATGAAATAGAAAAAAAAAACAAACAGATTAGAATCAGAAAGAAGAGTAAGTACATCACTGAAATGATGTGCAAAAAAAAAAAAAAAACAACAAATAGAAGGGCATATAAATTTTTCGTTTTTGCAGGATTTATTTTATACTTTTTATTTTATACTTTTTACTTAAAAAAAAATTTCACAGAACATTATTTTTTTAATTCACTCAAAAAAAAACAAAAAATACACACCGTTTTATGTTATCTTCTTTTTTTTTTTTATTTAAAATAAACCACTGATCTCGTCAAAATTGACAGTTTTTATTTATTTTATTATTTTGTGTTTTATTTTTTTCTTTCAAAAAAAATTCCTTTAACGCAGGATTAATTTTCACTCGAAAAAAAAAAATATATATTTTAATAATGCCTTTCCTATATATTTTCCTTCTACTGTACGTGTACACGACGTTCGAGAGTATTCAAGCGACTGACTAAAAAAATTTGAATTTTTTTTTTAATACGGCTGGCGAACACTGCAATCTTTAACTGAAAATAATATGAAAAAAACAAAAATCTCAACATTTAACATACGATATGAGTAGTAGTAGTACAGTACAATACAACGTATAAGTCAGCCAAACATCAGCCAGCCACCACTATTTTTTGTCTCTTTTTACTTCTCTTCCTTTTTATCTTTTTCTTTAATTTTTCATTCAATTCACTTTTTTGTAAAAATTCACTTCACTTCACGTAATTTTTTTTTTTATTTTTTCCTTTTAATAAAATTTGTTTCGTTATTTCTATTTTCGTTAATTTTTTATTTATTTTTCACCTATAAGTATTAAGTACTTTTTTTTTTTTTTTTCTGTTAACGAAACAAAATTTATCAGAAAATTACAAAAACAGAAAAGAAAAGAAAATAAATAGTTGCGAAAAGCATATTGCGCATATCAACAATGATTTACCGGTGGTGGTAAATATTATTGTGTATGATGGAATTTTATTTTTAATATCGTAAAAATAAAGGTATTTAATAATATGTTATTCATTATTGTTGTATATAATAGAATTTTTTTTTATCGTAAAAATGATCGTAAATAAAATTTTAAAGTTTTTAAAAGAAAAAAACTGTTTGTGTGCATACATATATTAATCAAATATTCAGAATTGAGATATACTTGTGTCTTGTATACATTTATACATAGATTGGTGGAACTTGGAAGAATTTAAATGAGTTTGTAAAGATGAACAAAAATTTTTTTTTAATACTCTCACTCTCTTTTTCTTTTTCCATTAGAGAATTCTATTGTCTCGCAAAAAAATATTTCTTCTTTATACATATACATCTCCATATATACACTTATCTTATATGTCTCTATATATTCATATTTATTTTAATTCTATATTTCTATCTAATGGTTCACCTCACGTGTTTGCAATATGTTTTTTTTTTCTGTGTGAATTATTTAATGGTTAATGTTGTATTTTTACTGCATTTCCGCTTTAGAATTATGAAATAAATGCAAAGAATTGGAGGATTTTTCATTATTTGTTTATAATTTAAGCTTGAGAATAAAGAAGTTTGTTTTAAAATGCATATGAAGCTGCTACAAAACTACACAATATCTTTGGCAATGATATTTTTGGTTAAGAAGAAACAACTTGTTGCGTTTAATTATAGTTAAGTTTTGTTCCATATGTAATGCACACATGTGTACATATGTATTTTTGTCTGGTGGAATTGACAAAACAGACAATGAATAACGTAAGACAAATGACTCATTTAATTTTTGAAAAGTATAGAAAGGATTAATGAATTTAGAAACAACCTTTATTTTATACTAGCATAAGTTTAAGTTTATCTAGAACCTATTTTGCATTTACAAATTGTCAAAAATTGGGCATGAACAAGTATTTGATTGACATGTCGCATGATCACTTCAAACTAACAACAAAACCAGATAATATTTAGAATTAACTTAGTATTTAAAATAACGAAATAAAAGATTTATCGATCTCTAGAAAGGAACTCTCATCGTGACTCAATTAAAGATTTATTAGATATAAAAAATTTTTCGCGCTGAAAAATTAAATAGAATGGAAATATAAGAACTTTCCACCTGTACGATCAATTTTGTACTAAAACCAAAATGTATCTTCAGATCTATTAGATCTATTGAATTTTATACATCTATTCTTTCTATATATCTATTCGGAGAGAGTAACAATAAATAAAATAAATTAGAGAAAAGAGATAATAAAAATCAAATAAAAATATGAAGATAAAAAAAAAATGAAACTGATAGAGAGAGGGAGAACAAAATTCTTACAGAATTTTCAATCTAATCACTCGCAAATCGCAATATATTTTAGATGATGAAAGATAAATCAGGTTGATAAATAGAACAAAATACATGTTGATAAATTAAGAACAATAATATAAAAAAACTTCAGAGTATCCAAAAATAAATAAGATAAGATATTCTACAGGTAGAATATGTTGATCTTTTATTTTTGGCAAATAAATTTTAAAAAAAGCAAAAACAATTATTTTTGTTTAAATTAATTAAAAATCTTATGTACTATGGTTTAACTTCTAAATAAAAATTTATTTATTTACTTTGTTTACTTTTTTGCGTATAAAAGACTATTTTATATTTCACAATATTAAAGAGAATTTTTAGAAACTAAAAAAAAATTATAATGTCATTTTCAAAGTAACACCTTACTATATTACACCTTGCTATAAAAAAAGAATTAATTAGAAACTAAAATAGATTTAAATTTATTGCGAAATCGCTTGACTATCTTATCGATATTCACTCAAAGAGTTTCTTAATAAAACAAATAATTATTTTTTGTTTTTAGTTTATTCGCATTTGAATGAACAATTTTCAAAGTCAAGGACTTACAATAACTTCTGTTGTTTGATAGAAGTTCAATTGCAACTTAGGCTTCAATCAAATATTAAATGGCGCCTATGCCTGTTAATTTCACTCTAGAATACGTGATTAGGAAAATCTATTCTATTGCACTATTGCTCAAGAGTGCACATAGAACAGAATATCCCCACGATTTAATTTTACTGAAAATATCTGAGACAGGTATTCCAGGATATTATATTCAGTTGAAGAAAATAACGACAGAATTAGGCTTGAAAATAAACATTAACAAGAAAAAATACAAGAAAAACGCTTAGAAGATATTTTAAAAGCAAAATTTGAAAATTGGTGATCAAAATTGTACAGTGTAAAGGGAATAACTGAGTAAGTCAACTTTGACAGTGGAAAGCAGTTCCATATAGAATAATAAGAAGAAGTTGAATTTTAAATATGCTTGATAAAGGTATAAAATGCATAAAACTGAGCTTGAACTCAAATCTAACTTTTTCAAACAAAACTACACCGTAGGTTTTGTTTGAAAAAGTGAGATTTGAGTTCAATCTATCTTTTTCTGCATTTGACGCAAAGTTATTGTTTTTTATATGATTATTTTTTAATTTGAAACACCGAAATGAATTTTAATCGAGATATCATATTTTCAATTTAAAGTATGCCATGTTTGTATAATAGATTTAGATTATATATATACAAAACATATTATTTCTGCTAACTTAATATACAATTATGAACTATACATTGAAATCTTTATCTTTAAAGATTCAATTAAATTTAATCAAAATAAAATATCAGCATGTATATGCTTTTTAGCACATTTACACCCAAAAATCACCGTGTATAAGTTTCTTAGTTAAAATAAATTTTTTTTTTAATTTGCTTCTTAGTTTCCCATTCTTCTACTTGCCAAACTTTTACACCGTTAAAGATAGAGCAATGCAATTTTAACCATCGATAAATCTCATAAAAAAATAAACTTTGAGGAACTTTTTTTATGTAACCCCACCTATTGTGAAGATACAAATCTCCAAAGTTGCTACCCTATTTTTAAAGGTTTATATCACAAGTTTTGCTAAATATTTTTTTTCAATATAAAAATATGAAAACGACAGAAATATTTTTAAGATTCATTAAACATAAAAAAAAAATTAAAATTATATAATTTGCAGTTTCGTATATAAATTTATCTTTATGTCAAACGAAAATTTTCGTTTCTCTGTATCTCCAGTATAAGTTACCTCAGAAAATTTTTTTTTTAATTTCCTTCTGTTCAAGACCTAATCGGAATCAAAAATTGAAAATTCTATATTAATGTAATATACTATAGAGTATAGACATCCTTACAAATTTGTTTAAAGTAAGATATAAAAAATGAAGTTCCAAGTCCAACATTATAATTTTACATAATATGTTAAAGGCTTTTGAAGTTTCTATAAAACTTAAGAAAGTGTTTCTTAATTTTCTAAATTTTCTCAAATTTTTTTCCTATACTTAAAATTATAATGCGAAATATATGATAACACAATATAGATATATGTATACTTTTAGAAAATAAATTTAAAATGAATGATTAAATAAATTATTAATTTGTATTCAAATTAAATCTATTAATTAAAATTTTATATGAAATTTTTTTTAAATCCTCATGATTAAAAAATTTCTAAATAACTTAAAAAGTGAAATCCATTTTTCCAATCCTTTTTTTTTTTCAAAAAAAAAAAAAAAAAAAATGAAAACAAAAAGAACAATTTTTTTTTTTTCTTAAATGACCTCCCATTTTCGAAATTTATGAAAATCTGAACAATTGAATCATTATTATTATTATTTTTTATTTTTGTCCCAAATTTCACTAAAATAAATAAAAGCAATTCAACTTCTTAATACCAAATAATAGGTATCAATAATAAAAATTAAATTCTCTTCAACTGAAAATTAATCAATATTGAAAAGTAACAAATATTTTAAAGTTTGTTTTAATTTTTTTTTTTTTTTTGTTTTCTTATTGTTGTTTTAAAGTTCAAAGAAATTGACTTAAAACTTTGTTGGACAAAGCAAAAATTAAAAAAAAAAAAAAAAAAAAACAAACCGGTATCAATAAATCTATAACAAAATCCATTCAATATTGGAAGGAATAAAAAATAAATAGTTGTTAAGCAGAAAAAAACAAAAAAAAAAAAATAAAAGCAAAATTAAACGCATTAAGTGATCTTCTCCAGGAAAACAACGAAATGACAATATTAGGTTAATCTGGCCAATCTTCATATACAAATACAAAACTTTCTTTCCAATCATTTTTCGAATAGTTAATTTTAGTGTCGATTTTTCTTTTTGACTAAAGTTAAAAAAAAAAAAAAAAACAAAAAAACCATAGAATTTGGGCGAAATTTTTATTGACAAAACTTAAAAAAAAATGAATATTTTAAAAATTTTCAAATTTTAAATAACTTTAAAACAATTTAAATAGTACAAAACCTTTTAAATAATAAGAGACATCTGAAGATTAAAAATATGTATTATATTTTTATCGCAAACTTGAATTAATGAATCCCGTTTTACAAAAATAACATGTTGGGAAACACAAAATTAAAAAAAAATTAACCAATGATAGATTCGATGTTGTGGTTCCTGTTAAAAACTGTTAATTATCAAAATTAATTTATGAAAGCAGGCCTAAAAAAGAAAAAAATTTTGAATTTTATAAAAAAATTTAAATATATAACTTAAGTTTTAAGAATAAAACATATTTTAACATTCAATTACCCAATTATAAGCTAAAGGTTAAAAGATGGTATAGCTTTTTATGAGTTGTTGAGACTCTTTATGTTGAAGAGATTTACCTAAGGATTTCCCTCTTAAATTTTAGAAAAAATTTTCAAATTTGAAGTTTCTGAAGAAGAAGAAAATAAACATAGACCATGTATCCAATTTTTAATATTGGGTTCTCATAATACTCAACTCTAAATTTAAAATTAACCTTCTTCTATATTCTTTATTCAAAGGTTTTTTTTCGTTTGCGGTAAAAAAAAAAAAAATTAAATGAATTTTAACTTTATGACCAAGTCTTATAAAAATTTTAAAAAATTTTCATTTAAATTTTTTTAGGACCTCACAAAAGTAGCACCATTTTAATAAAAACATTCAAAAACAAAATATTTTTTTTTTTAAACTGTCCAAAAAAAAAATAAATAAAAATACGGAAAATCCTTACACAAAATCTATGACAGTGAATTAAGACATTTTTTCATCTAACTAAAGTAGATAGAGAGGGAACTACAACGTAAAATATTTTTTTTTTTTTTTTTAGCAAACAATTTAATGACAAATGATCTTTAGATTGCAGCAATCCTCCTAGTTGCCACACAACTTACTATTTTTTCATAAAAATACAAAAAAAAAAAAAAAAGATAGTAGTTTTCCATAAAGGTACTTCTTTTCTTATACAAAAGTAAACTTCCTCTAAAGATATTTGAAAATTTTTTTTTTTTTTTTTTTGTCAGTTTATTTGAACAAAAATGATGTCATTTAGCACTGAAAAATTTTTATTATGTATTTTTTTTTTTCTTTTGATTTTTAATATTTCTTCATGTAATATTATAAATATCTCAATAAAATGTCGAAAAAAATTAAAAGTGAAATTTTAACCATTTTTTTTTTTTATTTAATGTCTCGGATACAACAACGAGAATTTGAAGAGACTATAGATATGGATTATAATATAAAATTATATGAATATATACTTATGTATGTACATATTTACAAGTATACACTTAAAAATATTAAATATAAAACCAGGAAAAGTGATTATATACTTATCTTGACTCCTTTATTCTGCAAAATATATATATGCATATAATATATATATATCTGTTTCTTTTAAAGATAGTATTTATGGGTTTTATTTAATTTTTTTTTTTTTTTTTTTGTTTTTATACATTGGGGCTATTCATACAACATAATATATATAGATTTCAAATAAATGACAATTAAATTTTAATATATATTTTGTCAAAAATTTTACACACCCCTTAACCGAAATCATCATTTGTCTTCATATATGAATGATGATTGAATTTATAATTGAAATTTTTTTTTTCTTTTATGATCTCTTAAAAATAACAAAAGAATTGACAGGAATTAAAAATATTTTTCAAAGGGGTGGCAGTTCATTTCCTTCATTAAATTCATTATGATTGAATAACTGTACGAATTACTTTTTTTTTTTCAATTGTCCATTTTTTAATATTATTTTTTGACAAAATAAACAATTTCAAGGAAACTAAAATATACCATCATATAATTTTTAAGTATATTCATGTCATATATGCTAGAGAAGTTGATTATAATTGAACTATTATAGTAAAGAAATTTTATGATCCAAATATATTTAAGTGGTAAATTGTTATAGTGTTTTATTTCTTGGTTGACTTATGGTTTTTACTTTTGACGTCGAAATTTCCGAGATTGTAATTAAAGTATTAAGCTTAAAAATCTAGAAAGATGAGAGTATTGATAAAAAAAAAATACCTAAATAGTTCAAACCACTGTAAAAATATGAAATTTTCTTATTTCTGTTTCTGCAAATTGGAACGATTTTAAAATATTTCCCAAATGTATCATACCTATATATAATTTTCCTGAAAATGAAAATTGAGTTCAATCAAAACCCTCTTCCAAAAAACAGGTGTAGTAAAATAAGTTATAGTTGACTATTAATTTTTACAACTTGATTTCAATTTACAACATAGGGGTCTCGGTTGCCTAGTGGGTAAGAGCGTATAAAACACGCTGTAAACACCGAGGGAGTGTGGGTTCGAATTCCACACACGTCGTAAGAGCTTTTCTCTCTTACGATATTTACAGCCACGCCTGAACAGGAAAGACTGTGTAATTTCCTGTCCACATTTATGTGACAGAGAAATGCATTAAAAAAAAAAAAAATTTACAACAGCTCATAAAAATATCAAACTTAAACTTTTCATTTTACCCTCATCTATATTGAAAGAAATAATTCGTTTGAGATAACTCTACTACTTAAATATGCATATCGAGGCGCAAAACAGTCTTAAATCTTTAAGCCATAACGCGAGATTAATTCTATTTTTATTTATCTTTTTGTCTTGACAAAAGGCATTCCACAGGCCCATTTTTCAATATTATTTTTGATACCTAAATTAAATCAAAAACTCGAAAAAGAAAACAATTCGAAAAGAATAAATGATCTTAATTTTATTAAGATATGATTGCCCAAAATAAAATAAAATTATTATTGAAAAAAAAAATCTGCTAAATAATTCTCGAATTTTCTTTTTAATCGCCATTTATTCATATTAAAATTGATTTTTTATTTCTTATCAAAAAACAAAAACAAAAAAAAAAAACGAAAACAATAAGTTTTCTTTATCTCCCTCTCTCTTTTACTCTGTCTTTTGTATTCTCCATTGCACAAGAAAAAAAAAAAAAAAAGTTCAATAAAATCCGAAAGTTAGTTTTTTTTTTTTTAAGCAGATTTTGTTCAAACATATATTTAGGATCATTTAAGGAAGTTTCCCATCACCTATATCGGTGCAGTATAAACATTTCCTTCATGTTCACACTTCCTCGTAAATTTCTTTCCACATTTTTTTTTTTTTTTTGTTTTTCTTTTTCTTTATTTAAATGCCTTCATTTTGATTTATTTCAAATAAAAAGAAAATAAAAAAAGAAAAATCCACAATCAATATAAATAAAATTAAATAAAATAAATCCAGCAGTACAAAACGACAAAAAAAAAAAAAAATAAATCGAGAAAAACAAAATCGAAATCGAAAATCAAAAATCGAAAACAAAAAAAAAAAAAAATAAAGTAAGACAAAAGTACTAAAAGTACTCCATCATCAATGAGATATAAATAAATTTCTACAAAAATTTAATTGACATGAAATGCCGGCTTATCACATAAAAATCTTAACAAAGCGCACCAAAATAAAAATATCTACATAATATGTATATATATTTATATATAAATACATATATAACTTTGAAAAATAATTTTTTTTTGTTTTATTCTTGTTTTTGTTTTTTTTTTTATTATTATTATTATTTTCGAAATGAAAATCGAAATGAAATCGAAAAAAAAAAAATAGTACAAAAAAAGCAACAAACTAAGCACCCTATTATAAAACCGCCAAAAAAAAAAGCACAATTCTTGATCAGCACTATTACAATATTATTACAATATATATCTATAGTATAATAATAATTTTTATATTATATACTATAATATAATATCAAATATGTAATAGATATGGATTAATATACTATTATGTACTTATTGTAAATTATTCGAATAAAGAAAAGTAAAACAAAAAAATAAAATATGTATGTATGTATATTCAATTCTGAAATCTTCACTGAAGTTTTCATAGATGCAATTGGAGTATATTAAAGATATCATATATCTCTTCTATTTTGTAGTTATATTTATATGTTTGTTTAAGTATATATATGTAATTTTCGAAAATCAAAATTTCGAAAATTATTAAATTATTGTTATTTATATTATTTTAGCATAACTTTTTAAAATTTTTAAGTATAAATAAATATTAGTAACAAATAATTCAATTTATATATTAAAAGTATTAATTATATGGCGTGTCGTGTGACTTTTGGCTGTACATATATTACCAGCCGATTTTTTTTTTAGAGTGTTTACGTAACAAATTGTTTATGTATACTGTATATTTTTAAAAGTGATAATAATTTCATTATTGTTTCTCATTGCATATATACATCCTTCTTATATAAATATAATTTAAAAATTTTATATAATATACAATATATTCCATTAAATTTTTAATCTTGCATTTCCTTCAAGTAATATATAATTATTTTATTATTTTTCGAATATATAATTATTTTATTATTTTTATTGCTTATAATTTTTTTTTTATCACATTTTTCTTCTGCTAAATTTAAACTATGTTTCCAATTTCATGCATAATACTTCAGTCCTTTCATAACGAATCCATTTTCTAAATACCCAAGTACGATTGTAGACTGTCTTTGATTGTTTTTCGAAAAAATTCTGATTACAATTTCTGATGTTATTTTTACGATAAGGTCCTATCCCTTATTTTAACCAAACTTTTTACTTTTTTTAACATTCTTATTCTATTACTAAGTCCCTTAAAACAAATACAGAGCTGTAAATAATATCTTTGATCGAAAATTTATTTTGTGTACCACAATGTCTTCCAAAAACCTTACCAATTGTAAGAAAATCTTAAGATCTTAACGTATATGTATAATAAGTTCTTTAAATGAGTTCTTTTATTACTATCGCATATCTATTTTTTAACATTTTAAAAGATTTAATGAAAATAAGTTTTCGAAACTTTATTTTTTTAACTTAACTGTATGCCTATTATATAAAAACAAAAGAAGAATAATAATATTTTTTATTTGTATATAAAATATACATATATATATATATTATATACTTATAATTTTATATTTTATATAATAAGAAAAAAGAATAAGCACATTTTAGTTGTGCCTGATATTTGAATCAATGTTTTTTGATCTTTTAAAGTGAATTTTCTCTCACGTACAAAATAATAAAATGAAGAAAAAAAAAAAACTCTAAAAATAAATCCTTCAATTTCAGTTTCACCTCTATTCTTTTCTATTTTCATTTTCAATATTTTCTTTTTTATTTTTTTTTTATATATTTTTTTTTTATTTTCTAAGATTCGCTCTAGATGTTACAATCTTACAATCGCGCATTCCCTAAAATTTTTGCTAACAACAACAATAACATTTTTTGTCTATGTAATGTTACATGCAACATTATGCAAAAAAAAAAACACAAAATAAATAAAAACTAAAAAAGAAAAAAAATAAAAAAGAAACATAAAAAATATATCCCTCTAAACTTTGAGATTGCTAACAATAGATAGAAATATAATGGCTCTAGTCTGTCTGAACTTATTATAAGATCGATTTGCCCAGTATATTTACGATGTGATTACACACGATCATGAAAATTTCAATTGAATTATTTATTAATTTAATTGAAATATTTAAATAACAGGTCATAAACATGTTAAGAACTAAATAAATAATTTAAAGGTTAATAAATTAAAAATACTTTTGAAACGACAAACCGAAATGCAGATACTTAGGTGGATATACGTTGATAGGGCTGCAAATGCAAACTTAGACTAGTTTAGGCAGTTTGTAATATATGCTGGATCAGTTTCTCCAAGTAAACAATTGTATAGCTCATTACAAAGAGCTGTAAATCTTCACATTCGAATAATTGAAATGGTTATTAAAGAAAAAATCTTACATAACTTTCTTCTTTTTAGAGCAAAAGCCGGTCATTCACACAAAAAACTAAAGATTTAATCCTTTTTCCCTTCAACTTTATAACTTCTGCAAAAGTTATATGAAGGACGTCTTAATCTTCTGGCATATCTGTGTATTGAACAGTGTCTTGTTGAAACCCTACCCACTACACTTTCTCCACATTTCCAATATTCCAGTGATTTAAAGATATGAATCTAGTTGATCGTTTAAGATCGAATATGGGCCAGGTTTGTTTGCGTATAATGCAAATATTAATAGAAACCACCTACGGTTTGTGAATATATTGGGCTTGTTGTTGAAACCAATTTTTACAGATTGTAATAGGAACCCTATGATTCCGCTTTCCTTAAATAATTTTAAAATTTGTATCCTTTCTAGCGATATCATCAGCTCTAGAATTGCCTAAAAAAATAATTATATCCGGGTTCCCAGACAAAATGGTTATCAAAAACTTCATTCTTTTTATTAAAGGATGAGAGGCACTTGCTGACAAGGAAAAATAAATAAAATTTTAGTAAAATAAAATGCAACCTTATAATATCTTTTTTAATTTTTTTTTTAAATTAAAATAAAAACAAGTTTTGTTTAAGTTAATGTCCAAATGAAACAAAATTAAAAAGAAACTAATTTAAACTTTAGTTATTGATAGATATTGATAAATATATATTTTAGAAAACTTTTTTAACAAACCACATCCATTACGGAACTTGAGTCCATTGAAAAATTGAAAAAAAAAATTGGTTTATACCAATCAAGTTCTAAAAAAATATTTTATTTATCTGAAAACATCAAACAAAAATGTAAATTTGTTAAATCATGACAAATTTACCGTTTTGCTGCACTTTATTTTTTAATATCATATCCATGCGTCATCAAAAACAGCTTGTGTTGAAGTTTTATTATGTGTTTATATATAACTATTTAAAATTCTTTATAATTTTTTTAGACCAAAGAGCTCCAGATAGATCGATTCTAGGGAATAATAGTACTTATAACATTAGGGATTACATAAAAAAGGGAATAAAATATATACAATATATAAAAAAAAAAAAAATAAAAAAAAACATTCATTGTAAGTGTTGCCGATTTGTTGATTTGAATTTTTTTTTGAAGGAAATACTATATACAATAAAAATAAAGGAATAAAAAAAATATAAAGATTGCAGAAAATATGGAAATTTCGATTTCATTTGCTCAACTATTTTTCTATTATTTTTCTTTTTATTTTTTTATTTTTTCCTTCTTTTCGTGTTATGAATAAATTTTAGTCAATAAATTACGATTTGTTTTAAGATAATTGTTAAGTTCTTTTTTTCTTTTTCTGCCATATAATAATGAAAAATTTAGTTTGCCTGATATTTTTCTTATATTTTTTTTTAGTATATTTTTGTTTTTAAAGTTTTTTTTTTAACCGAGTATTCAGTATTAAATTTTTATTTTGAAAAAATTTGTTTTTTCTTTTTTTTTCGTACAAATTTTTAATTAGTTAAATTTTAACATTAATTTATTCCAAAAAAAAAAGAAAAAAATTATAATAAAAAACAAATTTAGAAGAACTATACGAGTGTCTGTCTATATACCTACTATTACTAAACGAATCTTAACTTAGTCAGGAATCTTTCAAACAAAAAATCAAAATTAAAAATAAAAAAAAAAATAATTTCAAAAAAAGACCTTGAAATATGCAAATTTGAAAAAAAAAATAAAAATAAAATAAATAAATAAAATAAAAGACAGTAGCTGTTTATTAACGCTTTTGAAAAGTAGGTATACTATTTGTGTTTTAAAGGAATTAATTATTTTAATTGCCGGGTTTTCTTTTGGGTGAATTTTCAACCAAAAGATTTGAAGAGCTTGGTTAATTCAAATATTTCATTGCAAGAAATAGAAATAAAGATTTTTATCAGTTTTTTATGTTTTATTTTTTCTTTTTGGTTTTTTTTTTTTTTTTTTTGGTAATTTAAAGAAAATTTGTTTTTTAACGATTACATTTTTTTTTTTTTTGTCTTGGTTTAATTTTAATTTCTTTTAGTCAAATGCATACATAAATATATTAAGTGATTGAATTTTACATAATTAGATCTTTTAATTAATAAAAAAAAATAAAAAAATAAAAATGGTATTAATAAGTAATTTTTAATGTTTGTAATGATGCAAATAAAAAAAAAATCTTTGATTTGAATTAAAAAAAAAGGGATTTTTAAACGTTTCAAATTATTGAAATATTGATTTATTGAACTGATTGTGATGACTACATTCTACTTTTATAGTTCTATAAATAAAAAAATTTCTAATTGTATCATTTTTTTTGTTTTAGTGATTAAGTATAGTCTCTTAAGTGTATAGTGTACATTCAAACATTGGAGAGGTTAACAGTACTCTCTCGTTTAAATAAATCATGTGCTAAACAATTTTTGTTTTTTTTTTATTTTGATTGGAAATACATACAGTCTGTTCTTAGCAACTGTCAAACTTAGCCCTCGAGGCACAAGTTATTTAATATACCATATTATGGATGTTATTTAATTATCAAAATATCATGAATAACGCCGAGAAAAGTGAATAAAAACTATAATTTTATCGAAATATAATTTTAAAATTGTGCTGTCACATTATGGTTTTATAAAAAATTATACAATAAGTTTAAATTTCTGGAATGGTTAATGAGAACAAGTAAATCTAAGGAACCAGAATCCTTTACATAAGAGAGGTCACAGTACATACGCTTTTAACTTAAAAAAAAAGTCGTTTATCGTATATATAAAAAATAGTAAAAACCTTCAATTGAAGATTTCATAATCGCGCCTTTGTATTATATCCTGCTCTTCCATAAAAGAATACTCTAACCGTATTTTCCGCAACAGAATTCACAATATTTATAGAAATTATTGTGACATGGTATCTTTTATCCTTATGAGCATCATATACTGTAAAAACTCACGGTCATTTAAAAAGAAAATTAACACTCTAAACACCTAAGCGCATTTACATTTAAAACGTTTTATTTCCATTTTCTGTAGTTATATATATATAAAAGAACGTAAACGTCTATTTTATCGTCCTATTTTTTTTAGTCATGGCACAAAATCAACTAATTCGAAATATTTTTAAGGGAAAACTGTATAAAAGTATATATACCTTCTGACGTTCTTATTTTCGTAATTAAAATTAAATAAAATTAATTAATTTGAAAAATTTTGGTAGCTTGTACATAATTTCGTTCGTCAAAAAATTTAATTTTCCTATTATCGTCCTATTCCTGTATCTAATCTCGTCCTATCTTTAAATAGGAATGAAACCACTTTTTTCAATAATGTCTAAAAGTGGTTTCATTCCTATTTAAAGATAGATTCCTATTTAAAGATTAAAAAAAACCATTCGTTTTAATATTTTTAAAATTTTAATAAATTGAACATTAAATAACTAAAGAAGTTTAAATATCAATTTAAATAAAATTAATTAAATTAAAGTCACAAGTCACAAGTCATAAAAAATTTCATAATTTTTTCTTCTTCGTCTTCTTGCTTAAAACGGTTTGGTTTCCTTTATGTCAAATTTCACCATTATATTTTTTTTATTATTTAATAGAGTAGATTTCGGTATTCCAAATTTTTTACTGGCTTCATATGCCGAAATTTCATTATTTGAACGGCTTTTAATGTCTCTTGTAACCTTTTAATATTATAGTTTCTTCTCTTAGACATTTTCCTAAGTAAAAATAATCAAAAACAAGCATAAAGTAAAATGATCCTAATATCGACCTATTATATATGTACCTAAAATCGACCTAAACTTTTTTTAACTGTAGCATGATAATTTGTGAAAAAAGTGTAGGACGATAAATGGTTTTTACATTATACAATAAAAAAAAGTTTCAAATGCTATGATATTAATTTAAAAAAAACGTGTTTTAAGAAGTAATAGAATAATTTTAATAAAAAAAAGCTATCAAGAAACATAATTCCGTCCTATATAAGTCGATATTATGTACATTATTTTAAAAAAAAATTTCTAATTCCGACCGAATTTATTTTTATTATTATAATAACTACATTTTGTAAACCAATTAAAAATTAATAAAAGAAATTTAAAAGTATATATTTTATTGTTTGTAATTTAAATATTACCTTACAAACTTAAATTTGTGACTGAAACACTAATATTTTTTTTTTTTTTGTAATCTAGAACTTTTGTAGAGAATTTTTACAACAGCACTACTCACGCCACTAACTTTTTTTATACCCGTATGAACTATGTTCAAGGGTATAATAAATTTGCCATTACATTTGTGACACCTTAAAGGAGTCGAGCTAGATATAGTGTCAAAAGTATGGATCGGCTCAGAATCGAATTCTGAGTCGATTAAGCCATGTACGTCCGTCCGTCCGCACGATAACTCAAGAAATAAAGGAGGTAGGAGGCTGAAATTTTTTTTACGTCACTTTTGCAAAATTGTTAGTTTTGTTATTTAAATCCAACATTTTCGGCCGCCGGGTTCGAGTAGCTGCCATACAACTTCTTTCTTTAAATGGAAATAACCCAGTGTCTATTCAATCTAGGTATCTGAAATTTTGCGAATGATGATCAAGTTTTATGGCAACAACTTCTGCAAAATTTGGTTTTGGTGGTGCGACGGGTTCGGGTAGCTGCCACACAACTTCTCTTTTTAAATGAAAATAACTCAGTGTCCGTCCGCACGATAACTCAAAAAATAAACGAGCTACGAGGCTGACATTTTTTTTACGTCACTTTTACAAAATTGTTAGTTTTGTTATTTAACTTCAGCATTTTCGGCCGTCGGGTTCGAGTAGCTGCCATACAACTTCTTTCTTTAAATGGAAATAACCCAGTCTATTCAATCTAGGTATCTGAAATTTTGCAAATGATGATCCAGTTTTATGGCAACAACTTCTGTAAAATTTGGTTGTCATGATATGACAGGTTCGGATAGTTGCCATACAACTTCTCTTTTTAAATGAAAATAACTTAGTGTCTATTGAAGCTAGCTATCTGAAATTTAGTGAAAAAGTGTCGAGTTGCATGCCAAAAACTTTTGTAAAATTTGATTGGTCTAAAGCAGCCGGTTCAGGCTTCTTGCATTTGTTGGAACTTAATGAAGCTAGGCGCAATAGATTCGGGTAGCTGTCATACAACTCCACAATTTACATAAATATATCTCTGTAGTTCGGTACTAAAACATCTGAATGTTTTTAAAAGATGATCAAGTTTTATAGAAACAGGATATATTACGTTCATACGGGTATCCCAGAGTTGATACCCGAGTGCAAAGAGTGCAGTAGAGTCTACTCTACTGCACTCTTCCTCGTTTTAAATGAATTTAAAAACCATAAAAAAGAGAACTTGACGCGAAATTAAAAAAAAATTACAATAGAAGCATTACCAAATCTTTTGCATGCCTTACTTTTATTTTATTTATGTAAATATATAATGAAGTTAAAACTAAAAATCTGTCTTAGGACGATAATACCAGCATACCATAGGACGAAATTATAGCCGTTTACTTTATATGTTTATATTTGATTTCTAAAAGAAACTTCAATCTAAAAATACTTTTATATATAAAAAAAAAAATATGTATATCAGTCTAGAACAATTCAGTACATTATTATTAATACAAATCATAAGATTTTATAAACTTTTTAACTTCACTTTTGCAAATTATTTCAATTTTTATATAAAATTAAAAAGTTATATAATACAAATAAAATATATGTATATGTTCTTCTAGAAGTCAAAATACAGTTTAAAAGAAAGTTTAAATTTTGTTTTTATTATTTTTATATATATGTATTATAATATACATGGGTAACCTTTTAACCCATTGAATATAATTCTATTCTATAAAGAGAAAATAATATAATAACAATTTATGGTCATTGCCCTTTTCTTAAATAAAAAACTTAAAATACATTCTAAATATAAATTTAAAAAAATAAACTAAATGAATGACAACAAAATTATTTTGCAGTAGAATATAATTTTGTTGTTATAACATAAATTCATAATATTTTTTAAAATATTTTGTTTTGTACATGAAAAAGGTTACGATATTAAATCAATTGAAATAAATTCCACTTGTATATTATGGTATTTTTAAAAGAAACCTTTTTTTATTTTTTTTCTTTAAATAAGAATAAGAACAGAACACCTCTTCCTTGTAAAAGGAAATCATTCATTTCTTTAACACTTTCTGTTATTTAGTTTTTGTTTTTCATTTTTTTTTTTTTTTGTACATGAAATTTCACTCGTTCTTCTGGACACCTCTATACCCTTGAGGGTGAATTTCAGTACTAAAAGAGAACAAAAATGAAATCAAATATTCAAAGATTTTTATCAATAAAATAATAAATTTTAAGGAATATTTTATATAATATATAATATGTATGTATATATAAATGTTTAATATATAGATGTATATATACAATCTATATTCATATATAAATATAGTGTAATCCTTTTTTTTTTAACAAGCAAAACTCATATTCACTATTATATGTTTTCTTTTATTGTTTCATCCTTCATTACTTCTTTCTTTCTAATTTTATCCTCTGGCAACGCTGTAATATAACAAATGAAACAAAGTATGAAGATGATCATTAATAAAAAAAAAAATAAAAAAAATTTTTGTTTTTTTTATAGAAGATTTTTATTGTTTTAGCTTTGGTGATTATTGTTTTTTTTTTTTTTTTTTATTATTATCATAATATTTTTCTTTTATTGTTTTCTCATTGTAATTTCGTTCACTCATTTTTATTGTTACCTATTATCATTATTATGATGCTAACAAATAAAAAACAAAGTACATTTATACATAGTACCAGATAGTACTTATATAAAATTTCGTGCAAACATCTTCGAAAAATCAAAATGATATTCAATAAAATTGTTAATTTTATTTTATATATATATATATATATATACATTCTAAAAAATTGAAGTCATGTTCAATTAAAGTCGAATTTGAAATAAATATAGTATTTTAAAAATTTAACTAGCTTTAAAAGTTTATATTCTAAAAGTAAATTTGAATTATATTTAGTATTCATGAATTTTAATAAAATATAGAAGATATTATGCTTAAAGGTAAAATTAATAAAATGGCAAATTGTAGAATTGTAATCGTTAACAAGATGAAAGTGAATTGAATATTTCATTGTTTTAAGCATTTTTATACCTGTACGATAAGTATCGGTTATAATAAAATTACTGCTCCGTTTGTAACACCTCGAAATAAGCAAGCTAGAATTACCTTCAAATATATGGGTCGGATCAGATTAAAATTCTGAGTCGATTAAGCTTTATCCGTCCGTCCGTCAGCACGCTAACTCAAAAACTAAAAAAGCTAGAGTATTGAAATAAACACAAAATATTTTAGAATCAATTTGTAGGTTCTCTATTTTTTTTGGTTGAGATCCGATCGAAACTTCGGGTAGCTTTCGAACAACTAACTTTTTGATCTCCACATTTTTCATACAAATTTTTTAAAAGTTCTACATCGTTTTGAAGTAGAGCCATAAAATTTTAATTACCTACCTATAGATATCCTAAAAAAATTAATTTTATGGAAGAACATTTTTCTGTAGCTCCACCCGTTACGGAGTTACAGCCCCCCAAAGTTCGAAAAATCTCTATATTTAAATTGTTATAACACAAGTTCTATAAGGTATATATCTTCAATATGAAAATTCCAAACAATAGCTGCAGTTATGAGCTTTACAAATATGTATATAAAAAATATATACTTGTGCTATAGTATAGAGTATCCTAATTTATTATTATGCGAAACTGTATTATTGCAAAATTATTTAAGCCTTTATCTTCTAAACGGTTTAAGTTGGAAACTTGAAATTTTCACAAAAGTTACATCTTTGAAAATAAGTATGAGTCGTTTTAAAAAAGTATGAGTCGTTTTTGTATCGCCCCCCGTTTAGGAGCTGTAAAGGGTCAAAAACTGAAAATTCCCTATTTTTAAACACCTGTAACGTGGGACACCTATTGAAATTTTTTTGAAGTACATAATACATACAAATTAAAGCTTCAACATTATACTTTTATTTCTATTGGCAACTTTTCTTAATAACACATTAAAATTGACGAAAGCGTGACTTGATTTTTTCTCATTTTTTCTAACAAATTTTTTCAACGATTTTTTTCAATTTTTTTTATAATTTAAAATTGTTGAAAATCATATGATGTCTAGTAGAAAAAAAGATGGCGTGTATACGTATTTTGTTGTATTTATAAGAAATTATTCTATGAATGAAATATTCTTAAAGAAATAATGCAATGTACATGGCGATAATAATATATATATGAAGAAATATGCATATTAACATACATATGTATATGTATATGGTATTTTGTAATAAATTTAGTATAAATTAATATACATTTGCCGCTTAGTATTAAATAGTACTATAGGTATATCACATTTGGAAAAGTTTTGGATTGATAATCGTTAGGTGGAAGGTTAGAATCTGCTTTTGAATAATGCATAAAAATATAATATGTAGTTTGAATATATGTATGTATGTACAAACCATAGTTCTAGAAATTATAAAATTCACCGAAATTATTTTAAAATACTGAAAAATTAAAAAAATAATATTATTAGCAGAGTGACAAACTATGAACATACTAACGAGTTCGTATGGGTATCTAAGAGTTGACAAAGGCAACTGTATTCTTCCTCGTTTCATATTAATTTATTTTAAAAATTGTAAGTATAATATTATTATTTTTCCTATATATATGTATTTCAAGAAATATCTCAAAGTATTATAAAAGTTATTTATTAAAATTAATATTATAATAATAATAATTAAAAAAAAAAAATTTGTAATTACCATCCAGATGTCCAAAGGAGAGGTATATGATTTTAGTTACATTTTATAAGTCTTTTATTTAAGTACATTCAAATATATATTGGAATTTTACTGTGATTAAATAACTTTGTTAGTCAATGCTTTATATTCTAGTTTTTTACATTTATTATTTTAAAACTTTAGAATCCAAAATATTATAAATCATTTATTTGCAAGCCATTTTAGACTTTAAATGCCATATAATGTTAACACTTGAGTGCTCGCACAATATATTTTTCATAAGTACTCGCCTTGGTCATATTGACCTACACTTAAACATACATAAATGTCCGTTAAAATATAAGATATCATTAGAATATTGTTTTTTTTTCCATAATATGTAATTTTTAATTTGTTATTTTACAAATAAATATACATAACATATTTAATTAAGTTTATTTAACAAAAAAAGAAAAATTCAAAAAAAGTGTCAAATTAAAAATTTTCATAAAATATTTTATATTTATATTTTGCATTTATGACACTTTTTATTGCATCTGGTGTAAATGTACACCAAAAATTTATTAAATTTTACAATTTTATGTTAAATTTAATAATAAATATTTCTTCAATACAAAGTTTAATAGTGTTTAGCACAAAAAAATTTAAAATAAAAAGAAATAAAGATTTTAGCAAATTGGCAAAATCTTGCAAATTGCAAACTGATCCAGACGGTTTTCATATTGCTAATATGAATAAAATTTTTAAAAATGGCAGTTCCATAAACACATAACATGACAAAAAATATTAGAACTCAGTTACTGCGAAAATGAAGAGAATTGTGTTTAAGAAAAAAAAAGTCATTGGCTTCTAAAGTGGATTTGGTTGAAAAGACCTGTACGCGAGTACTAGAGAGTTAAAAATGATTACTTTACATGTTTTTTTATGAAATCTTTAAATCTTTAATACTCAATCCGTAATAAAAATCTGGAAGGCTATTAAAAAGGTTTAAAAATGAAATTAGGTGTTTGAGAGTGAGAGCGAGGGATTATTGAAAAACACCAAAAAGTATAACGGAATAAAGTTCATATATACAACACGAAAATATAATATACTTTTTTAAAACAAAAATGGTTAAGAATATGAGAAATTTTAGTTTCTAAAAAACGTTTTGAGAGATTAATCAAGTTACAATTTAAAATTAACCTTTTTTTTTTTTTTGAAAAACAAAAATATTATTATATACAGATTGTGGCAAAATTAATGATATGAAAAGATTGTATTTGAATTTTTCAATAAATATATTTCTTATGCTTACAATATATTGTTTATTACAAAATGATCTTTGAAATGATCTTTTTGCTTTTACTCTTTATTTATTTTTATTATTCTTTGTTTTAATTTTATTTAATATTTTTTTCCTTTGTTCTACCTTTCACTATTAAGTTCACAAAGAAATTATTAATTTTATTCTACTTGATTCTTCTGTAATGGACCACTTTCGAATACAATTCGCAATTTAAAAATGCAATTTTCTGAATTCCCATGCAATTTTTTTTATGAGATTATTTTAGATTATTAAAATTGAAATTAAAAAGCAAAAAAAATAAAATAAAAGGGAAATTTATTTTTATTAAGCGGAAGAAATCGAATTGAAATTGAAAAAGGATAAAAAAAAAAAATGATTAAAGAAAATCATTAAGAAGAGATTATTACTTTACTACAGGTCTACACAAGACTTATTTTAATATGTTCTTTGAAATTATATATATAAGATATATTAGTCTCCATAGAAATATTCATAAAGAGAAGAAAATATTTAATAACAGTATATTAAATAAAATTAAAATAGATAATTATTGTTTTTTTTTTATTTTATCCATTATTATATCCAAGTTAAAGACTTAAATAATAATACATTCTTCAAATTTTATAATTCAAAATTCTTCAGATTTTATCAAATCTATTTCTTATGGATATGGATTAATCAAAATTTTAAAGTCCAAACATGGAACTCTATAGTCAAAAACTTGCATAACTATTAAAAATGCATGTCAGATCAGTATTAAAAATTAGTAAAGCAAATGGAATAGCAATGGAACTATTATAGACATATACAACAAAACAGACACTTCTAATATTATAAAATCTAAAATGGAATTTGGCTGATCATGTGTTTTGCTTAAATGACAACAAATTGGTAAAAAGAATATCTAAATGATAGTTGGATACCGGTTAAAGCTAAATTAAATTCTGATGGACAATTGAAAAAATAAAGAGAGGATATCCTAAGGTATAGCACTGACTAGTAATTGTTATAGCTTACACCAAGAACTATATTATCTTATAAATTAAAATTTATAAAAATTAAATCTAGTATAATTTAAGAAATTTTAAGGATAAAACCAAAATTTTTTTAAAAGCTACCCAGAACAATCATAAAAACAATACATGAAATATTTAGTTAAATACTTTTGTAAACCTCGGGTAATTTAAATATAATGTAGTTCAAATTGTATTTTAATGGTTTCACATGTGTCTACTTAATAATATTAGAGTGGTGCTGATAACAAAGTAAAAAAAATTTTTTATTTTATTTTATTTGAAAGTAAAAATTCCCTTTCTCTCTGTTATCTCTCTTGAAAAATGCATAAGAAAGTGATGGATGTGATTTGCAGTCCATTTTCATTATAAATAAACAATATAAAGACGATAATAAATCATTTTGTAGTTTTATTGAAATTTTTACTTCTTTTTTTTTTATTTAAAAAAGAAAAAAAAACAAAAATTATAAAACTATAATTTTATGCATTTTTACATACAAACAAACATTAATTTCGATATCTGATAATCCTTTAAAAAGTTGATCACACACAATTTTGTTTTTTATGGCACAACAACATTGTCAACACAATTAAAAATTAATTTAAATCCAATCAAAACATATTATGTAGGTACATATAAGTTTTTATATTATTTTTTTATATTTTTAATATCTTTGATATATTTAACATATTTTCTATCTCTTTCTAATTTTATACATTATTTTAATTTCTTTGTTGTTTTTTTTTTTTATTTGGGTAATAACCATATAAATTAAACTAAACGATCAAAAAAAAAAAAGAAAAACATCTATAAACATAATAAATAAAAAAAAAAACTTTTATAGCTGCTGCCATCTATCCATTCATTTCATTCATTAACGCAAAAATTGTTGCAGACAACAAAAAAACTAAAACGGTTTTTTTTTTTGCAACAAAATTATAATTGCTTTTGTATAGCAAGTAATTCTTTAATTTTATTGCTTGTATTCTGATCATTTTGAAGAATTACCTACATACATATATACATAATAATGTTAAGAAAAAAAGTAAAAAGAAATAACATCCAAAAGAATTAAATTTTGTCTCTACAAAAGAGACAACTTTTTGGGACAAAATTTTGAAAATAAAAGCTTGAATTTAATTTTTTTGTTTATAAAATTATTTTGTAACCGCAGCTCTAAAATCCCTCCTAATTATTTTTGTACATACATACATACATATATTTGAACAACAAAGCATTTAAAATAGTGAATGATGTCGTCCCCAAACTATTTCTAAATAAATTATTGAAACTCTGATTTCGTAACCAAACTAAAACCCCAGCTAATTATTTATTTTACATATACATTCATATTTCAACAACAAAGCACTTCAAATCTCTACACATCTTTGAATTTTACCTTAATCTTTTGTTCAATTTTTCAAAAATCTGGAAAGAAGAATTTGATTTCAATATAAAATTCTAGATTTTTTCATACTAAGATTATTTTTGCAAGATAATGTGGTGATCTTTAAGATCGACACTTCACTATACAATCTACAAATTTAGCTTTTGTTTAATAAGAATACCTCCCTGGTATTTTTGGAAGATTCCCACCTTCCTTAGGAAAAAAAGAAAAATTTAGTTTTTATGAATAAAAGCTAAAAAAGCGCTCAATATATTTAAATTCTAATCACTGGTGACATCATATAGATGTAATAACTAATTAATAAATAATGTATCTAATTTTTTTTGTTTTTGATTTTAAATCATTTTAATTTTACTTTTAATTTTCATTCAATTCAATTGAATTGGAATTTATCAATTATCAAAAATTTAAACTCTTTTAATTTTACATTATTTGGGAGTTTTTTTTCAAAACACCCAAAAAAAAAAAAAAAAACAAAAATAAAGAGGAAGTATTTGACTTGAACTTGAATATATTTATAAAAATCTGAAACGATTGTTTTTTTTTTTATGTATATAAACATTTTTTAGTTTCATTCTAGTATAGAAAGTTAAAAATTTTGAAAATGTCATTAATAAATACTATTTCCTAATCGATTTTTCCAAATTAAATCGAATTGAACATTCGAATATGATATTACGAATACATATTTTAAAATATTCATCGTAAATTGTATATAATTTTGAATTCATCAGCACTATATAAACAAGCTCTAAATCTTGAATTGAATTCATAAAACTAAGCTTGAACTGAAATCTTCGGTTTTCACACAAAAACTACGCTTGAAGTCGTTAAAGGAACTCGAAAAATTATGATTTGAGTTTAAACTCAGTTTTATGTACTTGGCTCCTTGCTACTGGGTTAAAAGTAATAATTCTACACTATATTTAAGTTAAGCTTTCATTTAAGCTTTTCTAAGTACTCGATCCATCTGAAGAATATAAATTATGAATCTATTAAAGAAACTAAATGTACGTCATTCAATGGCTAAGAAAATAAAAATATTTAATTTTATATTTAAAAAATTTCAATAATTTTAATAAAATTAGAAAATATTTTAATGTAATAAAGAATTTTGATTTGAATAATATCCGAATCTGACAAATTATTTTGTAATTCAATTTATTGTTATGTTCATGACATTCTTTTATTTAGAAAAAAAAATATTTTCAATAAGTATTCGTTTTTATTTAAATATAAATATAAAATTAATATTTTTTTTTTTTTTTTTTTGACAAAATTTTATATTTTGATTGCAATAAACTTGACTCACTGCACAAAATTAGAAACTGAACTCAAAAAAAAATTAATAAAATTAACCATGACATACTTTCAAAATAAAAATGAAAAGTAAAAGATTTTCACGTTAATTGTTTTTAATTTTTGTGTTTAAAAATAGCAGCTTTACATTTTGTTCGTGAACTTATTTAAATAATAAAACAAAATATTTATTAGTCATGTTCTAATATAGATTTTTTTTTATCCGTTTTTCTTAAATGAAAATTAAAGTATTAGATACCATATGTACAAATGTAAAAGAAAAAAGTTTTCCATATATCACCTACAAGAATTGATTTAGAATACATATGTAGGTATGTCTTGACTTTGATTTGAATTAAGTAGAAATTGTCAACAGTATTGAATCTTAAGTTGCATTAAAAAAAAAATGATGGAAATATGTATAATAAAAGATATCTAAAAGGTTAAGAAAAAAGTTTTTTTTTTATAGATATATATATTGAACACTAAATTTTATTCACTCTATTAATTCTTTATTAACTATCTATTTAATTCTATCTACTAAGACCTTGTTTTTGTAAATTTGAAAACATTATTTTCATTAGAATTTAACTTACAATTAACAAACACAAATATCAAATATTTAGCTATATTTAACTTTAGATTTACTTTTTTCACTTAGAAAAGTGTCATAAATTATTTGAAGATATCATAAATGGTTAATTTCTTAAATCTATACAAAGGTTTTCAAACCCATTTTTTGAAAATTCATGTGCTCAAATGCCATGCCCCATCAAATTTTTTAAATCAAGGCTGTTTTAAAGGAATAAAATATTAACGTAGTTAACAATTGGAGATTTGAAAAATTGTAAGTTTTAGAAGCACAATTCTCCATATTTAATTTTATTTCTTTCATATTTATACCTTTTTTAATGTCTTCATGTACATTCATGCAGCACACTATTTTTACCCGTCTAGATTTTCTTTTTTCTTTGATTTTTACAGAATCACTTGAATGATTTGTACATATTTATTTTAATATGATAAAAACTTTCAGCTGCACACCTTCTTCTACTAATTACTATAAAAAATAAGAACTTTTAACATTGTATCACAAATAAAAAAAAAAAAAAAATTAACAAACGGAACAGAAAAGAAAAATAATTTTTTTTTTCTTTTCGTCTTCAAAGTGCCACTTTATCACTTTTCGAAAGTTCTCCAAATCAAGACACATTTTCATTTATTATACTCACAAAAACAAGAAGGGAATTTAAAGAAAACAAAAACCATCCACATGGCATTAAATAAACCACTAAAAGATCACTTATAAAATTTTAAAAGTAATACCCCATACATGAGTTAAGATGTAGGCGGACGCAAATTGCGTTTTGTGTCCACTACTTCTTTTTTCTTTTTTTTTTTTTTTTCAATTTTAAAATATAAAATTAAAGAAAAACGTTTTCTTTTCTTCTTAATTTTTTTTTTTTCCTATATCTAGAAAATCCCATTCTATATATAGTATACAAAAAAATATATGTGTATATTTTTTTTTTTTTTAAATCAGAGAATGAAGACAAACTTATAAAAACATTAAGTATTATATTTCTTTTTTGTTCTTTAACAGAAACGGTCAAAAACCAAATTATTAGATAAAATGAACGGTATACCTATAAACATAAAATAAATGTTCAGATCAAATTTACTGCGGCATCAGACTATATTAGATTTGCACCCATTGCAACAGCAGCACCAATAACACAAATCACAAAAAAAAAAAATTTTTATTAAAAAAAGAAAAATTATCCCAAAGAACTGTAAAAATTGTTTTGTTTTAATCAGAACTATCATATGGTATAGGTATACCAAGAACTGTCCGATGTGTGCCGATCTGTTATCCATGGTTTTGCATTGTTATTTTTGTTTTAATTTTTTTCTATTTTTTTTTTTTTTTGTTAGTTGTCTCTCTTTTAATTTTCATTTTATTGTAATGACAACAATGAGCTTTCGAAGGCTCACTGACCTTTAAAAGAAAATATTTTAAAGTATGTAAAAAAAGAAACAGCAAATGAATGTGTAGGAAATCAGAGAAGTCTGTTTTAATTTTATTGTTGTTTTGCTTCAATTGTAATGCATTCATGTTCAAGTTGTTAAAGAAAAAATAAAACCTAAAAGAAATTGAGCCTCTGCTTATCTTTCTATATTTTTACTTCTTTGTATACATACTTATATTTCCTTACCCCTTTTTATATACATATATGTATGTATTTTTGTTTTGTTGCCTGTTGCGTCTGTTTGACATTATGGTTGACTCAATTTGTTTATTGGTACTCTACTATAATTCTTCATCTGCATGATTCTCATCTTCATCTTTTATTTTAATTTTTTTTATTATGTTTATTGTTGGACTGCTATATAATGTACATTACATACTATATCCATACATTGTATGTTTAATATTACAATCGATAATAATAATAAGTCAACAGAACAGGCCAATAACAATAATGGGGAGAGCTGCTGATTTTTTGTTTTGACTTTGTTTTTGAGTTTTGTTTTAATAAATTTATTTTAAACTTTTTTTATAAACAAATTTTTATTTTGTGTAAAAAAAAAAATTAAATTATTAAAATAAAAAAAAAATATATATATATAAACTGAAATTTATGTGCAGTATGTTTTTTTATAAATCAATTGACATCTATAGGATAAACAATATTTAATATTTATTTGAATTAATTTTATATTTTATATGGCTACATAAATTTTAATTTTTTGAGGAATATGGTCCTTATTCAATAATCGCCTCTACTACAACATCTTTCTGTAACCATTGTCCTTACTTTAAGTGTTGTTTATTCTTATTATTTTTAAACTGACTTAACATTATTTCTATAGTTAATTTCATATAACTCGCTTAAGGTTAGGGTGTTGTAGTTCGCCTATCAAAACGTTTGCCATTTTTTCTCCTTCGGACTCCATTTTTTGCGTGAAAAAGGTATTTTTTTGCGGGAAAAGTTTTGGGTTCATAACTGTAGTCTTCACAATAGCATCATTTTCTAAATCATTTTCAATTTTAGTTCAAAAACGCAAATTTTATACAGATTGAAGCTTTTATTCAAATTTTATACACTAACATGCACACTAATTGAAAATGGTAAATTGTGTGACCTTTTCAAAATGTAAAAATTCGCAAACTGTAACTGTAAACTGTACAAATTCCACTTCTATCAAACATTTTTGATAAATTTATATTTATTTAGAGTTTCTTATTTAGCTGTTCTACCCATTAAGTAAATAAATTTTGTTTCCTTCTTTATTAATTTTTAATATAAACAGACCGATAGGCTTCTCTATCATCTTTCTTTTGTATTCTTTAATGGTTTCATAAATACATACTGCAATGTAATTAATAGTTAATTCTCAAATATACATAACAGGTATAACAAACTTTTAAAGACCATATTTGTAATACCACATTGTAAACAATAAAAAAATCCTTCATATCCTATCAAATTATTAAAAAACGAACAAAAAAAAAACTCTTTATGAAACACACAGTTATTTTTGTTTTTTTTTTTTTTAGTTTTTTATTCCATTTGAGACCCATTAATATTTGAGATTTGGAATACTTTTCTTTTCATATTATTTTTAAATCTTTTCATTTAATAACAGAATAATTTGAATAAAGCACATGGCCCTGCAGGGCATAAGTTTTCCCTTTTGTTAAAAATTAAATTAAGAAAAAAAAAAAATTTTTTTTTCCTTCAATTTTTTATTGGATGCTCATTTTTATTGTAATAATTTTTGTGAGTTGAGAAGCACGACAAACAAAAAATTAGACAAAAAAAAAGATAATATGTAATCAAAAAAGAAAGGAGACATACAGAGGATCGTAAAAACTTTGACTTTTTTTGAAAAAGTAATAACACGAGGTCAAAAATTTTATGAAAAAGAATCTATTTAATGCTACATAGGTAAAAGTTTTTATTATTAAGTTCAATTTTTGAAAAATATACTTTTTAAAACTTTTCTTTTAGAAAAAATCAAGCATACTTAAAATGTCCGTCCTTGAAACGTCAAAATTAAAAATTTTCTAAGTCGAAGTTTAAACAACCGTAGCTATTCTACAAGACAGTAGATATACGTATCTTAAACAAAACTCTTTCTCTTAAAATGCTCCAACTCTTAATTTGGTAAAATCAACTTCCTCAATTTTTTAAAAAACAAAATATATACATATGTACATATTACATATTTGTATTTATCAGGATCTAGATGCCATTCTTATAAATATAAATTCAAACCCGATAAGTTAAACTTCCTCCGCTTTTTTGACAATAATTGAATTTGACGGACAATTAATTTATTATTATATTAAATTTGAGATAAAAAGACATCACATACCACAAATTAATAAAAAAACAAATTTAAAACTTAAAATAACTAAATATTCAATTTTTTCCATGTTTTTTATATTTTGAATTGAAAAAAGGTTAAAAGGGTGGCGAAAACACTTTCAATTTAAGAAAACACAAAAAATAAAAAATGAATTAGTTTTTTATCCAGGAAAAAAAAAATCCAAAAAAAAAACATCCAGGAACAAAACACGATATCCAAAAACAAGTAAAACAAACCAAAAAACATTAAAATTCGAAAATATAATCGAAAATTTATAATGACAATCGATAATTTGTTTTATGTGTCTTTTGTTTTTTTTTTTAGTTTCCCTCTTGTAAAAACTTCACAGAAAAAAAAACAAACCCCAAAATCCTCCAAAATATTTAGAGTGATTGTTTTCGATTGCTTTATGAGAATGTTTATTTCTTAAAACATAATTTCTTGTATTAATTTATATGTATATGATAACGAAAAATGAATAACATAAGGCGTATTTACATTTTTGCCTTTAACTAAACTGTGATCATGTGATTAAAAATTCAATAATTAAATATTATTTTGTTAATGTGATACGGTTTTCACAATCGTATTAGCTGAGATTAAAAGGGTTATAATAAGTCATTAACAAATTGTTATTTATGTTATTGGATTTTGCCTCTTTAGAAAAATGATTTAAAACAAAAAACACTTCTTTAAAAATTCAATTCAATTTATAATATAAAATTGAGAAAATAAAACTAAAACACATTTTTAAAAATTTTTAACTCAAAAATTTTTCTATGTAGAATTATATATATACTTACCTTCATTCTATTTATTAATTAATATTAATACATAAATATTTTTTTAAGCTTGGAAAATGAAAATTAATCTTATTAGGATCTTTGCAATGAAAATAACAGAGACAGTAGACTGACTATTATTTTAGAAAAATAACAGAGACAATTGACTTACTCCAATGAAAATAAACTGAATAGAAACTTATTGGTTATGCTTTAAAAAATTTAGAACTTATAATTTTATCTGCTTCTATATACACTTATTATTTAATAATACCTGCATACATATAATCCTTACAATAAAGTATGGAAAAGATCTTAATCTAAATTTGGAAATTTATTACTTAGTTCTGTTGTAAGTATTCAATATTTACCACTTGTAACTTGACATTGTAAACAGTCCTTAATTTTCAATTTATATTTTTATTTATTTTTTTTTTTTTTTTTTAATTTTTATTTTTAATTTTATTTCAATTCCCTTCATTTTGAAAGGAAGTCAAACTAAATTATGTTAAATCAATGAACTTTCTGGTGTAATTTCGAATAAATAAACATCATGATTGAAAAACACAAATCAGGATAAAAACGAAAGAAAGAGAAAGAATGATTGAAAAAGAAAATTGAAATTAAGAAAACAATCGATTCATGAAAACATTCTTTTACAATGTTATAAGGTAACAATCGATTATAAATAAATAAAAAAAAACATAAACAAAAATCGATATATTAAGCGATGTTAAGATTATGTAACAGTACAAATAACGGGATAATGTAAATAAATAACAATAAAAAAAAAAAACAAAAAAAAATTAAGATTGAAAACAGAGAAAAAACTGTTTTTTTTTTTTTTTTCTATATAAATATTTTTTTGTAAGTAATTTTTAAAAAGAAAAATATTGTGAATGGTTATGGGAGACATGGGAGATCCTGGACGAAAATGTTTATTTATTGATTATATATTCCAGAAGTTGTTAGTAAATAAATAAAAAGTCAAAAAAGTCAATTTATAATAAAAAAAAAAAAAAACGAAACAGAAGAATTGAAAATTGAAAAATGTACTTAAAAATAATTTAGGTTGAGTACAGCTTTAATATGAAAAAAGAACTGCGGTAAATAAATAAATAAACAAAACGATGCCAAACCCATTATATGTATATTAATTCTCTTAAAATTGTAAATATTTGCAATGAAATTAATGAAATTTAATCCTTATAATTATCACTAAAATTATTTGTTTTACTTTATTTAACATGATTTTGCATTTTTCAAAAATTAAACTTCCGGCATCAAAAGTGTACTTAATTAAGTGATTATGGAATATTTCAAGTTAAAATTAAAATAAGACCAAATGAAAATTTCAATAACACAGCATTTTGCATGTTATTGGAATATTTTAAATAGCCAAAAATTATAAAGAAAAGTAAAAACTAATAAACACTTGAAACGATATTAAATTTAAAAAAATTTAGAAAGAGATTGAGACTTTCTTTAATTTTATAAGATTTATTGTACTGAAAAAAAAAAAAACAATTATTGTGTAACTTAACAAAAGTATCATATTTAAATACCACAAATTATAGATTTTTAAACATTAGTTCAAATTTTTATAGGTATATATATATATAAACATTTTTTTTTTATATAAATTAAAACTCGAATTCAATACATGTATGTATATTTAAAATCATTCTACAAAAATACCCAAAATTTAGATTAATTTGGCACAACACTAGTGATTATACATATATATTAAGCTAATTTAAAAGCTATCGCACTATATAATATATAGGCGCTACGAACTAATCCCCAAGTCAAAAATTAACTCCAATATTTCCAATCTCCAATATTGTTGAGTTTTAGTTATGAACTCACCCCCAATATTAATTGTGAACTAACCTCCAAATAATTCAATAATTCCAAAATTCTAAAAATGTATTAAACCCCAAAAAAAACAAATGAACAAGAATTCTCTTAACAAAAATATTGGGTAATTAGTTCATTTTAGTACTTGAGGGTTAGTTCGTAGCCCCTATAAATATATTATCTAAATTACTATAAGTTTCAAACTATTTAATTCTGTTGAAATAAATTTTAAAAAGGTTAAAAAACTTTACAAATAAATCCTCACTATTATGATTTTTAATACAAAACTAATTAAAAAATCAATTAAATTAAATTATAACCGATTAATAAAATTCAATTATTTAATAAATGCATTTAAAAAAAAAACAACAAAAATAGCTTACATAGGTATATTTACTTGTCAAGTTGTCAACAAACAATGTGAAGCGTTAAATAATAAAATTAATCAAAACCGAGCATAAAAAATTATTATCTTGGTTTTTAATCTTCTTGACTACAATGTAAGCAACACTTAAATAACTTTTTAGGTAAACAATAGATTGATAATAAAAAAATAAAAAAAAAGAGCTTAAAATACAAGTGTTGCAATAAATAGATTTTATAACTAAATGTAAATTTTAAATTTATTTTATATGATGATAATATAAAAACTTTAAAAGAAGTTGAAAATAACATTAAAATTTAATTAAACAATCAAATAAAATACTTTCTAAATATATTGATAAATACCATGTTATCTAAACAGAAGTGTTACGAATGCCCGTGTTTCAAAATGTCGTTATTTCAAAATATTTCGTTTTCTCAAAATCTTATATCTTAAAATTTAATTTTTTTTTTTAAATCTCGCTAAATCACTTTTTTTTTGTCAGAAAATACAGAAAATTGCTTTTTCCGTTAGCACTCATTATTTAAAACAGGAAGGATTTTATAGTTGGTTACAAAATGAGAATGTAAATAATTTGTTTAGTAGGGGTTTGTAGGAAAGCAGCCCAAACTATTTTAAATGTTTTGATTTTAAATTATTTGTTGTTGCAATATATTGAAAAAAAATAATTATAGAAGAAATATTACAATTGGTTACAAAACCAGGGTTATTCATTTTTTTCTGAATACGGTTAGGTACATATGTAATCTCGCATATTTATTATATGCGAGATTCGCCCAATTTTAATTTAAAAAGGAAAACCACAATTTAATTTAATTTTTTTTTACAATTTCATTTACAATTTAAAAAAAATAGAAAAAATAAAAAAAAGGTTTTTAAAAATAAATAAAATTAAAACAATAAAAAACGAGGTTTTGAAAAAACAAGATTTTTAGAAAACGAGCATTCTTAGCTAACTTCCTCTAAACATCATATTTTGTAAAGTATTCGTTTAACGTAAGACCGTGCTCCACTAGTCTTTTTTAAAAGTGTTAATGACTTTTTTCTCACCAAAATGAAAAAAGACAACATGAAAAATGTATACAGTCCAAAAAGAGCTAACATTTTTAATTTTCGGAATATTTTTGACATTTCGGATTTTTTATTTCACTAGTAAACATTTATTGTCCCAGTCCCCAGATCAACTTTTTTTCGGACACAACCACTTTTTGTTTGATTCAACGACTTTTTAATCCGTATATAACCACTTTTTTCGGAAAAAAATCGTTTTTCCCTCTCTGTCGCTCGTATGGGATTTTTGTATCTTTCATTACTTCTTCTAGAAAAAAATCATTAACACTTTTAAAAAAGACTAGTGGAGCCCAGTCTTACGTTATACGAATACTTAAATAAATCATTTAATCATACAGCACAATGACAGTCGACATATTGAAGCAATAGATATTTCCTTTATTTTCCAACTTCTATATACCTACTTTGTATAAAAGTGAGAGCTATATATTAAACTTTAAGAAATAAAAACTTTATAGGTCTACTTTGAATTTTGATGATAATATTAGGTACCTATATTGATTTAATGTTCACAAGTTAAAATTTTTTAAGCTAGCTTCCTTCCTAGCTGCTTTCATAACAAAATTTGTTTTAAATAAAATAATTTTAGAAATGATATTTTTTTTATATGTCATTTGACATATCATTTAGTCTTAAAGGTTTGTTTTTGTTTAATAACGTGAATCCTTTTTAACCCAAACACATACTGTCCTCTTCTTACGTAATGCACAATATTAACATACTTTAATTTTCTAACAATATCATGCTCTTCTATAAACCATATTTTTTTCAAGCCATATTTGAATGATTTCCATAGCAAACATATTTGGGCAAATTTACATAATATAAAACAAATTTTTAAACTTTAAAACAAAACTCTACCAAAAAATAATCATTTGTCTCAAATCGAAATTACCACTTAATTAACCCTATTAATATTCAATTTATTTATATTTTTATTGCTCTGCTTACTTTATAATAAGAATATCTCAAATTTTAAATTGACTGTAATTCAAATTTAATATAAAACACTAATTGATATTTTACAATTTTCTTAAATAAACAGTACAACAACAACAAAATTTGTTTTTTAATTTTATAAAATACAAAGTTATCTTTAAAAAAAAAACATTCAATAAAAAAAAAAAATTTCCTTTCTTTTTATGCTTTCATTTCTAATCATTTGAATCATCATTAAATTCTAATCATTTGTAATATATGTAGGTACATAATGACATTCTCTTTAATATTAAACAAAAAAAAAAAAAAAAAAAAACACACAAATCAACTATAAAAAAAAACTAAAACCTGCTTTACACAATTTAAATTTTAATTTAAATGTATTTCATTTTAATTTAAAAAAAAAATTTTAAATATGCATTTAATAAAAAAAAATTAAATGTAAAATTTTAAGGTTCTACCGAGATTTGAACTCGGATCGCTGGATTCAAAGTCCAGAGTGCTAACCATTACACCATAGAACCGTTGAATTTTTATAAACAAAAATCAAAAAAAAAATTAAAATAATATAAAATAAAATAGAATATTTTCTATTTAACTTAAATAACCGTTAAAATGCAAATTTATGATGAATTTTTTCTTTTTTTTTTTCTTATTTTTTACATATTATTTTAATAAAATGATATTTTTTATTAAGGGGAATACAATAAGAAAAATTTTCGTTCAAAATACCTAAAAAAAAAAAAACTTAAATTTCTATGTTGTATTGTATCCCTCCTTAGAAATTTAATTTTTACATTGTCTTCTACGTTAAGTATCCCAATCGGTAAATTTGTTTTTTTTTTTTTCAAAGTGGTTTATTTTCAAATAAATGCTCCTATAATAAAATCCAAGGGATGAAATATATAGATAATCTGTAACAGACCTTAAATTTTAACCAGTAGGTACCTTATTTTACAAAATAATTCTATAGAATATTCAATAGATGTTAATAATTTATTTATTTATTTATTTTTACCATTATATAGTATCTGTGAGTTATATGACTAGGTATAAATAAAAATTTTCAATTTATGATTATATTATGATATTGTTGATGCATGCAGTATGAAAATAAATTTTAAAGTTACATGTTTAACATTAACATATAAAATCATTTTCAAATTGTCTAAAGTTTAAACTGTTTGAAAACTAATTCTAGAATTATTTTTACATGATTACACATATATTTTTTTTCCCCCAAACTTATAAATTTTCCCAAAAAAAAATGCAACTACCCCCTAATCTATAATCTTTTTATATACCTACTTATAATCTTTCTAAATACCCTAAGAATAATAATATGTATTCACTTTGATCTATTTTTAATGGTCCTATATATAAGCAAAAAATTAAATGTTTTTATTTTATTTTTTTTCTTCTCTAAAACACGCATTTTTTCTATTTCATATTCATCTAGAAAAAAATTATAAAGAAAAATAAAAAAAAATGTATATTAAAAAGAGATAGATATAGCTAGATTTGTTTTTTTTTTTTTTGCAATATTCTGAAAAACCTGTTCCATACATAAGATACATGACAAAAAAATGTGGATCACTATCAAAATAAATAGCGATCAAAAGAATTAGAGTAGACAACAAATTCTAAACATTTTACGACGAGTTAAAAAAAAAATATAAAAAACCATTTCTTTTTTTTTTCTTTTTTTATTATTCTTTTCTACATGTCTATACACTCGCAATTATACAGGTAAATAGTACATAATATAATATAATATGTATGAACAACTCTAGGATATTTGTATATAATTTAATAGACTAAACGATTTTTTTTTATTCTGTAAAAATGGTATATGTATTATATAGATCATAACATATCATATACTATGACAAAAGGAAGGAAGAAAATATAATGTTTAGTAAGATTAAGAGAAGCCGAATTTGTTTTTTTTTTTTAAAAGCTCCATAGGAAAAAAAACTTCGAGTAGAAAAAGTCTATACACTACCAAAAGTGCAGTAAACGTTGAAAACAAATTGAAAATTATAGTGACTCAATTTTGCCGTAATTGCCGAAAAATTATTAAAGAAGGAAAGAAAGATACCTATAACAAAAAAAAAGTATTAGTGTAGCTATACAGGTATAGGTAATGTAAGAATATGAAAAGTATAGATAAAAAAGTTAAGTTATGTCCATACTTTTATATTATCAATTATAATATATTTCTTGACCAAAGACTAAGGAGGATGACCGCGATAAAAGTCAATGCAGTAAAAAAGTCGATACAGTCAATAAAAAATCGATACATTCGATAAAAGTCAATGAAGTCGATATTCGATAAAAGTCAATACATATACATATGTTTAAGTATATATATAAACATATTTTAATTTATTATTAATGGTTTAACATTTAAGATTGATTTGTTTCAAAATAGCCCATCTAAAATTTTGTATCTTGTTCATATTCTAAATTATACTAATTAATAGATAAGTATTCGTTTTGACTAAGTTTTCTTTAAAGTTGTAGTAAAAAAATAGTAATAAAATTAGTAGTAGTGTAGTAAAATAATAGTAATAAAAGTAATAGTATAATACAAAAATAATTTATGTAATTTTTTTTATTAATGAAGGCTTAGCTAACACGCCAATAATCACTGCACCCTATCAAAACGTAGGAGAACCTATTCGGCTAGAGTTGGTGTTAAGTTTCACTAGATTTATAATAATACCACTCGACGGAAGAAACTTTAAATTCTTCACAGATCCATGTCAGAGAATTGACGTACATTTTGAAAATAATTTATGTAATAGAGATTTTTGTTTTAGATTTTTGAAATTTAAATTTAAACTTATAATTTATTGATTTTAGTTTTACTCATTGAAAATCTTTCAAAAAGGGTCATTATAAACCTAAAATAATAAGTTCAATTTTTTTCTATATTTTTATGATTTGTACTTTGATTTTGATTATGTACTAAAATAAATAAAACTATTTCTATTAAATAACTATATCACATATTTTTTTTATTTTTTATTTTATAAATAATGCAATAAAATTAGCGCAGCGCAGACGCCATTCAGAAATTGTATATCGGTCAAAACAAGCTTTAAAATCAAAAAGTAAAAATAATTTTTTTTTTTTTTTAGTTATGTCAGCACAACTATCGTGTTGCGTTTACAACAGCATTAATATTAAAAATTAAAAAAAAAACAAAAGAAAAACATATTCTTTACTAAAGGAAAGATAAAGAATTTTTTTTTTTTTTTTTTTTTATTAGAAGAGAAGGCATATTGTTACAACTTACAACTGTATAGTAAAAATTAATAAAAATATTTGATTTAAAAATGTTATATATACTTACCAAGGTCATAGCATAAAATAACAAAGTTTAAAAATTTAAATTTTAATCTTATAATGAAGTAGTTAGGGAGTTTTTTTTTTATAGGGCACACTTCTCCTATAAAGAATGTCATGATCTTGAAAAGAAATGAAAAAATCCTAGTCTTTTTAATGTTTTAGAATTTTATTTTGGTAATAAATCTATACCTCAAATGTCATCAAAGCAAAATCTGACTATTTATGATGCAGGACCATTGACTTAAAAAGTTTGAGAAAGTTGTATAATAGAGAAGTATTTTTCTTACAATAATTATTATAGGTGTTATATTTTTCATACAATGATTGTAATTTATACTTAGAATTTTATTTATAAAATTGACTTTTTCTATTTTTAATCACACAAATTTAATTTTCCTTTTAATGAAATTTTTATTTAAAAAACAAGTTAAAATACAATATTCTCTAATTTCATTTTATATTATGGTTTTATTTCTTATTTATATATCCTTTTTGTTTCCTCGAAATAAAACACATATTTTTGTCACGTGATTTTTAGTAAATTTAATAATCCTAAATAATTTGTTTTCTATTAAGATATGATCTGAAATCACTGGATTCAAAGTTCAAAATGTTTACCAGTACACCACATAAACTATTCTTTACATAAAAAAAAATAAACAAATTTAATGAATAAATGGTACTTTTAGTACCATGCACTTTACAACTACAGAATGTAACAAATTAAATTTATAAATTATTTAAACATTATAAAAAGTAAAAATTTTATAAAAATCTTGTACTAAAAAATTTAAGGTTCTACCGAGATTTGAACTCGGATCGCTGGATTCAAAGTCCAGAGTGCTAACCATTACACCATAGAACCTGTTGATTAAGTTGTTGCAAAATTTTTTCTAAAATGTTTTTTCATCAATTTTATTGTCTGATAAGAAATATTTTTAATCAAATAAATCGATCAATCATAATATTATTAAGTTTCAAAAAAAAAAAAAAATGATCATTAATATTAAAAAAATTTGTTTAAAGTTTTTTTTATTAAGATTAAGCTAAAATATTTGTTTAAGTAAATACAAACTAATTTATTTTTAGTTTAAATTTGTGCCCGTAAGTCTAGGGATTTTCTATACTTTAGGTAAAAGTAAAATTACCCCTAATGAAGTTAGAAAATAAAAAAATTATGATAGTCTTTCTGACTATCGCTAAAATAATCTGTAGGTATGATAACCTTGAGAGTATGACGAAATTTTTACGTTAAAGGGGCTAACAAAATACCAAGTAGTCCTGACCTTTCACTAATATAGATAAAGACATATTGAACAAAATGAAAATTGTTAAAAAATAAAGGAGAAATTAAAAAGGATAGCAAAGGATAGAAACGTTTACAAAGTTTTAACGAACACGAATTTTTCTATAAATATTAAAATCAAATTAACTAAAATAAATCCCAGATTCTATCCGTAAAAATTCGTATACATAAACGGGTTTAGTTATATTATATTAAGGGGGAAATTAAACTTATTAAATTTGATTTATCGACCACCGTCTTTTGATTTCAAAATGATAACCATTATACTGTACTTACTATACACAACCTTTTTTTATACCACCACTATAGCGTCCAGCTATACATATATCATATATGTATGTACATATGTAATCATAGACAAATATAGTGTATTAAATAAAAACCATAGACTATGCAAAATCATGATAAGATATTATGTTAGTAAAATAAGATGTATAAACAAATTTTGGAATCTAAATTACTTTATTTATTGGTAGTTAAAGATGTTATAAAACATAATATTAAAAATAAATAATAGGAAAGAATCGTTTGGAAGCCAACAACTTATTATATATTTATTTCATCATTTGGCTACTTGAAAAAAAAAAGAAAAACTAAATATAAAAATTTCCATTTTGTACAAAAAAAAAAAAAAGTACAAATGACAGATGCAATTCATTTGACTTTTAGGTTAACATGAATATTTCTCATAATTTTATTATGTACATATTTATTTATTTTTTATTTTTAATATCGTTAGAAAATCTCCAACTGAACAATTAATTATTCACACAGCGAGCGATTGATGCACTATCAACCAAAATTTTATTACAACTTACAACTTGTCTGTTTATAAAAAAAAATTTTTTTTTTTGTTTACTTTTAAAATACAACACTGGCTGTTTAGTACAATTTGTTTCCAGTAGTACATTTTTTTTATTTTTTTATTTTGTATTTTTATTATGCAAATTAATTTCTTTTTTTTTTTTTTGTTTTTTATTTTTATTCATCCCAATCGAATGAATAAATAGTAAACATGCATACAAACATGTAATTCATAGGTAAAAAGTTAAAAAAAAAAAATACTAAATACATACAAGGAAGTTTTAGTTAAACAACACTATAGATAAGAATGAGATGGTTAAAGTTACCTTGTTTTAACAATTTTTTAACTATCAATTTCACCTTTTTTTCTTTTATGAGATGCTCGCAAAAGAAAAAAAAATTTAAATAAAAATGGAATAAAAAAAGAAAAAAATATTCAAAAGACTTCCACACAACATGTACATATATACATATGTATGTATGTATGTAAAAACATATTTAAAATTAAATTTAACTGAAAAGTATATGACTGGTTCTATGGTGTAATGGTTAGCACTCTGGACTTTGAATCCAGCGATCCGAGTTCAAATCTCGGTAGAACCTGTAAAATTTCACTTTATCACAATTTTAAAGGAGGGGTTGTTTTTTTTTTTTTTTTTAAATATGAAAAATAAAATTTTTTTTCTCTTTTATTTGTTGTAAAGCTTTTTATCATTAAAAATGTACCTCTATATCTTACTAGTAGATATATCTATAGGTTTTTTTTTTTTTACAAATGTAAAACGTTCTAAAAATTTAAGCGATATTTTTAGAGTGCTTTTTTAATTATTTGTTTTTTAATGAGCGCAAATTTTATAAAAGAAAAGAACAACGTACTTTTATCGTAATCTGATCTAAAGAAAAAAAACAAAAAAAAAACAAGAAAATAAAAATAAATTTTATTAAGGTATAAAAAGCTTTTTCTCTATTTTATCGCGTTACTAGAACAGCTTAAAAAACGCTTTTTTTTGTATTTCTTTTGCTATTTTTAAATATTTTTTTTTTTCCTAACTATTTTAATCGCGAAATTTGAAAATGAATAAAAATAAAATATAAACATAGGTAAACTGTATGTCTATATGTATGTATGTATGTAATAATAAATAAATTCAATAAGTGTATTATCAATTATTTGAATATCGGATTCGGATTTTATACATATTCAAATAATCATGAACAAGAAGGTCAACATTTTATTATAATATACTTATTAGTACTTATGTACATACATAAAAAAAGTATTTATCGATTAATTGGGCGTTTTTTAAAGATATAAACAGATATTTTTTTCAAAAATATACATATACATATATATATATAAAACTTTGTATCTTTAGATATTACGATATAACAAAAATAATGATCAAATAAAAATCAAAAAGGTTAATGAACTTTTTAAATTTTTCCTTTGAAAACAAACAAAAAAAATTTTAATTCAATAGTGAATAGAACAATGAACAAAAATTAAATTAAAGAATTAAATATTAACATTTTGCAAAAATCACATATTACATATTTATTAAATATGTTGATATATCTACACAAAGTTTAGTACTCGTATATACATATGTATATACATAGTACAATTCTGATATATATTATGTTGAAATTTATATAAATATAAAAGTTATAGTATTTAGATGGAAAAAAGCGAACTATTGTCATAATACAGAACGGACAATTTTAAATACGCAAACACAATTGAAAATTGTGATACCAGTGAATTAAAATGGTGAATTGTAATACCCGTATGTGATACTTTGGATCAGCTTCTCTTTTAATTAAACCATTGCGAACTTATTACAAATCGCTGAATATCGATCAAATCTACTTCCGATAAATGAAAAAGGTTAACCGCACATACAAACAATATATGAAAGATTGATTCGTCATCATCCTCCTTCTCTTCATCTTTGGAGGTTCTGCAAAAGTTTTATAAAGGAAGTTCTTACCTTCTGATGGCATGTCTGACGATCGTACAGTGCCTCGTTAATGTCGCTATAAGGTTATATCGATATTGCGACGATTAATACTTATTATACTTATAATACTAAAGGGTGTTTAAAATTGAGGTATCATTTTGATTTTGCCGCCATTTTTTTTCTACCTGGAATTTTTATACGAGGTTTCTTTAGGTATATTCTAAATACATCCCGGTTAGTTAATATGAAACGTTACACGAAGGAACAACGTGTTTTTGTTATTACAATATTTTAGTTGATCTTTTAAGATCTAATATTGGCCAGATCTGCTTGGCCACAGCATTAGTATTATTACAAAACCGAAAACCTACCGTTTTCTGAATATCTTGGCTTGCAGTTGAGACTAATAGTTACAGTCTCAGTGATATTTAATTAGCATACCAGTTTTAACATACAACGTCACTTATAATTTAATTATTTGTGTTAATCCATTTTTGTTAATATCTATTAAATTAATGTTTATAGTTTTAGTTAATTATTATTTTTAATATTAACAGTTTAATAAAATATTAAACTTTTAGTACTTTTGTTTTTAATTAAAAATTATTTTTATAATTATTATATTAATATAAAAATTAGTTTTATGTAAAAGATGATGGTGATTTATTTCAGTTCCCATCTCTATTTTAAAATTCTTTTGTTTAAAATAAATTATTGTTTTATTATTTAGCATAAATTTTTATATGTGTATATTATAAAATTCAGTTTATAAAATTAACAAAAAAAAAACGAAAATACAGGCGTTTAAAAAGATTAATTTAAAAATATTAAAGTTTTATGACGTAACATAATATTATCATAAAAAACGAGGAAGAGTGCAGTAGAGTAGACTGTGTCAACTCTGGGATACCCGTATGAATATAATATACCCTGTTTCTATAAAACTTGACCATCTCTTAAAAACATTCAAATGTTTTAGTACCGACGTTAACTACAGAGATATATTTATGTAAATTGTGGAGTTGTATGACAGCTACCCGAATCTATTGCACAAGCACAACTAAATTTTACGGAAGTTGTTGCCATAAAACTTGATCATCATTTGCAAAATTTCAGATACCTAGCTTGAATAGACACTAAGTTATTTTCATTTAAAGAAAGAAGTTGTATGGCAGCTAATCGAATCCGGCGGTCAAAAATGCTGGATTTAAATAGCAAAACTAACAATTTTGCAAAAATTTTGTAAAAAAAATTTTAGCCTCCTAGCTCCTTTATTTTTTGAGGTATTGTGCGTACGGACGAACGTAACATGGCTTAATCGACTCAGAATTCGATTCTAAGCCGATCCATACTTTTGACACTATATCTAGATCGACTCCTTTAAGGTATCACAAACGTAATGGCAAATTTATTACACCCTTGAACATAGTTCATATGGGTATAAAAATTTTGTAAAAAATTTATATAAGAAAAAGTCAATATGCACCTTCGGTAAAATCAAAAATCAATTTTTTGCAATATATATTTTAGACACTACCAACACTAACGCATGAGAAATAAAGTGATGCACAACATAATTATTATTATTAACCTGCATTATAAAAATTATTGTTTACCTTGACTGTTTTTTAATGAAAAGAATTAAAATTTTACACCAATGACCTCAAAAAAAACAACTATGCATTTAATCTATTAACCGTTATGATTTTCCACTTTATTTTGAATAGTGTTTGAAATATTGTTTTTTTCTGTTTTGTTATAGATTATACGGTTATAACAATGAATATAAGATCTCAAGAACAATAAAATACTTCTTAGCTTAACTTATCTTTAAACATTCAAAAAAACAAAGCAAAATTAAAATATTAAATTATCTTTTGTTTTTTTGTATTGACTAATTGTTCAGTACGGTAATATTAAAACGATATTATTTATTATCTTAGATGAAGAGGGAAAATAATATACAAGGAAAATAAGAAAATCATGTGTAATGTTGAGACAACATGTTATAGGAATATATTGTTATTGAATTTCACACTAACTATGTGAGGCAGTGCAAATTATTTATTAATTTAGTTCTATCCGCGGCAAGAGGTTGGTATACTTTAATCACTATAGCGTCCAGCCATACATATATTATATACAATTTTTATATTTTCTAGAAATAATTTTCCGTATGCAGGAATGTTTGACTGGAAAACTTTCCTCAAAATAAAATATAAATAATGAGGTGGATTAAAAAAAGAACTACTTAAGTATACTTAAGCTAACGGGATCCGAAGTTTAATGCAAACAAAATAAATAAAATATATTAATTAATATTATAGTTTTAAGCTGGTCCACATGTCTCATAAAGAACGAGTCCATAACAATTCCAGCTTATATATATATATATATATATATATATATATATTAATACTAGCTCTGGTAAATAAATAAAGAAATATAGAGGAAAAACTGTTATTCTATAAAGAAGAATAATCGAGGAAAAACTGTTATTGTGGTTTTCTGTGTTGAAATCGTAAACTAACTGAATTCTAAAAAAACAGAATCATATTATTATTAATATATTGTAATACGAAGAGAAAATTTTTGAAATTAAGTAATACACACTATTACGACCATCGACTACCCGTAAAATTCAATTCGCCCAATTATTTTTCGTCAAATGAAACATAATTGTAGCGAAACGGCAAATAAAATTATTGTTATTTATACAAAGTAAACCAGGTTTTTATTTTATCGCTTTAGTGATAAATTATAAATTTTTGGTTGAAAATGCGATGATTTCAATTCTGAATAAATGCATAAGAATGATGCTTTAATTTTTTAGTCGAGAATTTTTCCTCGATGGCCTGAATTGTGTTTATTACTTTAAGTTGGCAATAAGCTTAAGAAGAATAAAACCAAAACTTCCAGCTGTATAAAATAAATCGAATATAATGTCATAAATTTCTTAATTCTTAAGTGGAAATTCCAATAATGATAATAACTGCAGTATAGTGACAGTAGTAACAATGAAGCTATCTTTAATTCTTAACTTATACAGAAAGATGTTATATTCTACTGCATGTTGTTGGTGGTTAATGGTTGATAATTTCGTTCCTGATAGCAAAATATTATAATAATAATAATAATAATAATAATAATAATAATAGGCGTATTCATTGTTTCCTTACAGAGTCCCTAGCTAGCCAATATATACTGCATTAACAGTTAGGGGTTTCATGTCCATCCCATTATATTGTATAAAAAGAGAGGAAGGGTTAATCACTATTTTTGATATCTATGAAAGATTCTCATCTCCTTTAGAAAAAAGAAAATTCCAAATTCAGTTAAATTTCAAATCATATTAAATTTGTAATGTTTAAAACAAATTAAATATACATAATCTTCATTTAAGAAAATTTAATACTTATAAATTATTTAATAAATTTAACAAAATTTTATAATTTATATATTTATTACTAATATATAATTTTAAATAATTTTATATATTTATATATTATTTTTAAATCAAATTATAAATTTTAATGTTAAAAATATTTTTTTTTTTAAAGAAAAAAAAGGAAAAATGTTCATAAATATTAATTTATATGTAGTTGTACTTAAATAATTCCAATGTTTAAAATAAAATTATATCAAATAATTTTTTTTTTTTTAATTTGATTATCAATTTCAATTATAAAGTTCAATTGTGTAGTTCAACTTTAAATGAAAGTATAATTTTCTTTTTTTTTTTTTATAGCTTTGCTTATTCTTTTTTTTTTTAACCTTTTCTCTTTTTAATCCTTTTCTTTAAACATTATATTATGAACTTAAACAAAAGTTCTTCAATTTAATTTAATTTTTAATAATCAATAAATAAAATTTAACACAATTATTTTGAAATGAGGGGAAAAATTTTGTCGCTTTTAAAGTTGTATGATTATACCTACCTAATATTGTTTGCATTCTTTTTACACCAAAAATATAGTTGATAGTAGTTGGGAGTACATAGTTAGTAAATGGAACGTTAATTTAATATAACCATATTTACTCCTATCTATATAACCTTTTTCAAAGACTGCTGTAATTGGTAGTAGAAAAAACTAGTTTACTCTGGTAAAAGGAAACCAAACTTTTAATATGAGTATATATTTAATTTTAGATTACTGCGGATGCAGTATAATGCGATATTTTACAATAAAATTTCAGAATAATATTCTGAAATTATAGAATTCTGGAGTATACAAGTGATATTCTAATAAAAATACATAAATGTTATTATTAGCAATTCAATTGACTCTAAATTACCAATCATATACATATATGAGTCACTATAAAATCAGAGTTTTTAAAAGTTTTTAAAAACCAAAATAATGTGTAGATTATCAATTTTCTTCTGAAATAATTAACTTCTTTTATTTAACTGATATGTTTCAAATAAAAATTTAAAAATAAAAATATATAATTACATTGGTCCACCCATATACCTCATAGGCAATGAGTACAAAAATTTATTACTCGAAACCTAAACCTATTATCTAAAATTTACTTAGTATTTAGGGATATTTCTAATTATCATACATATTATTTAGTGCTATAAAGTTAATTCTTCAGTTGGTATATATTTGAAGGGGTTTTTATTTAATTTTCGCCAGACAGAAAGAATACTATAGAGCCAAAAAGAAAATTCAGTAATCTTTCATTGAATTTTATAATTAAAGCAGATATACTAATAATCGCATTTAAAATTAAAGAAAATTATTAATTCCAATCATATAAAGCAAACATTTAACCTTTCTTTGCAGATTATTGCAAGTAATTGCACTAACAACTTAAAGAATTGATGAAAGAACACTCTAAACTTTTTTATTTCAATTATTTTAAAAGTTAAATAACAAATAGGATAATTAAATATTATAATTACATTTTCATTATTTAATTTGCTAAAAATTTGTATGAAAAAAAAAAAAACAAAAATTATGAAAACATTAATTGAAATATCACGTTTCGGATGATCGTCATCAAAAAACAAAAAAAAAAAAAAGTTCTGATATTCACTAGTTTAAAATTTTTAAAACAAAATCAATTGATAAGAACCAAAAAAAAAATATATAAAAATTTCTTTTTCTTTGCAATCTAATTTTTTTTTTTTTCGTTTTTTAATCACCTTTTCATTTTTAAAGATTAATTTTTTTTTTGCTTTTTTTTTTACACCAATCCTCAATACCTTGGATATCGATTACCATTACATTATATTGATTGCCCCATGTTTTTTATTTTCTTTTTTTTTGTTTTTTTTTTTTTTTTCTTAATTCATAGTTTCTTATACTTTAATTCATTTTTTCTTTTAATTTTTTTTTTTTTGTTTTTTTGATAAATTTTTCCTATACAAAAGAAACCGCAATATTAACTAAAACTTTTTCGTTTTTCTTTTTTTGTAAGTAAGTACCGATCTTTAATATTAACTACGACGCTACAATTATGCTACAAAAAAAAAATGTGTTAAAATACGTCTGCTATATAACTACGTACCGGTCCTATTATACTATATCGATATAACATTTATTATATACCTATGTAATGTAATGTAAATGTATATATACGTAAGTCAGTATATACATGATATAATCAATGTGCACCTATATTGACTTGAGCATTCTGTTGATAGGTGGACTCAACTTAATATTGAATGAATGAAAAGTAACCCCATCATCAATGATGCCATACTAAATTTATACACATTATATTTATATTGGTTAAGCTAAGCAATAACAGAACAGAAAAATCAAAGCACATTAATGAAAAAACAAAAAAAAAAAAACAACAACAACAAAAAAACATTTCTTTCAATATGTCTAAAGATTTAATTAACACCTCGTAATGGATCATAAAAGTAAATAACTTCCAGGTAAAGTCAAGTTTTAATTTTATTTTTTTTTTTTCAATATGCAGAATCTTTTAATAATATTTTATAATATCTTGCATATTCATATGCATACATGGATATACATACATATGTATATACAAATCTATATATATAGTCTTAAAAACTACTAATTATTACACCTAGAAATTCTAACTTTTTGGCGCACTGCATACTGTCCAAACTGATTTCCATCACAAATACAACCAATGAAAAGAAAAAAAACAAATTAAACCAGCAAAAGCAAAAAAAAAAATATTATATTCTGTTTTGAATACTGGTTCTTCTGATTTAAGTAAAATATGCATACAGTTAATGCAACACTAACGTGCAACCATATGTTTTGAAATATTGCGCATCGAAAAATGTGTGAAAAAGTAAAAAAAAAAAAAAAGAAAATTTCTTATCCATAAGAAAATTAAAATTAAGGTTTAGAAAAAAACACATTAAGTTTTTAGTGTGATTTTGAAGTGTCAAAAAGAATATTGAAGACACATATATAAAGTGGGACGAAAAAGATGAGGAGCACAAAAGAAAACAAAATTAGGAAGTTTTTTTTGAAATGATGCACTACAAATCTTTTTAACAAATTGTATACAATAACAGCTAACATACAACATTTATGTATACGACATAATATAATATGAAATATTGATAAAATATGTGTTAAAGCACTAAAAATTATCACTATAATATTATATATATTTTTTTAATTTTTATTTTTATGAGAATTTTCTTTTTTTTATTATTCTATTTTAATTTTTTAGTATTGAAGTCATAAATGAAATAGGGAACGCTAGTGACCCAATGTTTTTTAGACTTTTCATAATAAATAATTTTTGTTTTACGTTTTTTTATTTTTTTTTTTTGTTTTTTTGTTTTCTTTATTATATTGAGTGTTTTTAAGTATGTACCTACATATGTAATTATGTATATATAAAAAATTTTAAAGAAGCACAGCGCACTATACTCTTTCTGCAGACTGTAGACATTTCAATACTTGACTTATAACTTTTAACAAAATAAGCTTTAATCAATCACGAACCAAAATAGAGTGCTGCTTTAAAAAAAAATACTTCTTAATATTTTTAACAGAAAGGACCTGTTAATATACCAGCATTATAAGATTTTTCATTTTGAAAATATAGTCCTGAAACTTTGCAAAACTAAAAGTAAAAAATAAATGTTACTAATATTGTTACTATAATTGTATTTGTACTGAAATTTTATTGAAAATTCAAGAAAATTGATCTGAAGATTCAAAATATGAATGTAATTATTAAATTCAAAGGTAATTATAGAGGGAAATCATTTTTATATACATTTAAAAATTATTCATTTCATATATAGAAATCAATCTGCTGTAACTTTTCTTTTTTAAAAGTTAAAAGTCCACCATGTTTTTGTTTTATTTTAGACGGTTATTCCTACTAAAAACAAATGTTCGAATTCAGAAAGGGAGGATTAAGACAAATAATACATACAGACAGGTGGTGATGAGAGTATTATTAATATATGTATATTATTTTTGAATAAATCATTACAAAAATTTGACACGTACATTTTTCTATACTACTTTTATGAGCTACTTTTTAAATGTCTTTAAAAGGATTATTTTTTAACATATTCTATTTGACTGTATATATAGTATAGTAAACTGAAGTACTACGACTGCCAAACTTTTGACATCAATTGTAACTTCTCTCTTGTTAACCGTAGTACATATGCAGACAAGCTTACAAAATCTAACAGTTGAACGATAGCAAATTAAAAAGAAAACTATTTATTTAAAGAAAGAAAGGCCTTAGCAAAAACAGATTTGTGGTCTAATTTCACATCCATTATAAAATTTTCAAAGCACCCATCCATTTCAAAATTTTCAAAGAATACTTCAATTTAATTCTGTATTTATATTTTATATTTTTTTTATAATAATAAAAATTTAACATATTCATGATATATGTATACATATAAGTGTAAATTCTAATATGGTTTCTTCATTTTGAACAAAGAATGTTGGAAAAAAATTGATCAAAGAAGAGGAAAAGCAGTCTATAGTGGAATCAGATGTGTCAGATTATAACCTCTATATCAATAATTTCTTGATCATATTCACATCATAAATTTTGATATATGCACAATTTTTGCTCTTATTAACTTTAATTTCTTTAATGCAATACTTACACTTTACAAAAAAAAAATTCTAAGTTTTTTTTTTTTTACAAAATATTTTCATTATTTAAATTTTCGAAAATTATCACCAATGGAATTTTCTTTTCATATTTTTTTATAAAGACATCAATTCATATAATAAATAATATTGTGAATCTCTGCATATCTATACCCTATACCTATTAACATATTATTTATTCATTCAATTTTGATTATTTTTGTTAAGATTTGATTAGATTTTGTATTATAAATCTTTAGATTTGTTAAGATTTGATTATATATATGCAGTCACCCAGATGCAATTTTTGTTATTACACACTTTATTATGGCGTTTACGTATAAATAAAGACAGCAAATTGAATAGAATCAACCGACACAAAATTTTCCAAATAAAATGAAAATATTATTATTTTTTATATTTTAGTTTTTTTTTTTTTGGTAACTTACATATAGCTTTTATACTCATTTCCCACTGACTTCAATATAATTCAACCATTCAACGGTTATTTACTTACATATATATAATATTTAAATTTTAAATGATCATATATCAATATTTAAACGAGTCTTTAAACAAAAATTAACGTTATAAAGCAAAAACTTAAAACAAAGCAAATAAAAAAAATTATTTTGGGTAATAAACTTTGTCAAAAATTAAAAATTAGAAAATTTTAAAAAAAATATTGAAAAATGTAGGCCTAAATTTATTGAGCTAAGTACAAACGGAAAACTAAAATAGGCTCTACGCGGAAACAAAAGTTTCCTCTACACTAAAAACCGACTCTATGAAACTAAAAAACCTTTAGTAGAGAAATTTTTCATAGAGTTGTAGATTTTTTTTTAAGGAACTTTTACACAGTCTACACGAATTTTTTTCTATGGCAGTTCTGTTGTACAGCAATTGAATTGAATTGAATTGAAAATAGACCATTTTGTTGTAAACAGTTTTTTTTTTGCAAAAATGTGTTCGAAAAAATTAAACTCTGCTGCTGCGTCTATGTGTGCTATTTGATTAATAAAAAAAGAAATATAAAAAAAAAAAAAAGAAAGGGTGATGATTCAAATTAGTACAAAAAAATATTTTTATGTATGTATGTATGTATATTCCATTCAGATTTTAATTTTTTACTTGGAAAAGTTAAATATGTATATAATTTTATTAATTTTTAAAATTTATTTAAAAATAGTTTAATTATTTAAAAATTTCTTGATTACTAATTAAAGTTAACCACTTAACTTTAGCTATTTCAACTTCGGAACAAACTCAAATTTAACCGTTTCTTTATAAAATAATTATAATTACTTATATATACATACATAATAGACACAACTTTAAATAATAATAGAGTATGGAAAAATGCATAAATTTAATCAAAATCAAAATCTACAGTAGAGTCTCAAACACTTTTATTAGATCTGTCTGTATGATCATTGTAGATTCAAAAATTTCTCTACTTGTAATTTTTTACACGGTCTATAGTAAAAAATATGCGCTTGGATAAGTGTTTATATACCGAGATTTTTCTCTCAACTCTACCATTTTATTCTCACATGTATATTTATCTTAAGTACAAAAAAAAATAAGTCCGTAAAATTTTACTATATTTTACTACTTTGCCTTTCTCTGTATGTTGGCAGTAACCTTTTGGGCTTTTGCCGATATTATTGTCCATAAAAGCAAATAGGGCGGAAAAATGATAAATATTGTATTGAAAGGAAAATCAATGAGGTTTACTTTTTAAAATCTATTTACTTGCGACAAAACTTGTTCAAAGTGGTAAATAGTTAATGTGTCTGGGTAGTAATATTTTATTTTAAATTCAAGTATAAATTATTATAATATTGGGCTCGTATTTAAATAATACAATAACAATAATAATATTAACAATGCACTACAAGCTATTAACGATCAATAGACTTCAAGGAAACAAGGAAATGTATAAAAGAAGAAAAATTTGTCTTTTTAAGATGAATATGAAATGTGAAAATCGTTCGTTATTCGTAAGTAAAAAATAGAAAAGAAAAACATAAAAAAAATATGGGTATTTATTGGCGCGTACATGGTGTGTGTTCATTAAATGTTTTTTTTTTGTTTTATTTAATTTTTTTTTTTATTCCTGCAGTTATAGGTCCAATGCGGAGGTGTTTATTGAGCTCTTTTATATATTGGTGGTAATGATGTCAAAGTTATATTAAAATTTGTTTAAAGTTTTTATTTTAAAAAAAAATTTTTTTTAATGAAAATTACTGTTTCTTTTTATGGAATTGGACATAATTACATAAGAATTTGATTTTTTATTTTTACACATTTTTAATTCGATAATACAATGTCTGAAGTCTAGAAATTAATATAATATGTAATAAGTAAGTACAGGTAAAAAAAAAAAGCTGTGGCTTTAAATATTTACATACTTATATCTATAGAAAGAAAATATCATACAAGGGTAGGTAGACCAATTACCACAAAATTATTATTAAAAAAATTTATTAAGTTCATTTTAAATTTACATTTTCTATTTTAGAGTAATTAATGCAATGTAATAAATGAACATTTGAATTACATACATTTTTCAAGCTGATTTATTTTAATTTTGTTTTTATTTTTTTATTATTTTAACAAAAAAAAAAAAGAACAATAATTTGCTATAATAATCATAATTTTCTTAATAGATAAGTATGTATTATGTTACTCTTAGCACTATATATGTAATTAAAAATTCTTCCCTTGTTGATAGGTCTTGTTTTCATTAGCTGTTATGATACAATATAATGTACATTTACGTTTTATAGCTATACTTTTTATAAAAAAACGAAAATTAACTGAACAATAAAGAAAAAATAAATAGAAAAGTAAAGCTAGCCATATAGTACGTACGAACATGTTCGGAATCATACGTACACATGTTAAATATATGTACATATATTCTACTGAATTACAAACCTACTATCTGCTACTATTTTCAAGAAGAATAAAAAAACGTAAAAAATAACTGCATTCATAAAAGAGGGCAGTATGAGAAACATAATTTAGGCTTGAGGCTACAAATATTAAAATTTTTCTACCAATTTATAAAAACTTTGAAAAAGCCCTATTTTTCAATTTTTAACACAGATTTAAGGAAAAATATGTTAAAAAAATAAGTAGAAAAACTTCTTAAACAACTAAAAATTAATTTTAAAACTGCCTTTTTTTTCTGGTAATCTTGTAACTGAGTAACACAAAGGTTACTATGTATCATGATTCTGTATTACATATTTTCATTTGACGAGATTTTATTTTACTGTACCCAAACTATGAAATCTCTCCTAATTCAGAATCTCGCATATACTAACATATACATAAATATTACGGAAAAGGCGGCAATCATGATTTTGTTACCGACTATAAAATCCCCCGCAATTGGAAAATTTGTCATATTCGCATAAATATATATATGTACATATATAAATACTCTGAAAAAGAAAATACCCTGATTTTGATTTCAACTCTAAAATCGATCCTAATTCAGAATCTCGAAGATGCATATAGATATACATACATTTACATATATACATAATTATATAAATATTCTCTGAAATATACCAATATTCTATAAAATAGTGGCTCTTTGCCGGAAATTTCCACCAATCGATCCACCAATTTTTCACCATCTTACTTTATTACTTTCTTAATCCTTTTTTTGTATTCTAAATTGCTCAACGGTTAGGTTGATAAACCAGTCTGCACCGCATATTGGAATAAGAGGGAAGCTATGCTAAATTGGGATACTATATGGAACTAATTGGGAATATTTAATATGTTCGAAAATATTTTTAATTGACAATAATTTAATTAAAATTAATGTCAATAAATTTGTATACATATTGCAATATTTACATAAAAAATTTTTTATCTTAATTTTATTATTATTACAAACAAGAATCCACAAATTCAAAAGCCGCTGCCAAGCCTCCGCTAAAGAAATTGTTGAAACCCTGATCTTGTAACCAATTATAAAGCCCTTGTTAATTATTTTTTTTTACATAGATAATTCAACATCAAAGAATATAATATCTTCAAAAAAGGCAAGAATTTACAAAGTTTTACTTTAAATGAATTTATACTTCATAGCCACTCCGCGGGTTTACCTAAAAATGAAATTGTAATGAAAAATTATATGTACGTATGTACATATTATAATAAATATTATAGGTATATAAATATATTATAAGTTTTGATATACGTTTGCCGTACATATTCTGTTACTCTCTCCTTTTAATAACAAAAAATTGTGAGGGTCTTAAATTACAATTCATTCTTGTTTTAATTCCTTTTAATTATGGGCTTTATTTAATTCCAATTCAAAAAGGACTTAACGCCCATGTCAAACTCTCAAATAAATAACAATATCGAATTGTTTATTTGCATAATTACAAACAAAATTAAATTATAAAATAACTGATATTTTTTTTTTAATCTTTTTTGTTTTATCTGTAATAAAGTAACAAAGAAATATTATAAATGTAACAAATAAATCTTTTCGGAAGTGATGAAACATATTTTTGTAACTAAATTTCTAGTTATAATATTTGTTTAAATTTATACGTATTTATTTTAACCAAATGATAATAAATTAATCAACATTAAAAACTATTTTTCTATATTTATTTATTAAATTTTAACATATTTTATATTAAAATTCAAATGTCGTTAATGTATTTTTTTTTTTTAATTCAATGACCTCTATTGCTTGACATTTAAATTAAAATTAAATTTCAGTTTTTGAATAAAATGACAGCATGTATTGACATTACATGATTTTTTTTAACGATAAAGTGGCAAGGAAGAGGTATTCATCTGTCAATTGTCATCATTCCTTTGGCCCATCTTCGGGGTCAACACAACCAGTGTAATGGATTTTTTGTTTTTTATTTGCTGTAATGCCGTAATTAATTACTTAAAATAAATAAAAAGTTTGAGAAAATGAAGTTTGTTTTTAAAATTTCTAATTCTATACAAAAAAAGACATTTTCTAAAATAATTAGATACTAAAAGTAAATATTCTTTAAGTTATTGTTAATTTTGAATTAAAAGTTACAAATCCACTTCACATTCCATTTCCTTTTTCATTAAGTGTAATTATTAGAAAGTGTTTTTTTTTCTTAATCCTTCATAGTAAACAAAATAAATTTATTTAGTTTAAAAATTTGATAAATGTGTATAAAATAATTAAAATAAAAACAAAAAAATAAGTTTATCAAAAAGAACATTGAAAACAAAAATGTACTTGAAAAAGCTTATCGATAAACATTTAATTATAAATCTAAAATATACTTTTTAACAAAAATATTTTTATATTAAGTATTTACTTACATATAAGTTTTCTAAAAACAAAATACTGCGTACTTTAAAAATAATTTTCTTTAACTTCTTTTTTAGTGTAACTCAAATTTAACTCTTAAGTGATCGAACACCTAAATCAATAAATTTTAGTTCAAAATAAATATGTCAGAAGATCATTATTTTCGTGATACCGAAATAAATAACATTTCAACTTCACAAATTATAAAAAGATATAAGAATAATAGGGAAGAAATGATTCAAAAAAGTTTGGATGAAGACACTAAAGAATTTCTAATTTTAAACATTTTGAAAGTGGAAGATATAGCTGAAAGTAATTCAACAAAACCTCCAAGCGAAATAAAGTTGAAAAAAGAAGGTATTCTTAAATTAATTTACACACATATTAAAATTAAAAATTATCAAATTATTGAAGTTCGTACATGTATTTTTAAAGAATAATCGCAAATTTTTATTTACTTAGATGAATCTGGTGATGCGATAGTTGATTCGACTTCTGTTTTAGAAATGAATAACTATTGTACTAAAAATATTATAAAAAAACATAACAAAAATGTTGGGATGCTGGATGATACATATTTGAATAGTTATAAGGACATTGAAGCTCCAAATATTGTTAAAATTAAAGAAGAAATTGTTGAAAATTGTCCTTTAATAGAGTCAGACGAAATTATATTGGAATCAGATGATAAATGTATTAATTATTTTAATAAAACTTAATAGTAATACATATTAAGAAAACTTATTGATAGTAATACTTATTTTAGCGCAAATCTTCATTGATTGTTTAAAGCTTCGCCCAAAAATTTCTAAAGAAAAAAAGGAAATTTTAATTAATTTGCATAAATCTGGCATGCCGGTTGTTAAAGCTGCTGCTGCTGTTGGAATAAAAAACAGTACAGCTAATACTATAATAAAAAGATATAAGGAGGATGGAGAAAAGTTTTTTACAAAGCGTTGGGGTGGTCATAGAAAAAAACTTCGAACTCAAAAAGTTTTAGAAACTATAAAAGAAATAGTTGAAACTAATCCTTCCATAACATTACATAAAATTCAAAAGGAGTTGATAGAAAAAAGTATTTATTAATATTGAAATAATTTACAATCTCATTTTTCTTAATTATTTAATTTTTTTAAAGATATTTCTCTGAGTAAAACTTCTATTCATACAGCTTTGAGTCATGATTTAGAAGAATTGATTGATCGTAGGAAAAAGCATCGCGCTTCAAAGATACTGAAAATTAAAGATGAAGGAATTATTGAACGCAATTCTCATGCGAAAGGAAATGAAAAAAATTTAGAAATAAATAGAAAAGGTATTTTTTAACTATGTAATATTTAACCTGAACTTCATAAATATTTATTAAATTGAAGGTAATCCAAGTATTTCTAATGAGAAAAAGGAAATATTAATAAATTTGTATGAATCTGGGATACCAATTGTTAAAGCTGCTAATGCTATGAAAATAAATTGTAATACAGCCCATAGTATTATTAGAAGACATAGAAAGGAAGGAGTGGTTGCTAGCAAGCTTTGGGTTTGTAATAATAAAAAATTTAAGGTTGTAAAAAAGTTGGAAACTAAAGAGAAAAATGATGCATGCCAATCTCCTAAAAAGAAAAGTAAAACTTTATTTGAATCGGTAGAAAAAGGTATTATTTTTAAAATGTCTTTGTTTCTAAATATTAATATATATGTACTTACAAAAGTTGAAGGTCGACTAAATATTACTAAAGAACAAAAACAAAGGTTAATTAATTTGTATAGATCTGGCACGGCTATTGTTAATGCTGCTAAGATAATTGGAATAAACTGTAATAGCGCTAATTCTATTATAAAAAGATACAGGAATGACGGAGAGAAATTAATTGAAAAACGATGGGGTGGTCATAAAAAGAAATCGCAAGCTGCAAATATGTTGAAAACTGAAGAAGAAAAAGTTGAAAATCATCTTCCAATTACGGAAGATCAAATTGAATTTCAGTTAGATGTGAAAGGTATTTGTTAAATTATTATATCTTAATGATTTATACTAATTCATAAATTTGAAGGCCGTCAAAGTATTTCTAATACCAAAAAGATGATGTTGATAGACTTATATAAATCTGGAACGTCAATTGTTGATGCTGCTAACTATGTCGGAATAAAATGCAATAGCGCCAATAGTATTATAAGACGATATAAAAAAGATGGTGAGGAATTTATTGTAAAGCGTTGGGGAGGTCATAGAAAAAGACTTCGAACTCAAGAAGTGTTAAAAACAATAGAAGAAATGGTTAAAACTGATCCTTCTATAACCTTACATAAAATTCAAATGGAATTGATACAAAAAGGTAATCGTAAATTACTTAATTAAAATATTAAAGCTTAATCGTATAATTTATAGGTATTTCTTTAAGCAAAAGCTCTATTCATAAGGCTTTAAATGATGATTTAGGAATTTCAACAAAATTAGTTCGATGTCGAATGGAAAGTTGTACATAGGATCTAATGAATAAATTTCAAATTAAAGCATTTTTAAATAAATTGTCTATTTTAAAGTCAATTTTTTGTAGAACTATTTTTATTTTTGTTTTATAAATTTAATTAAATTCCTATACAATTAAGCTAAGCATTATTTTTTTTTTTTGTTTATCAATTCATCCCATCCCATCCCAATACAACACGTTTTTCAAATAATAGGGTCAACAATTACCAATATAATCCAATTCGTATTAGATATTAATGAAATGCTAAGTGCTAAGAAGTTACAAAGATGAAATAATTGTCTGAGGTGTTTAATACATTAATAGCATTAATAAATAATCGTAGCTTACATATGGTTCTGGTCACGTAACGTTTTGTTTAATTTTAGTAGTTTATTAAAAAACTGAAAGGTAATACCAGGTAATACATACGTATCATTTGCTGACATATTAACACCTGGTGCCTTACCGCGTAGTACTACTTTCGCTAAACGAAAGTCGTATTCGGAAATTTGATTCTTTGAAAATGGATAATCGCAGGATTGCGAATTTAAAATTTTAATACTTGTGCCCATAGATATATTAACTAATAGATGGAAAGTTAGTGTAGTCGTTTCTTTTCTTATGTGTTTCCTATCTTAGGGTATTCAGTCAAAAAAAATCCATATGCATTTTATAACATGTATACATTTCGTTCACTCAGCTGTTTATATTTATTAAAATAATGTAAAGCAGTTTTTCATAACTAGTTTCATTCAGAGATTTTAAGTTTTTATATTACTTAATAATTGATATATTTTGTTTTTAAAATTAAAATTTAATTTAATTAACGTTATTCAAAATTTTAACTAATTGTAAAGTAACAAATTAAGTGATAAAATTCTTAAAAAAAATTAGAAATTAAATTATTTCACCTTTTAGAACTATTTCTGAGGAAACTAAAGCAATACATACGCACGGTTCACTCAGCTGCTTCTCAAAATTGGCTGAAAATTATTTCTTCACTGCCTATCTATTAGTTAATATATCTATGCTTGTGTCGAACTGTATAAACATTATTGGGTATCAAAATTTCGCATTCGCCACTGTCCGGTTTCGATTTTCAAAATATCAAATTTTCCAATACGACTTTCGCTTAGCGAAAGTGTACGCGGCAAGGACCCTAGAAATGAAAATTCAATCAGTACTAATATCAAATATTATAAGATACTAAATAATCGTTATTAATCATGTTTTTTTGGCATATACAAAATTAAAATGTATGTAAGTGTATAACTACATATTTTTAAAAATAATAAAATAATTGTGATCAATTTCATAATGGATTGCCATGGTTCAACCAGGTTCAACCAATTCAACTTTTTAATAAATTTTAAATTACTTATATTTTTTTTAATAAAACTTGATAATAAAACAGCATCTATTGGTTAATGTTAAAACCAAAATAAACAAAATTGTGAATAATGTTATTTCATTGTGAATAATGTTATTTTATTTGACAACTCATTTTAATGTAAATTTTAATGAATTTTAATGTAACGTCAGTGCTAATTGCTAGTGTCAGTTAGTCAATCCTTGTTCAGTTTCACTTAGATACGACACTTATACTATAAAAAAAATACAAAACAAACAAAACAACCTACAACTATACTAGTAGTAATTTAAATGATTAAAAAGTTAATTTTGATTTGATTGGTTAATATTATTTTGTTTTTAAAAAATGATTTTTATTTTTTAAAAAGTAATTTAAACTTGATAAAAACTATTGCAAATTAAAAAGGTGAATATTAATCCTTTTTTTTCCAATAATACGATTTTAAATTGGTACACGATTACTTCACAAAATGAAAATTATAACAGTTATTTATCTTGCTTTGAAAGTGCGTACTGCGTATAAAATTAGAAAAGGCGCTTAATTTAATAAATATCAAATTTACAAAATATGGATTGAATTAAAAAACGTTTAGATTTAATAGAAAAATAAAAAGTATCAAAATTATTTTAAAAATGTTGAAATAATTCAGCAGAATAAACAGCTTCAAAAAAAAGTAATACTTATTAAGAATTCATCTTATTCTTACAAAAATTCAAATAATATATAATATTAAAATAATTTCGATTCCAAAAGTATTAATAGCAGATAAAAGCATTAAAAGAAAACATTTGAAAATTTGCTAAAATTCAAATAAATATCAAAACTAATGAAAATATAGTGAAATTAATTATACAATTTTTAATAATTATTTTATATCAGTGACTAAACTTTAGTTTCATGTACATGCATACATATTTTTTTTTACTTTATTTTCATTTTAGAAAACATTTAGAAGCTAAAATTGCATATGTGAAATTTAAAAATGGATATGTACAGTGGATTATATTCATTAGAAGGTTTTGCTACTAAAAAACGTCGCAAAATTATTACGAGTGAAGAAAAGGAAATGCTAATAAATTTGTGCAATTCTGGCAAGTCAGTGGTTGAAGTTGCAAATGATCTCGATATTAGTTATAACACCGCTTCACAAATTGTAAATAAATGTTGCAATGAACAGAGGGAAATTCTTCCGTTTCCAGATGTAAGTCATGTTAAAGATCTTATTTAAAAAAAAATGAAACTCAATATGCAGTTAATGTACACTGTAATGTACAAACAAAATTTTAACCACGTTTGAACTGATAAGTTCTTTAGTAAAGAAAAGTTGAAAATATTTTCGTTTTATTATAAATTGCAAATAAATATTTTGTATCATGATAAACCTAATATTCATGATGCTTCATGCTAAAAGCTTAAATATTGTTGAATTAAATGGTTTGATTTGCAATGGATTATGCTTAAATAAAATTAAAATTGACGAAAAAAAAATTTCTGTGAGACCAAAAAAGTTTTTACTCCAAACATGTATTAATTAATATTTTTAGTCCAATCTGAAATGTTAACTTTTTCTGATGTAAAGCAAAATATTAGGTGAACTAAATAAATTATTCTTAGGTTTATATTCTGTAACCTTATCTTAACTTATTTTTATGTTTCACATCAAATATTCAAATTTATTTTATTTATGATTTTTTATAATATTAATTTAATTTTCAATCACCGTAAAAGATAAGTTCTGAACATTTATTTAAAAAAGATAATTACAATTATTAACTAAATACTTATTAGGAAATTTTTCTTTGATGAATTCTTTTTTTTTTTTTTTGCATTTAAGTATTTATTAGTATTTAATACCATTTTTGAACAAAGTTATAATTATAAATTCAGTAATAAAATTTATTTAAATTGATAAAATAGAATAATTAATGAATATACTATTTCTGTGGCTAAAGTTAATTATATTTTGTATTATATTTTAAATATTAAGCTAAATTTTCTTATCGGAAATTTATGAATTTTAAAACAGATTGAAATGGATATGTGTTTATTAGAAGGTTTTCAATCTATGAAAAAACCTCGTAGAATGGTTTCAAAAGCAAAAAAGGAAATGTTAATTAATTTGTACAAATCAGGGAAGTTGAATGATTCAAGTGATATAACCAACGATATCAATCAAAGATCAAAAAATGATATTAATTTTGAATCACAAGAAAAAGGTATTTTTTACGTCACCAAATTTTAATATTTTTACAAAATGTTACATAAAAATATTTTCACAAATCAAAGTAAGAAACCATAAAGTAAACGGCACAGAGTTGACTAAAAAATTTTCGGACAATATGCAAATCACAGAAATTTTTACAATTAAAGAAGAAATAATTGATATTGATTCATCAATAACGTCAAATGAAATTATGCTTGAATCAGATAAAAAAAGTACTTTTTACACTCCTTAATCATAATATTTATAATTATTCACCAAATTTAAAGGTACTTCTCCAAGTTCAACTTTTGTTGATGCGTCACAACATCAGCCAATTATTTTTGAAGAACAAGACAATGAAATTAATTTGTCTAAATCCGAAACGTCTTTTAATACTGCTGGTACGGTAGGAATAAATTATAATGATATGGTGGATAAAAAAACGAATGAGAAGAAAGCTGAAAAAGAAGAAATTGTTGAAGGTGATTCTTCCGTATCTTTAAATAAATATAATGCAGTGTTAAAAATGCAAGATATTTATCAAATTTTTTATACTAAATATTAATATGTACTTAATCACAAAATTTTAAGGTCATTCAAGTATTTTTAAAGAAAAAACTGCAAATTTAATTAAATTTTATGAATCTGGAATGACGATTGCTGAAGCTGCTTCTGATGTTGGAATAAAATACAATACCGCTAAAAATATATTAAGAAAATATAAAATAAATGTTAAAGAGGTGATTAAAAAACTTTCGACTGATAATACAGAAGAACTTAATATCACAGAAATTTTTAAAGTTAAAGAAAAAATAATTGAAAGCTATACTTCAATAACGCAAAATAAAGTTATATTGGAGTCAGATGGAAAAGGTGTTTTTTAAATTAATTAATTTTAATATTCACACTTATTCACAAAATTTACAGGTATTTCTCCCAACCAAATTTCCATTGATGATTCAAATCGTCGACCAACAATTTCTGAAGAACAAAATGAAATTGTTAATGTTACCACTAATGATGGTAGCAATGCAGTGTTAAAAAAAAATGGTATTCATTATTAATATAAATTAATTAAACTAAATAAAAATATTTACAAAATTTTAAGGTCGCCCGTGCATATCTAAAGAAAAAACAGCAAAATTAATTAAATTATACGAATCTGGAACTCCGATGGCTGATGCTGCTTCTCATGTAGGAATAAAATTCAATACCGCTAAAAATATTTTAAGAAAATATGAAATAAGTGTCAGAGAGTTGACGAAAGTTAAAACTCCTAGGAATGCAGTATTGAAGAAAAAAGGTATTTATGAAAATATTTAAACTTAACATTAATCTTTATTCATAAAACTTAGGTCGACCAAGTATTTGTAAGCAAAAAATATCAAATTTAATAAAATTTTATAAATCGGGAATGTCGATAGCTGATGCAGCTTCTAATGTTGGAATAAATTACAATTCTGCTAAAAACATTATAAGATATAAAAAAGATGGTGAATTGTTTGTCGAGAAAGATTTTGATGGCCAAACCGAGAATTTTGATGGTCAAAATGAAGTTAACATAAGAGAAGAAATTCCTGCAAGTGATACTTCAATAATACCAAATGAAACGACATTACAATCAGTTAAGAAAGGTACTTTTTACGCTACCTAATTGTAATATTTATACTTATCCTCCAAACTTAAAGGTACTTTACGGAACCAAATTTCCATTGATCGGTCAACAATTTCTGAAGAACAAAATAAAAATGTTAATGTTACTATTAATGATGCTAGCAAAGTAGTGTTAAAAAAAAATGGTATTTATTAAAGCAGTTAAACTAAATATTAATATTTACTTACAAATGTTTAAGGTCGCCCATGCATATCTAAAGAAAAAAGCGATAAATTAATTAAATTATACGAATCTGGAATTCCTATAGCTGATGCTGCTTCTGATGTAGGAATGAAATTCAATACCGCTAAACATATTTTAAGAAAATATGAAATAAATGTCAGTGAATTAATAAAAGCTAAAACTCCAAGGAATGCTGTGTTGAAGAAAAAAGGTATTTATTAAATTATTTAAACTTAACATTAATCCTTATTCATAAAACTTAAGGCCGTCCAAAAAAAGATATTTCAATAACATCAAATGAAACTACATTGGCATCAGTTGAAAAAGGTATTGTTTATGCTAATAATAAAGATTCATATTGATAATTATTTACGAAAATTAAAGATACATCTGTAAAGCAAATTTTCATTGAAGATTCACAACGTCGGTCAACAATTTCTGAAGAACAAAATGAAAGTGTTAATGATTGTAGCAAAACAGTGTTTAAAAAAAACGGTATTTATTAAATTAATTAAATTAAATATTAACACTTAATCACAAAACTTTAAGGCCGCCCAAGTATATGTAAAGAAAAAACGGCAAAATTAATTAAATTATACGAATCTGGGATGCCGATGGCTGATGCAGCTTCTGATGTAGGAATAAAATTCAATACCGCTAAAAATATTTTAAGAAAATACGAAATTAATGCCAGAGAATTGATTAAAGATAAAGCTTCTAGACATGCAGTGTTAAAAAAAACAGGTATAAGTATATTAAATTAATTAAACTAAACCACAAAGAAACATATTATTATATGTTTCTTTATAATTTAACGTTAATACTTTCATACAAAACTTTAAGGTCGCCCAAGTATATCTAAAGAAAAAAAGGCAAAATTATATAAATCTGGAATGTCATTAGTTGATTCTGTTTCTGATGTAGGAATAAATAACAATACTACTAGTGATATAAGATATCAAAATGATGATGGAAAATTTCTGGAAGAACGATTGGACAATGATTATGAAACTCTTTTTACTCCAAATATAGTTAAAATTGAAGAAATTGTTGAAAGTGATTCATCAGTATTACTAAATGGAAGAAATTCTTCAACATTACAAAGTGAAATTGAATTGCGGTCATCTGAAAAAGGTATTTTTATAAAAATAAATCATAATTTTTGATTTAATTAAAAAGTATTGTATTGAACCAACTTTTCATTGAAGATTCACAACGTCGCCCAACTACTGCACAGGAACAAAAATTTATTGATTTGTATAAATCTGGTGTATCAATTATTAATGCTTCTAAAGCTGTAGGCATTAAATACAACAGTGGTAAACATATTTTAAAAGTATATAAAAAAAATGGAGTGAATTTGTATAAAGAGCGTTTAGAGAATATTGAAAAACTTCGCGTCACAAAAAAATTGAATTCAGGTGAAAAATATATTTTTACAATGTTTAATTTAAATCAATACTTATTCAAAAAATTTAAAGGTCGTCAAAAAATTTGCAGGGAGGAAAAAGAAAAATTAATTAATTTGTATAAATCTGGTATGTTTGTTGTTCATGCTGCTTCTAAACTCGGTATAAATTTCAGTACCGCTCAACATATTGTAGGCCGTTATAAAAGTAAAGTCGAAAAGTTAAGAAATTCTTCAATATTACAAAGTGAAATTGAATTGGCGTCGATTGAAATAGGTATTTTTATCAAAATAAATCATAATTTTTCATTTAATTAAAAGATATTGTACTGAACCAACTTTTCATTGAAGATTCTCAAAATCCCCCAACTACTGCACAGGAACAAAAATTTATGGATTTGTATAAATCTGGTGTATCAATTGTTAATGCTTCTAAAGCTGTAGGTATTAAATACAATAGTGGTAAGCATATTATAAAAGTATATAAAAAAAATGGAGTGGATTTGTCTAAAGAGCGTTTAGAGAGTATTAAAAAACTTCGCGTCACAAAAGAATTGGATTCAGGTGAAAAATATATTTTTACATTTAATTTAAATCAATACTTATTCAAAAAATTTAAAGGTCGCCAAATAATCTCCAGAGAGGAAAAAGAAAAATTAATTAATTTACATAAATCTGGTATGTTTATTGTTCATGCTGCTTCTAAACTCGGGATGAATTTCAGTACTGCTCAACATATTATAAGACGTTACAAAAGAAAAGTCGGAGAGTTTAGTGAAAAAAGAAAAAATCATTTGTTAAATAATTCACATGGTATGCGAATTTGCAATGCTGCTAAAGTTTTAGGATTAAATTACAGTACCGCTAAGAATATTATATTAAGATATAAAAAAAATTGCGGAGAGTTAAATAAGAAACATTTAAATGATACAAAAACCAAACTTTCGACCCCTAAAGGTTTGAAAGTTAAAAAAAAAATGATTAAAAAAGTTTCTTCAGCAAAACCAAAACAAAATAGTTTAGAATCAGGTGAAAATTATACTATATTAGTTTTAATATTTATACTTATTCATTATATTTAAAGGTCGCCAAAAAATTTCTAAAGAAAAAAAGAAAATGTTAGTTAATTCCTATCAATCTGGAACACCCATTGAAGTAGCTGCCAAATTTCTAGGAATTAATTGTAGTACCGCTAAAGGTATAATACAAATATTTAGAAAGGATGGAGAGAAATTCATTGAAAAACGTCAAGGTGGTCATAGGAAAAGAATTCGAACACCAGAAGTTCTAAAAATTATAGAACAAATAATTAGAATAAATCCTTCAACAACACAACGTCAAATTCAATTAGACTTGAAGGAAAAAGGTACCTACATACAAATTTTTAAATTTACAAATTAGGTACTTATTCATTTGCAAAATTTAAAGGTATAACTTTGAGCACAACAGCTATCGGTAAGGCCTTGAGAGATGATTTACGAATTACAACAAACTTAAGTCGAAATCAAATTGACGAGATGGATTTTGCATGTAAAGTAAAAACTGAAATAGATATAGATTCAAACTAATATTTGTTTTTTTATTAAACTGTATATAAAAAATAAGGTTTAATTTTTTGTAGAACTGAATTTATTTTTCATTATTATTGTCTAAAACCAGTTTTATTTTTATATTAATTTTATTAAAAAATATTGTCAAAAAAGTTTTAAGAAATAGAATTTATTAAGATTGTTCACTAAAAAATCCATTCTTTGAGTTTACTTAATACTTATAGTTTTACCTCATTCTTTAGCGTTTTTTATTCATTCGTAAAATTTTATAACATTAATTTTTGAATTTTAAATAGCAAACTTTGTGCTTTTATCAATAGTTTTCCTAAACAGACAAATTTGTGCAATTATCCATACCTCGGATTAATACAAAACTCGGATATGAGCATCAAATGGCTGTGTTTTTAGTGTGTGCAATTAAACGGATTCGACTATTATAAATCCCATCCACAGATATCTGTTATTGATGAGTTAAATCATTTAACTCAAGTTGCTTAACCTTAAGTTCATATTTTAGTCGCTCGAAGTGAATATTGGGTCAGCTTAACGTGCTTGAATTTTATTGTAAGTTGTAACTGGTTAAAACAAAACAAAAGAGTTGCAATTTTGTTTTAACAGTTCTGTTTCGCTTCTCAACGAACTATAATCATAGACATATGTTAATTAAAGTTATTAAAAATTTTAACTACTTGTATAGTAAAAAATTCTTAAAAAAGTTTGAAATGAAACAACGTATGTATATATTTAATCTTTTAAGAAATTCATTTGAAGAAACTAAAGCAATACATAAGCAGTAGTCAGTAAGTACGGTTACGGATAAGTATCAAAGGTGTTTTTATAAAAATTGTCTGAAAATATTTTCTATACGTAAATCTATGATTTTAAGTAAACAGTTAACGCTTTGATAAATAAAGTAGAATTGTAAATTTATTAGAAAATCTTTAATGCAATCCTACTACAAATTACATATTATTTAAAAAAAACAATAGTAACAATGACATGACATCTAACATTTCATATTTTAACTAAAAATTATACTTTTCTAAAATGACCGTATCGTTTTTTATTGTTGACACATTGTCACAATTTAATATCCATTTCGATATACATACTACATACTGCTAGTATACGCCATACATACAATCATCGTAAACGTAATCGAATAAATCTGATCATATCATACCTGTCATCGAATAGCATTACTTTGATTGTTATTTATATTACAAAGAATTTTTATTATATTAATAAACGAAATATTTATTGAAAGATATAATTTCAAATTTATATTTAATTAAAAAAAGGTGAATATTATTTTTTATTTTATTATTTTTAATTTAATATTAGAAATTTATTCTATAAAAAAATTGGGGCGTGCCATTTCTCATGTCCAAATCCAAAGTAGACTAATGCTATTAAAAACCAAAACATATAATTTTTATCTTAAAAAATTAAAGATCTTTCCGAATTTAATTTAATTGTGATAATATTAATAAGATATGAAATAAATAGGACAATGATATTTAATAATTAATTCGCTTTATCATCAGTAAAACAAAAAAAATCAAAACAAAAACGAACTTGTTGAACTTATTTAATAAACAACTACATATTGTAATAATAATTTTGTTTTTTTTTTTAATAAAAATATTTTCATCTTAAATTAATTGTGTGTAAAAAGTGTGTATGTGCTCTAAAAAATTAAGAAAAGATTTAAATAAACTTAAGTTTAAAAGAATAAAAATTAAAATTACTACCATATCAAACCAAATATCTTGTTTAGGTTTTTTGTGGTTTATATGCCATTGAAATTCCAACCCATTTTTATTTAATTTACTCAATTTTTTTTTATATTATATATATTTCCTCCTTAACACTTTTGGTTATCCTTCTTCGTTTAATTTTATTTTACTATATTTTATAGTCAAATAAATTTATAGTTATAAATAAATATAAATAAATCGAAAGGTCTTCTGTTACTTTATCTTAATATGGTAATTTATCTTTATAAAATAATAATATGTAGTTAAAATTATTTCTTATATTTAAGCAATAAAATGGTTGTACTTGATTCTTGTTGGTCACCTATCATTTGGTCAGATAATGTTAAAACAGGTTCATTATGTGTCGCATTTTATACAGCAGCATTATCAATCGTTCTTATCACATTGGTAATTATAAATTATTAGTTTTTCTACTTCTAAAGATTAAAAGTTTTCAGTTCATTAAACGGTTTTATTTAATGTATTTTTCTTTTTTTAATTATTATAGACTGTTTATGCAATGTTAGGAGGAGATTCATCACAACTTTATTCTCCATTATTTGAAACTAATATAGACCTTTCAACCCAAGTTGTTGGTACCATTTTTATCTTATATTTTCTAATATTAATTGTATCATCAGTTACTGTTCATTATGCTACAAAAATTAGTGTTAGAGGCTGGTTATTACCATGGTTAATAACTGCTGCAATTGGAATTGCTTTTCAAATTGTATTTTCGTTATGGCTAATTGGAGGTTATTATATTTATGTAAGTTTTATAAATAACATTTTTTGTTTATTATTTATTTATTTTCATATAAATTTAGCTTCAAGCTACTTTTGCTGCATTAGTAAATTTCTTATGGGCAGCATACCATGTAAGTGTTTAAATTATCAATATTTTTATAAAATCAAGTTAATAAAAGTTACATGTTTTGTTTTAGATATATTGCTGGTTATGTGTGGTATCATTATATCAAATATACTTCTTAACTCAAAATCCGAACATCGAATTGTTAATGCCTTAAATGACTATTATAAGTTTTCGAACAAAAAACAAAAAAGATGCAAAATTTCTAAACGACGTGATTAGAAATAATAGACTAATTTAAAATATGCCTTATAGTTTGTAGGAATAAAAAGAGAAGGGAGCGTATCAATATCTTGTTTTAGAAATCGATTTTTAAAAATTTTCTTTAAAAACTTGGTTTTAGAAAATTTTGTTTCTCACAATTTGTATTTTTAATTATTATTACAGTTTAATATCTCTAAAGTCTAAAGGCATTTCAAATTTTTGTTGTTTGAAATGTGAAACATTACGATTGAGTATTTTAGCAACTATATTTTTTATTTGCCTAAATTATTTTTAGGAATTTTTCGTTTTTTATTTAGTTTTTTTTTCGATCTTTGAATAAGTAATTTAAAATATAGGAAATCATTGTATTTATTAATTGGTACCTAACTTAAATGTTTTTCCTACTTTTTTAGTGACATAATGATTTAAAATTATTTAAATACTATATTATAAGCTACATATAATAATGTATGTATGTATTCATTTCACATTTATAAGTTTTCCCAAAAAATTTGATTTTTTAATGTTTAGAATTTTATTATAATACTTAAAACATCTCATTTTATATCGGTATAACTTTTGAAATTTTTTAAAATTTTTATGTATTTTTTGATAAAATTTAGAAAAATTATTATGATTTCGAGAAACAAGTTTTTTTTTGACAAAATAAGATTTTAAGTGACTTTCTAAATAGAGTTGTTGTAACTTTGTATTACACTCCAAAAGAATTCATATCAAAACTCGAATAAACCAATATTAATATTAGAATTAGTAGTTTTAAGAAATGCATAAGTTACAATTTTTTACAAAATACAAATTTTTTATATTATTTGTTTTTAAGTGGCGTAATTAATGCCGTCCAAAAAGAGAAAATGACAAAAAAAAAATTTTTTTGAAATGTTTTTGTTTTTTGTTTTTTAAAAATTATGAAAAAATGAATATTCCAAATCTTTATTCCATTTTTTATATTTATGTATATTATAAGTTAACTTTAGTCTTTACACATTTAAAAATGTCAATATTGTTTTACAAATATTAGACCAAAGTAAATTACAATAAAACAAAATGCAAATAAAAGTTTTTAATACAAAAAAAGAATTATTTTTTAATATTTTATTATAATTTAAGGCCAAATTCATTCGTGCTTTTTTTTTTATTTATACGACAACTTTTGTGATATATGTGCCACCCATAATATTTTTAATTTATGTATGTGAAACTATCACCCATAATCTTCAAAACGCACATTCGATTATTCGAAGTATATCGTGTGATTTGCTATTCTTTTAGTCACAAAAGCGAATATTTTTTAGTTGACTGTCAAATGCAAAGTGACTGTTGTCATTGTCACTAGTGACTGAGCAGTGATGTTATAGCGTCGTATTTATCGTATTTTGTACGAATTTCAAAGGGAAAATACGATGAACGATTTTTAGTCTTATTTTGACAAAAAAATACGATTTTGACCCAAAACAAGGAAAAATATGATTTTGACCCAAAACAAAAAAAATATGTATATATCTGTAGTTAGAATAATATTGTTACAAGTTACAACTATATAATATACAAGTTTCATCAATTTTCAATAATTCAATATTTTAATATGTCAAAGAAAGTTTATTTTCTAAATTTTAATAAGGGTTGGTACGAGTCTATTTTTATTTCCAAATCTAGTCTCGCCATCAGATTTGCAAACTATTGATTCAGGATTTCTGGAAATTAAAAATCTTAATTTTGTTAATATATTTGGCGAATCTCTCGAAAAAATTGAGTTGAAGAGTTTTGGAAGCAAATTTCTAAAATTAAGAGAAATGATGGGCAGTTTTCATTTCCGTTGATATTAAAATGTTTTCATTTATTATTCTTGCCCCATTCTTCTGCAAATGTAGAACGTACCTTCTCGCAAATAAGGTACGTTGTTCTATTTATGAAATCATTTTTTTGTTTATTATGTTCCTATATTTAATGATATATGTATATTATATAGTTAAGTTACCAAGCTCAAGTTAAATTATTTTTTGCAATGCCCAAAGTGTAATTATATTTATGAAATAAGGTTTTTGTTGAATTTAAAAAGTAATATTTTTGTTTATTTTATAAAATACATATTGTTTATTTTTAAAATTATTTTTTCTTTTATTTAAGTATTTTACCACTTTATAAATACAGCAACAAAAGGTTAGCCCGTTTTCTTAATAAAGTTTTTATTTTGACCGATTTTTTGATAGGATTTTACACTAAAATCTTGTTGACTTAATTTTTTGACAAGATTTTTTAAAATTTTTTCCAGTCAAACGATCAAATTTGACCGGATTGAAAATTTTGAATTGGCAACACTGGTAGCCATTGCAAAATACAAAATACGATAAATACGATTTTGAAACGATTTAGTGTACGATTTGAAAAAAGTTTCTATAACAACACTGTGACTGAGTGTTGACTGTTAACTGTTAAATGCATAGTGTACGTGAGCAAGATTTATCTTACAAAACAATCAATAGCTCTTTACATCATGTTTTTCTTAGCGATGCCGAAAAGTATCACTTTAATTTTTTAATAGTATAGTAGGTCTATTTTGGTGTGAAACTTGCAAAAACTTTAAAAAGAGAGCAACCTCATCATGACGTTGCGAAAACAGGAGATATAAAACTGTCATTCCATCTCAAGCTGCAAGTAAAATTTACAAACTTTTCTTGCAAAAACTTTTTAGTATTTTGATTGACAATTTATATTTATAATTGAAATTTAAAAAGGTAAACAAAACAAAACGAGGATACATATATCTTTTACATTAATCATAAGTTATAACATAACATATGTTTTTTTAATTAATTTTAAAATTAACATTAAAATAAATAATGTAGTAAGTAATCGCAAAAAATTTATTTTATTTTTATTCTAATTTCCAACTTCAAACTATTTAAAATTTTTGACAATTAACCAACAACAAATTTTGACACTTTTCATTCTTTTTAATAGTAGAAAATTTTTTAAAACTTTAAAACAAGGAAAAGTGCATACGTCATCATGATACAGTCAAAAAGCAAAAAGTTTTTGGATAGCAAACAGAAAACTTGCAAGACTTTTTAAAGTTTAAGGGCGATTTTTTTGAGAAAATTATCGGCGATTTATCGTCGTTAAAGAAAGAGTAAAATATAGTATACTATCAATAAGAAAGAGTAAGAAAAAATATTACAGTATTCAGCACTTTTCTGACAAAATTTTGACAGCTAAAGTAACTTATTTTTACATAACCTATTTCTATTTTCTTTATATGTTGTTTGTATTTTTCAATACACAATATTGAAATTAGAAATTAAATTAAAACTTAAAAGTGGAAATACATAATCATTTATTAATCTATTTATTAATATAAATAATTTATTTATTTATTAATAATATTCAAAAATATGGACTTGATTGATCTTCAAAATGTGCTAATAGTGGAGCAAGAAACTGCACAAAGAACTGAAGGTAATATTGCTGAAACTGATGGTTAGAGAATCGTTTCCTGAAGGGATGATTTCCTCCATCACGGGAATATCGGCATCAAATTCTACAATTATAAAAACAAAATAAATATTTTACATCACTAGTACATTGAAACTTGAAATTTAAACTAATATATTTTTATTTACACAAGTATTTTACTTACCTTCTTCTATTATATCGTAGATATTATCTACCTCTGTTCCTCCCAATTTGATATCATAGAAATTTTGGAATTAATTGTTACTTTAAATTTAATAAAACGCGCACAAACCTTCTCCTTTCCCGCACAATTCACGAATTAATTATAAAAAATAAAAACGTAAACATACTTTTTCTTCGGTTTGACACTTCAAAATTGAAATGTCAACTTACAATAAAAAATAAAAATTTTTCATGTGTATTAGTTTATTCAGAAAAATCGCCGATAAAATTAAAAAATCCAACTCCAACTCCAACAATTTACGTGCGATAATACTGAATTTTATGACCGATATTTCGGAATATAAAAATATCGCTGGGCGATTTTTTTATAGAGTTTTCTCTTTTACACACATGTCATTTTTGTATCTGCTATCTATGCTCTAACAGTTTCGTGGATAAATCGCTATAATGAAAATCAGACTAAGACTTCAAGTTTTCACATAACAAACAGAGCTGTCAAGCCTATTACACATCAATGTTTTCATCCAGTTCTCATCCATTTTCTCATCAATCAGCTGAGCGAGAAAAATGGCTTCTTTTCTAAATTTTTCGGAATCTTCAGACAATTTTTTGAAGTTTATTAAGTCGTGAAATAAAAATAATCAGTTTATATTTAAAAAAAAATTAATTTATATTTTAATTTTATATTTTAAAAAAATCAGTTTATATTTTAAAAAAGTTAATGGCGGCAAAACGTTGTTTAGAGCCTTAAAGGTTGTTTTTTAACCTTATGATAGTGAAACAAGGTTCCAATGCAAAAATGACATGTTACAATATTTTGAATTTTGTTTATTTGGGATAATATGAATTAAGTAATAATTTTAAAAGAAATGAGTTTAAAGTTTAATTTATTGAAAGAATCTAAAAGTTAAAACAGAAAATCTTATTTAATATAAAATTTAATAAAATATATAGTGTTAAAATGTTTTGAATATAAACCATAGTTAACTTAATTTTATTACAGAATTCGTTATTATGAATAAAATCTAAAATTATGCTTAACAAAATAGAAAATATGTATTTATATTAGAAAATGTTCTCTCATAAAATTCTTAAAGGACATTTTTCTCATTTGGCGTGATTTGGCTCTTTTTGACCTTCTTTATATTTGGGGGAAAAACGTACGTTACTCGCAAAATTTTAGGCAAGGGAGGAAAGCGGGATGATAAAAGAAAAACTTGTACGAAAAATAAAATTTCATACGTGTCGGAACAAAATGATAAAAAAATGCAAAGAAATCGTCGTTTCATTTCTAATGTACCAATGTTCTGACATGATTTTGCCAAAAAAAAACACCTTTTTCACCATGTCGAACATGAAGGTTGAAAAAGGAGTGGAAAAAGGTACCTTTTTGTAAATGTAAACAAGGTCTTTTTAATTTGACCTGTTCTATATCATATCTCTAATCTCAGTAGCTGAAGTAAATAAGAATAATAAGATGTACTAATAATTTAATAATTTTGTGTTATAATATTATTTTACAAATTATTCTAGATCCTAATTTAACTGTTTATGTCTTATGAAAAACTGCTTTACATTATTTTAATAAATATAAACAGCTGAGTGAATGAAATGTATACATATTATAAAATGCATAAATATTTTTTTGACTGAATACCTTGATAGGAAAACACATAAGAAGAAAAGAAACGGCTATACCTAACTTCCCACCTATTAGTTAATATGTCTATGATTTGTAGTCATATAAAAACAAACATATACATTTTTGGGTTGTTTTATAATATACTATTTTTATCATGGTGCTAGTGCTTATTTACTATTAAGCAGTACCTTTTGTATAGATGTATAAGTAGATTTTACGTCTTTTTATTTGGTAATAGTCGGGCAGAACAGAGAACATTGCTGAACTGTGTTATTAAATTTTAATTCTTTGAGATTAGAAAAAAATTATGTTTAACTTTTCTCTTTTTTCCTTCTAAAGTCTTTAACTTTTAAAAGTTTCACAAAATCTTGTTTAACTAAATAATTTTCTTTAAAGCTAGCAAGTTTAGCAGATACTACTTTAGTGTTAGGTATTATTTTACTTGCAAATGCAAATGACAGTTTAATTCCCCTTTTTTTTCTTGTAACGGCACATTTGTTTCTTTTTAAATTTTTTCTAATTTTTAAACCAAACTTTTACTTTGGGAATTTTTTTTACAAAGTTAATAAGCTTAACAAATTTTTAAGTTTTCTTATTGTTATGCAAAAACTTTTAACATACCCTTTAGAGCAGTTTATAAGTAAGAAGGAACTGAAGTCTGGAACTAATCTTATAACTTAACCTAAAGTAAAATGTTCAATTACTTTGCATGTGACATTCTGGACATTCGTTACAAATGTCATATTAGACATCCTTGTTTATTTTTTTTACCAATTTTGACATTACAAACTATTGTACCAATTTTAGAAAGAGGCGAATATATAATTTTTTTTTTTATATATCTTTTTCGTAAAAAAAATCATGCTGCTGCCAAATGAATTGAATTTTCGTGCAGTTTTTCTCGAAATTGAAATAAAAAAAAAAGTTCGTAGTTGAATTGGATTGGAAGGCAGGAAAAAAAATATAGAAAGAAAAATTTTCTATACTATTAAAACGTGAAGTGATAAAAAAATTTTTTTTAATTTATAAATACTTTAAAGTTTAGAAATAAAATTAGGAAGTTATTTAACAAATTGAATAAGGAAATAAGCTAGTAAAAATGTCAACACCAGCTAGAAGACGTCTCATGAGGGATTTTAAAAGGTAAATATACAAAAAATTAAAATTTAAAATATCTTTGGATACAGAATAATTTTTAAGTATTTTTGAAGAGCAAATTTTATTAAATTTATATTAATAAATTTAAACTAAATTTTATTGTACTTAATAAAAATATGAAAGTGTTTTTTTTGTGAGTAATGATGGGAAAAAATTTCACATACCTAGTTAATTTTTTTTTTTTTTTGTAATTAAGGTGCAAAATATATTTTGGCGAAGATAGACATTTAAAAATATATTCGATGATTCATCTATTTTGAAATTTTCGATTTTAAAATTATTTTATATTTTTGTTTACTGGAAAATAATTTTGAAGACTTTCTGTAGAAAGTAAAATGTAATGGATAACCCCCGAAAAATGAAATTGCTCAAATTGAATATTCATTGGTTAATACTCTGCTAAATCATGTCGAGTGCTGTTTTCTTTTTATAAATTTATTTTGTAAACTCTTTTTTTTTTTTTTAGGTTTCGTTCAAGCAAATTTATTAAATATACAACTTTTTGTAATAAGTATGCAATAAAAGTTTTTGTTTTGAAATACATTTGTACTCGAAACAAAAGAAATGACTAACCAATAAAAAAAAAAATAATGGTTACTTCATTTGTATATTAGTAAGAAAAAAAGCTTGGTACATTTATTATTAATTTATTACTAATAAATTCTAGTAAATTTCACTATAATTGTATATTGCTTAATATTGATAAACCGATCAGACTTGTGAGGTCAGTGTGAGCAAATAACTTATGATAAGATGATTGAGAATTATTCATTTCTTTATATTTTTAGATTCTGAAGGTTATTGAATTCTAATTTATTGTACATTGCTAGAAGTATAAGTAATGTAAAAAAATTTAAATGAGTAGTACAAAAATACTTAAAATCAAATTTAAACAGTAAGAGAAACAATGTTTTTGTTTGCATATTAAGAATTACCGAAATATATTAAATTTTTCAATAAATATATTGACTTCTAATTTAAACATATTTATATATATATATATACATATATATACATTTTATGAATTGTAGACGTTTTCATATATATATATATATATGTATCAATTAAATTTAGTTATACATAGTTTTAGTTAACCATTAGCATCTTTATTGCACATTAATAATATAGCCTCAATTCTTTTTAAAGGAAGTTTCATGGATCAATGCCAACATTTTAAACAAATATAAATATATAGGATAAGAGTTTAAAAAAATATTTTGGCATTATCTTTGTACTAAAATTAATTTCATATCTAATTAACATCTTGCTATTTATTTTAATTTATAAAATATATGTTAAGCAATTAAATATTTATATTGTCTCATTTTATTAAAGATATATATTTTTTTAGTATGTATATTAATATAGATTGGAAAGTCATGAAATTTTAAATGTAAGTACAAATTAACGGAATAGAATTGATTTTTTACAAAAAAAAATCGATTAAGTAAGTACTAAAGGACATTTTATCTTATCAAGGACATTTTTTATAATAAAAAAAAAAAAGAAGTAAAATCCAAAACTTTAATATTATATTAGTCCACTTAACAAGTTATGAGTTTAATATTTTTTATATTGAACTTTTATTTTAAGTACATAATTTGTATTATTTAGTAAAAACAAAATATCCATTAATTTATTACATTATATCATTCAATATTGCCTGACAATATAGAAAATAATAACTTTTATTTGTGTTTACTCTCGATTAATATTTAATTCTAGACGATTTCATTTTTTTGTTATAAACAATAAATATTTCGATTCGTTTTTCTTTAACTTCATCTCCGAATAATTTTTTACGTCGAAAAATAATTAAGTTTACAGAATGTCTATGTTATTTGATAAAAACATGTTTGCTTTCTAAAAAAAATGAACGTGATTTTTTGTTAGTACGAAAAAACCCAAAATTGCAGTTTAGGTGTTTAAATTTTTTTAATAAAACGTTTTATTTTTTAAAATATATAAAAATATAATAAAATATATAAAAAATATATAATATTTTTTTTTTTCACTTTATTTATCATATAATAAACAAGTAAAGTCATAGCCCCAAGTTCAGCACGTACTATAATAGTATATAATATAATATAAAAATGAGTTTAATATACATTATTTAGAAATTTAAATTTAAAAAAAAAATTGATTTATAGAACATACTTGAGCCATAAGAATTTAGGATATAAATTCTCTTTAATTTAAGTTTTAAATGTTTGTTCTGTTTTTTTTTTTAGCGATTGAATGAATTACATTAAAAACTATATATGAATTACATTAGTTACTATATCAATTTTACTCTAATTCTATTTAGAAATTTTTATCTTATCGCTGTTCAAGGTTTTCTAGCTTAGATTTAATTTTCTTTATTGTTCTGTTACTTTATTTAGTTTACCCTACATACATATAGTTTTTGATAACCTAATTGATATGATAGAAGAGCAAAAAAAATAGTAATGATTACTGAACCCAATTCTTGAATCATAAAAAAATTCAATAATAACTGACAATTTCTACTTTTTAAATTTCGATTTTTTGCCTTAAATTATACCACCTTATGTTAAAATATTTAATAATAAAATAAAAAATAAAGTAAAATATGTATAATAAATAAAAATAATAGCAATAAAAAATTTATGTCTTGTCCAAAACCTATGTATTATAAGTTTTCTTTTCTATTTTTTATTGTTATGATTTTTTTTTTGCATTTACAACAAGTGTCTTGTACGCAAGGCATCAAAAATTTTGTAAGATATATACAAAAAAAGGACTTAATGATAAAAAAAAGAAACGATGAGCTCCTATTTATTTATTTAAACATATGTATATCTATCTATACTATCATTTTCTAATTAAAGCAAACATCCGGGAAATGCATAAATAAAAAAAAAAAAAAAAAATCATTTATGTATTTGACAAAATGAAATAACAATTTTGTTTTAGTGTTTCAATTGCAAAATAATAATGTACTCAATGAAAAACTACACTTTTACCTATTGGTATTCTTTAATAAATCAAGGTCGAGGGATAAAACAAATCAGGAGAGGTTATGGTATTTATGAAAAAAAAAATAATTAAAAATTAATTTCCTTTAGAAAAACATAAATAAAAAAAAATCAATAACGAATGAATTTATCATGATATGTAGTAATTTTATTTCGAACGTATCAACTGGTGGTGGATTGAGTGGTAATTAATCTAGGGTGTATTTTATTATTGAAAAATAAATAAATTTTTTCAAGGTAAACATTTCATGGAGTAGTAAATTGTAGAAAGTTAAAAAAAAATAAAATAAAATGTTGTATAATAATTATTGTCTGAACTATTTGAAAATTTAATAAAAAAAAAAAGTTTTACAACTAATTGTTTATCTGTACGATAATCAAAATAGAAACATAGAGGTTACAGTCACCAATATTTTCATTTCCTCGTAGAATTTGAAAGTTTGTGCCACTTTTAGCGAGTTCATCAATTGTCGAAAAAGTCATTATGTTCGGGTATCTAGATAATTGACAATGACAAGGGCTGAACTTATTGAGTAGGAATTCAAGGTTTTAAGCGTGGATTGACTATTCGTGATATTAAAAAGATTTAAAACATTGAGGAAAAGTTAAGTAAAAGCCACTTATATTTTAAAATTGGGTTAAAATAAGCCGCCTTTAAGGAAATATACATTTTATTACTAAAAATGGATTGACTATGACAAATATAACAAATAAAAATTCAGTAAAATTTAAGAAATAATTTTTTTTTTATTTTAAATTGGTGTAAACTTATACCAGTAAAGTTTGTTTTGCTTTTATATTCTACTTAAAAATATAGTGTTGTTAGATTGGTTTTATTTAAAGGTTATTTAAAATGAGAGCATTCCAGTTTGCCTAAATGCAGTTCACAAAAAGAAATTTTCCCTAATGCCATTTGATAAAAAAGACTTATTGCAAAAAGACTTTCAACAAAAGGGAAACTTCGGGAAAAGACTTTTTTAACAAAAGAAACAATTCACAAAAAGACTTTTAACAAATAAATATTTTTGTAATAAATATTTATTAAAAAAATATACATAGATATATCAATATTAGGATAAATTTAAGTTGATTTCAAAATCAGGGTTTTAATAATTTTATTAGCGGGGCTTTGGAATAGCAGCTATTTAACCTATTTTAAAAATGTTTGTAGTTGATATATATATGTAGAAAATATAATTAGGAGCGAGTTTATAGTTGGTTATAAAATCAGGATATTTGTTTTTTTTCCAGAAAATTGATATATATATATATATATATATATATATCAGATTTTGAATTATGAGGAATATGAAGTTTGTCTCACATAGAATTTGCCTTTTTTAATAATTTCTGATCAATAAATAGAAAGGAAATATATGCAATAAAATAATAAAATTTGTAATTATTTTTTTTTCCAAAAGTATATGTTATTCATGTCTATTCCACTAAACGTTACTATCGGAATTGTCCGCTGTATGTCAAAAATTGGTATTCTGCTAAACGCCACGCGATGATGTGTCCGCAGTTTTACTGAATACGTGTTTTGTGTATTCTGGTAAACGCGATGTCAAGTTTTCCATACATTTCATAGAAATATTTCTCCCCAATAGTCGAGTCGCGGGAAAAATAATAAAATGTAAATTAAACATAAAATTTAATAAAAACTTATATTTTTTTTGTTCAAAATACAAATAGTTAAATATTAATATTAATTAATTTTTTTTGTTCAAAATACAAATAGTTAAATATCAGATTTAAATATATTTTTTTGTTCAAAAAAAAAAATAGTTTTAAATTTTAATTTTAAAGGTTCAAAACACACAATAAGTATAAATATTTATTAAGTTTTATGAAAAAACTTCCGGATATAGCAAAAGGCTTTACAAGACTTTTTTTTCTGTTGGTACAGAATTTTTTGCGCACAACAGGTTCTACTTCAGATTTTATTTCGTCCAAAACATAGTTGAATGACTCCTTATTCAACCTAAAACTTTTCTGAAAACTACATAAAGTAGGTAAATGTTAGCCAAAAAAGATAAACAATTAAATTTTGTAATCTACTCTTCATCCGATTTGAGGAATCTCTCAAAAATCTTCTTTTTCTTTTTATATTTTTGTAGTTTCATTTTCTGCACCGAAAAAAAAACCAAAAACTATCCATTTTTATTTACGAATTAAAAATAACCCAATTTATAAACTGTCAAAATCAGTTGTTTAGCTCAGGCAATTCAGCGCGGAACAAATAAAATTTTCGCGTTTAGCTGAACATAATTTTTCTCCGTAGCTGCGTGACGTACACGTTCCGCCGTTTAGTCGAAGAGACATGATTATCTAATAGTTTGTCATAATATTGCATTATGTACTAAAAAATTTAAGGCCAAAATTGCTCATTTTCAAAGAAAATTTCTCATTTTGTCCATATTTTCTTTGACGACCCTAATTATATATTATGTATATATGTACATAAACTTGATATAAAAACTATTTATATTTATCTGTAATCTGTAGATCTGTAGTATATGTATTTTGTTTTTTTCATTTAACTTAACATATTATACATATATGTACTTACAGAAATATAAATACTGTACTTTCTTTAATAAATATTAAATATATATTAAAAAAAAGTTTGTGAAAGTGTCTCTTTTTTTTAAAAATCTTCTTGTGAAAGGGCATTTTAGGGAAAATCTTTTTTGTCAAATAGCATTAGGCGAAATGTCTTTTTATGAAATACTTTTATGAAATATTTAAAATACGCCAATTTAAATTTTATTTATATACTTAATTAAGTATTATATACTTATACCATTTAATTGAGTTTGTAAGGGCGAATCCCGTTAAAAATTTTTCTTTTTTTTTATTAAGATAATATCAGATAATACTTATTTAAACAAAAATAATTCCATCATAAATGGAATAAGAATTGAAACATTTTTTATTTTTTATTAAATCACAATTCACAATCAAATTGATCAAATTTTAAAATATCTTTAATTTTATTTTATACATAATATATGTGAATATATCGATTTTTCTTTTGTACACAATTATGTGCAATTATACAGACCAATTAAGAGAGTGCAACGAGATTCCAAAAGATTTTATCTCAAATGATAAAATCTCAAATTAAATATATATAAATTCCAAAATCCGAAAATATCAAATTAGGAGAGATTTTTAGAGTTTGTTACAAATTTAGAGTTTCAAAATGTAATAAAAAACTTAAAAACGAATTATGATAATAAAACTACTTCGGGATTTTGAATTTTTAGAATTTTGTATTTCGGATTCCGTGACTAATGCGAGAATTAATTATTACTTAGAGATATCTTTATAAGTTCTAATAATTCTTATTAATTTCTTTTTTTTTTTTTGTTTTTTTTTTGCATTCAATTGAAAGACCGAATCTAATTAACATGTTCATTGTTCTTTTTAAAAAGTAAGTTTCAATCTCAAGCGAATATATACAACAAAATTTACTTACAAAACTAAGTAGAAAATATACAATATAAAATATTTATAACACATAATTATTTTTCTTTTTTATTAAAACAATTTCTAATTCGAGTAGTTAATAAACTTTAAAAAGTAACATATCATTTACTGTCAAATCAAAAAAAATTATTCTGTTTTATGATATTGATTTTATATGAATGAAATTTCTACTAAAAGATACATTTAATATGATAAATTTTTAACACAAAATGGTAAAAAACTAAAAATTTTTATATTATGTTTTATAATTTGAAAATGTGCACCTTTGTAAACCTTAATTCTGTGTGTTTTTTCTGTCTCCTTCAATAAATAAACGATTTTACTTACAATAATATGATCTGTTCTGCTATTTATTTGTTATAGTAAAAAAAAAAAAACATTATTGCCATTATCTCATTATTGTTTTATTTTAAAAAATTGATCAATAAATTTATAATTCAATTTGAGATAAAATTTAATAAAAAAAAAAAAAAAATTAAATTGCACTCTATCAAATTTGATAAATGCATGTAAAATTAAATGAAAAAAAAAATGTATTAGATAATATTAAAGAATTACAATTGATTCTATAAAATAAATTTGAAATGAAATTTTTTTTTAACATTTCGAAAAAAGTGAAAAGAAAATTTTAAAGATAAACTTTAAATGCGTAATACATAAATTGAAATTTTTCATAATTTCTAGTAATAGTAAATACATTCGAGAGCAAAGATTTTGAAAGATCTTTTAAATTGATATTGTTGAAAAAGGTGAAATATTGTAATTGCTCTTTATAATATCTGTAAATATCATTTTCATTTATTTATTCATCAGCAACATCATTTTAATTTATTAAAAATTCTGGTGGTAAAACATTTAAATTAGACGTTATTTTTACGGTTTATGAAGGTACGATATAAAACGTTGATCAGATTTGACAATATGCTCGCCAAGTGTAATATAAAGTATATAAAACGATTTAAAAAGAATATAAGAATCTGAAAATTGTTTAAGATCAAGTTTAGTTGTTGACAATGTTTCAAAGAGGCTTCTAATTGTTCTTACATCTAGGCGGCCTTGTAAATCGCTGTTTTCGTGTAGTGCGCTCATCACTTGCAACGTCTCATCGAGCCAATATATACCCTTCAAGAATTGTATGATTTTGCCTGTGTCGCGTGTTTAACTTCAGAAATTCTCTTTCTTTGGAATTTCAAGACTGGTGGGTAATCATTAGCACTGAACATGTATTACTGTTTCCGCCTCTTGTCCACATCAGCTACATAGGTTAATTTATGCTTTACCTATTTTCTCAGCGTGCTCTCTTAGCATCAGATGACCTATTCTGATTCTTATTAAAAGAAGCAAAATCGTCTATTAAGTTTTAGAATTTTCTTTGTCTTTTTAACTATCTTATTCACTAAACAAAATCTTCGTGTATAACAATATTGGGGATTGAAACCAACATCCTACAATCGTTTAGACTGTCTTGTATTAATCCTTATTAACTCTATCCTTAAAAATTTGTTAATTATTGTATCCTAATAATGCTGAATCACCAAAATTTTACAGAAAAAAAGTAATGAGAAAATAAAAAAACGCATGTATACGTTTTTTTTTTCTTTTTGTTTTTATAATTAACCTTTTGTTTTAAAAAAAAAAAAGTAAAGAAAAATATCATGAACAAAATAGCTAAATTCGTAAATAATGAATAAAAATAAAATAAATAACAATATTTTTCTCTATATACGTTTGAATTTTTTGATCTTTATTTGTTCGTTTGTTCGGTTAATTTCATTAATTCATGATCATCACAAAATCTTTTCATTAGAATTCCCAAATAAATAAAAACAATAACAAAAAAAAAAAGAAACATAATTGGAAAGTATCCAAACGAAGAATTGGCCATTTAAAATCAAATTATTTAATATTATGAATAAAAACCATACATACATATACATACATACAAATAAATAATATAATAGATGTTTTGTATTTACATTGAACTACAAGTTTAAATTATAAATAATATTATTATATATATCTATTATATAGTCTATACTATATAATAATATTAAATTTTAATAAATATTTTATTTTTTTCTATTTTTAATTTTAAAAGTCATTGCCATCATTGTTTCTTTCTACATATTTTTTTTTTTTTTTCATTAAATATATTTTATTAATTTTCTAGTCAATATACATATATACATACATATATAAATAATAAATATTGTATTCAATTGTAGGGGTTTCCCTGAAACTAATTTTCATTATCAAGTTTCCATACAAATTTTAATTATTTTTTTTTTTTTTTTGTCTTTTTCTGTTTTTTTTTTTAAAGAAAAATAAATAAAAAATTTTCCTTTAAAAAAAAAATACAATTTATTTTAAATCAAAGCAAAATCTAATCAATATAGTAACGGTATAGCATTAATTATATCTAATAGCGGGGTAATTGAAATATACAGAGAAAATTTTTCATTACTGTTGTCTATTTATAATAATGAAAATTTGTCAATGTTGTTAGATTTTATGATCTGCCTACAATAAAGTATCAATGGGCAATAATGTATCATTTGTCGAGAAATTACCTATTAAAATTTACCGTACCGTAGTAAATTTACGGTATTTAATACTGCTAATTACATCTAGCGGCCTACGATCCGCTATGCTCCCCTGATCAATAATCCGCGCACTCCTTATAATAAAATATATTATAGTCTACAAAATAAAAGCAAAGGAAATGAAGAAGAAAATTGTGGTGAAATTTTCATATAGGGACATTTAAAAGAATACGATAGATATAAATAAATAAAGACATTAACTATACATAAACTATACATAAATAAGAAAAATTATAACACTCCATTCCATTTTTAAAATAATGAGAGCATATTTTGTTGTTATTATGTTTGTAAGAAAATACATATAATTGTAGAGGTTTTAGAGTTACTACAAAATCAGGGTTTCTAGAATTTCCTTTTTTTTTTTTGTTGAAATTCTTTGATGTTGAAATATATATGTAACAAAATAATTAGAAAGGATTTTGAGTTGGTTGCAAAAATAGAGTTATACGTTTTTTCAGAATTTATAATATAATACGAGTGCAGTCCCAAAAATTTTCTGTATTCATATTAAAAAACTGTTTTTTTTTTTGGATTTTATTTTCATTTTTCAACATAGTCTCTTTCCAACTCAATACACTTTATCAAACGTTTTTCAAGGTTTTTAATTCTGTCTGAAAAATACGATTTTTCAAGACCTTCGAAATATGCTTCAGTTTCAGCGAATAACCATTTCTTTTGATGTGAATCTCTTTCCTCTTTCCAGCAATTTTTTTAAATTTGGAAACAAAAAGTAATTCTTTGGGGCTAAATCTGGACTGTATGGTGGATGTGGAGCAATTTCATACCGTAATTCATTCAATTTTACTGTTGTCAAACCTGATATGTGTGTGATGGTGCGTTGTAATATGCAGCATTTATTGATTCTCCTTTTTCAAGATAGTCGATGAATATTACTACCTTGTACATCCCAAAAAAACAGTTGTCATAATCTTTCCTGCTATTTTTTCTGCTTTTGCTGTCTTTGGCGCACTTCTACCAGATTCTATTCATTGTGTGGACTGATTTTTTGTTTCTGGTATATAGTAATGGATCCAAGTCTCATGAACAATTATAAATCTACGTAACAATTTATTTGGATTACCCTGATATATTGCCAAAGCTTCTCACAACGTGTCCAACGAATTATTTTTTGAGTTAATAAACGCGGCACCCATCTTGCTGATAGCTTTTTCATAAGGAGCTCATCATGTAAAATGCGTCCAACGCCATCTTTTGATATTTTTAATATGTCTGCCAGCTCACGAACTTTTATTCGGCGATCTTTTGTCACTACGTCATGCAGTTTTCTTATAATTTCAATGGATGTAGCTATTTTTGGTCTCCCACTTCTTTGTTCATCATTTACCCATATAGATAGCTATTTTGTTCGCGTTTAAATTCAGCTATCCAAAAATGAATGATTTCATATGATGGTGATGAAGTACCTAAATTACTATCCATATCCTTTTGGATATCGGTTGCTGATTAACCTTTCAAAAACAGATAACGAATTGCAGCACGAATTTCAAATTTATCCATTATCTGAAAAGAACAAAAGTTAACTGATTAAATAGCTGTTTCACAATAAACTATCTGACAGATCGATTTGCAAATTTAAGACAGACAATATAAAAGATTATTCTTTGAAATGGCAATTATAAAAATTTATAATATTAACAAAGGGTGAAAAATAAAGTGTAAAATATAATAAAATAATGCAAACAAAATATTTAATATAATTATAATTGAATACTTGTAACCGAGATGGCTCACATGCTAAAGGCGAAAGAGTCCTAAAAATATAGGCAGATATTTCTGCATGATATAATATATATAAAAAAAAAGATGCCCTTCAGGAAAATTTTCGCCCTTGTATATTATATTTCGATAATATAATATATGAGGGCAGTCTTTTATTCAAGATTTTTTTTTTGCGGTTCTTTCATGTAGTACTTTAATGTACCAATACCTATGTACCTTTAATGTATAATATATTTTCAATTTTCGTTTCACTTTCATTTTGTATTCGGTTAAAAAATCTCGTCATGTTGTGTCGTCCATATTAGGATTTTTTTTTTATGTAGATGTAGATTAATTAAAATATTAATTTTGAAAAATTAATACTCAATTGACTTAATATGGAAGATTATAAAATTATAATAACTGGTATTCAATTTATTATTATCACTATTTTTTTTTTTGTTCTAATGTTGTTCTAATGTCTATGTTAGAATAAACATATAAGTAAAAGTAATAAAAAATATTTTATTGTTACCTAATATGTGATTTTTTTTTAATGTCCACATAATTAAAAAAAAATAAATAAATAAGTATAAATAAAATATATATGTATATAAATATATTTATATATAATTTTATGTATATGTACATGTACACAGTAATTATCTTTGGGTGTTGAATATTTATAAGGTGGGGTGTATTTAGGAAACCAAAATGAACAAAAAATTGTTCTGTAGAGGGGTGGGAAGAGAGGTTCTATTTCCTTACGTTCTTACGATAATGAGACTTAAAGTTTTTTTTTCAAGTTTCAATTTAATTTGCTTTATGGCAAAAATCTACGCCTCTATAGAACAAATTTTTGTTCGTTTTGATACTTCAAAAACATCCTATAAATATTCAAAACCGTAAGAGAATCACTCTGTATATATATATATGTATATAAGTATATAATTCTAGTGTAGTTATTAAAAATTAAATTTATCAGGTTTATAAAACGATTAATAAATCAAGTGATTTGAACTAATTGTGGATTGCGTATTTTTAAAAAATTTATAATACGCATATTGACAATAATACGAAGTTTTCGTTTTTTTATAAATTATAGAAAATTGTTAAAAGCTTTTGATTTACTTACTATGATATTACAATAAACGATGTTGTTTTTTTTTTTTTTTATTAAATGAAGATTATTGTATCTATTATTCGAATTTATTATGTTCATTTACGATTAAAAATAGTCTTTAAAAACTATAACAATTTGTTATTTTAAATTGTATTAAATAATTAAAATCTTAAGTAAAAATAATTGCATTTATATTAGTATACATATGTAGTTCATTTTAGTTTCAAATAGAAATGATTTAATAATAACCAACTATATAACATAAAATAGTTCTTCTAAATCCAAACTAATCAAATAATTTTGTTGTAATTTAAATTTTAGTTAAATGATATTATTATTCGAATTACTTTACTAGTATACTAAACTATTGAAAAAACAATTCGTAATAAAGAGAACGTTCCAAAGGACCAGATAATTGTTTGTAATAAAATTTCAATTAATGAAGAACTCTTAAAATATACAGGAAGGTTATTAATGTTGTCAAATATATGTTATAGTGATTTACGAAGCCGAGTTATCTCTTGGTTTTGTATACTGAAAATATTTAATATTAAGTTTAAAGTATAAGCGATGTTGATATTGATATTGGGAGCAATTGAAGATGGCCGGAAAAGTATGGTAAAAATTATACCTAGCCTTACTTAGTAAATAGTAGAAGAGTAGATTAGGGGAGTAGATTCGGTATCTAAAGTACAGAAATTAAAAAGGATTTAAGTATGTAATTGATTTTTTAAATTTTGATTTTCGATATATCATAATACATATCTTATTTAAACTTTTAATTTAAGTAATTGAAGTTCCTAATAAATATTTACTGAGTTTTTTTTATACCAGACGATAAATGATTTAATTTTTGTCGTTAAATGGTTAAAAACAAAATTGTTGGTACGGTAATATGAGGTAGAAGTATGTTAACTTTTTTTTTTTTTTTAAATCACTTAATTGCTAAGTTTCTTTGTTATTTAAAGTTTAATTAAATTAAAAATTAATATTTCTTTCAAATAATGTCTGAAAGTTTTTATTTTTAATATAATAATTTCTTTTAATATAATAATTTATTTCCTTAATATAATAAAAGTTTTTACTTTTGGATTATCACTTAACCTGGGGGTAGTTGGGTATTTTACCTTACGAAAATCATCTTTATTTAATTTTTAATATATTTTCATATTTATTATAACTATTGTTAAACTTATACTTTTCTTTTTAGACTTCAAGAAGATCCACCAACTGGAGTTTCTGGTGCACCAACTGATAATAATATTATGATATGGAATGCTGTGATTTTTGGCCCACATGATACACCATTTGAAGATGGTACATTTAAGCTAACAATAGAATTTACTGAAGAATATCCAAATAAACCACCAACAGTAAGATTTGTATCAAAAGTATTTCATCCAAATGTATATGCAGATGGTGGTATTTGTTTGGATATATTACAAAATCGATGGAGTCCTACATATGATGTATCAGCTATATTAACATCAATACAGGTAAATAGTTTTTTTTATATATAAAATCAAATTTTATAATAATATAATTAATAATTAATACTTTTTTTAGTCTTTATTGAGTGATCCAAATCCCAATTCACCAGCAAATTCAACAGCTGCCCAATTATATAAGGAAAATCGTCGTGAATATGAAAAGCGAGTGAAAGCTTGTGTAGAACAAAGTTTTATCGATTAGCCATTAACATCTGTAGAGGCATTAACATCAAATTTTACATTAACAACATCAACAAATGAAATTCAATCATTAATAATACCACATCAACAACAACAACAACTACAACAAGAACAGCAGCAGCAACAACAACAAGAACATCAACAAGAACAAGAACAACAACAGCAGCAGCAGCAGCAGCAACAACAACAACAACAAGAACAACTAGAAGAACAGCAACAAATTCATTCTTCACCACCCATTCAGAAATTACATTCAATAAAAATTCATGATATTGAAATTATTTTACCATTATTAATTACAAAAGCTGAACTCATTTTAACACGATTATTAAGAATATTAGAATTCCTACAAAAATTACAACAATTACCAATATTTCTTACACTTTTTTCATTATCACCAACATCATCATCATCATCATCATCATCAATTTTACCAAAGTCACAACCATTATCATCCTCATTATCAATATTACCTTCAATAACAACAACAGTAACGATAGCATCTATAATAAATAATTCTGCAAAAGCCTCTCAACAGAATATTTCATCATCTAATTTTCATATTAATTCAGATCAATCAATTATCCAGCCAAATAATAATGAAAACATTATTGATCTGAAAATATCTAAACAGATTGACATTAAAAGATTAACCTTACAGGAAATAAAAAAAAATATAGATGAAAATATTAGTAAATTTCAAGATACTAAACAAAACTTAAAAATAATACTTAATAAAATTTTCCAAATATATATTAAAAGAATGAGCAGCTTATAATCATTTGAAAAAAAAAAAAAAAACAATAAATATAAAGATAAAAATAAAGTTAATAGATGCATTAAATATAATTATTAATACTCTGCTGTAAAAGTATAAAAATAATTCTTTACAAATTAGAAAAATGTCAAAAAAAAAAAACAATTCATACAAGAATTTAAATGTTCTTAATTTTGATTTCTTGAATTAAGATTTTTTAATTTTTAAATAAAAAAAGAACAAAAGAAAAATAGAAAAAACAAATACACAATGTTTAACAATAAAAAAAACAAAAAAAAAAAAAAATAAATAAATAAAATGAAAATAATTTAAATGATATTAAGTTACACATATTTAAATAGAAAAAAATTTTTAAACTATAAATAAAATAAAATTTCATAAATAAAAAGTGAATTAATTCAAATAATTATATTGATATTATATTTATTCAAATTCTTTTTTTTTTCTCTTAAATTTTTACAGTAAATTAAAAACAAAAAAAATATCAAATATTTAATTCTAGATAAATGACATCATTAATTTTCTATGTTCATACTCAAAATTTACATAACATAATGTTAAAGGTAGCAGCATTAATTAGAAGGGTTTGTATTTCACGTAAAAATTAACCCACAAGTTTTTTAATAATTAAATTTTTATTAATTAAATATTAAATTTATCTTGAATTAAAATTTTATATATTATTAATCAAATTTTTCACATTCAATCTTAGTCTGTATAACAAAACAAAACAATATGATCAGGATTTAACAAAAGTTCGACTAGATGGATTGTATTTTTCTTTAAGTATGAACATAGGTATTTATTATACAATATAAATAAATTTTATTATTTAAAAAAAAAATATATATATATATATATATTTCAAATTTTATTAAAATTTATAATAAATATATAACGCATTAAATTGAAAAAAAAAAAAAAAAAAAGAAAAAATTTAAAATAAAAAAATGAATGTCGTTTATATATCAATGTCGAAACAAAGAAAATCAATACACAAAATTAAATTTCATATTACACATTATTAAAGAAACAAAACAAAAATTGCCAATAATATAAAAAAAAAAATGATAAGGAATATATTAAAATAAAAAAACAAAAAAATGCAAAATCATATTAATTACACACAGTGAAAAAAAAATATTGTTTATTTAGCTGTTGTCATTAAATGTAGGAAAATAAGATTCTTAAAATTTTAGCAGGCAAAGTAAAATATTAGTAATAAAAACTTTAAATATCAGAATACATTAAAGAACAGAATTCTATTTTAGATCCTAATTTTAAATTCAAATCAATTAAAATATTTAATTTTTTTTTTTTTTGCCTAATTTTCTGTATCTCTGTTTATTACTGCATAAAAAAATATCCAATGAAAAATTAATCCATTGATTAATTTGGATCCATTGATCCAATATATTTATAAAAAAAAAAAAATTTGTGAAAATTAATATCTTGAGATACTTTATTTCTAAATTTTCTTTTTCATCATATAAAATCATGTTACAGCATCATGTACATATTACAGGTGTACTTAATTTTTAATTCTGGAAATTAGGAATTTTGTGTTTCACAAAAAGAAAACAATTTACTGTATTAAATTGAATAATATAATTACTAAAATATGCTTTAAATTTTTAATGTATCATTAATATAGTATAGATAATGTTTCTTCTGTATATTTATATTTTTTTTTTTCAATATAAAAATATATTTATACAGAAAAAAACAAAAAAAAAAAAAAAAACTCAAAACAAAAACAAAATTTAGAATATTAAATTAAATTTGCAAACTTTTAAAATAAATATACCACAAATTAATATTGAATTCACCTATTCATTTAAAATTTTCTAATTTACAAATTTTATTTTGTAACAATTTACAAAAATTTTTCTTTATATTTTTCATCTTGATTTTTTTCTTTTTTAACTGACGGATTTTGAAAAAAAAAAATAGGAGCATAAATATTTTTAGCTATCAAATCATGACTTACAATAAATAAAACTAAAAAAATTTTTTTTAATGCTTTTCGTCCAAATAAAATAATTAATATGGATGATAATGTGTTCAATTTTATTTGAATATGTGTTCTTTATACAAGTTTAAATTTATATATGTATCTGGTAATATATAGCTAAAAATAAGGTAATGTATTTGTATAAATAATTTAAAATTATGTACTAATATCTAGGATCGGATTTTGTTCAAGAAATTTTATTAATTAAACAAATCAAAAAAAAAAAAAAAAAAAAAACACTATTTAAATTTTCTTTCTATTTAATATTCATATATATTTATATATTTAATAGTTTAAAAAGTTTTTACACTGTTTGGTACACTTTTTTTTTTTTGAAAATTTTAATAATGATTTTTGTTAGTAATTAAATTATCAATTTAGTATTCTTCTTTTTTTTTTTTTAAATATTTTCTCAAATTAAATCAATTTAAATATTAAAAACAACAAAAAAAAAAAAAAAATGTTGATTAAAAACATTATTGAAAATAACGGTAAAAAAAATATATATATTTGTGAAAAAATGAAAACTTGAACATTTTCGAAATATAAATTTAATTAATCTACACATTAAAAATAATATAGTTGTAATCTGTGTTAATTAAAAAATTATTTAGCTAAAAAATATAAATAATTAAAATTAAACAAACAAAAAAAAAAAAAACACAAAAAAAAAAAAAAAGAAAATTTTAAGAAAATTAAAATAATTCTTACTAACAATTTAAAAAATTTCATTCATTTGTGTTTTTTTTTTTTTTATAGTTTTTCCTTTAATAATTAAAATAAAATTACGTAGGTAAATTCTAATGAATTTTTTTTAAAAAAATGTAAAATAAAAATACAATTTTTAATTTTTTTCTTTTAAATGTCAAATAAGTTTTTATTAAGTTGATTTTAGTTAAAGGTTATTTTGAATTTAAACCGTTATAAAAAGAATTATATTTATTTTTGAAAATTTGTCGATCAAACTATAAAACACAGCTAAAATGAAATAAAAACAATGGGGCTGTTATTCAAAAAAAAAAAAAATTTAATTATTATTTATCAAAAATATAGTTTTTAAGAAATACATTTTCTAAATAAATTCATTTTGAAATGTTACGTAATTTTAATATAAGCATGAATCGAAGTAATTTAAAAATAAAATGAATGAAAAAAATTTCAAAAGAATTTAAAAATGATAATTGATAAAACAATAAGAATACAAATTACATAAAAAACAAACAATAATATATTATAAATAAAATAAATAACGTGTTTTTTTTTTTTTTTTTTTTTTGAAAAGGAAAAACCAAAATAAAATTTTCTACTTTTTTATAAATATTCCAAAAAAAAAGAAAACACAATAACAACAACAAAAACAAAATTAAATGCAAAAAAAAAAAATACAAAAAAATTTAATTCGTTCCTTTGAAACACAAAATTTTTAAATTATTTTTATTTATTTCCTTTTTTGTTTTCTTAATTTATTTAATAATTATTATTATTAAAAATAATATATATATAAAATTTATGCAGGCATGTTTACCAAATCTGAAACTATGTTTTATTTAACTTTTTTTTTTTATACTATGATTAAAATTTTTTCCATTTATAATAAATTTTTATAATTACAATTTACATAAATTCAATAATAAATCTGCTAAATTTATAAGTACAGAATAAAATTAACCAGTTCAGTGTTCTATATAATAAATAAAAAAAAAAAAAAAAAATAAGTATTTAACTAAAATCCATGCCAAAAATTTTAAATCTACAATCAACTTTTTGGAATTATACATATATGTACTCAAATATATACCGAGTCTAAACAACAAATCGAATATACTGAATTTTAGAACTTAAATTATGTGGATGAGCAAATGGACATAAGATAAAAAAAAATTTTAGTACTGGTTATTAAACTTATATTTAATATAATATTGAAACTACATATATTGAATTTCAACATAACTACAATTTAGCTTTGGGATAAACGTAGTTTGCTGCCCAAAAAAAAAAAAAAAAAAAAAATATTTCAATTGAATGAAAATTTAAGTTCTGATTTCTAAAGCGGATTTTTATAGAATATATTAATCTTTTTTTTTATAATAATAATTTCAATAATATTTTTTTTTTATTTATTAAATTTAATCTAATTTAAAAAAAAAAATACTTAATAAATTAATTACAAAAAAGTTTTAAAAACAAAATTCAATATTAAACAAAAACAAAAAAAAAAAACAAAACAGTGAATAAAAAATTCATTTGTTGTGATTTCTTTAGAAAAAAATTTAAATAAAATTAAAAATTCAATTTAAAAAAAAAAAATTATTGAAAAAAGAAATTTTTTTTTAATTGAAATAAAAATAAACGAAGTAAACAAAAAAAAAAAAAACTCAATGGACAAAAAACAACAAACCATTAAAATACCGTTTATATATTATAAATGTACATTAAAAAAAAATAGTTGTAAAACTATTATTATATTAATAACTAATAAATTTAAAATAAAAAATAAATAAATAAATTAATAATTGTAATTAATATATATTAATAATATTAATATATATATATATATATATAAATAAAAAAAAAAAAAAACAAATTATATATTATTAAAATATAAGAAAAATTATAAGTAAAAATAAAAATTAAAAACAAAAAAAAACTTAATTTAAAAAATATTATATTTTTATTTAACAAAGTATTACAGCTAAGTACTTCAATTGATTATGCATCCAGTCGATTTGTTTAAAAAAAGGATAGTTTCGGATAATTGTTTCAAGATGACGACCTCTCACTTCAGATGGTTTCCTAACTCGTCAAGGTCTCTTCTACTTTTTCATAGGACATATGTAGTACTATTTACCTTTTTTCTGCAATATCTGCGCACATTTCTCTTTGTAATATCGCAAATAATATTGTTGACATTTTATACATACCTAAAAGTATGCTAAAAGCTTTTCGTGTACTATCTGTTGAGAAATGTCCTGTCCTTATTCTTTTCTAAAATATTTACATACATACATACATACATATAATAACTTTAGCATACAAATTCTTCACCTTAACAACGTGGATTGGTGCCAACAGTAAATTTCCAAAAAAGTAAAATTTGTAAATCAAAAGGTAGTAAGGTTGAGTTCATCCTTGCAGATATCTTAAAACATAATTCCTATTTAGTCAGCGCCACTGTGCCAACAGAAAATCAAAAAACTGAAAAAAGCAGCCCTACCTTTAAAAACAGCCTTTAACTGCACTTCATTGTATATGACATTTAAATTTTTGTATTTTGGCATTTAAATGAATAATAAACAAGCAAAATTTTATATTAATTAATAATATAATGTTACAGAGTTTTCAAAAAAAATTAAAAGATATTTTTAGGTTATGTTATTTTTTGATTATCGGCACCATAAATTTTCATTCTGCAAATATGACAGCAGATCTTTTAAAGTTATTAAAACAAAAACGGCAAACGTTTTGCAGTGTTGCCTCAAAAACGCTCTGCATTTGTAGAACTTCTTAAGATCTGCAAACATGAACTCAACCTAATTTAAAACAAGTTTCAGCTTTACCTCATATAATAAAAGAATCTGAAATACAAAGCATTGTTTTTGATACATTTTATAAATTTGAGAACATTATAAATTTAGAAATTGTTGAAGTGGAAAAAATAAAATATTAGTAAACGCAAACGAAAAAAGTTTTGGGAATGATTGAGATCAAATCAATTAGAATAAACTGAGGTTTTCCACGAATAAAATTGACCGAAATAAATAGAACAATTAATCTTGAAATAAAATAAAACAATTACATAATGCTTCTTCTCCTTTTAGTAAAAAAATGACAAAATAATCATAAAACTCATTGCATTTTATTAATGAAAAGGAAAAATTAATAAAAAGAAAAATCTTACTAGTCCTTAAATAAGGCGTGATACAAAACATTTTCTAACTTGCACTAATTCTAAAAGATTTTCTTTTTTTAAAATTTTAAGGTTCTAACTAAAAACGTGCTGAAGTTGTGAAGGAAGTAAAATTATGCAAAATTTTGTCTTCACGTAACGGAAAATTTAAATAGTAAATTGCAAAATATTATATATAATTTTAATATTGTTTTATAAAGGGAAGAAACGTTCCTTTAATTTTTATGACTTATCGAAGAAAAATTTGTACAGGTTCCAAAATTACAGGTGTCCTAAAAATAGCAAATTTTTAATTTTTGAGACCTAATAACTCTTAAAGTAGCAAATCCGGGTACAAATTGATTGTCATCCTGTCGTACTCGACTCTACATATTCGTACTAGAAATTATGATATGGAAAAAAATCGTAAAAAGTATTAATTGAATTTGTGAAAATATACGACAATAATCCTTTTGACAAAAATTTTCAAAAATTGTAATGTAATTCAAATAAAATACAAAAAAAAATAAACAAAGTTTTTTTTTATTTAAAACATTTTATTTATTATTTTTTTTAAAATATAATTTTTTTTTTCTTTTAATTTTTTTTTCTATATAATATTTATTTATATTTTATAAACTTACAATTTTGTATATATATATATATATGTACTTTTTAATTAAAAATAAGAAAAAAAAAATACTTGTTGTAAAATTAAATATATATTGTATAATAAAGAAGTATAATATTTATAATTTATTATAATTTAGAAGACTTTTTTAATTAATTTTTTTATTTATTCCCTTAAAAGTGAGTTGTTCTTTTTTCAATTAAATAATATACCCCTAACAACTATATAAAAAGTTTACTTTATAAAATTCTATTTAAGGCTATAATTTTTGTTTTTTTTTTTTGTGAATAAGATACAATAAAAAAGTTAAATAAAATATAAAAATTATAAAAAAAAAAAAAAAAAATAGAATAAAATAAGAAATGTGAATTATAAATGCATAATTATTATTGGATAAAGTTCATTTAATGATGGAAGAAAGAAAAAAATTAATTTTAATTAAAATAGTTATACATATTTAGATGCTTGCCAAGAAAAAAGAAAACAAAATTCAGAATAAATTATTTACATTTTTAATTAAAAATAAACAAAAAATGGCCTTTCAAAATAATTTCCATTTAAACGGTAAATCAAATTATGTATTTTTTGAAATATAAACATTTTTACTAAATATTTTCAAAACAATCAAGCACCTTTTTGATTAAATTTTTATCATATTCTCGAATTTAAAACTTGAAAAAAAAATTTTTTAATATTGTTTCCATTCCTTTCACGAATTAAACTACTCTTTTCTACTTCTAAGTACATTAGTCTATCAGAAAGAATAGATGATAGCGTTCCATTTATTGACTACTCCCAAGAGTAGATGATAGCGTTTCATTTATCAACTACTCTCAACTACTCTTTTCGTGTACAAGGAACACAAACAATATGATAGATTTCAATTATTATTCAGAAAAGAAATTTTGTATTTTTTTTTTTTTTTTATATAAGAACAAAATCTAAGTTTAAACTATAAATTTAAGATTTTGGAGTTTTATAGTTTTTTTTAAATAAGACCAAATAATATTTAATAAAATCTAATACTTATTCTTAATTATGAAACCATTTTATGTCAAATGAAAACTGAAAGTTTTATTAATTAAGTGAAAGTTTCTTTAAACTAAACTTTACAAATCAAAGATTAGAAAGAAAAAAAAAAAAACAAATTGTGATGGCAATTTAATATTGGTATGACTGATGATTAGAATTTGACCAGAGTCATGTTGTACCAACCCATAGTTATCACTAATCAAATAAATAATCATTTTTTGATAAGTTTTTGTTGGATTAAAACCATATTTGGTAATAACTCAATAAAGTTTTGATTAGTCAAAAACACTCACTTATAAAAAAAATTATTACATATTTGATTATTCGATTAGTGATAGGGTCTTGTGCAATAGGCTCCTATTGCAATAGGATTCTGCGCCTATATTTGGTAAGTTTTTGTTGCACTAAAACCATATTTAGTAATATAACTCAATAACGTTTTGATTAGTAAAAAACATTCACTTATGAAATAAAGTGATTGTTTGATTAGTGATAAAGTGGTTGGTGCAATAGAGCCCAGTTTTTAAAAATATTCTTAATTGTAATAAGTTATTAATTTTAAAACAAGCTTAGAAGAAGTTTTTCAAAAGTTAAAAATTTCTTTTACATTTTAAATCACCTAATTACATATTAATATTCCCAAGCATATTTTTTTTTTTTTTGTTACTTTGAATAAATAAAACATGAATAAATTGTTAAACAAAATGTTTTTTTGATTTTTGACAGTTGTAAATTTAGTACAATTTTTACTTAACAATAAATAAAAATACTGCCAAAAAAAAGTATGTATGTATATATTATAATGTAATATTTTGTCCTGGGAAAGTGTAGAAAATTATTAATAGAATTTTTTTTTATTCGTTTTTAAATGTAAAATGGAATGATAAAAAATAAAATTATTTCTAAAATACGAGATCAATTTTAAACACTTTGCAAAATAATAAAGTGAGTCTCGATTTTATTTTAAATTGTTCGAAACATGATTTCAATTCAATTAAAATTTAATTACAAAAAATATAATTTAAAAAATAATTGAAAAATAAATATTAATAATGAATTAATCGAGTTTTATTTTAATTTTTTTTTTTTTTTATATTAAATCGTTTAATCGTCGTTTGAAATTTAATTCAAAATTACTAGAATTTTTATTAAATTCATAACTATTTCTTTAATTCTAAAATAATTCTTTTATAAGATAATAGATGGCGCACAAATAAAAATATTTGTGTTTCATAGCTTTGTACAATAGTTACAGCTGAATAATTAACGGTTTATTGATACTAATGATTTTAGAAACTGAAGTTTAGTCAAATATGAATAATAAATGACTTAGTAAATGCCCTATAAAATATGCTACTTATAGAAGTTGAAAGATAAAAACAAATATTACCTATGTTTGATATAAAAAAGTTTGTTTTTATTTGTGAAAATTTGAGAAAACAATTATTTTTGTTAGCACATATGATAATTTTTATTTTTTCTTTTTGTAGTGACAAATTTAAGTAGATTATTGAGATCAAATATAATTTTTAATATTTAAAAAACTTCTCAAATGTTGTTTTTGACATAATATTAAAATTACAAATAAATTTATGGGCTCTTTTAGTCTATTCCCTTCGGGTAAGTGCTGTCAATTCTTGTTTTTTCAATGTTTATTTCAAACATTATACAATTTAAAATTATTTAATTAACTTTCACTTAAATTAAATAAAACATAATCTTGTAAGTTGATTTTTAGTAAAGAAGGTTGAATAATTATACAAATATATAAAAAATTGAAAAAAAAAAAAAAACAAATACAAGTGAAAAAAAAAGATCCTAACTATGAAAATTTAGGTTTTTAAAGTCCTGTGTTTGAGTTGTACTTCTTAAAACTTCTAACCACCTGAAAATAAAAAAAAAACATTTTTTTAATTATGGTAAGAAATAAAAAAAAAAAAAGGATTAATTCGAAATGAAATAAACAAAAATTTGACCTTAAATTTATAGCAGTTATTAATTTTAAAACTTACCTATTGTATGTATGTATACTTTCAGCTCTAAAGAAATAAACATGATTTTTAAATGATAATTTAAATACAAATTCTTTTTGAACTGAATCCTGATGATTTGGTGGACCAACTGAATAACCTAATAACGGTAAGCTAGCTAATGCAAAATCATCTTGATAACTTTTATAAAAGTATAAACAAAATGATGTAAAAACAACCCATAACTTTTGCCAACCTGATGAATTTTTAAATTTACGTAATAAATAACCAGATAATTGATTTTCAGCGGCAACGAGGTGATCTTTTAAGCCTACGGTTGCGCCACGATGCCAACAAACGTGTAGAGCGGTATTGCTGCGCGATGGTGGCGTTTTGTTTTGCAAAGTTCCTGTTATTGTTGTTGATGTTAAATTTTGGCCGATTACATTTGTTGTTTGTCCTGTTATTATCGACGATGTATTGGCCCCGTTCGTCAGATTCGTTGATGTTAAACCGCACAATTCGAGACCCTCTTCGGATGAGCCTAACAATTTTTTTTGTTTTTCATTATTAAATCAGATATAATAAATATTTTTAAATTAAAAACAAAAAAAATTATTTTATAATTTAATAAACATATTTAATATTTATATTTTTAATATGAAAGATATTTTTTGTGTTCATCAAGGTTTCTGAAAGCTGAAGTGATAATCTAGAAAATCTAGAAGCTAAATAATATACTATTATACTAATATTTATTTATATTTTATTATTTAATAAAAACTGATGCTTTTAATAACATCTTAATATATATATATATAGCGTGTAAACTATTTTACATAAAAATATACATTTAATCTAACATTCAATCTTTAATTTTGTTATGAATGAGCTCTAGAATAAGATTGTATTCTTTTCGAAATTTTTTATAATTATAAAACTTACCGACTTTCACAGTGGCAGCGGTAGGTTTCTTTTCATGCCCAAAAATGAAAGAGAAACGTTTCAGAAATCTTAATTTTGATTTAGGAAGATGATTTAAAATGTCTTTAAAAGAAGATACAATTTAAAGTAAATCATGAACAGGAATGTTTAATGTTCCATATAGGAAATTATATGGTATTTTTTAAAAATAAATATTCCAAATGAATGCAAAATTAAAAAAAAACAAACAATGTTCAAAAAATTTAAATTGGAAAAAGAATATGAAATTTATATATCATTTTTCTTAATTTTAATTAACTGTAGTGCTTTGTAAAACAAATAAAAACAAAAAAATTAAAAATACATTGTGAAAAAAACAAAAATGAAATATTTTAAATAGTGCAAATTATAATACTTACTGCAATTTTTCAATGATCCAAATGTTAGAGTCGTTGGTGGTTTACTTTTAATATCAGCTGTTGCTTTTGATAATTCAGCTAACCATAATGTTTTTTCAGCTGTTGTACCAGCACTAACAGTTATTGCACTCTGTCCACCAAATATTGTAAATGTATTATGCTCAGCATTTTCAGTTAATAATGAACGTACTGGAACATGTCCAAGAATTTTAAAATTTTGTGTTATAGGTGATTTTGTACCATATAACAGAATATCAGAAAATAAAAAGAACATTCTTTGTTGTAGTCCTCTTTTGGAATGTTTTAATAAGCATCCTTGACGGATTAAATGTCGATCATTCTGCACTAATGCATTAAAACCATTTATACCTCGTTGTAATTCACATAACAAAACAAAATTTTCTGAATCTGATAACATTTCACGTACTTTTTCTGTTGTACGTGTTAACATATGTAAAACTCCATCACAATCTGCTTTATCTAAATGCTCATCTGTATAAAATTCACAAAGACCTGAAAATAATTATTAATGGTTTTTATATCATATGCTTTAATTTAATTATTTTAATTTAAAATGAAATACATACGTTCTAAAATCAATTGATAATGTAATAAACGATGTAATGGTTTTAATAATAAATACCCAAGTGGTAAATAACATATTTTTTGTTGTTCAAAATTACAATATAATTGTTGAAATCTTGTTTCTGTTTCAAATAATTCATTAAATAAATGCAAAATTTCACTATGACATTCAATATATTCATCATAAATTGGCATTACAGCCATATTTCTAAGCATAACATCACCAATTCTATGAGTATCATGTGTACCACGTCCCTCCCATAAAACTAAACGATGTTCCAAATCTCGCAAAAATATATTGTGATGTTGAACCATTGAATCTAATAATTGAAATAATGGTTGAAATTTTTCAATATCATCTGAGGTTAATTCTTGACGGAACCATGTATTTAAGATATCTAAGTCTTTTTTATATGTTCTTTCGGTCATTAATAATTCTTTGGCTAAAAAGTAAGATTTTTCATTTGGCCATTTCTAAATTAGAAAAAATAAATAAAAAATTTTTTTTATTAAAATATATTTTAATACGTTGAACATTTTTTTACCCTTTTCTTTGGTTCACCAATTTCACTATTATTATCATTATTCGTTATTATAACATTACCATTTGTAATGGTATGTGGTGGTGGTCTTGATGATGCAATGCTATTATTATTATTAATATTATTATTATTTATATTATTATTGTTCGTATTCACATAAATATTATTATTAGTAGTACTAATTTCATTCTCTGGTATTGTTTTATTATTACGACTTTCTGCTTGTGTTATATCATAAGTTCCAGCTTCAGATCTTGATAATGATGATGATTTATCCGAACCTAAAGTTAAATCGTAACGATTTGGAGTTGATGTAACTAATTCACCACGTCGATCTAATGATATGTTGCCATTGATTCCATGATAATCTAAAATAAAAAAAAAAAGAATTATGAACATTTTTAATAGAAAGTGTTTGATATAAAAAATTGAGTCATCCTTCATCCCATTAATTATTTACATTTTTTTTTATAGTTTAATTGTCTAATAATACAGGTATTAAAAAAATAACAGTCCTTTGATAAACCCATTTACAGATCATTTTTAAATTTAATCAAAAATATTTTTATCTTCGTCAGACTAACATTAAGACACAACCAAGAACAAATTAATTGTTACGGTATATTTCTTCTGCTTTTTAAACGAAAATTTAAACTTATTATCTTTTTGCGATTGAAAATTATTTCTTAATAACTTAAAAACAATTTAAACATTTCGAATTGTTGTACGAATTAAAATTTATATATCCAATTATAATGAGGACAATTCTTTTACTTTCCATATTTAAACAAATATGGTATTTAGGATCAACCCTTGTAATCTTATATCTGTTGAATTTTGTTAAATTTCCGTAATATGCATCACAGTTTAAAATTTAAAACTTAAAGAATAATGACTTCATTACAATTTCATATCATTAATTTTGACAAACAATTAAATAGAATATAAATTAATTATGAGTTTTGATTTGATAAAACACATAAAAAAGTTCCCCGCCTAAGTCTTTTGATTTTTTTAAATATAGTATACAGGGTTAATATCTATTATAAAAATATGTAGAGGTAATAATATAGGTAGTATGTAAAAACAAAGGTTTTAAAAGAAGCACATTTTCAAAATGGCAATAAAAACATTTTAAAATCGTGATTAGGTACTTCGAAATTTGTAAATTTTTTAGTATTTTGTATCTAAGAAAAAAAGAATCAAAGAGCAAGAAACATTTTCTGGGATTACCTCGAAATCTCGGAGATTTTTAAAATCCCAAACGTCAAAATCCCAGAAATTTTTTAGCGTAATCTACAAATCTCGGAAACTTAAAATCCCGGAAATTTTCCTAATTGTTTTAAAAACCCCGGAAACTCAAAATCGCGAAACTCAAAATTTCCCTTCCGGGATTTTTCCGGGATCATTTATTTAATATAAAAACTTTAAAAATTTATTTAATATAAATTAAAAAAAGAACATAATTATATATATTAATAAAAGAAAAAAAAAAACAAAACAAAAATAAATATCAGTAGGTAATTAAAGAAAATAAAAATATTTATTTAGCAATTCATTTCTTATTTGTTAAATGAAGTTACAATGACAAATTGTTGATATGCCTTTTAAAAAATCAATTTCGTTCAAGCTTCCAAAATTTTGAAAAACTCGGTTAAGATTTTTGTATTTATGTAATTGTTTTACGTTTTGCTTTATAATTATTTGACCGGATTTTAATTTTTCGATTGTAGTTAAGGAAACCGTTAATTCTCTTTTAAGTCCTTGATAATTTTATATATACCCATACCTTTTATTAACTACAGCTTTAAATCGTCAATGCCATACTTCCACTGTATTTTGGGTTTTAGGAAAATTCTCGTTCATATTATTATATATTGACCAGAATTCAGGTGGATATTTAGCAGAATGCTTACAAACATAGTTTTTATAAAACTATATGCCTATTTTGTGTGCATCTTCATCTGTTAAATTGGCATTTTCATATATATATATAAATTGGCATAACAATTTTAATAAATTAGTTACTAACAATATTCCCGGTCACTTTATTTTTTACTTTTACTTAATATTCCGGGATTTCGAGTTCCGCGATTTTGAGCTGCAGAATTTAGAGAGTTTCCGGGATTTATAGTTCCGGGTTTTTGAGCTGCGGGATTTTGAGTTTCGGGGATTACGAGTTCCGGGATTACGAGTTCCGGGATTTCGACCCTGACCCACATTCTCTTCCATATTAGGAAAATCTTATAAAAATAAGAAAAACCCTTCACATATGTAAAAATATTATATTGGAGCTGTTAGTTTTGTGCCTCACTGTAAATAAACTTCTATAGGTGTCTAAAAATAACAAATTTTCAATTTTTTATCCATAGTAGTTCTTGAACAGCGTGAAAAATAAAATTCTTACAGAAACATGTCGTTCACAAAATTAATTTTTTCTTAAAATTTACCCAAAGTTAAATATGTCGTCACGGTTCACATCTTCCTTACTTCATCTTAAACGATGTAAAAGTTTTGTAAAGAGATGGACGGACGAATTTTTTTGAAATTTGTGCTAAAAATGAGAGGGAGAATCATTAAAATTATAATAAATAATTGTTTCATACAATAAATTTAGATTATAATATTTATTTAAAATTTTTCATTTTTCAAATATATTTTTTTTTTTTTTTTAATTTTTAATAATATTAATTAATAACTAACATTTTGTTTTGAGTCAACTTTTAATAATAATAAATTAGTTTTTTTTTTTTCTTTTGTTGTATTATATATTTTTTTTTTTTTGTTTTCTTAAAGTAAATAATACTGAAATTGTTAATGCATTTATTTTTACTTTTTGTTTTTTGAAAATGATTTTAAAAATATTTATATTTTAAATTATACTTATATCTATTTATGCTTTTATTATTTATTTTACTATACTCGTTACAAAAATGCAGTATAAGCCATTCATAAATAAAAAAAGATTCTTGAATAAATTAATTTTTACAATAAAAAAAAAAAAGTTAAATAGGTACTGAAAAAAATTTTTTATATATATATATGTTTTTTTTTTTTTTCATAATTTATTGATAAAAATTTCAAAGGAATTTAAAATATAATTTATTGTAACAAAATATTATTGTATTTTAGTTAATTATTGAACTTACAAAAAAAAAAAAAAAAAATTGATTTTTCTAAATTACTAATCAACTGTCAAAACTTCAACCAGAACAAAACAATAATAGATAAATTTTGAATTTTCAAATAACAAATAATTATAACAAAATATAAGATTTTATATTATATACTTATTAATTATATGTGTATCTATTTAGTTATTAAGTACCTAGTTCATTTTTTAGCAATTTAATTTTATTTATTGGCCTAATTACATAATGGAAAACTTACCGCATTTAATATTACAAAAAAAAAAAAAAAAATCTGAATTTGTCACATAACCTAATATTTATTTAAATATAATTTTCTATTAATTCCATTATCTAATTTCCCTTTTCTGTTTCCTGTCCCGTCAATCTTATTTTTTTTTTTTTTTTTTCAATATAAATGTAATGTAATTTTAATGTTAATTTTAAAATAAAAATTATATTTTGATTACATTCTCATATTTTAAGTTATTTGATTTTTAATTTTTATTGTTTTATTATATTAAATGAATTTTAAAAACTTTTTTGTTTTTTTTTTCTTCTCTTCTTGAAATTAACACTTTTATTCAGTATAGGTACGGTTTAGTTTAAAATATTTAAAGTGACATTTATTTGTTTACACGGCTACAATATAAAGCGATTATATCGAAACGTTTGTCATTTTAAATGTCAAATAACAAAATTGTAAATTATTAAATTATAACAAAAGATACAAAATGGTTAATTAATAATTAATTTAATACATTTTTTTTTTTTTGTTTTAATTAAATTATAAGTCATGAAAGATAATTAAAAAAAAAAAAAATATTATTTGTACCTAAATGTATTTTCAAATTATACAAAGGCAACATTAATATTTTATTCAGACGTAAATTATATTATGGTTATGTTGTACAATGTAAATTTCGAAATAACGGTAATCAAAAAAACATTTTATGTCAAAATAAGTTATTATTAAATACTAGAAAATTTCTGTTTCCGAATAAATTCTAGAAATACTAGATACGAAGTGTTTTATGTATTTGTTTTTAAAAATAATTATAAATAAAGTAATATGAAGAAGATATATTTTTGTATATTTACTTACATATATATATATATATATATTATGAAAACTCAACTCTTACATATACTTTTATTTATTTAAATAAATGTGTTTAATATAAACAAAATTAAAAGCAAAAAAGAAATAATAAAAGTTAAGAGAATATGTGTTTAAATGTATGGATATATTTTTTTTAAAATAAACGTCATAAAATTATAATAAAAGTTTTGGTAAGTTATGCTATAAACGCATGTACCTATATTTATGGAAACTTTACATTTACATATGTATGTATATATTATATAGCGTTTTTTTTTGTGTTATTGTTCGATTAATATTCATAATTCGGGATTAATTCGGGTTAAGTTATATATTTATTTATTATTTTTGTTTTTTGTTTTTTTTTTCTTTTTGAATATATAGATATATATATATTATGTTATGTTTTATATAATATATAAAATGAACAACATTTTATTATGGTGATATCTTATAGCGAAATAAAAATAATAATTTAAAGCCGTTTTTTTTTTTTTTTTTATTTCATTAATGTTTTTTATTGATTTTTTAATAAATTTTGAATAATGAGAATAATTATAATATAAAATTAAAATAAAATTAAGTATATGTATATGAATAATTATATTTTAAAATATTTTAAATAATAAATAGGAAATATTAGGAATTGGAATAGGAAAGCAATTTTTCATATGGTTTACACTGGACTAAATTATGGGTAAGTACAGAATTGAATTATTTTAAAAATAAATTATTTTTAATCGCTATATCTGGATCTATGAATAAAATATAATATATTGTATTATGTTTTGTATATACATAAAATTTTTGAAATTACCTTGTTTAATTGTCATAAATTATATGAATAATAACAAACAACAGATTTCCGACTTTCATTATGATTTATTTTTTATTTTTTCCCTGGAAGAAATTAGATTTTTTTTTTTTATCATTTTTGAATTTACGCCTAAGTTTTTACAACAATTAGATTAAAATTTTTATTTATTTTTTATTTTTTGTTTTTTTTTTTTAAATACATTGTACATTCATTTATATATTTATTTGTATATAATATATTTTTGTTTTTTTTAATATAAGTGCCGCATTAATAATAAGTTTTTTATTTTAATTTTCGAAAAATAATTAATAATTGTTTTATAGTTACAGTTCCGTGCATAATTAACATTTTGCCAGCTTATCATTATTGAGAAAAATAATTTGAGGTTATGTTATAACAGGTTATGTTGTTTTTTTTTTGTTTTTGTTTGAAAATAATTTTAAAGAAGAATAGCATATGTACTCGTATAATAAATTATTGTTTTACAGTTAAATTGTATTTTTTGACACATTAATTATATATGTATGTAATTTTTTTTTTGTTTTTTGCTAATACAACTTTGACACATTTTGTATTCCTTAGATTATTTTCTTTAATTTAACTTAAAAACAAAACAAAAATATATATAAAAAAAAAAGAAAAAAACATAATATATAAAATATAATATGTAGGCTAAGGTCAAAATTTAGAGATTTACTTAATTTTCATATTATAGACATTTTAACGTTCGGTAGTTAAAATATGATGTTATGTAATTTTATTTTAAGAAAATTTTAAAATAATTTCAATTAAAATTTTATATATTATAGTCTATATATTTTATGAATTATGAAAATGAAGTTCTTTTTAATATTAAATTAAATCTTAATTAATATACGTAGACTAATTACAGATTTTTTGTGTTGCATTTTAAAATTTTATTTTATTTATTTATTTTTTTTTTTTTTATTAGAATATACTTTCAATTTTAATACTTAGTTATTTAATTTGTTGGCACTAAAATGTTTGGCCTCTAAATTTCTATAATATTAATTTTATGCAAATGCATAAGTATGTTGTTTTATTTTTTAAAGTAATATTAAATTTATTGAGTTATATTCATCAAAAATAATTTTTAACCATAACCTATAATATGATTTTATTGTTTTAGAAATTTAATATTTGTATGAATATTTTATTTAAAAATTATTTATAATTTCATTTAAAAATTTAATTTTTGTTTTTTTTTTTTTTTTTTGGTTTTAATTAATTGATTAAATTTAACAAATTATATAAATATATGTATATATTTCTTTTATATGATTAATTATTGAAAATTAATAATATTTGTATGTTTTTTTTTTCTTTCTGGTTTTTAAATTTATAAGTTTGATTCGTTATTCGATGCTTAAACAATTTTTGCATAAATAAATTTTCGTTTTTAATATTCTTGGTTGTTTGTTTTAGTTGTTCCTTAAGAATATTTTAAATTTCCACTTTTATTTTTTTCTTTTTAAATTTATTTGTTCTTTATTGATTTTCGTTTTTGTTATTTATTTAAAATTTTTATTGGCAATTTTTTACTTCATTGTATGTAATGTAGGCTTAAAAATAAATAAATCAGTCTTAATTAAATATAAAATGTTCAATATTATACCAATGTAATGTTTAAATATTAAAATAATTTTTTTTTTTTTTTTTGCTTTTTCTTTTATATTTTTTCGTTAATTATTTTCAAAAAATTTTATTTTCTAGGGTAAAAATATGAGTTATTTAAATAAAAAATTGAATTATGAGAGTATCAAGTGTTTTTTTTTTTATTATATTAATAAGAACTTAATAAACATGAAGAAATGTTGCCAGGTATTTAATTTTTGGTCAAAAATTATGTCTTAAAATTAAAAATAATCCTAAGCTCTTTTTAAATTTCCGAATGTTTTCTGTTATCCAAAGTAAAATGTTGATTAAAGAAAAAAATCTGAATAAAAATTATGACATCTAACTAACAATAAATTATGAATATGATGCAAAATTGATAAAATTTTTATTTTATATGCGGTAACATTGATTATAAAATTGATTAAAAATTTAACTCAGATAATATAATATATACAAACATAATATTTATTTATCTAAATATAATTATTTTTATTTAAATTAAAAATTCACTAATGTTTACGTTTAAGAACATTAAAGTGATTATTATTAATTGATAATTGTTTTGCATTTAAAAGTTGTCAGTTTAGAAATAAAATTGTTATTTTATTTATTTTCCACTACCACTTTCATCTGATTCATTTAAAAAATTTGGCGGTGGTACAACAGTAAAACAGAAATCACCATCACCGAATGGTCCACCTTCTTCATTTTCATAATCAGATAAGAAATCTGGATAAGGTAATTCTAAACTTTCTTGTCGAATATTATTGAATCGTTTTCCACTATTTGAACTAATACCGGCTGTTGCAGCAAAACTATCTTCACTAGATCCACCTCCTCCACATGGTTCATCTGATAGGCCAGCTTGGCTTTCTTCAATACGACTATATTGATCAAAATATGTTTTTGTATCCATTGACTCTTCTCGTTTTAATTGTCTTCTACGTCTTTGTGGTTTAATTGGTTGTTGTTGTGGGATTTGTTGCTGTTGTTGAGGTTGTTGTTGCTGCTGTTGTTGAGTTTGTACACTTGTATTAACTTCAACATTTGCACGCGGCGTATACATTGGACTTGTTATATGTCCTAAACGATCGTACCGTGGAAAGCCCATTTCGTCAACGTTTTCGGACATATCGAGGCTTTCGAATTTTCCAGCATATGATGAAGAAGACGGATATGCGGGGTATTCTTCATATTCGTCAGTTTCGTTTTCTTGTTCTTCATCGAATTCTGGTGGTTCACGTTTGGATAAATCTGAACTACCAGAATCGTTTGCTGGAAAATATCCTTCGGAACATTCCGAACTTTCTTGTTCGGTGAGAACGCGTTCGGATTTTACTATTCGTTTTGCGGGTACTTGACGTTTTTTACGATAACCGCGTATTCTTAATTTTGGATCTTGCCGAAAATCAACTGAGCTATCTGTATCGTTGCCACTAGGTGGACTCTTAATAGTGATTGTTTTTGGTATTGATGATTTTCGTGGCGGTTTTTGAATTAATTGCATTGGAGGTGACTCTGAACTTAAACTGCTTGAATAATATGGTGAACATTTTGCTAATTTATCTGGTCGTTGGGGCATCGGAGATGAATTGTCTGTACTTGTCGATTTTTCACTGTTCTGAGTTGTTGTAGTTGTTGAGCTACTTTCACATGGCGTGATCTGAGCACTTTCTTCATCTATTTTTGGGCAGTCGGTTCCAGAAGTTAATAAATGCTCGTGGAATGATTGTGATTGTCGAATTTTACTAGATTTGTACTCACGAATTTGGGATTTAGATAAGGTCTTGTCATCATAGCTATGATGTTTTATTAAAGGTTTATCATACGGATTAGGTTCTCTGTGAATTTGTGGTGTCATTTGCGTTTGAGATTGTTCTGCTGGTTTAGAATGTGGGGAAGAAATCTGTTGTTGTTGCTGAAGTAATATTTGTTGTTGTTGTTGCTGTATTTGTTGTTGTTGAGCTTTTTGCTGGGACACAGGCTGTTGTATTATTGGTTGTTGTGGTTGGGATTGTTGAAGAGCTTGTGGCTGATTTTGTCTCTGTACACCACTTGTTTGAGTTTTTCTCGGCAATGGTTGGAAAGGTAAAAATTCTTGGCTTTGATATCGTTCAGAAAATTTTTCAGCTTGAGGATATAGACGCTCGATGAAAGCTTCACCTTCAGAAGACATTTCTTGACTTTGATATCTTTGTGACATCATTTCTAATGAACGACGTTTTCTTGAGGGATCTTCTTGTTTATGCTTTTCTTCTGAAGAACCACCTCTAGATGGCACTTTAAATGTACGTTCTGAAGCTTTTGGTGGAGATGGTTTCTGTTTATCACTTTCTTCAGGACTATTTCCATTACTAGAAGATCCACGTTTATGTATGCCAGGTAAATTTTCATCTGTAGGTGACTGTTTCTTTGTTCTAGGATGTTTTAAAGGAACATATTCAATTGAACCTCGATGTTTTGAAGCGGTAGCACGTCCACTTTCAAAAGAAGATTGCTGATGTGGTTGGTGGGAATTACCATCAACCGGTGATACTCCAACTAAAGTTCGACTACTTGATGTTGACCATTCAGTTATCGTTTGTGCCATTTCAGTTAGTGTTAAAGTTGTATCATCACTCTTTGTCATTGATTCTGTAAATTTATCAGTTTCAGAACTTGAAAGAATATCGTACCGAAGTCCTTCTGAAGAACCATTATCACCCGAAAATTTATTTTTACTACTGGAAAAACTACAACTTTTCTCGTTTAGACTCTCGGTTGATTTATTTATTGAGCTAATGCTTGATTTAGTATGGTTTGACTTTTCGCTTTTTGGACCTCCGGAGTGATTAGATACAGCTGAAAGACTGTCAGAGCCTGATAAATTAGCGTATTGTCGAACAGTATTAGTTCCAGTTGACCATTCAGATATACTTAACCCAATTGATGTGTCCTCAGAATGTGAACTATGGGTACATTTCTTTTGCTGTAGTCCCATTCTGACGGTTCCATCTAAATCAGTACCCAAAGAACTGGTTTCTTCTTCCGAATGACTTGAATGACTACATTTCTTGCAAGAACTTGTACTTAGTCGTGGATCACTGATTCTGCGAACTGTTGTTGCATCATCTAAGAACGTACTGGCTGAAAGAATATCATCAATTGAAGTGTCTGAATTATTTGAACCTCGAGAAAATTTATTGGTAAATTCGCCAGTTTTACTATCATCTGGAGATATTTCAATTTTAACTGTACCAGGACTGAAAACGTCATCGTTTGAGAATAAATCATCTTCAGAAATAGGGCTTCGATTTTGTGGTGAACGTAGCGGTTGAGATATAATGACCGATTCATGTTGCGTTTCACGTATAAGACTTTGATTTTGTAACAATTTTGTTGCAGGGCAACAAGTAACATTACTAAATGAAGTAGCCAGTCCAATTGTAGAACTTAGGCAAGTAGGTGTTTCATCTATTTGTTCTTGAGTAGCCAATGCTGTTGACATAAAGTACGCTGTTTTTTCATATGGCAACACTTTAATATCGCTACCGTCGTCCCTTGTATCCATATCGGCTACAGTTTCCTCTTCCATTTTAATATCTTCGTCATGCGATTCACTAGCTTCTTCGAATGTTTGATCAGTAGCTGTAAATGATTCGACCATTATTTGAGTAGCATTTTCAGGCTCCTTTATGAAAAAAGTTTCAATACTTTCAAAAACAGGTGTTGGAGTTCCTTCTTCTAAGGTACTCGATGGAGGAGATGGCCAATCTTGAGAATCATGACTTTGTAAATTGGGTCCAGGTTTCCAGCAAAATGATTTAGGTACGGGTTTGTCTAAATCAGGCATTACATAAATTGATTCAGCAGGCTTTACAGGTACATGATCATAAGGAATTTCCGGTAGAGGCCAGTCTTCAGAATCTTGACTACCACCGCCGGCTGATAAACATAACGTATTTTGTTTCTGATTATCTTGATTGTTTGCAATACCAATTTCAACTTCTGTTACTTGAGTTACTGAAAATCTTCCAGTTTTTACAGTAGGCGATTTCGGTTCACTACTACTGCAGAAACTTGAAAGTCTTTCACCAGTTGCTGAATCACACGGAATTTCAGGCATTTCTGCCGAAGTTCTGCGATCAGCATCTGAAATATAAGCTAAATTGGTATTGCTTCGCGAATCAGAACTTAAGCTAGCTTGATGATCAGTTGATTGAACAGATTCGTCACGCATACTTGCTGAAGAAGCTTTACTCAAATCATCATCCATACTAGACTTTTCGGAAGCTGTACTTCTTTCTGAAATTCGAGATAAGGTCCGACCAAGAGAAAACGCCGAACTATAACCTAAAATATCTGTTGGGTTAACTCCTATTGCACCGACCCCGCCTGTCATAATACCTGTTGGGTAACCAAATGTGTTTGGAAAATCATTTAGCTCATCTTGAAAACTAGAGTCACTTTCCTTTTGATCTTCAGGTGAAATTTCTTTTACGTCGCTATCTGAAGAATCTTTGGTAACTTGTGGAATTGAACTATCAAAACTTTCATATGTTTCCCCATCTGGAGGATGCCATGGATCTTCAGTACTGGAACTACCAGAACTTTCGATGGTAAAGGGTTTCCAAGTAACTTGCTGTTCTTTCTGCTGTAGTTCACCACGTCTTTGTGCTGCTCCTATAGAACCAGAGCTACTTTCTGTTTCAAATGAACCACGAGATTCAACACTTAAAGAAGCCTTAGAATCAAAGCTAGATTTTGATTCTTGCGAACTACCGCCATTCGATTTTTGAAGTTGTGGAGATAGTCCACCTTCTCTTACAAGGTTTTTATGAACTCGTAAGGGTTTCACGATTTTCGGTAACTTTCCGGAACCTCCCGAACTACCAGATTCACCACTCGATCCTCTTTCAAGTATTTGAGAAATTCTTTCTTCAATTTGTTCTTGATCGAAATCGCTTGAAACTCCCATATCAATAGAACTCTGTTTTTCTAAAGTGGGTGTTGACGCTTTCTTAGGGGTTCCTTCTTTAGAATCTTTTACTTCCTCTGTATTTAATTTTAACATTTTTTCTCTTAGTTCTTGACATTTCTTTTCATCAACATCACCAAAATCTTGAGATATACCCATTGGGCGTGAAATCGAACAACTTACACTTGACTCATCTTCTACAGAACTTTTCTCTTTGGCATTAGTAGCTAGGCTCCATTCATGCCTTGTCTCTCTTGTGATAAAACCATCTTTCTTTTCGAATGCGTTCTGTTGTTTTGATTTTCTTTCTTCTTCCTGACGTTTAGCAAAGTCCTCAATAGCAGACTTTTCAGCCATTGGACTTATATCTGGCGGTGTGATTAATACAGGCGTTACAGACTCAGAATCTAAAGCAGTGTTAAATTCAGCATCAATTGTCTCTTGTGTTTCAAATACATTTCGATCCTTTTCTAGAGTCCTAGGTTCTTCTGAACCTTCAGAACCAATATATTCCTCACATTCAACAGTCATCCACGAAGCTGTTTCATTACTTCCACTTCGTTCTAAGCTCAATCGATTTGCATCTAGTCTTGAAATTTTTAAATGATTCATTTCATTAGAATCGTCGTCTTCTTCTACTGAAGGCTCTTCACATTCAATTGTTGGAACTCTGTGTTGAAAATCAGTTCGTGCGCTCCGATAATCACTTTGTTCATCACTTTTTTGTTCATCTTTTACATCACTAACTGATGTCACTGACTCATTTTCACTATCACCTCGTGATTGTTTTCTACTAGATAGTCCTTCATTTTCCTTGATGTCTTCAGATGGGAGAGATTGTCGTTTCAGAAGATCTAACGACCTACGCTCAGAGATAACAGCTTGCATGTCAATTTCTTCTACAACTTTAACAGCAGGTTGTACATAAGTTTTTTTATCAGTTATAATTCGCTTAGGTGATAAACTAGATGGACTTCGTTCACCAGACTTTGGTTTAATGATTTTTATTTTGGTTTCGGGCGAACCTGGTTTTTTATCGTCAATTTTATCATCCAAACTACGTGCTTTAACTTCGGCAGCGAGATAGTGATGTTCTGTTTTGCGTTCTAAGCTTTTTGATTTTCCTTCAATTTTTTTATGAACGACAGACCCTTCAATTTTCTGTTTCATTTCTTGACTCTTTGCAATTTTTCTTGGTGATTTGATTACCATGTCTTCTTGAGTATCGGATCTTTCAGAATCTTCAAACGATTTATTTCGATCTTCAAAACTACGGCTAGCTTTTTCAATTTTTTCTTGACTTCGCCCTTCATCAAAACTTCGACTAAATTTTACCAAAGATGAATCTAATTTTCTAGGAGATTTCGCTATTAAAACATGATCTTCCGCTTTGCTTTTAAATTCGGTTTCTATTATAATTTTATCACCTTCTGTTTTCACTAAAATTTTGTCTTCTGGTGCTGGGAACGGAGGTAATTGATCTTTGACTGGACTTAGCATTGTATTTTTCATAGCAGATTCATATAACTTTTGCTGGCGTTCTTTTCTCTTTGCAATATCAGCTTCAGTTTCTTCTTGCGATTTACTTTTATCTCGACTTAAACGCCTGGATTCACGTTCCACAGATTTAGGACGATCTCTTGGAGTTACTTTCCTTCCATTTTTGCCATAATCTTCGATATCTTTCATTCCCGGTTTTAGTCCGTCCAATGTTGGTTTCTGTGGTTTACCATTTTTAGTTTTTGTATTTTTACCTGACTCTGAGGTTTTAGGACTTGTTTTATGTTTTCCACGACCTGTACTTTCAACACTACTAGCTCTTGAAACACCCGGAGATGTTTTACGGGAACTGTTAGCGGAACTCCAAGGAGATTTATCAAATTTATAATTTGGTATGTCTAGTATTAAATGATCGCCGCTACGTAATTTCATCTTAGATTTTTTTTTTTCTTTAATTTTCACACCTTGTAAAGTAATTTTTTCAATGAACTGCAGTTGATTTAATAAATCTTTTTCTTCTGAATCAATTAAAATTCCTAGTATGGAATCCCGTCTTTGAGGAGTTATACTAAATTTAGCAGACGGAATTGAACCACCACATGAATGTATACTGTCAGCATTTTCATCTTCTTGCACTGCTGTATTTTCCCTACTTAATGGTTTTTCTTCTAAATATTCACCTTCTTCTTCTTCAAATCCAACAGTATCATCTTTAGAAGAGAAAGCGTTCATTGGTGGAAGTTTATGCATAGATATTACAGGAGTGTCCAAACTTTTTGTACGTCTTCCACCTTCTGGAGATTCTTGTGTTGCTTTTTGTCTTTGTAGGGATGCAAAAGCTGAGCCTTCTGACAAATTCAATCGAGCATGTGCAAAAAGAATTGGAGCATGACCTTTGGATCGCATAATTAATGACGAATCAATTAACTCTTCTATCATTTTGGCTTTCGATTTTGGAACTTCATTGGGATCATTTCTCATAGGAGAAACAATATTATTCTTTTTAAGAGTATAGGTAAGATCGCCCTCGGTAATTTTATCTTCACGACATGTTTCATAAACTTCATCATCAGTTCGTATAAATTCAGCTGATTCTAGTATGGGGGATGGTATATTCTCGTTACGTTGATAATCTCCAGTGCATTCATCACCTCGTTTATTTGGTGTATGACCTTCTTCTTCAGAACTTGGTATTGAAATTGACCGCTCTGAGATACGTCGTAATTCAGTAGCGTTAGCATATGGAGGATCAAGTTTTTGTTGATTATATCTTGCATCAAGTTCAGCTAAACGACGGCATTGAGGAGGTGAACCTTCTATCTCTGTTGAACTCATTGTTTGACCACGACCCCATGCTGCAGAAATTATTTTACTGTGTTCAATTTTAAGAATTGGTTCAATTTCTTTTCGTGATTGTGGCGGTGAAAATTCTAGACGGGATGGAATAGCTTCTGCTGATCCAAAAACATCATCTGTGTCAAGGCTTTCATCGTCTGATGAGAATGAAGTTATTCGAGTTTTCCCTTTATTTTTAGGTTTTCCTGGTTGTCTGGTTTTGGGAATGACGCGTGGTTTATTTAAACGTTTTGATGGCACTTGTAACTCTTTCTTTATAGTTTGAATTAGCTCAATTTGTTTTTGTTCAAGCTTCTGTTTTTGTAAACTTTCCGTTCGAGAGCTTGTAGCAGAATCACTTTCAATTTGACTCAGCTTACTATTTAACTTTTCAAGTAATTTTGGATCAATTTGTTTGGTGATATCGCGTCTGGATGGACTCGATATTTCTATAGTAGGACCCGATTTATCAACTTCAAGAGTAACAGGATCAACTTTCGATAAGTCTATGTTTTGTGTAAATAAAAAGCTTTGTTTCTCTTCAGATTTAAGATTGTCGAGTATGTCAGGTAACAAATCAACTGTAAGTAAATCGGATAATTCTCGCTTTGCTTCAACTTTGGGCGATTTAGGTGATTTAGGAGATTTCGGACTCTTTGGTTTTGAATGTTTCTTTTCACCAGGTGAAGGTGCAGTTCCATTCATCACATGACGTTTATGCAAAACATATGGAATGTCCTCTTTCAAAATTTTTGTTGTGCGTTTTTCATAATCACGGAAAAAGCTTTTTGGCATTTCAAAACCTGTTTTGGGAATTTCAGTTGCCGTAACAGGTGCACCGTAATTTTTAGGTATCTCAAAATGACCATGTGTTTTACAAAGTGGAGGTGCACTTGGAATTTGTTTGTATATGTAGTCCTCATCACTTGAATCTGCTGGTGTTAAATCTATAGATTGTTGATGCATTAAGACATGACGGCGAAAATTGCATCCCATTCGAGAACGGTTCGCTAGAGAATTTGGATCACTTTTAGTTCTTTCAACTGTAGCGTGTGGATATGGTAATGGTACAAGAACACTACTAAGTGGTTTATTTGGATCGATTAGAACTTTGGGATTATATTCTTCGAAATGAGTTTTTGCAATAAGTTCTTCTTTACGTGATGCTTTCTTTATTTGCGCTGAATGTTGTTGTTTATCAAATTCTGACATTAATTCTGGAGTTAATGGATATTCTGGACTACGTCTGGTTTTATCATTTACTACAGTTGTTGTTTCGGGCATAGTACAAGTAAGTGATTCAATTCTTTCTTGATCAAAACTAAATATGTTTTCGCTGTCGGAACGTCTTCTAAATGCTCGCATTTTATCTATTTGAGTGTCTCCTGTAGCTTCAATAGATGAATAAGTTTGAACTTCCTTTTCTTCACGTGTTCTAATTGGACAAGAGTCAGGTGACTTAGTACCGAAAGATTTAGCATTCCGTTCAATTTCGACATTTTGTAAACTAATTGAATGAACGTTTGAAGTTTTATGAGCTTTGTTGCTTGGAAATGTTGAGTATGAATCTCTGTTGTCATAAAAATCGCTTCTAACATCTGAAGTTAAATTATCGTGACTTTTAACTTTTGGTCGGCCATAAACACCGTCACTGTCATCTACAGCATCATAATAATCACTTTTTGATTCTTGACTAGAAGTTTTTTCTATAGTTTTTTTCGTTAAATTAATAATTTTCTTTCCAGTTGTTGCAGGCATTTCATAGTTTTTAGTTAAACCAATGAAATCTGCTATTAATGATTCTTTTGATTCTTGGCTTCTTGATTTTTTACTATCAGTGTGGTATAAACTATCACGAGATTTTTTACTAGAGTCAGTGCTTCTCGATATTTTTGTTTCGTATATATCACTTCGAGATTCTTGGCTTGATGTTCGAGAACCAAACGATTTTTTGACATGTTTATAGAAGCTGCCGTCTGATTTAACACAGAGTTTTTCTCGAGGTAAATATCTTGGATCTTCTGAATCCCATATCTCGTTCATTATGTCAGCAGCTGATTTTGATTTTACATCAATTGCTGACCTATATTTTTGAACTTCAGATATACTTTCATCATCGCTTGCTATATAATTTCCAGAGTCTAAAGAACATGATCGTATATTTTCATCTGATCTTGTGTGCTTTTTGAATAGTTCCATGTCAATTTTTTCTAATAATTCATAACTGTCATGTGAAATATCATCCTGGGAACCGGTATAATCGAAATGATGACCATAACCACGTTTATTATGATGATCCACAGTATTATATGTACTCCCGGGATAACTGGATGAATAGACTTTACTATCCGGGATTGAAGTAAAATCTTGATAAGTATCAATTGAATGATTTTTTGTTATATACATGGAATGCCGAGAATCATCATAACGTGTTACAGGTGAATCAATACGATCAGAAGACAAAAATTCTCGGTCAAACGCCATTGGTTTTGGTTTTTCACCTTCAAATGATGAAAAATCTAGTAAATCCTTGCAGGAAGTACTTTTTAACCACGATTCTTTATCTACGTGATCATATATATTTTCTTCGTAACCACCTTCTTTATATCCAGGAATAGCTGAATATAAATTTATACTTGATAGTTCAAATTCTAAACGTTCTGAGGAACTTTTTAGTTTTTCTATTGGTGAATCAGATTCGCTTCGATCTCGTTCTGCTCTTGTTGGTAGTTCTTTTGGTTTAACATTTGCATATAATGTGTAATTGTTTGCGTTACTTGGAGCCGGATTTGAAGCTCGACGCATGTTACCCAAATAATGTGTTAAATAATGACTGTCATAGGAATCGACTGAATCAACACCAGATAATTCGGAATTTCTAGGTAATGATTGAGTATTTCTAATGTATGAATTTTGCTGTGATTCTAATGATTGCGATAGATAATTGGCTGATTGCGTTAAAGCGTTCTCAGCTTCAAATCGGCTCATGTTGCCATTACGCAGTGAACTTAATCCGAAATAATCAGAAGATGAATCTTCAGATTGATGGTTGAGTTCACTGCCATATTGGAAGTTATTATCATCATTTGAAAATTGATTTGTAAAGTAATTTGCACCGGTTGATCGAATTGTATCACTATTAATACCGATATTATTACGTTTCGACATAGTATATTGAACAATTTCTTCATCGATAAATTCATCACTTAAATGTTTACCGCGGGCTTTAATTTTATTTTTACGATTCACGGTCGCATAAAGATCACGTTCGTTAAATGTTGTACTTAAATTGTTTTCAATTTTATTTGTAAACTGATTTTCATAGATTTTCTTTTTAATACCATTACTAACATTATTATTAATAATACCACTTTTAATACTACCGCCTCCATTACTACTACCGCTTGATTTTATTTGTTTGTAGTGACCTAAATCATTTATATCTTGATATATGATATTATCTGACTCTGTTTCAGTGGAAATATTATTTTGATTATTATTAAGCAAAGATTGTTTAGACATCGAATAACTGGTACTGCTATAAAGGGCTTGGATGGGTTCCCGTAGAGTTTGCTGCTGTAGCTGGGTTTGGTGGTGCAATTGTCTGGATGCCGGTTGAGGTGCAATATTCTCCCCCCGATTGATGGTAGATTGTGTCAAGTCCGAATCCACTTCCTCCTCTACTAAGTCCTCCTCCTCCTCCTCCTCCAGGTATTCCTCCTCCTGGTATTGATAATCCGATTCCATAGAGTTGTTGAGATCCACCAAAATTGGAGTGTTGGTGCATTTGGTGTGAGTGGTGATTGTATTGTTGTTGTTGATGGTGGTAATGAGGTGTGACTGCAGATCCCTGTGGTGCATTGGTGGGGACGACACAGGGACAAACACCTGAGATCCCACTGAGACTCGACGCGGGGTACTGTTGTACGAGAGGGATAAGAGGCTCGGACCTAAAAAATATATTTTATTTATTTATTTGAATATTTGACATAGCTTAAATAAAGATAAATTAAAAGTAATGAAAAATGCTAAAAATCAAAAACTTAAATTCCGTTTTTCAAATATTATTGTAAATTTTCAGTTATTTTTGTTGAATAAATATTAATTTTATTTTTTTCAAGTACAAAATTTATGTTTTTAAATTAAAAATAAATAATACTATAATTAGAGTAGAAATCTGTAAAAAACCGTAAACAATTTTTTGTATTACTTATAGCTTGATTTTAAGTTAATCACTTCCATGCTATCTTAATAATGTGTTTAATAGTATCAACGACTGTATCAGCAATATATGTTGCAGAATGTTTTGATAACATTGGTTATTTTAAATGAATGAGTTTCATTTGAATTTTCCCGCCGCGCTAGTAATGCAATATGATTATAACTGAAATGACTAACGACAAATGCAATTTTTGCAGTTGACTTAAATTTATATGATTTTGAATTTCTTCAGTTCAGTTTTAAAGTTGTTTTATAAAAAAAGTCAATAACAAGTAAATGTTTTTCGTACATTTGATTTATGAATCTGATTGGCCATTTGGATTAAATTTAATCCAACTATAACAAAATTAACTATATTACAATAAAATGTTGTCTTTTAATTTTTAGCATTAATTTTAATGTTAAAAAAATTTTTTAAATTAAATGATAGAAATTATAAATAAAAAAATTTAATACTAACGTGCATTGTTTTGTGTTTTAATAACATAAAATGTATAAAACTCAAATATTAAATTCTTATTATTTTTTTTTTTGTTTTAAATAAAAATAAATCATCAATCACTTTTCTTTTAAATTATAAATCACTTTTCTTTTATAAAAATAAGTATTCACTCATGCACTATTTTTTTTTTTTTTAAAAACCAACAAAACAAAAATTAAATTAATTAAACTCATTTTTTATCAATAATAAAAAAATAAAATATGGTGATAAACCATGCGAACCGACGTATTTGAACGAAAAATAATAAAAAATAATATACCAAGAAATAAAATATTTAAAATAAACTTTCATTTTCTGTAAATAATAATTGTAAATGTAATTAAATAATTAATAAATAATAAGTAATTTTTTTGAAATAATATAATGAATTTGATTGATTTTATTTTCTGAGAAATTTAATATAAAAATATTACCTGAACTGTGACCTCCTTGAAGCACACGAGCCCGATCTTGACCTCGCATACTGTTGTTGTTGTTGTTGTTGCTGCTGCTGATGGATGTTGTTAGATGGCTGGGGGAATTCCATGACGCTGTTCGCATTTGATCCGGCGATACAGAGCGATTCGAAATGTTGCTCGACGATTCCATAACCCCCACTCCCGATTGGTGTTGCTGTCCCGCCACCCCCAATGCTCCCGCTGTGCCCAATGCTGGGGATTCCTGCGCATAATTCTTCGTCTGATAAATCTCCACCTGGGCTGCTGTGACCTGTAAATTAAAAACATGAATTATTTTAAAAGATATTAAATTTTATTTATTTATTATTGCGATCAATATTCAAAAAGTTATAAATTTTTGGCATGTGTTTTATAGAAAATTAATAATTTACTTTTAGGCTTATTACAAATTTAAAAAAATGTTATTATAAATCTTTTAATTTTCTAAATAACATATTATATTGTTATTAATAACTTTTCGAAAAATAATCTCAATGTTATTAATTAAATATTATTATTAATATAAAATATTTACTTGAGATCGCATGTGGTCGGTAGGATTGTCTTGTCGGCGATCCAAGGTACCCACTTCCTTCTTCGTCTGAGAAGGCATCGTCGAGCCGGTGCATTGATTGCGATACTCCCAATCCGCTATTCAAAAAACACAAGTTAAAAAAAAAAAAAAAAACAAAACCAAAATAAATTTAATAGTATATAAATAAAATATTATAAAAAAAAAAAAAACTATAGATTAAAAAGTTTAAACTAAAATAAGGATTGGATTGTAACTGAAATTTAAAATTTCCTTTTAAATTTTTTTTATTATGTATTAAAAATTTTATTTTTTTTTTTTTTACTAAAAAGTGTAAACAGCTAAAATTGATCTAGAAAAATATTTTCAAAATCATTAGCAAAAAGTTTTATATAATTTTAATTATTATTATTTTTTTCGTTTTTTTTTTTTTTTTCTTTTTTAATTTAAAAATTAATATTCAAATAAAAATAACTATAAAATAATAATTAAATACTTTAAAATATAATTTAAAATGAAAATAAAATTAAACAACTAAAAAAAAAAAAATTAAATTAAATTAAAAAAAAAGAAACTAATAAATACAAACCAGTGTCAATTGGTAGGAGGGGATTAGCTGAAATGCTGGAATTGACGTAGTTATGCGATTGACTTCGGCTACTCGCGTGTAGAGGACCTTGGCGGAATGATTGAGACCTGCAGGCAAAAGAAAAGACAAGAGGATCCCAGTTTAAAATTATAACCGAAAACAAATTAAAAACTTAATTTCTTAATTAAAGATACAACTTTACTTAAAATTATAATAAGACAAAAAAAAAAAAAAAAAGAAAAAAAATTAACAGAAAAAAAAAAAAATATATAATTAACAATAAATAAAAAAAATTAAAATAAAATAATTAGTAAACAAAAAATTCAGATAAAAACTAAGCGGTGGAAGCAGTTTTTATTTTATAATTTTTTTTTTTTAATTTTATTTTTTAATTTTTTGTTTATACTTTCTAAACTATTTAAATTTTTTTATATTAAATTTTCATTTTTTAATTAATTTTAGTGAATAAAAAACAAGAAAGTCTATTAATTTTCTACACTGAATAAAGGTGAATAGTTTTAATATATATATATAAATATATAAAAAAAAAAAATATTAACAAACAAAATTGCTTTCACCATTTTAAATAGTATGTAAAATTGCAATTTTAAAATTTTTGCAAACATTTTCTTCTAGCAAAATTATGAATAATATACAAAAAGATGAATATTTTTTTTTGTTAAAATGTTGAAATTTTTTTTATATACGAGAAACATTAATTAAATCAAACTCATTATTAAATATATTATACAAAAAATTTTTTGTTATTTAAATATAAAATAAACAAAACAAAAAACAATATAGCTGTGAGTTATATTTTTCTATTAAAAAACAAAAAAAAAAAAAACGGTAAAATGTTGGTGAATTCAATTATAAGAAAAATTATTATTTTAAAATTCAAGCAAAAATTAACAAAAAAATTAAAAAAAAAATTATTTACTTATTTAGTGAAATGAATAGAGAAAGATAAGAAATGTGGGAAAGGGAAAGAATATAATACTGAAAATTCTTAATTATTATAGGGAAAAATTAAATAAAAATGTAAAAAAAAAAAAAATTAAAATGTTTAATTTGTGATTGAACAAAAATAGCTATTTATAATTAAATATTTTTTTATTTAAAATGTTTTATTTATTTTTATATATTTAATGTTTTTTTTTTTTTTTTTTTTTCTACTTTTATATATTTCTGCTTCTTATTTATTATTTTTATTCGTGTACTTTCTAATTACAATAATATAAAAATATTTTACAAAAATTTATAATTTAATTGTAATCAAATTATTTTCTACAAGTGTATTTTAATATTTCTGTTTTTTCTTTCACTATTATGATTTTGTTTTTGTGATATTTTTTTGTTAAAACATAATTTAAATAAAATGGTTATGTTTTTATATTAAAATTTTTTATTTTTATTTTTTTAATTAAAGTGTGAAAGAGAAAAATATATTATTGATTTGTAATATCTAAAATGTTTATTTTTAAATTAAATTATCAAAAGTTCTTTGGATAATAAGGTCATTTCAAGTATAGAATTTCGAGTTTTCAAATTAATCAAATTATACTTTTATTTCAAATTAAATGAATCTTTTTTTTTCTTTAACATTATTTAACACTCAATATATTTTAACGGTAATTTTAATTTTTCGTTTTAAAATTAAATTACTCAATAAATGCATCAAAAAAATTTACCGCTTAAAATTTCAATTTATTTCAATTAAATATATAAAATAGAAAAAATTGTTTTAATTACAGTAGAGTCGTAATATATCTGATTATTTAAATATTAAAAGTAAAAACAAATAACTGTAATTCTTTTAGAAATTTAAGTTTATAGAAATCGTAAGGTTATCGTAAGTCAGTAAGTGTAATAAAATAAGTAATGAAAAAAACCAAGAGTTTTCAAAAAAGCACATTTCTATAAAATATTCCATAATAAGTTTTGGGGAAAGAGTACATAGTTTTGGGTAAACGGGGGCTACTTAAAAAAATTTTCTGAAATGATTCATACTTATTTTCAAAGATCTCTAACTCCACTCAATTTCAATTTCCAATTTCAAACTTAAACTGTTTAGAAGATAGAAGGGGCCAAAAATTTTGCCAAAATTAAATTTCGTATATAGAGTCTGCAATATCGGTATACCGATCAGTTTTCAAAAATTGAAATACCGATATTAAAATGAACTATAATACCGGTATTTCGGTATTTCATTAAGTGAATTCTTTTTCCATTTGGTATTTAATGAAGTTATGATTTTTTGTATTATTTTAGCTTTGAAAAACAAAACCCACTTCGAAGGAAGTTCTTGTAAACATTATGATTTTTTTACATCACCTCTTTTTATGATAGGATCGGGTATAATAAAATTACTCCTCCGTTTGTAACACCTCGAAATAAGCGAGCTAGATATACCTTCAAAGGTATGGATCGGATCAGAAAAAAATTCTAAGACGTTTGAGCCATGTCCGTCCGTCCGTCCGTCAGCACGCTAACTCAAAAACTAAGAAAGCTAGAATCTTGAAATTTACACAAAATATTCTAGGAGTAATTTGTAGGTTCCCTATTTTTTTTGGTTGAGTTTGGACCAAAACTTAGGGTAGCTATCTTTTAAACGGTTTAAGTTGGAAACTTGAAATTTTGACAGAAGTTAGATCTTTGAAAATATGAAATGAAATTTTTTTTGTATCACCCCCCGTTTAGGGGTGTAAGGGGTCAAAAACTGAAAATTTCCTATTTTTAAACACCTGTAACTTGAACACCTGTTAAATTTTTTTTGAAGTAATACACAAAAATTAAAGCTTCAACATTATACTCTTATTTCTGTTAACAACTTTTTTTAATAATATAGGGTTACTTTATAATTGACGAAAGTGTTACTTGATTTTTTCAAATTTTCTAACAAAGTTCTTCAACAAATTTTTTGCATTTGTTTTACTCGATAATTTGAAATTGTTGAGGATATAATGCGTAGTACAAAAAAATGTAAATAAATAAACAACATAACGGTTGCTTGAAGAATTTTTATTTATATGATATTGATATATATACATACTTATATAATATCATGTTTATTTACATATCGTATATGTCACTAGTAAATGAATGATAAGAGTATATATGTATATTATATAGCGCCGTATTTACATACATATTATATGTATTTTACTGTACTTATAAGAAATTATTCTGTCAATGGAATATTTAAATATAATATAATATAATATTTAAAATTATATTTATTATTTTGTACTAAGTAAATTTAATATACATTTACCGCTTAGTATTAAATGGTAATATAGAATATTTGAAAAAGTTTTTAATTGATAATCGTTATGTGGAAGGTTAGAATCTGCTTTTGAAGAATGTACATATAAACATATAGTTTGAATATATGTACAACCCATAGTACTAGAAATTATAAAATTCACCCAAATTATTTTAAAATAGTAAAATATTAAAAAAATAATATTGTAAGCAGAGTGACAGGCTGTGAACATACTAACGGTTCGTACGGGTATCTAAGAGTTGACAAAGGCAACTGTATTCTTCCTCGTTTTCGTTTGTAAATGTTTTAGTGTGTTTTATTCTCATTTCAAATTATTAATCAAACTGATAGCACGTAAGAATTATACGCATATATAGATATCAAATAAATATTTACACAAAATATTTACTTATTTTTTTAGTTATGTATGATTGATAAATAAAAAAATTTATTTATTCTAATATTCTATTTAAAAACTATTATATAAAGTATATATTTAGAAAAGAAATGGCTCTTTTGGAAGAAGGAGGATGTCGGGAAGTTAATTTACAGAAAGTTTATGAATATTTGAATACTATCCCTGCCAACTAGCGTAGAAGATGAAAGAGTGTTTTCGCCCTCATGTAGAAAAATTTCTTCCAAAATCAGGTCCTGTTTAAGTAATGATTCCCTGGACAAACTTTGTTTTTACGAAGTCATTTTATTTCAAAAGAACTTTGGAATTTTTTTAATTATATTAATATGTATTATTTTCTTGAATGAACTTTTTTTTGTAATGTAATTATAAAAATTATCAAAAACCAAACATTTGCGGTTTTTTATTGCAAATAATTCATAAATACCGCGGTATAAAACCCGATATAATTTGTAATAATAATGTATAATTTGTAAAAATACAATACCGAATACCGGTATTGATAATTGTATCCGGTATTGCAGTCCCTAGTTTCGTTAAAAAGGTTATCTATAAGGTTAAAAAAAGGTTAAAAGATATACCTTGTATAGAACTTGTGTTATAACAATTTAAATATAGAGCTTTTTCGAACTTTGGACGGAATTGTAGCTCCGTAATATTTTGAACTACCGAGAAATTAATTTTTTTTCGATGCCTATCCGTAGTTAAATTTTCATTTATATATTTCAAATGGTGTAGAAGTTTTGTAAAAATCCAAATAGACGGACGGACAAACAACAGACGGAGTGAAACTAATCGATACATTTTTTATAATTTTTTTTTTTGAAAATGTGCTAAAAATAATAGAAATATACAATGACAAAAAACTCTAAACAAAAAAATTTAAATCCATTAATTTTTAAATCTTATTTTTTTTCCGATTCATTAGTAATAATAAAATTCTTTTAATAGAAAAAAAAAATAAAAAAAGAAAAGTAAAAAATATTTAAATAAAAAATAAAATAAATTTTTCCTAATTGAAGATGTTCATAAATTTAAAAAAAAAAAATTATAAATCTCATAAAAGGACTCTAATTTTTTATACTAAAAAAAAACCTATAAAAAAAATAACCCTAAAACAAACAACATATTTTATTATATATCGAATATATATATATATATATATACATATATATATATATATATAAATAAAGAAATGAAAATAAAACGCTTCATTAATTGGGTTGTTTTTAAAACAACTTGATCGCTGTTACAACAACAAAAAAAAAAACAAAATTATAAGAACTGTATCTTTAATATATTTTAATTTATATTATAAAATAAAAAAAATATCTATTCTTTTAGAAATTTGCAAAACTTTTTCACCCCTTATTTTTCGATAAGAGGCACTTTTTACTTTTTAGAAATGAACTTCTTTTTTTTTTGTGTTTTTTAATATGTTTTATTAGATCAATTTAAAATTCTAATAAATGTTTTATATACATATAATATTATAAGTACATAATATATATATACATATATATCGAAAAAATTTCATACCCTATAATTTTTTATTAAAAAATGAAAAGTTTTTTTTTTGTTTTTTTTTAAGAAAAACTTTAGTATCGAATAAATTTCATTTTAATGATATTATAATTTATGATACGCTTGGGTATGCAGAAAAAAAAAACAACAACAAAATAAATGAAAAAAAAAAAAAAACCGAGGGAACTCAACCATTTTATAATATTATACTTATATATATATATGTATATTTGAAGCGAGAATGTTAATTTTCATTTTATCCTGATTTTTTTTTTTTTTTTTTGCACTAAACCAATGTGTACATACGTTCGTACATATATGTACTATGAACGTATTAATATGAAATTTTATTCTGTTCACAAAATCTATTTTAGTATAATTTTCAACTTTATATAGATGTGCCATATGCACACCTATTATAATACAATGGTGTATATATTGTTGTATATATGTGTGTATGTCTCATCTCAATATATGTGAATATAAAAATATGTATATGTACATATTACAATAATATATATATATGTAATAAAGACACTATCTATTTTATTTATTTTTTCTTTTCTTGTTATTTTGTCATAAAAAAAAAAGTTTTTAAAGTAACAACTATTATCCTTGAACTGTTATGAACTAAAGTTTTTAAAACGGAAAATGCATTTATATTACTTTGAGAGCTTTTTTTGTTGTTTTGTTTGTTTTTTTTAATAGTATTGTTAAATTTTTTTAGTTTTTTATTAACATAAATACTGCGGATAAGTTTCATCACAATTTAAGTTTTTTTTATTTTCATTTTAATTTTTCTTTCATTTTTTAACTCCATTAAATAATAAAAAAAAAGAACAGGGGCGGGATTCCGCAACGGTGCAAACTTTTTTGATGCAAATGCAAAGATTTTTCATTCTCATCAACAGTTTGCATTTGTACCATTATTTCAATTCCATAAGCATGAATTAAAACTGAAACGCTGAATGAATTATAAAATGTGCACAAAAAAATTTAATATTATAATACTAAATTATATAAACTATATGATTTTCGATTTTTTCTTTTTATAAATAATAAAAATAGTGTCTTTCCCGTTTGTATTCTTATTTGCATTTGCACCGATAAATATTTGCTGAAAAAACTTTGCACCGTCCAAACTAAATGTCAAACTTTTTCATTCGCACTCTTACGGAATTAAAAATCAGTGCAAACTGAAAATTTGCACGAGAAATGTCAAATTTTCTCATTTGCACTCTGTTGCGGAATCCGGCCCCATATAGAATATTATAAAGTATTATAAACATAATATATACAACTGGCTATATATATTTTGTATGATTGGGTTAAAGTAGATTTTTTTTTTATTAATAAAAGACAAGTAACAAGTCCTTTAAGAAAATTTTCTCATATCATGAAAAAGATTAAGTAATAAATCTGAAGAAAAATTGTTAGAAAAATATAAAATAGATATTATATATGCATATAATATCCTTTTTATTTTTATATCATTTTATAACAATGCAAAATATGATATCTTTTTATATGTATATATGTATAATTATTTAAAATTTTCTTGTTAATCATATTTAATTCATTTTATTATAATGAAAATAAGGAAAAGGAAATGAAAAAAAAAAATTTTCCTGCTTGATTGTTGCTAAAATATATAAATAAATTTTTTTATACATACATAGGTATGATGAAATAATGCATTTTCGTCATAATTAAATGTAAACATAATATGGAAATAAAAATTTTTTTTGTTTTTTTTTTTTTAGTTGTGTTGTAGGACTTTAACTCTTAGTACATATCACATACTCGCTATATACTTCTATAGTACTATTACCACTTTGTTTTTTTTTTTTATAAATTTTGAAGAAAAAAATGTTAAAAAAATCATAGAATTTTGATATTTTTTGTTGTTGTTGTTGAATAGGATAAGCATAAGGTTAGAATTAATAGTATGTAAAAGAAATGATTTTGTTTTAACAATAAGGTATATATATATATATATATATGTATATTATATAATATATTACGTATTATTTCATTTTTATTTATTTTTTAGAATCTTAACAGCTCAAACAAGTAATAAAGTATACTCTAATAATACAGTGTTGACTTTTCTTAATTTATATAATATATAAGTTTTTTTTCTTTATTAAGTCTCAAGGTTGTCCTTGAATTTACATTAAAATTAGAACAACATGTTATAGAAAATCTAATTTATATGAAAAATAATTAGAAATTTTGGAATTAGTTTTATAAAAATTAAATTAAGATAATAATTTTTTGCTTTTATTTTGTAACGTAATAAAGGTATCTAATTATTATAATGAAATTTATAAAATGTAGGTATATGTAGAAGTATTTTAATTAAAATGAAAAGTTAATTAAAAATTTTAAATTATAACTTAAAACTTAATAGTTTTTTTTTTTAATTAAATTTATATTTTAAAAGTATGGCTTAATATATTTATAAAAGTTGTATTTAAGAAGATAATATAGAACGAGCGAACATTTAAGAATATTTTTTTCTTTTTAGTGTATTTAAAGTAAACTAAAGTTATTATAAGTAATTAAATATTCTTGTAAATGACATTTTACACGAACTCTCTATTTTTCTATTTCGTTTTTCGTTTAGTTCGTTCTATTTCGTTCGTTGTCGTTCGGCGTTTTCATAAATAAATCGGAGTAAATAGTGATCTGTCAAATAAACCAGGTGTGTTAATTTTTTTTAATTTGGAGCACTCAGGTCTCAGAGCATAAAAATAGTTTTTATTTTTTCAACCAGAGTGCGCTCAGAGCATGATCTTTATGCTCATTATAAAATTTTCGAACATTTAGAGCAAATGACTGACTATTTTTCAACATTTCAAAAGAATAAAAAAAAAAATCTGCGGAAAACTAAATTCATGATGGATAAATGTGAAGATAAATAATATAAATTTGTAAATAAACAGATCCTAATTTAAATAATTTTCTTTTTAGGATTTAAATTAATTTTTTAGCATTTATGACAAATTTATAGTTCTGTGTTGTTCATTTATTAAATTAGAGTGGCCTGAGTATGCTTTGATCAGATTATGTCTGTGTGACAGACATTATTATGACAGTGTTCGAAGTGTATGATCTGATTTATTTTATGAAATGTAGTACAATACAAATGATTTTGATAATTTTAATCGAATTATATTATCTGTCAAATCAAATGAGCTGTCAAATAAATTATTTTATGTAATATGAAATTTGATATAATTTTTGTGATTTGACTGATTTTGGTTTTACTATTGTTTGTTATATTTGATAGGTTTTCTTTTATATGATTTTAAATATAAAAAAAAAAACAGTAATTTATTCAAAATTTTTAATAACGAATTTTTACTTATTTGACATATATTTTTCTCAAAAGTCACATAAAAAGAAAATGGAATTATTCTACAATTAAGGAACAAATTAATGATATAAATGACAAATCTCATTATAGAAATTATATTCATTTTAAAAGTTTGACAAATCTTAAAGTCGAAAAAAAAAGATTAAATCTTAAAGACTTTCTTCATATGATTAAACAAAATATCGGTTTAGTGTTTGATAAAATAAATCAAATTACGCATGATAAATTTATCAATAAATGTTTATATTTAGAGAACTTTAAAAAAAGAAAAACCTTAACTAAATCGTAATTCATATTTATAATTTTTGTTTACTTAAATACCATTTTGATAGTAAGTTATAGTTAGTTAATTCCATATGGTCTATCGGTCTATCGGTCTAAATCCATATGGTCAATTAAATATTGAATATTAGAAATGTTTAGTAAATGTTTGGACAGTTATCCAAGTCATATATAGGAGTATAAAAATAGCAAAATTTTAAATTTTAGACAGCTGGAAGCTGCTGTTTTTAAGAGAAGAAATTTAAAAAATTGTTTCTGTAACTTATAAATTATTGACAATCATTTTACTTTTCTAAACTATTTTGTGTGTATAGAAGACAAGCGGAGTACAAAATTTTTAAGTTAATGTTGCATTCAAATAAAATATTGCAATGCAAGATAATTATTTTTTGTTAAAGGTTTAAAAAATGTTCGGTCATTAGAATTGTTTTTTTTTTATAGATTGAAAAATATCGTTAAAAAAAACCATTAAAATATTATAGAAGTTTTTTACTACTTTCAAAAGTTACACCTTAAATTTATTTTTTAATCTATGGCATCCATCGATTTTATTGTCTATACAGTTCTTTCAGTTATCTATAGAGTTATTTAATTTTTCTTTTATTCCATGGATTTGATTTTTATATTTTATTTAGTTTTCGATTTTTTTTTTTATTGATTCTGGTTACAATCTAAATTTTCAAATATGAATTACTAACATTTTTGTTAAAAGTAAATGTTTTATTAACAGAGCAGCATATTTAATTTTCTTTTAGATTTCCTTTTTAATTTTATTTTTATATTGTTATTTTCTTTTCCTTTATTGTTATTCTACTGTAATTTCTACTATACCTATTATTTTTGTTTTATAAGAATTTTTAAATTTAAATACTGACTCTATTACAAAAAAAAAAACATAATCATTTTATTGAAAATATATTATTCAATATATTAAATTTTTAAATTAGTAATTTATTAATTCTTTAATAATATAATATTTAACATTTTCATTTACAAGGAAAAAAAATGAATTTAAATCACATCAATATTTTTTTATATAATTTTCAAATAAAATTCTTTGAAAAAAATAAATTTTTAAATTAAAAATTTAATAAATATAAAAAATATCCAATTATTATTGAGAAAAAGAAAAATTAAATTTTTCAAAATAAAAGGAAATAAATTTGAAAAGAATTTTTTTTTTTTTTGCAAAGATTCACACATTAATAATAAAAATTTAAAAAAAAAAAAAAAAAAAAAAACAAATTAAAAAAAAAAATAACATTTAAAAAATTTAATTAGAAATAAAATAAAAAATTTTGAAAAATAAATATAATTTAAATATATATAAAATGTATATATAATTTATCCTCTTTTCTTTTCTAAACCTTTTGTATTTGATTTTTGTGTTTTTTTTTTTTTTTTGTTTTGTTTTTGTTATTTTTCAAAAATCTCAATTCTCAAAATGATTATAAGGAAATAATATAATTTATTATTTTTAAATATAATATCATAATTATTTTTTAATTTTTTTAATCTTTTTTTAATTTTTTTTTTTTTTTTTCATTAAAGTTTTAGTTTATATTTTAATGTTCGAATAATGAAAAGGGAATTTTGTGGTTTGAAAAATAAAATGTAAAAATTTGAAAAAAAAAAAAAAATTACTAAAATTTAAATGAAAATTTTTTTATTTTGTTACAAAAAAAAAAAAATATGTAAAATTAAATTAATAAATTAATTTATGAAAAACTTTATGGAACAAATTTTAGAAATACAGAAATATTACCAAAAACCAAAAAAATAAAATACCAATAAATAAAATTATAGATATTTAACAATGATTAAAAGAAAGATACAAATAAATTAAAATTTTTGTAGATTGATTTTCATTATTAAAAGAAAATTTTAACCTCAATTCGATTTTCATACATATATCTATAAATAAAAACTGTCAGTTGAATAAGTTTAAAGATTTATATATAGGTACCTATTACCTAAGTAAGGTGAAAATGAAATTGAAGAAATTAGAGCTATACTTTAATTATCTATACTTTAAAAACTTTGACAACTATGGCTTGTATTTTTACTGCAAAAAAAATCAATTCAAATAAAATTTGAAATTTTGGAAGAATATTTTTATGTCACTCGAACACAACCAAATTTTATAGAAGAATTTTGCATGCAACTTGACATCTTTTCATAAAATTTCAGATAGTTAGTTTCAATAGATACTGAGTTATTTTCATATAAAGAAAGAAGTTGTATGGCAGCTACCACCGGGCAGAACCCGTCGATAAAGTTTGATGGAACCCGCCGGTAAAAACAACAATTTTTCAAAAGTGACGTAGTTCAAATTTCAGAATCCTAGCATTTTTATTTTTTTTTAGTTATTGTATCGACGGACGGACGGACAGATATGTACTATGACTTAATTGACTTAGAATTTTATTCTAATCTAATCCATATACTTTAACCTATATTTAGTTCGCTTCCTTTAAGGTATCACAAAAGTAATGGCAAATATATTATATCTTTGAACATACATTGGGTATGGGTATATTTTAGATGGGTATAATAATGTTTAAAATTAATATTTTTCTTTTCTTATTTCAATTAGCCTTATATATCTCACAGATGATTTTTATAAAATTTTATATAATTTGTAAAACTAATCGAAAGTTTAGGAGTTGTCAAAGCAATTCAGTACTACAAGCCTAAAGTAGTCTAATAGTGTTGAAGGACAAAACACTATTAAAATAAAAATCGAATTGAAGCTTTTATTTATTTTAAAAATAAAATAAAAACGTATATTGACACAGAAATAATAAACTTATAATTTAATTAAACATAGCTGGCGCAAAAAAGCAATATAAAATTAATTATAATAAAATTAATCTTTTATAAAACAAATAAGCGAATAATTTTTTATTTTAATATGAATAAAAAACAATAATAATTATTTTTTTTTATATTTAAAAAAAACAAAAAAAAAAGAAAATAATACAAAAATTAATATTTATTTTAAACTGAGATGAAAGATGATTACTTCTAAACAAATTCATGATTCAGATGATGATATATTGATTGTAAATTATATGGTATAGAATCGATGATAATGAATGAATTGGGTATAATAATAATGAAGACAAACAACGGATACGATTTTAAAATAAGCGTTACGAAATATTTTTATATTTTTAAAATTATAATGTAGATTAAATACAATAAAACACATACTTATTGACATATATCATATTATATAACAAAGAATAATTAAAAAAAAAAAAAAACGGACTATATAATGACAATGGTAATGATGATTAATGACAACAATAATTAAAAAAACTTATTTTTAAACAAAACAAATATACAAACAACTTAAAAATTAAACTAATAATGGATAAATTTTTAAACTAATGAAAATTTGTGCACACAAAAACAAAAAAAAATTGTGTTTAAATTAAATTTTTTATTGTTTATTAATTGGTTTTTTTTTTTTTAATAAATTTATATTAAGTTTGGTAATTACTAGAAACTATCAAACGATGAACAGAAATATTTCAACAAAATATAATATGTAGGTACTTTGAAAAATCAAGTTTTTTTTAATTTAAAAACGGCAAGCCAGCTGCCACAAGAATATTTATGAAGACTGTTTTACTCTTCGTTTCAAACTCTCTTTCCTTAAATCACAAAATTAATTTATAGGAATGTTTTACTCTTTATTTTATACTCACTTCTCTTAAACAATAAAATTAGTTTATTGGTAAGAGAGTGTGTCGAACGAAGTGTAAAACGTTATTCATAAATACTCGTGGGGCTTGACGTGACATTGTTTTTAATCTATATTTTTTAAAGAGGCAGGAAGCATGATGGCTATAATTATAAAGCTAGAAAGCACAAATTTTATAAATTGTTGGAAATGTTACGGTGGTATTATTTTTTTTATATTGTAATATCATCAGTTCACTAAAATAAAATTACCATAATTTGTTAAAGTATAAGAAATTAATTGGTTAAAATTGGGTTAAAAACTTAAGAGTTAAGATTTTGGGTTGGAAACTTAAGAGTTAAAATTAACTTAAGCAGAAGAAGTTACACAACTTTTCTATAATGGTTTTGAAAATTACTTTCATTTTGGCTTATTGTATTTGTTTTCATAAAAGTTTAACATTGTAAGCAGCATTTATGCGTGACAGCTACTTTCATTCTGTTTACGGTATAAGAATTCTAATTTCTAACTTAATTAAACGAAACAAACTGATGGCGAATATTGACAATTAAAGCAATTTAGCAAAAAGTTCAACTTTTAATCTTAAGAATATTGTTGAATAAATGTAAATTAATTTTAATTATTTAGAATAAAATATTAGAAAATATTAATTTTTTCTACGCATAATTTTTTTTTTTTATATTTTCTGCCATCTTTTAATTGCTTTATAATATATACGCACATAATCTTTTTAAAGAAGAAAAAAAGGAAAAAGAAAAATATTTTGATAAATGATTCCATAAACGAAAGATTTTATTATATTTTATAGATAATTTAAATATTATAAAAGAATTAAAAAAAATAATAATTCACAAAAAAAAAAAAATATTCAAGAGATCATTAATTATGTTCAAAATTAATGCATAATTAATTTTGCAATAGGAAAAATTTAATTATAAAGAAATTTAAATATTAAACTTTTTCTTTTTTTGTTTAGAAAATTAATTTCTGTTCATCATTCATTAATCTTTTATATAGGTGCCCAATAGGTGATTATGCATACCAAAACTTTTTTTTTTAATTTTTTTTTTTTTTTTTAATAATAAAAACAAAAAAATTATTTAAGAATTTTTCAAATAATTTTGAACTGTACTTTTTTATATTTTTTTAGAACAATAATAAAACAACAAACACAATAATAATAACATCCAATTAATTTTTAATACACCGAAATAAATAAAAATATTGAAAACATTTATTAATAAAAATTATAATAATATGTAAATAAAAATTTTCTTGTTTTTTTATTTTGACAAAAAGTTATTTTATATTTAAACTATGTTTACATGAGCGATTATTCAATTTAATTGAATTGAAATTTAAACTGTTTAAGGAAGTTTTGAATGAAACGAAAACTAAATTTTAAAAATATTATTTATAATATAAATAAAAAGCAACAGTATAATTGCTATATCAGTATATATGCACCATTGTGCAAAAAATGCTCTTTAAATATGAGCATTGTACAAAGCTTTTAAATTAATTAATATTGGGCCCATTCAGTTCAATGCAGCGAATGCTGAATTGATTAAAAATGAATTTAAAATTATCACTTCTGCAAAATTTTTTATTTGTTAATTTTGTTGGTTGAAAAGGAAAATTGAAAAAAAAAACAAAAAAAAAATTTTAAAATAAAAATTAAAAAGACAACTTTCTGTCAAATTAAATATCGCTGCTTTAAGCTTCATTAAGCATAGTTTTTTTATGCTACAAAATTTATAAAGCGATTTACTTAAGTGCTTGAAAGAAAAGCGTTAAACGAAACGAAGTGCTTTAAACGATTTAATAATTTTAAAGTACTTTAGTCAACTGAACGGGCCCATTAAATTTAATATAATACAATAACTACTTGACAGTTAAATTGTATAAAAAGAAAATGTCCGGTAATTAAAAATCAAGTTATATTTTTTAAAAAATATTCAAGAAAATGTGCATATCACACCTCTATTTTAAGAAATTTATTTTAAATTAATAAACACTACAAATGGTAAAATTTCAAATACCATGAATATTATTAAAATTCTTAATATAATTTTAGTTAATAGCGTAAGCTAACGTCAAATTTAAACGTGCTTATAACATAATCTCCATTTATTGCATACTTTAAGGAACAGTTTTCTTATCTCGTTCAAACTCTGGAGTAAAAAGGCAATGAAATAAATTTGTAATATTTTATATTATATCTGATAAAATATCAATCAATCTGTTTTCCAGTTAAAATTCATCTTGAAATTCATGTAATTATTTGTAAAATATTTTGACAAATTAACTTTAAAAGTTTTTAATTAAAGTTAATTTTTAAACAATTAACCATTTATCGAAACGTAAAAAACCTCTCATGTAAACGTAGTTGTTAAGTAACTTGTTTTCGTGTTTTTTTTTTTACCACATCAAAATAAAACAATAAATTGTAATAAATTTTACAAAAATAAAAAAAAAAAAAACAGAAAAAACCAAAATTAAAAAGTAAACACAAAAAAAAAAAAATCATATAATATAAAAAAAAATATACAAATTTTAAAATAATTTTAAAAAATTAAATTTTATTCTTAAAATTTTATTATTATTTAAAAAAAAAAAAAAACAAAACAATTAATTCAAATATTTTATTTATCAGTTTGAAAAAAATATATTTTTATTTTTAATTTTTTTAATATAATTAAATTATCTATTTTTTTAATTTTATTTTGAAAAAAAAAAATTACCTTTGGAAGTTTTGACGTTTTACATAATTTTCCCTTACAAATTCGATAATTTGCTTTTGAGTTTTTCCACTATACCTGTTTTTTTTTTTTAAGAAAATAAAAATTAAAAAAATATTTCATAAGTGTTGTTTTTAAGGACAGTTTTTTTTTCTTAAATATTTTGAAATTAAAACAATAAATTATATACATATTAATGTACCTAAATGAACTTCCTCTTGATAAAACACGAGTTTTCCTTCTGGGTTGATTTTGTACAACTGCACACCTAAAGAATCCATGATTTTCTACAGCTTTTTTCCAAAAATTTTTACATTCATTACGTGTTTCGAAGAAAAATTCTACAGTATCCTTATAATGCTACAAATTAAAAATTAAAAATTTGAATTTTCAATATGAGGGCATTTTTCTTTAAATTCAATTCCTATTTAACATTTCAATTCCTATAAAACATTTAAAAATATTGAAAATATTTTCAAGCTAATAATTTAGATAGGCTGATTGATAATTCCGATTGTTTTGTAATTTTGCACAAATATAATTCAATAAAAATAATGAACTCCTGTGATGGTTCAGATTAGAGTCGTAACCATTAAGAGGTTAATATCAGCTTTTGAAAACATTCATTTTAAAGTCATGTTACTGTTAAGATCTTTTCACCTGCTGATCGATTCATATGAATGAATTAAAATCACAAATATTAAAAATCACCATCAACTACTTTTTATAATTCAGAAAATAAAGCAGCTAGAAAAACAATCGATTCCATTTTAGAAAAAGAAAACAAATAAAATAAATAAACTGAAAAGGGTTCCTATCATAAGACTATATTGAATTTCACTGTATATCATTAGACTGTTTGTCAATTGCCTGAATTGTCATTTGCCTATATTATCATTTGACTGGATTTCATTTGTAGCCAACTCTAAAATCCTTCATAATTATATGTTTAACATACATATTTTAACCCGAAACCAAATGGTAAACAAATTATTGAAACTCTGATTTTGAAACCAACTTTAAAATATCCCTTAATTATATATTTTACATACATAATTTAACAACAAAACATTTAAAATATTGGGGCTGCCGTCTACAAATTCATGCTAAACAAATTATTGAAGCACTGATTTTGAAATTTATAGTCAAATAATAAATACAGGTAATTTACAAAAAAAAAAACAAAAAATTTACATTTTGTTTTAAATCATCCTTTATTTAAACTTAACAATCACATAACGGAATTTGATACATCATTTGAATTCTCATTTTATGACCTCTTTTCTAAACCATAACTCATATATTTAACAATAACAATAATTTACTGTCAATATTTTCAAAAGGCGATATTAACACCTTAAAGGGTCCGACGACAATCAGGATCATTACAAAAGTAGTATCTGAAGTATAGCTCATTTTATATATTTATTTTTATTTTCATTTAGGACCTCAGTCGTAAATTTTAAAACTCTGATCTTTGTAAAATTTTAAAATATTTACATTTAAAGAAAAAAGTGAGAAATTTGTAACCATTCTCCAATTTTCTGGTAATTTATGAAAAAAAACAGAAAGTTTTAAATTTAAAAATCTTTTTTTTTTTTAATTTAGTTTTGAGTAACACTTTAGAAAAAAATAGAAAAATATCATATTTCTAGTTTACCGTTAACTACGCCAATGGAATTCGGATACTTTTATAAGAAAAAGATTTAAGGATTATACATAAGTATATTGTATGAGAGCAACTTTTAGTATTTTTAATTAATATTATAATTTATTTAATATAATATACTTACATAATTTTCTGGATGTAATTTTATTAAAAAACGTTTACGTTTAAATGATATTTTCCTAATTTTTGCCCATGAAAATGTATTTATACGTGTTATACTTTGGAAGACGGCAATACCCATATGTGCAACAGCTAAATTTAATGGTACACCTTCAACATCTTTAGCTGGATGCATTTTCATACCATATAATTCACAACGACGTGCTGTTTCAAGTAAATTTAAATCAGCTTCAGCTGGTGATTGACCTCTGTTCAAATTGAATTATTTTGTATAAAAAAAAAAAAAAATAGAAAACAAATAAATAAAAATTTATAATAATTTTTAATATTAAAAAATTTCTTTTTATAAAAAAACATTTAAAATTAGAGAAAAAATTTTTAAAAACAATAACACCATTTATTAAAAATAAATTACTGAAATATCCTGGTAAGCAATTTGGGTTAAACAAAATTAGAAAAAACATGTAAAAGTATTTTTTTTACATATGTTTTCTGTAAGCTAAAAAAAAATATTTGTATTTTTTGTTAGTTAATAAAATCTTAAAAAATAAAACAAAAAAATAAAATGAGAAAAAATACATAAAATAACAAAAAATTTTTATAAAATATACAAATTATAAATTTCAATATAATTTGTGTACTTATTTGTTTTTATTCATCATTCATCATCCATTATTTTTTATTATTTATTTTCTACTTACACATGTTTTTTATGATTTTCCATAATACGACGTTGCATCATTGAATCTTGATGTGGTACAAAACGATATGATGATAAATATGTATGATCTGGATAATCTTCAGCTACATAATCACCACATGATGCCTGTACAACATAACTGGCCATTAATGCAGCAGTATTATCATTACATTGTAAGCTACCATTGGCTAAATCACGTTTTATTTGTAAGCAAAATAAATATCTAGAAAAACAAAAATAAAAAAAATAAAAGAAATGGAAAAATCATGTTCATTGTCTAATATACATATACCTATATAATATGTATAAGTTTATGTACATTTGAAAATATAGATATTAAATTTAAAAGTATTATCATGCCTTTGGTATATAGAAGAAAAATTTTCTTTTATAAAAAAAAAAAAAAAAAAAAACACCCCAATTACGTAAACTGAATGATAAAATGAGAAGGAAATACCTTTAAAAAAAGTAAGGTACATACATATTAGTATCAAAAATTAAAGAAAAAGGATATTAAAAGGGTATCGAAATACAAAGTATATATTTGCATATAATATGTATATATAAATGAATATATTTTCTGTATAAAATGTAATAAAAATATTGGCTTGATTTCATTTATAGATTACACAGGTGAAGGTAATAAAAATTACTATACGTTTTTTCTTTTTTTTTTAAGGTAAAATAAGTCAATAATCAAAAAAAAAAAAATATATATATATATATTTTTTTTAATATTATCCTTGCCTCAAGCTTTTATTGCTGATAAACTGAAATAATATGTACGTACTTACGTTATACGTATACATACATTTCTATTTGCATAAATGCAGAGGAATATAAATTAGATGAAAATTAAATCCTCTTATTCGTTTTTTTTTTTTTTTTGTTTGAAAATTTGTAATTTTTTTTTTTATTATTGTGTAAGAAGTCAAGAATTACAATAAAGTCATTTTAAAATAATAATTTTTACCACCTCAATTCATTGTAAAAGTATTACATAGAATAAAATGAAAATTTTTTGTCGTATTGAGTACAGCAATTTTTATATAGAAAGAGAAAATATTAAAGAGAGTTTAATATTGGAATTTAAATAATTAATATTTATAACATAAAAAAATTATTATTCAGAAAATTTAATTTAAAAAATATAAATAAAATGAAAGAAAATTTCTTTTATTTGTTTTTTTTTTTTTTACCTTGTATATTCTTCTTCTAATTGAGCTGGATCTGGTGTATAAAATTTTACACAAAATCTTAACATTGGATCAATTAATGAAAGGCCAACTTGTCGATTTAATGGTTTTTCTAAATCTAACCAATATTTTGTATGTGTTGATGTTTCTTGATATTCTAAACCAAAATAATCAGCTTCTAATAAATTTAACTGACGGCATACTTGTTCAAATAAAACTTTTCCTAGTGCTTTCGCCTGTAAATATGCAAAAATGAAATAAAAGTTAAAAAAAAAAAAAAATTAAAAAACATTTTTTTTTTTATAATCATCAATCATTAAATTAAAAGCATTAAAAGGTTATTATTATAAGCTGATATTATCTATGAATCTATGTATCTAGATTCTAGAACTTAAAACAAAATTGTATTAATTATAATTTAAATTGTTATTAATGTATATAAGAAAAGTAATTATAGTTATTTTTACTTGATTTGTTTAAAATTTACACATAACTGAGTTTTGTAAAATCATCTTTTTATTATATTTATTATATAAAGTTAATAAAATTAATTTTATTTTCTTTATTTTTTACGCAACATTAGAGTTCTGTAAAATTTCATTATAAAAAAGGGATTATTTTTAAGAAAATTAAAAAAGAAAAAAAAAAATATTTTTATAAGGCTTTAGAAAATTATTTTATTTTTTATTTTTTTTATTGTTCTTTATAATAAATTTTACAAAAATTATAAAAGGAAAAAAAATATGAAAATTTTAAATTTATTATTAATTTATTAATTTAATATGTATATATATTTAATTTAAGAAAATTATTAAAAGAAATATCAATACCTTTAATATACACGTGTATGTCATATTGATTTATTTTAGAATTAAATTCAAAGAAAGGATATTTTCAAGAAATTTAAATATTTTATTGTTTTAATAAATAATGATTTAAAAAACAAAAAAAAAAAAAAATTATTACTTTTCCATTGACAAAATAAGATTTTCTCTAAGAATTAAATTTCAATTCCATCATTAAAAGGATTAAATCCTTCATATTTTATGAAATTTCCATATTTATGCTTAAAGAAGTTTTTTTTTTTTAAATATCTATGAGTCGATATTAATTGATTATCCTTTACAAAAAGGTAACTATTACCTTTAGATATAATTATTCAGTAAATCTTAATTATTTTTAATTATTAAAAACAACACAATACTTCAAATTTTGCATAAAATTTGTTATAGAAAAAATAATAAAATTTAATGTTTATTTTTTTTTTCTTATGATATTGAATACAAATTAGTCACGTTTGTGATAAAAGAATCCGTCTACAAAATTCCTATCAAAACATTTATCCGAAAAACATTTATTTTATATCTAAGCAATTCTTAGATTATAACTTTTTATTGCCATTTGTAACTTCTATTCTAATTTCTTTAAAAGGATGTATAAATTTATTTAATTTCTGTCGAAAATATTTTAAGAATATATTGTTTAAATCCTTTTTTTTTTTCTTTTTAAATATTTTATTTTTCCCTTAAATTTAGCAATATCAAGAAAAAAAAAAAAAATTGTAACGAAAAAATGCCATTAACCATTTTCAGAAAATTGGATAATTCGAAAAATATTTTTAGAATATTACCATACCATCATCCTATACAGTTACCACCCAAATTATCATTTAGACAGAAAAAAAAAAAAACAAAAATATTGAAATTTTCCAAATAGAAATGAAAGTAATAAAATACGGTTTCCTCAATTTTACTAATGTTATTTTATACCAAAATTTTGGTTCATTTTTGTTATTGTAGTTGTTGTTGTTACCTTGGCATTCCCATTCTCATCTTAATTTATGACTAAACATAAAAGATATTTACATATATTAAAATAAAAGTGAAATGAGATGAAGTGGAATGGGCATCAATAGGTAGGATTTTTCTAAAATTTACACCTGACCTTTTTTATTTTGAATTTTTTATATGCATATATTTTTATTTCTCTAAAATGTTATTTTTTTTTAGCTGTAGTTATTCTGTGAGAGTATCCTTTTTCTCGAAAAGATTTCATGAAAATAAATGTTTTGTATTCATGAAAAAGAAATTATTTTCGATCCTAGATTTTTTTTTGTTTTTTTTGAAGCTTACGACATTTTTTTTTCATCATTCTTTTTAGTACATTTACAAAAATTTTAAAAAATATGCTTATTAGTTTCGCTCTCTCTGCCTGTAAATTTGTCTGTCACCAATTTATGAAACTATTACACCGTCTTAGATAATGTAATGAAATTTTAAATGTAGATATATTACATTAAAATAGACGTTATAGAGGAAATTTTTTTTCAAGAGCAGAAAGATGGCACAAATTTGTATTCTCTATGTTTAAGAGTTTTGAAGGATCAACAATTGAAGATTTGTTATTTTTGTACAACATATAACCAGGGCGCATGTGAAAAAATTTGGAAGTATAAGATGCGAATTTTTTAACATGAAACGTTATTGTATTACTTGTACTAATATAATTTTCTTAATTAAATAGCATTTTCCTATAATTCTAAAAAGCTTCTCAATTCTTTCACAATTTAATTCATAAATTTTAACTAAAATTAAAAATCAAAATCGTCGCAATTCGACGCAAATGCTTTGTTTTAAAAAATTGAAAATGTGGTCCTAAGTTTTATATATTACCTTGATTTTATTGTTTTAGTAATAACATGAATGTCGTGTCTATTTTCTTCTTTCACTATTTCTTTTTCATTTTGACATTGGAATTAAAGTTTTAAGAATGTCTGGGCGCTTTTTTAAAGACTGGCTTTGTACAATCAATGATCGAAGGTTGAGTATATACAAAATAATGATATTAGAAAATTGTAGTATTACAGAAAAATATCCTGTAATATATAATTTTTTTCGAAATTTTGTAGCTCTTAAAACTCAAACAAAGGTCTTTTTACAACACCTAAACTCTAAACCAACTTAAAAACAAAACGAAAATCTTCTTCCTTTCAAACAGAATTTTAATGTTTGTTTTTTTCTAATGGTATTCTAATTTTAACTCTATCAACTTTGTAAATTTCGATCTAACTCGTTGTAGGTTTCTTCAAATTTTGCATTTTAACAACTAATATGTAAAATATGAATAACAATAAAAACAAATAATAAAAATAAGGTATCCAAAAAGGAAAATTTTTTAGTCCTACCTATTAAATATACATTTTTGTTTTAAAAAGAATGAAAAAAGAAAATTAAAAAAAAGAAAAAGAAAATCAAATAAAATAGAAATAATTTTGTATTCAATAGATTTGGTGACAAATTATTCTCTTGACACATAAAACATCGTGAATAGAAACTGACTATGGACCAAAAAGAATTCAACAAATATTTAAATAAAAAAATCTTTAAATTTTCCCAAAAAAGTAGAAAAGAGAATAGAAAAGTTTTAAAATAATTTATTGTATATATATAATTTATATTATATATACAAATGTTTTAACTATATTTACCGTATCCTGTCTTATTATATTGAGGTTTTTATAACACATTTTGTAGTAATTAAGAAAAATTTTATAATAAATAAAATTAATAAAAATTAAAATTATGTTAAGTTTTTGTTCTTTTTTTTTAGATTTTAAAGAAATTAACATTAATTATTTGATAAATAAAATAGGTATAATTATATTAATTTTTGATTTAGGTCTAATTAGAATCACGTATATATATGTACTAACCTACAAAAGTAAAAAAAAAATATAAATTTAAAAAATTTTAAGTTTTTGCAATATTTTGTTGTATATTATACACAATAATTTGCTCTTTAAATACATAATTAATTTCTATCTTAATTGAAGTCTTTTCGGTAGTTTTTCCGGTATAATACAAATAAATAATCAATTTACATAAACATTCAATTTAATAAAGAATTATTTAGAAGGGCTGCACAGGCTAACCCCTATACCTTAAAGATCCCCTAATGGCACACCTTCACACATAGAAATTTGTTTTTAATGCGTACAGCGCGAATATGGAATAGCTTGCCGCCGGAAGTATTCACTGTAATTGGCAATCCTAATGTGTATGATATCGACAAATCCAAGAAGAACACCAACATCTTTGTTCTAAATAATCCTCCCAACATCCAATAACTTCCTATATTTCCTTTATTATTATTTTCCCAAACCAAACAATAAATTGTACTATAGGTTTTAACCTATAATGTTTTATTTAAAAGGGAGATGGCTTTTAGTTGGTTAAAGTCCAACATTACCAAAGAGAATTCTTTTATCTCTTTCGAGATAGGTAGGAATCTCTCGCAATAGAAAAAAAAGAAATATTTAAATAAATTTGTATATTTTTTATTGTTGTTTGCGAAATATAAGAATGGAAAGTAAAATTTTTTTTTTAAAAGAAAACTAGATCAACTATTAAAGAAGTGCATTTTATTTTATTATGACATACTTAATTCGATTTGCGGAAATTTATTTGTGATATTCGAATACCACGAATATGGAACAATCTCCCATTTCATAAGTTACCCAAAATTGGTGATCATTTGGTGAACATTCAAAGATTCAAAGTGAAAATTAACAATTTTGTTCACAACAATATGACTTTGTGCCTTTCAATTTGAAACTAATTTTCATTCCCTAATATATTTCTAAAAAAATATTTACTTTTCTTGACCAAGCTAATAAAGAAAATATACGACCAAGCTACATAAGGACTATTGTTTGGTTATAAAAGGGAGATTATATTTGGTGGATTAAAATCCCACACACTCATAAAGCACTTGTGTTCGATACAGACATCTCTTCAGACTGTCAACTACGCTTGTAATAAATTTCTTGATTTTTTTTTATTTTACCCCTTAAAGATTTTAAATATATTTTTATTAGAAGAGATTACATAATTAATTTTCAGCCTTGACTTATGTCCTTCCAATCCTATGAATTAAAAGAATAGGATGTTTTAAGTGAAGTTTGCAAAATTTTAGAATCTTATCTTTTTTATTTTTGAAAAAAAATCCATTTAAAAATTTTCCCCGAGTTTTTATTTTAAAGCTTAATCTAATTTTTGTTTTTAAGCATTATCCGAATTTTATACATATTCGTTTATGTATGTATTTACTTGAATCTTTTTGTTTATTTTAATAAATTTTAATTTTTAAGAAGGCAGAAAAAAATCTAAGGAGAAAAATGTATTTATTTTTCTATTTATTTTGATACCATCAACTTTTAGTTACTAGTCAATATATTTTATGGTACTTTGATTTTTATAGGCATGTAATTTTTAGGCCTAATAATTTTTAAATTTAATCTAAAAACAAAAACAAAAAATGTAAACGAAAGATTTAAAGTTGTATTTAAAAATTTATTACAAAGATATTCGTTTTGAAAATTTCTTAGTTTTTTCAAAAAAAAAAATATTGTAAAAATGTTTTACAGGTTTTTAAAGGCTGCAAAAAGGCAGCTTTTAAAGGCTGAGAATTTTATGATGTTAATGTTAAATTCCTCTTTGATAATATAATGCATATGTTGATGAAAAGAAAAAAAAGTGAAATTATAATTTTATAAATAATAAAAAACCACACTTATCAGACAATATTAAATACAAAAAAAAAAAAGAAGACTGAATTTTACAAGAGTAACAATAAGAGTATTATGACAGGATAAAAAAAAGCAAAAAGAAGACTGTTTTTACAAGAGTAACATTAAGAGTATTATGACAGGATTCAGAAATAAAATGAAAATTACTTTACGTAAACAGAAGATTTAAAAATGTTCTTTAAATAAAAATTTTTTTTAAAGAGCTGTCATTTGAATTTTTATATATTTTAAGACATTAATGACATTGAAAAAGTAAATAAAACTAAAAATATATAGGTACTTATATATTCCACATTTTTATTTGAATTTAATTCACATGTCATCATAACTTTTTAATATTTTTTGATTTAAAAAATAATTTGTGGTGTAACATTAAACAACCATTCATTAAATTTAATTCTTTTTAATATTTAATTATTTTACATATATTTTGGTTTCATTCATTTAAGGACTTTTTTTTTCCAAAAACATTATTCGAAACTGAAATTTTTATCTATTATATTATGTCTTATATTTAGTTTAAACTTTAAACGTACATAAGAAATTTTTTAATATCCTGCGATTTTTCTCGATAATTCTACTTTGGCATCAAAATAAAATATAAATTTATTACAAAAATTTCCCCTCTATTTATAACAGGGCTTCGTCTAGGGAATAGCTATTAACTAGTTAAAAGAAAAAAAAACCAAAGAAAGTTTTAATAATATATTTATGAAATTTGTACTAAAATTTTGATATGGTTTAGGTACTTATATTATGGTATTTAGTATAATTTTTGAAATATTTATATAACAAAAGTTTTCAGGTATTTAAAAATTAATATATGAATAGTTAATGCTGTTACCACAACTTATTTTTTAAAGAAAAAGGTTAAGAAGTGGTCTTTATAAATATGTTGGGAAGTAGGACTTCTTTTTTATAAAAATTTCTAAATTTAAGATTAGTTTTTTAGATATTTTTTGCAGAAAATATAACCTCTAACTTTGATTTTTTACTTAAAGCTCTCTAATAAAGCTATATTTTATCTTAAGAGTATACAGATAATTGTTTAAAATGAAAAATACATTAAAAATTTTATTTCTTGTTACAGATTAATGACTGTATGGCACAGTCCTTATAGTACGGAACTTTGAATCGCGTGGTTCTGTTTTAAAATCGAACCTATGAAAATCTTTATAATCTGCGGTTTTTGACCTAATTTAGGTATTATCCGTCATTTTTTTAAATTTATATATCTTATATAACTCATAGATAATCAAATATCGTAATGTAAACAAGTAAATATTTAAATATCCAAATATAAATAAAGAATTTTGATGCCTGAACTTAAATATGAAATTAAATAATAAAATATAAACAAATCAGTAGAATTGAATTGATTGCAATTTAACCATTTTACTATATTATGTTTTGTCTAGTAGTGTTTCACTTTGTAATTGGGTGGTAACTTATTGAGATCAATCCTAAATAATAAGAACATATTCCCATAACATATTTTCACTTCTCTTCATAGGCTACAATATTCCCTTTGATTAGTGTACATTGATTCTTGTTTCAATATTTATCTATGGGTGATGGTACAAGAGGCTTATCTTATCAATGTTACAGTTGAACAATATTAGTAAGCATAAAATAAAAAGATTATACAAATAATTTTTTTGTGTTAAATACATACATATATATATATATATAGATATATATATTTTATTTTTTTACTTTTTAACAAGCCTATGTATATATATTTATATGTATATAAATGATATATCAGTAATTGATATATATCTATATATATATATACAGCGTTGTACTGGGATTGAATTTAAGACCGGGAAATTTAAACATTTCGGCCCTAATATATTGTATAACATGTATTGAAATATTTTTTTTAAAAAAAGTTTTTTTTTGGCTTTAAAAATTAATTATTTTTTTCTTTAATAATACTCTTTTTTATCAATTTATGAGATAAATCAAAGTGCATCAAAATTGCAAATTTTTTTTTTATTTAATTGTTATGCTTTTTATGATTTAACATTGAATATGATAGAAAATACAAAAATGAACTTAACATAAAATAAATGAAAATGAACAAATAAATTTAAATGAAATCACATTAACAAAAAAAACCATTCAATAAATTCCATTTTCATTTCCAATTTTTAATTATAAATTTCTTATTTTTAATAATAAGTTGATTATATACTATATTATTTTCTTTAAGTTAATAATTTTTTCAAGAGACTACTTTTTTCATTTAAAATATCAATAACTTCATCATTTTTAATGACATATAGCATATTTTTAAATAGTAATATTTTTAATTTATTAACTTTTTTAAAATCACAAACAATCCTAATTGAATGAAAGTCGTCAGCAAACTATTGAAAATTTAGTAGGCTATGAAGTATTCTTGTTTAAATTTTATTTACGATTTTTCATATTTAAAATTTAAATTTTAAATGATATCACAGTAGGCTATGAAGTATTCTTGTTTACTTACCACATTGATTTTTAGAAAATTTGAAATTACTACTGGGAAAATTTATAAAAATTGTTATTTTTATTTTTCTGTGGGAACATTTTTATTTTTTATGGAAAAATTTTTCCACTCTTAAAAAATATGATTAAAAGGAAACATTTTTGATTTAGACAACGGTCCATTTCGGCACGGCCCACCAGGAAACTCCCGGTAGCTTGGTAGGCCAGTCCAGCTCTGTATATATATATATCAGTAATTGAACAGAGTTTTATGAAAACATAAAACATAAATAAATTTTTTAATAAAATTATATACTTTTTAGTTATACATATATACATAATGTTTTTTTTTACTTTAGGAGATATCCTTAAACTCTTTTATTAATAGAATTAAATTTTGTAATCTTTTATACCTTCTAGGTACAAGAATGTATTTACAATTTATTTACAAAATTTGATTATAATATTAACAAGCGATCTCTAAAACTACTTCGAACATCTTTCAAATCTCTTATTCTTGTTTATAGAAAATTTTTTAGTAAGTGTTGCATGCAAAATTGTAAAGTGGTTTAATTAAATTGGATATTATATATAATATGGTTATCATAATAAACTCTTCTATTAACTATATACAAATATTTTTCTTATCCTGTTTACTTATTTTTATTTTCATATACATACATTTAGTATGATTTAAGTATATAGTATATATACATATAAAGATTAGACCTTAATACAAATTAATTGAATTTTTATTTTTATTTAGGACTTCATAAAAAAAAAACAAAATCATATCAAACGATCCTTAAAAATCAATTAAAATTAATCAATTATTCTAGTTGAATAGAAAATCAATTCAATTTTCAATTTAATAGTTTTCACTTTGTCTGCCCTATATGTCATCCTACATATTATAGCCATATAAGTATGAATCTATTTTTATCCAATAGTTTAATCGATCTATTGTCTTTTCTTTTTTTTTGATGAATCCTTTTGTTTTTCTTTTTGTTCTACATAGTATATATAGTTATTTTTGAAGAACACCTATAAGTATATATTTAGTTAGATATTTCCTTTTTGTTTTACTTTAGGTTCTTCCTATTGAATAGTTTATTCTCTTTATATAATATAATATATCTTTTGTATACAATATTCTTCTTAATCCTTTTCAAAAATTTTGTTCTTAGAATTTTGAAAACTTTTGTAGTTCTTGAAAGTCAATATATTAAATTGTTATAGATTTAATTGATATATATATATATATAAAAGTTATATATTGATGTCAATATTAAGATGAAAACAAAAATAATGAAAAATCTATTCAAAAATTAATTTAAAGGTGATAGTGTTGGATATGTTAAAGGAATTTTTAACATATTAAACACACTTAATTATATGTTTAATAAAAGAAAGAATCTACAAAATGATTTATAAAACTTGTAAAAGTTTACTGGATTATATAATATGTATATAAATGCGTATATTAAACGTATATTTGTTTACATTTTTAATAATCTTTGAATGAACTTTCTTTTAGGTTCATTCAATTCTTTCGTATTGAAATTGTTCAACATTTTTCATTGTTTATAAGTTTTTTTTTTTAAATTTCCAAAATTTTTGAATTCTTGTCACGTACAATACACATATTTACTGGCAAAAACAAAAAAAAAAAGCAAAAAAACAAAGTAAAGAAAAATAAAAGTGTAAATTTGCATAAATTTTCTAAAATAAAACTAAGATTACTAACTGATTATTTTCGATTTTAAACGTTTCATTTTTTTTTAAAGGTGTCCTGAATTAATATTAATACATACATAAATATATTTACAAACTTAAATAGAAATTTTAATTATATATATATATATATTTGAAATCCTTCAATAAATCATGCGTTAGCCTCTTGTGATCCTTTTGGCATACTGAATCTTGACAAACAAAAACAAACAAAACAAAACAAAAAATGAAAAAATAAAATATAAAATGAATTTTCAATTAACTTTTCTTTGTTCTCATTTTTCACTTTCAGATCTGTTAAATTATTTTGTGATGTATAACGAATCTTTTTCAATTGAGAATCGGATACAACTCATCCCATAATTTTTAATTTTCTTTGACAATTGAAATTCTATGAAAAATAAACTTCGTATTTTTCAATTTTTCATTCATTTAAGGCAATAATGAAAGCAAAAAAAAAAACAAATAAAAGAAAATCAAAACAGACAAACCAAAAAAAAAAAAAATTGAAAAGATTCAAGATAATATTGTTTAAGAAAAAACTTATTAAATTCTATTACATTCATGTCAAACCATTTCTGATGAAGCCTTTTTTATTAAATCTAAATAATCCCCACAAGCGACATTATTAAAAACAGTCAAAAACAACCAACAAAAAAAAAAATCCACATAAACCACAAAAATAAAGCCATGAAAACTGAAACAATAGAACGTTAGTTCAGTTAGTTAAGTTGTAGGTGATAATAATGACTTGAAAAAATAAACAGAAACGCACGAAATATCTAACAATATCAGCACGTGCTTAAGCAAAAATAAAAGAAAATCAAACGCAAAACAAAAAAAAAGTTTGACTACTATTAAGTTTTTTAACTAAAGGAATTTTTTTTTTTCCCCAATATATTGTAAATATGTATATAATATGCACATATTATATAATATACGAGTGTACATTGTGTATATATAGTTTTGTTTCTATTATCAATGTTCTTGAAATTATTATAAATAAGGATTGCTTTTGTTTAACCACATACTATATGGTGTGGTACTTTAAGTTGTTTCATAATTAACATCCTTTCTTTAGTGGTTTTTTATAAAGAGTGAAATAGAAGGAGAGAAGTTTTTCCTGTTTGTATATAAAATATAAAATTAGTACCAGTAGAATAATATTTTCTTAACTTCTTTGGTAATGTGTGATGAATCAAATAATTAGAATCACTTAAATATTTTTTTTCTTTTTATCATTATAATAAAGAAAAAGTATGAAACCACACGTGAAACTATTAATATATTAAGTTCTATATCATTTTTTTTATTATCCGCGATTTTGTATCTTTTGTATTATTCAAGAATTTGATGCTGAAGCTGAAAGCAATAAGTATATAGAAAAAAAATTTTTTTTTTAATGAGTTTTTCAAATTCAAATGGTAAAAGAATCCTTTCTGATGCAAAAATCCAGATTGTTACAATTTCTGAATCAAATATACGATTCAAAAGCATACTCAATTTAAAATTAAAACTATCATATGTAATTTTTGAAACTGTTAATGATTGTGAACGCATGCTATATATCCTGTATCAAGTAATACTCTTATTGACTCTTATTATTATCCTTTTATTTATGTAGCATTTACGTTTTCAATTAGTTTTGTAATGATGTCTAAAAAAATTGATTTAAAACACATGACGTATACCATACCAATCAAAATACAAAGTACAAACGAAAGAAAAATATTTTATGATAATTTTAATATTTTTAAAATTAATAAAAAAAAGCACTTAATACCCATTTATTAATATAAAAAGTCCTCATGACTATAACAAAGAACATAGATGCCAAGTTGTAATTAATTTTTAAGACTGATAGTCTGGGGTGATACCAAAAAAAAAAAAAAAAATAAAAATTAATCCCTCCCATAAGAAAACGGAAGTCTATATTAAATGATGTGTGACTGACTGAAATATTTATATATGACACATGTATACCATATGAATGGCATTGAACCGCGCGATATGATAACAACATTATATACGTTATGCAAAAAAAAAAAAAAAAAAACAAAGAAAATGATAAATCTTTTCAAAAACCGTCATCCCAAATTTGTCCTCTTCAAAACTAACGGAAAACAAAAACAAAATCAAGTGCCTCCACCACAGGACCGACCGCTATTATACGAAAAGATTTTTTTTTATTCAATAACAACAATAAGCAATGAAATCGTAAAAATATATATGTATATTCATTCATACATCCATTTACCTATGAAAGCACATGTAAGTACATGATTTTTTTTTCATTAAAAAATATTAGAAGTAAAAAATAATAAAAACTGTAAACAAATACGAATTTTACAGTTTAAATTTTGCGTTACTAACAAGAGAATAAATATGCATAGATATAAGTATATAAATTTTTAGAGATATAAAAAAAAAAAAAAAAAATTGTCATATAAATTTATATGGCGTGTTATAATAATGTGTATGAAATTTCGACTTAGTAAAAGAATTAAATAAAAGTTAAAGTTAGTCGGATCAAAAAATGTTCTATGACAAATGTTCTATGTTCAAATGGCAAAGTTGTTGCTCTTTACTTGGTGTTGCTCTGTTCCGAAATATTCGTAAAAATCTTAAAAATGACACTTATTCAACTACTACTTCCGGTTGTCCGATTTGCTCCAAAGCTTGTCAATCCGAGACATTTACATCGAAACTTTAAATATGAAATTTCAAAACATTTCACTCAGTCGTTTAAGCTGTACACGTGCCCACAGTACAGACATAGACACACACACACACACGCACACACATCATGCATCCGCACCACACATCCGCACCGGAGTAGTGCATATTTGCCAAAATCTCGGGTACAAATTTTTAGTATGAATACAATACCTACCTTATACATAATTATATGCTTTCGGTAAAAATGATAAAGGATTAAATGAATAAGAAAAAAATATGCAAAAAAAAAAAACGAATATTGAGAATTTTTACGCAAATAAGAGCAAAATACTCCAATGAATGCGAAAACAAAAAACAAATATTCACAATTTGTATATTTGCGACAATATAAAAAGTTCAAGGACTATCATTTGAATTTTAAAAATTATCAAAGTATGAATAATTTTACATTTTTTTTATTTATTTTAACTTTCTTTGTATTATTTCAATAAAAGGAATTTAAATTCCAAGAATTATTGTGAAAATTTTTTTGAGGACTTTAAAAAAAACATTTCTACAATTCACAATTTTACAATACATATACAAAAAATCTATTTTCAAAATTATCTATTTTTTATAATTTTTGTTTTTTGTTCTTATTTATTATTCTTTGCCTAGACAAAATTTTTTACTTAAATAATAGCAAATTATTTAAATTTTATATCTGTATTATTTATTCCTTTTAATTTAGTCTTAATTTTTAGTACTTAGTTTGTTAAATGTCAAAACGTCATTTTGGTAAAGGAATAATTATTTTAGTACTATGCTTATTATTTTGAATACTAGAACTTTAACATTTATCATAAATGTTAATTTATATTAATTTTAAATTTTTAATCACAATATTTATGTATTTTTTTTCCGTAATATTTCTATTTTGTAACAGATTAATAGATATTATTTATCCAGCCAATGGTGTAGCAGTTAAGATATCGAATTTCCTTTATATAAAAGGTGTGGAGTTGGATCATATAAGTTAATAAAAAATAATATAAATTTTTTTTATAATATACAAGGTGTTCCGCATAAGAGTGCAAATATTTCAGGAGATGATTTCTGAGCTAGAAACTAGAAAACTATTTGAATTTGCTTTCGAGGTATTGGAACTTTTATGTTTTTTTGTACTTAATGTTGACGATTTCTTATTGCTATCTATCTAATAGATATTATTTAATTTTTCTTTTGAACTGAGTAGGTACAACTTTCAGAAAATAAAAGAGTTTTTGTTTTCTTGAGCATTCCTTGACCCTTATTCGCTAAAACTTTTTGCTTTTTTTTTAATATAGAGTTTATATGGAAATAAAAATTTCTTTTTAGCTAAGCTATATAGTACTAAGTATAGTAAGCTTTTTTTTATAATATAAATAAATAAAAAATAAGTGTACACTAGTAGGGGGGCGAATCCCTTCGAAATTCGAGGTGCTCTAATTAGCAATTACAATACAGTATATACAGTATAGTGATTTTATGATTTTATTTAACATGTAAAAATAATAATTTTCAATAATTAATGCCTTTATGAATTTAAAATTTCTTTGCAAATGATATTTTTTGTAAAAACACGGTTATTATTTTTCTTTTAGAAGATACCCTTGATTTATTGAGTATTGGAAACTCAATATATACCTATTATATATATATATTATAAGAAGCCTAAGATGGTAAATCATTGAGTAAAATGATTTTAAATGTCTATCATTTACAGATTAAATATTATGATATTATGATATGTAAAAGTTATATCGTTTAAAATATAAAAAAAAAATCCAAAAAAACAGAACTGAATCGAACTTGCAAGGAAGTTGGTTGGTAAATCATTGAGTAAAAGGGTTTTAAATGTCTGTCATTTACAGATTAAATATTATTATAAATATGATATAATTAATATTAATATCATTACTATATATAATAAAATAAAAATAAAATAATTGTTGTATAAGACAATAGATGGTGCACAAATAAAAATTTTTGTATTTCATAGTTTTGTACAAATACTGTATTGACTTAATTTTTGAGTAATCAACGACTTAGTCAAACTAATGATTTCAGAAACTAAAGCTCAATAGTCAACATTAAAAATGATTAATAAATTGCTTAGTTGATGTTGTATGGTTCTTTTAGGTGGATAGAAAAGGCGGAAGGAGAAATACAATAGATGAAATTTAACTTTACATTGATTAAATTATTAAAAACCATTAAATTATTCAAATTTTTAAGGATAACATTATTATTCCTTAATATTAAGATTATTAATTCTTTTATACTATTTTTTTTTTAATATTTAATTCACTCTGTACGAACTTTTATAAGCTCATTTGAGATAATATTAAATAAATGAATAAAAAAAAAATTTTTTGATTTAATAAATTGTCATTAATTTTAAATATTATAATTTAACAAAGAGTTTTTATTTTTTTTTTAGGATAATTTAATATACATACATTAATTTACATAATTAATATAAGTTATAATGCTAGAATAATATATTGAAATAAAATAGAAATAAAAAAACAAAAACAAAAAAAAAACACAAAATTATTTATTATGTTCAATTTTAAAAGTTTTATAATTATTTAAATGTACGCAATTTATAGGGATTATAGGGCCTCGGTGGCCTAGTGGGTAGGAGCGTATAAAATACACACACACACACACACGTCGTAAGAGTTATTCCCCCTTACGACATTTACAGCCACGTCTGAAAAGGAAAGGCTGTGTAATTTCCTGTTCACATTTATGTGGCAGAGAAATGCACTAAAAAAAAAAAAATGTATAGGGTTTTAATGAATTTTTAAATTTCACTATGAAATACATTTAAAATTAATATTTAATAAATTAAATACTGAAAATAACAAAACTAAATCTTGTAAAATAGTTTTTTTTTGTTTTAGGTATTATGTGTACCTATTAATAAAGGCAATTATTATTTCATTCACTTAAGAATGATTTATACTATGTAGATAGAAATTCAAAAAAGGATATGTCACAATAAAATATTATTTTTGTATTATGTTTTAAATTTTTTGAATCAATGAGAGAAATTTTTGCATTATATTAATAAATTGATAATATTACATATGTATTATATTATTAAATCGTCGGCATGTTTTCATTACTCCTGTATAGGTTAGTTACTTTTACTAATTTCTCTAGTTATATTTTATATATTTTTTTTTATTATTTGGTTGAAAGAATATTTTATCAGTAATTATTCTTTCAGTTTTTTCTTTCTATTAAAAATGTTTGTATCAATTTTTATAAGTGTGCTTACCACTTGGAATCGAGGCTCCGGATTATATGTATTTTGATTCTCTGTTATAGTAGTTAATATAGTGGTTAATATTCTTCAAATATTGTGGATGATGAATGATTTTAACGTATATTTTAAAATTTCACCTAAGTCATTTAAAACTTAATTAGAATTGTATATGATAATGCAAATCGAAATCCAATATATTGATTATATTGAAAAAAAAAAATTATTAAAACTTGAACAACAAGTTACTTACATAAAAAGCCATTATAAGCCATATAAGCCATATAAATTTCAGGTACTTAATCTTAACCAACATAAGAGAATATCAATCAATTTATTTTGTAATTATCAAAACTAATGTCATAATTTCATAAATAATAAAAACTTTCCAAAAAGCCAAACTTAACGAACATTAAAAAAAAAATGCATAAGAAAATATTGCATATTTATAGGAGAATATTTAAAAAAAAAATGATATTACTATTTGAACTTTAAAAATTTACGGTTTCTTAAATAACCAAAAACTTTTATTCAATTATTTAAATAATATTTATATTTAAATTTAAAATAAAAATCAATAATTTTACCAAATTTAAATGATCTATTTTATTTTAAAAAGGTTTCAAACTTTATATAACACATTTTTATATGAATTTAAGTTTTGTTTTATGATTTTAAATCAATTTTAAAATTCTAAATATATCTTTTTATATTTTTGTGTATAATAGTATAATTTTCAATTTAAAATAAATTTAAAAATTATAAAACTTAAATAAATCTCATTGATGTTATAGAACATGAAAATAAATAGAACGTAAAATATTTACCCAAAAAACATTTAAAAGAAAATAAAAACATTAAAAAAAAAACATAATATATAAACAAATACATATAAAAATACGTAAACATTTATTTATTTTTATATATGTAAGTTTTGGAAGTACTTCTATGAACTTTTTTAAAGTTAGTAAATACTATAGATACTAATCAATACAAGATAAAACAACGTAGAAGTTGTAGAGTTGACTGTGTGAACTGTATTCTAGGATACTCGTTATAAACTGTTTTCAGGTTATAATCTGTTTTAAGTACGGAGGTATATTTATATAAATTTCGGAGTTATATGACAGTCATTTGACTCCAGTACGCCGAATCAACTAGATTTGCAGAACTTATTGTTGTAAAATAGGCTATAAGGTCAATAAAAATTCAATGTCAATATTCGGCGTTAAATTTTCATATGAATATCATTTAAAGAATTTTCTGAACATGAGCTGATGTGATCAAAAATATAAAGCAGGAAAATTAGAATTTATCAATTGAAATTTATAAAAAAAAAAAAAAACTAAAGTTAATTGGGTTTAATTTAAAAGCTTTGGTTAGAGTATTACATTTTAAGATTTTGTACAAGTATCACAATCCGATATGTTTGTTTAATCCAATAAAACAGGATATGTTTTATATTTTTATAATTAAAGGAAAAAACTCAACTCATTGTAGCTGTTCCGATTTTTTTTGTGCAGAATTTCGTTCTGTGTAGAATTTCGTTCACAAAAATTATGTAATTTTGTTTGATATACGATTGCTTTATTTTGAAATTGTTATATTTTTGGGCAGTGACAGAGAAAAAGGCATATATGAACCTTTTATCTTCAAGATAATCATATCCATCTACGATTTGCAGTTAATAAGTATTGTAAGACTAAAAATATTTCTTCATTTATTACTAATATCCTTTTAGCAATACAAACCTTGTAAATTGTTCTTTAACATATTTTCATATGTAATGATTTAGAAATTTTTCAAAACCTAAATCTCGTATAGATGGAAAACAAAATCTAGACATTTAAAAAATTCGATATAAAAAGTACTAATAAAAAAGAAAGAGTAAAATGTTGAAACTTTTTTATAGAAATTATTTTTCTTTATTTCTTCTTCTCAACAGGATAAAATGTAAGGATATTAAAAATAAAGTGATAAGAAGAGAAATATAATATATTTTTTATTTATTATATTTTTATGAAGAAATACAAAAATAGAAAGAAATGGACTCAAATTATCAATGAAATGTATATAAAATACAAAAAAAAAAAACTTTTTTCTTTTTTCTAAAACTTCAAAAAAAACCTTAAGGCATTTTCTAGACTTTATTGCAGACTCTGAAATCCTGATGGTATTCAAAAAAAGTTAGGTGTTTTTGTTTTTTTTTGTTGTTTATATCTCATTCTCTTTCATCAGAATCTAATGATGTATGGTTTTTTACTTAGAAAAAAAAAGTGAAAAGAAAATATAAAAAAAAAAAATAAGAAAAAAAAAAAAATGCAATAAGCTGTTACAGAATTTTAAAAGATTTTTTTTTTCGAACATTTATTCAAACGTTCATTTCTCTTAATGTAAATTGATGATGGAAAAAAAAATAAAACAAAATATCATTGATAGAAATTTTCTATAAATAAAAATGAAAAGAAAATTCTTGTTTTGTATTTTAAATGTACTTTAATGTACAGTAAAAGTCTGTAATTTGATACAAAAGAAAATTTTTAAATTTTTTATAGTTATTTTTTCGATTTATAGAAAATGAAGTTGCAAAAAATGACTCAAAATATACTATTTATATACATTTTTAAAAATACTCAAAATCGCTTCTTAGTTCGTTGTTCTTATTCTTAGTTTATTCGCAGAAGCCATTTTGTTTTTAGAAAAAAAGGTTTAAAAAGAAATTGCCAGAAAATTGGAGATAATTAAAATTAATGGATTGAAAATTAACGATTGAATGATTTAAAAATAAAAGATATGGCAACACTATAGCTTTACACAAAGAACTGACTGAAGACAAGGATATGTATTACAAAAATTTACATGTTATATTTAAAAATATTCTTTTTTTTTTCGGAACGAATTTTACTGACACCAATCTAAACACTGCACAAAAATTAAAAACAAAAAATTAATCGATATAACGATATAAGCTTTTTTTGACGGTAAATAAACTTTAGAAGAACTGAAATTTTTGAAACTTTTTCTTTGAATACTTATTTATAATATAATATATAATTAAATATAATATAATTTATATATATAATAATAAAGCAATATAAGTTTTTCATCTTAAATTTAAATTTGAGAAAAAGAGTCCTTTTAGAATTTTTTTTTTAACTATTCAAATTTATATTTCCGTAACTTTATATTTAAGTATATAATATAATAAATATAACGGTAAATATAGGTTAAAATAATATTTAAAATACATATATATATATATATATATACATATGTGTCACTTTTTTTTGTCATGTTTATTTGGTATTTCTATGTATTTGTAATTTTCTATTTAGGTGTAAATAAAAATATTGAACTTTTTTTTGTTTTTAAATTTAAGTTTTTCTTTTTTTTTTTCGTTTTCTTTAATTTAGCTAAAATATAGAATAGAGTAGGTAAATGGGTTATATTTAATCAATGAGATAAAAATTGATAATACCACACATACAATTTAATTTATATCATGTCATTTATCTTGTAATTATTATGTCATATGAGCAAATACTTTTTTAAAATAAAGAAAAACTCAGAGAGAAAATTGAAAAAAAAAAAAAAAAGAAAAAATATTTTTCTTCCTTGTTCTATTTTTGGATTTTTTTTTTTTTTTTTGGTTCTTAGTATTAGTTAATATTTTCCTATTCTTGTTGTTTTTTTTTCATTTCAGATTGATTGAAAACATGTTACACTGATTTGTATTGAAATTAAATTGATTAATATTAGGTTACAACAACTATGAAAAGAATGATATCCTTTTTGATATATAAAACGAACAAAAGTTTATTTTTGGTTTATTTTTGACAACAGAATTTGGTATATTCGAATATTTCGTAAATAGTATTAATGTATTAAGAAATATATATAAGGATACTTGTCCGAATTGTGTCATTGATCAATCAAGATGCGACCCAATGACAATATCAATCAAAATGAACATGTAGGGAATTGAAAAAAGGTCCTTTTATCGGTATATTAACATTTTCAAAGATGAATTTTATTTATATAGGATCCTTGAGTGAAGTAAATTAAATATAAAATAATTATTCTGTCAAATGTGAAAATTTAAATAATTAAATTGAAACCTGATTTTTTAATTTCAAAATTTTGTGATGAAATTATTCTGTTAGTGTTGCTACATTGTTTTATTCAGCGAATAATGTTATTTCAAATGAATTTATGTAGAATAATTTGCATATTATAACAATATACATTTAGTACTAAAGAAATATTAGAGGTTTTAAATTCAAATATCATAAGCAGTAGCAAAATTAAAATGCTATTAAATTGTTTTTTATATTTAATTATATTATATAAGGGTTGGATTTTTATAAAACTATAAATACATTTATTTATTTTTAAAAAATATTAGGTACATAATAAGAATAAAATAATTTATTTCTTATAATCTTTATATCTATAAATATTTTATTGTATCTTCGTATATAGATTAACTTAAAGAATATAAAATATTTATTAAAAGAAATTCTTTTTTTTTTTGTCAAATTTACCTATTATTTTATTTTATGATGTACGTATACAATAAAATTAATATTACATACATACATTATATTTTCAAATTCATTTAGGAAATAAACATATGAATTTAAAGATAAAAAAAACAAAAAGGTAATATAAAAAATGTTTAAAATTAATTTAATATTCTTTAATATTTAAAAAAATTAAAGATTTCTTTTAAAACCAAAATATTTAATACCAGATGGCGTGGGTCATATTGCTCTTATAATATGCAAAAACTCTTAATAGTTCATATGGTTCCATTTCTAAGAGATCCTATATTTGTAACCTATTCTATAGACGAAGTTATATATTTTGTAAGAGTATCCTTTTTATAACCTACTTTAAGTTATCTTAGAATCTAAGCCTGCATATTTTATAAGTGAAGCGCTAGTCAGTATCCTTTTCCTTTTTACAACTTTTACTATTATAACCCCTTTTTTTTTTATAAAAAAAATATATGATATCTTCTAATTTTTTTTGTACTTAATAAGGATGACTATATAAATTTTTATATAAGACAACAAAATTAATCGACCCCATTTGAATTAAACAGAGTTTTTTTTATCTAAAAATATTTTATGTCAGTTAGGGACTATTGCCATATACATACATATACAGGGTGATTCGTTAATGAGTGGCTTCACATATACCACCCTGTAGGGAATAATGTGGAGACAAAACTTTTGTATGGGAGCTATATTGTGGGACATTTTCCACAATGCTATAAACTTGTTCGTAACAGAAGTTATAGGTATTTTAATCAAAACAAAAGAATTTGCATTAAATCTCCTTTAAGGTCCTCCGAAGCTCCGAAACTATTGGGCTCACATTATAGCTCCATACAAAAGTTTTGTCTCCACATTATTCCATACTGGTTGGTATATGTGAAAGTAATAATTAAAGAATCATCCTGTGTATAGAAGATGAAAAATAATCATAATAACATTTCAGAAATATAAACAAAAGCAATGTGTCCTTATATAGAATAATAAATGAAAATAAAGTGAATTAAACTGTATTGTATATAGATTTTAATTCTCTAGGAATTTTTATTTCATTTTTTATGTATTTAATTTGTATAAATAAGAAGGCGTTATTTATTAATTAGAATTGCATGTATATATATATATATAAATATTATACTATATAGATTTTATGGTAATAGAATATTTATCTGCAACAATAAAGAATTCCATTTCTTATAAAATATATATATTATGTATAACTATTTATGTATATAATAAATTTCATTTTATTAACTATTCTTTAAGATGATTGTAAATATTTATTTTATTTTTTATTGTTTCAACTTTGACTTTCAAATAACATTTAGTGTAAAATATTTAAAGAATGTTTTATAATATTGTTAAATTTGTTTTAAAGATCCTTAAAGAATTTTATTTATAAAATTTTATTTTTCGTAATAAAATTTTAAAAATGATTAATGATTTTAAATATTATAGGCATATGAATTATAAAAAATGAAAATATCAAAAGAAAATCATAATAAAATGTGATTCTTTATTATTTAATATAAATTTTTTTTACATAACAACAAAAGTTTTTGAATGGTTTTTATAAGAATCCAATGATAAGACAAAAAACTAAGGAAGTTTTTTGATAATCCAAAATATTTTAATTTACAAAAAATATATTTGACTTAGAATTCTATATAATTCTGCTCAATGTATAGTACTAATAGGTAGTTAGTTGTATTCCATTTAAAAAGTTTTGAATGATATAAAAAATTTTATAAAAAAATCATTTTATTTTGAAATCCCTTTTACTTTGATAAATTATGGAATCGATATGGAGACATGACAAAAGTCCCATGGTCATTCTGAATTCTGATTTACCACTGTAAGACAAAAGTTCCTAAAAAAAAAAAATCTTCTCCCAATGAACTTTTGACTCACTTCAATCGGTCAGAAGTCCCAATAGTTAAAATAAAAAAAATTTAAAAAAAAAAAAATTGATATTTTTATCTTTTATACGCTTTTTCCATAAATATATATACTTACATATATATATGTATATCTGGGTTTTAAGTTAGGAGAAAATTTAAAATTAAAATTTTTTATATACATTCTGGAAAAAGTGTATAACCCTGATTTTGTAGCTAATTCTAAAATATCTCCTAATTCAGAATTTCACATATACTATCGGAATTTCAATCAGGATTTTCGTTTTTTTCCAGAATATGTATCTATATATGAATTAGGAGGAATTTTAGAGTTGATTGCAAAATCAGGGTTATATTCCTTTTTTAGAATATTTATATATACCTATATGTACCTACATATATATAGTGTGTGTTCATATGAAAAATTTTGATTTTTGTTTGCAAAAATTATTTTCTATTTTAATGGGAATTTTGACTCACTTTTAATGTAGACAAAAGTTCCATTAAAAAAAGGCTAGAAGTCCCATTATGAATTCTGTTCTTAACACTGAGAGAAAAATCCTTCCCGTGGGACTTCTGATTCATTGAAATGTGTCAAAAGTCCCAATCGAACTTCTTACCATGAAACTTCTGACATGTCACCAATCAATATTATAATTTTTTTTTTTCTGAATGATTTTATTAAAAGTAAAAGTTTATAAAAGATTTTATTAAACGAAGACTTAAATAGACAAAAAATTTGCTCAATCATTGTTAATATTAGATTACGTTTTATTATTAAAGTTAAATATAACAATAAAATATAGAAAAAAATTTATTCTTAAAATAAAATAATATTGACAAAAGAACGGAGAGGAGAACGGAGAGGAGAATATTTTATATAAAAAACTAAAATTTTATAGGATCTCAAGGTTAAACCAAAATAATAATGAAATCAAAAAAACAAAAAAACCAAACAAAAAGTAAATAATAAATAAAACTTTTCAGTAGTTACTTTATCCAACAGGATTAAACAAAAAAAAAAAAAAAAAAACAAACAAATTTTCTTTCAATTCAGTATATAATTTCTTATATAAAATGTTTTTTTCTTCAAATCAAAAGATCAAAGTATCAACAACTACAATTAAAGAGAAAAATAAAAATTTTTAAAAGAGAATAAGATATTTTCTTTATTTTCCCAATTTTAATTTTTTAATTTTTTGTTTTTTTTTGTAAAATTTTCCATCTGACAAAAACAATTGACATCAAATTGAAATGAATGGTATGTTGTTATCCTAAATCAAAGTTATCTTAAAAAAAACAAAATTATAAAAAATGTATCTGTAAGAATAAAAGAAAAAATTAAAATAAATCTATTTTTATTTAAGTTTTCTTGGTTTTTTTTTAAGTTAGTTCTAGTTTTAATTTTATCTATATTAAATACAATAATAAACAGTAAGATTAGATATATATATACAAAAACCATATTAAGATGACATTGGATCTATTTTTAAGTTATTTTATTATTATCCTTTTTTACTTCCAATTTACATTTTTCACTTTTACATGCATCATACTTTCTCTTTTTTTTTTTTTTTTGTTTTTTTTACATTATATTGTTCTAGATTTTTGTTTTTTACTCAATAGAATTTTTTTTTAAATTTTAATTTAATTCGCTCAAGGTTGATTGATTGTGTGTATGGACTAGAAAAAAAAAAAAAAAAGACAAAATGATTCAATTTAAGAAACAAAAAACAAAAAAAAAGTAGGTAATTATTCGAAATGATGATAACGCCGACGACAACAAAATAAAATAAAAAAAAAGATTCTTAAAAGGAAAGGAAAGGAAAGGACATAATAAATCAATCTACATATTATAGAAAAGAAAGAAAGAAAAAGAGAAGAGTACAAAAAAAATTTTTTTTTTTTTTTTAGTACAGTAAATCTATTTAAAGTGACACTTAAACTTATATTGTGTATGCGAAGAAAATAAAAAGAAATACTATTAAAGAAAAAAGAAAAAAAAAGAAAAATTGGAATTTCTGAAGTTGATTTTCAATAATATAAAAAACTTTTTTTTTTTTTTTTAAATTAAAAACTAAAAACATTTTATCCTACATTTTGATAGATTGTTTGCTCTTCATTCAATCTTAAAATTTTAAATTACTCTAGACATTTTGAATTGATTTTTTGTTTTGAGTTTAAAATCTTTATTTAAATTTGAGTCAAGGATTTTTACTTTTAAATATACATTTGTGTACTATACATAATAAAAGAATTTTTTAGATTAATTATAAACTGATAAAATTATCGAATTTTGATTCACTATTTGAAATTAAATTTTAGTAGGGCATAAACAAATATTAGTAAAATAAATTAGTTAGATTTAATTTTAATAGTCAAAACTCTATTGAAAATTTGTTGTTATTTTGAAATAAAAAATATTTTATTTTAAATAAAAAGTAATTTTAGATTTAGTCAAATCGATATATTCAAATATCAAACAAAACTTAGATATTAACGTATATTTCGAAAAAAAAAAATCCTCACATATGAAAAAAAAAATTATAAAAAATCATTCTTAGATAATCTTAGTTAGTTAACCATAAAGTAGTATTCATATAGCTAATTTTCTCATCCTTTAACCCAAAACGAAGCTATACATTATATTATTATGTATTAAAGAACTAAAGTTTGATTTTAAAGGGGGAGGTTTTGATTGGTTAGAGTCCTACACAATACTCAGAGAAACCTCGTGCAGTTCCTTTGAGTGACTTTTGATGTTTTTCACCGTCCCTCGTAAAAAAAAAAAAAATGGTTTTATCAAATATATCAAATTGGTTTTCAAAAACATCAAAACTTTGTTATTTAAATTTTATCAAATGTTTCGGAATGAAAATGCAAAAAAAAGGATACTTCTGTTTCATTTTTAATTCAATAGAACAATTTTCTGAGAATCAAATTATTGGTTTTTAAAATTGACTAAATATTTTTTTGACAATTTTTTGAATAATTAAATTTGGATTACAAATAAAAATATTTTATTAAATAACTATATATTCAAGTTTAAATAGGTCCATTGGATTTTGTTTTCAAACAATAATTTTCTAGAAATAAACACAAAATGCATAGCTCTTTGTTGATTTAGATTTTGGTCTGAATTTTATATTGAACATTTACCAGATTTTTGTAATCCTTTAAGCTGGACCTTTAAACTATTATCCAAAGTAAAGAAATTAAAAGTATTTCGAACAGGCGTTCTGAAAAACAGTTCTGACATATGACAATGCCACTTGGCTTACAATTAACAATTTAAACCATAAGCTGCAAGTTTTCATTAATAAGTGTTTCAGAATGATTTGCCACATATTTTGGCCAATCACAATATTGAATGAAGATCTATGGGTACTAACCAATGACGAACCGATAATCAATAAAAACACAAGCATAGCGCTAACAGCCTTAAACTGGAATCCTCAAGGAACAACAAGATGCAGTCACCCTAACAACATTTGGCGCCGAACAATCTATCAAGAATTGACTAAATGTAACATTTCTTGCGGTACCATCAAAATATCAGCGTAAAACTACGTGAGATGAAGGTGTCAATATGTCATTTCGTTTCCTTTTAAAAATGGAAAGTGCCTTATGCTGTGAAATGGAACAAGAAAAAAAAAGAAGCTATTGTCCAAGAAGCAATTTTAAAAAGAATTGCTTTACAAGGCACATAAAATAACATTTATGAACCCACAAAAAAGCTTATTTAACTTTTGGAATTTTAATTTTAACTACTTAATTATTAACTTACAGAATCAAAATAAGAACAAGTTATTGAAAACTAATAAAAATATTATTTCATTAAATATTTTATTAAATGATTTTATAATCAATATATGTACTGAACAGTTTTTTTTTTTTAATTAAAATTTATGGAAAAACTATTAGTAGAAAAATTTTAAATTCTTTCTTATATTTTATTCTAAACAAAAACTATAAGAACTAATATAAAATAATAATAAAAAATAAATGATTCTTTTATTTAACTTTTGACATAAATTTACCTTAAAAATGTTTTGTATGAGAAAAAAAAAGTTCAAAACATAAATAAAATAAACATTTTCCTTATATGAATATAGGGATAAATGATATAAAAAAAAAAAATTATCCAATAAAAGTGATTATTAATTCCAGGTGACTGTGTAATTTCATCAGGTATATTCTCCACATTTTTTTTTTTTTAATTTATTTTTAGTAGTTTCTATTTTCTCTTATGTTCTTTTTTATTAAATATTTTATTAACTTTTATTAATATTTACCTTGAAAAATATATAATAAAACAAGAAATTATAGAACAACAACAATAAAGTCACCTATTTTTACTCTATTGGGAACATCCTTCTTGTTGTTATAACCTTAATATTAAAATAATCTAAATACATATTAATGTATTTACTATACACTATTAATACTATTTAAATATTTCTATATGTACTAAATAAATTCAATAAAATTTAATAAAATAGAACATAAATTTAAGTATAATAGCTTTCTTATATTTGCTACTATTTTCCATAAACCACCAAATAACGATAGAATCTCTAAAAATACACTATAAAAATTGCAAAAAAAATAAAAACATATCATATACGTTTACATATTACATATATGGATATATATATATATATATATATATAAATATATATAATACTACTTCAGAATTCCCATAACACAACACATACAAATACAAAATCATACCATAATGGTATTTATGTTTGCGGTTTGTTACCACTTCCTATCACTTCTTTATTTCTATCATTAACCGATACCCATCACTTATTATCTCATTCCTTCAAGTAAATATTTTGTTTAATAAAATCTGCTAGTGCTGATGCTGAACATTTCTTTTTTTTTTTGCATTTCTTTTATTTTTTTTACTGCTCCAGTTTAATACGAATGAAAGGAAAAAAAAAAAAAAAAAAACTATCATAAAGAAAAAAATGTTAATATAAAAGTGTGAAAGAGATAACAACACAAGTATAAACCAAAAAAAAATAAAAATGAAAAGAAAAAGAAAAAAAGGACATATCCTTGATGTAAAAAAGTTGATAAGTTCAAAAGCCCTAAAAATTAAGCAGAGAAGGGAAGGGGTAAAAAAAAAGTACTATAAGAAACCTTACACTACACTGTAAAAGTTTAGTAAACAAAAAATACTTTTTTGAACTAGAAATAAAGATAGAGGAAGAGAAGAAATTGTATGAGCGATAAAATAAGAAAAGGATAGAAATCGTAACAACATAATAGTAATAAAAATATTTAGGTCACTTGCGTAACGAATAACGATATTTATGTACACATGTCTATAAGTTAAATTATATATATGTATGTATTACAATATTAAATGATGGTGTGTATAGGGGTATAAATATTATGTATGTACATATATGAATAATTAAATTAATTTAGAATTGAATACATTTGAAAGTTTTCATATATTGCCATAAATCAAAAATTATAACAATCCTTTTTTTGAATTGAATCTTTCAGTGCAAATTAACATAAGAAAGTTTTTAATATAATTATTTGTCTTCTATATATATATACACATATATAAAAAACATAATATATATCGTTTTTATTAATTTATAAGAATATATATTTACTAGGGGCCCTATAGCTAGTGTGTAAGTATATTTTACAATGACATCTAAAAGTTACAAAAAATTTGTATGGCTTACAAAATTTCTCGATTTCAAACAAAAAAAATCATGATTCTAAACGTACATATGTATGTCATGTAGATTTTGTAATAGAAAATCGTATTCAAATATATATTTGTATTCAAAACTTAGCGGAATGTCATAATACATAGTGTGTGGCTGAAAACTACTAAATTATAATAATAGATATATATATGAACCAGTTTTTTTTTGAAAAAGTTAGTTATTAAATTAATTTAAACACTGCAAATAATTTTTTTATCGGGTAAATAGTAGGGCTCTAAGAATTTAATCTCTAGGAAATTATAACACAAATCTTCAAAATTTGTATGAAAAACCAACATATTAAAAGATTCAATGAATTAAAAAATAAAATAATTTTTTTTTTTTTGTACTAATGTTATATGTATTTCGTAGGATTAATCGTGAAAACTGCATTATAAAAACATATATTCGGTACAATATCTTGCAATAACAAAATTTGTAATTATAAAATCGTAAGCGTAATAAATAATGGCTAGCAGTGTCTAAACAAATTATTGAAACCCTGCATTGCATTGTTAATTGCAATTATAATTGCATTGCATTGTTGTAATTATAATATTGTATTATAACATTTCGATCCACCCAAATAGGTCATAAGACCATACAATTGAACCATGGAATATGACCCGGTAATATTGCTTTTATCTAAAAATATAAGATCTAGAATATTATATTTTTAAAGATATAATATAGGGACAAAGAAAACTATGATTATCAAAGCTATAGTTAGCATTATTCTTGATAAAACTTTCTGGAATTGTGTGTTGCAGAAATCTCTTGCAAGTGTGTTAAAATCAAAATTTTTATATCATAGTATTTATTAATACGAGTATAATAAATTTTTAAAATCACTGCAAGAAGTTTCTGCTAAAAAAAAATACAATAATACAAAATAATATATACGTATATACAGAGTTTATTATTAAATCAGGGCTTCAATGATGAAAAATAAATTGTTTAGTGAGATTTTAAGGACAGCAGTCTCCACGCTTTTAATGTAAAATTTTATATTTAATATAATGCAAAAAATGATTCATGTAATGCTAATTTCAAACACAAAATTTGTGCTAGAGTATGTAATTTCTTAAGACTATTTTCATTTTGATTTTAAGAAGTCTTTCGTCTATTTTGCAGAATTTTGTAAAAATTAAATTTCAGGTTTTCTTTCGTAAAGGAAATTGTCTTCAAATATTTTTGATTATATTTTTGTTTGCATTTTGGAGAGTAATTTCTTGAAGACTAATTTCATAGAATCTGAGAAAGTTCGTGGAAGACTTAGCTTAAGTTCGTGACATTATGTATATGAAGATTATTGCATTGAATATACTTAATACACAGAATATCACTTTTTCTTTTGTAGAATTCATCAATTAGGGCTTTAATTAGGATTTATTTCTAATTTTTTTTTTAAATATTTAAAATACCTTTTTTTATGTTATACCAAATTAATAAGCCTTATAAAAAGTTATGGGGCCTCGGTGGCCTAGTATAAAATACGCTGTAAACACCGAGGCAGTGTGAATTCGAATGACACACACGTCGTAAGAGTAATTTCCCCTTACAACATTTACAGCCACGCCTGAACTGGAAAGGCTGTGTAATTACCTGTCCACATGGCATTTATGTGGCAGAAAAATGCATCAAAAAAAAAAAAAAAAAATTTATACTTGCAAAAAATGTATGAATCAGTATACAGATTTGATCAAAATGAAATTCAAAACCTTTTTGTGTTAATCCTTACCTGTAAAGAAACAAAATTAAAAAAAAAATTAGTAATTTTTGTACTATTGTTTAACATAATGAAATATTAAATAAACTACAATATTTAGAAGTTTATAGAACAAACAGTGTACTAAAATTAAAATGTGAATTCCAATAGCAATATTCCAAAATTCCACTTTGTACCCAGATTTAGACTAAAATATTATATACTAATGTGATCAATTAACAAAATTTTAAGTTTGCAATTTCATATGTGTAACACCAAAAAAAAAAAAAAAGAAAAGAAAAAGCACATTAAATTCACAAGGACATAAAAAATTCATTTGCATAATAAAATGTTTTGTAGACAGAACGTTTTATAACTTTTTCATAAGTGCATAATTTGGTTCTGTCAAACAGTCATCTGAAATTTTTTTTTTTTTTTTTTAAAGTAAAAAATAAAACAAAAATGTTAAGACAGTCGTTTTACTTCCATTTTTTTATTACTTTTTTACTTTTAATTCCAAAAAAAAAAAATTCTAATAAAATATTTTATTCTATATTTTCTTTTTTTTTTTGTACTCATGAGAAATGGTATTAAACAAAAAAAAAAAAGAAAATTTATGTGAATGGCGTATGAACCCACGGGAATGTAAAACACATTTTAAAAATAAAAAACACAAAATAATAAATGTGAAGACAACTGTGTTATATATAAAAAAAAGAAAAAAAAAACGTCCAATGTAAAAAACGAACAGTTCAGAATAAAATTTAAAGAAAATTTTTAAATAAAATTTTTTTCTATGTAAGGAAATTTGAAAAGAAAATTTTTTTCTTTTTGAGAAAAATATTTGCAGAAATTTTATAAAAAAAGTTGAGAAAATACTCATTCGCTATTATTAAAAAAATTCTTCAGCAATAAAAATTCAATTTTTTTTATTTTTCAAAAATATTTTTGTTTTGTTTTTATTCAATATATTTTTATCTCGGCAGTTATTTTATTAAGTGCATAATTTTTTACTATTAAAATTTTTTCAACCTGTTATACAATACCTTAACGTACATGTTGTAACATTCATAGATATTTAAAAGTATACGAATACTAGTGATTCATAATAAGATAATATCCATAATATCAGACTCCAGAAATGTTCAACAAACTTCAAAAAATTCAAATTTCAAATTTTCATTAAAAATGTTAAAATTGTAATTTAGAGAAGAGAGAATTTACAATAAAAAGTTTTTAAACGCGCACATTTTTCAAAAGAATAACAATACAAACAGTTTAGAATTGTGACTTGCACCAAAATAAGTATTTTTTCTTAGAATTTTATATATAAGAAAAAATTATGAAAAATCAAGAGATACTTTCTTCAATTGTAAACTCTATATAATTAAGAAAAGCTGTTAATACATGTAAAATTATAATGTTGGAGCTTTAATTTTTGAGTTTTACTTTGAAAAAATGTAGAATGGTCTCTAAACATAGCAAATTTTCAATTTTTGAGTCCTAATAGATCTTAAAACCTGTCTGAGGCGGTACAAAAAAATTTTCTGAGGTAACTTAATGTTTGTTTTGAAAGATCTTTCTTTTAAAATTTCAAGATTCTAACTAAAAGTATACCCCTGTTATAATATATATGTCCTTTACTGTCCTTTGGCATTTTTAGATTGAAAAAATTTTAAGCAGAACTTAAGATATATACAGTTCTGAAAAAACAAACGCTTTTTCAAACTTTCAAAGACTGTAGCTTTGTAATTGGTGGGGCTACATAAAAAAAAAAAAATTGTATAACATTAACTTAATTATTATTTATTTAAATTTTATTTAATTAATTAATATTTAATTTATTTAAATTAATTTAATTATTAATTAAAATAAAATAAATATTTATTTAATTAATATTTTAATTAAACCTATCCATGATTAAAAATTTCATTATTTTATCTTAAACGTATAGAAGTTTTATAAACAGACGAACGGAAAGAGTCAAAATAATAAGAAAACTTTTGAAAAATTTTGTTAAAAATGTGTTAAAAATACTCTTTACGCAATATTTTTTAAAACCTTGTAATTTTAACACAAAAACAAGTATATGTAATGGTAAGTCGATGCAACCGACTTATTATACCCTACACCTAAAAAATTCAAATTAAATTAAAAATCCATAAGTTATTTTAGTTAGGTATTTAATATAAGCTAAAAAAATAAATGCTTTTACAACCTTTGTACAAAATTTCAGGTTTCAATTTTTATTAAATTTGAAGATATGCTTGTTTGGTCTTGGAGAAGTGTGTGAAGGCACCCGGACCACCACCCCAATTTATATCAAATTTTAGAGACATCATCAGAACAGGGTGGAACACTCTTATATCAAATTTGCAGTTTCTATCTTTATTAATTTCGAAGATATGCTTGTTCGGTCTTGGGAGTTGTATGGGAAGTACCCGAAGAACCACTCCAATTCATCTCAAATTTTAGGGATATCAGGAATTCAAGAAAACACACCCTCGTACAAAATTTTAAATTTCTATCTTTGTTAATTTCAAAGATATGCGTATTCGGTTTTGGGAGTTGTATGGGAGGTATCCGAACCCATTGTCCGATTTCGCCCATTTGTAATCCACGCCTTACTTTAGTCATTGTCAACCTACAGTATAAATTTCATCAAAATAGCAGCATTATTTTTTGAGTTATCGTGCGTTTCCCTATTTTAGTTGTAGGGTATAAAAAATTATAATTTGATTTAAGTTGTCATTACTTACATCCCATATCCCATCCATTATAGTTACAAAATATAATTGAAACTAAAACGATATCAGTGCTTATTTGTGGACTATTCATAGGATTAATCTGTGGATTACTGAATTTGATCAAAAAATTTGTAACGACATTTCAATTTTTATTTAAATTTAAAATGGTCGAAAATGTTTGGAAACTATATTATTACATTGTAAATTTGTGTTCATACGATGTCTTTATCTTTAACAATTTTTAATATTTTTTATATATATGTTAATAGTGCGCTAATTTATCTTATATGAGAAGATTTTGTATTATTATTGATTCATGTTATATACGAGTGCACATTTATTTGCACATCTAAAATTGCACATTTTTCTTTTACCTGACTTTTTGAGCATTTTAGTATGTTATCCGAATTATTTTTTTTATTTTAACGATTAAAGAATTAAAAGATAAAACCTGTAGGTTGAAATTTTATTGTTATGGGTCTATTAAAAATCATATACCAATACATACTGACTGAATAATTTTATTCTGTTTAAAAAATATACAGTACGAGTATAATTTTTATAAAATTATTAAAAGATAATAAAAAATTATTTAATAATCTGAGAAAATTTTAAATTTACTAACAGAATTTACAATCATATTTACCTATATTAAAAAAAGAGTGTCATAAAAAATATATTTTCTAAATTCCTTTAATATCAAATTTTATGTCTTTTAATTTAAAATATCTATGGTTCATTATCACATTTTTTACTATGTCAAATTATAAAGAAACTATATACTATTCTATACATACATACATACTATACATACTATACATACCATAGTATAGTTTCTTTATTGTCATATTCAAATATTATTACTTTATAATAAAAAAGTGAAAATAATTTTTATAAATAAAACGACATGATTTTAAACTAATCCTTAAATATTGGTTTCACATGCATTGAATTTTAATGTTGAAAAATATTTAGTAGGTAACTCTAATAAAAGTTAATTTAAAAAAATTTTCATATGAAAAATTTTTACAATTAAAAATTTGTAATTTTAAAAATTAAATGTCATCAAATCCTAATAAAACAAAAAACAAAAAAAAAAAATATGGAAAAATACCATTAAGAATAAAAACTAAAATACAAATTTTCAGTTTATATCCAATCAAAAATAAAAATAAACAAAATTAAATATATAAAAACCATTATCCAATCTAGAGAGTAACGAAATAACTTTATAGAGGTGTCATTTTTTTAATAACACACTTTGTGTTGTTATAATAACACAGTATGATGCCGCCAACGCCATACCACACACACCACACACAAATAATAATCATTAAATTATAAATGACTCTTGTTTATATTTTTTTTTTTTTTTTTTGTTTCTCTTTGTAAATTTCAGTTGCATATTGAATGACACAGCCAGAATTTTATGAATCAAACAAAATCTAAAATATAATAATAATAATAATAAACATAAAAAATAACAAGAATAATTTTATATAACTGACATAATTCAACCCTTATATAAAAAAAAAAAATCTAACTGACACATAACAAAAATTAAAGATATTAAAAAATAAATGAATGAAATGAGACAGAATTTTCATATTCAAATTCAGTTTTTATGATTACAATATATTTAAGGTGACCATATATACAAGATTTTAAAGATTGTTTTACGATACCGATTGATTTGTTTAATTTAAATTAACAATAACAGTTTCGCTAATAATTATTGTAAAATTTATAGAATCAAGTATCAGTTTTTGAAGCTATATTGTTATCTTTTTTTTAGGGAATTTTTTTTATATCTAATTATCTAACAATAAAAAAGTAATGAAATAATAATAATAACAATTAATATACATACATACATAATATATAGAAGTTATATTAGGAATTATTAACAATTGTATTAGGAATTATTAAAGAAATTATTAACAAGCCAGAACTAACGGTTTTTAAAGTCGTACATTTTCTCCAAAAGGCAATACAAACAGTTTAGAATATTGTGACTTGTATCAAAATTTATAAGTTTATATAGAGGAAAGAATGTGAAAAATAAAGATATATATGTATACTTACTTCATTAACATAACCATTAACACATAAAATTACAAAATTGAAGCTTTAGCTTTCGGATTTTGCTTTGATTATAGGTTTATTATAGGTTGCTATTTTTAGGCATCTATACACAAAGATGCCTAAAAATAGCAAAATTTATATTTTTCTTCTAATACTCATAAACAGACGAGGGTACAAAAAAAAATTTCTGAGGTAACTTATGCTAATTCTGGAAGATCTTTCCTCTCTAAAAATTTCAAGGTTCTAAATAACAGTATACTACAGTTATAAAGGAAACAAAAATTTTAAAAAATGTTACTTTTATATAACAGTAAATTTATATACTGATTGATTTATAAAAATAAAAAAAACTCCTGTCATTTGGCCTTTTAAGATTTAAAAAATGTTAAGTAGAACTTGGGTCATACAGATTTTTAATTTGAACATGAAAAATTTAAATAGCATTGATAGCACATCTAAAGTATAACGGAGTTGGTAAAAGTTTGCAAGATATAGACTACCTAATGTACACTACACACTTTCTGGCTTAAGTTTCCTTATTATTTGTTCAAAAAAAAAAAAATTTGGAACAGAAAAATAGATGAAATTATCAATTATAAATTTATTAAGTTGTTTGACGAATCATTAATTGCAAACATTTAAATATTGAAAAATAAAACAAATTATAAAGCTCAAAACCATGCGAACAACGCGGTTTAAACAACCATGCATACCAACCCAAATTATCAAAATTTGACTTAACTTTTTTAAATAAATATAATTGTTTTTACTATATGTACTTCATTTAAGAAGCTAAAAACTGTTCATCTTATTTATATTTATTTATATTATACTTTAAGTTTTGACTTTTTTTTTTTTTATTCTTCTTATTGTTACTGTTAATGATGATGTTTTATATAAAATGGACATTACCATTTCTGTTTGACTGACACTGTCAGAATATCATTCATATGTGATTTTATATAATAAATGGCTTTATACAAGTTCATTAAATCTAACTAACCTTATACCAAACCATTGAAGTGAAATGAATGCGGGATATTCTGTGACATGATGCTAATAATAACAACAGCAAACATAACAATAATAATAACAACAAAAATATAATAATGAAAATTTTCATTTCATTCATATTATGGTGAAATGGGTGGGAATTATCTAATTTACAAATCATTTAAAGAATGATCATATATAATATAATATGAATATAAATACAAAGAAATGTTATTGTTCGTTCATTTACAAATGAATATTAGTTTTTTTCAGGTTTTATTTTTGAAAAAAAAAAAAATATATATGTATATTACAATCTTATTTAAAATTTTATTATGATAAAATAAAGAACATTAAATTGTTTAATGTTCGCGTTATTACAAAAATGATCATTAAAACGTTATTAAATTAAATATGAGGGAACAGTTAACAAGATTAGATTATATGACATTTGATACCAATGATTTTCAACTTTTCTTTTAATATTTTCTTTTTAGTTTATTGTTTTGTTTTGTGTTTTCCCTTTAGTTATTTTAGATTTTGAGCCCCTTTGCGCCAAGATATGGTACATAATCTTAATTATTAATTTGAAAATATATAGCAAGAAGATTTTATTATTGAAATTTGAGTATATTTCCTCTTTATAAAAAACTTTTACGACCAGTACTACTTTGATTCGACATTCTCTTTCGCTTAACTATTCAGCCACCCATGCATCATTTTACTATATCTTTTAGTATGTCATTCTTAAATTTTTGACTTTGGAAGTATGTAATTTGCAATGTAAATTACAATAAATAGTAAAACTAATATTGTAAGTTCGAATCAAAACTCTTTGTTATTTTAAAAATATTTTTGAATGTGTTTATAAATTCTAAGCATTCCGATTACAAATCAATATCAACCATTTTTGGATGAAGTATTTTTCATTACGCGTAAAGTTCCAAAAGTGAAACTATACAGAAATATTTGTTCAAAACTGTAAATTTTTGAATATTATTAAGAAAATATGTCATAGCTCAACATCTTGAACTAATTGAAATTAATGCAAAAGAAATACTAATATAACTACCAATAATAAAAGCTGCTATACAGTGACAGTGGGGGTTGCCTTCAATAATTACCTTATGCAGGAAGATGTTATAATACTACTGCATGTTTCAAACTGTTGTTGTAACGGCTATTGTCACATATAGCAAAATAGTAATAATAATAGGCGGATTTATTGTTTTCTTACAGTCCCACTCCCAATTCAATGTTGCCGTATCATATTGTCTTATCTCTTCCTATCGCTATTCCCTAGCCAATATACTGCTCAAATAGGGGTTTCATCCCATTATATTGGCTGAAGTGGAATGAGCGTCTAGTCAATAAGAATCTGACACTACCAAGGGCGAATTCTTCATGTCTTTTGAAGATTCCCACCTCACTTAGGAAAAAAAAAAGATAAAGTCAAATAGTTTTAGTTAAACCTTATTAAAACTATATATTTCAAAGTTGAGGACGAGCATTAGAATTAGGAATTCAAAACGCTACAATACAATTATATTTAAATAATAAATTTTCAATTTAAGTTGACAATGTCATCATATAAAACTTTTTCATTTTGGCGAGTTAAATCTAAGTTGACCTGGGACGCATTAAATATTAAACGTCATTTCAATTGAACAATTTAATTTTATATAAATTTTAATTCTTTTTTATTCTTTTAACCTTGTTCTTAATATATTATTTTCATGAAAATATTTTGCATCGTAAATATCAACCTACATTGCATTGTAATATGAGAAATAATATTTTGTTTTTTCTTGTTTTTATTTTTTATTTTCAATTTGTGATAAATTTAAAAAAAAACTTTTAATAAAATATTAAATTTGGGAAAGTTTAAAACTTTTTCGACGTTCTATTTTTTGATAATAAATTTTAGAAATGTTCCAAAAATAAAAAAAAAATATGTTATGGGATCAAAAGTAAAGAATTATAAAAAGTAAAAAAAATATTTTGACTATTTGAATTTCTTTTTTATATCTACCTATAAATTATCAACCTATATAAAATTTATATAGTTTTTTTTAAAATTAATTATTGGTTTTTTAGAGATGTTTTAGTTGTCTAATTAGGAGTACTAAAATATATTAAAAAATCTTCTCTTAAAAATCAAATTTTTTTTTTATAATTAATTTAAATGAAGAGAAAAATGCTTTTGTTGCAATAGATTGTTTTTAGAGATTGTTTGAAGAAATCAAACTATTTCTATTACTTAGAAGAATTTAATCAGAAAATAAATTAATAAAAGTAATGGTTTTAGAAGATAAATTCCAAAATAATACCTTTGTAAAGAATTCTGTCAACATAGTATTATAATTTTTTTAATGAAACTTTTTTATGAACAAACCTTAAAGATTAATTTTCACTTTCGTCCTATAAGATAAAAATTATAAGACGAGCAGTTTTAACCTATCAGATCAGACTTATTTGAAATATAAGCCGCAACTGAGGTGTTTTTCGACTTTTTAGACAGTCACTTTTCTTACGATAAAACGCTTATTTAAGTTCTGTTTAGGCAAACTTTTAGATTTTACATCTCTTTGGCGCACATTTCCAGAAAAATTTAAGTTATGTGAAAACAAAATTTCCCATGATTTTTCTTACTTCATAACCCCCCGGCATGCTTTTAGGGACTTGAAATTTCTAAGGAAAGAAAGAACTTTTAGAATTAATAGAAGTTTCCTCAGAACATTTTTTTGTACCATCCCCTGTTTAAGGACTATTAGGGCTCAAAAATTTAAATTTTGCTATTTTTAAAAACCTGAAACTTAGGCACCTGTACAAATTTTTTTAAAATAAAAGGAAAAAATTAAAGCTTCAACTTTATTTACAAAATTTTACATGGTTTTTTTTAATTATGTAAAATTCACTTAAAATGAAAGAAAGTGTCTCATTTTATATGAAATTCTAACAAAATTTTCATATTTTGATGCAAGTGACCATTCTTAACAGTTTGTATAGTCTTTTGAAAAAAGTGCGCCTTTAAAAACCGTTAGTTTACATTCTGCCTTGTTTTTATATTTTTTTAATTAAATCTTTATTTTTCATATTTTTTTTATCCTTTTTTTGTAATTGCAATCACATTTTTAATGGGAAAATCAATTTTAATTTTCTTCTTGCTCGTTTCGACATATACTCGTATTTCGCCATTTTTAATTATTCTTCAAGATATAAACAAATCTAAGATTTTTAGACTTAAATGAAAATCGACAAGCCTTATTGTCCAAAATCCATTGTCTTATAAAAAAGTGAAAATCATCATTAAAAATAAAACAGTGATACCTTAAAAATATAAAACTATGTTAATTTAAAATAATTTTAATTAATTAAATAATCCTTTCAACATCCAATAAAACTTCCTATATTTCCCAATTTCCTTTATTCCTATTTATCCAATTCCCAAACCAAACAATACATTATATTATTCTAACCTAATGTACGTTCTATCCTAATATTTGGTTTAAAATGGAGGTGGCGTATTTTTGGTTAAAGTCCAACACTACCAAAGATAATTCGCGCGTTGATCTCATTGGTGTCTTTCGAGATTCCCTCCCACTTTCGCAAAAAAAAAAAAAATGGGTTTTTCTTTTAATATACTATTTTATACAATGCTTCTTAATCTTAGGGCATAACTAATAAAATATAATAGTAATAGTCCGCGAATACTAGACATTTGCATTGCATGTTGTACGAATATTAATATAATCGTTTCTCAAGTATACAAAAGCAAAAGCTGTAATTTATAGCATTTTCAACTATGATAAAACATTTAAACCTGATGTAATTTTCATTGATTATTTTTACGATAAGATTTTTTTTTTTTTGCTCTTCATATTAATTTTCTTTTACAGCTAGTTTCCAAACATTTTCAACACTTTCTTAGATTTACAAAATGAAAAAAAAAAACCAAAAATTAATTTGAAAGTAAATTAAACTTATGTACGTATGTATATATGTATATGTATATATATACATATAGCTTTAATGAATTTTATTAACTGAAGTGAAATTCTAAACAATAATACATTTTGTTTATAATAAAAGAAAAAAAATTGACAAACATTAAACAAAAAAAAAACTATCTCAGGACTTTATGAACTTTATAAAAGATGAAAACAACAAAAGGGACAAAAAAAATAAATAAATTAAATGTAGTAACAATTTAAATAATCTGATGCCATTAAATGTTTATTTTGTTGCATTCCTTTTAACGATATGCATTCTAAAAAAGTTGCGCTCTGTTGATGTTGTTGTCGATGCTATTATATTGTAATAATTGTGTTGTGATAATATTGAAAATTTTATTATCATAAAAATTATTACATATCATAGAAAGTATCTAACACAAAAAAATTAAGAATATTAAAATAGATTACAGATATTCTTAAACTGTTAGTTTTGTGTACTCTTATATGAAACACAAAATATATGGTCATAAATCTTATAAACTAAAAAAGCAGCTTTTAATGAAGGATCTTTTTATTACATTTGGAAGTTTTGTTAACGAAGTATCTGTCTTCTTATTAATGATTTCATCATTATATATGTAGATGATCTAAGAGATTCTGAAGATTTCTTTAGAAGTAGTAAAAAGCAATAATTATTTAGGATTAATTTTCGATAATTATACACAATGGTTTTCTTATACCTCTTATCAAATATTAAGTTATATGTGTGTGTAAAGTTAAATTAAACGGACTATTTCTAACAATTTTTTTCATCAATTATTTCAGACTAGTCACTAGTTGTTTCTGTATAAGGGACTGCATTTTCTGCTATAGTGGACTCTATATCATAACAGTAAATTTTACTAAAAGATTATATAACAGTATTAGTATAAGAATATAAGTGAAGCAAATGACAATGAAATAACATATAAAAACAATTTAAGAAACTCTGAATTAAATATTTACAGTAATAGTAATAATTATAAAAAAAAAAAAGAAAACCAAAAATAGAAAATATGTAACATAAAATTTACAAGTTATTTGTAATTTAATACATAAAAAAAAAAGAAAAATTGATGCAGTTAATGTTACACATTATAAACAATTCAAAAGAAACAATAACAACAGCATCATGTCACATTATAATCGTATATATATACATTAAAAACAAAAAAACAAAAAAATAAACATTAAATTTCTTTTTATATAATTTTTTTTTTTTTTAATATATACAAACCCATATTTAGAAAATGTTTGCATACACAATTATTATAAACAGTACAGTACAATTTAAATAAAAGTACATATATACAAAATACCTATCTAAAAGTACTATAAATTTTTAGTTCATTATGAAATCAACAATTAATGAATGCGTTTTTTTGTTTTTGTTTACTATTTTTTTTTTTTTATTGTTTGTATGTTTTACACTTTTTTTTTTATGACAGAAAGATGAATAAATAAAAAATGAAGAAGAGGTGTGAACAGAAGTAAAAAATTTTTGAAATTAAATATAGGTATATGTACATATTTTATAGCAAATGACGATTTTCTTACATTATTATAAATTGTTTTTCATATTATAATGAATTAATAATAAAAAAATAATGTGTTACGAATTTAAAATTAATGGAATTGTGAAAAGAAAAAGTGAAATACATATTTTACATATTTATATATTCATATACATAATGTATATGTATGTAAATTTCAAATATTTATATTTGTTTGCATTTGTTGTACATATTTATATAATATATATGTACCTAACCCCAAACAGATATGAACTATTCTGAAGAGTAAACAACTAAATATAAATTAAAATTTTTTAATTATAAATTCTAAAATTTATTCAATCAATATAGCAGTGGTTACTTATTTTAGTTTAATATAGATCTGGCTATATGTTGTGCTATTTTAATGACATTTTATATCGGAGTTTTTGATAATAAACTGCTTAAAAAGTACTCTAAAATATTACTGGTTCCTTTCATCATGAAGTGAACTAAAATATTTTATTTTGCGATATTTCTCAACGCTGAGACACAACGACTCCATTATACTCAAATTGTAATTACTCTACCAACAAAACCATAACTTAAAGTAGTTAGTAATTTTAAACAATAAGTACTTATACGCTGGTAAAAGAGGATTATTATTTCAAATAAAGGTTGATGATAATTTTTTACGCTTTCTTTTAGATACTTTATGCAACTTATAATTTAAAATTATAAATAAACCTATGTTTTTGAAAAAAAGTACTGCCGGCGTATTAAAAACCAAAAGATTATCAAAAGGGGTAATCAAATTGCATAAAAAAATTAAACTTTTGTAGGTAAAACAGTTTATAAATTGAAGCATTTGTAGCTAAAGGTAAACATTTTTTTTTGGGAATTTAAATTTAAGATTTTGAAATTTATACTTTAATAAAATTGAAAATAATAAAAAATTTAGAAACATGAATGTCAAATTTAAAAATGATTCATATACAAACAATTTAATATTTTAAACAAATACAGTCTTTTATAATATAAAAATTTAATCTTATAAGACTATTTTTTACATAATTAGTTAATAAAAAAAAGCCACGACATTAAAGAAAAAAATGAAAAAAAATTGTGGTTTCATGAAGCCTTATTCAGAGGTTTCCATTTTATTAATGAAAGATCAAGAGAAAAAAGAAAAAAAAAATAAATATATACATATTCTTTTTATAAAACAAAATTGATGTCTTATTTTTATATTTTTAAAACAAAATATTTCTTGTTTTTAACATATCTTTGTTAATATTTGGTATTTTCAAATACGGTAGCAAAATTTCTTAATTTCGTAAAGGGTATCAAACCAAAATAATAAATTTATTGGATGAGGTATACTTCTTTTGGTTCGGAATTTCCCATTGAAACTTTTTTTCTTCAAAACTACAAAAGTGTTTCATTGCAAAACAATGTCTTTACGTCCTGACTAACGAATTAATAAGAGAAGAGAACGTTATAAAATGGAAAAATGATGTATGAAATTTTAGGTAATTATTAATTAGGCTTTAACAATTCTACTTAATTGTTTTAAAAAACTTCGACAAAAGACTGACTTTCAATATGATGTATGCAATTTTACAGAATTGAAATCTTTTGTTGCAGTTTGAATGTATCAGGTTGTACAGACAAGTTTTTTTTGGAAAGCATTGAACTCTTTCCTTACTAACTAATTATTTTTCGTTCAGTGGAAGGACATTTAAATTTTTCCTTATCAAAAAGTTTTTAATATGGTATGGTGTAGTAACCAATATGATTAAAACTTAAGTCTGCGGTATAAGTCAGAATAGTAAGTCAGAATATTTAACGAAATTGTTTTCAGGTATAATTTTTTCATTTATTTGCGTGGTGGTTTAAGTGAATCGATTTCATTTTATTGGAAATCTTAATTTTTGAAATCTTCATTGCATGTCAGTGTCATCAGAAAATATGATAATACTTGCACCATATTACTTGTTGGCATATTATGTCCATTGTATAACAGGTGTATAACTTTAAACTTAAAACATTTCTTTTTACTCTAAATTTCTCTGAAAAGCCTGAAGATAAATATCAAGATTCTTTTCTATTTTATCATTTTTGTATGATTGCTGATTTCACATTTGTAAAATTGAAAAGTTATTTCTATAGTTAAACATCAGTTTTTATTAATAAATATTATTATTTTTTCTGTTCCTGCCTACTGGCTTTTTACAATGAATAATCTGTAGTTTACGTTGAATTTATAAGATAAAAAGTTTTTTTTTCGAATTTCTTAATTTTTGTTTTTGTTCAGCATTGATTTAAGTTATTTCATAGTTTTGTTTAATTTGCTCTTATCAATTCTTTCTTCATTAATTTTAATTCCTACTAGAAGTTGATGAGTCAAATATACTTTCTTGAAAACTAAAAAAATATTTTTTTTTAGTATTTCTATAATATGCTTTAGATTCAGGATTATGATGGAAACTTTGTTTCATTTATAAATTTGTAATTCTAATTTTTGATAAAACAATTTTAAAGACTTTTATTTACACATTATAATTATATGTATTTAGTTTTATTTTAAAAAGAATTAGTTCAAAATTCTTAAAAATCGCAATTTTCAATTTTATTAACCCTATTCAAATTTAATCCAAACTAATAATAAATCAAAATAAAAAATATTTTAAAATACATAAAAATTGAACTTTTACATTCATACTATTTGTTTCCAACATATGTGTGTATATTTAATAATTCTCTTTTTTTATCAATATTTAAATTAACTTTAATTATTCTTTTCATCTTAAAATTAGTACATAAAAATAAAAGAAAACAAAATGCCACCACAAATTAATTTTTACATGGTAGGTACTTGACAGAAATGACAGTTCTCATAAATAATAAACAAAAAATATAACATAATTGAGAGCGTCTTCAAAGAATGAAACCAACACAATTACAATTTGGAAAATATCTTCAATACAAATTATTTTCTTTCGCTTTTGTATGTATTTATTTTTTTCTTTTTCTCTACTTCTTTCAGATGGTTTTTAAACTAAAATGCATTAACCTTTTCATGGTTAATTTATGGATGTTGTGAAATTCATTCAAGTGCTGTTATAATCATATGCTTTTTAATATTTATTTTTATAAAACAAGGTATTAAGTAAAACAAAGGTTTTAATGGCGCACATTTTTTAAAAGACAATAAAAATATTAAAAACATTTTTAAATCGTAGCTATATGTTTGTATTAAAATTTATAAGTTTTTTAGAATTTTAGAATTTTTTATGTGAGAAAATATTGTGAAAATTGAAATATTAAATTATAAAAAATAGAGTATAATTTTTTTTATATTGATTTTTATTAAGCTATGAATAAATTTTCTATTATTTGACGTTTTTATATTGAGAAAATATTCAGCAGAACGTAAAATATAGCTGTATCTTGTGTTGTGTATAAGCTGTACTACAAAATTATTTTTTTATGAAAAAAAAATTGATTTATAAACAAATGTTTATTAATTAATTCTGAAATTCAATGAATAATTTGATTTGATTGAATTCTAGAAATTTTGTATTTGAGAGGTGGACGGCCAAACGAATAGAGAATTTGTTTTTTGAAAAATAAGCTAAAAATAACCACAAATACAAGAAAGTAAATAAGCAATTAAGTTAAGTTACATACAACTCAAGTAATGTTTTCCTTTTTTTGTTTTATGCAATTTTAATCTCTTTTCAATTGATTCTCATAAATCAATTAATTTAAAATTACGCAAATAAACTTATGAACTAGCAAATATATAACGAAAACACCCATTTAAAAAAAAAATTGTATTTCTTATGTCCATGTTTTTGTATGTAATGTTTAACAAAAGTTTATGTAAAAAAGAAGGGTTACCTTGTGTTACAATAAAATTTTCCTATTTATAATTCAGAAAATAAAAATTTATATGGCTTCTATATCGTAAAAGGCATCATCATGCTGAGGGTCAATATATTATAAATAAATAATTATTTTATACTGCTATATATAATAAAAAACGAGGAATAGTGCAGTAGAGTAGACTATGTCAACTCTGGGATACCCGTATGAACGTAATATATGCTGTTTCTATATAACTTGATCATCTTTAAAATAATTTCAGATATTCTAGTACCGACGTTATAATTACCAAAATATATTTATGCAAATTGTGGAGTTGTATGACAGCTACCAAAATCTATTGCACCATCACAACTAAATTTTATAGAAGTTCTTGCCATAAAACTTGATCATAATTTGCAAGATTTCAGACGCCTAGCTTCATTAAGTTCCAAGAGGTGCAGGAAGCCTGAATCGGCTGCTCTAGATCAACAAAATTTTACAAAAGTTGTTGGCATATAACTCGACACCTCGTTACTAAATTTCAGGTTCCTAACTTCAGTAGACAGTTAGACACTGATATTATTTTCATTTAAAAAGAGAAGTTGTATGGGAGCTACTCGAAACCGGCGGCCGAAAATGCTGGAGTTAAATAGCAAAACTAACAATTTTGCAAAAGACGTAAAAATTTTTTTAGCCTCCTAGCTTTATTTTTTGAGTTATCATGCGGACGGGCGGACGGACAGACGTACATGGCTTAATCGACTCAGAATTCGATTGTAAGCCAATCCATACCTTTGACACTACAACTAGCTCGACTCCTTTAAAGTGTCACAAACGTAATGGTAAATTTATTATACCATTGAACATAGTTCTTGCGGATATAATGAATGTAGTATGTATAAAATTTCTTTAAAATTTTTACAATATAAGGAATGTGATTACCTCTTGTTTCTAACATATAAAATTAAATTACTTTGAAATTAAATTATCTTAGGGATTTTCAAATATATTTTTCCGATTCTTACAACAGCAATTTTTTTTTCAATTTTATGCCGAATTATGAATGTATATATATATTAGAAAATTCAACCATTATTATTACTGGTGAATAAATCATTCACATTTTACACAATGTCTTTCTCTATCAAACCACAGAAATAAAAATACACATCGGGGCGGAAGGTCTAGATATAAAGATAGTCTGCTAAAACAATTGTATTGTATTTTGGCATACATAATTTACTTTAGATGCATTTTCTTTAGTTATTGACTGTCGTTATTATTGAAATAAATTTGATTTTAATTTTCTAGTTCTACCTCGACGTTTTTCAACCATCCTTCTTCTTATATGACATATATGAAATAATTTTAAATTAATGTTACCACATAAATAATGTTTTTTTTAATTTTTTTTTAAATTAATTTTTATCTGGTGTCAAAACGTCGAATTTTTAACAACAATTAATTATCGTCGTTGTAGTTCCCATTTTGACAAATTTAACAAAAAAATCTAATTTCAGTTAATGACAGGCAATTGTATTGTATTTAATTGTTGCTATAAATATAATTCATATAACTACTATAAAATAAATTAAAACGGTAACACTAATGTTATTGATCTTCTTTTGGTTCGCATAAGAAATACAATTAAACTTTTGGTCTTTTTTTTTTAACTTCTTTTACGTACATTTAAAATTAATCTTCATGTTCACTTTCTTCTTTTTCTTTTCTTTTTTTTTTTTTTTTTTTTTTATCAAAATCATTATAATGCTTACAGCGCTCTTATATAAAACTATCATCATTATTAAGCCAATTTGACATGATTGAATGATTTGCTGAATAAATAAAATATAAAAATGAATTTTGCTTTTTTTCGAGAAGAAAATATAATAAAAGACAAAAAAAAAAAAAAAAACATGAATATTGTATATGTATGTAAGAATAAATAAAATACCGAACAAAAAATGGCCCCCTTTCTTTGTGTCACAATTTCATGTATTATTTTTTTTTTTTTTTTTGATGTTATAAAAGTAAATTTCCATTAGTAATGTTTAAACAGAATGAGAATCAGTTGAAAAGTAGACCATATTATTATGCGAAAAATGCTTAGAAAATTTTTGATCTGCAATAATACCCAAAATTTATAAAAAAAAATATGAATATTAAGTAAAAGAAAAAAATTACGATAATTGAATATTAAAGAAACATCGATAAAAAATTTATCTATATACATATTATAAATATCTTAAAATGGTTTGTAAAAACTACATTTTAAAAAAGCGCCCCCTTCTTTGTATTTATTTTAAGAATTTTTTTTTTCTTTTTTTTTTGTGTAAAAGAAAATGTAAACATATTTAAGGAAGTCAAACATCAATTACATCAGCACAATTTTAGTGGGAGAACTAGATAAACATGGAGAGATAGTTATATATACATACATATATACATATATAAAGCTGAAGGAGTACTTTTTGGAGGAAAGCGTGAGAATAAAAAACATAAAAAATTTTTTTAATAGTAGTATGATAAAAGATACGAGTACATACATAAACCTACATACATAAATTTAATAAAAAATTGATGTTAAAAATTGTAATTTTAATCAATAATAATTGTTCTTTATTCCATTTTATTCACACTTTTTATTCACTAAGAATACATACATATATGTATGTGTATACATAATTACTTTACAACTCAGTACTCGTCATTTAATTTCAATTTTAAAAAAATAGAAAAAAAAAAAAATTAGAGTAAAAAATAAATTTATTTAAAATTAGCTGCTGTGTGTACTTTACAAATATATTTTGGTCTTGTTTGACAAGACTATCTAAAAAAGTATACAAATAGAAAGAGAAAGAAAAATAAACAAAATAAAAAAATTATATAGCGGAAGAAAGATTAGAGACTAGATTTACCACATAATTTATTTGAATTTTATGTACATATATTTTTGGTTTACTTGATTTTGATTTGGTTCAAAAAGTTTTTGAAACAAAAATTAATCATGTTGATTTGATAAATTAACAAAGGTAAGCTAATTTTTTTTAAATATGTAATTTTATATTAACCCGGTAGCTAAAATTTAATTTTAAAAAATTTTTATTTAGTTATACAAAATATTGTAGTACTACTAACAGTTTTTCAGTAAAATTATAAAACATTTATGTAAGTAACAAAGCAGAATGGAAAACAAAAGGTTTTTAAAGGCACACATTTTTCAAAACAGAATAAAAACAGTTTAATTTTTGTTTCAGTTTTATATTTTGGCCTTTAATAGTGCCTAAACAGGGGTGATATAGAAATATTTTCTGATGAGATAACTTATGCTAACTCTGCATAATCTTTCATTAACTTGAGATTTCTGACTAAAATTGTACCGGAGTTATGAAGGATGCTTAAATAAATAAATGTCCCTAAATTAGCAGAACCTGAGATATACTCATTTGAAAATAGATTTTTTTTCAAACTTTAACGGACTATTAATAGCTCTGTAATAGATGTGACTACATAAGAAAGTTATTCTACAATATTAATTTTTTTTAGAGACATATTTATAGAGATCCATGGTCAAAATTTCATTGTTCTATTTTTACGGTCTAGAAGATTTTTAAGGAGACTGATGAAGGGAAGGACGGACAGAATGCGAACGGAGGAACTAATAACCAAATTTTTAAATTTTTTGTTGGAAGAAAAGCTAAAATATGTACATATGGAAATGAGAATAAATTATATATAAAAAAGTAATTGAAAATAAACAAAATGTAAAATAACACTTTCGTACTAAGAAATCCCATATGAGAAGAAAAGAATATACCAGGTTTTCCAATTTGAGTGATATGATTTCTTTTAAAAAAAAAACACATTAATTGTTAAGGAAATTCAAATGTTTTTTATTTAATGTGAAGTACAATCGATACAATTAAGTTATGAATAAAATGTCATTCAAATGGCCTCCACGACTTCTTTTGCAGGAACGAATTCGATGAACCCAATTTTCGAGCACTTTTTTCACTAAATCAAGTATAGCACGTTCAATATTGACTTCTAAAGCTTGAAGAGAGTCTGGTTTATTGCTAAAGACCAATGATTTCAAATAACTCCACAAGAAATAGTCTAATGGTGTTAAATCACAACTTCTTGGAAGCCATTCAATGCCACAATTTCTTAAAATAATCGAATCTTCAATAATTCTAATTTTCTCGCAATAATTCGGTTGTTGCACGTGCTGTGTGACACGTAGCCCCGTCTTGTTGGAACCAGATGTTGTCAAGATCATTTCTTCCAATTTCGCTCATAATTATCATCGATCTATACCGCTCTCCATTGACAGTAACGGTGTTACCAATTTCATTTCGAAAGATGTACAGACCGATGATTCCACCAGACCAAAAACCACACCAAACTATCAATTTAGGTGAATGTAATGGTTGTTCATGAATAATTTTTGGATTTTCTTCGCACCAAAATCGACAGTTTTGTTTATTTACCGCACCACTCAGATGAAAGTAAGCTTCATCGGAGAAGATGATTTTCTTAAAAAAATTGTTATCGTTTTCAAGTTGTTGCAAGACAAAATCAGCAAATTCACGACGTTTACGGTGGTCCATGATGAAATTGTCAACATTACTGAATACAATGAAAAAAAAAGACAGATCATGACATACTAAAAATGGCCGAAACGTCACTTAGAAATCATATCACTCAAATTGGAAAACCCGTTACATATATTAAAAATTACTAATTTATTAAATTAATCAAGAGGAGAAGAAGAAGTTCAGCCAAATGCATTACATCAGTAAATATCATAGTAGAGAAATGTTATAAAAAACCTTAAATAACCATAAAAGAATCATCAGAAGATTGAATGACTGAACTCTTAGAAAATGAAAATTAACAAAGAAATAAATTATAAATAGCAGCTAATTAAATAGAATTGAAGTAATCCAAACCAAATTCAATAAATAAAAGGTCACAATTCTATTTTAATGTCCAATAAAGATATTAATAAAATTTATTACAAATTTAATTAAATAGTTTTATAAACCGTGTTTTACATAATGTAATGTATACATAATATAAAGAAAAACTATATTCATTTTATTGAAGATACTATAATGTCTAATTTAAAGTTCTATTTTATAACCATACTTTTAACAGTTTATAACTTTAAAACTTTACGTGACATTTCATTATTTGATCTTTTCATTATATTAAAAATAAATTATTTTATGTTACAATTAATTTCGATTTATTTAAATTACAAAATAAAATTCCATTTTAATATTAATCAACATTACATTGATTATAACAAAGGAAAAGATTCAAAAAATCATAAATGTGACCCTATTAATCTAACAATAAATTTTATTATTTTGAAGAAAATTTTCTTTTAGTATATTGTAATAGATTCCGTTTTAATTTCCCACGCTTTACTTCTGAACTTTTACTTTTAATAATTTTATAATCCTATTTCCAAAAAAAAAAAAAAAAAAAAATTTAAAAATTGTTCCATTTAATTTGGAATATTAGATCAAAAATCACGAAATTCAAATTTATACTTGACCAAGGGTCCAATTATAGATGTAATCAAATAAATTTGAATGAGTAAAACAAACTGAATTTTTATTTTTTATCATAAATTTCTTTTAGTCTTTCAGATCTTTCATATTTATTTAACTCTATAAAGTTATTTTGCATATAAATTTTAATACAGGGTGGGTGAAAAATTACTTTCTATCAATTTATTTGTAATACTTTTAATATTTAATATCTAATTTTTTTCTTTGTTTTAAGATTATATTAAACAAAAAATTACATCAATAATATGAATAAAATAATACTGTAAAAAAAATAAAAATTTAGTAGTGAAATTTTACTTTGAAATTTAAAGGAGCGCTTTTGAAGTATGTCTACTTTTCTTAACTTTTTTCTTTGCGACATACTAAAACAATTTATAATTGACTTCAGAGTCTTATGGCCATAACAACAAACTTAATATTTAAACTTAATCATCTTTTTTAAACATACATACATACATTTAATTTAAAATAATAGAAAAATTAAAAATACATAGAAAAAAAAAACAGTTAGCCCACCCAGTACATTTAAACATACACTTGTACAGTAAAGTGTCTGTAAAATGAAATTCAAAAAAATTTTGAAATAAATCTTTTAGCAAAAATTGTTCTAAAGTGAAAAAATTTTAATTTTCGATACACAACTGTAATTAAAGAAAACAATTATTTTAATCGCGAAATACGTACTTATACACGGATGATTTTTTTTTTCCTAAAATTTCGCATAAAAGTTACGCAAAATGAGTTCAGTTTCGATATTCTTAACTAAACAAAAGATGTTTTTAGGATGTTTTTACATTTCAAAAATTTCAAATAACAGATTTGTACTGTATTTAAATAAAATAATATGTTCTTGTTTTTTTTTTTTTTCAGAAAGCTTAGAAGCATTTTATTCTCCATTGTAAAAATTTAAAGTAATAAATTATTATTTTCTTTTGTTTTTTTTTTATTCTTTGTTATTTTTTTTTTTTTATTTTGTTATTTTGTTTTTTGAAAAACGTCCTTTGACAAAATACAAAAATAAAATCAAAGTATAATAATGAAAAAATCGCTTTCTAATGTCGACTCTTTTTATCTTTGTTGATAAATTTTTCCTAGTCGTCTTATAACTGACATCATTATTGTTGTATTTATTTATCAAATTAAAAAAAAAAAAAATTAAAACAAACACAAAGACAAAAAAAATTCTGCCCATTTATCGTTTTTTATTTTGTCCTTCTTTAATTTCTTATCATTTGCAAATACAAGCAAATAATTTTTTATTGTAAATGGTTATGAATCGTAGGAGGTCAATTTATTTTTTTATTTGTTTTTTTTTTTTTTCTTTTAAGAAAAGAGGTTAGGAATTTAGTTTTAAAGAATTTAAAAGTTTTTAAAAATTTTTGTTTTTATTTCATCTATTTTTACAAAATTTTCGAATTAATTTCTTAATCATATGAAGATCTTCAATCTTTAAGAAAAAGGTGATGCAACTCTTATACAAAAAAAAAAATATTAGCAGTGGCCAGTTAAAGATAAAATATAAAAAAAAAAAACAAAAGAACGATTTAAATTTAAGGTTATTAACGGTAGCATTATGTAGATACAATCATCTGATTAATCATCTTACGAAGGTAATTACTTTATAAATTGACATGTCAACGTCAACTTTAATATACGAAGAATATATTATGAAAAAATTAGTTAAATGTACCTATTATTAACTTTTTAAAGTTTAGATTTTGTCCCAATTTTAAAAGACTGATTTAAATGAGGCCATTGTGCGACATAAAGTGAATTAATAAAAAAAAGGTTACTTGCAAAGCTGCCTCATAATAAGGAAATTTTTACTTTGTAAGTAAATTTCAGTATATAATTTTTAATTTTAATAAACTTTAAAAATTGAACTTTAAATTTGTTAAAGCATACAGATTAATAAAAAAGTCATTGAATATAACAAAGTTTAATTATTTTTATTGCTTTAGTAATATCATTTTTTTTATTTATCATGTATTTAAATCTATTCTTTTGATTTTCTTTTTTCCCACTTTTTATAAATCATATTCATAATTTTTGCAGTTTCATTTTAAATAATTTTATTTCCCTATAGAATACAAAGAAGCAAAGGAACGCAAAGAAACGCAAAGAAACGCGAATAAAATAGAACAAAAAAATAAAAAGAAAAAATGAACAGAAGTAAGTAAGGGAATGTCTGTCTAAGTGTCTATATAGGAACATACATACATATGTATAAAATGAAATATTATTGTAATTTAAAACTTAACAAATTTGGTTTGATTTCTTTGGAAATTTGATTTTTTTTTTTTTTCAAACACATAATTTAATAAAATCGGTGTTCAATTTAAATGTTAATCATGATATTAATAAAATCGTGTAACTCAAAAACTATATTAGTTCGGAAAAAAATGCTATTAGATAAATAATTATTCGATTTTTGGTGCGAATATCAATGCAAAAAGTAAAATTATGTTTAATGCTTATTATTTTATTAATTTAGATTATAATGGGTCCATATTTTAATTGATTGAAATTTTATTTTTTTTCGAACTCTTAAAAATATTTATATCTAGCTAATACCCGGGCACGTTGCTGTGCGCCTCAATAAATAAAACATATTGGTTTTTAGTTGAAGATATGGGTTAAAAATTCCATATCTGTTAATAAAGTCAACTCCACTGTCAAAGAGCAACATGTATATACAAGAATAAATTTAAAGTCAATCTGTCAAATCGTTTTTATTTTAGAGATACTGTTTAAATATTTACACCACAGTCCGAAATTGGTGGCCCGTTAGAGCAGAATGGTTAGCCCAGAAACACTCTCCGTACCCAAAAACCTTTATATATAAAGTTTCATAATGATCGACTGAGCAGTTTAGGAGTCTAGACAAACTTTCGCTTTTATATAGGTATATAGATGTGCATTAAGGATCCTGTCATCTTACATTTTATATGTAAGTAAATTATAAAGAAATTTTTCTCAAAGTCCTAAAAATATTAAAATGTTAACTGAATCTTTGTTGAAAAGATTGAATGAACTTTTAAAATTAATTAACTTACAAAGTAAGATCACCAGCAAAAATTATTTAGATCAAGGTTATGCAAGGTTATGCTATTGTTATGTAATATTTTACTGTTATTTTTTACATTTTTGAGTTAAGTAGTTTTTTTTTGCGATACATACAGTTTAAATATAAATAAAATTCTTTTAAGAAAATAAAAATAACGCGGATGTTTGAATACCAATCAGACAAATATTGAATTAAATAACTATATCTGAGTGTGAGTATGTAGCGGATTTAATAAAAGATTTTATTTCTTTTATTCTTTTTTTTTTTTTTATAAAAAATAATGAAGGAAAGAAAAATATTTCTTCGTTTTTTATGCTACAGAATAGCCGGTTGTCAATAAACGATCAGAATTTCATAAATAAATAATTATGATGACAACAAATATGAAGAATTGTGATAAAGTATATATGGTAAAAACGAGGAAGATAATATACATATAGGTATAGGTATATTCAATTTTGTACTTTTTTTTTTAACCATTTAAGAAAAATAAAATACATACGCATATAGAGGCACAACAACTATTTAATAAAAACTGATATGTCCATATTGATGAATAAAAAAATTGGGTGACAAATAAGGAATAATCAACTACATACATATATTTATTGAAAGTTATAATATATTTTCTATACTTATTAATTTATAGTATATATTCCTATTAATATTCTTATTTATTGTTACTATTAAATTCTTTTTTATTTGGGAGTGTTATTTTTCTTCTTAAAGTTGCGGCTGTTTACCATGACATAAATACAAATTTATTTGTTTTTCTTTTCTTGCTTTAGAATCAAAAAAAAAAAAATATAAAACCAAGAAATAATTTTATAAAACAATTTAAAATGATGAAATGATTAAGCACGTTTTGGAATTTCTCCATTACATAAAAATCGAAAAAAAAACAATGAAATAAAATTTAGTCTAAAATATATGATGAAGATGAACTCCAAGTAATGAAACTTTAATATAAAGACAATTCAATTTTATCAAGGATTCTTAAATTTCGTTTTCTGAATGTACTTCAAAAAAAAAAAAACATGAAAGTATTAATGACAGATAAGTAAAAGCATCATAACAAAATGTCAAATGATACATTAGTATCAGTTTTAACTGACAGTTTTTTTTAAGTGCTATACCATAGTTAGTGTTTGCGTGTTAGTCCCATCCTACATTTAGAAGTTCTTTTATTTTAAATAATATTATTGAATAAAAAACTAGTTATACAGGGTGTTTCCGACTCGATGGTCTTCCTTGATATGAATGATCGGGCATATCGAGACGAGCAAAAAATCGTATTGGAGAGGAGAGTCGAGGTGGTCTATTCTGGACCTTTTTCGAGATATTAGCGGTTAAAGATGTTTTAGCGACTTTTCAAAAAACAAATCTATAACTTTTGAAAGACTTGCTCTAGGGAGATAAAAAAGAATGCTTTTTGTAAATAAAAGTTTTGTAATGAAAGTTTTTTATAACACACAAAATGTGTTGTTAACACACTTTTGAAAATAACACATTTTTCTATTGTGATTGAAAATAACGCACTTTTCTATTCTTTATATTTCAAAAACGTTTAGAGATAGAGAAAAAATGATTACGTACTAATTATAGCGCTTGAACCGTTGTTTCGAAATATGCTATAAAAAGTACGCCAAATACCGGGTGTTTCAAAAGAAAATTGAGTTTGAAACATAATTTTTTCATTTAAAATCATTTTGAACCTTCATAACTTTGTCTGTTATGATACGGGAATCATTAGTACACAAAAATTAAAGCTGACAAATTACTCTACAAAATCCCTTTATCTCCCTATAGCAAACCGTTCAATAGTTATAGATTTTTTTATGATAATTCGCTAAAACATCTTTAACCCCTCATATCTCGAGAAGGATCTAGAATAGACCCCCTCTGCAATATAATTTTTTGGTCGTCTCGACATGCCCGATTACCCATTTCAAGAAAGATTTTTTCCCATTAAAATCCTTATGACCTTTTGTAAAGTTAAACAAATAAGTTAATGTCCGTAAGAACAATGAGATCTTTTAGGAAGGTAAGTTTTTTTTTTACTGTAACTAGTAAGTTTTTAACTTTCGCTTAAAAGCATTATGTGTTTAAGCCTATAACTTTTTGCCTTTAGAAGATTTCAATACCTATAATGCAAATATCGCTTGAAAGAACATGAAGTTAAAGATAAATTTAGATGCTCTTGTCAAGTTAGATTTCAGTCTTTTCTTCATTAGCACAACGGCACAACTAATATTAGAACCATTTTGTTCTTAATATTTAATATTATTTCTATTAAGTATAATAGAAACAAACGCCACCGAATTAGGTTAGTGTAATATGTTTTCCTAGAATTTTAATAGACATAAAAAACATAGACTGTTTAACATAGAAAAAGGAATTTTAACAAAAAAAAAAAAAAATTTAAAAATTTAAGAAACATGTAACAAAATGTTACAAATTCATATGGGAAAAAGGTGATTTAGTAACTGCTTTTATTTACTAGTCAAAAATCATCTAAATTTACATCAATAAAATTCATTCAATTGAAAACCTCAAAAACCATCTGGAAAGTACTTAATTTCATTAAACACGTTGGGTAAAAAAAAAAATTAAAAACAACAAAAAATAAACAAAAATAAAAGCCTTCATTAATGATCATTAAAAAAAATGGGACTTGAAAACTTTTGCCATTTAAAAAAATAATGTGAATTTTTGTCAATTAGCTAAAAAAAAAAAATATAAAACCATTCGAAATTTATAAAAATAATATGACCCCATATTATATTCTATAGAAGGAAACTCCATATAGAAAGTATACAAATATAGATACAGAATCTATTTTGATGACTATCAAAATTTTTATAAAAATAATATTGATGCTCAAAAAAAAAAAAAAAAAAAAAACTCATAATAATCAATTTTGATTACTATAGCTAAAATCTATTATAATTATTTGAGTATATATAAAAATATTTTAACATAAAAAAGGATGTTAAATCCTTCCACTACCATCACCCAAAAAAAAAAAAATGGTATATCATTTAGTTTTTTTTTGTTTTTTTTTTTTTTTTGGGATGAGATTTTTTCCATCATTTATGTTTGTTACCTTTATGACTCCGTCTTTTCCGCATAAAAAAAAGTTCCCAAAAAAAAAATTTTTTTTTTTCCAGTTGATTTCATTTATAATTCACGATAACAATTTTTATTTCAGCTGATGTACGATAAATGTTGAATGTGGTTGAATATGATGGTAAAAAACATTTTGGAATTAAATTAATTACTTATTTATATATAAATTTTCTGCTGGTATTATCATTAACGAGCTTATACAGAAAAATTGCTAGATGAATGAATATACGAGTATATATGTTTATAAAACAAATTTCATCATTAGATTAATAAAACATTTATTAAGGTTTTAATCTTTATAATATTAAGTTAAGTATCAGAGGCGAAAATATCCCTTAAATTTCCCTATTTTCACTCTTTTTTCAATTCATTATGCTTTTTGACTTAGTCTTTGACAGACTTTTTCTAATAGTCTGAATTTTAAACTTTTTTTAAACTTTAATTTTAAGATTATTAATTTCGTCAAGTCAATGACTAGTTCTTTCCTTTGTAGGTTATCTTAAAGTTTAGTTTTATAATTTACAATTTTAAAAAAAAAGTTTATTGTGCAACAACTATATTATAAAGTAATATTTCGTTAATTATTATTACTTTAAAATTAATTATACGATTTTACTTGAGGCTGAACTCGTAAATTTTGAAATAAAAAAAACAAATGACACACATATAGGTACTTTCAATGAAATTTTTTGATTAATGTAATTTTAATGAGAGTAGGATATTTGAAAACACGCACATCCAAAAATAAAAACAAAATTGTGATTTTTTACATTGATAAAATAAAAATGTTATTTTTCCGCTAATTTATGGTTTTGAAAGTGAAAAAATGTTTATTTTGTTAACAAAATTGCTAATTCATATTTTTGGTTTATTAATTTAAAAAGATTATAAAAACATTATTTTACATTTTTGTTAACCTTTCGGTTAACCCTAGATACATTTGTTACCTTACACAATTTTAATCAACAAAGTTTAAAAGGTTTAAAGCCCATCCTAGATTTCTAATTTCTATAGAAACTTTATACATTAAATCATAAACCTCCCAAAATTGGTAAAAATGTTGTAAATATTATAGTTTTGAATAACCTGAAATGTTAGGTCAGTTCAATATTATTCTGTTCTTTTTAATTAAATAAAATTGAATAAAGGTAACTGTTGGTATTATGCATTGTATATAAGTGAAAAAAAAATAAGAACAGGGATGATTAAATAAAAGTAGGAATATTTTTCTAGATTATTGGGGGATTTTTAAGTTGATCAAAAAGGTAAATTAACCGAAAATCTTTCAAATTGGATTATACTGCTGAACTAAATATCAAATTTTCAATTCAAATAAAAAAAAATATAATTCTGTAGATTAGAAGTTTTTATTTCAGGTACCAAGCAGGAGGGTGAAGAAGTTTTTATTTGGTTAAAATAGGTGAGTGGTATTTGGTGAATTAAAGTGCCACGCACTCATAGACGGCTCGAACTTATTTCTCTCCTTTATAGTTTCTTTCGATGATTCCCACCCCCGCAAAAAAAGGGAACTAGCTAAAGGTATACAAAATAACTACTTATACATTTTATTAAGTGGTTATTTTGACTTACTTTTAAAATAAATTTAAAAAACAATATGCATTATTTACATATGTATTTATTATTCGGGCGACAATTTCTCTTTTAGTTACATACTTAAAAGTATACTTTACTTTAAAAGGATTTCAAATGGTGAATTTGCATATGGTAATTAAAATAAAATAACTAAATAACATTGAAATTTTTATAACTTCCATATTATGCCACGTAAAAGATCGAAAAAATTTTAGTGTTTTATAAAAGTTCTTTAGCTATTATAAAGCATTACTACGTAACGGTATTACAACCGTATTGTTCAAAAAGCGTTTCTAGTAAATTAAAACAATTTTTTTTTGTGGTTTGGTTTATGGCTTTGAATATCAGTGTAATTGTTAAAATTTATTTTAAATTTGAAGAAAATGAAAACGAGAATAGGGTCAATAGAAAAAACCATCATATTATAGTGTACTAAATCATAAATTTCCAAGTTAGTAAAAAAAATATTTAAAAACCTTAAAATCATAATATTTTCACTTTAATAAAAAAAAAACTTTCATCTTAGTTATATATTTTATTTTTCTATATCTAAAATAAAGAATTTTTTATGAAAATTAAATCATTAATCAACAAATTATCATAAAAGCTTATAAATATTAATCAAAAAATATGTAGTAAAGGTACACCAACATCTGAAATGTCATCTTAATGTCAAAAACTTATGACATTGAAAGAGGAATATTTAGCCTTCACACTATATAAGGTATAATAATAACAAAAACATGTCTACTTTTTCTCTGCTTATTTTTATTTTTTAGGAATTTTTATAAGAACAAAAAAGAAAAATAATAAAAAAAAAAAAAGATTGTGGTATTCTAGAAAGTCTCAACAAACTTTTTGATCATATTGTCTTTCATTTACAATGAAATAAACACAATGACACTTGTTAAAATAAGTTTTTCTATTTTTTGTGGTGGCACGATATGATTGACATTTTTTACTGCAGTTATAACCTAAAAAAAAAACTGTTACTGTTTTTACCATTTTTGTTTTTTTTTTTGTTAACAGTTCATAACTTTGTTAACATATTATTATAGTTATTACTCGATATTATTAGTATTTCTTTCGAAATGTCAGTAATTTCTGAATGTAATCAGTACCATTTTAATAGATTCAAGTTCTCTAATTAAAGAAGTTGTTCAGGAAAAGCAGTTATTAAATTCTAATTTTCTTTTTATGAATAAGTTTAATATATAATACAAACCGGTATACATGGGGCACATGTGGTTATTAAATAGAAAAGTAGTATTTTTTTTTTTAAAATTTTTCTTTTTATGTTTTTTAAGTTCATTACAGTTCATATTCTTTAGTATAAAGTAAACGCAAATATTATGTGTATTGTATGTGTTGCATTATATTAAACAATTTCAGAATAAGTATTTGATAATGGAATTGAAGTGTTATGTGCACCAAACAGAATTGATTTAATTTAATAAATGTTGTGAAAAAAAATTTATATTATGATTAGCAAACACCCAGCGATTAAACGTAAAATATAAATAAATAATCTGAGCTACAATAAAGAAAAAAAGAAAACCGATCTTTTTGAGAAAGAAAATAATTTAGATCAAACGTTTCTACTGTCTATATTACCTATATTACAAAAAAAAAATTCAGATGAATTAAAAATGAAATTTATCAATAAAATCAGCGTGTATTTATTAGGAACCGAACTAGCATAAATCCATAGGACATCCACTATAAGCGATTTATTATTAATATTTGACTAAGCTTGAGCTTCTTTAATCAATAATTTCAATAAACTGTTGATTACTCGGCTATAATAAAGCCGTTGATTACTCGGCTATATGAACACAAATATTTGTAGTGCGAAGTGGTATATGAAGTATTTATTAGTACGACCCACGCATTTAGAATGAAAGAATGGTGGTCTTTTCACGACTGGACCATTGGCTGGCTAGATATACTTCTACACATAAGATCAAATTATAAATCTAAACGGAATAGTTTAAAAAGTTTGGATTAATATAAACAAAATATAAATGAATTTTCTTGCTAAATCAGCAATTCTTCCATACTTTGAAAGTTAAATTTTAAAGTTATGAGTGAAATTAAACAAAGCATGAAGTCATTATATTAATTTATTTTAAAATTTAACTTTTTAACTAATTTTCTTTTTTTTTTTTTAAAATATTTCAATTCTTTACGAACCATAATGATAATTTTCTTTGGTCTATTATAATAGAAACAACCATTTCTAAAATTAAAATAAAATAAATTTTAGTAAATATGGTACATATATCGGGAAGAAAGAAAATGTACGTACGATAATAACATAAAAAACAAAAACAAAAAAAAAATTATCACATATTTTTATGTCAACAACTTGTTGGTCCGATTTTAGTTCAGTTCAAATCAATACAAAATACATTTCATACTTTAGTTCTAGTTACCAGTTTTGGTTCATTAATTTGTTTCGATGATTGTTTTACTACTGAATTTCAGTTATTTCATTTCTATTTTTGTTTAGTTTTTTTATTTTTTTTTTATTTTTTCTTTTCTTTTTTTTACATTACGGTGACTGGTGTTAAAGTTCCGTCTATAGTTTTTTCTTGTTTCGTTTTTTTTTCTTTATTTTTGTTTTTTAAACATTATAAAAACTTGACAAGTCTTTATCTACAATGTAATATTGCTGTTAACCTACTTTTCTCTCTCTTAGATCCTGATAAAATAAAAAAAAAAAAAATAAAATTGTAAATTGTAAATTATTTTGAAAAATTTATGATAAGTAAAAAAGTATAAAAAAAAATATCAAAAACTGAAAAAGTTGAATGAGTATTAAATGTTTACAATATTAATACAAATATCTGTCATCAGGGGTTCCAAAGTTTTTTTTTTTTTTCTTTTAATTTGTAAATATGTTTTTTCTTTAATAATTATCACAACTTTGACAGTTGATTAGAGATTATCTTGTGTTTTTAATATTGTTTTTGATACATTGTGCGGATTAGAAAAGAAAATATTTAAATTTATTTAAAAATATTCGATTTTATGACAGAAAATTTAATTAGAAACAAATAAAATAATAATTATTTGAAATTGATGTTAGTAAATTATTTATAGACATCTAGAAAAATATTTACTTTGATAATTTTAGGATAAGATTTCCTTTAAAAATTAAATTTGTGGGTGGTAATTTTTAAAGGAAATCAAAAAATGAAATGTATGATTGTATGATTTACGAATCAAAAATATGAATTATTATTTTCATAAAATTTTAACTCAAAACTTTACCATGTTTTTGAAAACTTTTTTTGAAAATTATTTATTCGATTCAGTTGAATCATTTTCATTATTATGACATAATTTTTTTAATTTCTGAAGGTTTGTGTCTTAGAAAAATATATCTTACAATTTAATTTTTTACTTTTTATCGTCACTATCTAAATCTTTGGTAAAATCATAACATTTAAATTGTTTTGTTTATAGAAATGTCATTTTATAGATGTCATTCTGTATTCTTATTTTATAAAAAACTAAACGTTTTGTCTGATTTTAAAAGAGGAATAGTAAAAAAAAAACAAAATCAATATGAAAGATTAAAATTATAACAAATTTTATTTTTCGAAAGGAAAAATTTTAAAATATAAAAAATAAACAAATTTTTTTTTAAACTAAATTTAATTTATGTTTTTAAGTATTAGTAAATTTTTTTATAAAAACTTTTCTTCATTTTTTTACTTTTAATATTATGTAATTCAAAACATAAATATATTATTTATATACTCTTATTTTAATTTAATATCTTTCCAGTTTTTCTTTTTTTTTATTTTATTTTACCATTATTTGAAAGGAAACTTTAATATTTATTATAAAACTTTTCTTCTCGGAAAAAACTTATAAAATAAAAACGCAATATAAGAAGAAAATAAAATTCATATTTTATTACCAACACAGAAGAACTTAAATTCTTTTGTTCCTAGAATAAGAAAATCTTTTGTTCAGGTTTTCATAAAGAAGTAAATACAAATTTCTATGCATTTTCTCTTCACTTATATATGTTTCATATTTTTTTTTTTTACTGTGCTTTATGTTACATAAAAAAAAAAAACATAAAGCGAACTCTTTAAAATAAGATTTAAAAAATACATTGTAAATGGCAAAAAAAAAAAAAAATATAATTTTTTCTTTTTTCATTTAAAACTTTTCATTTAAAAAAAAAAAAAACATTTTTACATCAATGTTTTTGAAAAAAAAAAAATTCGGCGAATTTAAATCAAGAAAAACTAAAGAAAAAACATACATATACTTTTGTTATAATATATATAATATGATCCTTGTTTGTTTAAAAGGATTTACATTAGTTATTCCTGCAAACATATTTTTAAAAAGGAGCATTTATCATTGTTCTATAATGAATTCTTATTAGAAGATGTAAAGAAAAACAATCCATTATTCAAAAGAGATAAAATCAACTCTGTGAAAATTTCTACTTTTAATATTGAAAATTAAAAAACAAAACGTGAAAATTACTACATAAATTTGTATAAAATAACAAATACTAAATATAGGTTGAACCATATAAACAAACGTGTGTAGGTATAGTGTTATGATTACGCATTTTTTTTTTTTTTTATGTATGTATTTAAATTTGTTGTTTTGTTATTATTTGACATTTTCTTATTTAAAGAAGAACAAAAACAAAGTAACGAAAAAAAAAAAAAACAAAAAAAAATTAATAATTTGGATAAGGATAATGTTATACTTTTTTTTTTTCTTTTCTTAAATTCTTGATAAAATGTCAAATGTTAAATAATGGCGACATCCGACATCATGTATTTATTTAAATAATATTTATGTATTTATATATAAATATATACATATATATACATATATAAACTCATCAAAAGTTTATTGAATTTACAAATGTTACAGGTTGACTTCTACAAGTTTTTTTTCTTTTATTGTAAAATAGGTATATTAGTGACAGCAGTTAGAAAAGAAAAGAAAAAGAAAAAAAATATTATATATGATATTAAAGATGTTGTCATAAAGCTTCATTTAATATTATTCATTAATTTAAAATAATTTTTCTCAGAATTTTGTTTAAACTTTTAACATTAACGGTATGGAAAAACAATTTTTTTTTTTTTGTTGAAGTAATATAAGAAAGAGATATGTATACTTTTTTTTAAATGTATATCCTTTCAACTTGTTCAGAATTTTCATCTGTTCTCGGTTAGAATATTTAATGTTGTGACTTTGAGGAATATAAATACAGTTTAATTGTATTGCCATAGATCATGCAAAGATTGTAATTGTATTGTATTTTTAAGATAAAACTAATCAACAAATACATTACTAGGCAAATTCATAATCTTGAATATAATCTTTAAATAATGCTTTAAGTAATTAACATTATCTTAATTATCTTAATTAACTTTATTTATTTATTTTTATATTACAAATTACATAAATATGTTAATGGAACATTACTAAAACCATAATTTGCAAAGGGCATTATTGTTTGAATTTTATTATTAATTTATACAGTAACTAGATAAACCTGGCATATCATACGCCAGTCTGGTAATCAAGAAATAACATTGGTTAATAATACTGGTATATCTTAGTAATCTAGAAATAATATTGGATTTTTGTCACTTAACTTTTTGAAATGAAATAAAAGAAATATCTTTCTGTTCTAATATAATTTTTATTTATCTTAAACACGTTTTTTGAGAGTTATATTCCGTTCATTTGTAAGACTATGTACTTAACTTTTTACAATAATAATAGAAATAAATTTAAATAATCGTAAAAATCGAAATTTCGGTATTTTGATTTTTGGAATTTTATAATTTAGGAATTTAAATTTTCGGGATTTTGATTTTGGAAGTTTGATTTTCGGGATTATGTACCCAAGCCTATAAATTTTCAATTTTTTTCTGTTATGTGCATTATTACTTTTTGCTATGAAAAATAAAGAAAATTGTTGCAAACGTTTACGGTTTATATAATAGATATTATTTATTTCGTTTATATAATATATTATATATTTACACTATATATTTGGTAACAAAAAAGGATCAGGTAGGTAGTTAGAAAGGTGGTGCAGATACATATTTTGGTCATTTTAGGCGCATTGTGATACTCAGCATTCCAAGGAAGAGATTATTTAAGAAAACTTTCTCTAGAAATCTTCTTTTTAGAGCAAGAGCTGAGCATCCATGCAAAGAGAAGTTCGGTTTTAATTAAAAAAAATTTTACGAAGTTAATCGACCAACGAGACCGTCAAAAAAGTTGTTATAATATTAATATATATTTGAAACTTTGCATACTTATAGGATTTCCAACATAAAACACTCATCTCAAAATTTAGATTTTTTTTATCATTAGGAATTCATATTTAATTATTCATATTTGTATTAACATTCAGAAATATGATCTCTTAAGAATGAACGTATATAAAAATGAAATTATCAAATATCATCATTCATTATCTATATTAATTTTAAATTAATTTTTATCTTTAAATTTTCGTTTCAAATTTTTATCTTTAAATTTTTTTAAAAATTTTTTAAAATTTTTGATAAAGATTACACATAATTTTTTTTATTTTTTTTTTATTTTTGGTAATCATTACAAAAATTGCAAGATTTTATTACTCATTACTCAAATAAATAAATCATTGCAAAATACGAATTTTAAAATTCATTTATAATACACGCAACATTAAACATTTTTTATATTTTCGGCTGTCTTGTAAAAAATGCGTAAAATAAATTAATAACATTCTTTTTTAAATATAATGTAATTTTTTTTTTTAAATTTCTTCCCGTTAAAAGATAATAAAAAGATAATAACGGATCTTATTAAACTAAACTGAAGAAGGTAAAACAAAAAAAAAGAACATAAACATAAACATATACTAATCTTCAAAGGCAACAACACGTTTTAAATGTTACAACAATGGTAAATCCTTACGAATTACAGTCAAAAAAACAAAAACAGAAATAAAATATAAAAGTAACATCAGTGACCTTAGAATTTAGTATAAGTGTTATTTTTAAATTCTAAACAACATTTTTTCTTATTTTCTTTTACATTTTTTATTTTTCAAAAAAAAAAAAAAAAAATACAATTTTCCGTCATTATTTATATATAAAAAAAAAAGAAATAAAGAAAATTTATTATTTTTAATTTTCTTTTGACCAGCAAATTTTAAGGAAATTTTTTTTTTTTATTTTTTTTTTTTCAATTTAACATGAATACCACAATACCATAATTTTTATAAGATCTTTTTTTTGTTTTGTTAATATTAGGTACCTTTTTTTATTTTTCGTAAAATTCTCCTCTTCGCCTACAGTATTTTCTTTGTTGTTTGAAGGATTGTTTTTTTTATTTTTTATTTTTTTTTTTGAATTTAAATTAATTTTTTGTAATATTTTCATAATAAGTTCATAAAAAATGACAAAAGATTATGTCGTTCAATAACTTTTCTAAAAAATGTTGCAAGTAACATAAAATATTCATTCGATGAAAAATAACCGACATTTATTTTTGAAAAAAAGTAAAAAATAATAATTTACCAACTTATTGAATAGCCTTTGCATTTTTTAGTACAACATTTTAAATTATTATGAGTTCAAAATAATTATTTTAAAAAATGTTTGTTCATTTGTAATATTTTTTTTTTAGGCAAAGAAATTAAATTTTCTTAAACAAATTTATTTTTTTGGGCTTTACTGAAATTCTTTAATTCAAAGTAATTCAAAAAACTGAACATTTTCCGAAACATTAAGTTCAGAAATCCAGTCAAAAAAAAAAAAAACCAAATAATAAAAATAAATAAAAAAAAAGAATTATGAATTTTATTTAAAAAAAAAAAAAAAATATCAAAGACGCCATTTTTGTAGAAACCAAAGAAAAAAAAGCTGTATTGAATCCTCGTATATAAAATGTATACAAAAAAGAAAATGTCCTACAATTGAAAAAAATTTTGGACAGAAAATTTGACATTTTTTAACTAATATACATAATATTCAATTTGTTCTCCAAAACTTATATATTTGTATATATTAAAAAAAAAAGGAAACTTTCAAATAATCAATCGTGCTTTCAGTTTTATTCATGATTCTGCTAAAAAATTACAGCAAGGAGCACGCGATTGTTTCTGCAGTGATTTTGAAATTTATACAAGCGAAACATTTTTTAATTTCTTTTTCTTTCATTTTATTTATTATGTATAATCTTAATAATTCAACTTTCATGATATGATTAAGAGTCAAAAAAGTTTCAATATATTAACATGAACTCTAAAATATATCCATTTTTTCAACATACATTTCCTTCTGCTTTCACATATGATTATTTATAATGACTATAGGAAAACTAAAGAAACTGATTAAAATTTAAAAAAAAAAATAAAACTGTAGGATTGAAATCAACAATTTCCATCGTAAAACAATATTAGTATCCTTGATATTTTCCTTAAATTTTCCTTAAAATTAACCATAATATATTTAAATTTTACCTTAAAGCCATAATTTTTATATGCAATTGTATTGTATGATTACCTGAAAGGAAAAAAAAAAATAGAATTTTATTAGTTTTTTTTCATCGTTCAGTTAAAAAAAAAAAAAAAAAATGTTTAGAATAATTAAATTCTATTTAGCTAAAAAAATATTTTACTTGAGTGAACATTAATTATAGTCAGGGGCAAACCAAATTCATTAAAAAGTTTCAAATTAAAAATTTAACTTGAATTTAAATACAAAAATATGTTTAAATTTTTTTTTTGCAATTATTCCAGCAATATTGTGAAATTTTTTTCCAAACAAGCTTTGAATTGTTTTGAATATTATAGAAAAAAATAAATTTTTTAATTTTCATTATTCTTCAATTAGTATCTCGCCTAGTCTATATATAGTCTATGGTAAGGACAAATTATTTGGAAAACTTAATTTTTTTTTTTTTTTTACAAAATTTGAATCATATCTAAATTATAATCAAAAAAATAAGTTTTTTTAAACAATTTTAAAGTTTTTAATAAAAAAGCAAAGAAAGAAAATTTAATTCAAATATTCATATAAAATTTTGTTAAAGAAAATTAGATTTTAAAGCAGTTGATTTTGGGAAAATTTTATTGATATTTTCAGATCAGTTTGCGGTAGATTATAAAGGACGGCCAAGATTAGTGTTGGGATTTAACAAAAACACAGGACATTGGGTCAAATGCATAAAACTGAGCTTGAACTCAAATATCACTTTTGCATGCAAACCTACAACTTAAAGCTTGGCTTTTGTTTGAAAAAGTCAGAATTAAGCACAAGCTCAGTTTTATGCATGCGACCCAATGTCTTATCAGTTGAAAGGCTTTTTTGTAGAGAAATTGACACTATAGAAAACATATATCACTTTTTCTGCACCTGTCCTAGTTTGTCAACTTTTGAACATGTGAACTTTTTGAAATGGATCTGAAAAGTTCTCAAAGTTTCTTCTCTCAGAGAGGTATCATCGTGGCATAATCTAAAGCAACTTAACACCATAACTCTTGTCGAATTACTTCTCCTACAAAGATGCACCGCACGAAATCTAAATGATTATTAGTGATTACTGACGCAATAGATTAGCCTTTAATATATAAAACAAAAAAAAAAACAAGAAAATAAAATAAGATAAGAGCATTTATTTAAATTTTAATTAAATACTGCTTTTATTATACACCATGTTATGTTTTTGTTTTGTCTGTGAAACGTCCAAACAAAAAGAGTTTTCCTTTTATCTAATTTATATTTTAAAAAATAATTTTTACTCCCTGATAATTATTCTTTTTTAAACAGTTTTATATTATATATATTTAAATTGTAAAAGGTATAATAAATTTTCATTAATTGATACCGGAAAAAGAAAAACTAATTTTGTTTGGAGGTATCATTTTTATAATTATTTTAATTTTTTGCAATTTAAATACAAAATCATTTAAAAGCTAATTTTGTAAAAGCAAGAGAAAAAGAAAGGTAAAAAAGACTAATAATTGTTTAAAATTAAAATAATAATGGTAATTTGGTCAACTAACATTTAATAATGGTAAGGAAACAATTTATTTTATGTTATCTTATTTTTTTTTTTTGCTGCGATTATTGTGTTTTTTTTTACTAATGAGTTTTGTCTGGTCAATAAAGAAAATGAAAATGTTCAAGGATAATAACAAAACAAAAGAAAAAATATTTTAAATTATAAGGATAATCTTGTAAAAAAGATACATATAGGGATACTTTTTTGTTTTGCTGGAATTGAAAAAGGTAAAGCATTTAATGTTTTAAATAAGTTATGTTAACTTAACGAGTTATATTTCATGGTAGAAATTCACGTAGAAATTTGACATAAATTTTTTTTTTGTTTTAATAATAAAGACTGAATTAGGCATCAGTAATCACTTGACTCTGGGTTAGTAATGCAACTACAAAACATAGGAAAATCAATTCGACAAGAATTGGTGTTAAGTTTCCATAGATTTATGACACTATGATACCATTCTAACAAAAGTAACTTTTGACACAAAAATTTATTCTATTTTATATAAAAAATATTTAGTATAAATTCTATAAAAATAAAAATAATTTATTATTTCGATAGATTTTTAAATACCGCCGTTAATTGAAAAGGTTCTTTCAAAACTTAGCATTTGATTAATTGTAGCATAAATGGATATAAAATATTAAAGATAAAATAAATGTATATAGTAGTTCTTATAAAGTATGTTATACCCTTAGCCAAAACGTTTTATAATAAATTGAAGAATAATGACTAATTTTTCACTATTCCAAAATTAAATTGTACAAGTAATTTTTTTTTTTGTTTTTTTGATATTGAAAATAAATTCTTTTAAAAAACAATTTATTACGTATTTACTTAAGTATAAAATTGAAAACTCATCAAAATAAATTTGAATTACCGTAAATTTTCCATGATTGTAAATAATATAATCAAATTCACTTATAATGAAAACAAATTATTTTTGGACATCAAATAATTCCACGTGCGTACAAAATAACGATATACAAAAATCAGTAGGTATTACTTTATCTTGTTTCCTTGGAGTTTTCATGTTTTTTTAATTGTACAGTATGGCATAAACATAAATTACAATAATAGAAAAGTATGGTATATTTTCTCAACTCTTATATAGAGATTAAAATGTAATAAAAAGTTGAAACAAAAATATACCAACGAAAATAGCAATACAATCATCATCACTCCTTAAATTAAAATGGTATAACATTCATATTACAAGTTACTTTATATGGAAACCATTACAAAACAAAAAAAAAAAAAAGAAAATCGAAATTCTTGGTATGATATTAATACAATAACGGTTAAATACGATTTGTTACAGAACAAACTCATAAAAAATCCAAAAATTAAAAGCAAAATTTATTTTTTTTTCTGCGAAAAATCTACGAAAAGAAAAATAATGCCAGGAATATTATAATTACATTCTTTTTTTTTGATTAGTTTTTATACTGATTGCTTGTCTGTCACTCCAAAATTACATCGGTTTTTATTATTTTCTAAAGCATATGAAAAACTGAACCTTGTTTAATTAGGATAATCAAAAGTTTCTTTTAGCCTTAAGCAAAGAAATTTCAAAATCAAAATTATTGATAACGATAATAATTAATTATCATAAAATTTTTAAAAGCCATTTTTACTAAGGCCATTATAGATTTTTATACCATTATTAAATTATATACTAATATTATTGATTTTGTTTATATTATATACTATATATTAGGTCGTAAGGGGGGTATGTAAAGAAAAAAACGTACGACTTATGCAGGGATCGAACCCACACTCCTTCGGTTAATACGCCACATGCCTACCCACTAGCCTACCGAAGCCCCAAACCAATAAAAAGAAATACTTTTTAAGAAAGAAATTTCTATAACGTTTGCATATTTTTAGGAGCTATGTGCATTTACTCCAATTTAACTTTGATGTTTTTGGAACTATTATCGTAATAACAGCGATTAATATATTTATTTTTTTCTATTTTATTTCTATATAATAGATATTTATATATAATAATTTTCTTTAATTTTTATAGATTTAAGTCTGTACAAAAGTGGTTTACACCACACTGGTTATCGTTAAAACAACTACCTTTAAATGCAAGTAAATTGTGATTGTTATTTATAAAAATAATATATTTTTGTTTTGTTTAGTTTTTATGTATCTAGGCTATTTATAAATCTTAAAAAATATTTTATTTATTCCATATATTTATTATTTTATTGCACAAATTAAATAATATTACTTTTTAAAAGAATTTATTAACTGATACCATAAAATTACAAAAATAATGATATCAGTTTGGTATAAATGGTATCAGTGTTATATAATTTTTTTTCTAAAATGTTTTTTTTTTTTTAATTCTATTTTAAAAAATTATATTTGAATTATATTTGTTTAATGAAACTTTTTTTTAAATGAAAACTTAAATTAAAAAAAAAAGTAATCAAAGTAAAGTAAATAGGTATATAATATAGTATATAATATAAACCAAATATATAATTTTTCAATATAAATTAATTAAGAGTTTTTAATGATATAAAAACGGCTCCTTTTGTACTCTGTACCAACAGAGCAACCATATAAATTGTAGACCAACCCCCCCAAGTAAAGTTGATATGGAAATGGAAAAGAAAATTAAAAAAAATTTTAATCTTAGGATCGAAAAACTAAATTTATTAGAAATTCGAAAGATTCGTTAAAGAACAAAAGAAAGATTAAAGCTGGATTTTAAAAACTATACAAATTTACATTAAAACTTGTATCCATTAATTTTAAATTTCTTTCGTCATTTTACAAGTTGTTTTAAATTGATTAAAAATTACACTTAAAAATTAAATTATAAGTTTAATGTTTAATAAACAATTTAAAAAGCAATGATTAATAAAAAAAAAAATTATAACGTTTTTATTGTTCATAATTAAATTAATTAATTGTAAAAACAAACTAAGATATAACATAATTGCATTTAAAATTGTCAATATTTACAAAAAAAAAATTTATTATATATGAATAAGGGTTACACCCTTCTAATTGCTTGTATTTTTCTCATAAAATATTTTAAGTAAATATCAAATGAACTGTTTTGTTGCTCAAGAAAAATATTGAAAGGTTTCATTTTCATTATATTTCACTGTAATGTTTATTCTTTTTTTAATGTAGGTTAAAATTGCGAAGAATTTTTTTTTTCTTTGGTTGATAAATACGATATATAAATAACAATTTCTACTTCATCCTGACATCATTATGACATCATTGGTACTGTTGTTTTTTTTTTTTGATAAATTTTTAATATGTGTACTTTATTAAAATGTTTCCTTTAAAAATTTTACAAATCGATTAACCCGCAAACTTAATAAGTTTTAAAAGATATTTTTAAATTTCATTTAAAGTATTATTTAAGTTAAATACATTTAAAATTTAAGTCTGGTTAATTTTTTCTAAATCTTTTATTGAAATTATTTAACTAAACTTTCAATACAAAACCAGACATTTATAAAAATGACCTAAATTTAAATCTTTAACTCTTTTTTCTACTTTCTAAAAACTTTTTCACTTTATTCATTTATTCTTTTTTTTTTTAACTTATATAATATATATTGTAATACATATTTATATTATAATTTAAAGTTATATATTGTATATATCTCCTATAAATATGCAATTAATTTAAAACAATTTTTTTAGAAAAATATATAAAACAGGGAAGGGCTTCGGTAGCCTAGTGGGTAGACGTGTGGCGTATTAACCGAAGGAGTGTGGGTTCGATCCCTGCACAGGTTGTAAGTTTTTTTCTTTACATACCCCCCTTACGACCTAATATAATGTAAATATATAGTATATAATATAAACAAAATAAATAATATTAGTATATAATTTAATAATAGTATAAAAACCTATAATGGCCTTAGTAGCCGATGGTTCAATAATATTGCACTACATTAATGTATGTAATATTAATATAAATAAATAAATAAATAAAACAGGGACCTCGGTGGTTAAAAAAACGTACAGATTTTACATTGATTTTTGATTAATTTCTACAATGACATGACAAAGAAAATAAATATTACAATTATAATAATAATAAATATGAATTAACAATAAATATAGATTAAGACAAAAATTTAGCTTAAAAAAACCTTAATGTTTTTTACATGTTAAAAATGAATAATAATAACTAATAACTAATGAAGTTTGATGACAACTGTCTTAATAATAACAATAATCCTTGTGTCGTTTTAAAAATGATAAACAAAAATTCTTTGCATCTTTTATATTGAATTTGTTATTTTTTTGGTTTTGATGCTAAAGATGCTGGAGTTTTTCAAAGAAAATTAATATATCTCAGATATAAGATAAGTGTGGAGTTTATAGAACAGAAAATTCGTTGAAAAATGAGTTAATACTAAATATAAAAAACTTAATTTTAAGTAAAAGAAAAATGAAAAGCATTAAAAGAACTAATTAAATTTCTTTTTTGTTATGGTTTTATCTGTGGGTCCTTGATGATTTTACGTGTTTTAATGAATGTTATCAAAAATCTAGAAATTCTGTATTCTGTAAGAGTATTGTTTGTTAAGTATTGAAGAAACTTTATTGTAAAAAAAATTATTAAAATGAATATTGAAACAAAGTAAATTAAAAAAGTTATTATTTCGGTAATGTGAACTAATTTTATTCAAAAACAAAATCATTATTTAATAATATTATGAAAAATATTGACAGTTCAATTTATTTTATCCTTTATTACTGACTGATTTTATAATTTCGGTACTTACGAATACTGTTATATTCTTTTGCATGTGTAAATTATATATTTTGTATGTATTTGGATTGATATCCTTTTAATATTAATACGAATTACATAAGAGAAAATTAAAATGCTTAAGGTATTGATATTTTCTTTTCTGACATTTGCTGTTTTTTTTTTCCCCAGATGTAATATACACATTCACTTGCCAGAAGAGCCTATCAACATAATTGAATAAAAATAAAATAAAGAATTATTATAAGATTCGTGTTTTTTAATTCATTGAGATGGAAAATAAAATTTATTTTGATCCTTTTTGGGAAAAATTTTGGACGAAATTACGTGTAATTTTATATACCTTTTAGGCATTTGGAAATTATATTCAATTTTATCCTGAAATATATTATTAAAATAAAATATATAAAAATTCTTTTCTTCGGTTCAAAAATTCTTGAATAAATCAGTGGCATTCATTTAATTTTTTGTTATTTTTTATGAATGCATTGATTATCTGAAATTACTTTATATTGGATGTTAACTAACTCTTAGTTAAATTGTTTGTTTGCTAAATGTTTATAAGAGAAAAAAACTTTTTATTTGGAAATTAAAATATTTGGAAAAACAATACTATTTCCTTTTCAGTAGTAAATACGGAAAATACAATTACTACGAAATATTTTGAACTTTTATTTGCATCGTTTTTAAGAAATTTGTATATTTTTAAATTTGAAATAGAATTCTAGATTTTGTTATAAATGTGCCTTACAAAGTAATAGATTGTGGGTGTGTTTACGAAATATACTACAACCTAACTTTATTTTTTTACTACAACCTAACTTTTTTTTATATTATTTTTTATACTTTATTTTTGTATAAATTATTATAATAATTGCAGGATTATAAATGTAATTTTTTGTAACAATAATTTTAATTTGTATTTATTTGCTAAACAAAAGTATTTTTTCTTTCCTCAATTTACGAGCGTTAAATAACTTAAAAATTTTTAATTAAAAGTTTTTCTTTTAAAAAACTTTAACTTTAAGGTTAATTTCGAATAAGGAACTTCTTTACTTTTAAATAAAATTTTAAGTTTTGTGTTTTTTTTCTAAAAACTGAATTAATAATATATCAAAAATAATACCAAATTTAGTTATGCTTGTCAACAATAGGATGGAAAAATTATTTATTTATTTATATTAATATTACAAATCACATAGGATAATTCCATATTACGAAATCTTACTAGCTGCCTTGAACGAATTATTTTATTTATATTAATATTACAAATCGCATAGCATATATTGCAATATTACAAAACCATCGGCACTAAGTCCATTATAGGTCGAATACTATTATATAATTATACACTAATATTATTTATTTTGTTTATATTACACTATATTTGGTAGCAATGGAGATTTGTTTTCAAATAATAAAATTTAGCACCTGTGCAGGATTTGAACCCGTACTCTCTCGGTTAATAAGCCACGTGCTTAACCAATAGGTCACCAAAGCCTCTTCAACAAATTCATTTAAAATATTATAACAATTTATTGAAATTGCATATTTTTAGGATAATAAATTTGAAATTCTCATAAAATTACTTAAGGAAGTAACTTAAAGTGCATAATTGATCTTAAAAAAAAAAAAAATGTTATTACACTATTGCATGTGTTGTATATATGCTCAATCTCTAAAGTAATTTATCCTAAGTAAAAAACATGCATTAAATTTTGAAAAATGATATAAAGTAAAAATAAACTAAGGACGAACATAATAAATGTACCAAAACAAATATAATCATTGGAGAAGTAGAAATTTTAATCGACATTTTATAGGAAAATATTTATTTTACGCTTCACTTTGTAAATTTAACCCCTGCTTGACAGTAAAACAAATTTTCATTTTTTAATATTTTAAATATAAAAAAAAAATCCTTTTTATTTTTTGTTCATCTGCAAGGACGATAGTTTTTTTTTATGTTCGCGTTTTTTAACGCCCTAGTTTCGTTAAAGATAAGATAAATCTCAGTTCAAAGAACGAAACCTTGAATTTTTTCTTTTTTTTTTCTCATTTTTGCAAAAAGAAAAAAAAATTATATTTTTTTTTTAAATCATAAACTTCAAAATAAGTAAAACTTTGCAAAAAATATTGCAATGAGTTGAAGAATAGGGTGAAGCTGAACTAAAAGCAAGAAAATTATTTACTTTTTTACTTCAAAGCGTTTAAAAAAAAATAACACAAAGAATAAACTAAAAATATATTATGTACTTGAAGGATTCAACAGAAAAAAAAAAAGGATTCGGTACTTTGATTCTAATATTTAAAGAAATAAAAGAATAAAGAAAATAAAATTCACTTTACTTATATACTTTACCTAAATGTTAAGGTTTTTTTCAGGTTTGGGTATATATATTTGACTGTATTTATTTGGTAATGTATTTTAAATTATAATAAAATTTTAACATTTATCAGATGTTGTTGTTAATCAGAAATTCAATAAAATGTATGAGTGTATAAAATAAGTTGTTGACACGTGGCACAATGATTGCATTTTCATGGCCATTTAATGAAAATAATACATTAAATAATTTTTTGATTTAAATTTTTATAAGCAGTGTACAGTAAACATATTATGTGTAGAAAATCATAATGATATAGAGCTTTAGCAGATATATAACTATGAAGTGCTAAAGCATTTTGCTTAACTAAAAGTTATTCCGATTATGAAAAGTATTTCAATTTGATTTATGAGTGTTTACTATCAAACATTTAATAATTTGAGAAAGTTTTTTATAAAAACGAAAACGAAAAGAAAATATTTTTCAAAAGAATGATAAATTAAAACGCTATATTTTGTAGTAAAATTAATTTAAAATTTTTAATAAAAATATTCCATAGAGATGGTGTACAAGAAAAGTGTACTGAAAGAAGAAGAACAAGATTACAAAAACATAAAAAATCTAAATAAAGCATTTCATAGAGACTTCAAAAGTTTGTTTGTAACCACTCTTTTTAAGACAACTTTAAATGAAACTTAATAAGATTTCTTATTATTATATGCTTATTCAAATCATTATTTACATTTAAATTAAAAATTATATCGTTCTCTTTCTTTATACAAAATAATTTTGTCTGATTTAATTAAAAATTTCCAAAAATTCGAATTTAAATAATATTTAAAATTTATTATTATTGTTTTTATTATATGAAGGTAAGAATATGTACATAATTGAATTTAATAAATTTTCAAGGATTCTTCTGACCATTATTTTTCTTTTTAAATTTTATGTTGCTTATATTAATCGGAAAAACCATCTAAATGATAATTTTGTTAACTAAGAATATGAGTGGTGGGTTGAAAGTTATAAATATCACAAAAATTAAAAACTGATTATATACATTTCCATTTGAAATTTTTTATTTCGTTTATTTCATATCGTTAATATGGAAGTTTTTTTTTTTTCTCTTATATTAATCAATCTTACAGGAATTGCCTACAACTTATATCATGTTGTGCAGTTATATGTTCTCAATTAATTTACTTATCAACATTTATTTTCTCCATTTAGATGTGATTTCTTTATGCTGAGGAGTCAGTCTCTACTTATAATATCTTAAATATAACTAAACTTCAATTTAAGACTTTACATTTTATCAAGCTGATAACTACGCTGCCTTTAAAGAGAATCTCTCAAACTAAAACAAAAATGATATTGATACTCCTTTTTTTTTATTTTTAGGTCAATATTAGATCTTCACTTGTTAGAATAAAAAAAATTTTTATTTTATTTTTTGTTCCATCTCCATCAATTTTCTTTTAACATTGACAGGATTGATATGATGTAGAATTTAATCAAAACAATCTTTTAGAAAAAAAAAAAAATCAAATAAATACTTTAAGACAAATTTTCAATTTTGTCTTTTTTGTTGTCCTTTATTTCAACTAAAAGATGAGATGAGAAATTTGACAGGCAAACAGATAAAAGAAAACAAAAATATTAATCAAAATGTTGTTGAATTTCGAATATATACCTTTTTATGTTATCTAAACACCACGTACACTACCTAAATAAACAATTATTCTGAAATCATGTATAATAAAATATACTTCTTAGATAAAATTTTTTTTTTTGTTTTTTATAAAGGTGTCCTTTTCTTGATAAAACAGAAGAGAATAAATAAATACCAAAAAAAAAAAAAAAAAAAATTCAATGTTTATTTAATAAAATCGAATATTATTATGTTTTACTTTCTTTTTTTTTTTTTGGGAATCGGTTTCAGGTTTTTGATGATGACAAAATGATTCCTTAAAAACAAGAGTATTTTATTTTATATTATATATTTTGTAATGGAAGAGAAAATTTTCGTTAAAGTTTTCCAGTAACGTTTAATTTGTTGGTCAAGTAAAATTAATATTTTAATAACCTGTTAATGGCATAAGGTAAATTACTTAATGGTATTAATGTAAAATTTGTTATATGGAAAAGTATTAAGTAGTTTCGGTATATATAGAAGACATTTAAAAGATGTTAAATGATATTATATGTTAACAGATTCAAAAATAATTAAAAAATAAAACAAATGAAATATTTTTTATAACATCTTTTTATAAGAGTTAAAACAAGAAAATTTAAATTTTTTGAAACATCTTTGAATTTAAAACCAAGACCTTTCATTTGAAAGACCGACTACTTTCGCGCCATTGGTCAGATATATAATAATTATTTTTTTTTTATAATGAAATTTAGCTTAAAGTTAAAATAGAAAAATTTTTCTACAACAAGAACTGTATATTAAATCAAAAATTTAATTTAATCAAAAACCACAACATTAGTTTGTTTTTTTTTTTTTTTTTTTTTTAAATTTACATTAAAATCCCTCAAAGGGGAATTCTTTTAATATCTATTTATTGAAAGATTATTACTTAAAATGTTATTTCGATTTGAACTTAAATACCACATGGGATTAAAATAATCCAAAACACAAGAAGATACCATTATATTTCATTTAATAGGTTGTCTTTATTTCTCCTTTTTGTTATGTTTTAAAAAGAATATTTCCGGGTGTATAAAAGACATCCTATGGTTATCGAGGTCAGATTATAAATTTTCTTGTTTTTTCTTTTTTTTTTTTGTTTTTCTTATAATTTTCTTTGAAAATGTTCAACATGCATATATTATATATATAATAATAATATAATATAACCTCAATATGTATTATTTTCATTTATTAAAAAACAAAAAACAAAAAAAAAAAAAATTTAAAAGTAAAAAAGAAAAAAAATTTGAAAAACTGAAAATTTAATAAAAAATTTATTAAATAATGCAGTATTGTAAGAATTTTAGATTTTTTCTTATATCATGATAAATTTTTCTTTCCTTTTTAAATAAAATTCATATATAAGATATTTTTGCTTCCGGTTGATAGTTCTAAAAGGTATTTTAAGTTTTGATTGAACTGAGATTTTGTTTTTTTTTTTTTCTTTTTGATTTGAAATTCATTGAATTTAACAGATTTTTTTAATGATGTACTCGTACTTCGGGTTTGACATTATTTGGATGCTATAAAATTCAAAAAACTACAGTATAGTACAAAAGTTAAATACAGTTTTGAACAGTTGAATTAAACAAACTGATATATTATTACAGTGGAACTGTTGATGGAAGCATGAATAATGTAAAACTTACAATTTATTTATTTTTCTTTTATTCAGTTTTCAAAGTATATAAAACTTGTATTTTTACATATATATGTACATACATAATAATTTCATAATTTATATATTTTTTTTAAATTATCGCTTATTTTATTTTTTAATGGAAATATACCGAGAAATTTAAAATTTCATATTTAAATTATTGTGTTGAAAAGTTTTTGAAAAATTCAAAAGTAGACATTTGAGAATTACTTTCCACATTTTGAAAAGTTCAGTTTTTGTTTATTGTATACTAAAATTACTGTTGTGTCAAAATGAATTCTAATTTAAAAACTAAAAAAAATCTCTTGTCAAAAACATACAACATGTCATAACTGTTAAGGCTGACTGGCATACAATTCTGTAATTTTTACAGAATACATTTTACCTAAACAAAATGTATGCCCTTTCTATTTCATTTGATTCCTAAAATTTATACGCATTATTATGAAATTTGATAAAGTTCACCACCATTACTGACAGTAATTTTTAATTAATAAACAATACAAACATAAAACTTTTTTTTTTGGTTGTATTTGAGTCTTAAAATGGTACCGATAGTATACTTTACTTTGCTCATTAAAGTATATGACATATATATAGTAATGCTCGATTCATTCCATCCAAAATAAAAAAAGGATAATGCTTTTATATGAATGTCATTTTCTTTTTTTATGTAATACTTTTGTAAGAGTAAATTTTATATCCTTCCTTTTTACCTTTTCTTTCCCTCTTGTGTTTTTTTTTTTTCTTTTTGTTTTATCCTATTATGTCTACCATTAAAAAAAGGAAAGCACTTTAAAAAAAATAATAATCAAAATAATAATGATAATAAAACATTATTCATTACTTAAGTAAAATTGTAGTAGAGATATATGTAATTTGTTACCCATCCGCCACCACAACACAAGACAAAAAAACAAAACAAAAGTCACCAAGAATAAAATGTCAAAATACCAGTCAATGACAGAATGACAACATCATAAAATTAATAAAGTAAATGCACTATAGAAGAGAAAAATATACCCCCGATTCCTTTTGTTTTTATTATTTTATTTAAAAAATAATTCAAATAAAAAACAATAAATATAATTTTAAACTTTAAAAAAAACTATAAATTGAGTCAAAATTTTGTTGGTTACAAAATTTCGCGTTTTAAAATCTCGCAACTTAAGATCTCATGACTCAAGTACCATTTCTCAAATTTTTAACTTGTCAACTTGACTATTCTTTTTATATTGATATTAATGGTTTATATAGGCATTTCGGAACGATTAAACCGTGATTTTGTAATCAAATATAAAGAATCACCTAACTTAAAATATAACATATTCATATTCTGGAAAAAATCGTTTAATGCTTATTTTCAAACCAACTCTCACTACTAATCATCTGTTTTAGATAAATATTTCAATATTAAAGCATTTGATAGAGTTCTAATAAAAAATATGTAAAATAAATGAAGGTTTCAGCTCCCAATTTCCAACCAAATAAATTATAGAAACTCTGATTTTGAAATGAGTTATAAAATGCTATTAATTGCTAATAATGCTATAAATTATTATTTTTACATACATGTAACAAAGCATTTATTTCTTGTAATTTTTTTATTTTTCCGTTTTCGCCATAATATCACCAAAACGGAGTCGTGAAATAATAAATAATTCCCGAGAGTGTTATTTCTCTTTCAATTTAATCTTCGATTTCTTGGAAAAGAAAGCCCCAGGGTTGTTATTTCACATTTAATAAGAAATAACACTCCAGGATCTTATATATATCTCATAGTAATTGAGAAATAAGACTGCAAAATATTAAAAATAGTCTCATTTCAAGTTTTACTATTCTCATTTTTCAGATTTAAGTATTACAAAAGTGTTATTAGGAAACGGATTTAAAAGTTAGTTATTTGTTTGTTCTCTTCCGCAATATGCATAATATTATGGTGTATTACTAGCACCATCTAATACAACACCACTTTCACTTTCTTTATACTAATTTTTTAATTCAGTTTCGTAATTCTTCTTTATACGGTTTATTACTATGAAGTTTTTATTTTTGAGTTTTTTCAGGTTTAATTATTACAAAAGTGAATTTTATTATACAAATTTAATGAGACATAACACCCCGCAGTTTTATTTCTCATATTTTGCAGTCTTATTTCTCAATTACATGTATGAGAAATAAAACCCTGGAGTGTTATTTCTCATTGAATGTGAAAATAAACACCAACGAGACATTATTTCGTAGGGCTTTATTTCAACACGTCCGCCAAAACGCAATAATTTTGACACAAAAAAAAGAAATGCGAAATTTTAAAAACTGAGATTTAAATTCGCAAGAATTTGATAGGCTCCAGTAAAAAAACATTAGTATGATATGTTATTACCAATTTTATGCGTATATATAAACAATTTTCACTTATTTTTCTAAATTGAATTGTAATTTTTATAAAATTTATTTATTTCATAAATTTTAATATTAAAAATTTTAATGAAAATGAAAAAAAAAAACACTAAAAATCATAAACTTTTGGCTTGATGATCAGTGATCACAGAATTATATACAGTTTATATAACAATATATATAAGACAAAAATTTAACAAAACTTCTGTTTAGGATTATAAACTACTAATAAGTTTAGACAATTTTAAATTAAAAATATGGCCCTTTTAATATTTTTAATTAACTTCAAAAGAAATTTAAATACCCGCAATATAAATTTTTTATTCAAATACCGAAATTATTTTCTTTCATTAAAAATCATATTTTTTCCTCGAAATACAAAAATATAAAATATACAAAATCAAATAATAAATATTTGAAATTTTGTCAATTTATTTCTTTGAATTTTAATTCAATTTTTATTTCCATTAAATTTAAAAGAAAAGAAAAATAAAACAAAAATTTTATTTAAATTGTTTTTCAATAAAAATTAATTTCTAAAAAGATTTTCACAAAAACCCAAAAAAAAAAAAAAAAAATACAAAACGTTTGAAATAAGCCTCGGGGTATAATTATTTAAAGAAAAAAACAAAAATCAATTTATCAAAAGGGTACAAAAAATTTATAAAAAAAAATTATTAATTAACTATAAATATTATAAAAGTATTATCGAATATTAAATTAAATTTTTCAACAACATAATAAACAAAAATAAAATAATGTAATATTAAATTTTCAATGTCTTTATATCTACCCTTATTATTTTCAAAATTAATTTCTTTTGATGAAAAATTATACATTAAAATTCTCTTTATTTTTAAGCATTATCGAAAAAATAAATTACATTTTACATATAAAAACAACAAAATCAAATCGAAGGGAAATAAATTCTAATACATTTAACTGATTTATTATTTTACAAAGAAATGGAAGCAAGCAATGGAAGCAGTATAACATAAAATTAAATCTAACTTTCTTCCCAATACTAAAAAATATAAAAATTTATTTTCTGGGGAAAATTCAAAACGATTGCTTCAACAATTTTATAATTAATATTTAATTTAATATAATATAGTAATAGAAATTGGAAATTTTCCTAATTTTCAAATTTATTATCTCGTATAATAATTAAGAATTTATTTTGTATTATTTCATCATATCATATAATCTATAATTCCAAAACCATTATTTTAGTTAAATTTTCAATTATTATTTTATTCCATTAAAATAATTTATGAAAATAAATAATAATAAAAAATAATTAATTATATTGCTTCATTTTTAGCACATTTTCCAAAAAAAAAAGGAAAATATTGCCTTATTAGTTTCACTCAGTTGTCAGTGGAAAACTATAATTGGAAAAGATATGAAAAAATTATAGAATTCAGTGAAATTAACATGAGAATTCTAATAGGATTTATGTCGGAATATTGCTGGACTTAAAGGAACACTTAAATAAAATTGGAATAGGAAATTATGGTATATTACATGCAGATTCTATCAAAAAGAAGTTTCTTGCCCAGCTCACATATTTAAAAACTGAGGAGTTTTACGCCAAATAAGATATGCGCCCCTAGGAGCATTTTTTTTTTTTTATCGACAATGAAAAACTGCCAGCAATTAATCAAATTTTTTACTTTCTTAGAGGCAATAGGAGTTGACAGAAGAATTGTAAGTGGAGAGGCAAAATTTACAACAGGGGGAGCATAATAGATCTATGTCAAAAGATCGCAGTATCATCTCTTAAATAGTACTCAAAATTGTAGATTATTTTCACTCTGTCAGTCCATTGGTCCGTCCCGTTTTTTTGTTTACAAACCTTCTACATCGTTAAAAAGCTATAACAATGAAATTTTAACCATGGTAAGGTTATGTACTGCTATTCATTACGTATAGCTGCAAGACCTTAGAACTTAAGAACTATTAGGCATCAAAATTGAAAATTTTACTACTTTTCGACACCTGTACAAGTTTTTTCAAAGTAAAAGAGAAAAATTAAAGCAAACAATATTTTATTTTTTACACTAATAACAACTTTTCCAAATTACACAGGGTTTTCTTAAAATTGAAGAAAATGTGTCTTAATTTTTCACAATTTTTTTTCTTCTATAACATCTTAATAAAAATTAAAAATTCGACCTAAAATATTTTTAATTTTTTTTTTTTGAAAAATGTGCACTTTTAAAAACCTGTGATTTTACATTCCCCCTTGTTTTGTTTTCTAATCAAAATTAATTTTGAAAATCTGAAAGATTATTTATTATTTTTCTGAAGATTATATTGTGGATATATAATTAGATGTACTCGTACCAAGACTTTTAAAGTGTATACATGATGTTTTTATTACATCTTTTTTGAAATAGTAGATCAATAGACGCCACCTGTTACCAATACTTTCCTTATAATATTTTCTTATATTATCAATAATATTTTAATATTATATCGCTGTTGTTTTTATAAAATTTGAAGTTTGATTTAATTTTTTTTGCCCGTTAATTCAAAGATATTTTATTTCTTGTGCACTACTTAACACACTTTTTTGTTCATTATCAGATGTTGTCAAACTTGCTATTGTATTTTATTTGCTTGCCTTTGCTTCAAAGTGGATAGTATTTTTATCCCGCCATAAGTAGGAGCGCTATCATTTTTTATGCTCAACTGTCCAACTATTAGACTAATTAAATTTTATATATTCGAGTAGGCTTCATGAAAAACATCCGGAAGAAAAAAGTCCTCAAAACCAAAAACGAAGAAAGTGCTTAAAATTTGTATATGTATATAACTTTATTTGTATATTTTATAAATATTATATTTTTTGAACTTTTTGCATATGAAAAAAATGGCCTAAAAAAATCTAAAATATTATTATGGAAAAAAGTCTCTAATCAAAAGTTTTTTTTTGGGGTACGGAATTCTAAAAAAAAAACATCTTTTTCTCATATTCTTAAATATTCCGGATATAATCTCATATAAATATTCCGTAAAAGGGAAATATTCTGATTTTGAATTCAAATCAAAAATTTCTTCGTAATTCAGAATCTGGCATATACGTATATATACATATATTGGAAAAAGTGGCAGTTCCGATTTTGAATCCAACTCTAGAATCCCTCCTATTTCAGAAACTTCCCTAAAAGAAAAGGGAGTTTTACATATGTAAAAATTGGGGAATTTATTTTTTATCTTGGCGACTTTTTTGCCAGAGCCATACGAGTTTTTCAGAAAATTCTTTGTTAAATTTTTCAACTCTTATTTTAATTAAAATTGTAAAAGAAACAGTTAAGGAAAATCTGATCCTTATCTAAAAAATAGGGTTGAAATTTTTCATTTAGTAAAAAACATTAATTTTAATGTATTATTTAATTTATTATTATTTTAATTTTATATTTTTATTTTCGCTTCATTTTACAGACAGTTTTATTGGAAAATACGGGTGGAAATATATGGAAACATGCACTACTTTCATACGATGTAGTATTAAACCATCATGAAAAAAAAGAAAAAACAAAATAAGAAAATTAATTTTAAGCAAATGAAAATCAAAGTTTTTGTTCATTTTTTTCAAATTAATTTCAAAAATTTTTATTTAAATAAAAATTTTTTAGTATCATCCACAAATTTGTTGAAAATGGAGTAAAAGAAAAAAGTGTTGGATCATTATTGGATTATGTTGTAAGACACAGTTTAAATACTACAGTAGTAAGTCACTATTATATTTATTTATTTATTTAGTTTATAAGACTTAGATATTTCTTTTTAATAGACAACTATTATAACCTTAACAACTTTAGAAATTCTCATGTTTAATAAAAAAAACATCCTCTATACCGGATTTTTGAGACCACCCTATATATGAAACACAATACATGAATAACATGTTCTGGATCACATTTTATTCCAATTTATTGCCTTAGATATTTAAAACACTAAAAAACTAAACACCCGTCATAAATTTAGAAAAAAAAAACACTTTTTAATTTACAAAAAAAAAACACCTTAAACATCATATGAACAGCAAAAATTCGACTATTGTAAAATACACTACAGTAGAAAAAAAAAAAAAACATTAAATTGATTGTAAAATTTCATTTCATGAATCATTTTTAATCTGACATTTATAGACTTAAAGGTTAGGTACCTGCAAACATGTATATATATATACATGAGATAATAAATAACCTTTTAAATAAAACTAAGGCGCTTATAATTTCAATTGAATATAATTCGGGGAAAAAAAATATAAATATTAAAACCACCATGAAATAACTACGAAACACATGCCAAAAGAATATTATATTTTTTAAAAAGATGATTACTAGTACATATTATATGATTAAGGTTGCCATATCTGTATTATATTATAATTTTTTACTGTAAAGTTATTATGATGTGTGGATAAGATGTAAAGAGGCTAATGCAAGTTATTTTTACATAATTTTTTTAAGCTTAATCAAAGAGATGCTAAAGTCTGTTAAATGTTTTATTTCATTTCGGAAAGTTTGTTGAAAGTTTGAATTACAGTTATGATTAGAGCTAATCTATTAACTAGTACTTCAATAGCTACATCACACTAATTAGTCTATACATGTATTAATATATTTCAAAGGCAACATTTGATTAAATTTTAAGTAAATAAGTTAGTGACTAAGTAACTAGTTAGAGACTAAACAACTAGTTAGTGACTAAGTTAATCATCAATCATCAAATTATTTGATGAATGTAAAAAATTAACGCTATGTATGTAACATATGTATCAAATTTAATTTTGAAAATTTGAATTAAATGTTAAAAGCAAAATATTTAGAAGAACTGACAAAGCCCGACCAAAAAAAAGATACATAAATTATAAAACTATCGCTTGTTAGAAGATTACCATAAAATACTTCAAAAATAATTTCTCTTAAACAGATTTAATAAAAACTGAGCAACAATTTTTAAAACAAGTTCAGTTAAAATATTTCCTAAAAACGTGCAAAGAAGTTTATTTCTTTCCAATATTTCACTATAAATATCACTATACATTTTCACTATAAATATCAATAACCTTGCATTTATTTACATTACACAAAAAAGAAAAAATATTTAAATCATCTGGTCTCTTTCTTTGACCAAAAATACCAAAAGGTGCTACATTTTCTTTTCATTTGACAAAAGAAGAACGAAACAATAAATAAAATTAAAAGAAAAAAGAAAGAGTTGAAAATACCCGTATATTATCCTATTAAAATGCAGTCTAGTCTAAAATTTTACAATAGGTTAAACCTTAAACTCCCCACTCCTATTCCCCCCCGGTTTTCACCCTTTATTTTTTTATTTATTCAATTACAAAGGAAAAGAACAAAAATTGAATTAAATAGAATTAAAGTGAATATTTTCAGACAGCCAGTATGTCGCCTAGCATTAAAACCTTTTATTTTCTATATATCATGACATATAATATGTATATGTATATACTATTATTTAAATATTTTACAAAAATTTGTATGTGTTTTTGTTTTTTTTTTTTTTTTTTGGAAAATTACAAATGTTGGTAAGAAACCAACAATTTAAATAATAAAATGTATACAATGAATTTTCAAAAAGGATTGTATAGTAATCTTAAACATTGTGTAATAACATTTGTTGACCATTATTTGTTCTAAAATAATAATGCCATGTTCTTTTAAAAAAAGTAAAAATAAAATTTATAAATATGTTCATAGATATTTGCATATATACATTTTCTCCTCCTATATTGTGTATTTTTTAGATTTTGAATAATTTAAGTTTTAATTTTTTTTTCATTTAAATAAAATTCCAAAAATTAAAAAAAAAAAAAAAAAAAAAAAAACAAAAAAAAAAAACTCTTTTATATCTTCTGAATTTTATTTATTTTTTTTTTTTTAATAGTATATGACAATATGTAGGCTTTTATTATTTTTTTTTGATTAAAAAATTGTCTTTCTTTATTTCTCTGTATTTTTAATTTTATAATAATAGTCTTTATTTTGCATACAAACAAAACTGAGGTGAAATTATTACATTTTTTATTTGTATTAAGAATTATTTTAGTTTTTTTTTTGTATAATTGGACTGTCAAATTTACAGTCTTACCTAATCATATCTTTTTTAATAATATCGAATTTAAAGTTGACAGTATCAAGATTGTCAAAAGATTGTCAAAGTATCTTGTAGTTTAAATTTTAAAATTCCATTAGTTTTATGTTCTAAAATAATCTATTAAAGTATACAGAAATGAGTATAAATGTGATATAGATCTAAAATATATGATATGAAAGTGATATAATATTAAAATGAAGCTAAAAGATACAAAGCAATAAAAATTACTTACAGTACCCATTAAAGATTCCATTAGAAATTTTAAAGTTATTTTATTTTTTTGTCCGGATAAAATCATTTTAAGGAAAAAATTTAACTATAGATGTCATTGAACATATTGTGCTAAAAATGCTTTTAAAAAGGGTTTTAAGTAATTTAAAACTTTTACTACATACATTATAATTTGTTTTGTTTAATCCTAAAAAAAATTTAAAATATAGTAAATGTCAAGTACGATTACACTACTAGTTATGTATTTTTTTTTTTTTTTTTTAATATAATATAATTAAAAAAAAAAAATTTTTTTTTTTGTTTTGGATTATAAATCACTAGTTTTAGAATAAACTATTTAGTATGCTTACTATTATAAGTATCTATAACAAATGCAATGCAATAAAAAATAATCCATGTACAAAAATTTTACAATTTTCAAAATGAATAAATTTTTCTTTTTAGTCCTTTTTTTATGACTTGTTTTATTTTATTTTTATTTGTTTTTTTTTTTTTTTTGTTATTATTTTCAATTTTAACGTCTCCTTTGGGAGTTCCTTTTCTTTTAAGGCGAAAAAGTTTTTATTTTTTTGTTTTATTTTAATTCATATGAAATAAGTCTCGGAAGTGTTGTAGAGAAGTTTTAAGAAGTTGTTTTTGTTTTTAAAACAAAAAATTTAATACTGAGTGAATAGTTTTCAAAGTTTTTTAAAATAAGGAAGTTATGTTAATTGGAATTTAATGGAAGAGTAATTCTATGCAAGAGAATCTTAAATTATATCAATCAGCTAGATAAAAATATAAAGAAAAACTGTGAGCTTATTACGTTAAGAATTAAAGAATTCGAAAGAATTTGACTAATTTTACCTAAAAAGAAAAGATTTTAGCATAAATTTAATCGGAATAAAATTAAAATGAGAATAAAACAAATGCAGAAACATGATGTATAGGTACAAGTAGAAGTACAAACAGAAGATGTGCGTCCGTATAGAATGCTTACTTCTGAAGAGATCCTAAAACTGAAATGTATAATCATGTAACACTAACGCAAAACTGTTGGAAGAAAAGTTAAAATGTAAAACACTATAACATGTCTTATCGAAACAAGTTAATAAATAGAAAAATCTACAGTGAATGCTTAGCTCTACATTATATTGTACTAAATTAAATAAATAATAACAATTTGTTTAAGTTAGTGCCTTACGGTTGAAATTTATGATTTTATAGTTATTATAACTTTCCAGTTAATTTTTGAGTTAATTTTTAAAACTCATATTTTTGAGTTAAATTTTAAGTTAAATTTATTGAGGGACTTAAAAAACTATGACCTCAATCATTATAATACGAAATAAAATTTTGAATTTAAAAAAACATGTTGTAATTTATTTTTTATCTCAAATATAGTACTAAATCAAACTGTAAATAGTACTATTTTACATAAAATTTATAATTAACATACATAACATGAATGAAATCCACCACTATTTGTTTTTTTTTTTGACAGCTAAAATGAATTAAAACATGAATTATTATGTAGAAACTGTGGGTGGTATGAGCTTCTCTAACAATGGCAGGGTTTTATGTTTTCCACAAAAAAAAAAAAAAAAAAAAAAACAAGAGGAGGAGAAAAGAAATCCCTTTACTAAAAAGAATTTTTTAAAAAAAAGCATGGATTTTTTAGTATTAAAATGAAATTACATTGGAATTGAGCCAAAACGAAAAAAAAAAAAAAAATATCTTTCTGCTTCATTTAATTTTTTACTTGATTGTTTTTTTTTTTTGTGGATCCTGTGAATGGCCTTTTTAATGTTGCATTAGTTTCTCATCCTCTTCATTATTGTTGTTGTTATTTTATTGTAACTCATTTTTAGAATTTTGAACTTTTTTTTGTTTTTTTTTTGCAAACTGTTAGTACAAAAACAAAACATTGTTGTTTTTTTTTTTTTTTAGAGTTTTGTTAAAAATTCATTCAATTGTGGATGGTGTTTTACAATCTTGTATAAATTTTTAAATTAAGAAAAAAAAAAACTAAAAAAAAAAAATAAACTTTGAAATGGTAAAAGGAAAATTTTTTAAAAGAAATGAATGGAATTTGGATGAAATGAAGTTTTCATTTTAGTTTTGTTTTGTTCTTTTTTTTTCTTTTACAATGAACTGAAAATCGGGGGTTAAAAAAAAAAAAGTTTTCTTCTTTATTTTACTGCATTGGTTGATTCTCATTTTTTATGGACTATCTTTTGTTTTTTTTTGTTTTTTTTTCCCCCTTTGTTTATTTTTAGTATGTCCTGTTTTTCTTTTTAAGTAAAATTTCTGCAAGAATAAACCTTTATTTTTATATCACTATATTTATTTATATATAAAGCTAAATAAGAAATGAAATGGGATGAATTTTTTGTTTTATATTTGATGACTGCATCAAATACTTGAAGAAAATGAAAAAAAAAAAAAAAAAATTAAAATGAAACATAAATTTTTATTGCTTATATCGTTTTTTTTTTTATTATGGAAAAAAATTTGATATTAAATTAATGGAAGTCATTGGCTTGAAAATAAAGTTTATATTTTTCTTTTTTTGAGTTGTTAAAAAATTTTCTTTGGAAAAGTTTAAAAATGAAAACAAGTAATTTTAACATTCTTTTAAGAGGATTCTGTTATTATTTTGCAGAAACATTCTTATAGACATCATAAAATAGTAAAAAATTGTATTAGTTGTACAGAAAATGCAATATTGCACTTAAAGTATACTAAAAACTTTTCAAAATTTTTCCACTTATTTAATTATTAAAAAATTTCATTATTGTTCAATTTATGAACATGCTATGAAAACTATGAAAATTCTTCAGTAAAAAGAATCAGTCACCTTTTTGCATTTTTAATTAATACATATGGAACATAACATAAATATTTGTTTTTTTTTTTTTTTTTTTGTTTCTTTCATTAGACTTTTCGTTATGAATTTAAAATGCTTATTTTACAACTAAAGAAACAAAATTTGAATTTTTTTTTAAAATATTCATTAAATATGTACGTACCTAATCTACTACCTTTTTTAATTTTTAGAGATTTTAATTGTAAAAAAAAAAAAAACTACATGTGTATTTAATAATTAGTTTGTGTCCTATTATTGAAGTATTAAAGAATGGTTTGTGACTTTAGTCGATTTCAGCAATCTTACAGATAGGTAAAAAAGAATTGTTAGAAAATCGGAAATGATAAATTGAAAAAAAAAAAAAAAAATTATATGGCAGTAGCACTACATCCTTAATTCTTGGTACACATAAAAAAAAATGTTTAAATTTTGTATCATATTTATTTTTTTTGTATCATTTTATTTATTTTCATACTCATTTTTATATTTTTTAAACAAAAATCTTACCTTTATTTTTTAAATAACAAAGTTTTTGAACTTTTTATAGTAAATACAGAACACTATTATTTTTTCCTCTTAAATACATACCTATTTGTTTTTCTTTAATTAAAGTAAAACGTATATTTTTTATTTTTTCTTTTAATTTATTTTTTCGAATATTGCAATATTGTTCCAGCTAATCACCATCCTTTGCAAAAAAAAAAAAAATGTTTTGTAAAAACGTAACATTTCAAAAGTGGCTCTAGAAGGCTTTAGGAAATTTCAATTGACATAAAAATAAAAAATCTTCAATTCAATTTTTATCGAAAATTTTAAAATATTTATTTTAGAGTTTCGTTCCTTTTTTTAGCTTTGAACCAATACTGATTGGTATTGTGTTATTGTATTGATATGCACAAATTTATTAAAATATTTTTTTTTTACCGGATTGTTTTAATCGTTTTTCATAATATTTAGAAAAGAAAAAAAATTCACCATTATGCCAAATTGCATCATTTTTTAAATTGTTTTTTGTATACGATATTTGTTGTTTTTTTTTTTTTTTTTTTTGCTTTAATGTTTTTATGATTAAAAGTTTTTTAATGCATTACAAAATCTTTTAAAGACAAAATGGCAAAAAAAAAAAAAAAAAAGCAAAACTAATAGAAAGAGAAAAAAAATAGGATAAAAATAATAAAAGAATATGGCATAAATATGGAGTGGTATTGCGTTTATATATAAAAACATGAATGTGGTTCAATTTTAATGTTTTTCCGTTTCCGTTAAAAGGAATAAATAGAACCAAAAGCAGCAGTTGTATTGGCATGAGAATTTAAGGAAGTAAAATTATTTATAAAATATATATGTATATAAATAAAAAATATATATATGTATGTACATAAATAAAAAATTACAAAAAAAAAAATAAAAAATAGAGCGGTCGATGTTCTCAATATGCTTTTTTTGAACAGATTTTCAAATTTCCTTGTTTTGTTTTCTCTGACAAAATAAAGGATAAATAAAGAAAATAAAAAATTTTATGAATGAATTTGGGTTTTTGGTTTGGAAAGGTTGTTGTATATCTATTTGATACAGAGTGCTTCCTGCTGATTAATAGAAGTAGTATATATTTTAGTAATTTAAGAATTATCGTTTTGTAAAAAATTTTACTTTAAATCTAAGGAAAATTGATCGAAATGTAAAGATATAAGTCTTGATCCTAAATTTAAGTTTAACTTTATTTTAAGTTTTTTTTTTTGCATTACTTTCTTGGTAAAGTTAAAGTAATTTTAGAATTGATTTTTTATCAAGAGTTCTCATTCAATAAGATAAATATTTTGCTGATCAAATTTAAATTTAATATTGGAGGTTTTTAAGAAGGAGGTTTCAAAGAAAGTTTTTAATTTTAAATTATTTTTCATTAGATCTTAATAGAGCTTCTGATAACTATTAACTAAATCAAGATTATTTCTATTTTAAGCACCCTTTAATAAATGCATTTAATATATACAATTAGTTTTTCTTAATTTTATTTTTTTGTTTTTTTGTTTTTATAAATTTTAAAATGAATATTAATATATTTTTTGTTAAATACATAATTGATTGGAAAAAAATTAGCACATATTGTACATATTATAAAAAATGAGAAAAATCAAACAAATTGTATTAAAAAAATGACAAAACAAGGTAGAATGTAAACCAACGGTTTTTAAAAGCGGACAAACGAAATTTCTAAAAGACAATACAAACTGTGTAGAATTGTGACTTGCATCAAAATTTAAAAAATTCATGCAAGAAAAAATCGGAAAACAGGACTTTTCTGGAATTTTTAGGGGCTGTAAGTCCGGAACCCTAAATAACTAAGAAAAACCGTTAACACACGTAAAAATATACTGGAGCTTGAATTTTTATGTTTTGCCGAAGATAAATTTGTTCAGGTGCCTAAAAATTTGTACAGGTGCCTGAGGAACCTTATACTAATTTTAGAAGTTCTTTCTTACTTCAAAATTTTAAGTCGCTATCTAAAAGCGTGCCGGAGTTATGAAAAAAGAAATATCATGCAAAATTTGTTTTTCACATAATTCACCGTTAAATACTAAATTTAAAAAACTTATATAATTTTTATATTGATTTATAAAGGTAAAAAAATTCCTGTCAAACGGTGTAGAAGTTTTGTAAACAGACGGACAGATAGACGGACGGACGGACAAAGTGAAACTAATAGGCAGATTTTTCAAAATTATTTTTGGAAATGTGCTAAAAAAGAACCAATTTAAAATTTGCAAAAAAAGTTCTTTGAAAAGTTCCATTTAAAAAAATAAAATTTATAAAGATCCACTCCAGACTATATTTATGTATTTTACATACCATATGACTGAATTAAGAACAGCATAAACACAGCTGATTAGAGAAATATAGATTTTCCGATATCGTTTTTATTTTTATTTTATTGCAACGAAACACTTCAACTGTATACGAATATATGAAAAATACTAAAATTACCATAGAATAAAAGTCAGATAGAATTAGAATCGGTTCTAAAATAAAATAAGCAATGTTATCTGATATGTTCAAAGTTTGATTTTATTATATTCGCACTGTCCGTTTTTATATCTGAGACGCTGAATTCAGTAAAATGCATGTGAATAGTTTGAAGCGATCTTTAGCGTTTTATAACACCAAATTTTTTTGTGATCTAAAAAAAATATTACTTTAATGTATTTTTTTATAAAATTCCTTAAAAAGAACAAAACTAAATTATATAGAAATTATACATATTGTATATTCATCCAGCTTTTTATTGATTTCTTACCCTTGATCTCTCACATAAAATGGTCAAAAATACAATACTTTTATTGGATAAAATATTAACAAAAATGTATTCTAAATCTAAATCGATGTATAGGATCCTACTAATGATTTCAAAGCTTTTATCAATATTTTTTGAAACAAAAACAACATAAATATTAAATCAAAAAAAAAAACTTCTAATAAGAAATAAATACCTAATATTATATTTTCCTAATTTCTTTTTTTTTTTTTTATAAATTTAATATTTCCATTAACAAAATCATTTTAAAAATATGGAATTAAAATTCTATTTTAAAAATTTCATCAAAAATAAAAAACAAAAATAGAAATAAAAAACATAATTGCCATAATTACTTACTATTTAACATAAAATATAAAGAAAAGTAATTTTTCTATTAAAAATTTTCCTAATTAGAGAAAAAAATTGAGCATTTTATATTCTGCATAAATTCATTAAATTTATAGGTCTATATATATTAACTATATAATTCATTTCATTCATCTCAGGATCCTGCTCCATAAAAGTTTCCATTTCATTTATTAGCAAAAAAAAAAAAAAATGTATATATGTATGTGTAAAATACTGGGAAGGTATACTCAATTTCAGTGATTACTACTTTATTTGTTAAATTAATGTCGTATAAAAAAAAGTTTACTACTTTGTTGTTTTAAAAATTTCATTTCCTAATTAAGTTTAAATTATAAAAACAAAAAAAACTTTTAAAAATAAATAAAAGTTTACTTTTGAAAAGAATTTTTTTATGAATATGCTTAATAATTTTCTGCTGAAGTGCAAGGTATAGGGAAACAGAACTTCAAATTTAAAAAATTAAAAATATTTAAAGTACACTTGGGAACAAAAACAAAAAAACAAAAACTTAATTTGTACAACTAATTTACCTTTTTTGGCTAATAAAAAACCATATTTATACGACTTTGTTTTGTTTTTATTTCTTATAATTTTGTATTCTAATTAAAATTGAAGAGAAAGTTTTAAATTAAAGTTTTGACTCTTCAATATTAAATAATTTTGATAGAGACATTTAAATTTTACAGCTTTAAATTATAAATGTGAAAATTATATGTATTTTGTTTCAATATCCTTCATTTTCATTTTTTCCTTTGGAGACCTACATAGGGAAACAAAATAAATCATGTTATTTTCTCATGATTTATAAGCCTAGAAGTTCCTCTTTAATGTTTTTTTTTTTTTTAGTTTCTTTCTCTTCCATATAAAGGTGCACAGCTTTTTCTTTTTAGACGTGGCTGTAAATGTCATCGTAAGGAGAAATTATTCTTACGACGTGTTTGGGATTCAAACCCATACTCCCTCGGTGTTTACACCATATTTCATACGCTCCTAGCCACTAGGACACCGATGTCCTACAATGTTACTACAATTTAATATTATAAAAAGAATTAAATTTTTAAGCCAATAGTTGTAGTGGTTAAGACCCTAACCACTCGAAAGGCCTCAAGTTCAAACCCTATAGCTGGATTATATAGATTAACAAAAAACAATATAGATTTTTCTGTATAATAAGTAATGTATAAAAATAAATAAATATATGTATATAGATAAATATATATATATACACTTATGTATATATATATATGTATATAATATATATATGTATATACATTTATATATATAAAATAAAAATAAAATAATTCTTGTATATGTATATGATAATAGATGTCGCACAAATAAGAATAATTGTTCTTCATGATCTTGTACAATAGCTTTAGCCGCCTAGCTAAACAACGGCTTAGTTAAACTTCTATACTCCTTATACGAGTGGAAAATGTAAATTTTTATTCATCATTTTTTTTTATAACCATTTACACTGGAAAATATAATTCCATTATTGACTTGACGCAATTGAGTTCAAAATTTAAACAAGTATGTATAGCTTATCAAAATACAATTTAATTTCAAATAACATATCTAAACAGTTGAGTCTAAATAAAATTTAAATTAAATAATATTAAAAGTTTTATTTCTAATCTCTATACATTGAAAATGTATTAAACTCCAGGAGGAAATTATTATGTATATACAAACACACAAGAGAAAATTGAAAGTAACGCTTCTATATAATATATAAAATGTCCACGTGCCTCAGTTTTATAACATTAAAATAATTTTTTCAATTGTTTTATTATTAAATTCTCCAGATATGCCAAATTGAATTTATTTTCAACCAGCAGAATTCTAAAAATATTTAACAATTTTCATTTTTTTTTTTTTTTTCGGAAAATTAAATAGCTACCGGCTAATTTTTCCAAAAAAATGATTTTTCACAAAACGAAGTTAAAATAAAATATGAAAAAAAAATGCCAAAACAAAATTTCAACCTCGTAAATATTTTCCATTTGTATATATTTAAGGTATGGCTATAATAATCAAAGGATTCTAAAAAAAAAAAAAACGAAAAACACGTCCTTAATTTTTTAAAATAATTTTTTTTTTCTTTTTGTTAATAAATAAAATACCACAATAATTGAAATTTTTTTTGATTTTTAAAAATGAAATAGTATAATTATAGAATTTTTTTTAAATCTTTAATAAAAAAAAAATGTTCAAAAAAAAAAAAACTTTAAAAATCTCTAAACAAAACGATAAATGCAAATTTGAAGTTTTATTACTTAGTAAAGAAATTTCGAAAACTCTAAATTCAAAGATCTGACTTGACATTCAGGCTTAAAGATTTTAAAAAAAAATATCAGAATGTAACACTTAATGGATCGAATGCGTAACAGTAAGCTTGCACTCAAACCTCAATTTTTCAAACAAAAATACGAGTTCAAAAAATTTAAAATAAATTAAATTTAAATTTAGAAACAATGCAATCGCATTAAGCTTATAAAACTACCATTTAATACTTTATTTTTGCCACTAGTTTTATTCGGTATGCCCGTTTCTTTGTCTTTTTTTAAAATTTCTGTACCGTTGAAGATGATATAAAAAAATTTTAACTAGGAATGGATCTGATTAAAAAATTATTGTTTTAGAAAAATCTTTTCATAACAACCACCGCTTAACGGAGTCACTATCTTTTAAAGTTGGAAAACGCTAAAAACTCAAAATTTTAAAATTTAAACCGTCAGGAAATTTTTTACACTTTAGAAATTAAAATTACATGATTTTAAAATTAGGATGAATATTTTTTGAAATTTAGTAGTTATTTAAATTCACCGTTATATTTAATCAGAACCTTGAAAGATTTGGAATTGAAGAAATTCTTTAAGAATACCTCAGAAAGATATTTGTACTTCTCCTTATTACTAAAATATTAGGATTCAAAACAACAACAACAAGATACAAAAATCAAAATTACAATATTATATGTATACGATTATGTTGTATGTGTTAACTACTTAATTGTATAGGATTTCCTTAAAGCTAAAGAACCAATTTTGGTACAAAAGTAGTAACAATTTTTAAAGTTTTCTATTGCCGTTGTTCGCTTTTCAAAATCTTTGGATTATAGATACTGTCATATTTTAAAAAATTTTAACTTCACATTTTTCATATCTCTTAAAAACCTCAATCTTTAAAAAATAAAATTTAATTATTAAATATATATTTTTTCCATTCCAACACATTTAATACAAAATAAAATTTTTAAGCAAAATTTCCTTTCCTGTACAAAATGAAAAAAACTTTTTTTTTTCTTTTTTTGTAAAAATTTTAAGAACATTTTTTTATAAATGGCTCTTTTAATTCTCTTTTATTTTTGAAATCAATTAGCACATTCATTCATTTTTAATATTTGTTGTCTTCTTTATATATATATATATATATTTATTGCTTTAATAGTTTAATTGTGTTAAATATTTTCAGAATCAAAAGAAAAACACAATCAAAAAAAAAAAAAAAAAATACTACATAATAAATTTAAAAAGGAATAATTTTTTTTTTTTAACTTTCAATTTCATTCTTTTGTATTCTATTAAAATTACTTTTATCTTATTTTTTGTTTTTGACATAAGAGCTTAGGTCCTTTTATCATCTAACAAACCATAAGTGGTATACAGAATAATGGAACTTTACTGCAGTATTGTTTTTTATATTTTATACGATATAAGTTATTGTTTATAATGAAGGGAATGTGAGTTTTAATAACACCTCGAAATTTTCTGAAAATTTAAATATAAAAATAAGCGTAAAAACAATGAATAAACAAATTCATATAAAAAACACATTTAAAAAAGACTCAGAAAACACAACAAAGATGAAGTATATAAATTCTGTAATAACTAATTCAATTTTAATTTTATTTAGATGAAGTTTTTCGAAAGTTATTTATTGTTGATGATTAAGTATCGACCTATCATTTTCATATTGTAATAAATAAAAAATAAATATAACTTGTAAAATAAACATTTTCATTTAATATAACATACACTCAATTCATTTCATACTTTATAAACTCATAAATTATATTACGAAAACATAATATAAATGGCATTAAACTAAAAGCAACTAAAAGCATTAAATAGCATTAAATAAAATGTAATCCGACTGACGCCTGCCTCTATATCGTAAAATGTTAAGATGCACAGTTTATCAAATTTTCTTTGTAAAAGTTGTAGCTGCAGAATCACATATACCATCATATACATATATGGTATACCACATAATATGCCCTAAATTTTGTAATTTATATGTATACGATTTAATAAAGTTTAAGAAGAACATTAACATCTTTCTTCAGAATATCCCTCCAAATTTCTTTTTCCACCCCATAAACCACTATAATCTTATTTTTCCAAACTCCACTCCTATAAAGCTTCCTTCTCATATTCTAATTTTCAAAATCGAACTGCACATTTGTATTAAAGGTGCTATCCTAAAGTTTGATTTTAAAGGAGATTAGTTTTAGTTGGTTAAAATTCAACACTACTCCGAAAAACAAGGTGCAATTCCTCTGGGTAAGGCGCCAGTTATAGCTTTCATTGAAATGCTTCCGGAAAATATTTATTTTCAATTTTTTTCCAGCAAAGACATACATATAAAATTTAACAAAAGTGTTGATTTAATGATTAAATGATTTCTAAAGAATAAATTCAGCTACGAATTTCTAAATTTTAAGTTAAATATTTAAAAGAAAATCACTTTTATGATTTTCCGGAATGGTAATTATATTCCTGAACAACTGATCAGTAATTTTGCATAATGAAACAAAATTGTTCGAATGAAATATCTATGTTTCATTTCTTCGCATTTCAGTTTGTCATTGAAAAAAATTCTGATGCAATTCTTGACATAATTTATCATGATTTTGTATTTCAATCAATTGACACTTGAGTTTAATTTTTTTTATTATTTTGTTTATTAAATAAAATAATCTTTTTTTATTCTTTATTAGTACCATCATTTTCTATTAATAATGAATAAATAAATTAAAATAATAAAACCTTAATAAAACTTTATTTTTCAAACATCGAAATAACGTTGACAACAATTTAAATTACTTTAATTTTTTTATTTTGCCTTCGGTATTGTCATTTGCCATTTGACAGATAATTTTACTGACAGTTTTCTCTGATTGCTATAATCGCCTATACGGAAAAAAAATGTAAGTTTTCAATGAAACGTTTTTTCGGTATGCATTTCAATGAAAGCTATAACTGGCGCCTAAATTTTGACGTTTTCCACAGTTCTTCGTAAAACAAAAATTTAAAACAGGGTTAACGTCATAAATATCAAAATAAATAAGAAAACTGTAGGTGTTACAACTATTTTAAGGCTACTGTAATTTTGTAATTTGAAAAATAGGATGACTATATATATGTAATAAATATATATATATATTTCATAGATAAAAGATGAAAGGAAAAATATTATTCATATTTTTTAAAATTAATATACACACACATTTATTTATATTAAAAGAAATTTAATGAATTACTCCCAAGGCTGTATAATAACTGATTACATTAATATACATATATTATGTATGTTTATAATATTTATATATATATCAAATATATATGTGTATGTAAGTTTAAAATCTCTGTAGTACCTCGTATATCTTATTATAAAATAGAAAAGGATAAAAATTTAATTTGTTTTGACTTATGAGTATTGACATACGAATTATTGTCGATTTAACTAAATAAAAAAAAATTATGTAAAATTTAATGGTAAGTATTTTATTTATATTATAAAATATATTTAAAACGATTATTTCCACTTGAATGTTTTGTATTTGATACTGAAGTGTAAATTTAAACTTCATATAATAAAAATCACAATTATATTTTTTTAGTCCTTAAATCCAGGACATACAATTATAAATGACTGCATTAAATAAACTGAATCCTTGGATTTACTTTAGAAAAACAAAATTATGAATCAGACAGTGGTATACATATGATTTAGGATTAGTTAAGTATTAAATAAGTATATTTATACTTTCATTTCAAATAAAAAACTTTAAAAATAAAAAAAAATTATAAGCATTTCAAATTAGTCAGATCTAGTTGGCTCACCCTGTACATATGTGAGATATGAAACACAAACCTTATTCACTTTTTTTAGAAGAAAAATGTCGATTTAATCTGAACAAATTGAAAATTAAATACAACATTTACTTTAATATTTTAATCCTTTGAAACAACTTCTCTCCTGTTCACTTAAATCCTGACAAAAAAATCTGATGAGATATTTTCGTCTTATTATCGATAGCGAATCGTTCGACATGTGCAAAGAAAGTTTATTGACAATTTCTATGGCCTTTGGAAAATTTTCTGTTCATATTTACATATGCATACTCTTTTTTAACATTTTTACCTATAGAAAGTTAGTAAATCATACTACATTATGGATCCATAAGATTAATTTATTAAACTTTTGACAAAATTTTTAAATTAAAGTTCCTACCAATATCATTTTTCGACTATAGAAAAATATCTTAAAAATTTGATCCTTGTTTAAAATTGATATAAAAATTTACTTCGCATTAAAAAAAAAAACAACAAATCTTTCATTAATTCCTGTTAGTTTAAGATTAAAGACAAAAAATAATACTAAAGTATAAAATTCCTATGTTCTCTTAAGGTTAAATTACAATTTCTCTGATTCCAAACCATTTCAACACAATTAAAATATTCCTTTGAAATATTATTTAAAAATAAATTCCATTAAATACAAAAATACACTTTAACCACACAAACTGAAAAATACTTAACAATTTATAGTATTTACTACTTACACATTACAATTACAAAAACTTTTATTCACCACACCATAAAATAATACACATGTATAAAATGCCATCATACGAATATACATACAATAATCATATACATATTCAAATTGAACTCTTTATCGCACAGGCACAAACCATATAAAGATAAAATAATTACAAAAAAAAAAACTATTCCAACAATTTTTTATTTTTTTTTTTCATTAAATTCTTTAAAACTTTTCCCTTTGATCTCTACTTTTTTACCGCGAGTATATAGGTACCATTTATATCATATATTTTGTACGTTCTGTAATCTGTAACCTATGATAAATGAAAAAATACAAATATATACCAGTACCACAACAAAATCGACCGACCTTACCAAAATACAAAAACGACAAAAATAAAAAAAAAAAATAAAAAAAGGGAACTCTATTTTTTAAATTTAACTAATTACACCTGTGGTAAAAATACTTTTTTCTTTCTTTCTTTCAATTTTGTTTTTTCTCTCTTTCGTACTCTATATTTTCATACAATTCAGAATAACCTTAAACGTTTTGATGAACGATTTTAATTCATTTAGCACCATTAGAATGCGATTAAAATAAAACAAAAAAAAAAAATTAATAAAGAATTTCCAAAATTGTAAAGATATAACACAAAAAAAAAACCGAAAGAGAAAGAGACAGAGAATATTAATTAAAATCCGTTATATAATTGAAAAACTTTTAAGCAATTAGTAACTGTTTTTAGACAAAATGTTGGCAACTGACTACAGTTAATACAAAAAGATTAAAAACAAAATAAAAATATAACTATTACAATATGGAGGTTTTTTTGTTTTTTTTTGGGTACGAACGAGTGAAATTATAACGACATCTCAATTGCATATATTGCATATAATTTTTCTGTAGCTTAGACAAAAAAAAAGTGATTACATATTATTAGTTATTAATTCCGTCATATTATATACATAATATGTATATGCATATAACAGAAATTATTTCAATCTTTTTCTCACGGCTGTAAATTTTGGTTTTAAAGTTAGGTTTGATGATTGTCTTGGAAATTTTTTAACAAATTTATAATTTTACAGTTTGAATTTTATTTTTTTACGATCAGCTGAGTGACAATTTTTTAAAATTTAATATAATTTTTCCACTAATATATTGTTGATTCTTTTCTAAAGGATGATTTTCCACGTAATTGCACTGTTATATGCCGTTGTATAGACCCTAATGAGTAATAATAATTTTTAAAATAATTAATTTTATTTCTCAATATTTCCCAACCCTATAACAGGTAGCTTAATTAATGTTACATGAAATAAAAACTTGATCAATAGGGATGCCATATCTGATAAAATCAGGAAATCCTACAATGTTACGTTAAAAAAACTAAGATTTTTCAAAAATAAAAATGTAAAAATTTTAAATTTTTTAACTTTAGAATCATGTAATTACGAAATTCGAGAGGATCAAAATTAATCTAAATATTCGTTTAAAAACTGTAGCGCTGAGCTTTGCAACTGCTTTTACAATTTGCTTATCTTATTTACAAAGAAAAGTACGCACAAAATGTTGTAATAACAAGTAAATGTAACAGTAAGTCGATGCAACCGACTTATTAATACCCTACACCTGAATAATTCGAATTAAATTAAAAATCCATAAATTTTTTGGCAACTGCTTGAACTTCTTACCTTTTCTGTCTTATTCAACTTGAATTTCAGTAACGTAAAAGAGGTATCCTCTTGGGATATGCTTGACACCCTTGTAAAAATTTCAAGTTTCTATCTTTATTAATTTCGAAGATATGCTTTTTAGTCCTTAGGAGGCGTGTTCCGTTTCCAAAATACGAACCCATGGTTCAAATTCTTTCAAATGTCACTTTCCAATTTTACAGAAAAGGAAACATAACAAATACCCTTGTATTAAAAATAAAGGTTCTATCTTTGTTGGTTATGGAGATATGCTCGTTTGTTCTGGCGTTCGTTCGGAATCTTCCAAGATCCGAACCCATGAACCAAATCCTCACAAATTTCAGAAACTTAAATAAAACGCGAAAGAACACCACTGTACCAAATTCAAAGATACTATCTTTGTTGGTTTTGAAGATAATCTCGTTTGCTCTGGGGTTCGTTCAGAAATTTCCAAAATCCGAACCCATGGACCAAATCTTCTCAAATTTCAGAGACCAGAGACTTAAATCAAACATGAAAGAGCACCATTCTGCCAAATTTAAAGGTTATATCTTTGTTGATTTTTGGATATAATCTCATTTGCTCTGGAATCATTCGGTAGCTTCCAGAATCCGAACCAATGGACCGATTTTGTTCAGATTCGATCTTAGCCTTCCTTTCGTAATTAGTAACCTACTATATAAATTTCATCAAGCTAGCTTTACTAGTTTTTGAATTATCGTGCGAACGGACGGACGGACGGACATCGTTAAATCGACTCAGGAGGTGATCCTGATTCAGAATATATATACATGTCCATATCTAATTCGCTTCCTGTTGTTGGTTACAAACTCCATACCAAAGTTAATATACCCTATACTTTAGGTGTAGGGTATAAAAATAAGAAAATACATTTTGAAATTTTGTTTGAGCTGCCATTTCACGTAAAAAATTCTGCACTGAACATTTTACCTACTCATTAAGGACTTACCTGAGAAACAAACACACTGTATATTTGCTGCTTTAATTAGAAAAAAAAAAAATTCGAAAGAAAGTTGAGGTACATGTTGCATTCAACAATTATTGTTTACATTTTGTGAATCAACCAAACCACCGTACAACCTGGCACCACCAGAAAGACAATTTTAAATTAAATAAAAATTGGAAAATATCAAAATAAAAAAATACGTCAGATAAACATAAAACACATGGTAATTGTGTGCAAATTTTCCATTTTCACAAAGACTTAAACCTTTGATTTTAATTCAAATAAATTTTTTTTTGTAATGAGAGAAAAAAATTTCATAATCATAGCAGTAAACTTTTATGTGTGTATCATGTTTTTATGTTTTACAATTTGTTTTATTTTAGACGTTTATCATTAAAAAAAATAAATTAAATATTTAAAAATTATAATTTTTTTATTGACACAAATTTATATATATATATACAATATTTGTTAATAAATTATTATTTTGAATAAATTATAATAATATTTTCAATTGAATTTTAAATTACATAAGTAATTTTTACTTTTTTATTTTTTTGTTGAAATTTTTTTTAATTGAAATTCATTTTTAATTTATAAACAATTAAAATATTTGTAAAATATATTTTATTTAATTACTCTCAAATAAATAAAATTATAAAATAAATAAATTAATTATTTATGTAATAAAATTGTATTAATATTTAGGGATTCAACGATTTATAGTTAAAAAATTTTTATTTTCAGTAAATTTTTTTTTTTTTTTTATGTATAAAAGTGTGAAAAAACAAAAAATTTTTGTTTAGTCATTAATGACGACTTAATGGTCATTGGTGATGCTTTTTTTATTATGGAAAATTTAAAAAATTGATATTATTGAAATAGATAAAATCATCTAAAACTAAATAATATGTATGTATGTTGTAAGTAAATGATTATGTCACAATGTAGCTCGAAAAAAAGCTTCAATAATCGTTTAAATTCGATATTAATTTTCGATTCGGCTGCAGAATGAAATTTCTTGTGAAAGAATAAAATACATAATGTAGTGTGTTTTGACTTATTAAATTCGTATAACGCGAAACATTCCCGAATAATAACGCATTTAATATATACACTCGAATACTTGCATAATTAAAACATATAAGTTAGGTACTTATATTTTAAGGATGGTACAGTTTAGAGGTGTTGTTATTTTTATAATTTTTTTTTTCCTTGCCACTCCTATGAGGAGCATAGGGCAGGGCATCCACTAAGTCATTTATTATTCATTTTTGGCTAAGTTTCAGTTTCTGGAATCATTAATTTCACTAAGCCGTTGATTACACGGCTGCAGCTATTGTACAAGATAATGACATGTTTCTTTTATTTCTACGCCATCTATTATCTTATACAAGAATTATGGTTTATTATTATATAAATATTACAATATGATATTAATTATAATTTATAAGAGATATATACTCGTACTTATTTTTCATTTAATTATATTTTACTAATTATATATTATAAGAAAAATGTCTATTATTTTTTATTAATCTATATGACCTGGCCATGGTTTGAACCCGAGACCTTTCGTATGAAAGGACGGGATTTTAACAACTATGTATACACCATTGGTTGAATTATTTTTATAATACGAAGCAACAAAAAAAAAAAAAAAAAAAATGGTAGAAATTGGTATGAAAATATAAACTTTTAATTAATTATGAAATCTACAGTAGTCTTAGGACCGCAGTTCACCTATATAGGTAAAATTTATCTTGTAGAATAACCATTAGACTACTATAAATTTATAAAAATTGTTTCTGTTTTGTAGGCAAATTAACTGTATTTTATATTTAAAAATCATTTATCTAAATACTAAATATCAACTGCTGTTCAAACATAATGAATTTTAAAGGCTATAATAAAAATCGCAATGGCGAGGTAGACTCTTATGCCAAATAGATGAATGAAAAATCGTTAAAATGTTCTAAGATAGAATGAGGTAATGAGGTAAAACTAAGATAGAATGAGGTAATGTATTCTTGAAAAGTAAATTATTTCTTAAAAACGAAATGTTAAATTCTTTAAAAAGTGTGACATTAAAAATTTAAATTTATTATTACATTATAGAAAAAAAAATATAGTGTCAATATTAAAATTTTTAATTTTAACTAAATTCAAATCTTTTATTTAAAAATTTTTATATTTTCCTAAAATATTTTTTATCTATGTTTGTTGTTATGTATTTGGATTGCATTAAAAACAAAAAATCGATCAGTTTTTTTTCAATAAGAAATAAAAATTAATGACATATAAGTAAAAACTCCATATAACGAACCGCCTAAATTGACATATTTTTGTTTGTAATATAGAATAAATAGAGAACCAAAAAAAAAAGTTTTTACTACACATACCAATTTGGCTAAAGTTCGAAAATTTTATAAAAAAGAATATTATTTAAAACATAAATAAATATAGAAACTAAAATTGCCACTTCATCTGTTAGCTTAGACTTCATAGATAATTACTTTATTTTAAAAATAAACTTACGTAGAATATATAACACTATTTCAAGTTTGTTTGTTAATTTTAGATTGTTTTTTGTTTTTAAAGCTGTACAAGAAGTGTTTTTCTAAATCAAAACAAATTTGAAAATTTGAATTGATATTTGACATTTAGTTATCATAGAAAATAATTTGACATAATATGTATTTGACATAATTGTAAATTTTTTAAAAATGTTACTGATAATTAAAAGGTTGCTAACAAGTTTTGAAAGATTTCAAAAATATGTAGATTTTTTAAGATTTTAAAATTTTTTTTAAATTTTTGTGAATAGTTCGTAAAATGGAGCAACAATTTTTAAGAAATGTAAAACTGAATTGGTTCGTTATTAAGAGGTGTTCGTTAAATAGAAGTTTGTTATATAGAGATTTTTTTGTTCTAAAAAGTTGTAGTAATGCTAATGCAGTATAAATTGTTCGTTAAATGGAAATGTTCGCTAAATAGAAGGTTCGCTATATGGAGGTTTTACTGTATTATAAAACTAAGTTCAAATTTCTCCTCTGATAATAACATAAAGTTAAAACATTGGCATATAATAATATGTATCCATTTGTAAATAGAAAATTATTCTTACAGCACCTTGTTATGAAAATAATCAATTATTATAAATTCGATAATGAAAATCAAATTTTAAGATATTTTTCTTTAATTTTTTTTATTGTTTAAAAAGATACTACTGAAATATTTTACCAGAGACAATCTTCAATCAAAATATTATTACAAAAATAAATAAAATCAATTTAATAATTCAAAATGAAATTATTTCTAAATTTTTTTTAAAATTTTAAATCAAATAATTAGAACACTTTTCGTTTACAATTTCAGAATCCAACAAATTTAATAGTAAACTTCAAAAAGTAAATGAAAGAAAAAGAAAACCCACATCAAACACTCAAAATATTTATAAGATTTTATTTTTCTTGTATTAATAAATAATAAAAATTTCCATATTTTCTTACTTTCACTTTTTTCTGTTTTTTCAAATTTTCTAAACAAAAAATACCTTCAAATAAAAAATAAAAATATGAAACCTCCGCATTCTTTTAACCAAAAATTACACTACAAATAGTACTAAAGATTTTTACTTTTTTTAAGAAAAATAAAAATTAAAAATTGCATATAAATATTTATTCATTTTATTTTCATGTTTATTTTTATTTATTTATTCTTTTTTTTTTTTTTGTTTTCTAAAAATAAAATCAAAAATCCCATCTATCTATGGAATACAAGATCCAAACAAAATAATCAGTAAATAAGCAAATACAAAAATCATGGTTTGCATGCTTGAAAGGCGAACATAAAAAGGAAAAAAATGTTTTTTTTCCTATTTTTAGATCAAAATTTAAAGTTTAAAAAGAATTAAAATGATTTTTAGCATATCGCCTGATTTTGCAGCCGGCATACACTAGTCGTACAGAATTTATTCTATATATTTCTTATAATATTAAAAGCAAAATTCTTAATGACAAGCTTATTAAAACATACATATATGTATCTGCAATGAACTAAAATTTAACAGAGAAGTTTTAACTATAAAATTCAATATGGTTACCAAATTTCTTTTATATGCGAAAAAAGATTCAATTCTATTCATATATAAGAATCAGCTAATTTCAGCTAATGATCACAATGGTGGTCTTAAATCTTAAAATTTTTATATTTATTCTGCTTGTACACAATACGATATAAAGAACAGGTTCATTACAATTTTTTGGTGCCGTGAATTAAGACCGTGCGAAATAAAGCCTCTCAAGATGTTATTTCACATTTAATCAGAAATAATACCCTGCACCGTTTTTTCTCACGGTTAAATGAAAAATAAGAGCCCCATATAAGTTTTGTATTTTTGATTAATATTAAAAATTAATTTTTTAAAGTTTTTCAAATTTTAGTATTATAAAATTACATTATATCTATAACACCTCGGGGTTTGACTTCCTAAGAAGTCATAGATTAAATTGAAAGACAAAAAAACATCCCAGACGTTATTCTCATTGGTAATTGAAAAATAAAACCCCATCAAGGTATAATTTCTCATTAAATGTAAAATAACATTAATCCGGCTTTATTTCGCAAGGCTTTAATTCACGACGTTCATTTTTTCCTATACATAATAATATGTATGTATATAATCACAACAAAGTTAAAGGATTGTAGAAACAATTATTCTATTGTATATGACTTTATATAATAGATATACATATATATGTATATATTATTGATTCAGAATTTTTTATTAACTTGTACAATGCTCTCTTAAAAATGCATTTTCAATTTACGATCCACACAGCTAATTTTATATATATTTTTTTTTTATGTCCCATTGAATTGGTTGAAATGATGATGATATGAATAGCTATGATGATGATGATGATGATGGTGATAATAATGGTGATGATTAGTCAGTACTCAGTACATATTATATTAATCTTTAAAATTTTTATATTTATTTTAATTTCTTGATGCATTATTAACTCTTAGGCATAGAGTTTTACTTTCTTTTATCTTTTTTTTTTTTTTTTTTTTTGTTTTTTTTCTATTAAAACTTAGTGGGCGTCTTTTTAACATTTTCAAAAATAATAATAAATAATGTGCATATCATGTGTATGAATTGTTTTCATTATTTAAAAATAGTATATAAACAGTTTAACGGCTGCAATTTTAATAACAATCATATTAAAAAAATCATAAAAAAAAATAGGACATTAACATACTTATATATGTTAATATGAATTTGAATATGAAGAGAGTTAACTTTTATTTTATAACAAAATATTTTCCTTTTTCTTATGTTCCATAGTCAGCCGAAAATTAACATAATATTGCGGCTAGAAAGTATTGTGTACAGCGGTGGTTTAACTTTACATTTTAAGATAAAATTATTAGTTGTTGCCTTATGAGTTTCCACAAAAACAGATGTTTAATTTTTAATTAAAAAAAAAAAAAAAAAAACCGTTATGTTTTCCTGAATATACAAAAACAAAAAATGACAAAAAAATTTACAAAAATAAAATCAAATGATGAGAGGGAGGGGAAGGGAAGTGAAATTATAAGAAAGTGAGAAGAATAGTATATTCTATGTCAATGTTAGCCATTATATTTGCAAATATATAAAACACATATAATTATATACATATATATCTATATTTATGTATATATGTATGTATATATATAAAGAGCTGAATGCTATTTGTATATCATAATAACTATATATAATTTTGTAAAGTATTAAAGTAAATATTATTTTAATGAAATGAAAATGGAAATGTAAATGCAAATAAAGAAAGAAGTGTATTAAAATTTTTATTAAAGTTTTCATTTTTTTTTTCATGTTTTCGTTATTTAAGAAAGAGAGGTATTATAAAATTGTTTTTATATAGGTATAAAATGGAAAGTATAAGTAAAAAATTTCCATGAATGTTCTCCATAGCTAAAGTCCAAAAACAAAATATTTGAATACATTTATTATTTTAATTTTGATTCTCTGTCAAACTGCATTTGCAAGCAGTGAAGTTTATTTCCTTTAAGTAGTTTGCAACAGTGAAGTTTAATAATTTGTTATTGCAAAAAAGGAAAATAAATGAACAATTTTAAGCACTTTAAGTGCTCAAATAAGTTGGTATTGGTACACATAAAAAAATGACAAAAGTAATTTTATTTTCCTGTAAGAAATTAGATTATTTTTGCAAAACTAATTAAATCCGGATACTAAATATGAAGTATGGTAGTATACTAATTATTAAGTTCAACTTTAATACTAAATAATCAAAATAAAATTTTATTATGAAAACTATCTGAATTCTTAACAACTGAACGAAAATCATTAGTCTATATTATATTATCAGGCAAGAGGGGAAAAAAAAACAAGTTAAAGAAACCCTTTAACAATAACTAAAAATAATTAATAAGCCACCTTCTGAAATCGTGTGCATTTTTCGAATATAAAAGGAAAGGAAATAGATACATTACAAATCACAAAACATTTTAATTTAAAATTAATTTATGGACCTCGGTGGCCTAGTGGGTATAAAATACGCTGTAAACACCGAGGGAGTGTGGGTTCGAATTCCACACACATCGTAAGAGTTCTTCCCCCTTACGCATGTACAACCACACCTGAACAGGAAAGGTTGTGTAATTTCTTGTCCACATTTATATGGCAGAGAAATGCAAAAAAAAAAAAATGTATTTATAGTTTCAAGACAAATACTGGTTGATCCACTTTTCTAAAATTACCCAAAAAACAAATATAGGACATTATTTAATTAAAAAAAAAAAAAACAAAAATATTTAAAATTTAATCAAGAAACAGAAACGTAACGCCTGTAACTATGCAATTGTTTATTCATTGATAAACATTTAGTTTTTTTTTTTATTTTTATTTACATAATGTAATATTTACTTTATTGTTAAATATACTTTTCATAAATTTCAAATTAAAAATAAATTGACTTAAAGAAAAATAAAAGTTTAAAAATTTTGTAAATAAAATTCAAAGAATAAATAAGAAAAATAAAATAAAAAAACTTAGAAAAAGTTTTACTATATTTTTAGCTTTTTTCAATTCCCAATTTATTTATTTATTTTTTTTTTTTTGTTTCTGGAAAATACCTTTGGTTCGCAAAAAGTTTTTTTTCCTTAAATGTTCATTACAAAAAGTTAAAAATAAAAATCAAAAAAAAAACGTATAATAAAAAAGTCTTTAAAAAATATGGTTATACCAGATATTGTACTTTGTTGCGGTTTTTGAATTACTATTTACTAAAAAAAGAACTGATAATTTTTGGTTTTATTTAATTTTGTATTATTTTAGATGAATTTTTCCACATCTGTTGTTACAGAAAAAAAAACAAAAAATTGAAAGAAAATTCAAAAACAAAAAAATTCAAAATTTTATTCATATTTTTTTTTAAGAATTAAAACCGAAAAGAAAATTATAAAACCGAAAAAAAAAAACAAAAACTCATATATACTCATATAAAAGAATAAAAAGGAAAAATATTATATTAAAATTGCGACAAACTAGAAGGACTCATCTTTTTTTTTATATCTCTTTGTATTCTCATGGTTCTAATAATTTACTTTGTTTACATTTTTTCTTTTCTATATTTAATTTTCGTGCCTCCCCTGAAAATTGAAAGAAAACTAATATTTTTTTTTTGTTTTTTCCTTTTACAATATCAAGTATTAAATTCAAATTCTAAGCTATAATACTATCATACCTTGTTGGGAGTCAATTTTATTATAAAACAAGACACAAGACATAAAAAGAGAGAAAAAAAAAAAACTCGCGAATTGTTTACGGTATATTCACGTGAACTGTAGCGAGTATAAGATATTATTTTTTTTTTTCTTGCGAAAATAAAATTATAAAAATATCCATATAATGCTCGTATATATATAAAAAATACTGACAATTCTGAGGTTTTTATTTCTTTTACCTTTTTAAAATAGGGATTTCATTTTATTCCATTGCTATAACTGATAAAAAAAAAAAAAAAGACACAAAAGCAGATATAAAAAGATTTAAGAATTATTTGCTGTTTTTTTTTTTTCTATTTTAGTTTTATATTTTTAAAGTAAATCCATTGAAGAGCACAATATCCATATTCATAGGATTTTGTATTTTAATGAAGATAAAGTTCATATAAAGATAAATTATAATTCTAGTGATATACTGTTAGAGGAGGTATCTAAAATATGTGATGATTTAATAACAAAGTTATTATAGATGTTTTATATTCTTTTGGTTTTTCTCTTTTTTTATCTTTAATTCTAGATTAATTCCTGAATTTTCATTTCAGACAATATCAGAAACAATGATGACGATAGAGCGATAGAGATTATGTAATTTTATGCATTTTACTAAGTCTATTTAATTAAATATAGTCGTATCGTCGTATATTTTTTTTTTTTGTTTATAAAAATAGTACAATATAAACGAAAAGATTGGTAAAGGATTATATTATTATTACAATATTTTTTTACTTTTTATAAAAATACAGGATTTTTTTTTTTGTTTTTTTTTTTTTTGTATAAAATCAGAAATAATTTTCAATTTTAATTTATTCCATAAAAAACATTTAATCTCCTTTAGAAATAAGAATTTATTGTTCTAAATTCTAAACAATAATTGAGATAGAATACCTATAAATAATATGAATATTTTAGATTTGAGAAAATTAAATATTAAAACTGCATATACATACATTTATATATATATATCATTGAATTTGCTATATATAAGATATACATATTTCATTTTTACATTTAAAATCATTTAAAATATACTAAAAAAATTATATACCTATATGTATATTTCAGTAATTCAGTATACAGTACATGTTCTTAAAGTACATATTTATTGTACTATGTAATTATGTATAGATATATAAAAAAAAAATTTATGAAATATTTTTTCAAGAGTTTTTAAAATGTTGTTTTTTTTTTAATTGAAACAATCATGTACATACATATACATATATAAAATTAAAAAAAATATATATACCTAATAGAAACAAAAATATTTACAAGTAAAACTAATACCATATTTCCTTTACAAATAATTTAAATCGAATCAAATATTAAATTCAGTTAATATAAAATGTATTTTTTGAATATTTTTCAAAAAAATATTTATAATATTCAAATTTAATGCATTTCAAGATAAATTATTATAATTAATTCTTTAAAATAAATTACTTATTATGTAAATCTAAATTGTTGCTCAATAATTGAAATTAAATGTTTCCGGTTTTACTTACATAAGAGTTAAAGAGTTAAAGTGTTGCAATCAAAAATTTTCATTCAAGTCATTTGAAATCTTATAATTTTTTACTCTTACAAAGGTAAAAAAAAAAAATAATCCTTTTTCAGTATTTTATTAATTATTATCAGCAATCCAATTACAAAAATACCTAAACTTATTTCATTTGATCAAAATTTAATCAAAAAAATCGTTTTTTTTTCAATTCGCTTTATTATGCACAAGTTACAAAAAACAATAAATAAATAAAAAAAACTAAGTAAAAATAATAATAAAAAAAAAAAATATTGTTAATTACCCTACGTGACTTTATTTATTTATTCATAAAATTTGCACTCTTTAAAAATATATTTAAGTTGTCGTATAAAGAAGTTTTAAACATCTTAAAAAAAAAAAACAAAAAATACTTGAAATACTATTTTTTTTTTTTTTTGAATTTCTTTTCATTTACAAAAATAAAAAAAAAATAAATAAATTTCCTTCTTTAATATTATATTTTTCGCTATTTATTTATTATTAATGCCCTGTTCGTTTCTCTTTGTTAATTTTTTTTTTTTTTTTTTTTTTTGTAATTCCCCCTTTATAAGTTTTTGATATTTCCTGCCCTTTAATATCTAATAAATAGTATACAAAAAATGCAAAATAAAATACAAAAAAAAAAAAGAAAACAAAAACAAAATTAAAACAATAACTAAATTTTACTTCCATTTCCTGTCAATAAATAAAATGAGCAAAAAAAAAAAAAAAATTAAACAATTACAAAACGAAAAAAAAAAACCAAAATAAAATACTGTTGGTAACACTATTTTTTATAAATAAATTGTATAATCATGTATGTATTGAAATTATGTATGTACTTTGTTTTTATTTTTCATAACCGTTATTCTTTTGGTATTAATATTTTTTTGTAATTTTTTTTTTTTGTTCGTTGATTGTCTCCAAAAATGACTTTTATTTTGTTTCTTTTTTTTTCAGTTTGTTCTTTTTTTATATTGTTTGTAACGGGCCCGGGGTATTTAAATCAGTCGGCTTACAAACAAAGGTTGTAATAAATTCACTTTTTAAAAATACAACAAAAAAACAAAAACAAATAATTTAACAAAATCCCTAAAAGAAGATGACACTATGAATTATTCATTCGTTTTTACCTGATAATTATGTAATAAAAAATAAATAAAAGAAAAATAACAACAACAAAACAAAATTTATCAACAAAACACGCGCTAAAAAAAAAGATAACATTTACAAGTTTTACCGTTGAATGAACTGCGAAGATAACAATAGCAACAATACAAAAATAAAAGTTTTTTTTAAGCTTAGAAATGTTATTTCATTTGAAAAAAAGTTTTTTTTTTTTCATTTTGAGTTTAATGGAACGTAACTGTCAAATGAATATTTTTGTTTTAAATTTAGATAAATCGATAAAGTTGTTTTAAATTATAAATTATAATTAAATTATAATTATAATTATTTTGAAGGTTCATTTTTTTTCCTGTCCCATCCTATAAGGAGCATGGGGCATCCACTAATTTATTATATTATTATTATTCATATTTGACTAAGCTTCAGTTTCTGGAAATCATTAATTTTACTGAGCCATTTAATACTCGGCTGCAGCTATTTGTACAAGAAAGATCATAAATATTTCTTTTATTTCTACGCCATGATAAACTGTCAAATTTTAAATCCAATTAATAGAAAAAATTTAAACAAAATGTCAATTTCTTAACAGTAAATTTAAAATTAGCTACTTCCCACCACATCAACTAAACAATAAAATTATTGTAAAAATATAATTTACAATTAGTTTTGTGTAAATCAAATCTACCAGAAACTGTTATATCACATTAACTCTCATAAATAATACGTTATTTTTTTTTTAATTAAAATATAAACTCTGTGACAAATCAAAACCGTCGAAATAATAACAAAAAAAAATAATTTACAAGAACTCATTTTTTGACTTTTAAAATGATTCAGTATTTTTTTTTTTTTTTATAGATTTAATTCTTTGATTAACAACAGTTTTGTCATTCACACACCAACCACACGTTGTTCATTTTTGTTTTCATTATTAGAACTGTTGTATTAACAATGTACAAAAACTGACTGTATAAAATACAAACAGAAAAGAAAGAGACAGAAGAAATTAAATAGAAATGTATAATATAGAAATGACTCCCCGGGTATTAAACAATGCCATTAAAAAACGACATTATTCCAACCAAAAAAAAATACATTCATACATACTATTGTTATTGTACGAACATAACTTTGTATAACCCGTACGAACAGAAGCCTATAATAAATTTTCCATTTCGTTTGTAATATTATAAAGAAGGCAAAATATGTATGGAAAAAAAATATACATTCTGGCTCAGAATTGAGTTCTCATTCGATTTAAATACATACATATGTGCTTTCGTCGCTCTGCACGATAACTCAAAAAATAATGAATGAAGCAAGGATTCTGAAATTTTATTATTTCATTTTTATATAAATACCAATTTTGCAATTTAAGTTGAACAAATTCGGCCGGAGGTCTGAGTAGCCGTCATACAACTTATTTTTTATAACTTAGTGGCTAATTAGCGTTATATCAACATTTTTTTAAAAAAAAAAGTTAAATTTTATGACAAATTCATCCCATCTTACCTTCATAGTTAATTAATTTGAATATTTGTAAAATATGATCAAGTTTTATGGCTGTAACTTCTGTGAAATTTGGTTGGAACGAAAGAACGGATTCTCCCATAATAACTCCCATAAAAGTTCGAAAATTAGTTAAAGAAACAGTATAGTATATCCTAGAGTTGATACAGTCAACTATACACTCTTTTCGATTTTTCCGAAAATAACAGAATTTAATGTTAGACATATACATATATATCTCGTATGTAGATATTTGTAAATATGTACATATATTATGTTAGTTATTAATATTTTGGGACATTTTTTGGATAAATAAAACTTATCAAGTTGCAAAATCGCTCACAACAAGTACAAAAAAAAGAACAAAAGTTTTAAAATGAAATTTCTTTTTAAGTTTTGACATTTGTATTGACAGTAGCCAATGAAATGCTCTTTTACATATATATAAATGACATAAACATAAATTACATTTTCATAACGTCATTTTATACGTTTTTTTTTGTATGTTTTATTGGCTTTATTAGTTTGATATGTTTGAGTTTCTACGTATTATTTCTCATGTGTGTGATTAAATGTTGGTTATTTAAGTGGTCCTTTTTAATAACAATAAAAAAAAGGTGACAAAATTGACAGTATTAAAAATTATATGGGTATATATTTTTAATAATATGTTGTTGGTTTAGTAATAAACCCAATAACGATTATTATGATACTTAATATAAATTTTGTAAGAAAATAAATTTATAAAATAAATTTTTAAATAGTAAATAAAAGTGACTAATTTGGGGAAGTTTTTTTTTTGTCCAACTATCTTTCTATAAATTCAGTTGGTAACATATGTATATTTAAATAAAACTGTACATTTGTAGGCATCGTAAGTGGTAAAAGTTCAGAGAAACACCGGAACACCGATTTTTTTATTGCCATATATAGTGTCGAAAACCAAAAATTTGATATTTGAGTTTCAGGGTTTGAATCAGGGTTTTTGGGTCCTAAAAAATATTTACCGAGACAAAATTATGATCAAATAAGTTTAAGTATTAGACGTTCAAACAGAAATATTAACAATAAAAAATAGTAATATTTCTATTAAAATAACCCGTTATGATTACATTTGTTAAGTTTTGATTATAATAATAAAGATTTCGTACTTTTCGCTTCTTGTTTTTTTTTAGTTTCTTATGAGGGAATCTTTTAGTTAACCCTAATATTTATAAATTCATTCATATATGTAATACTCTCTAGGGTTTTGTACGAAAATTATAACGATAAACAAGGCAGTATGTAAAATCTAAGAAGTAAAACTTTTAAAGGCGCCATAATTTCAAAAAGGCATTAAAGGATATTTTAGATTTGTATCTAGATTGTAATTTTTTTCAAAGTAAATTAAACTTTTTCTTAAAACATATCCCTCTCTAAATTTTAAATTTCTAACTTTAAGTTTATTTCTTAAACCTTTTCCATGTTATTTGAACCAAATGGATTTTATATAAATTAGAACTGATCTTTAGCATATTTTTCAAAAACATTATCTCTTAAAACAATGAATGTCGTAGAATAAATTTGGAAAAATAAATCCCTATTTTCAAATATGGATATCTGAAGTTCTGTTTAATATTTTTTCAATCTAAATTCCCCAAACAGAAGGAATTGTTTCTAACCTTAATAAAATTACACAGTATTTTGCAATTTGATATATAGATTAACCGTTGTGATTTTGGTTCCTTATAACTCCAGCATGTTTTTAAGTAGAATTTTGAAATTGTAAGAGAAGAAAAATTTTCAGAATTAGCAAGGTACCTAAGAAGTTTTTTTTTTATCTCTATACCCTGTTCTGTATAGCTTGTTTAAAAGGATTAAAATTTGAAATTTTGTTATTTTTAGAAACCTATAATTTCTTGATCTGTAGAATTTTTTTTTAAAATTAAAAATTTAATTTTATAATTATACAAGTGTTAATTGCTGTCTTAATTATATAGCGTTTGTTTGAAATTGAAGAAAGCTTCTTTTGATTTCCCACAATTATAAGATTCTAAGAAAAAAATTCACAATTACAAATTTTGGTGCAAGTCACAGTATCCTAAAATGCTTTTATTTTGTTTTGTAATGCATTTCTCTGCCACATAAATGGGGACAGGAACTTACACAGCTTCCTGTTCAGTCGTGGCTGTAAATGTTGTAAGGGGGAATAACTTTTACGACGTGTGTGGGATTCGAACTCCCTTGGTGTTTACAGCGTATTTTATACGCTCTTACCCACTAGACCATCGAGACCCCTTCTAAAATGTTTTTATTACCTTTGAAAAAAGTATGTTTTTAAAAATCTTTATAGTGTTGCATTCTGTTTTGTTAGATAATAAAAATATAATAATGATAATTAAAATATATATTTACTTATATTAATTTATTAGAAGATACTCACTCTCACGACAAATGTTTCGTTTCGCATAACAGTAACAGTAAAATTAAATCATTATCATATAACGGTAAAACATTACTCTCGTATTGATTTAAACTTAAGAAATTTTCTGTTATTTGGGATATTTAAGTTGAAAAAATATTAAATTATACCTATAACAATTTAAAATATGGGAGTTTTCCAACCAATATAGAAATTGTAACTCAGCAACGCACTAAAACTATATAGTCATACCCCGGCTAACGTTGCCTCGCGCAAAGTTGTTTCGCTGTAACGTCGGTCTACCATTATAATCATACCCCACTGTAACGTCGTGTTGCTTCGCTGTAACGTTGCTTTTTTTAAATTATTTTTCTATAGTTCGAAGCAGGCGGTGTTATTTGAAAATTTTTTTTTTTAGCTTCCCGCTGTTGAAGTTTTTGTTTTAATTAGTGTTTGTGCATAAATGATTTAGCTAGCTATATATTTTGACAATTGTAAAAGATAAGGATAAATATAAGCAATATGTTAAAGATGCAATGATATACATTAGCAATACATATTAGATATACATTAGCAATACATATATAATTGTATACTAAATGCTATTTTAATTTGTTTTTTATATTACATATTCACTTTATATGTATTAATATGTAATCTTTATTTTTATTTTAGAGCATAAAATGAATTTATAAACATACGTATGCAATATGTATGTGATTATATGCATACCATTTTAATTTGTTTTTTATATATTTGAAAATATACATTTTTTTCTACGAAATTTTTGCTTAAAAATTATTTACATTTTAGTAGGGACCCACTGTACAACCCTATACGTAAAATAATTAAAATCCACGTGTTGTAAATTTTTTCCTCTTTCTTTTATAATAACTACCCCCCACAACGTTGTTTCACCTAACGTCGTGTTTTCTTGGAACCAATTAACGACGTTAATAGGGGTATGCGGTAGATATAAAACGTTATAATATCTATTTACGTTTAAAATTTAATTTATGTATTTCTACTCTGCGTATAGTGAAATTTATAAGTAAATTTTCCAAAATTGTTTAAAAAATATACATATGTATGTCCAAAAAAGTGTTATGCATAATCACATAATATTCCATCTATAATATTTTCTATTGAATACAGTAAAACTATAAGTATCTTTTAATCAATATTACGCGAAACTATATACCATTAATACACATAATACACATAACTATAGCTAATTAAAATTGAGTTAAATAATTTTTTGGAGTAACCGTATTATTACACATAATTATATGTATATATGTGTAAATGTATTTAATAAATATATATTTAAATAAAGTTTTAATTACTTTTGACACATCAGTATTTAACACTAAGTAGACACATTATTTTCGTTCTATTTAACATAATATTCTTAATTTATTATTTGAAATTTGAAAAAAGAAAAAGCCTATATACATATACATATATATATAATATATATCATATGTACTTATATAAGAAATAAAATAGAACAAAAAACATTATTATTCACATATACCTTAATATCAATATACATATATATATACATATACATATTATATAAGAATAATTTACATTTACATCAAAAACCAGTTAATTATCTTTAGATTAATTTTTATTTGATTGATTTTGACTGAAAATGGAAGTATAAAGGGCAAAAATCTATTAAGATTATTTAATAATTATGTAAATTAATTATTTTCACTAATTTCAATTTATATTTCGTACATAAAAAAAAACAAAACTTTTTTTTTTTTTGTTTTCTTATTCTATCTAATTTTCTTTTTATCTTTCTCTATAATTAATATATGAATAATAAAAGAATCTTTTATGATGCCGATCGATGAAATGATAAAACTCTTTAATCTTAATCCAATTATATAAGATTCAAAAAAATAAAGAATAAAAAAAAAAAAAAAAAATTCATTTTTAGCACATTTTCAAAAAAATTTTGAAAAAATGTGCTTATTAGTTTCACTCTGTCCGTCCGTCTGTTTACAAAACTTCTACACCATTAAAGATAGAGAAAAAAATTTTAACCATAGGTAGGTCTCATAAAAAAATAATTTTGTGGAACAACTTTTTCATGTAGCCCCCCCATTACGGAGCTACAGCCCCTCAAACTTTGAAAAAGCCCTATTTTTAAATGCATATATCTTATGTTCTCTTTAAGATTTTTTCAATCTGAAAACGTCATTCGACAGGTATTTCTTTTATCTTTGTAAATTAATATCAAAATTATACATTTTTTTTAAATTTAGTATTTAAATTTACCGTTATGTGAAAACCAAATTTTGCATGATTTTTCTACTTTCATAACTCCGGCACGCTTCTAGATAGAAGCTTGAGATTTTGAGGCAAGAAAGAACTTTTAGAATTAGTATAAGTTTGCTCAGAAAATTTTTTGGTAACACCCCCTCTTTAAGAGTTATTACGCCTCAAAAATTGAAAATTTGCTATTTTTATACACCTGTAACTTAGGCACCTGTACATGAAAATTAAAGGTTTAATAATATATTTTTACGTGTGTTAACGGCTTTTCTTAGTTATAGAGGATTCCGGACTTATAGCCCCTCAAAATTTCAAAAATGTCCTATTTTCACATTTTTTCTTATTACATGAAATTTTCAAATTTTTGTGTAAGTCATACTTCTAAACAGTTTGTATTGAGTTTTGGAAATGTGCGCTTTTAAAAACCGTTGATTTACATTCTACCTTGTTATTTTAAATTTGAATATTAAATTGAAATTTTTATGAATATTAAGCAGATAAGAATTTATAGGAAGTTCTTTAAAGTATATAGAAATTAATTAATTTATATTAGTTATAGATACTTATATTAATAAAATAAATGATTATATAGATATAAAATAGAAATAAGAAACGAATATAATATGTATAATAATATAATAACCAACGAATCAACTTAAGTTGTATTTACAAAAAAAAAATACAATTTAAGTTGATTTAAATTTAATAACTATAACAGTTTTTATGTAATTTTTCTTCGAAAATTTTTCATTTTAAATTAGGTTAAAAAATTTTATATTGATAATTTTATTTTAGACATTTTCTATACATAGTTACAATATTTCTTGTAAATATGTAAATAAATGTAAATAACAAAAATTAGGCAGCGACTTTTATCGCAAAATTTATATGCCAAACTGTATTTGAGCCTATAGCAATGTGTCCTAATTTTTTATTTCAGAAATTTCACTTTAGCTTTTTCACTTGACCACTTTCATGGTCATTATATTTTAGTTTTTTATTAAATAAGATACTTTGCAACTAATACTTACTTACAATAATAAGTGGGTTGTAAATAAAGAACAACTAATTAAACACCTAAAGTTAATTAAAAGTTATTTTGTTGTATTGTTCAGTTCTATTGAACTCCTCAGTCCCACTTTAGTTATAGAATTGACCTTTACTTAAACAACTTCTCACTCAGAAACTCAGAAATTTCTTCAAAGTGTTTCATTATGCCAAATGCAAAACTTGTAAAATATCCTTCTTCCCAAAAGGAAAAATATTGTTTTGCAATTTAGAATTCGATTAACATAAACCATTAAAAATAGTTCTGATTACTAAATAAATGTGGGTGGGAATAATGGAAAGACATGATAAAGCAGTGGAGCAAGCACTAGTTCTCTATGAGGATGTAGAAATTTAATCCACTAAACACTACCACTTTTTTATGACCAAACAATAGATTATATGTCCTTTAGTACTAATCCATTGCTTGGTTAAGGGAAGTAAATATTAGGTAATAGAAATTGGTTTTAAATTTAGAGGAATATTCTGAACAAAGCGTTTGAACAGTTTTCGACCTACTAATTCATTAATTAATTTTTTTTTTTAAAGATAAATACTTAAAGGTAAATTTAATTTACAGTTTCAGTTTTTAATCGGTTTATCTCGTTTTTTAATCTGAAATTTTCTAAGATTTTATTTAAAATGATAGCTTAAGATTTTAAAATATTTTTTTTTTTAGCAATTTATCATAGATTAATTAAAATTAATTACAGAAAATACGATTTATCGTAGCAAATAATTAAAAATAATTAATTTCATTCCCACTTAATTATTCGAATAATTATATTTATATTCGAATAATTAATTTACAAAATGTATTTATGAAAAAAAAAAAAATATTAATCGAAAAATAATTAATTCGTTTATTACTTTTTATTACAAATTACATTTGCAAAACAATTTATAATTTAATAATAATAATAAAAGTACATATTTAATAATTTTTGAAAAACAACAAAAAAAACTATTATTATTGATAATTAATTGATTTTTGTTTAACCTACCAAAGCATACATCCCATTATTACACCATTCAATTTTATTTCACAAAAATAGAGGTGGGACATTTTGCAGGGAAAAAGGGGGGAATGTGTTTAATTGAATAACAAAAAAAAAAAATTGTAGTTTATTTAAGTACCGTTATTTTTAATTATATTTTTTTAAACAGAGATTAATTTCAAAAAAAAAAAAACAAGGTAGAACCTGAGGGTTTTAAAACGGTACATTTTCTTTGCGAAAAAATTTGCAATTTTTACTAAAATTTTATATGTCGAACAAATTGTGAAAAATTAAAATACACTATCTTCAATTTTTAAGTAAGGTTAAATACTGTATTTATTATTATTATTATTAATTTTTATTAATTGAATATTTAAAAATTTTACAATTAATTTTTTTTTAGCACTAGTTGCCAGGGCTATCGGCTGTCTATATATGTAATTAATAACAATAATAAGAAAAGCTGTTAACATATGATAAAAATATAATTTTAGAACTTTAATTTTTGCCTTCTACTGTGGAAAATTTTTTACAGATGTCTAAGTTACAGGTGTTTTAAATTTTTAAACTATAATAACCTTTAAACAGTGGCGGTACAAACAAACAGTTGTGGTACATCTTGCAAAATTTTGTTTTAACATACCTAACGGTAAATTTAAATAGAAAATTGCCAAAATTGTCGATATTGATTTATAAAACAATTTACAGAATTTTCTATCGTGTCGTTGTTTATAGCTTGAATCTTGAAAAATATAGCTTTTATATAGCTTGAAAAAGTATAAAGTATAGAACATGAGATATACACATTTAAAAATAGGGATTTTGCATACTTTAAGGGACTGAAACTCCGTAATTAGTGAGGCTATATTTTTATATTCTACAAAATTCATTTTTTTAAAAGACCAATCCATGATTAAAATTTCCATGACCTCTATTTAACGGTGTAGAAGTTTTATAAACAAAAACGGACGGACAGTAATAGTGAACGGACAGTATAATAAGCTAATTTTTGAAATTTTTTTTTTGAAATACGTTTTGAAATACGTTTTTTTGAAAACGATTGTTTGTTCCTTTTTCTATTTGTACCAGATAAATATTAAAATGATTTCAAATTAAATAAAAAATATTTAATAAAATTATTTATTAATTTTTTTTCATTATATTTATTTTATATTTTTATTTATTTTTTTTTTTTTTTGCGTTTGCTTCACAGCACTCAAATTATTAGAAATTAAGTGTGTAATTCAAATACTCATTAAATATTTGCAATAGAATTTTCTTGCCAGGAAACCGGATAATAGGAAGATGATTTCACATAAAAGAAAAATTAATTACAAATAATGAAAATACATAATTATAAAAATTAATCGATACGTATATTATGTATATATGTATGTGGTTCCGAATAAAAAATTATATAAGTATATACAAGTATATGAAATCTTAATTTACGTTTTTCTTATCTCGAAAAGTTGATAGGTACAATTTTACTATAATACAAAAAAAAAAAACACCATTCTAAGGGTTTATAAATAACATCATATCTTACACCGTCCCAAGAGTTTATAAACAAAGAATATAAAAAAATTTCTTAAAGAACTTTTGAAATTTAAGAACACGGAAATTTTTCAGGTGAAATTACAATGCAAAAAGAAAATTATGTTATAATGTAAATTTAACTATAAAGGTAATATTTAAAAGGTGAAATAAGTTACAAAAAAAAAACAACACTTTATTTATTATCATAGTCCCATAATCCGTGAGTCATAATAAGTGACGAAAGTATACAATAAATTCTAGTTGTTTTTCATTAGACTTTTTTTTATTTTATTAGACTATTTAAGAATAATTTCACAATTAAGTAATTTATAGAAAAATACATAGCTTCTTATGGGTTTTTGTACCAGATATCAGCTTATAGATCAAATATGTTAGAAATGCTGATGGCGCAATTATAAATACAATAAACTCTTTAGAGAAAAATCTTAGTGTCATATATTTCTTCTGGCCACGTCATGACAATTCTTATAATTAATATATATATACAATGACGAATAATAATTATAAATTCTTATCTTGTATTTAGCCATATTTAAAAACCAAGAATTTTTTAATCTTTAAAAAAAGAAATTGATGAAAGAAAACGATATGGAGATATAGCGCTATAGCATAGAAAGACCGATATATGATGATTTTTTTATATATACATATGTAAATGTATGTATAATGTAATGAAAAATATAAAACAGAGAACTGTAAAAACATAACCAACAAATCAACAATAATAACAGGTAATGTACGACCAACAATACATGCAAAAAATAACATTCCCTTGAACATTTTTTTCCTTTCTTTTTCCGCTCATTTACATTTGAAGTTTCCGTTATGAAAAGAATATTCACCGAAATATGTCGATTTATGTTATAAAAAAAATTGGAAATTTTTTATAACATTTCGAAATTTCAGCTTTCAACTCAATAATTTTACTTACATTTTTCATTTCTTTTTACATATCATATCGTGGCCATTTCAAGATTCTAAAAGAACTATATAACAAGAGAGAGTCTTTTGTTTTAAGTAGAAAAGTAGTTAAAAGACTATTTTTCAAATGGATGAAATTTCAACGCACACTTCCTTTTTTTTTTTGTAAAATTTAAAAAAAAAATTAGTACAGTTATTTCAATATTTTTCCATAAGAATACATCTAAATTTTTCTATTTTATACAAATTTTAGTTTCATTTTTCACTTTTCTCTTTTCATTTTTAGGCCTTTTATTGTTGTCAGTTAGTGCCACAAAAACCATACAAAAAAATGTTTTTTTTATACTTATACCAGCTTATACTTTTGTATATAATTGGAAATGTGCCTATACACTAGTAGGTAATTGCAGTAACTTTGATCAAATTTAAAATTACTTATTTTTGAAAACTCATATAGTATTGACTATAGACATACAACCTAAAGAATTACTTCTTCAATAAACACAAGACAATTATAAGATAATAAAAAAATCATAGAAGAATTCAGAATGTATTATAATGATTGGTTTAGAATTTGACTAACACACAACATATCATATTAAATTTCTCATACATATTACCAAAACTTCTCATAGAATTAAGTTTCGAGCCATGGGATTTTTAATGAACCATCAAGCGAAAAATATTAATAGCCATGCTAAATGTGTCAATGTTTTATTGTGTCAAATGACAATTAGAAGTCCCATATTTCTACCTTTTATTTTGTGACATACTTTTGTGATGTATTGTATCATAAGTCTAACGTGATATGGGCGTAGTATATTCTAAACGAAATTATCTGTGTACATATATAAATATTGAAATATTAGTTTACGTCTCCAATCAATTTCTATTTCACCAAAACTTTTTTGAAATACCTAAGTAATTTTTTCAAAAATATAGAGAAAAATTGCCAGTCTGAAAATTGCCAGAAAAAATTACACATAATAAGGTTGTATTCAAAAATTGATGAAAATAAAAATATATGGCAGCACTGTAGTGATAGACATGGAAAGACATGACAACAATGTAATGCTAAACAATATTAAAACAATATCTCTATGTATGTATAATTCAATTTTAATTAATACAATATTACTTTTTATTTAAAATCGTAATTTTTTATATTTATAAAAACTTGTTTCAAAAGTTTTCGAAGTTTCATTTAAACTTAAAATGTTACAGTCAGTCGCAAGTCATGTTTAATAAAAGCAAAATCATTCAAAAATTCAATTTTATAAAGTAAAAAAATACATATTGGTGTTGTTTATACATACTTAGCTAACTCGCCAATTATTATTCAATCAATTGATTAAAATTAAATTAAACATTTTAAAATTAATTAAATTTCTTTTAAAACTTTATAATAAAAACAAATAGAAAGACGGAAAAATATATTGTAAAACGTAAATATTCGTTTACTTTAAAAAAAAAGTTTTCTTTTTTTACTTTTCTGAAAATGTGGTTGCACTTTTTTTTTTTTTTTATAAAATTCAATTATAAATGAAACATAAAATTAACTTTTTTAAATCAATTTGTTCTAAAAAAAAAAAATGCTAAAACAAAAAACAAAGTTTTGTAAAAAGTTACAAAAGTATACATTATGAACTGTTGTATAAACCTGTACAAGTGGTTTTAGATTCTAAGTTTTTGACAATTAAATTAAAAAAATGAAATTCAAAAATCAACTTTACAAAATTTGACATGAAAATGTCATGCTACAAAAAAAATAAATTCTTTTTTATGAAAAATTTTATTCAAAAATTTAAAAACAAAATAAACCACAATTTAAAGAAAAATTTTAATATCTTTTTCTGTTTTTTGTTGAACAAATTTTATTATGAAAATAAATTTCTAAAAATTAAAAAAAAAAAAAAGTAATATAAAGTTTATCAAATTAGATCCACAAAGTCGAGAGTGGACAGAATTGTGACATTTTATAATTTTAATACCCGTATGAACCTATAAATCCAAGGGTATACTTATTTAAATCTAGCATTTTAGGCCGCCGGGTTCGAGTAGCTGCCATACAACTACTTTCTTTATATGGAAATAACTCAGTGTCTATTGAAGCTAGGTATCTGAAAATTTGCAAAAAGGTGTCGGCCAACAAAATCTATAAAATTTGGTTATGCTGGTGCAACAGGTTTGGGTAGCTGCCATACAACTTTTCTTTTTAAATAAAATTAACAGCAGGTTTAGGTAGCTTACACATCTTGGAACTTATTAAAGCTAGGCATCTGAAATTTTTTAAAAGATGATCAAGTTTTATAGAAATAGCATATATTACTTTCATACGGGCATCCCAGAGTTGAAACAGTCTACTCTACTGCACTCTTGCATTTTAGTCGAATGTAATTCTTGGAGACTTTAATCATAGTAATTATTAAATGCAAAATAAGTTAATGACAAAAATAAATTGAGAATTTTTTAAAATAAACATTTATACAAAACATAAGAACATTTGAATTCATATTTATAACTCACAGTAATTTGTTAACCATGCTTAATTGTTGTTCTGCATAGGAACAAATTATTAACATTTGAGAAAATTACAGAATTTATTTGTTTATTAAGAACAACAGGAGATCGATATTAATATTCCTTCACTATTTTACTAAATCATATAACAAATAACGATTAGTTGCATGTACCCGTATTAATAAAGTGTAATTGTTAAGACACTGACCTTTCATTTGAATGGTTTCGAGTATGAAAACTGGCCAGGTACCTAATCAAAAAAATTGAAAGTGATTGAAAATTAAAAATGAATTTTTCATTTGGTTGAATTTATTATAAACAGAACTCTGCCGACATTACAGCTCTTAAACACAATTTCAATACAACGAATTCATAAATAGACTAACCACAAAAAATCTCGTGAATTAATTTCAGTATCCACTAATAAATATGCCTAAATATGCAGTCGATGCATATTTTAGATGGGAACAGACTAATTAACTATTATATTACTACTAAGGTTTAAGAATGCCTAAATATATTGGATAACTATTAAAATTTCTAAAATATATGATAACAAAAATAATTAAAATAATTACGAATTAAAGATCATATCAATCGAATGACATTTTAAATATTTACATGCTCGTAATATAAATTTTTTTAATATTTATAAAAAATTATAAAATCCGAAAAATTATATCAAAATTTGTTAATAATCAAAATTCATATCTTTCTTATCTTTTAAACACTTCCGATTCGTTTTTTTTTTTAAACAGCTTCTTTTAAGAATATTTTTTTAGTTTAATTTTTCGTTTCCAGGTGAAAAACCAGTTTTTTCTTGAAGAGGTGCGATAAAATTATTTAAAATTTTGGGCATGTTAAAATAAATATTTTTTTTTGTTCTGTTTTGTTTTATGACAGTTTATTATGTAACGATTTTTTGACTTCAGATAACCAGAATAGAAATTAACAAAAAAAAAAAGAAGATTTTTAGCACGTTTTTCATAAAAAAGTTTTAGTTTCATTCTGTTCGTTCCCTCTGTCTGTCTGTCCGAACTTCCATTTAACTTCTACACTGTTTAAGATAGAGCACGAAATTTTAACCATGGATAGATAAAGTATTATTGTGGAACAACTTTTTTATTGCAGCCAGAACCAGTATGAAATTAGAAACCCGCTAAGTTGGAAAAAGTCCTAATTTCAAATTCTGCTTAACATTTTTTTCATTTACTCCATTCATTTTTTAGCATTTTAGCATATGTAATTTTGTAAGCCATTGGAGGCAAATAAAAAACATTTACTATTTTTAGAAATCTGTAACTTAGGCACCTGTGGAAATTTTTGAAAGTACCTCGTAATTTTTCTCAATTGTTTCTTAAGAAAACTTCTAAAAAATTTTGTTGCAAGTCATAAACAATTCCAAACTGTTTTTGGTGTCTTTTGAAAAATGTGAACTTTTTTTTAAAAGCCTTTCGTTTTATATACTGCCTTGTGTTTTTTTTTCCAAGCTTTTTAAAGTAATAAATACTAAAAGAGATGGAAAGAAAAAATAAATAGAGAAAAAAATTCTCTTATTAACTTTTTTTTTATATGCCTATTGTTTATATAAATACGCATCTAACTCAACGCACGTTACATACTTCTGTGTATAATTGTACTAATTTATATTTAGTACGATTGTAAATTTTAAGCTTGGTACATGAAACACAAATTTATTGATAGAAAAAATTAAAAAAAAAATTAAAAATAGGTTTCTATTTTCAAAAAAAAAAAAAAATTAAAAAGAATCAATAAATTATTTTTGTAAATATAGAAAACCAAATATAGAATAATCAAATTAGTATGTTTTAAAATTGAAATTAATGGACTCAAATCAATTATGATCTGTAATTTAGATATTTTTAGTATAAATTTAACCATTAACACATATAAATTGTAATAAGAAAACAAAATTGCAAATATTATGTTACAAATAGATATTTCTTATTAATTTTTCATTATGACTGATAAAAAAGTACTATTATTGCTTTATATACAGGGTGCTTCAGGATAAACCTAAACAAAATATTGTATAATAAGGTTGATTCTATTTTAAAATAAGTCCATTTAGTTTTATATTTATAACATCGAAACCTAATAATACTAAAAACATTTAGCATTTAAGAATAGTCAATTTATCTGTGAAGTAAAAATAGAAAGAGAAAACATATTAACTTCACATCTAGATTCTAGACGACTACAGCAGCGGTTATATAAAGAAGTTAATGTTGATTATTATTCTTATTCTGTAAAAATATTATTACAAGTTAGATACGTTTCTAATTTTTAAAATCTGCACCAAATCTAACAAAACCTCTTTTCTTTGATTTATTTCAGAAGCCGTCTCCTCGTCTCAGACGATTTGTCTGTGAAAAATTTGTGGACTTAATTATTCTTCAACAGTATAACATTCTCAGTATAAGTTTCTCAACAGCACGTATAAGTAATAAGTCCCATAATTCTTATATTGATACCAATTTGTCCATTTTACATCGTTGTACGCTTTATTGTTTTAAAATTTTAGTCGTATTTTTATAGAATTTTAGAAATACAGGGTTTGCCAACTTGGACTGACTGGACCAACTGGACTTGGACTGACTCAAACCCGTTCCTTCAAGAAACTCCACAAAAAAAAATTAGAGGCCGTCAAATCTGGGGAACGAAGTGGCCACGCTAAATAAGCATTTTTTGAAATTATTCGGTTATTGAAAAGTTCTCGCAAAATCGCCATTCTCGCGTTATGAGCTCGAAGCATATGTCACGATTATTAGGAACTACCGGACGTAAAAAATTTTCCAACATGGTCCGGTATACCGCCCCAGAAACGGTTTCTGGATACTCAGTTTCATTTTCGAAAGTACCGATAACTCTCCAGCCATAATTTCACACCAAACAGTGCACCTGAGAGGGTATAATTGTCGCTGATGCATTGCTCTCGGATTCTCGGTACCCCAAATTCGGCAATTCTGTTTATTGGCATATCCATTTAGATGAAAATGTACTTCATCGCTCATAAAGAGATTGTTCAAAAAATTTATCTCCCGGAAACATAATAAAATTCAACAAATTTTACACGTGCTTGCATTGAGTTTGATTTTATAAAATTCATTATTATCTGCAAAAAAAAAAAATTAAAAAAAAACTTTAAAAATAGAAGCATTTAAAATCAGTCAATCCAAGTTGGCCCACCCTGTACTTCCACAATTTCAGAATAAAATTAACATAAAACGAGTGTGTATAATAAATATATAAATTACATCACATCCACCCTATTTCAAAAGAAAATTAATTGTTCAAAATGTTATAAAATAGAAAAATGAGATTATCATTAAGTTTATAAAAAATTCAACTCTATTTTCAAAGTTTTGTCTAAAAAAAAAAAAAAAATCATATAAATGTTGAAAAGAAAATCAAAAAGTAAAATTTAATAATTAGCAAGTTATAGTTTAAATCCATGTTCGTACATACTTTTAGTACATTTCGTATTTCGTAAACTTTAAATATTAATGTTTGACTTTGGTAAAAAAAAAATAAAATTAAATTAACTTTTTTATATCTATATTTGTTTTTTCATAGTCAGTTATTAGCTTTTTTATTTCTTTTTTGAAACTAAAATATCAGGTTAAATTATTAAATTTTTTTTCTATAATATTTAATTTTCCAAAAACTTTTTTTTTTTTGTATTATATACATACATATATTGTATATTAGGTAATTAATTATCTAAGTATACATACATATGTACATATAGAAGTGTTAATTAAGTCTAAATAAACAAATTTATTTTATTTTCATTGTGTTTAGATATTTTTTAAATTACTTACGTTAAAAAAAAATAAAAAAAAAACAAATTATTTTCCTTGAAAGTTTTTTTCTTTTTGGTTTTTTTTTTTTTTTTTGGCTAATTAGGAAAATTTAATATTTTTTCTCTTTGATAATTAGCTTTTATTTGAATTAAATTAATTTTAATAGGTTTAATTACGAGATTTGTTTAAAAGTTAATTAATAGAAGAAAAATTTTACATTAAAGAATATATAAACTATTTTTATATGATAAATTATTATAAATTTACATTCAAAAGGCTTTTATACATTAATATTAAGGCTATGCACCTACTTTTTAATAGAATCAGAAAGAATAACTTTTAATAAATGAAGTTTATGTGATAAAAAAATTTAATCCATTCGAATCCATTGGAATCTAAATATAACTCTATGTAAACCGTATCTATACTTATAAAACTTTTATTTGAATCTACATTAATTTTATAACAATTTCTTATTCAGTTACTCTAATGTCTTAAACAGAATGGACTAATCATCGCGCAGAAATATTTCGTAAACTAATGCTAATTCCACAAACACTATATATAGCTATGAAGTATTTATTGAAGTTATCGCGTAAAAATTTTTGAACTTTTAATTTTAAGGTAGAATTTCTATGTTGACAATATCTGATTATTTTATCTTAATGGCAATTTGACACAAGTAATAAGTAAAAAATTGGAAAAGGAAATAGTTGAAATAAAAATTAAGCGTCAATTTTATATATGTATATAAAATATGATCATATAAACATTGTAAGGTTAACACATTTCGATTTCATCATTTCTCTGTTCAAAAAAAAAAAACCTGGAAATATTTAAATATAAACAAAATGATTTCACTTTATAATAACGCTTGCAATGACGTGATTTCCTTTTTGACATATTATATGTATACTTTTATTATAGATACATGTTGTCGTAAACACTTTGGACGACCGATGTCGACACGATCAGCGGAATTGAACTTGAATATCGTCTTATCGCGTTTGAAATTCGGGCGATATTGTATATTTTATTTCAATATATATTCTTGTCTAAGATTCATATCATTCAAATACTTGTATTTTGTCAATTTTTGTTATTCCTTCTTGTCAATTTTGATTTATATCATTCAAGTACTTGTATTTTGATAACAGAAAAATCGCTGCCTGCCCGAATTGTGTTTACGTTATGATGGTTACTTCCTATTCTTTAAAAGGTAGTTCATAATGGATATTATTAATGGTCATACTATTCTAAATTATTTTCACTATTATTTTACTTTTTTATAGATAATTAACAAATCATCATTTTGTTTAACAGAAAATATACATAAGTGTAAATAAAAATAACGGGTATGTGCATAATCGTGTGCATAATCTATATACATACATGTATCAACAAAAGAAAATATTTCGTTTCGTTTCCTACGTCCTAATAATAATTCTTAAATTCAGAATAATCCTTAAATCAATATACCTCCCATATTTTTACAATAATTATTATCTAATAAATTTAAAAATTACTTATTCAATGTGTCAAGAATTATAAATCATTCAAATAAATTTACGAACAATTTTATATAAATAAAACAAAAAAAAAAATTATAGGCATAACAAGTCATTGAAATAGTAAATTAATTTTTTTTTTAACATTTATTTCATGTTTGTTGCAATTTTTTCAACGAACTTACAAAGAATTCATGATCCAGTATTCAATATGAATTCTTAAATGAAAAATAAAAAGTTTTAAATACTTGCATTCTTCTCTAATTATTACAAAAGCAAATTATTGTTGAAAGTGCAGCCTCTATCGATTTATAAAAATTATTTAACATTATTTAAATATTTTTAATTTTTTTATTAGTTTTAATAATCATATAATAACAATTTGAAATAGAAGTGTGTATATGTATTTATATCAATGTATATAACATGAAAATAGTTGAATTCTTTTATTAACTATAAAAAAAACGTGACTAAATTAACAAATTTAAGAAAAATGTCATTAGTGGCGCCACAGATGACAATTTAATCAAACTCTATATTGACAACTTCAAAAGATTGACTGACTCCTTCAAAATGTACAATACATATTATATAATATTTAATATCTAGATTATTTTAAAAATTCAGTTTCTTTTTTTTTTTCCTCTTTTAATAGACGTTCACATAAAGTGCACGACAAAATTTTTCAAGAATGAACACAGAATACAATTTTTAATATACATACATATACCTATATATTAGAGTAAAGTTGATTTCAAATATTTTTTTAATGATTGGACACTGCAAATAATTTTGAATTCAGAGTTATATTGGTTATATCTATAGATAGAAAATAAGTTAAATTGGTTTCCCTACTGCTAAATATCTATATAGATACTAGCAGTAGGGAAAAATTCAGTCATAAATTTATACTTTTAAAAATTAATATTTACTTATATACAATTGAAATAGCGAACAATTAAATTAAATGAATAAAATCATTTTACAATATTCCTTCATAATTCTTACAACATCTCTAAAACAAATTCGGAATAAAAAAAAAAAATTGATTTATTCCGAATTTTAATTAAAATTAAATTCCACTATCTAGGTATAATATATTTTATTTTCAAATTATTCTCCACTAAATTTTATACCTTTAAGATGAAATTTGCTTTCTTATTTAATTTAATTGAATTTTAATCAAAACTTTTACTTTTTAGAAGAAATATCGAAAAAAAAAAAATAAACTAAATTAAATTTATTATTCCGAAAAAGAAAAAAATTAAAACAGACAATCATAAATTGAATGTACCTACCTAATGTTTGATTGCAAGTGAAGCTTGAATAAACATTTTGCGATAAAAAATTTTTTTTTTTTTTTTTTGAAATAAAAATGTTTAACAAAAAAAAAACAAAACATAAAATAAGAAAAAATTAAAAATAAACTTTAAAAGTCGTACATTAAAACCTGAAAAGTAATACATAATAATATATTATAATATACATATAGGTTTACATACATATAAACTTATTTATATACATAATATAATTAAGTAAGTGGCAAAAAAGTTTAAAAAAAAAAAAAATTTAAAACAAAATCTAGATAATTGGCGGTGGTTACTGGTTATACATTGTATATACAAAATCAACGGTTGTGCGTTATGGTGAATGACCTGATTACTTAAAACCTCTCTCTCTTGCAGTACTTTTTTAACAGCTCTACTATTTCATACAATTCTCAATACATCAATACGATGAGTAATGAGATGATGTGATAAAAACAAAAAACGAACAAAAGAAACAGAAAAGAAACAGAAAAGAAATGAAAATAGTACAAAAAAATATAAAATAACAGTTTCACTTAACTTTTATTTTTTGTTATCGAGATTTTTTTTCTATTTAATGGTATGGTGGCGTAAATTTCGATTTCAAAACAATAGCAATGACAAAAAACCAAAAACAATACAAAAAATAAATCTCTTTTTTATTGTGAGAAACACAAAAAAAAAAAAAAAAGGAACATCCAATTTCTAGGCTAAAAAATTGAATTCCCATTTTTTATAATTTTTTTTTCTTCTTATCTTCACTGCTTTTTTTTTTAATTGTTTTTTTTTTCTTATTTATTGTTTTTTTTTTTATAGAGTAAATTGTGATAAGACAGACAATTTATTTGTAGGTAGAATTTACGTACGTAGGTTTATTAGGTATGTATGTAGGTATTGGAGCCTATCTATAATAAAACATGAAAAAAACAAAATTAATAAGAAAAAAAAAAATACGATTTGATATCATCTCAAGTATACGAGAGTTTATTGAGTTGAAATTTGAAGTGGATTTTAATGCCAATCGAACCGTAAATATTTGATAACGTTATTAATATCTCAACAATGAATATAATATTCTACTTATGTAATAGTACATACTTATATAATATATATAAATATATCTTATGTTTTATAAAATTGATTCAATATTCTAGTTGAAAAAAATTTTTTATAAGTTTTGACGACTATTATAATATCATTAGTATTAGATAAATATAAAATTGTAATGGTGTGCATAATGTACCTTTACAATTAAGTTTGTTCTTATTTTTAATTTACTATTACACTATATTCTGCTTATCTTTTTTAAATCCTCTCTAAATTTATGAAATATAGAAACTATTCGAACACGAACTCTTAAAATAAAAAAAATAAAAACTTTTTTGTAACATGCACCTCCAAATTGTCAAACCAGTCCACGTCCTTTTTCTTCTTAATTACCCATTTAATCTTTAATCCTATACTCCTTAAACAATAAACATAACGCTTCATCTTTCGTTCCCTTCTTTACTTCCCAGCTATTATACTATATAAGCCGGTAAAGTGCTAATTTCACTGATCTGGCTGCGGAGGCTATAGTTTAGTAAATAGGAACATAACACTACCAATGGGTCTCTAAAATTTATGAAGTGCCTTTGTTATACTTTGGTAAGCTAAATCATCACAACATTATACTAACTAAAAAGTGAGTTAAGTGAGTAAAAATTTTATTCACTAAAATGAGATATAAATGAGAGCTTATAAATTCTTAATGTCTTTTTTAGTTTATCACCTTAAAAATTCCTTGAAGATATATATATAGGACACATTTTTAAATCGCTTACGAGATATAACTTTAATTTTCTTTTTTAAAATTTTACCAGAGCCTTTGCCAAGTTATCGCACTTCGCGCTTAAATTATAAGCTAAACATACTTGATTTTTATTGAATTTTACGTATAGCATATTCGAGCCACATCGCACTAAATTGAACTACATAACCTACAATTTACACACACATATTAAAACATTTGATACTATAAAAAAGTAAGATACATATTATTTTTAGAAACGTGAAATAAATAATAAAATTTATTTAGGGATGATATTTCAAGTAAATACCATATATTTTCTTAAAGTATAGCCTCAAATAAATTGAATGTACATAATGGAATTGAGTTTATCAGGAGTAAAGGAGGTTTATTAGGAGTAAAACTAAATTATATTCAGTTCAGTTAAAACGAATTGTCAAATTGAACAGACTATAAGAATTTCATGTTACAAACATCTGACAAAATTCAATAAAATATTAATAATATGTTCATTTAGTCAGAACAGAATATATGAATATGACAAATATATCTATTTTAATTTTATTTATATGTATATAACACATATATATACAAACATATTAAAATATTATAAAATCAACTTTTTTTTTTTAAATTTTATAGTAGGAAGGTACTGACAGAGTTTTAAATTTCAACTGATTCAACTGTATTTTAATTTTAATTGAGTTTTTTGCTTCATTGACTTCTGTATAAAATGTAGAATAGAAAACTATTTTTTTTTTTTTTTTTTTGTATTAAAACGTATATATTTGACTGAATTTAAAGTAATTTTTCTCATTATTAAATTTTACTTGACCTTGATATTATTTCAATGTTAATATAGAATTGATTCCTTAATTACAATTTTTTTTGTTTTTAGCCACACTGAATCTCAAATACCAATCTAATAATGGTTGCTTGATTAAGAAAAAATCTTTTACCAGATTTTACCTTACTACAAAATTTATATTCTGAAAGATTATTTCAAATCAAAATCAAAATATATAGAAATTCAAGATTAAAGTTTTAAAATTAGTACTTGGAATACAACTCCTTAGCAGCGCTTTACTTCAAAAACCAGAAGCATTAAAAAAAAATGATCAATATAACTCATATACTTACATATTAATAATAAACTTTTAAAGTTTCTTTAAAAATAAATAAAATCTACGTTTTTTGTTTTACTTTATTTATTATTTTTTATTTATTTTTACCATAATAATATTTATAAATTCATTAACCTGAGTTTTCTAGCTACGTCATATTAAACAAACATTAAATTATTACTTAAACAAACTGTTAAGGTTTAAAAATAGAATTAAAAATCTTGTTAGCCTTCACATATATTTATCTGATTAATTAGCTAAATATACATAATAATATGTATATATATATATTATATTTATACGTAATTGTGTGTATATATAGCAAAGAAGAAATATAAATTAAAAAAAAAAACATGAAATAATTTATAAATAAATATAACCTCTAACCTAAATTTTTTTTTTGTTTTTTTGGTTTTTTATTAGGTTATCTTTAATTCAAGTATTTAATTTTTGTTTTGATTATCTAGTAGATAATTTTTTATTATCTTGGATTATAAATGTAATACTTTACTTAATTGAAAATTAAAATAATTAATTTAATTAAAAAAAAAAAATAAAACATTTAAAAAATTAATAAATTTAATTTATAAAAGTTTTCAAAAACTTACCTGAACTTGAAACATTGTTACGGAATCATCTAACATTTGTATTCTAACAGCTAATTTTTTACCACCACGATGACGTGGTGTTGATGGTGTACCATCGACACCAGAAGGTGTACTTAATGAATGTGTCATACGTTGACCTGGTACACCGGGTCCAGCATTAGTACTGTTAATAGTACCAGTACCAGTATCACCACCACTAACACCACCACCACCACCACTACCACTAACCACATTTCTTGATTGATTAACACCACCTCCATTATTACCGCCACCTGGAGGAGCCATTTCTGTTAATTGTATTGACATTTAATTATTATAACTCCTATATTATATTTTTTTTTTTTTTTTGTTTTTTAAATTAATTTCGAATATTTTCGATATTAAAATATCGAAAAATATTTTTATTTTTTTAATTATTTTGTCGTTAATTTTTTCAATTTATATATCGTCGAAATTATATTTCTTTCGTTATTTTGTACTTTTTGTACTTAATTTTTTCTTTTTTCTTTAATTTTTGATAGTATGTATTTACTAATCGATTCATTCAATAAATGAATCGATTTTCGGAAGAAAAAATACAAAGATTAGATGTTTTTGATTGTTTTTTTTTTTTTTTTTTAACTAATTTGATTTATATTGCAAATTTAAGTGTTGGAATGAATTTATTTTTTTGTTTTTTGTTTTTCTGTATTTTTTAACTTTTTTTTTTAAATAGGGCTACAATAAATTTAACGATTTTTTTTTTTTTTTGATACAAACTTTTTAATTTGATACAAGTTATATAAGAAATCGATTTATAGAAATTAATTGGATGTTCTACTTAAGTTTCATTATTATTTTATTTATTTATGTTAATATGTATGTATGTGCGTATTAATACGTTTTATATTATCAATTTATTGTCGAACCAACGAACATTAGTTGTTATATTATTTTAAGATGCATACAAAAAATCAAAATTCCACGAGTTATAGCATTACTTGTAAATTTAAAGTACTGTTGCAATTTACTTAAGAGTTTCTTACATAATCAATTTATGTTTTACAGTTTTGGATTGTCATAAGATTTTTAAACTCTTAAGATTTTATTTGAAATCAGTTCGAAAATTATTTGATCAATTAAAAAAATAAATTCTAGATTGAAAAACCTGTTTTCAATATTTTGCTGTGATAATTTATTAAAATGATATTTCCGTTATATGAGTGTCAAACAAACGTTAAAATAATTAAAAAAAACATTGAAAAAATTTAAAAAAAAAGTTGAATTTTTCTTTGTAAATGATCACTCAGCTATTATTGCTGTATCTTTTTTAATATGTACAATAAAAAGAAAAAGAAAATACTTAAATCGTTTTTCGAATCAAATTTCTTAACAAAAAATTAATGTTTTATTGAGATTTGATTTGTATTTGAGATTTAAATAGAAACTAGAAAAAGAAAATTTATTGATTCTGGATCAGGAAAAAAAAAAAAAAACGAACACAAAAGAATGAAGCAAAACAGATTTAAGTGATTTAAAGGTTTTCAAAGTATTTTGGAATTTTTTTTTTCTCATTTCTTTGTAATTTAGTACATACATACTTGTTTACCGTATTAGTTCACCTCTTTAAAATTAATTTGATAATATGATATTTAGGTGTAAAAGAACGGAAATATAATTAAATGGAGGAAAAAAAAAATGTAGACAATTTTATTTGAAAAATTGGAGATAAGAGTTAAAGAATGAAAAAATTGAAGTATTATCTTTGATTTTTCTTAAAAGTGATGTTCAGAATTTTTTAAGGAAAAAAGAAACATTTTAGTTAACATACAAACAAATCTGTCTTTTGTATATTAAACTGAAGTTTTTTTTTTTAAATATGAAGCGTTAGCCAAAATTATTTCATATCATAGGCAAATAAAAGTAAATTAAATTAATAAAAAAAATTGTTTTTTTTTTTTGGCAAATATTTGAAGAATATTTTAGAGAGTATTTTATAGTAAATAAAATTTGATAGTTTTAATAAAATTAACAATTCATAACAGATTATTCTGTAACCAAAGCAGACTCACGATATTTTTTACCTTAATTTATATTATACTTTCGATTTATAGACAATTTAACGCAATATGTAGTACTAGTTAGAACTAACACCTATATCATGTTAAACTTATGATATATTATATCACCAAAAATTTGATATTGAATTGAGGTTAAACGTTAAACGCGTGAAACTTTAAATTTTATTTGGTAACAAAAACCTAAATAACTATGCTAAATAAATGTCTTATTACTTTGAAATAGAATTAAAAGTTTCATAGTTCAGGCTTTAATTTGATGATAAATTTTTGACGGTATTTATCACAAGTTTGACATAAGTTAGAATATAATATTTAACTTATTACTGTACTGTACTGTACTGTACTGTACTGTACTGTACTGTAATACTGTAATAAGTTAAATTTAAAGAACAGTATTATATGATTGCCAAGATAAGCAACAAAATCATTAAACAATGAGTAATCACAAAAGCAATGCGTACTCATCGATTATACATGATTACATCGAGAAAATTGGGTTAGTTAGTTTTTATTGTTTTTTTATTTATTTTTTTTTTCACCAACCCAAAATAAAGTATAAACATAATAATATGTAATATCTAATCAATATTGTATTTTATAGAAATTACAATTAAAAAAAAATTACAACTTTATATTGTGATTTTATCCATATATACTTAGTTTTTATTTTAATTTTTAAAATAATCCACCAATTAAATAAATTTAAATTTAATTTGCTGTCAAATAAATTTCATTTTGTAAAAAAATTTTAAAGAAAATTAAAAACATCCAAAAATAATTTCAAATCGATTCACTAATTTTAAAATAATTTAAATTGCATTTAAAGATGATTATAATTTTCCATTCACACTTACAGACTTTTTCAAATAATTCTTCTTTTTTTTTTTTGTATTTGTAACTTTTTTTTTTTTTTTTTGATTTTTATTTAATTTATACAGTATAATTTATATATACTTAATTAATTTTAAATTAAATTAAAAAATTAATTTATTTTCACAAAAAATAAAAATTAATTTAAAAAAAAAAAAAATAAATACTATATGAATTTTGAATTTATTAAAAAATAGCTATCAAAAACAATTCTAAATGCAATTAAAATGTAAGAAAATTAAAAATAGAAATTTAATTAATTTTATTATTAAAAAATTAAAAAAAAAATAAAAAAATAAATTATTATCTATAATCTTTTGTTTTCAAAAATATCACTACAATTAATTTAAAAAGCAAAAATACTAATTAATTAAAAAAAAAAAAAAAAAATGATTTATGGTGTTTAATTTTTTTTTTTTTTTTTGTTTTTTTAATGATAAATTCTATTTTTTTCTTCTAAAGAATCTGAATTTTTAAAAAAAACTATTCGAAATTTTCTATTCTAATTGAAAATAAAGAGTTTTTTTTTTTTTTGTTTTTTCCCATAATTTTCTTTTGTTAATTTTTCCTCTTCTTTATTTATTATATTGTTGTTTTATTTTGTATCATTGTTGTTGCATGTGATTTTATTTCTGCATTTCTTATTGTAGTTTTTGTTATTGTTCTTCTTTATCATTTTTAAACAACAGTTTCTTGGTTAAATTGAAATTTTTTTTCCGGGATTCAAAAATTAATTGAAGTTTGTTGCATTGTTAAAATCTAAAAAGAAATAAAGAATAATACAATAAGTTCGTTTATTTTAAATGTTGTCATATTGTTCTGTAATAAAGAAATGAAAAACGAAAACAAGATCTTAAACGAAAGTCGAAAGAAGAACTAAATTAATCTTAAAAATAAAAAAAACTGTTTATGTATATAAATAAAAAACTTTCTATGTACATACATACATATATGTATATACATACATAATGTACATACATATATATTTAGAAAGAAAAACTAAGTAAAAGTAAGATATTGTATTAAATTTTAGTTGCATTTTAAAGAAATTGCTGCAAGCAAGTGATAAAAATATCAAAACAATTTAATGGCATCACAATGACAATATATATAAAAATATTTTTGATCTTTTTAAAGAATTTTGCAAAATAATAAAAAAAAAAATGATTTGATTCT